>LR989859.1:7500000-10000000 GCA_905146925.1 Autographa gamma
TTTTTTGATATTCTGTCTCTACCTATGTACTTAAGCAACTGAGCAAACGCAATGCGCCGACGGCAAAGTGCCGACGGACAATGAATGCAAACTCTATCATTTTAAAATCACACGATTCTACGTATAAAAGTCGGTTTTTAGGACTGAAATATTTTTTTTTACTATTAGTATCCAATATATTCAGTTTAATGACTTGAGTGTTGACATGGGTATTTTCTTTTTAATGTATAGACCATTAAATAGGACGAGAAATACAAGAGTGAAATGGTGGTTAGCTATTATTTAAATGTAACAATATTTACTTGTAACATGTGTTATTTTTATAAAAATGAACACAGTATGTTTCTTCTAATCAAACCCATATTAAGAAATCCATAATACCTACCTACTACGGACTCTTTAAATATCTGCTCTACAAATTTATGATTAAGTAAGCAATTATTTATTACCTATTCTAAACCAACAAACAACTTATAGGTATAGAAAATAGTTTTAACAAAAAAGCCTTTTTCTTATTGAAACTAATATCTATCCGTGAGAAGGGACACAGCCTATTTACGAAGGTTCTACGACGGTCGCATTCCCAACTAAAATGTTTTCTTATATCAAAAGGGTCGGTTTTATGTCTGTTATGAATAACGAGAGGGACGCTGTCCTCCGGCCTCCTTCAGCTTTGTTATGCATAATATTACCTCCTTGGGCCACACACTAAATTCTACACAATGTGGTCCAGAGATTTTGAGTTTTATATCCCTCTGATATTTTATGTAGCGTTTTGTCAATTGTAATATTATTTTCGTAGATAACATTTACTCACCTTATGTAACTGTTAAGCACTAACTTACCGGTTCTATTTCTTGACATTTATTTCATTGTGACGATGATTGTCGCTGCATGTTTACAGAGAAATGCCATGGTTGTAATTATGAATAAGTTTTCAAAGCATAATAAAGTCTGGAGGTACATTTGTATTGATTTTGTAGTTTATAGCTCTACTTAGTTATACGGGGGTCGTAATGCGGCTGTCTGCGTCATCAACAAACAAAATGGAAATAAGATGACGTGAAGTTCGTCGCCCCTGTTGTAAAAATATCCCTCGGTCAGTGCAGGCGCTGTTCCCGACTCCAATACTGCGGACGTAACCAACATTGTCTATTTATGTTACAAAACATCGGAATACCCGTTGTCTACGATAAAAGGTTTATCAAACCTCAAGTTTCTTAGCTTAACCAAGTTTAACTCAGTTTTAAAACATCCTTTGTCTCTTAAAACAACGTTAGCTCGGCTAGTTTACGTAGGTTCCTAAACAAAAAGTTACAGGCACAAGTAATCTTTAAGACTTTCGTCAACAGAAAATCGTTTTACGGCATAAAGTTTAAAGAAATACATTTCGTGCACCTGCAGTAAAACGGGAAACCTTATTCTATAGATAATACCTACAGAGATAAAATTACACTGCGACATTCTGCACGTTGGTACTCGTAGCTTAATACCTAAGAGAATTCAAAGGCGGGATCGCTGTTCGCGTCACGTGCTTGACGTAATAAAAGCCAGTCGAGCCACAAGAGAAACGCTATCTCAGGGAAGTGACTTTCTTTTATACTTTCCTTTTACATTTATATACTTTTCTTTTTACGCCTCCGTCGGGGACAGGACGTGAGGGAGATATTTTCTTTGAAAATTCCGAATGGTTTACGTAAAGGCTTCTCGGTACATATTTTGGGACGTTAAAATAATTTATTATTACTGAAGATTTTTTCTTTGGACGCGTTCTTTCAGTACATGGAGGTATTGTTAGAATAAAACATTTTACGAAAAAAGACGAATGTAGACAGCAGAACTTTACGTTTGTTCAAATATGAGTATATTGAGTATTCATTTAAAATTATTTGTTTCAGAACTTAAGTTGAAGACAAAGTTTTGTCTCTCTACTGAAAATTATTTACTCCTATATAATTTTGCTTATAATTTTATAGGAGTAAATTATATATGGTCTGACGTCAGCATAATCCTTTAAGGAACCTACTTTAGGTCGGCGCGGCGGTGGGTCGAACTCGGTCCATAATTAAAACTTCTACATCGCGTGACATTTATAACGATGCCAGGTATCAAGCCTAATGAGCATGGGCGGTCACTTTGAACGATATGCCGACCCTTTAATTAACATTTTCAAGATACTACCCAATAGTCGATTAAATATGGGTATCGCCCAACTTAGCAACCCACCTGATTTGATTTTCATTTATTGTTTAAAAAACTATTTAACGGTTGTCTATACAGATTAAAAAAAAAAATGATCATATTTTTAAATTATTTTAACATTATTCAAATAATCTATCTATTTTTTAAAAACCAAGACCTCGTCTGTCTTTCTGAACTATCGTGTAACTCAAAAACCTGTGACAAAAACTACGGATTTTAATAATTGGTATTGTCAGCATTGAATAGAGTGATTCAAGATTTTACGTGTGTTATTTAATCAATGTTTCGACTGTGTAAAGACTGTAATGTTTTAAAAATATCAGGTATTGATATACTGATTTTATTAAAATAACACTTTATTATACTAGCATACATGTATTTCAAATAAATGAGAATCAGAATTAGATCTTAACACGTATTTTTGAAACTGGATATTTCTTAGCATACACTTCACTCTTCCAATAATGTCATTCGGTAACTGTTTACTACTATCAGGAAATAAATAATTACTGAAAGTTAAAAAAAATAAGTGTTAATAATTATGTATTTATAGCGTAAGTTTATCAATGGATATGACATGCGGTCCATTTTTGAAGCGCATTGGTTACTTTTTTGTGATAACGTTGATCACACTTCAAAAACTGATTTAAATCAAACAATTGGTTAAAATAACCAAATTCAATTTTTAGTATTAAATAGAAATATTACGTATCGGGAATAATCATAGAATCTTAATAAATGTCTGTGTACTTAATTAAATTTGTATTATGAACTGGAAATACTGATCAAAACTTTTCAACCTTTTCTATCGCGTCTGTTGTTCATTCATTAATATCAGACTAAGTAAAATCAAATATAAAATGCGAATGCGACTTACTTCCGACACTAGCTAGAGAGACTGCTCCAAGAATATGATTAATGTAACAGAACATCGTGTTGCCACTTAAGACCATCAGAAAACCGATGAGAAAATTAAACAATATCCATGAAGTAGTTGTCCATAAAGACACTTCAACGATTACGTGAGATTCCTGTAAAAATAAATAATTACTTAAATGTATTTTTAGACAAGCTTTCAAACTAGATAGGCTTTTAGTGTCACAGGGAAAAGACAATTCAAACAAATTCATGGTATGGGATTGAGTCGTTTCATAACATCATTTCTATGGGGACCTTCTCAGATTAGCTTTTACATAATAACATACATAACATATCATCATCTGTATCCCTGAAGGGGTAGGCAAAGGTGTACCAATGTTCACCCACAGTTCGCCGATATGTTTAGGTCCCATGTAATAGGGGGCGGGCCTATTGCCACTAACCGGGCACAAATCCAAACTCCGACCTGCTACTGAGAATTTCATAGAAAAACCCAATAACACCTTGGTCGACTCGGGAATCGAACCCAAGACCTCTAACGTAGCAATTGCGCTTAGCACCACTAGGCCAACGAGGTAGACTAGCTTGGACTATAATTGTATTATAACCGAAATTAATCGAATGATCAAAAACGAATCTATTCCAATTTCATCTTAATCAGTCTTCGAGAAGTTTTTTTTTTAGCTTGCACATATTGATCTGAACAAACATACATACATAAATATACGTAATACGTACATTTAATTATTGAATTAATCTATTTAAGTAATGTAATTTTACACTTGTATACACACCATTATGGCGCCAACGAGTAACACAAAGGCACCCACCACAGTCACTGCTGATATTACTATCGCAACATAGGTAAACTGTGGTTCGCAATATATATGACTTCGGCAATCTTCAAAAGCTTTAATTTCAACTAGAGCTAGTACAAATTCAATCTGTATAGGAATTAAAAAGTTAAATTTCGATAAAATATTAGGACCTATCTAAATATAATAAAAATGTAATGGCAATTCCCTTTCGCGCTTTCCACGATATTGGTACTATCGTACATCGTATGAATGTATTTGTTGTTATAGCATAAAAATACACAGTGTGTGGAAATTGAAGAGACCCATTAACACACTCTGGATAAAAAACGCTCGGTCACTGCCAAATTCATTAAAATAATACTATAATTCACGAGAATAAGCGCGTATATATAAATCCATACATACCTACTATCACCTTACTTTATCTTCTTTTAAGTTACATAGATACTTACCACCACGCAAAAATGCAATATTGCTATTAGGAAACATGCTACCCTAAGACCTATACCGAAACAGGATTCCACAACTGGTAGGCAGTCGAAAAATGACATTTTATTATTAAGTTATTTGCTTATAAAGAAAAGTTTTCATATTGCATATTGTTTGGTCACAAAGCCAGGCAATATGTAGCAAAGAGTGCATGACTTTGACAGGTGCCAGACTCTACAAAGTAGACTACAAAACTTCTTTAGCAATCGTGAAAGAATATACGAACCTGTTTTGTAAAATTAGTTCTAAACTTATTTTGAAAATATAGGTTCTTTTAAGTTTCCCAATACAATATAATTTAGATATTAGTACCTACACATATCCTTAAATGTTAAGACACAGATTTATATAGTTGGCCAGAGAAAGTTAATCCATTTTTATTAGATATTATTAAATGTTTTTGACAGATGGCATGTAGGCATATGAAGGATCACTTACCGTAAGCATGTCGGTATAAAGTACACACACATATGTGTTATGTGGCTATAACATGCGGCTGTAACATAATTACTCGATAGTAGCTATTTACCACCATTAAACAAAATATGAACACTGAAAAAACAAACAAAATAAAAAGAATTATTTTTAAATTCAATAAATATTAAAAAAATAGATAAAATAATGTAAAGTAGGATACACTACAGAGTGAGTTTTAAAAGGCTTAAGGTGTATACAATTAAATCACTTACATAGTGCACCATAATATGTAGCACCACCAAAAAGATATGGAGCATAACACTTGTACGTGCTGTCTAAAAATACTAAAAAACCATTCGTAATCATATTGAAGATTATTAACAATACTGTTAAGTACATGAAACAGAGAACGGGCCCAGGCTTTTCCTGTAAAATTAAAAAGACATAAATCTCTTGTTCAGCTCAACCTTCAAGTATAAGAAAATTCAAATCACTGCTTTTACTCATCCTGTAATATCCGCATTTCTTATTCTTTCATCTTATCCTTATTGATTTAATCTTATATATAAAAATGAATCGCTAAATGTGTTGGTAAGCGCATAACTCAATAACGTCTGGACCGATTTCGCTAATTCTTTTTTTGTTGTATTTGTTATTGTCAAGGGAAGGTTTTTATGAAAAAAAAATGATATTGATTTGTTGGATTTATCTACGCCTCTAATAATATAAAGGCACCGGGAACGGGATCTATGGATTCACGCGGGTGAAACCGCGGGGCACAGCTAGTAAGTTATACAATTGTAAACTAACCCTTGCGATTCCGTACAAAAAGAGCAAACACATTAGAAAGGTTAATATTATTAAACCGAGAGATATATAGCCAATTATTTTCATGATAGGACCTAAAGAGAAGCATTGGTTATATTCCTTGGAGGATGTTTTCCCAGCAAAAGCCTCACCCTGTAAAATATTTAAAGAAAGTAAAACTGTTTAACAATAATAGCTTTGAAAAATGTTCTATTTATCAGTACCAAAAATTGAGAAATAAATCAAGCAATTGGTATCCATGAATTAGTGATTAGTTCACAAATAATACTTACTAAGAAAAGTATATATATCACACATACAACATAGCAGCCTATCTTTAAATTCATGCAGTAACAAATACTTTCCCAGTGCGGTAACGAGTGGAATATATCGAGTTTTGTAAGAAACGAATGTCGCGACTGCTCTGTTGTCGGCTCACTATTATCAGTTTGTTTATCTCCTTCATTTTGTGGCTCATTAGTGCTAGTTATTCTATTTCCCATATAGTATAAACAAATAGGTGTACTTCAAATGAATGACTCGACATTGACCACAGCGCATAGAGAAATACAATAAGTACCACAGCGTAAAGTAGACATTGACAATTGATTTCATCGCAGATGAAATATACATTTCTGACCATTAGGTACTGTATTTTGGTAATCTGTAAATGTCACTCGGAAAGTGACCCGTACAACAATGAAGGGTTAAAACTAAGTAGTTTTTAATTTGTATTTTACATCGCAGCTACATGTACCTAAACATAACTCATGTTAGTATAAATAAAACAGTCTTTTTTTTTTCAATGTTTAATTGTTAATCTTAGTCATAGGTACAATATGCATCCAGCTACTTAATGTAAGAATAATGACTGGTTACTTTTTACACACATTATGTCTAAACTAAACGCAGGTTTTTATCTTCAGTTCGGCTTCTAATGTCGAAGGTTGTATGTGTTCAATATCATGAATATCATGATATATTTCAACGATACATCATAACTCTTTGATAACTTGCAATTACAATTAGGAAATAAAACGACACTGAAACAAAAAATAATCTGATTAGAATTTGATATGCACGTCAAAAAGCACATTTTATTTATTTACTAGGCGATGACCTTAAAACTTTTAGGCACTTAAATAGGTTGTGATTTTATATAAAAGGCTAGCAAACTCTAGTTCATGGCTTTATAACGTTAAAGCGTTCTTGCCCTTTAATGACTTATGCAACAAATTCTTAACTTTTGTTTAGACATATACCTAAATGTATTTTTTTTAACTTTCCCAATTTTAATTCAACAAGTTTAAATAAGTATATCTAGGTACTTACATAAACAACCTAGTAAGTTCCCTAATCCGAGCACCCAGGGCGGTGAACAGTCTTCATAACTTTCCTGAAAACAAATACAAATGCTTGCGACAACGTCGAAGATCAGCATTAATGCTGAAGCATATAAAAAACGTTCGGCGGTATCCGGCCAACCCTGCGAAGCAACAAAAATTTATAGTAAAATTAAAATAAAAAAAAAAAACCAGCTTGGGTGAAGGCGATGATGTAAAACGATAAGGTAGTGACTATGCCATCGCTTCTGTTTTATGAATATTTGTGAAAATGTTCTAAAAACCCACCAGACTAAAGGGCATACATAATTTTTTTTGTCATATACAAATTTAGGGATTCACATCAGCTAGCCCTTCACTACACACGCCCCGCTATTAACTTGCTCTTGCTTACCCGAAAATGAGCGCCTGTATCCGCCTTTAGGTTTTAAGCTGATTATATAGACTCTACTACGGAACTCCGAATTCCATTTCACCGAATCACGCAATATGCATCACTGTATACCGAATCACGCAATATTATAGAGTATCGTTTCCGAGGTGAAATAAGGAGACACAAAAAATCTACTTTGTTCCTCAACGTAGTGGAATAGACCCGTGAATTAGGGTTTGCGATATTCGGTAAAGCGTGCTTTCGTAGCTGCGATATTCGTTAAAGCGTGATTTCGTGGTATCGATATTCGGTATATAGTGGTTTCGATATTGCGTGATTCGTTATAGTGATTTCGATTCGGTGAAATGGAATTCGGAGTTCCATAGCAGAGTCGATTATATAGATAAGTCAACATTATGCAACTTCAATAAAGATGTCCCGTTATCTTCCGTGGTCGATTATGCAAAACATTATGGGCAACAATATATTTATTGATTAAGAATAAATTAAAGAAATGTATCACCCAGTCTCACCTTTGCGATTCCGATGAGAAAATGGACTGCAGTAAACAATATTATCACGGAAATTACAACAGCTATCCAACCAAGAACTTGCATCATAGTTCCTCTATAGCAGATTTCCGAGTAGGCGGCTCCACAGCCACCAATAGCTTGTACCTGGATATATTTTATATGTATCAAGAGGTCTGAATAATATGAAACTAGACTTTTGGTAAAATAATGAACTTACCACGAACATTAAATGTAAAATTACTATAATTATACTGCCTACTTTAAGGCTAATACAAAAACAGCAGCTTTCCACTTGCGGTAAACTGTTAAACAGAGACATGTTAGCCTTCGGGTTAAGTACAATTTTTCTTCAACATATATGGATTGCTACGATTGTATATTAAAAGATGTACCCTACTTATTATATTTCTCTATGATAAGATGTCAAGAGGTATTGACAAGCATAGAGAAATATCATAAGTAGGGTAGCTTTGCTCTGTGGTGACAAGCACAGAGCAAAGAAATACGCAGATCGTAGAGGACCGTGTCTACGAATAGATATATAGGGAAGCACATCGCTGAAAGAGCAGTCCTCGGGGAAGTAAATGACCCAACGCACATCTCTCCGTGTACCTCATCTGCGCAACCACGACCACTCTGACAAGAGTGTTGCGACTTAGAATATAGGGAAACGTAAAAAAAAAGAAGGACTACTGAGAAAACTATTTAAATAACGTATCATCAAACGTATGATTCAATTCTTATTTATCTGTCTACGGTATAATATATCAACCGTCGCATGTATGACGGAACATTATACAAGAACTTGGCCTTGGCCAATTTGCCTTTTTCTCGAAGTTTGTTTATTAGTTACAGGCTTACATGTATGAACGTAGTATATGAACAAAAATTTACCGGAATTCCGCAAGGAATGTCATTTGTATGTAAAAATGTTTGATATCCATTTTTGGATAGATTGGAAGGAGTACAACTGACTGGTCAGCTTGTAGTTAGTGTACTATAAGGCACAGAGCAAAGTAATAAGCTATAAGTAAGAGATTTGCCCAGAGAGTACTGGAATAGATAGGTAAATAACCTTGACAGCTATTATAATAATATGCATAACACTGTGGAATATTAATTGGAGGACTAATTGTATAGCTTTTAACATGTTACTGTTTTTTTTTGTTCCTTACAAGTAAAATAAAATAAATCATCAAAGTATGTATCGAAATTATATCTGTTTTGATGTTCTATTAAGAGCTGTTGGAGAAGGGAAAGATTGAATATAATTGACGTGAATGAAAAAAAGAAATTCGCTCGTGGCAATTTATTTATATTTCATATTAAAATTAATGTACAAAAACATTTCAGCATAAAATATTGTTGACGGATTAATCACATTTTAGTGTCTAGTTTTAATATAAACGTGTAAAGCTATATATAAGTGTAAAAATGCTAAATGACAAAGTAAACTATTACTTCATGCTTAACTTTTATGTTACAATCCTCAACATGTAAATCATTAAAAGCACAGTTCTCGGGTTTGAGGAAACACTTCGTTAAATGACACTCTAGTGTGTATTCGTTTTTATTTAAAGATACTCAGAAACATATATGCAAGGATTTTCAGGAAATTAGGGGCTGATTATATTTTTTAGCATTGTTGATATGATTGTTTCATAATTGATTTTCTCACGTCGGGTGATGATCTGCTTTGAGCGCTGACTTTGGGCGACGAAGGTATTTTAGGCGGAGGGGGAGCCATCGCCGCCGCCGCTGCTGCCGCTGCATGTTCCTCCTCATCCTTAACCATTGTAGAATAGTAACTTCTCACTATTATCACAAGGTATCCATGAACTAAAAATAAAACGTGCCATGCATCCCTCATTGTATATGAACAGTAGCTAGGTATGCTGATGGTTATGAACTTACCGAAGGTAAAAATCAAAGCAAAAGATATGGTAAACACAGGAAATTGACAATTCATTATAATATGGGCGGAATCTTCATAATAAAGATATTTTATGTTGCCGGCAATTAATAAAAAACTAAACACTAAAAGACATAACATCTTAAAAGACATCGCAAACATGAACCACACTGCAGTATAGCTTTTAGTCTGAAAACAAACATAATTATTAATATAGTCACTTACAAAAGTAGAGATTTTAAAGCGGAAATCAAACATCACACCTTTCTTAAGCCCCAAATGAATATAACACTAACAACACCAACGCATATACAGAGTACCGTCATAAAATATCCATAATACTCTAGTGTTACTGGCATTGTACTGCTACGCGCCCAACAGTCTTCTGGCTGATTCGATAATAGTCCAAAAGTGAAATCGAGCTAAAAAATGATAGTAAATTTTATAACTTACATTATTAATATATCTACTTATAATGACCGAGACGTAAAAGAAGTTGCAGATATCCATGACTCGACTTAAAAAGTTTTATTTAATACGAATGCTTGGATACTCCTAAAGTCAATAGGGACAACTTTTCTACGACTTATTCATAGTTTTTAGTATACTTACTATACTAAATATTCCATAAATTCCCGCAAAATAACAACCGTCTATTAGATGTATTATAAAACAGCATGAATTCACAGTCGGTAGAAAGCTAAAAAACATATTTCATTTATTTATCAACCAGCAACAAGGCACTAACAATATTTATAAATTAATTAATATTAATTATTAATATCTCAGCATAGTGAGATCACATCAATAATATTTGGTAAGATAAAGCTCAAAATATGTCAAACAAACCCATAAATAATATTTCATAGATTAATTTAAATCGGTTGCATAGAAGCTTTATGTTAAGTAACTTTAGCTCTATGAATTAAATGTGATTAAAATATAAAATTTAAATTTCAGTATTTTTATTTAAAAGTAGATTCCCAACATATCGGTTTCAATAATACCTATCAGTGATAGAAAAAAGTCAAATAAAAGACTACATGAAGTTACTACAAAACCGGGCAACACCGCCAAAGTACTACTCTAGGACCATAATAATCAGAATGTGATTTGGAGAAACGTCACGATATGCCTTTGTACCATTACCACAAATCAGTAGCTTAAGTTAAGCAGCAACGTAGGTATATAAGAAATATAATAGAAAACTGATTACTCCTAAAACCTTTTAACATTTAACTATAGATTAATAGACGGTAAGGTCTCTAGCTAAAAGCGGGCAAAGTAAACACATTCGAGATTCGAGTGTATGTACTCTACCACTGAGTACAGAAATAGATTTTTATGTGGCATATAATTATGTGAGGGAAATGCATAGAAATACACGGTTTTTTACCTTGCCCGCTTCTTTCTCCTCAGAAATAATTTAAATAAATAAGAGACATTTTGATTTTTTATTAGGTACATATTTAATTAAAATACAAAAATATATATATATAAATTCCTTACATAGAATCTCTATGTGTGTTGACAATGAGAATGAAGTAGCACCATACTGAAATAAAAATAAAATAAATTAAAGCAATCTCATTAAGTCATTACGAAAGTACCTCCTTAATTGATACTTATTTTTTTTTTACTTTTGGAGTGTAAGTTTAATTTAGTTAAAGGAATACTAAAAATCATTTGTGATTTTTAAGGTTTTTTTTTATCCTTTTCCGTAGGTATGCCTACGCTAACGAAAGTTACAAAACTATAAAACTACAACTCATTAGGGAAAAAATATACTTGTGATGAATAATTTAATATTCTCTTACACAGGAAATATATGAGGTGAGCTATAACGTCACTCGGGTTAGTACATTTAGGTTCTTCGTATTCATCAAATTCATCATAGACATCGATAATTTGAAAAATATTGACGATTGCATGGAGGACCATAGACACTGCCGACACGAAACCGGAAATCATGAAAACATCGGCCGTGTATCGATAGCCCTAAAAGTATTAAAAATAGGCTTAAAATAATAAATTAAAAAAAGGCTTGAAATAATAAATCTATTGATTTAGGTAGAAAAGAGAAACATATTTAAATGTAAATTGCATTCTTGCAGTTTTCACTTAAAATAGATTCGTGGCCAGTTAAAGTATAACTACTACCAATATAACAGTGAAGTTAAGGTCGTCACTGATCCCCCTCAATATTCAGTTACTGAAAATTTATGCACGAAAAAGGTAAGGTGATGCACATACGCTCCGCTGATTGTCCTTCAATAAGCTTGAGACAGTCTCAGCTACACATAGAATCTGATATATTAAGGTAAACTCCCCTCTACACTATGGAGGGCGTATAAATAGGATAAAACAAATCGCAAATATCGAAATACTTAGATGATTGTAATACGTACCCAAAAAATCCCTAATAAAAAAGCAAATGCACTGCACAAAGTGACCATATTAAAAACGAAGAGTGCCCACATGATTACAGTGATACCTTCGTAATGAATACCACCTTCTATATCATACAGGTCCGGGCATGCTGGACAGAATAGGATCCTAATACTGTGAGTCGTGGCTAGCTGCAAACATGAGAAATATGTAAACCTGAGAAATGACCAAGGAGAGTTTTTAAAGATATAATATATGTAAGGCAAAAATAATGAATAGAAAATTATTTTATTACCGTCATCAATACTATAGATAATAGTCATCAGTTATCAAGTTATTTATAAATGAATAAACAGTAGGACAATTTAACATAGAGCGTGAAAATTAATATATTAAAATATCTTTAGAAAATATACACGAATGTCTGATTTCAAACTAGGCAAAGCATGTAACATGGATTATGGCAATCCGACAAGTGATAAAAATACTTATAAATTTCTGAATACACACTTTAAAAAATACATCCAGAAACAGAACAAGTGATCATGCTCATCACACAATGATTTGTCCTGGGTGGGAGTTCAATTACAATACGAGCGCACCTAAGCAGTAGGTAGGTACTTACCATACTCCAAATAACTATTAAAATACAAGCTACTTTTAACTTTCTGGTGCAAAAGCAACATCTTGTAACCCTTGGTATATATGGTATTCCCCCCATTTTGATAATTTATACAATTTCTTCATTATACAAAGTAATAAATAAACAATAATTTACGTTTGATTTGTCATTTGATTTTTCTACTCTGTGGATGTTGGCTAATTTGACATATATCAGTGAAATCAGAAATGAGTACACTTTACAAAAATCTTAAATTGGATACCAAGCCCTTTGCTTGCCACAACGAAGAAATGTTTTTAAGTCGTAATGAGTTTTCTATTATAATTATTGTCTAAATTAATTAGGTACTAATTCAATCTTGATTGTTGACATGGGAGAAACAAACACACACACATATTCCGTTAAGTTTTCCCAAATACATGTTTCTAATTTATATGGTACAATATTACTTTACTGTAGTGTAACCAGGTTTTTTAAACTGCTTCTGTTTTATGTTACTGATTTATATAGATTTATTTTATTATGGCATGTGGATACTCAGCATTAAATAAAAAGAAGGATATTTTATCTTTAATAATATAATTTACTAACATATTTACACAGTAGGTTCGGGCTTATTATACTTTCAGATTCAGAGTAACACTTCATTAGCTTCAGACGTAATTTTCATCGTTTCCTTAACACCAAGATTCCATAGTCTTCGTTATAGTGTTGTTCCTCGTCTGTAGGAATTAACTACTATTAAAAAGTAGGCCCACACTGAAAACCAAAAGGAAAAACGTTACTAAAGAGACAAGTACCCGCAAATATGTGTCACGTAGCCGTACATTACGCCCCAAAGCGGCGTTGATGTGAATCTCTGTATGTATTCAGCGAACGGGTTATAATAAGATAAAGACAACTTTTCAATTTGTTTCTCTGTTTCACTAAACTCTTTAATAAAAGACCATAATACTATTATAAAGTAGATCCACATTGCCCAAACTGAAAATTAAATAAAAATAAATCTTATTATACATGAGCGACAGAAAAAATAAGCTCAAATTAAACTTTTGCACTATTCTTAAATGTCAAGGAAATTAACAGGTTTGTTATCAATTTTTGTGTAAAGTTCTTACAAAAACAGGTAAATTTACTTTGAAAAACAAAGCTGTTAAAAGAATAAATCTCCAAACATAATAATTCTTTAAACATTAAAATTTATCTACAGTTTTCCGGTAGTGCACTTATTATATACCACAACCTAAGTTCAGTAAATCTAGAGCTTGCAAACTATACTATAGAGGTTGCATTACATGTAAGATGCGGTTTACACGCACTTTGCCAGTAGCTTTCTTTTTACGACCAGTTTTACTGCAGACCGCCTTTAGGATCCAAACGAGTGGAGCAGATATTTTCTCTATATAATATACCACATAGAAACTAAAACTCCTATATAAAATCAATAAATGGCAGGAATATAGGGACTTTGCTATCTACTATTTAATATAGAGCAATAATCGCGTGTACTAACGTAAATATAAGAATTCTGTCTATAACGATAACTTGCTAGCAAAAATCTGCGTCAAAATAATGAATATCAATTACGAATTTTATCATTTTTAAACAACCATAATATAAAAAAAAGACAAATAAAGAACCAACCCAAAATTTTTTTTCAAATAGGCAAGTAAATTATTATGATATTTAACAAACATACATAATACAGTGCTTATGATGAAAATGCTATGTAAGAGAGATGAAAAACTTACTCATTACATCGATTATACAAAACATGAACTCGAAAATGGGGAATGCTCCCCCAACCGACAGACAGGCAGCCACGTACAGCATGCCGTAGACAAATGAACATATTATAGCTACCATGCATGATATCATGAACCGGAGGGCTGCCTTTTTTTCTGGTGGCTGTAAACAAAAGAAAAATTTTAAAATCACCTACATTTTTTTGGGAAATGGCAAATGTTTTCGGGGTATGTACTAAACAGATTTTCATACATTTTATTAGCTTATTGTGTTTGTTGATTTAAATTGAATGATAGAGTAATAATAATATTATTTCAAAATCGTCTTTAGCAAGAGTAGGTACTGATCTGAAATTTACGACTACGATTTATTTGCTTTCTCAATAGGTTATATCACTAAAGCAATATGTATAAATTATTTTCTACAATTTGTACAACAAAGGAAATAATATGTTTAGACAAATAATATTATTGTAACAATGTCACTATAATATTTTTATGTGAGAAGTTCATGCTTATTTGAAATTGAAAATATGTAAAACGAATTGAATATCCTTGTCGAAGTTAAGCTTTGGTACTATATACCTTTACATAATACGTTACATACTTTCGCATTCAAAAACAAAAACTATAACAAAGTATCACGTAAAGTACGTTGGTCATAAAACAATACTACTACTTATAACAGTACGAAGACAATATAGAAAGTCTAACCTTGAAAATTCTGTAGAGTAAAAAAATACTGAAACCTAGAAAGATGATATCGACAATGAGAACGATCCAGCCAATCCATCGCACCGCGGTTACGAAACTAGAGTCGCTTCCAGGGTCTGTTGACCCGTCCCGTAGGACAGAGGGCGCCTTTGTTGTAGTCGCATTCCTAGGCCCTAGGCACGATGGACCGAGGCCGGCGTTCGCGCCGAAACCAAAACTTAACTGTGAAATTAAGAAATTTTATACATTAATGAAAGTAAAGAAAAATCTTATCATAAATATATTTCTTCTGCAACTATTCGCTATACAAGAAATTTAACTATTTCCAATTAGGAGACACTTATATATTTTCTTAAATCAAGTATAAAAATCCATTGGCATCCATTATTATTATACTGTAAAAAAATTCAAAGCAGGTAATTTTGTTGGGTTAATTTATTAAAAAAAACTGAAATTTTACAAATATAATTATTGGACTGGATAAAATATTCTCTAGCCAAAATAAATTATACGTAAATAACTATGAAATGGTAAATAATACTAAGAATCTGTACTCACAACATGGTTGAGGTTTATATCGACGACATCAGCTCGTGTCGCGCTCGTAGTCACAAAGCATGACACTCTAATCACGTACGCGTGTCGTACGACTGCCCAGGACACGGCCGGGCTTGTCACCTGTAAGTAAAATAAATAAATTAGTATTTTTCATAACTATTTTTAGTCATAAGAGATAATGTAGAGTTATCTGTTTACTTTCAAAAACGATTACAACACACCCTATAAGAATCACGTATAGAAGCTATCGTTTCTAAATATAACAGTAAGAACCGAATTTAAACCACACTCATAATTTAATAGCTTTGAAAACCAGACACTCACTATGCCAAGTACTGCAATGATAGCGGTTGCCGTTTTTAGGTCTGTAACGCAGCCACAGCACTTAGTTACTCGAGGCACACCCTTAAATGGCATCGTCGTTAACCTTCTAAATAAATCGAATATATAGATTATTATAACGCTACAATAAAACTCTCTAAAAATGTTTTGAAACATCAAGAAGACATGTATTGCACATAGACTAGCGTAGACTTTTGTTTAGATGAAACAAGAAGTTTTGATCTGATTGTATCAGCTACGTTTAAAAAGTATTTGATATAAACTCAAATACTCTTTTGTAATTATTTCAGCAAACAATTCGAAACTGTAATTTTTTAAATCATGTCATAAAGTTAGACTATCGAATTTAATACAGATAAGTGCTCCATTGTTCTCATCATCTTTGTATTGTCTGAAAGTACCAGATAGGTAAGTTAGTGTAAACAAACACTAATTTTGCTATGGATCCACCGTAATGCTTGGCTTAGTTTAAGCGCCGAAAACCGGGGGATTTCAGCATTATTGCTTCCCTTCGCAGGGCCGGGGGTGAGGGGCGGAGGGCCTCTTAACAAGATTACATTGGAGATAAAATGGGCCTGATAATAACGCCCCCGTAAGCTGGCCCAAGCCCGGCTCTAAAACAAAATTAAAATTGAACGAGAAGCTAATTTTGAAATTAGGACGAATAAAGTTAAATCTACGCTTATAAAATATAAAATAGGAGTTAAAACTTCAATCAGATAATATTGTAAAACATGTAATAAAAAAAACTGAAATTTTATTACATTGTTTATTTTGATTCCTAAGTATATGTGCAATTAGGTTCTGCAAATAGGTATATCTATTAGTAAAAGAAACCTATATGTCTGCGATCGTTATTATAAAATTCTATGCCTAGGAACAACCTCAGTTGTTCAGTAAATTAGTAAATATGTATAGGAACTTAGGTACAGTCGGTCTAGTATTGATCGCCGCACTCGCTTGTTTCAAATTCAATTCGCAGAGTGGGAATAACAATAAAACTTGGACCGAGTATCTTCTAACATCACCTGCGCCCCAATACGTGTGCTGAATATACAAAGCTTTCTGAACGAATTTTAAATTTATTCCACACATATACCAGTCCTATATACCAAAGTACAACCTACAGTATACATAATACCGTATTTGGATGAGATATTTATATTTATACCAGAAACGCTACCCAACATTGTTTCATGTCACCGACCTATTAAGCTTTCATTATTTCTGCGTTCTACCTGCATACATACAGTATTTTACATTCAAACATCGCGTTATTTAGGTCAATTTATCAAGGCAATTCAACAGGAAATATGTATTCGCTTCATGAGAACTTCCCATAAAATTTCATGATTCCGTAATGATATTCGAAATACTTTTTAAGACTTCGTTGTGCGTGCTCATAACTATAATCCCAAAAATACGGTTCATGTGCCCACCGAATGTATTGTGTTCGTATCTACCTAGCATGTGTAGATCATATGCGATAAATAACAAGATTGCTTCCACGAAGGAACACCCGCGTGTTGTGCTCGCTCCTTGTTCGCCTCTACCAAGAAATGTCAAAATATTTCATACAAAGTCTTTGGTAAATATGAGAGGCGGACCGCTCTATGACATATATCTCAATTTTTTACAACCGCAGGCTTATCTTCATAGATAGGCGGCAAAAACACGCCTCGAGCCCAAGTCACGAATCGCAATATGGGCCTCGTGATAAATCTTCACGAATTCCAGTTTTATTTATTAAGTTGTATGGTGTTTTTACGATGTAACGCCGCGGGGCCGCTCATTACAACACTGCCTCCGCGGAACATGATGAAAAAACTTTTCCCCGCGATATCTTCTTGCAACATTAATTACGAAACTCGGAAAGTTCCTCGCCTTGAAATGGCGTTGTTCATTTATATTTCTTTTCTACTTTCTGTAGGAGACGGCAACAATATATTTAACGATTTTACTTTTTCAGCAATGAAAGGGACGGACCTAGTTCTCTCTTTGAGCTGATAAGAATATATCGGGTAATATAACAGTAAAAATGCTGAAGACATCACGTAGCAAAACAGGTCTGGGAGTTTTATGTGAGCAATTTGGAGCGTTCACAAAAGAAATGCGAACGTTGACGGGAACGTGACGCTGCCGGGACGACCCCGGAGCCAAATGTGTCCTCTGAACCGTGCGCCATACGTGCTGTAGTTTTACTATCAGACTTATTTACATTTGGCTTATTTTATTCATTACCCAGGATTTTAAATTTCGCCCACAACTTTGTGTGGCTGATTCAGGAAATTGATAAAATAACGTTCATTGTAAGTACCTTACGTGGACAAGACCTTCTTAAAATAATTCTCGCATAAATTAAATTTTATTCGTTTTTCATCGATATGCGGTGGTGTTATTGCCTTTATATAAAACCTACTCAGTAACGCACGTAAACTTAACATCGAACTTACGAGTGTTTCAATAAAATGTACAACGGAATGACCTGCCACGACGGCGCAATCGCCGCCCAAAACCGGTAATGAAACGACCCGAGAGATACCATAATCGAATATTTTCGAGGGTAATGGCTTTTATAAGAGTTAATTGAAGTTCTGGCCAGAGAGGCAAGGGTTCCGTAGACTAATAACTGCGCAGGGCGTATCTGTGAGTTAATTTATGTTACTATAACTCAGTTGGACAGGTTGTGTTCAATAGGTAATTTAGATGTTGGCAACATTGTCGTAATGAGAACGGAATACTGTTGGGTTATTAGAACGTTGAGTGATGCTTTGCCTCGTAAAAGTAGCTTGATGAATAAAGTTTTTGATAGATTACTACATTATTTACTAAGTTTAAAATACGGACTTCATATGATTTTCTTAATGCATTTCATTTTAACATAAGGATTATTACATTCCTACGTTAGCTACAATGTCAATATTTTCCACGTTTAACTGTATCTTTTTCCTTGTAATCGTGTTAGCTTTAAATTCGGCAAAAATAAAATGATGTCATTCCTGTCTACCAAAAACTGCTTTCATTGCTTTTATTGTAAGTAGGTTTAAAATGACATTAAACCTCCAAAAACGGATTTCTTAAAATAAAATATTTAAAGTCAAGTAAGTCCGCATTTTATATCTACACCTTCGTGTTATTAACAGTTAAGTAAAACATCCAAAGGGCGTTCCTCCTCTTTAATTTTGATACTGAATACAATTGATCAATAATCGACTCTATGTCTATTACAGTAGGACCTAAATTGATCGTCATCTAATGGTGCATGGGACATTCTAAAGTTATACTGGTGAAGCTTTGACTAAAACGAAAAAGCTCATAATATACAGGAGATATGGCCTCGTGTGGCAGTTTGTTATGAAGTTTATAGTGGAGCCAACACGGTTCTAGTTACATGCTTATTGGGAGATGAAAAAAAGGCGGCGATTTCGAACATTATGTGTAATAATTTAGGAGATTGAGTCTCACATCGAGTAAAGAAAAAAAGATACAAATTATCAAAGAAAACTTGTATTTAGACTTACATATTTTATGTTTTATGATACGTAGGTGAAGGTAGTGTTTTGATAAACGCCACGGGTAATGTGGGACATGATGTCGGAATGTTATTAGAGATTTTTATTAAAACTACAGTCGTAAACTGGATCATACGGGAACCGCTTTGGCAGTTAACGTTCTCTGTGACATTATATTAATTTGTGATGTGGTGAAAGACTTAATGCGCTTTTAACAGCGCGTGTATTTACCGTGCGTAGGTAAATTTTACGTGTATAATGACTACAACTAAAATGTAGACATGAATCGTTACAAAGCCGAATTTTATACTGAATACATTAGTTACTCACTAATGTTGTTATACAAAAATAATAAATATAATTGTTAGTGTTTAAATAACCATGAAAACTTAAGCTACATTCAGAATTATTTTTAGTTTCAACTTACAGTAAAACCTTATATCTCTTGGTACCGAAGCCCTACTGCTTTAAAATTTTCAAGAAATTATATAAATTCAACCGCTTTATTCACACAGATCAATACTGTTGAACATTGGTCTATTGTCGCAACTTATCTTTCACACTATTTTATGAGAAGTTTCAAGGATAAAATAATAGATAATAATCTTATAAACGCTTTGTAAATAAATGTGATTTATGTTGGCAATGCACATAACACAATGCGTGGTTAATATTTTTATGAGTGTTAAATCTATATTAAATTTGTGCGAGTTAAATGTAGCGCGAGAAAATATCACTAAACGGATTTTACGATGTGATTTTTCTGCTAACATATCACTTATAAAATGACTTACCTACAGTAGCGTTTTTATGCTATGAACGTAAGGACAAAATAAATGTGGATTTTACCTGTAGGTTAATCTTGTTTTTTTTTTATCTGTTGTTGACCTGTACAGTATGAATAAAATAAATATCTATTCTGAGATAGGTAAACTAATGATATGATTTACATTATAGTGCATTTCTGATCTTAGTAATGGACCTGACACAGTATTTTTTCTAGAAATATTTTTATTCCAAATTATAGCAAATACTATCCTTTTAAAGAATCTGTAACTAATATATCTACCCACGTATTAAAACGTACTATCACAACTGCAAACACTCCTGCCAAACCAAATGATTTACTGTATTTTAAACTTGTATATTTTAGTGAACTTAAGATTTCGGTCACTGAAGGAAGTGAGCGGGGGTGCGGGAGTAGGTGTGCTCGTAAACTGTTCGTTTTATGGAAATATAAGATCCTTGTCGGCGACGCTTACACGCCCTGCCCTCGTCTTAGAATGTAATCTCTTGTACCTGACTCCGTATCTTATACATATATTTTATCTCTCGGTTTGAGTAGGTAGAGGATCAAGAATGTAACCTTCTTGGTTTTATTTAATATAAGAGGATATTTAGATTTACCCTGTAGGTAATAAATAAGTCCCCACAGATAGATCACATGCACCTTATGGATATTTATGTGGTATGAAAGCTATCTTGCTTGCTTGTACAATAAAAGAACTGAATAAATGTTGAGATTATCGTAGGTAACTCGATTCAAATTTATTTAATATTAAATATAATTTATTCTGCAGTTTTTATAATGCACAATTTATACTTAACATTTATTAAAGCTTTTAAATTACGAATCATATACATACGATACAAACCAATGTTATCCAGTTCCGCTAGTAGCTTGTCATGTCAAATGCCAATAATGATACATGTACATGTTGATATTTACGTGTGTAAATCCAATGAAGTCTTTGAAATATGGATGCTCCCCACATAATTTATGGAATATATTTACCTACTTGACTTTACTCGTTTTGTGACGATTTGAATAAATTTTAGCAACAACAACTGCATATAAATGGAACCTTTATCCAAGGCAATCAAATTTTGATAGCGATCGGATAGGCACGACTAGCAGTCCAAATACTCGAAATAGCGGGCATTACTTCCGAATTCTCGAATGCGGGCGAGTCGAATCGATAGTCGATACCAATAAAACAGCGTCGATTCGCGAATACATAAAACGTCGGATTCGAGTCTTGCGCTCTTTATATAAAGCTAGAGAGAAGGGTTCCCACTTTTATTGCAAGGAATTTGCATATAAAGTAACCATTGAAGAAAAGCGATCTCCGTGTATTTTTTCGTATTCATTGTTGCGAAGGCCGCGGCTCACATTTCGTTTTATGGATCGTGATGCTTTCTTAGCATTTAAATAAATAATGGTATCAACAGTTTTTTTCCTTCTGATTTATTTGAGAAAACCTTTTATGTCTTGATGTGTATCGGTAATTATGTTAATATGATCGTAAACGTTTAGAATTAAGATTTGTGCTTATCGAAGCAACACACTTGCTAAACAATGTGTTATCTTTACAGTTGAATGGATTGGCAGTCAACGCGCGAATGGATGTATAAAATTGGTAAATATGAATTTATGATATCGATTAATTTGAATTTTATGCTCACAAAATACTATAATAATACATTTAACCGAGGGCGGCATATTAAATTATGATAAAAAACAAAATAAAGTGTTTAGTGACCGCGGGGCGTTACCAAGGATTCCCAATAAAAATGATATTTAATTGAACTCGATAACGCGTCGTGGTGAGAGGGCTAATAAACTGCCTTTATTATTATTGTGTTAGGTCGCCACGGCCCTCGATAAACATTACGTATCTATACGACTCACGTTCACCTCACAGTAAATGCTTGTTGGGATTTGTCTGTTTTCACATAAGTATCCGCTATCTTATCGTAACTTCACGAAGGAAATCTTTTTACTACTTCACAGAAGCTGATAACTTTGACGCTGCATTAGCGACTAGGTAAAAATAATTTAAATGTGACTAAGCTTATCTATTTAAACATTTTCTTAAAAATATAATTAAAATTTATTTACTTAATGGATTTCGTTCATTTAAATTAAAATTGCTAATCTTCTTAATTAAGTTCTTAAGAAGTAGATATCTACTACATAATTGCCAATGTTAGATAAGTCAAATTAATAATTCATGAAAATTTATGCCGAGTCTTACCTCCTTGCCTAGGTTCACGCCTGTCCAGTGTCAACTGGTATATAAATAACATTTTACGACTTTAATATCGTCTTGAAGAAACACGTTCCTGCTTTGAATAATTTTTGCGTCACACTTTGTAAAGGTGCACTCACATTGTATCTGATGCATTTCGTTAACACTGAGATAAAAGAATACCAGCACAATGGCCTTTAAGTGATAGTTATGGCACTTTTTATAGGCAGTTAGATTTATTTTTACTGCACTGTTTGTTTTAATACGGTTTTCGCGATTTGCGAGGCCGCGACAACTGCCTTTTCATTCATTTAACGCGTACTCGGTAGACTATTTAAATACTGTATGAGCTATATATTTGTTTTAATGATCTATCTTATGTTCGTTTAATGGGCTGTATAGTTAAAGTCTAGCGTCTATCGTGGATTGTGTCTGCTAAGCTGGGTGGGCGTTTGAACCTTGAGCTCGTAACAAAAATAATCGTGTTGTACTAGATACTTATTATTTATGTTGATAAATACAGCAATCAATAGGTTCATGACCTGTAGAATTGGTTGGCATTAAATGCTTATTATTATTTACGTTTGATGCGACTGTTTGACGTCTGGCTGGTATTGATTTTTGTTGTGAAGTTTGGTTGCACAGATGCAGGTTTATAAATGTATTTACTGGTATTCTATACTTGTTCTCAGAGCCATCTGTACGTGTCTGCATTTGTTATTTAACACGCTGTACACGACTCGACCTTTAGTATATAATAAGGTCTCTATACATAAGTTATTTAAAAATCGTTCGCCTAGAGTATAAATAATTGTCTTTATATAATGATATACCATCAATGATCAAGGGACAGGGTTCCTCTCTCATTAGTTGAACACGGGCCGCAGGTCGACCCAGCGGTCCTAATAAGGAAATATAGGGCAATAAAACGGGCAGTGGCGAGCTTAATCAAATTGTCGAAATGACCGACGGGAGTTGCCTACTTGAGGATAGACATCAACATAATTACTACACAATACCCGCTTAACCAAATTTATTGTAGGTAATAGAAAGCGTTTTGTTGATGATGATACATAGCCTTCATAAATTGTATGCGTTATTCTAAAAGATCATCGATTTAGATAAGATCTTAAAGAGCTTTTTGGATATTCATACTTTTTCGAAATGCTGTTATGACTCTTGAATATTTATAAGAGTGAATTAAAAATTCTGTGCAATGGTAAGGTACCGTCGGGAAACCCGTTCGCAGCCGTCTCCCGTTATCTAAAAACAAAGATCTCATCAAAAATTCAGCATGTGACTCTCGGGATGTGTCCAATAAATCAGTTTTACAGCATTCCCGTGTCATTTCAGTCGTCGAACGGCATAAAATGATAATTTTACTGCGCTCCCCTTCCGTCTCGAGGAGTTTACGACAATTGTGAAATGTATCGACAGTTCGGGTGTCACCTAGATGGTGGACCAACGTACGAAGCTGGCGACTAAACTTTAAAACCTCATTTTCTGTTAGCAATAAAGCTCAAAATCGCTAAGCACGGCTTATTTTCTCTGCAAATACCTAGTTAATCCATCAGAAACATATGGTACCTATCGCCCCGCACACCTCTCCTTCAGTTTTCCTCTTGCACTGTTATTTTAAGGCGCAAGCCATCAATCTTTCAGGTGGTTTCACTGTTTAAATATAATGGGGAATGATCGGTCTTAGAGCACACCTATTTATAAAACAAGGAAGTATCAATCCACATGTCTTTAAAAGAAACGAAATAGATATTTAAATTTAGATGGAAATGCACTTTCATTGAATAAATATTTATATTTACCTAGATGGAAAATGCACTTTCATTGAATTGGTACCTAAACCATAAACTAAGGGAATCATACGCTCTGGATAGCAGGCTTTTTTTTTTTTTTGGTATAGATCTTTGCATCTTTGCAGTTAGCCTGAGCGCAGGCTTTGACTGCTTCACCGGACTTTTGGCGAGGACCTTAAGGCCTCCAGCCAGAGCAATAGGAAAAACTAACTACGTTAGCAACGTCTACTAAGGGCACCCCCTGCGGGGTTCGGACCTCGACTTAGTGCGTCTGGATAGTAGGCTTAAACACAGAAGTATAAGAAAGTTCATTTCTTTGATTTATGCGCTCCAACCTTTTCTCAATAACATCGCCAAGCAAAAACGGATATAATTTACTACGTTGATATTCACAGGCGTAAACCCTTTTCGGCATAAACATTCATTATAACAACATGTAATAAAACTCGAACAATGCTTAATTACCATTTATTTATTGCCCCAAATTAACAAAGGCGTAATGATTGAGCACCGACAAATTTTGTCAACAAAACCAATGATTTTCTTTCATGTGTTTGTATAAATTATGCAAATATCTTTTGTTGTTATTATTGGACCGTAATTGATTTTATGTGTGCTTTTGTGGAGTATCTTTGAAATTGTTCTGTTTACCCAACTATGGTGATTCTACAAGAAAATAAATGGTTTCGTGGACGGTTTGAAGTTATGCAAAACTGCTCTGAGCCCTTTATTTGTATGTAAAGCATACTAAAAACAAATTCAAAGGACGATATTTAATAGTACAAAGAGTAAATTAAATACGGTTTTAGTTACTTACAAAAAAATATATAAATTCGGAAAATATAGGTAGGTACCTTTATAAAATTTTGGTTGGATTTGCATTTATATTTTGAAATGTGTTATATCGCGATCTGCGAATGTATCGCAGAAATCGTAAGAGCACTACATTAGGCCACTAAGATATCATTAGTCTATCAAAAGCCGGCGATAAAACAGCTACATAAATTATCATAAAATGAAAAATCATCGATCAAAATAAATTTATGACGGTAACCTTGCTTGTCTCAAAACCCCGTGTTTTCATTTTATCGTTTGCCGTCACCTTTAGCTGTTGACCTAAGCAGAGCTGGTACGTAAAGTAAACTCTAGTGCGACAATCGTACGGTTTACTGCATCGTTTCACTTTTAACGCTATAAACGTAAACTATAAAGTGATGAGTACTTCGCATCATCGGTTGCGTTTAAGCGCTTACTGATGTTCAGTTAGGGTTTAAGAGAGTTTTCCTGATATGAAAGTGATGAAAAAACTATCTTTAAATTACTGAAATATTTTTTCCATGTGAATAGGTAAAAGGTATAGTGTAGAGACATAGAATAGACTGCACAAAAATAGCCCATGTGGTAGTTTTTTACTAGACTGATTTACTTATGTCTCAAACCGAGATTAATTTATATTGCAGATGTTTTTATGAAGTGCAAGTATTTCAGAAACTAACAGTTTTGCTTGCGGAAAAGACTGAGAAATGCCTGCATTTAGTTGCTTAGATGGTTTGTTAAAGTCTTTTTTGCATATTTCGGTTTCGTGCACCCTTATACCCAAAACATCGGCATAATGAAACGTCTCAAAATACAATTAAACTATACCGTCGCGTCGGCAATAGTTAAAAAGAGCCGTGAGGGCCTAATGACAGGGATTAAGACGTAAAGATAGGGCGAGATACGTCATTACGGGACCCCAGACTCATGCATCTATGGATGTCGGTCTCATTACGGAGATACGCCTCGACCCGCTTAATGATGCTCCCTAATGGATGCCAGATACATAGATACTGACATCTGCATACATACTCACGCCTCTTGAAACGCTTTTAAACGAAAAAATAGATATTATGGCAGTCGTGTTTTCTGTCTGATAAATATTATTTAGGAGGTCGACGTAGGAGTAATGTGGTTGTACTAATTAGCGTTTTTTAGACTCATTAATTCTGGTTCGGTTTTAACAAGTGTCGTACTAAAGCTAAATGCGGAACCCTGCTCTACAAAAGTTTTTTAGAATTCTAACAGGCAACATTTTAGGAACCTAAGAAAATAAATAGCGTAGGTACATACTTAGTCGTAGTTACTAGGTATGTAATTAATATTTAAGACTTTTCTTGGCTACATTCAATTAATACCGTTTACTTGTCTTATTTAAGATTTGATTTTAAACTAAAAACTAGAAATCTCCAATACCAAAAAATCTCAAAGCAAAACAGATAAAGACTTGAGAATCATGATCACTACAGTTCTACCAACATGACGCTACAATATCCCTACTACATCAGTTCACCCACACAAGCGCAGCTCGGCCAGTCTGAGCGAGTATGGATTAGCGCGGGCTGCCGCGCGAGCGAACGTCACAAAATGGCGGCCGTAAAAACAAGTGAAGAGTGAGTTACGGTCGGACGCGGGTCGAGGGGGCCGCGGGGCGTGGGGAGGGGGGAAACCTCCCGACCAATGGCGCTCCGCTGAGCGAGCAACGCAATTCGCCCGCAAACTCTGCTCTTTCTTTTATGGCCGACGTTGTTTTTCTCTGGCGCGCTTTTTCCTGATTTTTTTTTGCGGGAAATTGTTTTGTTTGCTTTGTAAGGAGCTACAATGTACATTAAAGTATTTTCTCGTGTTTCGTTTAAATATAGGAGCCGTTTATGTTTTCCTAACGGCTCGCCTTTTAGCGTAACTAAAGTGTAACTTCATAATAATTTCACCAAGTTTGAAAAACTAAAAAGAAAGCCGTTCTTAACTTACAGTTTATCTTCCTTAGAAGGCAATGAGGATATTATAATGTAACAATTTCTTTATACTGGAGTAAATGTGCTCTACTTTTGCGACGGCAAAATAGGAGTTCAAGTTTCTAAAGCTTATTTAGCATTTTAACAAACATATAGAGTACAGAAAGCAATGTAGTACATAAGCAATAAAGCTGTTGAACATAATGTTGCTAATTACAACCAATTACAAAGGGCATCTCTATTTAAATGACAACACTGAACAATTAATGTTGAATTATGTTTAGTAAATATCTGTAGGATCTTCTGATTTTGTATATAAGTAGTAAGTAGAAATAAGTACCTATCTACAATACCTACTAAAAGCATCTCCACTTTTAGAAGTTGTAGATGACTAACAGCAATGTTATGTTAATGTTACCCTTGAGAAGTGTTTTACTGCGATGAGGTGACACTTGTCACGTGCACCAATCTGCATATCATTATTTATAAAAGAATAATTAAAGCTATTAGTAAAGTGCCAGCTATATAATTATCCCGTCAAGGATAAACGTCAAGATTAACAAGTTTAAATTTCATAAATAGATAAAAATTGAAAAAGGAATATATTCCAACGAATTTTAAATCTCAGCTTCTAAATTCATAAATTGTTATGTCGAAAAGACAGCGTTCAAAACAAAATATAATCTACCTTACAAAAACAAAATGAGACATCTCTGCTTAATCCTCGGGGCAATAAAAAGTAAAAAGTTATTAGTTGGAGCGGGGAACTCATCGGGAAAAGTTGCAGTGTAATAATTTACTTAAGACAGGGCCCGTCTTAACGTCGCGTAATATTCTACACTGACATATTTATTGTTTTCGGAGGGCGGGGGCTTCTCCGAAGGGGAGCCAGGCCGTACCTTGCTACAAAACAGGGGATGCAACAAAACACGATCGTCAGATAAAATATTTTGATACCCGCTAGAAGATAAATCTCTCACAAAAAATAACAAGGTGCAAAATTAAATGTTTGGTAGGTACTCATTTTTTACACTCGAGAAAAGCGGTAGCAATTTATCACATTCATGTGGAATTTTACCTGCTCATAGATTGAGATGTTTGATTTTTAGACGTTTCTTAGTATTTAATTAATTATTTAGTAGAAATTTTACGAGTGTAGATAACAATCAGGATTTGCATTATTTTTTATGCTTTGCATTTTTTGTGACAGCTCATTTTGTTTCAGACTATTATTCTTTCCTTGTTGTCACAGATCAAGAAGGCTATGACTTACATATCAGGCTTACAACCTGGATTTAAAATAAAGTATAAATAAACAATAGTAAGTAAGTAAGTCAATCAAGTAATTTATGTGACCACAATACTCCGTCATAACTAAGATCCTTTTTAATTAAGAAGTGTTGGAATACTACTAAGTAATTATTTCAATCATATTTAATGACAACAAACAACAAAACAATGGAATAGCTGTGTATTCTATTGTTTTGTAAAGTAAATCATTTCACAAAAAAGTCCTGTGCTGAATAACACAGATCTGTGAGGAATGATTTGAATTTATATTTAAATACCAAAGCGCGATCTCATGTTTTAAATGCGAGAGAAAATTATTAAAATATTGTTTTGCTACACCTGTCTTTTTATAACTACATCAATTAGTGTAGCTCATACTCAAAGATATATTTTACGAAGTTATGTTAAAGGTGTCTGTAACCATGTCTGTGTGTTTAAAGGCGTGTTTATACAGGCGTGTGTCAGCTGCAAAGTAAAATTAAAAAGCGGACGCGAAGGAGCTATGTAGGGCCGTCAGAACTGCTCGCGGTAGTGTTATTGTTCTAACTTATTAAATATAGATTTTGATTGGGTAGTAGTAGAATCGTTTTTATGTGGTTTTTGTTTGTAAATCATACGTCTACGAATTTGCTACGAAAATCGTAGCCGTTCATTTTGGTTACATAATTCGTTTAGACTGGTCTCACATTAGTTGATATAAGATATTTAGATTTTTTGTAATAAATATAAACATATAATAGTATCCTGGGAAAAAGCAATAGCTTAGTTATTAAGGAAAATGGAACATTATTCATTTAGTGTATTGAATTTTTTGGACTATTCTAACGTAGCTGCATTCTTCTTTTATTATGTATTTTTTTCTTAACTCCTTATAAAATATGTATCACGTTAAAGTAAACTACTGCATCTGGCAGCCCTGCTTGAGCAGTGGCGTGGGGCGTCGGGTTCATCGACCGGCCGCCCGCGCCGCTCTGAAATATCGCCTTGCAATATCTCGCTCGGCCTAATCCGAGCCGCGCCGCAAGTCTGACCTAACCTTTATAAACGTTTATAATAAGCTAGCACATTTATAAACGCTATAATATTAAAGTTATAGCATAATGAAAGTGAATAGATACCGTGTATTTGTAATTAAACAGCATCTGAGCGTTTGTTCGACATGCTATGATTAAATTTCCTTTCTTTTTGTTATTCCAATGTAATGTGTAAATTATTACATGTAAATAAACGTATTTACTTTTAAAATAGTTTAAACAAGATGCATTAGCGTCTTAACAATTTTAGATACTTTACCTTCTTTTATTCGTTTTAAAACTAATCATTAGCTGACACACCTTAAAATACACATAAAACTAAAGAGGTTGGATTTGATTAAGTCGTTAACGATAAATTAAAATGTGCTCTTAGCAGGTTTACGAAAAACTTATGACAAAATGTAACTCTGACAAGACATTAGGAGTTATATAACGTAAATATTATTCAATAGTTAACCTCCACCATAACGCTCAAGATAAAATAATTAAAGTTCTTTTGAGTAAGGAATATTTAAATAATAAAACAGTTTATATTTTAGTACATGTTTTAAATATGTTAATAATTAATGAAGGTCAGTTTACACCATTCTTTAAAGGCATAAGCAATATCAGAGTATACCTATGCTTATTCCTACAAAGTCAAATTAAAAATAAGTTTTTACAGTGTTTGCATCCATAGTGATGTGTAAAAGACATATAAAAAGTAAAGGATGTGTATCCTTATTATTTGTATATTTAATTGGTAGGTCAATTTGCTAACCATAACGCTAAAGAATATGTAGTAATAAAAAACACACATTAATCTACCCAGTTTTGAATAAACTAAAATATTCACGCAATTCACATTTAGATACGACTTGTTTTAATATGTGTTAATTGGATAATTATGTGTCTAAAACTATGTGGGTTTGCCGTCAAATTAAAACCATTTCTTTTTATAATTTGATAGCGAAATACGTTAAAATATTTAGCTTAGGAATTTTGATTGGGTTCTAAAAATGGTGGCACATTTTTGCACGTCAAGTTTTCGTGGAAATATTGTTCATTAACCATTTTTATTGTAATTTAAGCCATGTCTCTCTGTAACATATTTTATGTACAGTTCAGTTATATCAACTTATCAATAGGCACAACATTCAATAAAATTAATGAAGAGAAAAATAATAAGTGTTACTTAGAAAGAAATTCAATTAGCAATGATAAAAATACGTATAAAGTTGTACGAAATAAGTTAGGTAATTGTTGTGTTTGGTGTTGCGTCAGCAGTAAAACATGGTGTAATTAACGTAGACCTTCAAAGCTGTATGGCAACTACTAGGAACTAACTAAGCTAGTAATATCCTACAACATATCTTCTTATAATATCTTTAGTAGACATTTTTTCATGTAATATACATTATGTGGTTGAGTGTGTGAGTTTTTCATTGTAAAACGACTTTGCCGATTAATTTAATCTACTGACTGTGAGTCGTAACACCCAGTAACCTTCGCTGCCAAGTCGTCGGAATGTTAGCGAAGGTTACCAACTCATTTGCTTGCCCATACGCCTTATACACGAGTAGATTGTTGGAATAATAAAGAAGTCACGTCATCGGGTCCTGGCACAAAGTAGGTTGCCGGAATACTACTACCACGTTCGAATTAAGACGTTTTGCAAACCACAAGAAATGCTGGACCGGACTCGTTCGTTATTTACATAGCTACTAGCCTATAAATAAATACCGGCCCTCTCACACACACGTGCACAAAATGACGTTGTTTTAACTTTATTTTATTTTTAAACGCGCGAGCGGTGGAGCGCGCGCCGGCTGTAATTTCGCGGTGGTCGCGGCGCGCAGGCGTTTACGCACGCCGGACCAAGATGGCGGCTGACTCGTTCTAAAAGTTGAATTTTAAAATTTTGTATACGGTGTTACAATATATCGATAAGCGAACAAACCATTTTCCATGGGAAATCATCGTTGTTTCGTATAGTGCGCCGTCTGCCTCTTATCGCTCGTTTTGCTCGGACATTGATTTTCACAGAGTGCTACATGAGTATAGTTGCATGTTTATAACTTCATTACACAGTTATGACTCAGAGTCATTATGTGCCAGAAGAATTAGGAGATTTATGGATTGCTAGTGAGTAATTTTTTAATGATTATGATGTTACATTTTTTTTTAAGTGCACTGAAGCCTTTTCTTTAAAGTTTCAAATGTGAGATGATCACTCAAATAATTATATACTTGCCGATCACAAAGTTTTTATCTTATTTGCTTCAATGGATTATTCGTTGATTTCTTTTTAACATTGGCTGATAAGTTTTGTAAGAAGAGAGAGGTGAGAAACATGTCAAGCGAGGTAGATAGGTATTTTTAATAATTGAATTAACATAAATATTCAATTTTATATAAATTTATACTTCTAATATTTATGTAGCTACATATAGCTTGAAATTCAACTTTTAAATGATTTAAATACATAATTTAGCTGAACATGAAACTGGTATCTCTACATAAGATGACAACTTTGTAAAGACACGTTTAAATAAATTTTAGAATTAATAAAAAAGCATTGTGGTCTTGTTTAACCAGTAAATAATTGAAAAATAAATATTTCAAATAATTATATTTCAAATATTGTTTTTACACTAGTATTGTTTTTTAAAAAAAAATACGTCTGTATCTTACTACTTATTTAACTTAAACGATTGCCAACAAGAGTTTCAAACAAGTATTAAATATTGTATTCTACTTCTTTCATCCAACATACTACGGGTAAGTATGGTTGTAGCCCATTTTCTTGCCATAATACAGTGGTCGCCTTTTACGATTCCCAATGGACTGGCTTATTATAGGCCCACGTCTCTTTCACTTGAAGTTCTGTTCAGAAAGCCAACGTATTTTTATAATATAATATCGTAACTCTAAAGGCAATGTTGGTCTTTCTAACAAATCATCACTAAAGAAAAAAGGTATACCTATGTTGTATTTAATAAAGTCATGTTTTTAAAGCCTTTTTGTTTGGTTAGATCCAAGCGTTTGTTATATGTTTGTACTTACATACCAAGACTTAGGTACATTTTAAGGTCACTGAATTGTAATAGTCTATACTACTATACTATACACTAAGTATACAAATTGTTGACTTTTTTAAATAAAACGTTTTGGATTTTAGCATTTATTGTTGTTGCATGCCAAATATTGGTGTATCAAAATGCATTTCGATTATAATTTCGACGGAAGAATTCTTTTACAAGAGCACATGATCTTGTAATAATTCTTCTCATCATAAAACTATATCATTAAAAATAATGCCAATCTTTTCAATTGTCCACCTCAGAACTGATAGTGGTCTGTCGCAGCTATAAAATATCGAAGTGCTGTATTGGTACGTAGGTACATATACTGTATGCACCTACTTAGCATATAGTTAAGTACTCTCCTACGCGTCGTGACTAAGCTGAACACAACATTGCTTTATCCGCGCCCGCGCAAGCGACCTCGTATGTGAAGCGGCGGGCTTTCATCTCAAAGAGTATTTATAGTTTCTTGTCGGGTGTTTTCTGATCTTGTAACTGTCTTCCTAGTTTCCGTTGCGGTGAATGCAATTTTGAATGACAAAGGACAATCGATTTTATTCCTACTATCTGTTCAATAAAAAATACGGCCTGCTATGTACTTGACATGCAAATAAATACTTGGTTAAGAAATCGTTGGTTGTATGTATCTAGGCATATGATAGGTTTTACATTAGGTAAAGAGATTTTTACTCCAAAGAGAACTTACTCGCTTCGTGACTCTCGCTATCAAGAGCTAAATACTTAATTGTTAAACTGCCACGACCGAAACTCGTGAGGAACTGTGTCGTGTTGCACGTTTGAATTACAAATGCGGGTATTTGCATAACTTTTCAATGTCGTTCCCCTTTTTTTATGTTTTTTTTTGAGAAATTTGACTTGATAAGCGTAAAGGTTTAAATTTTATTAAGAAAACTTCATGTCATCTTCATCCCATTGCTGGGATTCCGCTCTCTTTTTAAAAACCGCTGCCGGTTTCGCCAGTATTGTTCTGATCAGTTTCGAAACCTTTGCCATATCGTCGTTATTAGCGAACTAAGTTTATATAAAGTTTTGCGATGGCCTTAGAAAATAGCCTCGTGGCAAGAACTCGCCACACAAAGGTGAGTATGACTTCACCCTGCATCCGAGCATCCTACGTGCTTTTAACATCGGTCTAAATTCGTCGTGAGTGCGGTGGAACCTACGTGCTCCTTGGTATGGTAAAATTTTTATCGCAAGCCCGTTATCGTGCCGATCATAAATCTGTTTTCGAATCGTGAGTCGCCATTGCTGGCGTAGCGTTGCAAGCCCGTATTGAAAGCTGACACACAAAATTGGACCGTTTCGAGCGGGCAATAAAGTGTAATTTAGTATCGCCAGCGACCTTTATTTAGCGCATTTGGGATTCCATAAGGTTTATTGTCGCATTGTACGTAAGTATTTGCCAATGCACGTAAAATGCTAGGCGAGGTTCTCAAAACGCCAGACTTATTTACGGTCTAAGAGCGTTGTCGTTCAGTGCGCCCGTATCCGTAACTTGGAAAGATAATGGCCACCCCTGAATTATGTCTCTGAATCTTTTAGAACGCAAGGTGAAATATACTTGGCTTGAAAGAAACATGACTTGAAAATCAATTTATCTGAGTTGGAAAATAAATATAATTTATATTTTGAATTCGTTTAGAGCAAAAAGCGGAAAAAAAAATCTACTTGATCATCTTATTTGCTAATTTACATGCAATTTTTTTTTACAAGATATCTGTCGACAAAATGCAAATTATAAAAAAAAAAAAACATTAGATTAAACTCCTTATAACGAAAGAAAATAACGAAGTACGGTCGGAACCGTCCAGTCGCACTAAATCAAAATCTAACTTCGATTAGGTACACCTTTTAATATCCTAATAGGATTTCCTAAAACTTGATTTGTGTAATAAGCGCTTAAACGGTCACGTAATAATTAAAAAGTAAATTTGTAATAAAGTGATTAAGTTGTTGACATTGAACTGGAAACAGTGATTGAAACACGTAAAATTAACATAACGTGAGTTATTCAAGCATGAGATACGAAATCGGTCGATTTGAAAAAATATTGATGTGGTAATAAGCGTTATTTTAAAGTTACCAACGATAAAGCGATAATGACAGCTATAAAATCTACGTTACCGTTATAAAACTATTAGGCAAGTAATCGATACTTCCAAAAGAGATACAATTCCTATTTTATGAAATAACTCGATCTGTCGGAAACGGTGTCTATTACAGCAGAGGTGGATTTTTACTATACTTAGAGATTTATACGAGTGCCCGTCGAGGTATTAATTGTAAGAGTTTATTGGCACAGTCAATAACCATTTATGGCTTTCTCAGCGAGAGTCAATTACGTTGGATTAACTCCACGATGAGTTCGTAGGTGTGAAATAACCACTCACGTAGGTATACATACCCTAACCCCGGTTGTACAAGTGTTTGTTTAGTAGAATGGTTACAGTAATTAAACAACGAAATTGGATTGATAGCGAGCGCGTACCTACGTGTTATAACACAATGTGTCCCGTAATGAAATGTAATCAAGCGTTAAATTAAAATCTTTTGGTTTATCAAGCTTTTGTTGGGAGGTTCAGCTGTACACGTATTGTTTCTGCGTTTATAATGTGTTTTGTTTGATGTAGTTTTATGAATTGTTTATCAGACAAAAAGAGTTGTGTTATAAATAAATTGAACCACGCTCAAACATTTGTATGTATAGATAATTACGAGAATATTTTATTCATTTATTAAACAAATTAATACAAGCACCGATACGAGTACCTACTAATGCTCGCGCTACAAAAGTCGCTAAATATCTTAGTACATAGTAACAAAAGACACAAAACTAATTTTTCACATAGGTCACTATGACTCTCGACAAAACTATTTTAATTATCCTCTAGGAAGACACTTCTTCTCTTCTTCTACCGCATTTCGAAATCTCCGAGGTCAAAATTTATTATTAACACTAACGCTAACAAAAATAGGCAGATATCGCGTTACAGTCCGAAAAAATCCTTTAAGAACCGCGTCGTTAATCCGTCAGAAAGTTTCAGCCGTGGTTTACGACATCCAAAACCGACCTATAAAAAATTGTGCCCGCACACCCGAAATGTTTGATTTATTATAAGATCTAGTACAATTAGTTGGTGCGGGCCACTGAGGGATTGATTTATGATGATTCATAGTCATCATGGACATACCAGATCCATCCAGTAATTCTATTTTATGACAATTCCCCTGATGAATGACTTCGTGCGGTTTTTGACGCCATTTTGGATTGAGTTGCTCGCTTTGTGGTTGCGCTGTGACAATCTAGGCATGAGAATGTAGAGAAATGAAAATGTTAACTCCATGTCTCTTTGAAAAGTTTTATTGCAAGCAATACAAAAGATTCTAAAACGCAGGGATTCTTCCTTATCTTTTACATATGTTGTTTTTGAAGCGACTATTTAATAAATATAATAAAATTGATCAATAAAATAGTACAGTGACAAGACATCTCACAACATACCTAAGAACCTCCATTAACACGAATCAAAAGATCCTTAGGAAATTCTCCACCGTTATGTCTCTAATATCCAGAAATTAGTAGATTTTTCTTGAAGATACCTATGATACAGAATAAATTGAAAACTTTATATAAAAGAACGTAAATACCCATATACTTACGTTGTAGTGCCCTAAATTTACTCATGTTTGATGTTGTTTTGTTCTCACCTCATTAAAACCGTTAAACTCTAGTCAAGGCTGACACTTTGTGTTCGGGCTTTTATTAGAACCTTTTTGTAAAAAGCACTTCTATGCATAAATGAGTATGTAAGCAGTAAATTTATCTTAATAACTGAATAACTAGTGTATAAAAATATAAGCTACTCGTATTTTGTTCTGAAATCAGTTCCTATACCTCATATATAAAACCCTCCATAGCTTAATTCATTGACTGCATTTATTTTACAAAAGAAATTATTTTATCCAGTCTATAACTATACAATACATATCTACGTCTACATATAAATAGTTTTCATCGTTAACACAACTTTCCCTCACTTACTCGCCCAATAAAAATAAATACGATATTTTCTCACGGACGGGCTTACGAGTTTCTAACTACAACCCACTTTGATACCTGCACTGGCTTGACACAACCAAAAAGCTATAAATGGGGCTCTAAACTTAACACTTACACATAAAGAGATCGGAGGTACATACATGTCTGATACCGCGTCGCCGGCTGTCGACGCCTTGCCGTTGTCGATAAACAAATCGTCGAGTTCACTCAGCGAGCCCTCTATCGTGACAGTAAAAACTTAACTATCCGGTAACACGAACACACCTAAATATAAATCACAACCACCGGTAACGGACTTATCGAAATATGTACGACACGATCGCTCTTTATGAAACATTTTCACGCTCGCTATAACCACGCAGTACCTAGTCAACCACTATCTAAATTATTGAAATCACGCACGGAACTGTTTCGCAAGAATGCCAACCTCTAACTATTCCTTATTAAATGAGTTTGTGGCCCAAAAACGAAAGTACGATTACCACAAAAGCCAAAATATTTCTCCAGAAAGAGTTATTTCAACATTATGTAAATTTCACCCTTTGGAGTTTAACGATTTGGAGAAAAGATAAAGGAGACGATAATTTGAACGTTTTTGTTGATTTCGGGGTCGTTTTGTCTGGTTTTTCAAGACTTCATATAAAGGCGCAAGTAATTTGCCTAATGCGTGTCGATAATTTATGTAAAGGTTACGCAAGACCCTGCCCTTTGTTAGTCTATAGTTACACTTTCGGTTTCAGCGTACTGATTTGCATAACAGGGTGCGCGCACAATGCTCGGACACCCTTTCTTGCACAATACTTTTTAGTTTCACTTTTAACGTTTCATTGTTGACATTTTGTGCGAGTAATAAATAAATCAAGCGCAAATTTATAAGGTCCAGTATATGTGCAGGACAACAATGTTGTCTTATGTCGGGTGTGAGTCCTTGTGAAATTGCCTGGTGTATGTAACGGCCAGTATATACGGTGATAAAGGCACTGTTATGCGCTAACGTGCCGTTTACTCGTGAGAACATTCAGCCCTGTAAGATTAACTCGAGACATTCCAGCGATAGAGCTCGTTCACCATGAGCTAAAGCTAGACTCACTACTTGTATTTTCAACCTTTGTTTATGTGTAACTAATTTGTTTTTAATTAAACAATAAACATAAACGTTGAATAAGTGGTCATTGATGGTAAAATGGTTGAAATAAATGCCAATAACACACGTCATTATGGCGTGTAATATCGTTTTACAACTTTAAGGCAATAAATAAATTGACTGCCGTTTGTACATTTTATTACGATTTAAAAGTCGATGACTGTTTGAGACGAATAATTGATTTACGCCGGTTATTAATGTTAATTTGATATTATCGTGTTAAGTAACGCTTGTAAATTTTTAGTTAGTAGTTTTTTACATCATACATTACAATGGGATTTGATTAAACAGCTTTTGTTCTTTAACAATCATTGCGCATTATAGCTGCAAATAGGATACGCCGACAATTTTTGAGTTTCGTCGATTCTGTTTTTAAGATTAGTACCTAAATGTTTTTATTAAATAAGATTTTTGTCTAATATATAAGAACAAGTTAATAAAAATGTCATACCGTACAGTGAAGCTACAAACGTCATTTCGAAACGAAAATTCCATTTCATACCATATTTTATTGCACCTCCCCACAGTTTTAGTCTCGGATGACAGAACAAGCATCTCACACATTTTAAGCCCACTATTTATTACTGGAGATTATTTTTACTGTCCCGTCATACACCGATCATAATTAGTGGGCAAGCCGAGGCACCGGTAGGCAATACAAGTATATCATACATATGTTAATGACCGGACTTTTCTACAAATGTTTTAGTCTTTTAACCGTTTAACACGTGTTAATAACTAATAAAACGCTTTAATGGTACATAAAAAGTTGAGATTTATAACGTATAGGTAGTATGCATTATGATTTGCTTGACGCGTGCTCGGTTAACAACGTTATTTAATTCAACGTTAAAGTTTCATTGGCTTTCACTGCGAATGGTTACGATTGCAGCAGTAGTGAAATCTAATAATCTGTGTTATTATTGCTATATTATGCTTATGACGGATGGCGGTTGTGTCTACTAGCTTGTTAGATCTCGTAGCTTGTTACAATTTTTGTGGGACTTTGATCTATAAATTGTATACGGGATTCACCTACAGAGGGCTGTATTATAAATACTAAACTTATTTTATTCCTCGTTATTTCGTAATCGGTAAGCTAATGGATTTTATCGCTTGTTTTAATCTGTTATGGGTTGAAAAATTGGAAGTGGCTTCTCATTATTAACTTTAAATAAATTATTAATCTCTAAAAAATCTTATCTAAGTTTCCTGTGTCTCAACCATCAACAAAACCCCTTCTACATTAATTATATGTATCTGCTTACATACCAAACCACTTAAGCGTTCAAGGTGGGTTGGACGTGTTTTGAAACCCAATCAGAATGTTCCCAAACATTTGGATAGTGGGCAGTATAATATCGATAAATTGTTCGGCTCCATAATATTCCAAGCATCGTGAAGTGTAGGAGGACTTGATACGGGTTCGGCCCTTTCATATGAATCAGGCGGAGAGAGGTTCATTTTAAACATTGTATGATATACCTAGGTATATTGAAATGATTGTATTTGATTGCAGTGTTTTTGGTGATATATTCCTAGTAAGATTGTAACGTCAAACTAGAGTGAAACAAAAAAAAATGTTTTCAATTTCTTTGCCATTAGAACTGTATTTTACTTCCTAGAGTCTCGCTTAACGTTTTATTAGTGCATGCAAAAGGGTATACTTGCATTTAAAATATTAAAATTATGATTTTGAGTTTACCCATTGCATATTATTTTATCGTCGTCTATTTATTAAGTTTACAAAAATTAGTTGTCGTTTCTTCGTTCTCAGTTGTACCGTAGTGTTCACTAACAGTTAGTCGCACCAAATCGCCCACGTTCGTGTGAAGGGACAGCGCACGGCGTGGGAGCCGGCATCTGGAGCGGGTGATCTGGCCGAGCTCGTAAACGAACCGAATTAGTGCCCCCAGCCTCGCCCGAACTGGGGAAACAAAAACCAGATTTAAATATAGAGCCCACGTTATATCCGTACCCTCTTTTGTTTCGTACTACCTATAGCTAGGTAAGTACATAACTATGCAACCAAAATCATATAGAAGTGCAGAGTGTGGGGGTAGGTCCACACACTATAATAATACCATAGTGCATGCAAATTATGCCACTCAATGACATTAAAATGTTGCTTTCTTTTAAATTATATCTTTTTAAAAGTAAAAGCGTTGTGATATCATAATATACCAACTTACTTAGAATTCATAAAAAGTGTACTGTAGTGGAACTATCCTTAAAATAATAATTATACTACAAAAATATAATGTAATATTGTGAATATAGCTGTATAGATAGTAATGGTTTACACAAATCCTCAAGCGGCCAATTAAATTTAAGATTATTATGTACTCACGCGGGGATCATTCCAACTTTCCCATCAAAAATAAAACTAAATTAAAACATAGAACACCCCTATTCTTCCGTCACAGTTTGATTTTTTAATGGCGTTCATTTTAGGGTTAACTCAAAATTGTATGGGAACGGGTGGCGTTGTTACTCAGTGCGGGTTATTATCGATACCATGGAGGGAAGAGAAATTACAACGGATTACATGGAAAATACATTCGATAGTGTTTTGTACATACCTTCGTAATGTCATCTTGTGTTTTAGCTCTATAGATATATATGGTATTATTTGCTCTTTACTTGCCACGGTAGTCACTGTTTATACATATCTAAGTTCCTAAGAATTAAAAAAATATATCTAAGATGATAAGCTCTTCTTATCCTTAGATCTACGTAAGTCACTAATCGAAGCCAAATATAAAAAGCAATCAAACATCATGATAAACTTAATCTTCTCTCCTAATGTCTAAGAGTTGACTAAACACTCAATACAACAACAATAACTTTATGATGTTAGCTGTATCAAGTTGTATAAGCAATATTTTATAGTACCTACCGTATAATATAATGCGGGATGTTTAGTTTATGTGGGATGAATAATGTATGATACAAATTTAAATCTCAAAAGGCAAGCGCATCACAGACCATTTCCCCGGAACTATGCGTTAGCCAAAATTATATCTATCTCATAGATAGCGGCGACATCAAGGGGGAACGCCCGGTCTTTTATTATTTATGTAATATTTTGCAATTTTTTTAAACATTAAGGGTGGATCCCTTCGCTAAAGGGTGGGCCGGCCTCAATGAATTTATAGTCCGTTGTAGATAAACATATCAATTTGTTAGTGTTTTGTTAGTGACATAAATATGTGATACAATTGTTAACGTACATACTGTCAGTCGTTTGGATGACTCCGATGGATGCACTCGGAATTAAGAGATTGATTTTATATCTGCTGGTGCTCCAATTTAAATAGAGTTTGATTAGTGAAAAGTGTGATTGAAACTGTCTCTGTTAATTGTGAAATATCATGTTTAGATAGCATTGATAATTACCATTTGAATCAGGGTAAGTGATCAAATTATAGTATCGTATTTTAATAATGGTTACAACCCTTCCCAGTTCACTCTAATTACGTCTTAAGATTGACGTATAGTTTACATTTATGTAAATAAACGTTAGTTTACAACAGCGTTGTTTACCTCGCGCATGCATCTCTTCCGCGTTCAACAGTATCCGCCAACCACTTCCTCGCTGGGGTAAAAAAATCGGAATCCAAACACTAACGCGGTAATCTCCGAGCGACTTTACCCATGAATCGATTGAAAAGCAAGCGAATAAAATCGATTTTCCCCCAAATTGAATAGTCGTAAAACGTAGGTAGCAGCAGTTTTAATGTCCAGATTGTTTACACGGCGGCGTCACGAGTGTAAACGCTTGTCGATAATTGATGATTTGATTTACAACATCACTAAACAACCGGTGTTTGGGTGATCGCGATACGTTTGCCTCGCGCCTTTGAATGGAACGGTGTTACGTATCTAATAGCCGTAATATACGTATTTGTGCGTATTTATGGCTAGGAGAAAATACATTGGATATAGAATCTGAATACCTTTTGTCAGATTCCTTGTTGATTTACAATCAAAGCTGGGATAAACAGGTACTTAAATGCCTATACTACATTCCTTCATGACAAATTGATTTGAAATCACAGATACATTTTTTACAATCGATTAAACTGCAGAGCTGGAACTAAAACTATCATTAAAACAGTTTTATTACTTACCAGTTCTTGTTTTCAATCGCTGTAAATTTCTAAACACTGTAAAGCCGGAACCCCACCGCTGCGCAGGCTGTGCACGGATGCGTGGCTCACCTCTGCTGCGTGGGCTCATTAGTTCGGCGGCGTCGGCCTCCGTTTCCACTGCGGCGCACGGACACGGATGTGTCGCCCACACAGCTCATAGCTATGCGTGGGGTACAGTCACGAGCAAAAATATGTATACTTAATAATATGTGAAATTGTTAAACGAAATTAGTGAGATTTTTTGTCGAATCTCTTCTGCCATCTAGCAATCAATGCATACTGACAGATGACACTTGAAAATAAAATGGATCAAATATTTTTTTAATAAAAAAAAAAATTACTTAAAGGTCAATATATTCTTTTTAAAATATAGACAATAGCGCTTCCAAGTAACAATATAATTTAGCTATTGTGTAGTAACATCTGTTTTACTTATTTGTCTTATAAATTACTTAGTTCTTACATAAATTATACTTGTCACAACTTAAATGTATTTATATATACTAGGAACATTAATTGTACCTCTTATTTATAGTAGCTTATTCTGATAATAATTTATTAACAATATTATGTGTGTACATATTTTTGCTCGAGACTGTACATAGTCGTGGGTCGCCGAGAAATGGCCGACCCACGCAGCTGGGATGCGTGGGTCGGCCACGTGGCTGAGCTACGTTCCGCCTATTCGAGTTAGCTACGCGTGTGTTTATGACGTCAATTGCTGCGTAGCATGTCCGTGCGCTGCGGTGGAAACGCTCTCATACATTTTGTACTAAAGCGAAGCTGAACACACGTGCACAGCCTCTCCGTGCGCCGCTGTGGGGCTCCGGCTTAAGAACCAGTGAAATTGATGACTTACAAGCAAAGTTGTAGTTTTAATGCATAAGGTTAGGCAGGTAATACGAACATACCAAAGGCTATGTTGGTTTACAAACTCGTAATTCAGCATAAAATTTAATTGCAATTCCTTGCCTTACTATTAATAACCATCAAATAGGCATATAGATATTCAATAGACTCTATTAATTTTATCTTCGATTATTTACACTAATTTCCATGTATGTATGTATTGTACATACTTTGTTTTACTCTTTTTGTTTTGGCAATGTCTGATTGTGTTTCATAAATCTTGTTACTGACTGATTTAAATATAGTGTGAACAATAATAATTAAGCCGAGTTGTTATTATGTAATATTAAATAGAAAATATTACTGCGTAACAAGGGAAGTTCTATATAAAAGATTTACAGTTCGTCTAATAACTTCATCGATAAAACTGTAAGATGATAAATGGTCATTTTACTATCTGCAATTAGTCAGAAAATCTGCGGTGAAATTCTATCTTGTGAAGATTAATAATCCAAGTAACGTAAAGTACTAAATATCTCTCAGACCATGTGCTGACTACACAGAATAAACGTACGCCGGTGCGTTATTCCAGCCATTAGTTTTATGGCTGTAAGCGGCTATAGGAAAATAAATTCGGTCACGTAGGAAAATCGACATTATGCTTAAGATTTTCCTTATGCTGTATTAAACGTCTAACATCAGTTTTAAATACAAAGCTTTAAAATAAACCCTAATGAAACCTCTATTCGTTTTATAGTACGTGAGTAAAAGTATTTCTCATGCATTTTCAAATGAAGTCAACATGGGTACTGTGTGCGCTGGAACAGGTCCGAGCTACGGAGGTCGTACAGCCGCCAGCGGGTGTAGATTACATTAGGCAGGCAGGCACGCTCGAGGCTCTCGAATACAATGCGTCAGCCAACAATGAAATATTAACGAATATTCGCACTCAACCATTAAAAAACCGTAATCAAGCGATTCAAAGTTCAACGGCCATAGCCGTGCTCTCGTAAACGGTAAGCGGCACCTATAAATTTTATACGATAAACAAAGAAACAATCGCGTTGTAGTAATGTCAAACTTTTGCGGTAGGTTATGGAGCATTGTGAGTCCTTCCGTGTGGTTTTATGCATTTTTTATAGTGTCGCCTTACACGGCCGCGATTGGAGCAAATTAAGGCGGCGCCTATTCGTCGCTAGCGGCGTACGGCCGGCGAGCGACGCGCGGCAGAATATAGCGCACAACGTTTCGTCACGAGTGCGCAATAAACTTTTATCGCTTGTTCTTTCAAGTATTATTTGACAGTGTTGATGCGTTAAATTGCGATTAATAGATGATTAGCCATTCGGGCGTGCGTTTATAGCGGTCTCGTAATAAATTCACTTTATTGCGTATCAATCACGCGATAGTCGTCGCGGTGGACGCGACTCAACTGAGTTTTGCTTCCACTGGCCTTTGCAGCCGTCCGTAGTAAATATTTTTTTTATTGGGGCTATAATTCTTACTTGTTACTAGTAGCTTTTCTTTTCAAATACTGTAAGCAGGACTGGTTATAGATACATAATTAATGTCCTAACAATAGGTTGTAGAGTAGAGTAAATAAATAGTAAGAGGAGACCATGATCAAGATTTCAGTAAATTTAAAGGGAACGGTTGAATATTTCACACGACTATCTTATATTTTCCGTATGAACATTACGTAATTTATAATCTACTGCGCCTATATTTAAATTAATCATAAACAAAGGCTACCACCACACGCGCTATGTTTAGACACCCGACAAAGTACAGTCGCCAGCAAAAGAGGCAGCGAGATCACAACACCTTTAGTTTAGAGTGTCATAAATTCACCGCCGTTAATATTTGCTTAACTTACCATAAAGTGAAGTGGCGAACCGCTTCGGGCTGGCCAGTAAAACGTGCACTTAGTAAAGATTATCTCTAAGGTATGTGGCTGTAAATAATCGATGTTACTGCACATACGTACGTACTGAGTTAATTTATGAGTGGTTGCTGTATACCGATTTAAGTAAAGAACTCCCGTACAACTTACCAGTTTTCCGTTTCTTGCAAGCCACTGTTTACGACGTTTGAATGAATTAGAGTAATTAAAGATATAAATTACTTAGATATATTACTACTTACTTAGTGCTGAAGTTTCTTTTTTATTTATTACGATCAGAAATTGGATAGGAGAGTGGAAGAAATCTATAAGAATCGCTTCACACACTTAACTCTACATTTACACATACCTGAGTATATTTATTGTTGGTATACTAGTACGATGTATTACTAAAAATCATTCAGTTAATTTATTAATTAGGGTCTCTTTAACTATAAAAATATAAACTTCTTTTGCTTCCTGAATTCAAAGATAACATCAGCTAAGTGTTTTTAAAATGTTTATTGAAAATATTTTTTTTCTCTTACAGATCTGTCCACCATGGTATGAAGCCTGAAAAATCAGTCTAAATATCTGCAAGACGTTGCCTAAAAGGTAAGATTTTTCAAATTCAAATAATTACATATTATCAATTTGTTATATTTTATTTTGAGCATTTTTTTTTAACTTAGGTCAAACATATGCAATATGCAATATAAAAACATATTAAATTACTTCAAATCCCAAAATGCCGACATAAAAAGAAATATTTCGTTTACTAAAACTCAGAATCAAATTCTTATAATCGGCGGCATTTTTTGTATCCGCCATCATTGCCGTAGTTATCTCAAAAATGTCCGCCCGGTCAGGGACCGTCCTACCACGCATCGAACGGTATCGCCATACTTCTTTCTTTTTAATTTTTCATTCCCCTTCTCAAATCGAAAGAACTCACGCTGCGATCACCCAGCTCTCCCGTCGATGTGCGAAAGAGATGAAACGACTTGTTTTTTTCTCGTTACTCTATAGTCGTATCTCGTGCGCGGAAAAGAGACAACAAACAAAGTAAAATGGCGTCGATAGCACGGCATGGCAATGGCCCTGCAGTTCAAATTCTTAAACACACACACTAAGAATGGATGTGTGTGAGTTTTGATCGCATTGCTGTTTGGGAGGGCCCCAGTAATCAGTTGTGTCCAACCTTTCTCACGGCATTTTTTTTTACTTAATTTTAGTTCTAATTATTTTAAATAATACCACCATATTCAGTCTTTGTGTCGCAGTCTTCATGTAGATCTTTTAAAAAAGTAATATAGATATTTAAAAATATATTTCCCTAGCTCTCCAATACTTAACCAAACCCAAAACCAATATTCCATCAATAAATCACATACTTTGATATTAAAGTAAAATAAAACCTTTAAAAAAGAATAACGTAAAAGATTAAATTAAAACCTTCATCAATTACCCTAAATATTGGCTTCGTGAGCCAAATCACAAAATGTTTACGATCTCTCATGCTGGGTGCTGGTTCAATTAAGTTGCTAAAGATGGCGCTGTTCTCAAAGTGGTCCAGAAACAAATAAGAAATGTAGAGCTTCTAAGAGTAATCAGTTTTTCATGATATAAATGATTCAGTGGTCGCATGTTAAGTACTCAGAATGAATATTGTCATGTATTACTTAGTATTGATTTATTATTAACGTATGAGTTTTAAAAAGGGGCTAGCAATGATACTATTTTGGAGACCAAATTAGAGCAAGAACTCTACCTTCGGTGTAAATTTTATGCACAGTTGTCGATATAAATGCCAATTAATTATTGATGTACTTATCGTTAAAACTAAAACAATAGATGTTAATAATCAACCAAAAAAATATTGAAGGTATCTGTCTACTTTGTAACTTTTTATCATACTTAGGTACTAATAAAGTCTTAGAGCACTATAAGAAATATATGAGTTCCCTTTTAAAATCGATGAACTGTTTCATTTTATTAAAATCCGATGAACGAACAATCATTGTAATTTTGATAACAATGTTGTTAATCAGTCTGTCTGTTCATCAATCTTATTGTAGAGTCGAGATCAGTTCACGTCACGCAGCTTAAAGCTCGTAAAAGTTATATGCATTTTGAATAGATGGCGTTATTTGAACCTATTAAAGGAGAGTCATGGAGTCATTCTGTTGCACTACAGCATTTTGGAAGGTATAATAAATAGTAGCGTTTGATAAATTTAGAAAATAAATTATTGGATGTATATCTAAATTATGAAATTGAAAAGTAAAGAGCCAAAGACGCTTTGTAGGGAACTCTACATTTGCTGTTTTGTTAGATGAAGAGAGACGCAAGATTTGAATGACGAAAAATTATTGTTACATATAAAAAATTATAATTATATAGGTTATACGTTTGTCTTTTACACAGGTCTAGTATTTTACTCAAATGAAGTCTTAAATTGTATAATTTAGTTATATCAAATTCAGCAGCGAACAATGCTTTATATTTGCTACAAGAAGAATCTATTGTTCATATTGTAAGCCAGAATCTAATTAAAATTCAAAAACACAAATGTTTATGTTTGAATATATTCGTGACAGAAACAAAGCGAGCATGCTGCGCAAACGCTTCCTAGAAAGGCATGTTGACCCAATTTTGTATAAAAATTCAAATTAGTTTTTTTTTGCTGGCAAAGAGAAAGCTGAGTAATAGCAGTCAGTATAGTTTTAGATTTTATACGTTCAAGTAGTGTTCTGTGTACGAAAATGAAGAAGCTCTGTTTTGTTTTAGTTCCGAAAAATAATTTAAATGTAAACACAGGGTGTAAACGAATGCGCGGCATTTGGCTGTTCGCCAAACGTATCTTAGGCGTCAAAAACAGACGGCGACGAAGAACCGTCTCTAGGTATGTTATTTGTGAAGAATTCTTGTAACTAATTAAAAATTCCTTTGGTTTAGATTAGACGTGACGGAAATTAAATAAGAAAAATTAACACCACCAATCTGAATTAGTTACTTTGAATCAATAAATTGTGGATCAAAAAACGCTGGTTGTGTAATCTACTTTTATTTGTGATCATTTTGATTTACAAAAATAAGTTCAGATACCTAATACAAAATACCTATGTTCGTATCTTTCTATTTTGAAAACTTGTTTAAAACAAGGCAAACGAATTAAATTGTAAATTCAAGAGACCGATTTTGAATTCCACATGGTGTGTGGTCTCTTCATTTTATATTTTGTCTCAAAAGCACCGCCCAGTCAACAATTTAATGATGTTAGGTTGCAACTTAATTTACCGCAGTTAATAATCTTAAATTAATACCTATGAGCGAATTGACGTTTAATGTTTTCTTTTTACCTTAAGTCTTCTATAAATTCGTAAAGCAAAACCAGTAAAAGGTCTGAGTATACTAGAAAACTAGGTACATACTTATATTGTACCTAGAATTGTGCACAATAGTATTTTTCAGTGCCTGTTTTGTTAACTAAGTTACTTGAACCAGCTATGAACATTGAATTTTTTGTCACCTACTAATTTTGTATATTATTGTACACCTTCAATTTGTTTCATTTACTTATCTAAAGATAAGACAAGCTAGACCTCAATTTAGCCAAATTACAATCTCCTGCCCTGCTTTGCCCTTGGCCGACCCTATATTTTATCTACCTGGAACTCCCTGCCCAAAGAGCGGCAAGCCCTTTATTTTCCCAATAACGATAAGGCTATTTTGACTTCAATCTTGGACTGTTATCTTCATTATTTTCTGATAATAGAATTGATATTATATCTTTACACATCAGCGCTGTCGATGGCATGCCATCAGTATTTTCTATTGTGTCCAAATAAGCATAGAAATAGGTCCATACCTTTTATATTAACTGCAATCTGAAACTTATTTTATTTCATGTTTTCTTCTTATATTTTTGTTGCCATGCTCTTATCCTGCGCAGTTGTAAAAGACTAGCGAGGGGATCGGTGTTCTTACATGATAAAATCCTTATCTTAATTTTAAAATTGATGCGTTATTTTATCTACAATTTAATAAATATGATACTAATTACTGAAGGTTATTTAATTGAAAAATTTGCTTTCCAGTTGAGTTTTGTTTAAATTGAATATAAAATGGAAATATGAATTCAATAAAAATGAAAACTTTATTTCCGAGTTTGTGTCGGTCGGCAATTTAAAAGGAATAAGTTGTGTACGGTAGTTCACAACGCGGGTGTTCCACTACGGTCGGTAAGTTATGTGTCCGTTTGTCCGCGAGCTAACGAACGCCGTCTTTATTGCCTCGTTACAGCTAATAAGTCTCGGCTATCGTTCACTACTCCATCTCCAACACTCGTATGTACTGCACCTTATATCATAATAAAAACGATTTGTGGCGAACATTTTGCTAACAGTTTACTGAGTGAGAATCATACCTTGGAAAATATGGTTCTGGGTATTGTGAATGAGCTGTCTGACGGACTTTACCATATGTACTTGTATGAAATAGTAGAATAGTGAAAATTAATATAAATATTGTACAATAGTTAAGTTTTTAGTTGAGATTATGGTTCCTTGGTTGGTCTTGAATACAAAACCTTTTCAAGAACCTAAGTAGCAATTTAAAAGTCTCGTCGCGCTCTCTATGAAGCAGTCTGAATAAATTCCATTACGACTAAGAATATTTTGCGGCGACATGTTTTGAAAACACAATCAATTTAATAAAATATTTCGGGCAGATTTTTATAGCAGGAGGGGTGTAAGTGAAAACATGTTCGGAAGCGGAGATATCCACGCAATAACAATAACTCATACAGTTTCGCGCGCCCCCCGCTAGATGGCGGCCCACGGACACAAGTAATCCATTTATTCTCGGGGTGAGCTTTATGTAGCGAACTCTTAAGAGCTACCGCTATATTGTTTTATGTTATTATTTATAAATATCGGCGGCGCGTGTGCCAACGAACTCAGTGGGAATCATCTGAAAAAGCCAACTCCCTCTCACACTAATGGACCTCTACTTATCTAAATTATCCGTAATCTGGTAATTTACTTACGGGGAAATTTTATAAATAATTAATGATAATTTCCTAACTTTTGGGAGTGGTAACATTAAAGTAAATGTTGCTTGACTGCGAGCAGATTACAACAATGTGTAAAATGTAAAATTAGCATAAAATTTAATTTAATTTTATCAAAGCGTTAAAGAAACAAAATTTATCAGTTCCTTAACAGCAGTCGTATATTTTTACAATTAGTGAGCTGATTAGAGTTTTATAGTTATTAGGAGAAATTATATTTCCTTATCGCTATTAGTTAGGCCTACGAAAGAAGAAGGTAGGAACCTACTGAACTAAGCTAGTATGTACAATCCTCATAAAATATATATTAAGCCGTATGTTGTTCATGCATACATTTCTACAATAATCACAGATTTAGAACAGCATTTATCTACATAAATGTCAGTACACACGTCACACATCAGTGGACGATGGCGTTAAGTAATAATTGTTCGTTCAGCGTCGGTAACGTAGTGACATTCCGTCCGAAGTAGGAACAAGAACTCGCCTGTAAGACATCCGGAGAATGTGAGAAGCAATTACCCGCCCAAAGGGGGGAGGGGGGATCTTGGAAGTTTCCGACCCTGTGGAATTTTGCGGATGAAACGTTTTAATTGGAATCTCTCGAGAATATTTTGTAATTGCAGCCAGCTAAGAGCTGAGGAATTCGTTTGATATTCAGAGTTTGAATTTGAAATTTAGATCACGCGTTTCTGTTTATCTTTGTTTTGATTTTGTTAGACTGTACGTTGTTAACGAGTATTTATTTTAAGATTTTTGCAATCTCGTATATTTCGTTAGATTTATTTTTGTAAGGGGCTTGTTTAGTAATGGTGTATGTATACATCACACAAAGGTCTGAAAACAAAAAAACGATAGTTCGAAACAAAAAGTAATCAGCTATAATGTTTTTAAACGGTGCAATTTGCGTACACTTTCTTATCTGTTTGATAGCCCTAATTTTAAAAGCATAAAAGCTTTAAATTCTTATCTCGAAGATTTGAAAAGTTTTAATAACTCCTGTGAACAATTCCACCGGCCCTTTCCCGCTCAGACGTAACGTTACCCACCTAAAAGTAATTTAAACCTATAGTACCTATATGCAGTCCCCCTCGAAATAGGAGAGTGTTAGAACGAATGAAAGAGTTTAGTCGATACTATCTGGGTAACAAAGAAAGTTTTTATTGTCAAAGTTGCCGTTTCGACAGGATTTGATCCGTCTCAGCTTTTCCAATTTAAGAAAAGTAGTAGTAAAAGCTAGCACAAAGGTATTTAGATAGATTAGTTTTGTTCAAATAAAACATCAGATTTGGGTTCAAAGTCTGTATTTGTATTCGATGTTTACAAGGTTATAACATCGCATTTCTAAATAATGGTCGCCTGAAATATTCAATGCGTTTATGGAATATCGCAGTTATTGCACAAATCTATCAAGTTTCGGTAAAATACTATAATAACAATTAGATACAAGTGCAGACGACCCCCTTTCGTGTCTAACAAGTATCAAGTAACAAGTTTATTTCTGGTAGTCACTATACTATATTAAGTTAGTGAATCTACTCTCGATATAGCATCCGCGGACCGCCTTTATGTTTGAATTTAAATTGGTACATTTTTATAATAATGTCTTTGAAACGACGCCGCTCGACGAGGCCCCTCCGGTTTTCTTTCTTTTATAATGTAATTTTCTTAAATCATCTCTTCTGCCCTCCCCGTATCTACTACGTATCTGTTATCGTGCAAAATTATATTCAAATAATAAAGAAGTTGAATTATTATTTGCCCAGTTAGGTACTTATTTACATGAAGTCCCCACTTGGACCCTGATCAAATTGCGTTTTTCAAAATGCAAGTAGGTAATCCATACAGAATGAGCCTATACAAAATATAGATACAAAATTTTATTTTATCATATTTGTCTGACAAGTTAACTGAGTAAGAATGGCATGTTTAAACTAACACAAGTTTCTACTAAACATTAAAATTAATGTATCTAGGTACTAAACATAAAAATGGAATGCAATGAGTTTTGTTTTTCAGTGTTGTTTTTATTTCGTTACAGCTGCTAATAGTTAGCGCAGATGCACTTATTGTAGTCTATATTTATACTACGGGCCTATTACAGGTATGGCTTTAATAGGCCCAACTACCATCAATTAAAGACGTACAAATTGACTCAACAATTTATATATGCACTTATGCCGCGATAATAAAGATTTTTATCATGTTGTTACTTTGATGTGCGATTCAAATGTTTTTATGGCGTCAAAGATAGTACATACGATAGTCATTAATACATTGTCAAATAGAGTAATAAAGTAATTAAGGTTATTTAGGTATAAATCGTCAGGTTAATGTGGACACATATTTAATAAATAAATCGTCAAAGCGGGTCGCGAGGCGCGCGCGCATCGTTCCTCGTTCATTCACCCCGAACATCTGTTCTCATATTTCAGTCAGACTTTATCAACATACGTACTTGACCGTAAATATTTCCTGAGGTCGTTATCTTCAAATTGTATAATATTTTGATAGTAAATTATTGGGGATATACTATATGTTTATTTAAATAACTATAAAATTTTATTGTACGTTTGTATGTACCTAGGTCAGTTACAAAGGCTATCACGGCAAACGTCGTAAAACACGCTAATACTAGTATAAAATTTTAGCTAGTAATTTATTATCTAATCGCGTAACTTTAAATAATAAATCATGAAGAATGATTTAAAACAACCGTGAGGTAGATATTATGAAAATTCATAGCCTCTGACTATTTTTCTTTTCTAAAAAGACAAACTCAAATCAAAATACTATCTTAAATGGTCAAAAGCTTTGAATAATTTCCTAGTGAAGGTCGATTTATCAACTATTGAATGTAGCTTCACAATACAGAATGAAGTTACGCGATAGGCAGGTACCTGCCCGCCATCTTGAATTTAAACATAGAACGCTCTGCCATTGGTTGATAACACAAGATGGCCGACTCGTTGCTTATGAGTTAGTATGGAACTTTGTATAAACTTGTTCTATGTTTTTTCTTTGATATTCTAAGATGCTTATATTCGTGTGTATGTTTTAGTTCTATATGTTATATTAATGGAAAATTGTTACTGAAAAAATATAAAACAAATTATTAAAAAATGTAGGCACATTAAAACCCGAAGAATTCAATCTAAAAATATTTTGGCAGTAACAGTTGTTACTAACCATTATTATTTTGACCTTTGGCAAACTTAGCAGAAAATAAATTAGGTACCAAACATTAACCGTCGAAGAAAATAGCAGTTTCTGTGGGGTATAAAAGAAATAGATTTTGAAACTGTACATAACGTTCTGTTTTTCGAGGCGAGTTGCTCTGTGGCGCGACTCTGCCGCTTATTTTCATCCAAAGAGAATTCAAGAGATTTACGACCGACTTCGACGCTCGTCGATTCAGCACATTCGGTCTCAGCGACCATAACTGACAATCTTCTGTCTCGTAATTTTAATAAATTAAGAAGATTTTTTCAGTTTCAAATTGTAAGCGAAATTGGGCTTCATAAACCTCGTTTTTTTTAAATAAAATCTCACATTTAAAACTGTATTGTTGACAGAAACAGTCGTCTGTTTCCCCATTAAAATTTGTCCCGTATACGTAGAGATCATCTACCTACCATTTTTTTTTGAACGTATATTGTGTTATATACATATCAGCAAGTACTTACGTTTCTAAAGATACCTTTGGCTAACTATAAATATATAGTATAGCTGCTATCCAACCTAGAAGTTATTTGAATAGTTTTAGCTCTGCGGTAACTAGTTAACTCGTCTGAGAGAGGTTTACTGAGGCAGCATTGCTTTTGTCTTATGTTCTGTAATATCTTTTGCTACTTGACTCCCGCATTCAATTTACAACTCTTTGTTTTGGGTGATAAAACACAGATTACAATAGAATATCAGGGGTTTTATGACGTTTTTAGGTTGGAAGGGGTATCGTTCGTTTGGAGTGAGTTGTTTAGTTAAACCAAGATAACGTTTCCGGACCGTAGTCAGCTACAGCAGTGGAGTTCTCTTGACTGCGCGCTCAATACCACAAATGTTATACTTAAACTAACCCATTTTAAAGGTAGTTTTAGGAGGGTTTCAGAAATAAACTGGAGATACCAACCCGTCTACTCAATGCAATTAATACAAATTTGTTTTGTAGCTGTTGCTTAGTCTATTACTGTATGAGTTTTAAATATATAAAATATTTAAGAAGTGAATTTCTTCCCCTCTCTATAATTCTAATAAGTATATTAACTGAAAATAAAATAGAAAATTATCAAAACAGAAAAACTTGGTATCATTAAAAACATAATAAAAAGCGAGAATACACACGATGTTTTGGCTAAAATAAAAACAAAATAAACACATGGCCGACACGGCCATGGCTGTATTCACATACAATATTAAGCTAGGGCTTTATTAAGAGCACGACCGGGCTTAGCCCGCAGGCCGGTCCTTTGCGCCCTTGCCGGGGTTATTTAATAAATACCAACCAAAACAATTGAGGAAACGTGGCGGGAAAACTGAGGATGGTGACCGCTTAATAGGTGACTGAGAAACCTTTGTACAATCCTTGTTCTATAGGTACTATTTGTGTGTTGGTTTGAATTCATTTACTGATGATGAAAGGAAATATCAGTAGCTAGTAGGTACCTAAAATGCGAAAATATAATAGGTAGGATATATGAAAGTCCACCGTTTTCACTTCGAATATTTGAAAAGAAAATGAACGAAAAGCTTCTCCAAATATCAATAATCGTAACAGTACAAAAAGTTACGTCGAAAATCAGAATATAAAGTACTCCGACTTCCGCTTGGATAAAACGTTCTGCGAGCAATAAGAGAAAAATATTTTTGCGTAAAACTCCGAATTTTACCATCGCAGTTGTTTTGCCGCGAATCGTCAGTAGTCACGGAAAAAAAATAGACAAAAGAAATTGTGCTCGGTCGTTGTTTTCGGCCCAATTTCACCAAACAAGCCATTCATATTCATACCGGGTAGGTTCCCTTTGTGCCGAGTTACGCAACTCAGCTTTGTTACCCCGTTTTCTTTTGTTAATTTATCTTCCTCAAACTTTATTGAAAGGAGTTAGCCTTTTGTCGGTAACAATAAAATTATCTGCTGATCTATTTCATAGGTATTTTTTTGAAATGCAAATGTAGAAAGTTCGTTACACTTTAAAAGCTTGAGTTAAGCAATTTCTTATGTTCACTTCGCGTTTTATTTCACTGTGTTCGTGTTGGTCACGTAAGTATTGTAGAAAGTACTGGGTAGGTTACACTTTACGAAATATACAGTCTAAAACGATTCTTTCATAATCATAACATCTGCTGCAACTTTAAAATAAGAAAACATTGAAAGTCCAACTGACTTTACCTAATTGAGGACGTTCTTTACATATTTTATGAAAAATATTAAGTCGAGGGGTTTTTTAAGTAAAAAAGAGATCCACTTTACTTATCATACTTAACGAGATGATAAAGGCTTCGCTGAGTCGAGGCTTGGCTGATTTACATACGAATGATAATAACTTGGTCGCGTTGGCTCTCGCCCTAAAACCGGTCCCGAAGACCTACTTCGTTATATATAGGTACCTACCTATATAAGCGTTGTGTATACTTTATAGGCCAGATGAAGCTGTATTTTCTTGTTTATCAAAGTTAAAGGCGCTATGTATGCAAATCGTATAAATGTAAAGTTAAAAAAGTTCCATCATAGTAAAACGGTTAATAGTGTCTCAAAGTAATGGGTTAAAATAATTGTATATTATTATAACTTCGTTCTACTCTACTTCTAGTAGAATTGCTGATAGTCACTTTCTTGCTGAGTTTATATTCATTAAAAACAAAATGTCTCTTAATTTGGTACTTCATTGAAATTACGAACTTTTTTTCCACAACGTATATTTGGGTTTACATACTGTAATTTTATTCAAAGACCCCTCAATGAACTTCCAAACATAAACTACAATACAAAGCATATTTGGACGAAAAATTTGCATTTCTATAAATTAAAATAAGTAAGAAGATACAAAAAGGAGAGGAGGATGTATTTTAAAATGTGTTTTGGTCGCCCTCGCACCGGGAAAAGCTATTCAAATACACAATTATGAGAATCTATTTGAATTTTATGAGGAAATTTATACAATTCCCTAAAAGCGAACTTGGTAAAGAGTCTTCGGCAAATAATAATGTGAAGCTTCTTAAAATATTTGCATAAAATGAAGACACTTTGCCGTAATCTTAAGTTTTTGGAACCTCTTTTTTTGGATGAATCAAATTCAATTTTTATTTATGTAACTTATTTAATATTTGAGTAGTTTACATACCTAGGTATATACATTTAACGTATATGGAAAGTTTCGTAACATAAAGCCACTCCCAACTAATAATACATAACTTATTGATTAGGTAAGTACCTAAGCTCGAGTAAGATGATAATTTCCACGCCTCTAATAGCTATTTATCGGTAATTTATTAACAAAACCAACTAAATGGATATCCAAACGTGTAGATTTCTGATAATATGGTAATACAAAATCATAAAAATAAACAAATTTATAAATTTATTTTAACCAATGTTAACTATCGAGTGTCAACCTGTCTTACAATATACCTATTCACTGATCCGTATAAAAATAAATTATATATTTGTAATATAAATTAGGTATTGTTGAGCCCTAAAAGGATAAGGATATAGAAAGATAAGTAGCTACTATCAAATACAACCACGTATAATAAAATTGAAGAATTTTAACCTTAGGCCGGTCAATGTCGTTTATTTCAATCGGTAAAATCGAATTTGTCTCACGATTTCGTGGTAACGTGTTAAGCTTACAAACGTATTCGTCATAGTTATAGGTACATAGGAAACTGAAACCGTGATTGAAATTTAAAAACACCCAAGTATTGTACCATTTAAAAAAGAAAATAATTGTACCTAGCTAAACAAATTATGACGAATAGGAAATGTCTACTTGCCACGCCAACAAAACAAAAGAGCATTAGTAGGTAGGTATATATATAGTACCTATAGAAAAGCGGACAAGGATTGTCTATTACCATTTTGTCGCTGGCAGTATAAAAGTTCCTATATCTGAAGAATCATATCGTCAGGGCCCACAAACTTCATGAATCCCAATGTCCCGGAAAATATAACAAGGCGATTTATATTCGGGGGTGGTTTGGGTCCCGTTTTTCTATCACAAAAGCTGGGCCTATATGCTGCATATTATACTGAGGTAACCCTCCGTCGCTCGTGTTATTTGTACCATCTGGATTGGAATTTATGAAACCGAAGCGTAGGTACCAATAATTCTTAGCTTACCTACTTTCAAATAAATACCTGCCTGAAGACCATTATTTTGAAAGACATTATTTATATTTCAATTTATTTAATAAGTAGCTGCGGTCGAGCGTAATGAAATGAGTTTCAAACGCTATCTGCTTCTAAAAGTTAATTAAAGCTTCTCACAAATATTAACAAAGTACGCCAAGGTTTTTTAATTCGTGTCTTAACAAAATTGACATTTCAATCACGCGTTACGGTTGCATCCTGCCAACTGCAAGCCACGAATGTCAACTAAGAGAGGGTGGCAACGAAATAATATCTATTATGGTAGCGGGTGCCGCCCCGAGACAAAAGGTTCGCGTTAAGGGACGCGTTATTTTTATACGAAACGACAGCAGAATAACAAAACGACGGCTTTTCTTCGTAAAAATATCTTAATACAAGCCGGAATTAGGCGATTACATTCTGATCATGCGCCATCTCGCTTCCTCCGTTTGCCACCAAACTATTGTTTTTGTTGTATTTGATTTATGTTAACTTTATGTAAGATTTATAGTTATTTAAAAGGATACATTTAAGTTTTATTACATGTATTATATCCTATGCAGTGGTGTTTGATTAATTAGTTTATGTAAAAGGTCAATGGAGTCGGCAGTTCGAACGTACGCACGCGTCATAATTCAAAGCTCTGCATGAAAGTCCCTGATAAGGCAGCACAGTTAATAAATTGTAAAAATAAATATAATTTATACAAACAGTTGTAAAATAAATTCTCGTTCCTTACTGGCATTTTTACATTTCCTTACATTTGTGCATTCACTTCAAACTTAATTAGACTTTATAGAGCGTTCCTTCCCAATTTCGTTTTACTCTCGTCTGACGCACGCTGAGACTTATTCATTGGAGTGAAGGCGTGGGAGGGGGGTGCGAAGGGCAGGGGGAAGGGAGGTTCTGGCCCGAAATAGCAAATAAATGAGACGAAAATGTAAATGTTGCGCTTCAAAGATGAAAAGCGCGCCGCTGGCTCGTTCTTGTTAAGCTCATCGCAAATGTACCAAAATTAGGAGCTCGGCTAAAATAATTTTCAGGCCAGATGTAACGAACACCGACATTGTGAAACAGGGTGTAAATGAAAATACAAAATGCTTTGCTTCTACTAATTAAAGTGAATTAAATTTACTCAGTTTTCCTTCGTGTTATAAATTTTCTTTACGTACCTATGCGCTTATAATGTTCAATAAAGTAGATATTATATACTTAGATACACACATGTTAGTGTGATTTATATTGTAGCTTACACTGGAAATAACTTTCCAAAACCGCAGCATAATTATCTTCCGCAAAGAATAAAACGACAACATTCAGTACTTAAACGAATTAATGCAACCTTAAAACAAAGCTTAATAAAGCTGTTTACTCATAACGTCTCAATCGAGTGTAATGGCCCACCATATTGTTTTCCCAAATAAGTCGGTTTAATAAAAGTCCGCATAAGTCTCCGACATATGTCCGGGCCGGATTATATTGAATCATTGCGACTACCACCCTCGTGTGCTCACTGCTTTATCTCTGTTATTGCTATAAGTAATTGAATTCGTACATTTTTATGTATAGTGTATTATATTTGTATGATTTTTATGTGTTTCTTTAAGAATATGTACATGTTATGTGGTTTGATATGACAGACGTGTGCCTTTGTCCTAATGTTATAGTTGTCGGCACGTAGGAACTGAAAATATCTGGTTTTACAACCAGACGAGAATCTTTAAAATATCCAAGAAAAAATCATAAGTAAGTATTGGATTGCTTAGTACCTAATATCGATTTATAATGTAAACATATAACATAGTAGATATGTAATGTGCTGTATAACAAACAATTCGTGGAAACATAAAATGTGTTACAGCAAATACATACAAAATACCAACGAATTTCCGAAAAACGTGACCAAAGTATGAACTAACAGCGCAAAACACGTTCCTATATCATTCTAACTGTTATTATATTCCTAATGACCCTCTGACCATAACACGGCACTGAGACGGTACTGTAGGTACCAGTACCTTGTGTCACGTTGCGTAGTGACCTCGCCATAAAGAGAGACATAAAGCTTGCGAAACAAAGACTCGCATTCATCTACCCGCCCCCTCTAAATTATGATAAAACCATAAACGATGCAGTCGCATGCGCAGGTAGGGTCATACATCCGCCACATATTTATTTACGTTAAACATTATTTAAAACTTCATTGTGTCAACTTATGCAAAATTTCATAACAATTTTCCAAACAAATTTAACCATAAATAAACTCAGTTCCATTCAAACAATTACGAATAAATTTTAATACAATTTTACTCTTAAATACCATAATTAATCACTGCAATTATTTTTAAAGCTAGGAATAATTAACAGGCAATAATAGCGTGACAAACTCTGGCGTGACAAAAGTCACTCTATCTAAATAACTTTTTTCATTGGTGCTATATAATTAGAGTTCGACATGGCACCGAAGTGACTTGAACGTATTTTAACTTATTATTCCATTGTTGAACTAAATTAGGTACGTTCGTACGCCTACTCGATACGCCGTATCTGCGTAGGGCGAAAATTGAAACTATTTGAGCGGATAGCTCTCCGCCTTAAATGACGTTTATCTTAAGTGGAATATAATACAAATATGATTTACTGCAGACGTTAAAACCGCATTATAAAACCCAGTCATTTGTCCTCACATTATAAATTTTAAATAATAATATTTATTTGTTGAAATAGTTTTAGTGGGAGTATAAGTTAGTTATTTAATGTTTACAATTTGTATCTCAGTAGAATAAGTGACAACATAAGCATTCGCAGCCTTAGTATTAACACGACATTTACTCTTTAAGGTAAAAGTCCAACAAACAGAATTCTCGTAACATTTCCACCTACGTTAGTCCACTCAATGCAACAGAGCCATATAATCTGCAACTTGCAAGTCTCTCATTACGTTCGTACATTATGTAGTAAAGTACATAAGTGTGGTATCTGGGAGTGCATCGTTGCATCCGCGACGCGACGTAACGACTGCGCGCCGACAGAAAGATTGCTGATACTGCACTTCTTAGAAATCAGTGCAATGCACTCGAGTTTTGCATGCCATATGCTTTATTTTGTTTCTTTGCAGAATTCATTACCTACTTGAAATGTAGATTAGTTCACATGTAGGTACTTGTTTAGAATAATGTATGGGTTACTATTACTGTTGCTTTGAAAGCGTACCTTTAAGTTAGGTATACGTTTATAATGTTACCTACATTTAAAACAATACTCATTCTTGATTCTCGAATAAAATGTATGCTAGATGAGTTTACTAAACGATGTGGCACGTATTTACTCTAAGGAAACATCAAAGCACGTCTGGCAAAATCACGTTCAAGACAAGAGAATATTTGATTATTTTAGTCGAACGACTCCTAAAACCGTTGACCCAATTCTACTCTCTTCCTTGCTCCCAGTTCCAAAAGTGAAACAAAAGCGCGATGAATAACGTTGAATATTAATACGTAATGTTTGTTCATGAAAATGAATTAATTTTTCCAAGTGGAAGAACGGGGACGACTCTACTCATGAATTCATCTATACCCGTAAATATTTTATAGCCTCGGTAGAAAAAATCCCAGTAAATTGTACCTATTGCCGGGAAATATCGCGCAGTTTTCAATCTTACGCCACCTTAAGTGGTACAAACGATAAAATAAATTTAGCGCTTGTGGGCATTTATTGCTGAGATTTCTAGAGCTTTGAAGGGTAGACGCAGTTCCATTTTCTTGTCGGCTAATGGAACCCCCTTAGGGAGCTTTAGAAGCGTAATGAATTACAGAAAAAGTTTTCTTTTAAGAAAACACGTTTGTGTAGTGACTTGTGAATGTCGTCTCGCTCAGGTCAATATTCTCATTATAAACAGACACAAAAAATAAAACACGTGTTAAAAATGATATCTTTGTGAATATTAATTGTCGTTAAAATCAAGTATCTAGGTATATCAAACCAGTTTGTTTTTATCTTAGAAATGCATTTTTCTAATCAGTAACTATAATAATAGATTTTAGAAGTATGAAAAAATGATAAAAAAGAAACCTTAGGAGACATAGCACTTAAAAACTACATTAAAAAAATGGACTAATAAGCTTCTGTTTTTAACAGTAAAACATTTTTACAATACAAAATATTCACTTGGATTTTGAAAGAAGTATGTCACCGGCTTTTGGTGATTTATAATAATTGAATGACTAATTTAATAGGCTTAAAATTAAGCATTCTTTTTATATGCCTACTATAATCGCTAAACTTAGTCATTCGTATTTAATTGAGCTGTATGTCCAGATTCTCAATGTAACTAAATACGTAATTATCATATAAATAGCTCACATAACTTACAACACTTGAAAACCAAATATATTTTTATGCGTTGTTTCCAAATCATGTCTATCATTATGATTTCATCCTATCAGATTTTCAAAGCCTTACCATAAAATCAGTTTTTTATTAGTCATGTTAAAATGTACATTGGAAACATAAATCTTTCCTTATGTCCAAAAAATATTTTTAACTAGCTCACCTAAACCGGTCATTAGTGTTTTTAAATCAATAATTAAAATTTATATCTGTATTGTTATATCGACACATTAATCGGAAAACACTCTTAATTATTCAAATTATGTTTATAAGTAGGTAAGAAGGCATCATAAAAATAATGATAACTTAATAATAGTTCTAAATAAAACTAAAATGTTGTCACAATCATTAACTTTGTCGTCGACCTATTATTTGTTTTAATTTATAGCACTAATTTACTTAAGTAGTGTCTGGATATGCAACGAATAGCTATTTCTAATGGATTTCAACACCAAAGCTAGCATATTAATGCAAGTAACACTGATTTAATAATCAGATACCGTTGAGCGTTGTCAATACTGGCCAATACATTCTATGTCATGCAGTTTCTTGCCGGTTAAGCTTAGATATTTTGCATACGTGGATTTATCTGAAATATACATATCTATGTATATTTCAAATCTCTATGCATATAATTTGCTATTATTATTCTTCAAACTTGTCGGTAAAAAACTAAATTTTCTTAAAAATAATAACTATGTTAAAAAAATCCTTTGACATTGTTTATAAAATCATCTGCTCTAGGTAATATAATTCCTTAGCTGGTAACCACAAACAGTGACTTCTTATTTCGATTTGTAATATAGCTAACTAGTTCAAACTTTCCTCAAAAGTATATAACTTTTAATATTTAAGTCTTCATATTTCCCCATTCCTGAATTACAAAGTAACGAAACAAAGAAAATGTTTGTCACTATTGTATAGGTATTATTATGAAGTTCGTTCCACTAAATAAAGCCACTTAACGAGTTACATATACGAAGGCGACTTGTTAAGGGCACAGGAGAATATGTGCCTTTTCCAGTTTTACTGCGTAGTAAAAATTCTATAAATGTTTTTAACTAAATTATCGTGGTAATATGGGCAAGATTGTTGCAGTCAATGTGTGGGTGTGAATGGCACTGCATTGTTTTTGTGCCTATATCATATCTGATATATTGCTACCCGCGAAGGGATCGACACGCTTCGTTTAATACAAAGCGTATAGATGCATAACGTAGTAAATGCCAGTGCTATTACACGTCGTAAGTACGGAGGTGTTAGTTCAAACCTGTTCAATTAGTTTTACGTTTGCATAGATATAAAGTTTTAATTTAATGTAGATAAGCAAGACACTGAAACTATACTTCTTCATATGTTTAACAGTAATAAGTGTGCAATGTATGAGTTAGAATTTGCGACTGTTTTATCCCCTACAAAATTCATTATGCCATGTTTGTCTTTCTTAATAATGTAAGTCTATGTTGTTTGGTATGTTTTAAAGGGTTTATCCGTTTGTTGCAGGCGTGTTGCGGGTAAGGTTCGGGCGCGGCCATCCTCGCGGTCGACCTTACAAACAGGTGAGGCGGCGACGCCACACAGAACATGATACTAAGGTTTGAATTTAAACTTTATTATGTACCACATAAAGCTCATTTTCATCTGCACGTCCCATCAGCTTACCTATTGCAATTAACGCTGAGCTTTCATTACTGACTGCTAGGCTGTTTTTATGAAAATAGGACTTCATTTTCGGTGTGTGGGCGCATTATTTTATAAATTATGTTCTAGGAATTGTGTTTATGTTGCTTTTTATTAAAACATGCTTTCTTATTACATGAAAAGTTCATTAGCATAAACAAGCAACAATTAGCCTCAGTCTCCAGTGTAGGGTTATGACTTGTATAAAATAAAAAGTACTTTCATTAAAAGATTAATATTAATGAGACAGTTTATACTTGTTATTTATTGTTTGTTGGCAAATAGAATACTTATACTGCTTTTTTTCCGACAAATGTTCAATGTTCATAATTAACTCAAATAACACGTCTAATTTCAAACTAGCGCACTTATGTGAAACCATTACCTCAACGATCTTCTTTTCTTCTCAGCTAATCATTTTGGAAATTGCACATAAATACCTTTTACGGTCGCAAACTCACGCTGCCTTTAAAAACCCGAAACATTTTTGTAAAAACAGTTCTCACGAAAATGACAAGTAATAAGCATGCAGGTAGCCAGGTCAAACTGCATAATTTCCATCGTGCCCGTAATGGCCACGCCCGCTTGCAGACTCATTTACATTTTTATTGCAAACTCTTATGTACTCAGTATGTAATGTTACATCCAGCCGCGGTTAGCAGTACCAGCGGAGAGGGCTAGGCTGACGATGACTCTAATGTTTACGTAAATCATTATAAATGAAGATGTCATCGCTGCAAGGAAGATTGAGGATTTCGTTGTAGGTACCTTTTTTAATATTTAAGGATATCTACCTAATTATATAGGTACCGAACTACTAATAACTTTTATTAACCTAGCAGCACATTTTAAGGCTTCTTTATTAAAATATTTAGAAAACCTATTAGTATCCTAATTAGTGTTTGAAAAAAATAATTTAAATTACAACAGATGTGTATAAAATAAAACTAAACAGCATGTATTTCATATTCATTCCACATTTCCATTATGCGGGATAATTTGTGTTATAAATCACCTAGGTTACCTCTTCGTGTATTAACATACAATGCTGATTTAAATAATGGCTTAACCAACATATTTTTTCAAACGCCTTTCACACAAATTCGTTTATTTTTTAACATAAAAGAGTAATTAAATTGTAGGTACCTACTTAGGTATAATTTGAACATCAAATTTGCAGTCTGCCACCTTGTCATATTAATTCAGTAAGTTAATTTACAGTCTCGAAAATATTAAACGCCGACAAAAAGCTACAATGTTGCAATTGTGATAAACATGGCGACGTTTTAATCTGATGGCTCGAAGGCTAAGTGCAGAGGAATGTTTGTGATATAGGTTCAGTATGTAAATACATTTATATTTAGATTGCAAGGTAAATGAAACCTTCATAAGTAGACAGATGATAATGAATTTTAAAATATTTGGTTTGGTGCGAATGTCGTCTTAACTGCGTATGAACGCGATCTCAGAAAAAAAAAACACTTAAAAGAAAAAATATTAATTTAATATTATAAAATATGGAGTTCATAATTTTATTGACACGGATGTAAAGAATGTTATTGTCTTTATATCAAAAGCATAAGCCAAGCCTATTTTCAGGTGTAGGAGTGGTTAGGCCATCTAGGAGTCAAGGTATTAGTCAACTAATAAAAAATAATATTTATCAAGATATAAAAGGCTTGTTGAATCTTGGAATATGAATAAAATATTGTTGAATTATTAAAATGCACGCCTTTTTTCAACATATAAAACATTGTACACTGTGTGTGGTGGTTTTTGAGACTATTTTTTCTATTCGATTCAGAACATTTTGTTTAGTAGTAATTCAATGCCACCCGTGTAGGTAGATACATAAGCAGATAAATTTACATAGGTATTGCCGAGCAAGCCCGTCAGAATTTGTGGCGCGCATGAAAACTGTCAAGCAAGTTCACGCAACTCGCCGTAGCTCATAGACATTCTAATTCATCGATTGGATGATATCGTACGGGCCATCTATTCCGGGCCCGGTTACGATTACGAATCACAATATATGTCCTTGACGATAACATCGGACTGCGATCGTGTTTAGAATAATAATTGAGATGGACCACCGGCTTTTCGACAAGTACCTACCTACATACCTACCTATCTACGTATATGTACGGCTATGTGTGTGGAACTCTTAATAGTTCGGGGGTCGACGTGGAAAATTGTATTGTTCCACGAATCATGACGTAGGTACGTACTTACTATACGTTAGAGAAACAATTATCACGCTAGCATAGTATCACGCATTTCATAAACGAACTTGTAAATAGAATCTAGGTTTGTGTTTACAAATAGTATGTTTTTATTTAATCGGATATTAGTTGCGATGCTATTGTAGAAGACCTTGTTGAGTAATTGTTTCAACGATACGGAATAAAATGTTGTAAAAATGATAGCCTTTTTTAAAACGATAAAACACGTGCAAAGCTAGAATGTGAGTACAGACTTATTATTAGATAATGTCTGCGCCCCGTCTGCGTCTTACGTCTCTTCTGTCTGGCCTGCGCCTTAGGTGTTAAAAATATCTATTTCTTATGTAGCGTTAAATAAATCATCTTACAGAATCAAACTGAAATTTATGCAAGCATTTGTAATGAATATCAATATCAATTCGTGGGGCATTTCATAGAGCCATTCGTTATCTAGTTTATTTCACGCAGAGCCTATTTCGTAAAATGGTAGCCTACACTAATTCTGTATTCAAATAAGGAATGGATATCTAAGAAACCCATTATTCTAATGTCTAATAACATTTATAATCCCAAATCAGAGACAAGACAGGCATGTTTTGATGTTGGCGAGGCATCGCCGGCGACTGCTATCCAAGGCGCAGTTAGAATTGCAAATGAATCGGCCGTTTACTCTCGAGTCGTAAACTCAGGGATATGATCCAGTCAGTTTTCGCACCATTAACCGCTTGGACCTCCTCCTACACCCTCGCGATCCTGTTATTGTAAATATGACGTCATATATATACAAATAATACCTATCCAAACTATGATTTAGTAGCTACCGGCATGAAATGAATAAACCTATTTATTTGCAATAAAATTAATTGTTACGACTCATAAAAAATTACAAATGCATGCAATAATTTTTCAACCATTTATAAAGACATAAATAATCAATTTCAACAAATCTTTCATCGGAAATAATTTTGGTCTTACTAAAATCATAGTTGACGACAGTTTTATGATAAAACGCCGCAGTATAAACGGTCCTGTAGCGTCGGTCAGGCCAACCAACCGTGGGAGAGACATTCCTATAACATATACTTGTGGTACAGATAACGTGAACTGACAGCTTGTAATACGCGACCAAACTTGTCCTGACACTCCGGCCATTGAAATTCTCTACCCACCAGTGTAAGAAGACCTCTAAACTCACATCCGGGTGTTATTTGAGTCGCGTGATTAGACGGTGACGCGGCGAGCGAGGTAGGGCTAACTAAACTGGTAAAATTACACCCCGTTTGGCCAGCCGGCGGCCTATGTTTTGGGATTGAGTCGTAAATGTCAAGTCGAGTGCCCTCCGCCATAGTTCTGCTGCTCTATTTACTCGTGCTTGATGAAAAAAGTAAAAAGTCTCGGTTAACTAAACCCTCGGCCGGATTACGCGTACCAAACTTTAGTCCGGGACGGAATGAGTATTAACTTAGATGAACATCAAAGTTTTGACGCAGATGGTTCTCAAGTTTTCCAATTAGGATTGGACTTACCACTAATCTCTGTTTTATGTGTGTTTTACGAATAAATAACACACAGCTGCTAATTTAATAACTTACAAGTATTTATCTCTACATGACATATCTATAGTATGTTTACATAAAATCTACTATATTTACCTTTAAACAGAAATTTACTCAATAAATAACTACAACTATTTTAATTAACATTTTCTACTTGTGCATTTACCGTTCGTTTTGTGAAAATTTTATGGGAAAGTCGTTTTTCCTTCAAAATATAAATGCTTAAAAGCAATCATCGTAGCATCCTCTTAATTGTTAGGTAACACAAAACAGTTTTACGACTCCCACACGTATACGACGCAATCGTTACCTAAAAAAGGCTTGTAAACATGTTTTTTTTTGCTCATAAATATAGGGTAGCACCCCCAACGAAAATCAGAAAAAATAACCGTAGCATTCGGCGCAAATCACCTATTTTATGTAAACTTCGTGACTTACCGCCGTATCGAATGACTTAGAAAGGATTTATTTATATTCGTACTGGCTTCGAACGGAGCTAGGAAATAAAATTGTAACCGTAGAATTTGTCAATGGGATGTTTGTGGGTGTAGGAGTGCCTTGGCCTTAAAAATAAACTGACTAACGTCTGCGTCGGGTGTGTAGTGCGCGGCGATGATTTAATGCGCAGTTCCACGCGCGTGCTCATTAGACACGTCGTAATGAAACCTGCTGATACAAACTCTCTCCGTAATTGGCCCTTATGTCACGTATAAATTTTCCTTCGCCCTCAGTGTGCACCGACCGTGAAAACCGACTCTATATTCGTACTTTTTGTACCAACCAAGTCTGTACCATTTTCTATGGCATTTTCAATTTATTTAATACATAACCTTTATTTCCAAGCAATCATCCACCTCACAAAATATCGTTTATCCACGCAGTTATAAAGTTTTACCTGTTTTAACGAAACAAACTTTTTCAACGACTTTTTCGAAACATACCGCCTTTACTCACGGCATAGAACCGTTACGGTTAATAACTACAGTAACAATAAACAATCTAATAAATGTCTGAATATGTCATTTATAATAGTTTTGGTTGTAATCAGCGCGTAGGTCTCCAAGCAATTAACGAATTAATTAACACACGCCGCTCTATGTTATCCAATAAACGTTTTACAATTCACTGATTGGATACACCTGAGTCTCAACTCGTTTAATTATGTTGTATACAATGAATGTAATATGTATTATACTGTATACATAATTTTATACTTTGTTCGCAGGTTACCGTGTCCTTTTACGCAAACTTCGCTAGCCAGTTTAAGACAAGGTGAATATAATATTATGTTATTTATTATATGTTATGAATGTAATATACCTATAAAGTGTTATGTTGTTTATTAAATTATGGACGATTCAACGCTAACGAAAATAAACTGTACCGTATCCAGGGTTTAGCTTGTGTAAGGATTATCCGTACGGCGCCTGCTTCAGGTTGATTTTATTTCTTCAGGGATTAAAGTGGGTATAATTCAGTCAAATGCCACGATTTTGTTTTGTCTAGTGAAGAATCACTTAAGTATCATGCGGATACATATTTATCCTGTTTTTCAGCATTTTGTACGACTATTAAAACGACAAGATTTGAACGTGATACAACAGTTTTCTTAGTAGGTCTAATCATGAAATGATGACAGTGTAAAAATGGCTTAGAGCTAGATAAATAGTTACACCTGAAATCAACTTTATTACGTAAAATTGTGACGTAGCTATGTATATTTTTACACCACTTTTTATAATAGAAGTTCTGATAAGTTTATGATTTATGACAGAAACGTTATATCCTTGAACAAACCAATCGCTTTTAATACAAGGTATTATTTTTTACATTACATATGTTATACACTTGTGTACATAAGCGTAGGTACTTATAATACGGTATATCTGTAATAACTATAATGAAATTCAGTCCGCTAGATCGGTTCTTGGAAACCTTTGCATATACATTCAAGATTAGCATTCAATTATGCGCGATACCTAGCAGTTTAATAATAATCCTTGTAAATATTAATTTTATGTGTATTTAATTAAAATCTTAATTAAACATTCACTGTTATTATACTAAGTAAAACGTTGCAAATGAGACAAGACCTTTCGAGAATTTTAATGCCTTAATTTCTCGTGTAATTAAGGTGAGCTGGACCGGTATTATACCAATTATAACATACCTTATAAATACATCTGTCCGAAAGTTATTTATGCATAAGATAAATCGAAGTATCCACAAATTTTAAGTCCATTTTTAAATTAGGGGTTTTTTTTAAGTTCGAGATTTTTGTATTTAATGAAATGAGTTTAATTTGCACTGAACGGTAACTTACAGTTCCAGGTTACAAGCCAATTTACAGCTTGTGTTCAGAGAAAGTCGAGAACAGACGAGTTTTTCAATTGGGTCGAGTATTAAAGCCTTCTTTACAATCTATTTAATGTCCCGACGATGGGAACGTGAAGTCGCCGGACCGTTAGCCGCGCCGATGTTTCGCAGACTGGTTCCTTTGTTGATATAGGTACCAATACAAGTGTAAAAACATTGAATCACACAATATACTTAGTTTATATGTTTGTAGTGTGAAATGCAAGTTTAATAATCGAGTGTCATCTGACACAAATATTGTTTGAGTATGTTTAAATAAATCGTACCGTATTTTGGTATTACAATATGAATGTAATACGTACAAAACAGAATTTATTATCAAGTTATTGATTACGATTCCACGTATTTGTAAATCTTAAGTAAACAATAATATTATAAAGCAATCGAGACCAAGTTGATGTAAAGATTTATGGTAATTGCGTGATTGTGGTGTCAAGTTTTCTTGCAACGGCATAAATAATCACTGACGTTCCATTAATTAGACTGGTCCTTTGTTTCTGATATGTATTGTTGCTATGTTCTGCACGATTGAAAAAATCGACTTCGCGTTAGTCTAACATACGAGCATTATTTATACATAGCCCCAATTCAGCGTTTGCGCAACTCCCGTGCACATGTGCCGAGATAAGAAAGCGTACTTTTATTTACGTACTCGATGTATGGCCGACCATTGGCCTGAAGAGTTTCCTAACGTAAATATTTATAGACGGGCTCGGCGCAAGCGCACACTTGTTCCTATGTTTGTTTCTGTCATTCAACGCGGGACTCGGTCTGTTTGTGCTTGAAGCTACTGCAACGAGATAATGTTACTTTCGTTTTGTTGCTACATAAAGCTCCTCTATGTTGTAAACCATATCTTTGTTTGTCTATGTTACGCTGGTTTTACTTTCATTTGCGTAAATGTGACATCTCTGATGTGTTTACATAAATACCATTCCATATATTTCATTCTATACACTGATATAGTTTGAAATTCATGCATGAGCTGAACTCATGAAACATACCAGTGTATTTGATGAATAGTCATATTACATACAAGCATAACTTACGTTACTACATGGACCATGTATACGCACCATAAATAATTTCTACAAATAAAAAAATGTATGATTTTACTCTTTTACAGGTCTATTGTATGGTGAGTTACATTACTGAATTTACACAATGTAAATACACCAAATAGAGCCAATAGAGGTGTGCTTATAAATCTCTTTTGTGATGATATTTTACCATTTGAAAAGCTCGGCATAATCCATGTTATTAGTTTTGTTGACACGTCCACAAAGTGTCGCGAATTTATCGTTTTGGCTTTCTTTGTACGTCACCTATAATAATTGCTCGTACGCTAAGTGTGGGAAATTAATGTTCGACTCTACGACGACCTTAGGTGACAAGAAGAGCGGAAAGCGACTTAAATAAAGTTTAAATTCCAGTGTAACTTGAATATATGGATAATCCTGAAGACCTAAGTGATTTTTTGAAACATGTGTGTTTTAAAATTTTAGTAAAGGATTTATTATTTAGGATTGCTAATTAAGTTCCATGAGCTATTATCAGTATCGAATATCACATAATTGTGTGAATTTTATTTCTATTGGCTAGCTCAAATAAAAAACCATCAGCAGATGTATTAATTGATGTAACAAAAAATGAAAATCAAATATTCACTACTTATACTGAATATGAAATATTATATTCAGTATTGTGAAGTCCAATAAGCGTTTATAAAATCGCTTTTCGTTTTCTGTATGAACCACGCTCACCAAGTCACCACCTTATTATATTTTGACAATTCGGTTATATTAGCACGACGCATGTTATTCGGCAAGTTAACAAGAGTTAACATTACTTCAATGTATGTATGTTTTAGCATTGTTCGCCTGATATATTTTATAGCCATGTCTTGTGTAAACATAACATGTATAGTGTGAAATATTGCGAGAGAATTTATTGGTTGTACGCCATTGTTCGTGAGGGGTGGTTTAGGGGTGTGGCGAATTACACGATCTACATACAACTTCTTTACACGTTCAAGGATAATTAATTTTGTGTTTCTTTTTATGTTTAGACAGATAGTAGATACTTGTTTGTTTCCGTGCAGGAATTTGATAAGAACGTTATACCGAAGTTGAAAATACAGGTTTTAATGCTGCAATTACTAAACTAAGTGATAATTGAAACCAGTTTGTATTTAAATGAGAAAGTTTTTATTAAGTTCGTAGGAAGTCTCAATACTTATTGTGAATAAGGTAGAATATTTGAAACGAATTATAAAAGTGTGAAGATCCTTTACTTATACAATTTAGTTGCAGTCAATGAACTTTAACTACACATAAAGCATTAGACCACGGCCTTGCCATTGACAAACGTCATAAAATAAAATTATATAATTTTATCTAGTAGGTGCCTTACATTATTTGTGGTGAAATTAACAGACGATAAAATTAAGTTTATACTCACAATAAAATGTGAGTGAGTTGCCGTCATAAAGTCTCGCGTTTTTTATTGGTGGCAAGTCGACGATGGTCGAGTGATGCTTGCAGTTTGGTTAAACGGCAGTTTATGGCTATTTTGCCTCCATTAATCGCTTTACTACGCACCCGAGCCTCCGCTTTCGACAACCCTTTGAGATGCAAACGATACCTACTTAGCTCTAGGTAGAGCTAAATATTTCAGACTACATTAAATTAATTTTAAATGAAAAAAACTAATAGGTAATAACCAGATTACAAATATTGGTTACAAACTTCATAATTTAAGGTAACAAAAACAATTTCACACTAAAATTATACCCGTATAATATATTTATAAAATATTTTCAAAGTTTAAAAGTCACTAAGTGCAAAAATTTCATCCGATTTACAAAATAGGTTAGATATAAATCAATAAATTGAAAGACTTAAATCCAAGAAAATATTGCGCTGGTATAAACTGGGCGCCTCGCCAGGCCGCCCGCCTACGAGCGCTCGTAGAGTTCGGCGCGGCGACGTGGTTTAGTTCCGCTGCCCGCCGCCGGATGGCGTCGCTGGCGTGCGCGCGTGTGTGCGCCATCACACGGGCACACGCCGCCGCCACTCCGCGCTCGACCGCGCCGCTGAACGCGCGCCTCGCGTATACATCGCCTCGCCGACCGCTACAAACACGACACGTTCGCGACAACAACCTATCCAATACGTCCACTTAAATAAATAAGAAAACTGTTGCGTCACGCACAAACTTTATTTAACAATTACAAAAACTTTATTCGTCGAAGAACTGTGAATAAATTGTTTACCATAAACTATTTTGCAAAAATATTAGAGACAGTTTTATACTTGTACATGGACTTAAAATATAAAGGTTACGAGAGCTTATCATATCAGTGACTGTTCGATGCACTCTCGAAATAGTTTCTAAATCTTCCACCGATACCAAGAGTTATAGTTTTTGGACAGTTTACGTTGCGGTGAGTCCCGTCCGGTTGGCTAGCTAAATCGGGATCGCGTTTTGATTTTCATGTGCTGCTGCTGTGTGTGGGACGCGTGTGTGCGCGGTGCGATGTGCCCGCAACGCGCGTGAACCGGCTGGTAATCGTCCCGATCCCCCGTGGCTTGCCCGGCCGCCACCCTGTACCCTGACAACCATGTCGGGGGCCTCGGCGCGCCCTGCGATGCGGCGGCCGCGTCGCCAGCGCCCCCATCCGGCCACTCCGCCGGGCCGGCCTGGTGGACCATGATGAACGGGGTCGGCGGCGCGCTCTACGAGGAGGCGCACGCGTCGCCACCCGGCGGCAGCCCGCCGGCCGCGCCAGCAGCCGCGCCGCCGTCCGCCTCCAGCGCCTCGCCGGCGTCCGTGGGCTCCAACCCGCCGCAGCCCCCGCTGCACATCCCGGCCAAGCGCTACGAGCCGGAGCCTGGCGTCATCCGTCACGCACAGCAGCCCTGGGGCTATCCGCACGATGCGCCCGGCTCATTCGAGCACCAGTACGCGGCGGGCCCTACATACTACAATCTGCCTGGTGAGAGGGAGCGTAAATCTACGCTGCCCTTCTGGCCCACCAGCAGCAGCGATTACAAGCCCTACCCTGACGGTGGCTGTCAAAGCTTCACCCAAGGTCCTTGCTGGAACTACCCTCCCTACGGACCTCCGCGCGGCGAGCAGCCCCTATCCTACGTCGGTGGCGACGAGCGCAGGACGGCGGTCTCCGAGGCGTCCAGCTTCTCTCACCCTGATGCGTATGGTCTACGAAACTACGGGACCGAGTCGGTGCCGAACGCGCCGTACCCACCGCCAGGCTCCCTACCCGGTCAGTAACATCTCAATACTCATACAATATTTATGCTCGTTACAAACTCAGAGCTCACGTTTTTTGACGTCCGGTCGCGGCATCGCTGTTTGTAATCTTTGGAACTTATCGGTGGCTCGAGACTAGAACCAAACATAGTTCAGCAAAACATTTATCGGAATTTATAAACAAATACTAATATAAGTTCAATATACTCAAAACGTGAGCTGTGTAGTTTGGGCCATCTTTTACAGTATTTAAGTTCTAAGTTTTTAATAATCTGTAACAATCTGAAACTGATAAGTTGATTTGTAAATAATTTATTATGAGTTTGTCAACCTTGACCCGCGGGTTATGGTCCGCTGAGCGCTAGAGGGCGCTGTGCGGGGCGCACACAGCGAGCCCGGCGTGCATGTGTGCGTGCCGCACACAGCGACAGCGGCTGGCGGAGCGATGTGGGGGTGTCTCATATCAAGCGAGCACACTCACCGCTTTGACTCTACATTCTTTCCTCTAATCGAAGACAGCTGATTGGCACGATTGCACGATACTTCACACTCATGGATATTACTGTATCGCTATGTGGAATCTGAAAAATGTTATGTCTATTTTGTTTACAAAAATATGTTTTAGGTGAAACCGGTTTTTAATGCTATGTATAGATATGACTTAATTCATGTTCTCGTTGTTAACTCAGTCTATCAACAAAGAGCGCGTTGAGATGCGATAAAAAATTATCGAGTCATGATTTTAAGCAACAGGTAAGTTTTATACATAAATCCCCAAAACCATTTTAAATTTGAAAAAGGGGCTATTAGTAAAATGTAAAGTAATCCAAATAAACACAAGGGTTACGTCTCAACGAAACCCTTAGAGCTTTGTAGCATCGGACGTCCAAACCAAAACATTTTCCCACAGACCACCATAAATTTGATGAATGGACGAAACACGTGCTACAAATGTTTAAAAATCAACCGTAAGCACCTTTTTATAGGCAATGTAAAATAGCGCTATACAACCGTCAATAAATTAAAGTTTACGTAAAATAAAGCGCCAATAAAAATGTATAACTAATAAATAAACACGATACCTGGGCGTTAAGACAATAAACCGATCTTTGAGTAGTGGCAATAAACCAAATATTGCTACAATAAACACATTACAGGTTGATGAGACGATAAAAAACTAGGAGTGAGGCTGCCGCGACCGACCGGCCGGTGCATACGCGCTCCGCTCTCGTAGATACATATCACTTTTATGAATCGTAAAACCACGGCCACGTCACATACATGCAATCATACTGGTTCCTTCCCCAAATCGCGCTAGTAAGTAGTAATTACTAAACTACAAGCGCCATGTAAATATGAGAGCAATAAAAAGGCTCCATTCATAAACGCTCGCCACTAGTTCGCTTTCGATCGCCGCCTAACCATAAAGATGGGTTTATCGCGCCTCTGTTACGGCAGAGGTGTAACTTGACATAATTTTGCGTAAAACGCGCATATAATGGGCCATTAAAAGGAAACAATTGTTGAAAAAGTTATACGAGTGTTCACGTCACTTTATGATTGTGTGTTTACGGCCCACCTGAGGTTGACATTGACTTTGATTTGTGCATTTACGGCTTAGTAAACGGTTTGTAGAATGGGTCCGTTAGTAAGACGCGTTCGGCGCGTTCCGCTTTCTCGTCGCGTAAACCAGATGAGAGTATCAATCTTCACTTTACCTCACATGGTTCATACTTGTTGTTTGGTAACGGCTCACTTTTAATAAGCGGAAATTGATAAAATGTCAGAGAAATTCATTCGAAGTCTCACACCGTACGTCTGAAGAAACATCTTAACTCAGAAATTCCTTTCAATCATACGTTTACTCGGCAAAGCAGAATAGAAGTTAAAAAACATTTTTCACAGCCATTTTGGACTCTATTCCGTCGCAATAACGGAAGGGTCTCCGAAACGAATTGGCGAAGTAATGTTGGTGCACGAAATAGACAAAGCCCGCGGTTGGGTAGGTAAACTTTTATGGTCGAAGAGAACCCGCACTTTTATAGCTCCTGATCGCTACCTATTCCCTCATAATTGACAACTCCACTTGTCATTATGTTCTCTTTAAACAATTGCCGTTTGTTTTACAGAATAAGGAACCCGGCTAGTAGGTTTTTATGTCTACCTGCTTATTATTTTACTTTGAACTCTCAAGAGCATGAACTATTAATTTTCTTAAGAATTATCTCTTTTTGTACAGCTACTACTGTACACAGTATTTTACTTTTGTTTAAAAAGGTCTGAAAATGTACTTTACAGTGGGTTCTCATACAGTAAAGTAACAAAGAACCTGGGTACAACAACACGAGTTGATGAATTTAAATGTGCATGTAGTATGGCTACAAATTAAGAAGTACAATGCACTTAAAAAAAGTAGAGAGCTTGTAGTCAATTTGCACATCTTCGAAAGAAGTTTCCATACAAACTCACCACAGTACAATGCTTTGTCTAAAGTAAATCAGCTTTACAGGCCCAATAACGAATATAATCACCGAATGCTTGCCTTTTGTTATTCACACCACCTGTTAATTTGTTAACATTTATTGAACCCAATAAACTCTACCATTTTGTTACCGAAAGCATTCACTAAACGTTTTAAATGTCGATTAGTAGTTTTATTAATTTATTTTCATAGTACTCCATAAAATAGCTACTATAAATTAGAGGTAATAAATACTAGTTCTCAATGAGTAGCTGTATAACTTTTTATGGATGTACATTCATGATATTTTACGTTAATTTATTTAGCGTATTCTTCTTCATCCTCATAAAGTTACGCAACATGGCACCAGGACAATACAAATTGATACATTAGTGGTATTAAATCAATATGCAAAGAGTACTTCTACAGATATAAATCATGAAGAGCTAACGGAACACAATCGTTGCGGTAGGGCAGTAATGAATAACTGATCATTCGATCTTATTCAAGATAGTAATTTGAATTGTATTTCTCAGAGGCAAGTCTGTAAGCAAAAGCGTCAAGCGTCTCTTGTGTTTCTGTTCGTTTCGGTTTGTTTCATCACAAAAACATAAATTTCCATTTTAAACTAGTACAGCAAACCAATTTAAAAAGCCTTTTTCAATCTAAAAATAGTAAAATATGTTGCAATACAAGTGTCAATAGCCATGTTTATAAATCTTATACGAATTCGATAACACGGAATTGTTTTAAGTATATCAGAGATTATTTCAACACGAACAATTTCTATTACCTACACATGTTGCCAGCAAACACAACTAGTAATTTTCTCGGATTACATCTCATACATCAATATAAAATTGAAAATCGATATACAAGTTACACATACACTTACGTTCGTATGCTGAAGATAATTAGGATTTCCTTTCTAAAATATAACGCTGACTAATCGTACGTCGAAGCGTTTGAACATTATTGAGTCGAGCGATGGTTAGTGTATTAGTGAGACAAAACGACACACTGTTCGTGTCGAGATGTGAACGTGTGCTTACGACACCTGGCTCGCTCGAACACATCCGCTAGACAATGAGGCATCTATTTCGCAATGTTCCTACGTGTACTATTTTGAATAATAGGAAATGGTGCAGTGTGCTGCACGCATCGAATATCGAGAAGGTCGCGGATCGCATACAAAGTTTATAGCGGCTGATCTCATCAAAAGGACCGGTCGCATAAATCGCGGTGTGTGTTAACTTCTAACGCGCCGTACCGGCCCACAATTGTTTCTATGAACACGGCATGGAAATAGCTAGTTAAAAGCGAAACGTGCAGCCGGTGCAGTTTGTAATGCATTCTGCCCGAGACAATTAACGAATAGCGGAGCGAATAGGAATAACATAGGGCCTAGAAAGTAATCCAAATCGTTTTGCTTTGGAAATGCATAATGTGTTCAGTGACATTAGCAATTGATTTTAGATTGAATTTTTAAAAAACATTAGAAAATAATTATCGTTCTCTTTAGAAAAAATCGTGCAATCGTGCCAACTGATGTTTAAGTATCCGACACCTTTTTGATTGGGTTACAATTGTTAACTGGACATAGAACATGTGTTCATACTGCTGTCTAATTTTAATCAAGCTAATCTCGTTCCAAGTAAAACAATCCATTTGTTTGTGCAGGTTCGCTGTCAATGTCAGTGGGCGTAGGCGTCGGCTGTGGGTCTTCAAACCCATTGGACTGGACTGGCCAGGTCACCGTGCGTAAAAAACGCAAACCCTACTCAAAGTTCCAGACTCTCGAACTAGAGAAAGAGTTCCTCTTCAATGCTTACGTTTCGAAGCAGAAGAGATGGGAGCTGGCGCGAAACCTGAACCTCACAGAGAGGCAGGTGAAGATATGGTTCCAGAACCGACGGATGAAGAACAAGAAGAACTCGCAGCGGCAGGCGGCGCAGGCGGCCCAGAACAACAACAACAACTCGAACGCCAACAACCACAACCACCACGGCGGGCACCACCACGCGCCGCATCACGTGGCGCTGCACCACGCGCCGCCGCCCAAGCACCATCAGTGACCCGCGCCCTTCTCTGGGTATAACCCCCTTCACCACGGTATAGCTAGCTAAACACCCGGGGAGAAGAGTTCCATAGGACTAAAGTGTGGAATGTGGTCGTACTTAAGGAGGAGGACTATGCTCAGGTGTGTTACTCGATGGACTAGACGTTTGTTCGCTATACCGTATCGTACGTAAATGTGGACGCTTCGGTGCCGGGCGCGCCTCAGTCCCAGAGAATCTCGCACTAAGATAAAATATTGTGTTGTCGATTTGTGTATAGTATTAATTACGAAATTATGTTCTGTAATTTTAACGAGACTAAGTATATAAATTAGATAACGATTCCTGATATTAATAATGTCTAGTTATAGTGCTGATTATGTATTTGAAATTTATTTAAGTACGAATTACGAAATATTAAAGACGTCACCGATGAATTATAGTTTCTAGATAGTTTATTAAAAATAAATTTTGTAAAATATTTTGTGAGACTGCTTATTGTTGTATTCGTATCGCTGTTCGGAAGGTGGAGTAGTCTTAATCAGTTAACTTTTATTTTCGTTACCAAATTGTTGAACGACTCGGGTTGCTTTGGTGGCAGTTATAGATATATGTGCGCGACGACGTCCCCTGAGCCGACATACAGACGAGCCAGTTTGCCAGCTAGCCAGCTTGCTACGTACTACCTATCACTACCATCGACGCATCGCATATATATACATAAGCAAATATAGAAATCACATTATGATCAAATATTTATTACTGTTTAATTTCTTATTTCATAATTCGTAAATTTTGTTATTTAAATTATGGATTTCTGACAAAGCTTTAACTCGGTTCCAGTAGAATTATACATTAAGTTACTGTTATAACTTTTTTAAATATTGAAGTTGATGTTATAATCAATTAATTAGGTAATATGGGCAAGTGCATTAATATTGTCCTCTATTGATCATTGTACTGTTCGCTTTAGCCTGTCTATTACTTTTTATTTTTGTTTTAGTTAAATATTTTATTATTTATTTATACACGAGTATGACTACAACTTATTATAATCGTATCTTGCTCTACATCGAAATGTTTGTGTACTCTAGGTACTGTTTTGTTTGAAATTATTTGGAATATCATCTAGTGATCGAAGTGGAATCATCCCAGTCTTAGAATATCATCTTTGTACTATTTAGCTACCTATTTTATATCTATGTACCTAATAAATGTTTTATTGTAAACTTAGTAGTTTACTCCTCGGATCTAATTCATTAAATCTGTATTGTCCCGTAATGATATAGTGAATTAAAATTAGGTGTTTTTGTACAAAATGGCGACCTCGTCTAGGTAACCGAATTTCTATATAAATGAGGAGCGAGGCATCTAATGAACCTTTGCTGGAACTTAGACGAATGGAAGACTAATGTAAGCGAATATGACATTTTGAAGCATTATCTATCTATTGTATATCGGAATATGGATCCTATTATTTGTTTTAGCTAGTTTATCTGAAAAGCAACACCGACAGCGCTCAATCTCGTTCAGTTGCCCCAATCTTCTCTTGTATATCGATTCGGCACAGTACTTAGTACCAGGTTTAATTGAACACTTCAACGTTCACAGTGTACAATAGCGATTTGCTTTTCAGATAAAAACGAACAGAAAAGCTTTCTGACTTTGTATTATTCAACGATTTCAGTAGATACTACGATTAGAACCATACTTACCTAAACTATATAATTGTAATAATTAAAGGTCTCGTAATTATTATTGTACAGTTAAATTAATGTAGTTAATCACGCCAGAAAATGTGAGGTTTTGTTAAGTATAATGTATAATTAAACATGAATGTGCTCTCCACAGTTTTATGACGAATTTAGAAGAGAGATTGTATGAAAGGGAAAAAATTAAATATTTCGTCGTGTCCTGGTCATTTTTTCTTTTGTAACCCTCTTTAGTTCACCTTATGTAGATGTCGGTCGACTAGCTCGAAAAGCTTGTTGACTGGCTATTCAATTCAAACTATGACGTAGACTGGTGTAAGATAACAATCACTAGATAAAATTCAAATAAATTGATACCACAACACTACTACTGTTTTACTCAATAGAGCTGTGAATTGATTTGATGTGCCTGCTTATATTATGTCTATTTATTCTGATATATTTTATCGATGCAAAGATGACTTTGATTCGATGATTGACCTAAGTGTTAAAGTATATTAAAAAAACTCCAAAGACCGATTTTTAGAAATTGATTTTGAATCAATGCAGTCCACTGCAGTCTTCCAATTTTGTATAATTTGTTCTTTCTAATTACAACCTAAAGAAAACTACCTCTTAAACATTCATGAAATAAAATATTCATTTGATACAATATGAATGTTGATACCAACACACGTGTTTTCATTTGGAGTGTTTGCGTTTCGTAACCGGCCCTAGCCTTAGCACACATCCATTGGTAAGTATGTTTCTACGTGCCTAACTCTACGTCACCCGATTACTGAACACGAAGAGTAAGTATCTGTTTAGACTTAATTGTAGCGAGCAATACTGTATATGTATTGGTACTTGGTAGTAAACCTTAATTCACTAAAGCAATCAGACTTAATCAAGAGATGGAAACTTAAATCTCATTACAATTTATTACATTTGAAATTAAAATAAATAAATTAAAACATTCACTTTTAGTCTGATCGAGCATGGTTACCTAATTCTTATAAGAACGATGAAGACGCTCGAGCAGATATCCAACGACGGTTTTGTATTGAAAAATGTACGCGAAGCTTGAAGAGATAGAGCGATGGACTTGCGGCATTTGTATCATTGTTCTAATTAGGTATAACATAGTAAATGAGGGAAATCCAGATTGAGGATTTCTTTACATGTCTGAGTTGTCTTGCATTTTTGAGGATGACTTTAGTATTGGTATGTACCTACCTCATAAATTATGAGTCAGTAGTGTTTTTACACATTAATAAATGGAAAATCGACCACTTTTTTTAAGCATTTTTAAGTACATAATCTAAGTTTAGTTAAAAGAAAAACTATTAATCTCCATTATTTAAACTTAGAAATATTTTTTGCCTTTAGTATTTAACTTGAAGGAATTAGCTTAAATGTTTATTTCATTTGCGTGTTAGACAATAATTATTCTATATTCAGTTTAAAAAAGAAAGTGCAAGTACCTATTTATATGTTAAGTAATCGAATTTTATAAATAGCAGCAACCCTTGTTTTTCAGCTCCATAGCGTAAATATAAAACTTTGTTAGATTGATTTTGAGCTTTGAGACAAGACAGAAAAGACTGATTTTTAATTGTGGTATCAACAAAACATGTACGTTGTAGCGCCCTCTCGGAATCAGTCAACTGAAAGAGTAAACATGTCACTTTTGTGAATATTTGATATATGATGCTAAAGATTAATTTCCAAAAGAAAAAACAAGTTGGCTTAATACTTTTTAATAAATTGAAACCTGAAATGACGTTTCATTATTGCATTTCAATTTTGTTCGAGAAAAAAAATTGGTAAGCACGCCATCTATCGGCGTAAAGTTAGCAACATTGTGCTCTTTAAGGTTTTGTACTTGTAGAAACAGCTTTCCTTTTGATGTGGAACACTGATATGTGTAAACCCCACACTATCAAGTAAATATTAATTAAACATTATGTCAGCTTTTAAATATATTATGAAAAACAAATAAAGCGTAGATAACATTCCTATCATTTGTTCAATTGACCTTTCGTTGACCATGTTAAGTGAAGGGCGTATTTTGCAACGAATGCAGAAAGGTTACTTACTTATTAAATTAAAAACCGAATATGGCACACAAATACTGTTTTCTACCAGTCTCTTAAATAAATTACTAATAATTTACCTACGTAAAGGCTACGTAATGAAAATTCGCAATGACCTGAGTAAACCTCAGGTCATTGCGAATTTTCATTTATTATTCAACTTTAAATTAAATTAAGATTTATCTTTAACGATTAACAGGCTTTTTTCCCTTTTGGAGATTCGATAGACCATATATGTAGGTATAGTGTATACTTTACAAATATATCTGGCTCCTGACTGGCTCCAACGCCAAATGTATCATGGAAGCATAATAATAATATGCCTATACAAAAAAAAAATATAATACTCCATGCAAACCAAAATAAAAACAAAATTAAGGGAATTATGACAGTGGATGAAGCGAAACAAGTATGTAAGGATCGTAGCAAGTGGAAAGAAGTGGTCTCTGCCTACCCTACGGGAAACAGGCGTGATTATATGTATGTGTATGTATTAATGAAATATGCAGAGATATATTAGTGAAATAAAGGGTTTCTAAAAATTTACTTAGATTCACGTAGCTAATAAGTGTGTGCTAGTCACGAAGCTCATGTAGGTACCTACTTCAAATAGATATTTTTCTGTTATTTAAAGCCTAGGATTTTCACACTTTTAAAAGTATATTTTTCTTCTGTTTATTTTCATTCTGCATTTCATTTTATATTTGAAGTCTCAGGAGTCTCCCAGTAAGCTCGCCAAAGCTGAGACTGTTCAACTCATAGTATATTTCATTAGGTCCTGTTCTCTTTACTTACATTTAAGGTTAGGTCATACTAAGGCCTGGTTTAGACGATGCGAGGAATATCGTGCGAGTTGCTGTACACTGCGGCACTTGCACTGCATGGTGTTGTAAGTGATCGATTATAGACGGAAATGTACTGCAACTTGTACGACTTTTCTCGCATAATCTAAACCAGTCATAACATTGTTAAATTCATAGAGGTAATTATAAATTGGAAATATTGCCTATTAGAATTAAATTTCTAATATTGACCTTAAAATTTCCTAAATTTCCTAATTCATTATGTATAGTTTTTCAGTTTAAAATGAAGCAGTAGTTTATCAAAACAGAAATGCAAGTCAATTTACGTCAACTAACTAACGTTAAAGCAAACTTGTCACAATTTAATTACATAGAACCAGGAAAGACATATTAGTAAATTATTTACACACTGACATACAATATCATGTGCTTATTTGCTTAATGCCTACGTCATAAAATGATGGTGTTACCTAGCTATAGCCAAGGCATAGATAGGCAATAGGCATCTCACATATCATTGCATTATCAACCCGCTTACCAAGCGTAGAGATTATTTCATTGTCCTGCTATGATTGTTCATTGTAGCTGAGATTACTAACATGGCCATGCAGGTAGATAATAATTACTAGGAAGGTTATTTGCTATGCTATATAGATATATAGGTACACTAACTAGGTACTAGAGTCCATAGTTACCTGTAAATGGTGATTGCAAACCTAAATATAAATGTGGAGTTAAGATCAACATTTTGTGATGAGATTTTGTAATAAATTGTTTGTTAACAATACTAACATGTTTGGTTTCCAGATATATTTTATTTTATCCTTCGGTGTATGCATGTATGATAAGGCCAACAAAAAATACTCATAGTCCTTAAATCAGTCTAATAACCTTCAAAATATTCGAAGAATAGGGGCGTATCGTTGACTCATAATCAAAATGGTTCCCCGAAATATATTCCAACATTCAAAATTCGAGAATATTCGTCGAGATTTAAATCGATACCCTTATAAATCTGTATTCTCAAGATAATCGACATAGTAACCGGAGTGGTATGCACCTACACTGCGCCCGCGGCCCTACCGGTTATTGTAGAGCACGCCGCCTCCTTGCCGATTAGCATATAAATGAACCGAACCGAGACAACTTCATATTACACCACCAGCTTAACAAGACCTGCCCCCCGCTCCACTTAACACCAAAGTCATACAAACTAACGAAAATATCACGGCTCTTTCTCACTGGGCGCTTTACAGTTTAAATGTGGAACTCGCTCCTATTGGTCGACGTCAACCCTGCGTCCTTTCGAGCCCTGTGATTCCGCGCTCGCGCACCTTTCTGGCGATAACGATGAATAAAATACTGACAATATTTTACACTTACCATTGCATTTTTATTCAGGTCTGATATCTTAAGCAATGATATTAAAGCAACACTGTACCGCGAGAACAAAGTAAATATGTGCTTGTAATGAAATCAGTGGTTTAGTGTTATTGAAGGTTCGTGTTATGGGTATGTTAGCCTCTGTTGCCCGTCGAGTTGTTAATATTCAATACTCATCTTGTACATTGCGTATTATATTGCTAAACCCTGGCATTTAGGTAGTCTTGTTATTCTGTCGGGGAATATTTAGTTGCGAATTTGTTTCCTTTTTTATTTGTTATAAGGTATAAAACATTGATAGCCATGGCGGGATAATACTACCTACTTATGATAACAGTTTTCGCATCTTGAATGTAGGTTCTACCTAAGGTCAGCTGAAAATAAATTGCATGGAATTTAATTGTTCATTCCAATCCATATTAAGGAAATACGAGTATGAATTAAATACCTTAATTTGGGTATGTAAATCAAATAAAGCCTACCTACCCATATAATTTCTTTAAATACCAAACAAATATTTTTCACGAAGATATAAGTAGATTCCCCTGTATTTTAGTGTTATAAAATTCCAGATTAATTATAAACATTTAGTGGGTACATAGACATTCTTCAGGATAAAACATCTCAAAACATCACGTTTGTTAAAAGTATTTTTAAATTGCGTCCATTGCAACAATTTTCTGTAATTTATTTAAAGCCAAATTATAGTGCACAAACATAACTTCAAGCTAAGTGAAAAGTTTCAATGTAGAAGTCAGAGACTCCTAAAAACCGGTTCAATATACGATACATTACTGCTTGGAGCCACATGGTGGCTTCCACTTCAGACTTTTATGGTCACACTTTCGTAATTATCAACTGGAATGTCCAGATGTGAATAACCTTTAATCGCAAAAACGTGCGACAAACATTTTCGTATGAAATTGCCGAGGATATAAATGCGAATGGCATTTTGGTACCTACTTTTTAATTTCGAGTAAAAGAATTTTACAGATTGTTTTTTTTTACGTAAGTCTATATGAGAATTTCTAACGACGGATTTCAAGTTATTTCAAGTAACATATTGAAGTACTGTTATATTAAAGCGTAGGTTTCACGTTACTGAAATTAAAACTGTTCTTTGCCGACGGGAATGTCCCAAACAGTTCTCAGTTACAACCGGGCATTCGATATTATGAACAAAACAAAAAAAGAAAAAGCTAAGTTAAATAGGAATTAAAGTATAAGAAACCTATTTATGAATGGTTTCATTCAATTAGTTAACAGAAATCATGTACCTACCTATAGTCTACCCTTAAAGCCCCACTTAAACTAGTATTCTTAGTTAAGCTGTGTAGTGTTACAGCCATCTTATACCTATACCGAAGTACTTATACTTATGTATAAATTTTAGATATTGTATAGCTTTGATATCAATTCAAATACCTAAGGATTCTAGAGGTACATATTCTTTTGATCTGTAGATTTTTGATTGTCTTTTTAGATGAACTTTTTATTTCAGAATGATTTTCAAAACAGTTGTCAAATCCTATTATTTTTTTATTTAAATCAATGCCAAAGGAAATCAATATCCTATAAGTATACAATCAACGTAAATCCTATTTTATTAGAGAGCTAAAAAAGAAAATTTACACACATGGGAAATTGGGGTGCTAACCGTTTATCAGATAATGTAATTATGTTCGGAGCTCTACGGGACACCTCCACTCTGCGTAATTGAGTGTGCCCTCCGTACCTCGCGCCTGCTATTAGGCAAATCGAATCTCGTCCCTCCCAAGCCTCCCGCCCTCCCTTAGCTGATATGTGAACGAGCTTTTCTTGGCGTCGGACCAAGGATTCAATTTGCGCGAATGTAAATAACCGGTTCGAGACAGTTAGGCAGTCCACCATTTTGTATTGTTCTTATCGTTTGTTCCGAAGACAGGTTAATTTATTTGCCAGCCCATTATTTAAAGATACCACCCGCTTAAATGAACAGGCACGTGTAATTCTGTTTAAATTTACTAAGAATTTCTTTTTCGTTTAATTGGCTCGTATATTTCAGGCAATTTAAATTAACAATCAGCTTACTTGCTATTTAAATTTATAATAAAATATAGGATGAGGTACCTTTAAAAAAACAGTATGTTAATAATGATTATCACAACCTATTAAATCATGTATGTGAAAAACTCTTAAAATTAAATAAATGATATAAAAGAACTTAAAAACTCAAATGTTTTTTTATTATTATTTATTATTATTAAATCAGTCAACACTCTCATTTGCTTAGGTACCTGCCAATCAACAAGATTCTTCCTTTCTTTCTACTCTCATATCCGTTTTCGAGTAGGAGTCTTTTTGCTCGCTCATCGCACCTGCCAATTCTATTCCCAGTTATTAGTTTATTTAACTTGGAAATTATTTATCACAATATTGTTTAGATAATCACTACAGAATTATTAATTTATCTTAAATTATTTAGTTTCAATTATTTTTTTTTGTTTTTGTTCATGTGTCACAATTTTATGAATATTTATTATCTGTTGCAGATTGTTCATTAGTTTTTATCGTTCCCGCGCGCGTTTTCGTCTTGTCTTTAGCAACTTGTTTCGATTTAGTGTGATATTGTGAAGTGATTGTACTTTAATAAATAGGAATTGCTATTTGTATAAATGTTAAGTTTGTAGTAATAATTAAATATGTGTGGATAGCATAGGTGCGAAGGTACAAGCTTACAATACCGACTTCTTAGCATCCAATGGGTTTTGTTGATAAAACTTAAAAGGTAGGGAGTTTATACATTTTAAACTCAAAATACTAGGAAAATTTCCCCTTACTAGCAGTGTGTTGCCGTACAAACTATTTATTTTTGTGTTAATCTTCGCTTTTTGATTGTTAACTGAAACGAAAATTATTGTATACCTACGAGAATAACTACCTACGACGAAAAATTTTGCAGTCGTGGACGATGAAATTGAGTTAAGTATTGATTTTAGTTAAACTTACTGAGTTAAAATGGAAGTCAATTGAACATAAAAACAATAGTAGATAATCTTGGCACATCCAATAATAGGTACCTACGTCTGATATTTTCTAACTATACTAAATGTAGGTAGGTTACAAAAATTATGGTCTCGAATCGTCATAGTGAGTATGTCTTTATATATTCATTGTTTAGGTTTAGTTTCGAACTCTAACTAAGATTAAGATCGAAATAAGAGTCCTCAATAGTCAGGTGACCAGAACCTTACAGAAAGCAGCAGTCGCGAGTTCGCGACTCCACTGCCGCGGCTGCCTATAATTAGGTTAACAATGGTTATTGCGAAGTTATACTCAATATTTGGAATACTTAGTATTAAGTATTTAAATTAGTTCATAGAGTAAATATAACTATAAGCCGAATAGTTATTTTTATGCCCGCACGGATAGCCTAGAAGTGAAGGTCGCCATACGCCCTTTGAGTTTAATTGCTACATATGTGGTTGTGTCTAGGTCTGCGCAGCTCGCAAATTGTTTGATCGCGAACAGTTCGTAAACGGCCTTTTTTGCACTAGAGCCGCTTGCACACTGTTCGTGAGCTATACCAAAGAGACTGACTTACTGCAGTAACTGCATCGCGAGCAGCGCATTCGGAGCTCGGTCGCCAGATCTGGACGCACAAAATCACAAGTCCACAAAATTATGCTTGTTCCCATTTTGGGAGTGCATTTGCGTGATTGTATGTAAATTTAAATATATTGGCATTAACGGTAAAATTACTCAATCTACGAGTCTACTTAACAGGGCCAATAACACACAAACAAAATCGCTGATTTCATGCTTAGTAGGTATATTACGTATTCCGTTAAACTATAAACTTCTGAATATAATATCTTAAAGTGTCAAAAAGGTGTGTAAACAAAAACAGCGAGTGAATAAATGAGAATAACGATAACTTTATTAAGAAAACTCCACAGCTAAGTGAGAACCGTTGACACACCGCCCACGCCAACCGTCGCAATAGAACCCTAAAAAAGTTGCCTCAAAACTTTGATCTCAACAAAACTTGATTTCATTCGCGGCGTTATATTCGATCCGAATGTTTGTTTGTGTTGCGAATAATAAAAGTATTGAAAGTGCAAAAATATGTCCTATCTCGTTTCTTCGCGTTGTTTCATCCTTGTCTGGCAGGCTGAGCGGTCGGCACGTCCGGGGGCCATAACATCGTTTGATGTTCTGCTCTCCAATGCTGGTAGAGACGATATAAGCAAGATGTACGGCTGCGCTCTCGGTGACGCCTATATTTCCTAAACATCTTTCGGCGTTATAATTCTGTACGACGTAACCTTGTGAGGGCGATCAAGCCGTTCCTTTTTTTTCATTCTTGAAAATAATCTGTAGTGTATTCGTTTTGTTCGTATCTTGGTATTAACAAAGTTGTGTAGCAAGATCCAGTAAGTGCAGTTAGGTGAGTTGTTTTGCATGTTATAGTTCTTGTTTATTCTATTTTATGAACTTTAGCAAGTAATTAACAACTTTATGAGAAGGCAGGTGGTTGTAGGTTATCTGAAAGAAAAAAACGTTCTGAGTATGAATGTTTGTAAGTTTGTTAGTTTATGAAGGTATCTTGGTTCATACTCGTAAATGCAAACGTCTCCTGTCTCAATGATTTTTTATATTTCGTAACAGACATAGTTCTTAGTTGAATTATTAGGTACGTGTATAAAGGAATACGTTTTATTTAAACAACATGTTTTGAATGACTTATTATATCTTTAATCCGGGCAGATAAAGTCCAACAAAACCATACAAACAAAATCCTTATTTTGTAGGTAGAGGAGCTTGGGTTTATTTTACTTAGGTACATACAGGTATACAATATAAATAACAAAAGGAATGCGTTGAATTTGTTGCATGTCATTTTCATAATATTCTTGTTCTGATGGATAAAAATGCATCGTTATCAGGGTAGAAATTATTTTAAAAGAGTATATCCACATTTGGGTACATTAACATTGTGGGTTAAACGTAGGTTAACCCAGAATTTGTTTGTTAAAGAGATCGACACAATATTATTTATGATTAAAGCTAAATTTTTTACTTATTATTTATGTTAAACGTAATGTGTCATACAAGTGCGAAGGTATATTTTAGGATAGTCAATTTGAATGAAAATTATTGAGGTTAGAATGTATTGATGATTTATTACTTAATTTACAAGTAGGTAGTATTATTGGTAAAAAATGTAATTATTGATCTACCCATTGCTGTCAGATTCATCCGTTTTAATCTTAAAGGGTTTATAAAAAAAAATACGAATTATCCACATACGGCATAACAAGGTTATATCTTATAAAAATATGCAACACGGCGGCGGTACGTTACCGAGCGGATACCAATTCTATCAACAACCCATAAACCGCAACCTTTCTTTGTCTCGCCTCTTAATGCTATCGTGTTGTCGAGTGAGATAGAAATCTACAAGTTTAATGGGCCGTTACGCGAGAAAAAATCAGTCCGCATTCGCGAGCGTAGATACGCGAGTGATAGTGGCAAGACGGAAGGACACTAGAGATTGGTGCATAGTGCAGTGTTACCGGTGTTCGCGATCTCGGCGACTGCGACGCGACTGCGACTTGTTGCTAAGCGACGACCACCACGCCGCCACGTGAGTTCTATATCTACCTATCACACTATAACTATCTACCTTCATAGACAGACTCGACCTCGAGTTGTCACAGCTCTATATTTCATAGTAATATTCAGCTCACTAGCGAAGCATTCAGCGGTGCTGTTTGGTATACAATATAACCTCATTTATTTAGTGGTTTTGTTTGCTTGGTTTTTGTTCGTCATCGCGCCGCATTATGTCAGCTTTGCTGTCAATAAAGATTGATAACGTGTGTCACGACGAATAGCGTTCAGTCACCTTGCAATGTCGTAGATATGCAATTCGTTTTTATTGCTGTAATCAGCCGAGTTTAATAGCTTAATTGACACAATTGTACTTAGGTACGAAATGTGTACGATAACTGAATTCAATTTGCATTATTAATTGTATTGGTTTAGAATGTTAATTCACGGGGACAAATTACAAGGCGCTGGTATTTTCGTTGGTACCTACCTTTTGTCAATAATTAACTGCACACTACCGTAGGTAAATAGTTTCGTCTTTGGCGTTAAGTATTATTCATTAAATGTAGTCTTAAGAACTGATTGGTGCTATTATTTTTGTAAATGTTCACTAGGTATATGAATAAAAAATTTCATTCTGGTTTTCTATAATTTAAATTAGAAAATCGTAGATAAGCAACTATACTATTAAAATATACTATATATTTTATTTTCAGTTTATACCTAATTCGATTTTTTCAAATAGGTACTTAGGAAATCAAATTTTGGAATAACCTCAACACTCATATCCTCATTTATTGAAAATGGTTTAAGAGATGATAGCTGTAAACATATAGTTATAATTCTGAATCCATCTTAATATTCCAACCTAACCTAAACTAAATATTAGTTTCCTATTACCCAGTATACTGTATACTACTAATTGTGCACAATTATACATTATTAAGCATACTGTAACACATTGTAAACTCAACCATTCAGATGCAAAACCATCCCTACAAAGAGCATTTGTTTCAAATCATCCTTTCACATTTTTTTCATATCTCAACTTTCACAAAATTATCATAACAACATGCGTCTGAGTCTGTTTGAAAACAATTTCTTTACCAATTCGAAAGGGTCATTGTAAACCTTTCTGTGTATTGAAGCTTATTTGCATACAAATGTCATCGCTGGCCAGTTCCCCAAACGATAAAATCTTAAAAGAGTTTCGATAAAGATTTTTAGAGTTTTAAACATTTAATCCAATGGCGTCTCTCCGTACTGTCGTATATGGTTAATAAGATTTCTTATTTATTGATACAGGTGCTAAAAGGACGGGTGTGAAGCTTACCAATTAAGGAACTGGAATAATTATTTAAAAAATATTTTTGTTTTTGCTTTAGTAACTGAAATACAAGAGCCGGAGAGCGGAAATGTAATATATTTATTTACTACCTACCTACTGAATTTATACACCTACTAAGTTCTTATATGCTGGGATAGTTATATTATGTTGATACGCACGACATAGAGTATAATTATAATTCCTACTTATAAACTACTAATTCTACTAATAGCTCTGTATGAATATTAAATAGGTACCTTTTTACTTATAACAGTACCAGACTTAGATGCCACCTATATCTGTACCTATATTGTATATGCCACTGAAATATGGTGCATTTTTGGCAGAGATATCTTTTGGCACAGTAAATTTGATGACAGACATTCAATAACGAGCTTTGCAGATTTCATTTATTGTATTAATAATCTTCAACTTCATACAGAATTCTTAAAATAAATCCGAGCGCATCCCGAATCGCTTTTGGTTTTCAATAATTGGTACCTACTTAGGTATGCGGAAGTCATCTTGTCCAGCCAAAAATACGTCTGTAAGTAGTTTCACCACATTAGCATAACAAGGGTTTCTACTCCGAATATTTTACCCATACCTACATTTGGCATGAAGATGCAGACAAGAGCATTTTGAGAGTAGTGGGAATGTAGATGATGGTTTTAGCATATATGTGGGTATAAGTTTGTGGGCTTGTATCCCCACTTTGGTATATAAGAAACGGCTCAAGGAAATGATTTCGATTTAAATTTATGTGACATTCATAAACGGTTTCTTATATCTATATTATTGCTTCATGATTTAATACAACTATCAATGACATACGACTATAATTGATAAACGTTCTTGGAAGAAATCATTACAATAATTGTTTATCAGTAAAGTATGAATGAAAAAGCACGATATAGTACCAAGTACCTATCTACTTTGAATAATATTGCGGCACTTATTTTACGGGAACAAAAAGATAAACAAAAATTCTCACATTTTTTTCGTGTTATGTAAATTAGAATTCCCAGTTTTCATATAAAAAGTCGAGTTAGAAAGTGTCCCGTAGCTGGCAGGGATGGCTATTTACATGCAAATCTCTTATAGATGGCCAAACTTTAGTCCCTAGTTGCCTTTAACTTTGAGGACAAAAACAAAGTGTTGTTGACGTTCTTTGAAGGTGGTAGTCCCTTGTGTATTACAAGTATCTATCTTAAGAAGAGTTTGTACGAGTAATTCGTCCTTTATCTAAAAGTCAAAGTTCTTTGCGTAATCGTGCAAGTTCTGTTCGTTGATTACTCTGTGTTTTAAGTGAGTGTGTGATACAAAGATGGCGGGTTTAAAGGGAGTACAAACATTCAGCTTGTACAAAATATATGTACAAATTATACAGCAATAAAATACCTAACTTATTTTCTGCATGTAGTTAACTTGACACCATGTAGGTAGGTTGAATGTGTTAACTGGTTACGTTTCTGCATATTTCAGAATAATTTAAAGACGGTTATCGTTAAGTATAAGCTAATTAATTCAGTACCGGCGCAATAACTTATCATACCTAACTGCCAATCGTGAACACTGAATGTATCTCTACTGATTGTTCAGAATAACAGTTTACAAATATGTGGCAATGTATCCGAGAATGCATGGGAAAGGTTTTATTTCGAGTTAAGATTTCAATTACATTTTCTAATTAATTATGTAGGAACTGAATTTGACGGCTTCCTTTTATGCTTAATTACAAATATACGCATAACAAATAGGTGCGGAAGAAGTTCAGGTTTCACATGTTGTCGCTAATTATATTAATTAAATTCATTGAAGATTAGTTAGAAAATGTTTTTTATATACAACATAGGAATTCAACGATCAATTTGTAGATTTCTTGTATTATAAGGTAATATAATTAACGGTTCAAGTTTACACGTGTACCTAAGCTACCGATTAGAATCGTTATAACATTAAGGATATCAATAAACATAAAATGGTTAAGTTTATAACATCGAACAAGGCTTCATACAATATTTTAAGTTGCATACAGTGTCATCGAAGCAAAGTTAATTAGTGTATTAAGCAACAAAGTTGCATATTGTGCTGTAATTAAGTATGAACTTGAACTTTATTTTAGTAATATTAGTTTATTTTATTAAGCCTTATTCTATACGAGGAAAGGCCTGTGCCCAGCGGAAGAACGTTTATAGATCAATTATATTATTATTATCATGAATAAAATCTAACTTACTAACTGAAAACTAAATTTTAATTAAAGATATTGAGAGATAACCATTTGTTATTTTATTTTAATTTAGTCTAGCTATTATTATGTTTAATGTCTAGGGTATTGAGAACATAATGAAGCACATGGGTACATACCTACTTATAAAGGCTAGATGCGTAGTTCACGCTCTAGACCTTGATCATTAAAAAAAAGGATATTCAGTAACTAATTTATTTAGATATTATAGAGCTGAAATTGGATTTTAATGATTGGTATTTCAAGATCGTGATCTTGAAGATTACTTGGTTTGAACACACAAGTTTATTAACTAACTGATATTTCTCTGGTACACATAAACATTATCACGTAAAGTGTATGTTATATATGCATCTATGTAAATTGATACTAAAACACATTATGAAGGAATAAAAAAATGAAACTTTTCAAAGATATATTTACTTAGTTTTTGGTTCCATAAACCACAATACCACCAAGTATAACAAAGCCGCTTAAACCAACAACACAAAAATAAAAACCCAACACGCAATTCCCAATTAAATACAAAAACAAAGAAAAAGAAAACACAATGTGAAAAGGGCAACTTCTTCGAAGTATAAAGTTGTATGTAAATGCCTTGATATCAGTCGAAACATAAAATCTATATAGTCGTGGGCATTGAACGGTCTACAACGTTGCTGTATCGTTGACAATGTCATCCTTGTCTCTTAAATCGTCGGATAAAATCCAAGCCACGATCTTTGAATCGACTTTAGTTCCCTTTACGAATACCAACCAGTCTGAGTCTCTGAGATGTAACGAATTTATTCGAATAAAGCGTGTTTTGTTTTTTTTTTGTTGTTCTTTTTTACCTGTTGAACTTATATGGCTGTGATGTAGATAGGCTTGTGTGTCTTTATGTAAAATTGTGCCGGGATTATAAGTTTAAATGGAAAATGGAGTTGAGGTTACACGTTTTTATTTTTGTTACGGATACCTTAGCAAGTACAAACATACTGTTTGGTATTGGATATAATTCAAGTGATTGACCAGTTCTAGTATGTTATTTTACATTAATTTGTTAAGGTAAACTTTAACAATTGAGAAAGTAAGTAGTTGAGTAGGTAAGAAGTTCTAGTTTAAACTGGAACCTAATTGCTTTATTTAACGATTTATACGGATTTTATTAAGTTAATACGAGCAGTTTTCTTTCTGACCTTTACACATTACTGTCAAATATAATGAACACTCACCCTTCTTAGTTTTAATTAATATCGTCGCCATCTTTAATAGAACAATTGAAACGCGACACTCTCCTGTCGAAAACAATTGTATTAAATTGTGAAATATAGACAAATGTAATCAAATAATAGTTATGAATGGTCCCTTCGTTGACATTAATCAATAGTTCAACCAACTATAATAGTATATAACAATAAGTACTTATTTATATGTATATAGTTTTCAAACAGAAGCCTCTTTACTGCTACTGTTTGAAATAAATTGGCATGAAAACAGTTTAGACAAAGAGACGAGTATTACCTATTTCCTTAGTTTACATACTTAGATGGTGATTCACCAAGTTATTAAATACTTATTTTAGATACCTACATTTTCATTTTAAATCAATGTGTGTATTTAGAATTCTAAATTATGCCTTTCAATTATTTTTTCAACAATTAATTGCGTTATGTTTAATAACTGGCAACCAATTAAGTACTTATTTAAAGTCATAGGTAAGACATATTTTCAACAAAGGTAAACAATTAAGAAGGTTGAAGCATTAAAGGTACCTAGGTAATTAAAAGCTTGAAGTTAGTTTTATTTGCTGAAAACGTAACAGAATTAAATAGCCTAAATTATTTTTGACTGACAAAGTTATAATAGGAGAGTCGACATTTAATTTAGCTCGACTAAACCCTATTATAAACACAAAATTATTTAATGAGGGTTATACGAAAACATTGGTATACCTCACATAAATAATTAGAAGTAACATTTTAATTTGTCTGATGTGTTATCTTTTATTTAAATCGTGAGAATTAGAAAGTGGAAAGCTCATTAATTTTACTTTAAAACAATGTTCGTTGAGTTTTCTTTTTAATGTAAACCAGGTGTAACGAAATTTTTAGTTTTCCATTGTTTTTATGGTAATAATAAACATTTGAAAACATTCTTGTTGAGTACCTAAATAGCTTTACTTACTTTGATTTTTTTGTCTACTATTTATTCTACTGTGAACGAGGTTTTGTACTTTTCGGGTAAACGAGCTGTAACGATTTTTTTTCGTATAAAATATTTTAACCTTCAGATTTTATGTGGCTAAAATTTAACATAACATCTATTAAAACAATAGGTATATAATTACAACGTGCCTAGTAACATAGGTTGGAACCGTACACAACTAATTAAATTAATCAAACTCCAGAAACTAAATCCTACTATAAAGTTACAAACCTCACGTACCGTATCTATTACATTGGTTCATATCTTAGAGTGTACATAAGAAACTAGAGTGAGCCTATCAGAGTTTGAACGTAAGCACTAGTGTGAAATGGTTTTGTCTTTAATTATGTATGAAGATGGAGCTTGCCGTTTTAAAAAATCTATCTAATAAAACACTAATATTATCTTAATAATGTCAAAACCATCGATATTTTCATTCAAAAGTTTCTCGTTGCGCGAAAATTAACTTAAATCAGTAAACGAATGTACTAGGTTCAGATTAAAAACTGCTCTCGCTTGGCACAAGGGGAAGCTAGCGATAGTAGCAGTCTATGTTTAAAGTACGTCAATGGTTCATACTGAGTTGTAGAGATTACACCCACGAGTCGATGACCGAAGCTACGGAGCGTCATTTTTACATGACGATGTGATTGTTACGTCATTAATTTATTTCTGTTGCCTATGACCAATTGAAATTGTATACGTAGTGTAGTTTAGATAGAGGGAGCGTTGACCCGTTCATAAATTAATATACTTGTTTAAAAGTTTAGCTTATTTTCCCCCTTATGAATTATTCCGAATAAACGTAGATACTTTTTTATTTAATAATCTTCTCCTAATAATAAATCTGATCATGAAAATTTAAAAATATGTAGAGAAGAAAAAAAAAACATGTTTTTTCCTATTGCTTATTAGCAAGCGTGGTGAAGAATGCTCATGCCTTCTCTATATGAGAAGAGGCCTGTGCCCAGCAGTGGGACGTTTATAAGCTGGATTATTATTATTATTAACACGTTTATGCTAAATACAAACTACTTAAATATTTAAACATCTATCTACTTTCTGTACAGTACCAATTACAAAATATTATAAACTAGACGTCATTTATTCAGCGATATTTATCTAGTGACTCACCATACCTACTTAGCTAATAAATTCTCATAGACTGGACATCCGTCGATAATCTGATGCAAATACGAGCTGAGGCTGCAACGCGCATGAGCACTCCGCATATCCGATCGTAAAACTGTTACAGCCGCGGAGGCTACCCCCATCGCACCCCTAAACCTCGCACAGCACTCCCCGCCCCCTTTGCCCCGCGCCGCACACCCCCGCCGCCCGTCTGCAAACCTCTTTGTTTTTGGCAATACCTCGGAGGGAACTAAACCCGGACTAGTCTTAAGACCCTTTAATGGCTCTCTCTGTGGCAGGAAATTTCCTCTTTTGTTCCACCAAAGGGTTGAAATATTCCACTCGGAGTTGAAACGATGAATTTTAATGAAATGATAATGTTTTTGATGAGCTTATTGGTTGGAGCTATAAATGCTCTTAAGGCGTCGTTTTATAATACAAGTCTCTAAAAGTTTCTTACCATTAAGATAAAATAATGCACTAATATTTTGTGCTCAGCAGAAATTGGTCTGAGACTATTCGCTTATGCGCGTTAAAATCTTATCAGTTTTAAATAAATGCACCAGATTGGCGTGTAGTCAACTATTTTAAATAAATAATATATTTGGTTTTTATGATACTGTATTATTCTCGGCCATTACTGGCCTTCTGCAGTAAAAAAAGTAAAAGTCTCTACTCTCCTTCCTAGGGCCAACGAGGTTTTTTATACCCAACTTTACATATTTTTTTATAAGCCACCGTTCACTAAAGGTACATAATATATAAATTCTAACAATATATTTCAAATCGATATAAACCTACCTACCTGATAAAAACTTTAGGTAGAGTCAAACATATCCGCCCTTCAATACGTGCGAATAAACACGTCCCTTTAAAAATCGTTTTGTTATTCAGAAACCGTAGGTAAGCGGACGGCAGGTAGCATATACCTATAGGACATGAGATGACGTACACTTTGCCGAATTTGCACGATTTGACCGACCGGCGCGCGACGGAGACTGCCATGTAGAAATGTAGAGTGCACTGTCTGGCAAATTAATTACATAGAGTTTCGACAGAATATTTTTTGCTCTTTTCATTTGGTATTTTTTTTTGTTTTGAAGCAAACGATACCTATTGATTGCTCGTTATTGTATTGTAATATTTAGATGTACACCTGTGAAGGTAATACAATACCTACATACAATATGGTACTGATCATCTTGCAAAAAGGTCGTATTTTTTGACTGGGCAAAAGTAAATCAGTTTAAAATATCATTAATTTTAAATACACAAATACAAAAACATGATACGTAAATGTTACAGTCTGGTAAGCTTGATATAAAATTAAAAATATTTAAAGAGAACAATTCTTCCGAAATCAAAAGTCACGCAAAGTATAAATTAGGCTAATTGCCTCGTCAAGTTATTTACACATTTTAATGTAATTTTAATAAATGGCAAATAAATCATCATTAAGGTAGCATATTTAAACAACACTGCTATATTTTAACTACCCTTCGAAATTACAAAACTGTAAGTAAAATCCTTCTCTTAAATAATATATCACAAGAAATTTCCGTTGTAACAAAATATAAAATATACTGTTCCCATTTTCCTGTCCGCCAGTGCTTTCGAGGCGTGGTGTGATGCGAATACAAATGGTGTCAGGTTGATTGTGCCCGAGGTTGCGATCGATCAGATATACGGAGACGTGTCGATGTGTTTGTACGAGTTAATTCGATGGCACGATGCCTTTATTTTGTGTGATTGGCTTCAATTCGATGTTCTTGATTAAGTTGTTATGACGAATTGTTTATTTATTTTTCGTCTTCTATCTTACTAACCTTGTCAGATAGGTAGTTGAATTAAGCTAAAAGTTATGTAAATAGTTAAATTATACAAACAAAATGATGGTAATTAATGACGTGAAAATATGGAATATTTTTACATAAATTGCCTTCATATACAAATACCTACCTACATAATAAATACCTACTTCCACTTATATTAATATACAGACAAAACAGGAAGATACTAAACAGGTTTTTACATACATTTATACCTACATTGAACTGCCTATCCATGTTTATTGTTGTTGAATGTATACCTATCTACGCCTGAGATTCAAATTATCAAGAGTGAATTGATTTCCCGAGATAAAATCGGATTTCAATTTATCTCTACATTTAATCAGCCACGTCTGATAGGGAAATACTTGAGGCACTTTACTCCCTCCAAACCGGATTTAAATCCAACTTGTCTTCATGTAGAGCCGTCGAAATGTATACAACTCGTATGTCTATGCTATATACGATATATAAACAGATGAATTCCGTGTCTTGTCTCTCAAGAGATCTTAGAGTAACCATGTTTTTGTTGACTTAAGTGTCCTTATTTTGTTTTTACTTGAATTGCAGCAAATAAACTTATTTATTCGTAGGTTTCTAAACCTATTGTCTATTTAAATAACAAAATAATTGATTATAGTATAGCTAGGTTTAACTTTACCTATTATAAAATATTTCCTTTAGTTAGAAGGAAGGACTAAATCTTAACATTCAAGTTATCGCTCTTCGTTAAAGTACAAAAAGTCTAACAAATTATAAACAGATGCTTTTGAAATTTAAATCAATCTACTTTCTTTTAAACTCTACAATTAGTTAAGCTTTATAATTATTGAAACTAAACTTATATTTTCTTTATTTATAAAATAATAATCACTTCGGAAATACATGGACATGTGGAAATACCTAAGATTGATAAAGAAAAAAAAAACAATCTCCAACTTAGTCATGTCCTTATGGTGACTCTACATTCGTATCGTGAGTGGACTCTATCAAGAAACTAGTGGGACAATGTCGCATTCCGAGAATTTCTCAAACTTGTAGGCGTATCTCTACATCTATTATACCTATTCTAACGATAACATCGCGACTTAACCTATTGTGTCATATTTACTACACGTGTTTCAATTACCCTATGTATACAGTAGGTATTGTGTTTATACCTACACCTACAGTTTGTAGCGTTCTTGTTGAAAATTTAGTTTAAACAAAAATATTTGTGACTTGAAATTTGATACGTAGATTGTAGAGTCGCCCAAAAGGCTAATAAATTATCTTAGAGGAAATTATTTATTTGACATTGATTTAGTTGTTGTACATTAAAGCGCGTAGCTTTCCGTAGTATTCGTGTTTTCTTGTTAAATTCTTGCGCTTGGCGGAAACTATAAATGCCCAATTTGTTGATATTGAGAACTCATTAAATATACAAATCTGTGCCAAAAGCGTGTAGGATGTGTATAGCGTATAAAAAGCAGTCTCGTCTGCTCTCACAGTTAGTGATTTAATTCATTCAAGCCGTTCATTCTAGTATTTTACGATCTCGTAGCTATGTACCTACTACATTAGTGGGTAGGTATGCAAGTATGTATTCGTGTGTAGGTTGACGCAGAATAGATATGGTGTGTTCAGAAACCACCCCGTCCAAACATCGAGCCAATTAAGGCGCCCAACACCCAATTGTTGATCATTAGCCACTAATCCGTCTCATATTCAATCAATACCCAAAACTTTACTCGCACACCTCCACCCGCCTCGCCCCTCGTCGCGCGACATTTAATGACACCCGTGCAACGGCCGACACACGCCATTGTAGCCTCTCCTTCCTTCACGTAAGGGCCACTCTCCCCTGAACCCGCCCACCGCGTTATATAGCACCGAGGATCTATAAAAGTTACGTCTGTAATCTAACATAAAACTCGGGCCGTTTAGATGCGAACGCGGCCACGGACGACACATCTCGGCTCGCTCCGTACTTTTACCGAAATATGAAGGTGTTTTTTGTGTGAATACTCGGGTTTTTTCGTGTAAACACAAGGTTAAATCGTTTGTCGTCGGTGTAGTGGCGCGGACGTGGACGCGCGTCGTCGCGGCGCGCTCACGCGATGTGATATCATCAACTTTGACGTTTGCACGACGCACAAAAACAATTTGTGAGTACTGAATTTGAATAATATACGCAGAATGACGCTCTGAAACTGTTTAAAAATATATTTAAGCTAGATGTCGCTTTGTAGTGCCTGCATGCCTTAATTTTCAAGCGGTCCGTGTTAAGATTTCAGCAGATTTTTGTAGTTATAAAGTGAATTTAGACTACTACAGCCTTATATATCATGTAATATGTGCATAAACAAGTGTATCTACTGACTTATTTGTAAATTATGTGACTTCAAAAACATTTTAATATATAAAACTGAGAAAATCTCTCCGTACCGAAGTGAAATCTTTACCAGCAGAAAGATACATTTTCTTATTAGGAATGAAATACATTTCAAATGCTTGATAACATGTAATATAGTCAATTGTTGTATGTTTAGTAGAAAATGCTCTTTACCTTAAAGTGTTCGTTATTTTTATTAATATTATGTAGTTAGAGTTTGGTCACCAAGTGAAAAGTAAAACCACGCTAATAAGAGCTTGAAACATATATTTTTTATCAAATAAGCTATGTAATACATCCTTTAAGATTAATTAAATGCATAGATATAGGAAAGAATATATTAGTTAAATAGAAAACAAAAAAAATGCTTCAAATACCGTACCTACTGCTTTAAGCATTTCACCCAAAGCTTTTTTCATTCTTGTAAAAATAAGTGCATACTTACCAAAGTAAATAAGAAAAATCATATATTTTTCACTTAATTGTTTGCAAAAATAAACGTAGCGCCATCTTTTAAACGCACTACAAACTACATACCTAACAGAGAATTTGGATGAAACTTTATTGCAACATGGCCAGTGAATTCCATATATTCTCCATCCTTGTCTAATTTATGCACCCGGACTCTACCTCTACTCTTCACATCGGCCTCCGTTCGAATGATACAGTTGATGCATGCGCTCGAACTAAATACAACCCTCTCGCTCAAATGATAAGGTTGCACTTGCAATGCAAATGATTCTTATTTAGTTTCTATTAAAGATGTTACCTTGCCGCGGTGGTGTGCACCTTGAAATATAGTTATCTCGCTCGCACACTAGTTGTCATCTCTTTTTGTTGCGTGTATTGTTATATGTAGATATCTCGTTCGGTGGGAGATAAACAGATGTCTGTTAGTAGTGACAGTTTGTATGGGATGTTAAGGAGGTAGAAGTACCACCATCATGAAATAGGCGGAGCGTGTGGTTTAGTTCCTCGTTTAGTAGGATCGCAGTGTTAAAGTACGATTATGGCGGTATAGATGGAAACTGCCGTATTCTATAGGTTTTATTTGAATAAACTCTGGGGTTTAGTGGATGGAGCAGCCAAATTGGATTATACCAACGGTGCTGTAAAATCTGTATGGTAATTTAGGTTGATATTCCGTTCCAGTACTACATTTTATGTTTTTGCTTTATATAAAATACGTTGTTTATACGCTGTACGCAACATAAATGTTACATTATTTCTACCTAAGGGACTTCATAAAATCAAAATGAAATTTTATTAAACTAATCTGCTGCTATCTTTGCCCAGGGGTTTGTTATTTTGTTTGAATACATAAGAGTTATCAGATATTGAAAAATAGTTTGAGTTTCCATTTTGTGTTTCAAAACATTTGATGCTTATTCTGTTTATTTATTTTTAGTAAGTCAAGATTAACATAGTTAACGTGCTTCGTACCTACTTTACTAGACAAATTAAAATATGGTTTGATGTTTAGGTGCTGTTTGAAACCTGACTTGATTTGGTTATATTGTGACGAATTTTATCGTATCAAATGTAGCTTAGTAAAACATATCAGTCTATATAAAAACATACCTACCAGTTGGAAAATAGAAAACTGATTTCTATAATAACTTCAAAGCCTTGTATTTCTTTACAATGAATACCTAAGTAGAGAAGGTAAGCTGTGAGTGTCGTAGGATGGAGCTAAGCTAGATTCTAATCATTTCATATGTATATGAAATAGATCTATATGATGCTTATTGAGTCTTGTAACAAGATATTAAATTGCTCTTGTTGTAACAGAACACATCATATATTATTTAGATTTCAATAAATTTCATTTGTAGAGTCAATATTTTATTTGCAAAGTCATGAAGTAAAAGCCTTAAATTTAATAAAAAAAGAAAACGTATTTTTTTAGTCTTTTATTGTTTTAATGAGAATGAATTACAGATTTGTACATGGATAATACAAGAATTTGAAATATGAACACTGTTTTAGTAATAAATAAATGAGTATTCGGCAATATTTAATAAATTTTGGTGATGCATTTCTTGCTGCAAAAAGGGGATGTATGTAGGTTTTTTTATACAAAGCCTTTTGACTTCTTTTAGTATCATAAAAATAAGATCAATCCTTGTCTGATTACCAGTAGGCCAGGATATTTAATTCTGTCTAATATAAAAAAAAAAACTCATAGATATGCTGACTCAACATACGGTATGTTATTTACCTGCATTTTGTAATTTATGGACTGTCTTTCTTCTAACTTTTCTACATAACATTCTGTTTTATTTATTAACTATTATAATGCATATTGTTTGAAATTGCAATGCTATAGGTATTGTTTATATACACATAAATTGTTTCGATTCTTCTTTTGTTTAATTAGATTAACTAATAGGAATCTCGTCGGACTCCAGCTTCTTAGAATCAGTCTTTTCTATCATAATATAAGCGCCTCTGTTCCTTGGGGACGTTGCTGACGTAGTTAGTTTTCCTGTTGCTCTGGCTCGCCAAAAGTCCGGTGGAGCAGTCAAAGCCTGCGCTCAGGCTAAAGGCAAAGATCTCTACCAAAAATAAAAAAAATAAATCATATAAGCCCTGTAGCCTAAACTATCTCGAATCTAGAATAGTATTATATATTTTATAAGACTTTCTAATTTACATAGAAGTGAAATTCACTTATCTTGGAATGATTAGTAATGCTACTTAATTATCATATAGGTACAATGAAGGTCAAACGTAAGGTTATCCTTAGTAGATATTTAATAAGGAAAACTTTATACTTCTAGTTTATATGGCCGTCTCGTTATAATAAGTACCTAATACAGATTTGTAGTGACACAATTGGCAGGTTTTCTTTTTCACCAAGATATTCTATAACATAATATTTCTATACCAGTATATCACTGACTAAAAAATGAAATTTTGTATCTCATGTCTAAGGGATAAAAATAAGATCTTTAAATTTTAAGGTTCTTTTTACAATTATTATGTTTCAAACAAACAAGATAGTTCGTAGTTTAGTATTTGTTAATAACAAAAATACAGTTAAATAGGTAATTAGGTATTTACTGAAACATATGTTAGTTTAATATTGCAGAAAACTCCATATCCTTTTGACGGGTTAAAATAATGTAGAGTGGCAGGTTTTTTAATAATAAAAACACTGTTGTTACTATTTTTTATTCTGATCACTTCATTATAAAGCTGAGCAATTATGTAAATCAAAGCCACAAAAATCATATCCTATACGTTTAACAAGGACAGAAGAATGATTTCCATATAATTTTAGTTTTTTAATTGATTTATGTAGATAGGTACCTGTTCTTTGTAGTTTTATTTGTTGAAATAACTAACTTACTTTGTAAATTATATAATGTGGAAAGCCAAAATCCCTTATTATAAATTTATAACTTAATATGCAAAGGCATTCATGTAAATTAATCGCTTAATAGGTACCTGGCGGTATCTTAATAATTTTAACTTATATCCATCAATCCATCAACATCAGATAAGATAAATCAATAATAATGATAAATAAATAAATAAATAATATCAATAATAATGATATCAAAATCAATAAATACTAACAATAAAATCAATAATAATTACATTAAATTTAATGGTACTTAAGTTATTGACTTCTATTTATCTTAATTGTTATTTATTTCAAAGCTTATTGGAAGCGTATTGGCAGTGTGATGAATTTTGATGTGGTAGGCTGGAGAGGAAGAGAAAGGCCAAAAAAAGCACTGAATGAGAGTATGACAGATAATAGAATGGAATGCAAGGAAAAAACATGGTGCCCCAACTCCAATTAATTTGGGAATAGGGCAGGAACAAGAAGAATATTATACCTACGCAGTTATCCTCATTAAAGTTAACAACAAAATCCTTTTGGCGTATACCACTCTAACATAAACAGCAAATATTTGGTAAGTTTACATCTGCATAATAGCACAATCGCATGTATATAACACATTTATGTAGCAACTACATATGCTTGATTATTATGTACGGATCAAACAACGTTCTCATGACAAGTTACCATTTCTGATATTTTTATCACTAAGGCTGCCAGCACCCCACGAATCAAACTCCCACTGTCAGGCATAAACCAATGCAACAACTCATTCAACAATTAGAGATTTATGTCTGTATGACATGCAAGTATTTGATATTCATGTTGGACAAGTATTATAATACTGTTTCTACTCCTTTATAGTGTTATTCTCTCTAAATACGTTCAATCCCTTGGCGTAACCAATGAAATGTGTGCTAGCACGAAGACTTCCTTAGTTGGGATGGTTAAAGTAGCTTAGAATTGTAGTTATATAGGTAGCTTATTTGAAATACATGAAGGAACTTAGAGGAGAAGATAGCTGAATGTGGAATTAGAATGCCATAGTTTCGAAGTAGATTACATATCTACTTGAAAGCAATGAACTCATTTTTTGTTATTTTTATGGTTTATGTACCTATTTATTTATTTATTTATTTATTTATTTAATAATTTATGTACACGCACAATAGTTTAGTAAATATAACATATATATAAATGATGTACAAAGGTACTGCTTATTACAGGAATAAAACATATAGGCATTGGATAGGATTACTATTAGTGATACTATTACGAAACCAATTACCCTTCTATGACTCTAACTTTACATAAAACCTTTGCACAATAACTGTTCTTTCTTTTACTTTATTGTACCTATATTCCAAAAAAAAAACTTGTTAGTAGAACTGTTTGTATATCTGTCTAAACAAGTATCCAATTCATCCAATTTTGATGATATTTCTTGAGTTTAAAAGCTGGTGTGTGTAGATGTAGATCTTAGATCCTATACCTAACTCTCTTCTCGAAGATCTGATAACTTTATTATCATTAACATATTGCAGGTTTCTTTTAAATTATATGTATACCCAATCATTTATGAATTTATTATCTTCCTTTAACTAACAAAACACTGCTGCCGACATCTTAAACATGTTTTTCAATGGGTGTTATCCATAAGTAAGATTTGTAAAAGTTCTGTCAGGAACCAAGTGATTCATCGAAATATATTTGAAGGAAGAGTTTAAGTTTTACATTAGAACATATAGTTTTTGGTTGTTCGAAGGCTGGTTTTGTATGGTGTTTACAAAAATAATTTTGTCAGTAAGCTATTTTAACAATAGCTAAAAGTTTCAAAGAAAATTAAAGCTAATACTTACCAAAGAAAGTCATATTTTTGTACATCTTTTACTAAATATTGTACCAGTTGAAATACATAGATAAACCAATATTTTGGGATTTTCACTAATAGTCTCATGACGTTACGTTATTTTAAATTATGAATGTGCTTGTCTAGAGCATGGCACATAAAAAGTTAGCCAAACAAATATGAAATAATATGCCATATTTGCAATCTAATAGATTTACCTAAGAAATAAACAATAATTCTCAAAGTAGTGAGAAATGAAAAGCATTGAAAAAATAGGCCAAACTTTGTAAATCTATTTAAATTGCCTCATGGCCAAACCCTGAAACTTCAAGTAAGTAGTAGTAGTTAAACTTTTCATATACCTACTTAGACCCTGTAACATAACAAAAAAAACAAAGTCTTAATAATCATAACATATTATCTTAATGCCTTAGGCACTACTACTTATGTACCTAAGAGATGTCCACCTGGGCATGAAGAGTAAGGTGTCTGCTGAAAATAACAATAATATTTGTACAAATTACTGCCTTATACCTTACAAAAAATAAAAAGGCAGCTACAATTGGTCTCTGATTTTGTAAAAATAACTAATTTACTTAACATAGGTACATATTTTTGTAACTTTATAGACTTTTACGCTGAGGAAAACGAAGACCCGTATGCCTGGTTTTCATCAGCTCAAATTACCGGATTATTATTTTTTTCTTTTCTACTGTTATTTCCAGATTTCTTTATTCATACAATTTCTATGTAAAACACAAAATTCTATAAGACTCGTAAGCTTATTGTTAAGCTTAGTAAATCTTCAACTGAAATAAATAATAAACTATTAACTATTAAAAATATAAATATGGCGTCTAAGACTTTAGAACCTCGCTGTCATCTGGAGGTGGGCCCAAAAGTCTGGCAGAGCCAGAACAATTGTAGTGTAGCAATGAGCATACTCTGTAGAAGTCAGCTTTTGGGATCAGGGCTAAGTTTCAACTGGGCCTTTGGAAAGATAGTTCAAATTGGTTTTAAAAACATAATTATGAAAGTTTTACAGTTTTTCTTGCGTATTTCTTCCATAGAGCAAGCGTGGATAGCCCAAAAGATCCTAGATCCTATCCCTTGATAGTTAAATTCAGTTCAGTTCAGTCTTGCAGCCACGAACCCATAGGAGCTCTGCCTGTTAGATTTATATGATCATTTAAACCATTCATAGCACTGAATGAGGCTGAGGCTTTTAACTTTAAAACTCTTGGTTAATATCCTGAAATTTTTCAGTATTCTTATGTTTATTAATATATTATTATGTTATAGTTGGGTTCTAACTCTGTTTAGGTGAAAAATGCATTGAACGCCATGGCCAAGGCAATTCCCATTTGCATATGAATAAAAATTTCCTAGTAGCTGTTATTTTAATTATTTATATGAGCTACTGCTATTAAGTAAAGGTAACCAACATCTTTCGAGCTTTTCTATAAGCTTTTTCTGTTCTGACAAATTTATTAGTAGTTTTTTTATCCATTTACGTGCGTAAAATATTATAAGGATCGTAAAAATATGGGATATAGAAATAATAGAAGGTATGTGGGCAACGTTTAAGGCAAATAATGAGATAGTTAAATCTGAATCTAGATAGATTTTAGATGTAATACAAGCTACAATTACATCACAAGTCGACCTGTAGAAGACTACTTAAATATTACAATCAGCTCTACAACATTTTGAAACAATATTAAGCAATCCAAAGGCGTTTCTTATTTCCGGTATCCCGTTGGCCTGAATCGATTACGATCTTGTCTGAGGGTGGTAAATTACTCACGTTCACATGCGTACCTGAATAGGTATTATGTAGGCTCGTGTGATTTCCGAAGGAATATATTATAATTACTTCAAGAATATCAATAGCTTGTTAACGACAGATTTTCTTATGACATGTAAGGTTGGTACATGTGTATATCGCATGGGAATTAGTTTCTAAAGTAAATTCATTTTTTATGTACTTGATAATTATACTTGTTGTTCATGTAAGAGAACGCTATATTTACTTTTGATATGCTCTGATAGCACCAGACTATGTCAGATAGTGTTTTCAAAACTAATCAATCATTTATCATAGGACATACAAAAGACTTAATTTTTTTTATAATATATTTAAGGTACTATGTAATCTTAATTCCTCTTGTTACTCTTTTCTTGTTTTTTTTTTTAATAAGGCACGTAGCAATCAGGGGACTAAAGATACAAAGACTGTCTTAATATATTCATTTTAATAATGTAAAATAAACAGGAAATATAACGAATAAAGCAGTTTAATATGTAAAATATTTTGTGTGTATTACAAAGAAAAATAAAAAGGCTAAATAATTTAATTTAACTTTAAAAGTTTTGGCGCGAAACAAGCGATGCAAAAGCCTTGAACAAATTCTATTAAAGCGTTCAGTAAATGCCAAATAGGTGTAAGCGACTGTCGCTTGTTATCGCAAAAAGGTCCTTAAAGTTAATAGCTTACGTTTTATGACTCTGTGAAAGGTAGCGTCGTTTACGTGATGACAATCGCACGAGAACGGTCGTTAGTTCCGACTCTTTCCGTATTATCGGTGGCAGCACAGTGCCTATATTTTACTGAATAAAATTGTTTTCCAACTTATTAACCATGTATTAATAATTGTTTTTGGAATTTATCATTTTATTTAATTATTTTACAAATAAAAATTGAAAAATTAATGCATATGACATGAAATAGAGCATTTTTGTTAAACACAGTGTTGTAAGAACTAGATTTTCTTACAAAACTATCAACATTAGTTATCAAGTTTCACAAAAATATTTAACTTACATGAAAAAGAAATTTTACATTTTAAACAAAACTTTCATATCCATCCCCTTACAACGACTGCTCATACAGCGCCATCTCGTATCGAGTGGCGGAACTTTAAAGCGTCCACGCACACAGACGTACTCTCCCTCCCGTGTCCATATTTAGAGTCACGCACACTACTTTACCGTGAATACGCCGGAGGGCCGAGAGGTAAATCAGGCTATCTTATGTAAAAGATAACGTTAGAATATAGAAATTTATATTCACGTTTTAGGTATATATTTGGTCGTTTACATGGTCTGTGTGTAATGAATTGATTGATAAAAAAATTCTTGATCTATTCTTCTTCTTATCGTGACGATAGATATTTAAATAAATGAGTGGAAAATTTATATAAAAAAATAATTTACGAGGTTATGGAAATTTATTATTGCATTAAATAAGGATTCTTCTCTTTTTAATTTTCAGAATGTGTCAGAATTTAATACTTTCGTCACTTTATTTTTTTAATAATAACGAATAAATCTACAATATGCATCAATAAGCTTATAAATAAACATAGCTTATTAAGAGATGCAAATGAATCAGGCGGGGTATTAAAATACTTTACAATAGCTTGTAGCTTGCCGCCACAATACTATTGAAGCCCTCATTACTCATAATTGCTTATTGTGTATGAAAAATGGACGATAATAAGACACAATTATTGATGACATACTGTCATCTTTTTAGGAGGAGCTAACAGGCCTTCCTTGAATACCTTTATATGAAAAATGTTCGATAAAAATATCTCAACTACAATTAATTGAATAGTATTGTAAATAAATAGAGACCTTTATTATTTACAAATTATAGTAATAATATTGTTTTTTATATTTGTAAAAATAAAATATCAAGAAAATTGGCTTCATCGGATTTGGTATACAGATTTAGCTATCTCTACTTAAAAGATTATTTTAAATGTAGAGACAGTAGGAAGGTGAGTTAAATAACTTTTTTCTAATATTCTTAAGATCAAAAGATGTAAAAAAATACCTTACATATTTTCACATATCTACAAAACCTTAATTTTTTCAAGGCAACATGAAAAATTACATGTAATTTTGGGGGCATTGAAAGAAAAATGCTATGAGGCTGATTGAAAAATATCGTTGGTTATGTTGTGAATATCCTAATGTTTTGACTTAACTATTTCTAAGTATATACGAATAGATAGTAGTTTCAAGCAAAAAGGTCAGTACATACTAGCACGTTCACTTATTATAAATTTATTACCTACACTGTTTATCTGTAGTTTACTTCTATTGCCGTAAGAATACTAATTATTTAATTAATCAACTAATTACAACATGCCCATTAATGTGTCAAGTACTTTAGGTATGAAATGTTCACGTTTTAAAACATCATCTGCAAAAAATGTGAAAAGGAGACCAAGAAAAAAGGGTAAAACACAATTTTTCGGCACTTTGCCGTTAAACGAGGCCTATTACAATTTTTTATCCAAAACAGCAATGAATACCGTAATTTTTTTATAATCTTTAGCCTAATAACGACCGACACTTTGTTTCGTTACTGCGGTAACCCGTAAAAAGTAGAGTAAAAACTCATTGTAAAAACGTTACCTTTTTATGTGCAAAGGGTTATAGTACAATACTATAGGGACGATTCGTTTATAGGGAGTATAAATATACAATGGCCGTGTGACATTGGTTTTTACTAATGCTCTTTATAAAAATAACCAAACGACATTGCTACGGAATGCGTCTCAGTACGAATATTTGTCTTGAACAGTCGAGACCGCGTATGTTTGTTAAATTAATTGCCTCCCTCGTTTTGATAGTGGCTGTAATAATTGTGCATGTGTGAGTGTGGTGTGAGTGATAACAGATTGTAAAAAAGTAGAGTTTATTAGTGTGAACTGTATTATATTAATTACATGCTGCAAAGTGTTATAAACCTATTAGCTGTTTTATTGGCAGTTTATATATTAATAAATCTTTACTATCACGGTTTTATGTAAGTATGAATAGTGTAATAAAACTAACACAGATTGATGGAATATTGAATCAAGCCTTGGTATATCATGTAGTATTTTAAGTTTGTTGTTTGTAAATATGGATGATCTATAGAATCGTTGGTTTCGGTACTTAATTTTTCATTACCCTTAATTCAATGGTATAGAAGTAGGTACTAAGTCCAGTGAAGCAGTCAACGCCTGCGCTCATTTTAACTGCGATGAAATCTACCAAAAAAAGTTAAGACTTCTTATATACCAGCCTTAACACAGTCAATTACTCAACATGTAGGTATATAAGAATTCAGGGAAATATTTTAAACATGGTTGTTGTAATCTACATTAATATATCAAAATTACAACGGGTAATATTGTAAAATACAAATGCAATACAGGTTAATAAATATTCATTGTATCTTAGTTTCAATTCCGTCTATTAAGTAGATTTTTGCAATAACTATGATCGTTGCTAATAATATAATCATAATTCATAACACATAAATAAGTCAATTATTAATATATTATATTATAAATAGATAAGTATTAATTTGTTATTTATTCTTGGAACTGTACCTTTTTGTTTGCTATCTGAATGTTTATGTAAAATATCTTTGAAGTTTCTGAACATTATCAAATCTTTATTAGCCACCTTACACACTGTCAATACAAAGTTTTAATAGACATTTGAAAGAAAAAAAGGATTTTTAAACTAGAGCAAGACATAAAACTATTTCTCTTTCTTAACATTTTTAAGCATAATTATTTTTTAGTACACTTTGAATATACAAAAACAATATACTTTCTTTATGTACCTATATAAGTATTACATTAAATGTACAGTATAATCGAATTTGTATTATAACTCAGACTTGTAGTATAACTTGGTTAAATAAATAAATTGCAAGCAAGGTATTACGCAATTGTATAAGCAAGTAGGTAGGAAAATATTCATCGAACATCCGTGACAGGATACTAAGCAATTAATATAATTGTTTGTATTCACAATGTAAGGCAGCAATCATCGGTAAATCGATTAACATTCAATCGCCGGCACAATGTGTCAGGCCTTATATTTGGCAAACAATTAGATAGGTGGTATATGCATCTATTGTCTATATTGACCCGTATAACTGCAATTTCGTATGAAAGTATAGATAGGTACCTAACTGTTGAACTGTTTTAAATATTACTCATTGAATTTTTCATTATATGCATTTACATCAGCCTTTTATTTCACTATAGGTACCTATTAACATCAAGGGATGATTGTACGTATAATTTTATAAAAGGATTTTATACAGTGAAATGAGTGTGAATGAATAAGGATTTTTTAAACTTAATATTGATTTTCATAAAGAGGATTTTATGAGTTTTTTAACCTCATGTTTATATAATATAAAAATGATAAAATAAGTAGGTAGGTAGGTAATCATTTCAACATTCTGCTCCGCTAACACAGAAAGATAACAGGAAAGTGTCAATAATTACTTATGCAACAAAATAGGTACAAAACAATTAGTATTTAATTCAGTTTATTCACGTAGGTCGTTACAAAGTATAAGGCTGTCATGTTACAGTGAAACTGAAACCACAGGTACGAACTGTGGAAGCAATTTGGGCGGGTTTTAGCCGCACGCAATGTCGCGTGCCGACGGATACTCACTGCCGACGCAAAACATGCCTACACAACGCAAACTTCCCATAGAAAAATAAATAACACGGAAAAATAACCTTTGTACCTCGATTATACAGGCTACAATCCCGTGATAGACTTTTTCCTTTAGTGTAACAGCTATTTTGGCATTCAGCTAGGCTTTGTCAGCGTAAGAAACGTAAATGAAAAAGGGAATGGACTTGGCAATTGGTTGATTCTGTTGTTTATTGTATCTGAATTATTTATTTAATGCACGCATGTTGCAATTTTGCTCTACTAGATATAAATAATATTCTTCCTAGAGAAAAATATATGAACCTGTTTTATAAAACCACTGATGTTAGGTAGAAGTTGCTCCGTGGGTAGAAGTGACTTCTTATACAGGATAGGCATGACTTCTTATTCTATGCTAATATTTCATTATTTATACCGCAACCCTCAATACCTCTCATTAAAGGTTATTATTGTTTAACAATTTACATACAAATAAGTAGGTGGCTTGATAAAATGAAAGGTATAAATACTGAAGTCAACTAAATTCGCGCCTTCAGCGTTTTATGGTTTCTTGTAACGTTGTCAAAACTGTGATGGGAATGACAAATAACATGAAAAAGTACGAGAAAAGTCTGTAAATAAGTGTTGTTAAGGAAGCGATGACATTTTCATGTGTAAAACGCATTAATGTTACACAAAGGTAGGCTCATTTCTTTGTGATTTATAAATTGTATTTTACATTTTTGAATAGCTTCTTCTTATTGATATTTTTGGGATTGTTTATTTGGAAGTTACTGATAAATAAATAAAATATTATTTGATTATTAAGGACATTTATGTATACCTAAACTTATATTTTATATTGGTTTATGTAACATAAATTACTTGAAATAAAATACCGAAAAACTTTTGAAGATTTTATTACACGTAATGGTAAAATAAATGTTCAAATCGGAGCCTTAAAGTTTAAATAAATGTAGCTTCAACTTCAGTAAACAAGTAAAAATACGGTCCGATTTTATTTTTATCGACACGACAAATGCAACTAGTATGTAATAGGGATATTTATATTCTAAATAAGAACTAGGTTCTCGATTCTTGCATGCAATTTAGCTGTATGGCTCTCCGCCTCCATTACCGCAAACTATAAACTACTATTCACCTGATACCTGGGTAGCCTATGTATAAGCCGACTTCATTCAACTGGCTAGTCGGCAATTATGACAACAATTAGTGAATAATAATCTTGTCTTACCTTTTCCTGGTATTGACTTTCAATGTAAATACACGTCAACTAGTAGTATCTTGTAGTAGTCTAGTCATCGTTTATTTAAACTTGAATACTTTAGGCAAATCTAAGTTTTGACTAGGCTATGAAGATACGAATCTAGACACATTAATAGGTAGGTACCGGTTTCATTAACAAAAAAATATTGATTCGTACAAATACCGACTCTCAAATATTATTATAATTTGGCATTATCTAAATCCTTATTTAATATTACCTACTTATCTATATTATTTTGTTATGATACTTCTTTATATCCTCTCACTTAGGTCCCTATTGGCAATCAACATATCGTGTAAAAAAAATCCTATTTTCTTAACTTACCTTTGGGTAGTTAAATATAAACGTTTACAAATTTATTTGGGCCTATTTCCATAACTAATCAAGACGTAGAAGTCACGCTGCGATTAAACGAGACGTGTTAATTTTTCTACTTTATTGCCTATTTGCTAGCAGTTTTTTTTTGGTACTTAAATCAAAAGGTTTCATATAATTAACTAATTAGGCTCATAAGTATTGCTGTAAAGACTAAATCAAGCTGAAATTACAAATAAAATAACTTTACTTTAACCATGCATACCAAAATGTTTTATTTTAAGTACAACCTTCACAAGGTTCGACACAAATACTTGGGTATTTGTGTGAGTTCACCTCGGCGTCAAAATAATGTCATAATTTAAACAGAAACCATTCCCAATCCAAGAATTTAAATCGCTTGAGCCGCTTCGAGTGGTTTAGAAAGGCTAGCATTTAAGGTGACCTTTAAATATTTTATCTGGAGTTCGCTTGATTGTCGACCCACGGGTCCCTTTCTCTAGTACCTTTATATTTGCCCAATATATCTTGATATCCTCCGCCTCCGCCCGAGATAACAAAATAAAGCCGTAATGAGGAAATGCGGCCCCCTTTTATGGGTCCTTCAAAACTGGATGGTATGTAGGATTGGATAGGTAGTACTTATCTCGAGAAGAAACTTGACGTAACTCGAAAATAAGTCGGTAGGTACTTGAGCGCCCAACGATTTATTGACGTTGGTAAAAAAATATCTAATTTGGTTACAAGTGGGCCTCATATTTCTTTATGTAATATGGCTGTCAGTCGAACAAAAAGATTTCGTGTTTAGATAATGTTAAGAGCTGTGCTTTTTACGAGAATATTTTGAATTTAAACGCGACTAAAAAATTACGCATAATTACAAACATTTTCAAAATGTGTATTTACAGTAATGTTTTTTAATTTATAAAAGTTTTAATTGCTATTAACAACAAAGTCATCGCGTGTAACAAGAAACATCTGCAAGATAATGTAGTTTTTTGTATAAATGTAATTTCCTACACATGTAATTGTATCATTATTGTTTTAACAAAAGGTCAATGAAACTATAAGTGTTGTGGAAAGTTTATAATTACGACAAATAAATTATTTATTTAAAAAATATTACTTTCATAAATCCGAGAACAAGTTGGATAAATTTCTAATTATTGATCTCGTAAATTATTTAATCAACATAATTACAGGTTAGTACTTAGGTAAATAAGAAGCACCCGTATCTTATCCCCACATCTCGAACATTTTATTATCGAACGGAAAGCTATTCACCCAGCCTACTACTTTCCTTCGCTACTAAATATCATCGTATCTTGTTCGATCAAGTAAACATCCCCATTTACATTGACCCGGAAAGAATTTTCTCAGTTTATTTAGCAAAAAAAATCCACATTCGCGGGGAGTAGTGTTTGTAAATTTTCCCTCTGACCTACTTGTATATCTGTGAGGCCAGATTACATTGAACTTCGTCTCCCCCCTCTATTATGAGTGAACCTTAAAATAAGGGGGTTCGGAATATATTTCCGGAGGTCTTGTTCTTTTGGTGCGGTGCTGTGGTATGGATCGATAGACCCCTGGCAGGTCGCCCAGCTTCGTTCCCGCATTATTGTTATTGCAAACCGTCAGTATCTATCTGCTTCCGCTATTGGTTCCAAGCCTAGTACCTACCTACCTAATGTTTTGAGACAAAGATATGAGAGCGAAGCATCGGAATACAGTAACTGTAATACCTGATACACGTACAACGAGAACAATTTCGTATTTTATGTTTGTATGATTGGAAAAACTACGGAGTAGATAGAATGAGGGTGCAGTTTCCACGTGGGTGGGTATAAAAGTATGTATGTATTTTATTACAGCTCGGAAGTCTTTCAAACTGATTAGACAAATCCCAAACAAACTGATTTAAACATAAAAAAGTTTTTAGTGCGCAGAGAGTCAAAATTTTGGGAATCCAATCATGATTTTTACTTTTATACCGCGCGTGGATACTTAATCTTAAATCTTTGGAAGCTGGGTTTATTTAACTATTGATTATGTTATTAGCTTTTGCTTTTCTGTATTGTGATAATTTTAGATACCAATTATTATATTTGTAGGAATCGGGCTTTTATTCTAGTAAATTTTTGTTTTCATATTAAAAGTATAAAAATATCATTAAAAAAGGAGAGCGTTCCATTTTAATTTCAAATAAACGGCTATAAAATGAATTTATTTAAGAAATTTGCTTATTTATTTCAGTTTTAGTATAATGTGTGTCAAATACTTCATATTTTTTTACTTTTAGCGGAACACCCAACTATAGCATTTTATTAAAATTAGAAATTTATTCAAAACAGGACTGACTTTATGTTTATATGGGTCATAAACTGTAATAAATGACAGTTTAATCTTTAATACACTAGTTACAAAGTAAGTATTTGAAGGAAAAATGGTGTCATTTATGAATTTTCGAAATAATTGACCCTATGATCAGAAACAAATATATTGTTATATTTTAAATAAAATAATTTTATAAAATAATTTTAAATAAACCACTCAATTTATACGGTATCATAATTTACTAGTAAACTTTTGGTATATAAAGTAAGTTAATTTGCGAGTTGTTCGAGGTCGTATCCATCTGAATACACGCGTATAGGTTGGGAACATTCGCTTACAGTCATAACATCCACGTAAATTAACCGATGTATTTATCGTACCAGCATTCAGAACCCCACACGTTCACTCATTTTGGTCTTACTCTTAGTGCGGGGAATTATAAAAACATTTTACCGACCTACGCTCAATTTGCCTTATCAACGCATTTTAAATATGGTTCCTAATGTTCTCACTCATAATATTGTATACAGTGTTGAATACCCACGCGGTGTATGACAAACCGACTGCGCAAGTACATTTTTTCGATTCCACTCGGTATCTGGTTCGTTTGTAAATCGCTTCATTATACAGCAGCGATCATGAATATCGATATTCGACTGGCAGCTTTAATTACGTATCGATAACGCGTACACGGCATTCACATGAGTCGTAATATTAAACAAAATATGACCGCGGACCGGTTCGATAATCGTGGATGATAATATTTCCTTTGGATCGAAAGATTCGAAAATAGAATGAGATGCTACGGGCGGGCCGATTCCTCCCGCCAACCGCTTGCCGCTCGCCCAATCGATACATACTTTGTAGTTCGAGGCGGGACCGCATCATACGGATAAAAAATAATTATTTATAAACTCTGTCGCTTATAAACGGGGTATCAGCGTTGAATGCCGTAGCGCGCATTGGAGTGACAAAATTGAATTGATTAAAATTAATAAGCATGCGTAATTTACCTTTAGCTCGAAAATGTTAAGCAATTAAGTTTAAATATACTTTTATACTGTCGTTTTTGTTATCAAAATAGTCATCGTTAATTTTATTATAAAACTTATGTTTCCCGTTGATCGTTTCCTGCAATTCAATCATTGGTACACATTAATTAGTATGGGAAATCAAACATAGTGGGAGGGAAAAAATATATAGAGAATTATGAATGATAGATAATTATGTAGATAAGAAAACTTAACTGATTTTGTTCATTTGCCAAAACATTCGATTAGAATTTCTTACTTAATTTAATTTAAGTTATTTCCCTCGGTGTTGTGTCTGGCAAAAGATAACAGTTTTATTATTTCAGAAGATAAAACAGACGAGTTTGTTCTAAGAAAGAATTCTGACATAAACTCGTTATTTGCGACATGTTTTCGTTGCTTTCATCTTGTAGGAGTGAAATGTTAAGATTGAGTCTCATAATTCAAGATGTGTTGGAACTTCGTGGGTACAAAGGCTACCGATATAATTTATCTGATCTAATGTATGTAACTGTTAAAATACACAAGTTTTATGGTATTATCAAATAAAACAATCGATTTTATCAAAACTAGTTTGTTATACACTTGAAAAAAGTGACTCCTTAGTGTTACTATTGCTATGTACCGAACAGAGGTTAAATGCTTCACATTCTTTAATGATCAGCTGCTAAATATCGTTCTCTATTTCGCATTCTGAAGAAAACGATTGATTATCTCATCAATTTATTTCAGTCATGGGCTAAATGCCAATGTGTCTGAATGTGTATTCACAAATTACGCTAATAAAGAGACACATTCTGGTCAATTCATTATGGTTACAGCAAGGTTTTATCTGGAAAAAAGGTTTTGCCTTGCAAAAATAAAAAATAATATTCAAATATAATATTGAAAAAGGCCTGCTAGTGGGACGTTTATATTCTGGTATTATATTGTCATATTCTTTGACGTTTTTCCCTTTAACGAAGAAAATTTCCACCATTATTGATGACACGCTCGTATATTGCTCGAAATAGGTAAAGCAGTATTGCCAGTGTTTACCCATCAATATTCCCATCAATTTTTAATAGCCAAACAATAACTCGGCGGCAATTGTCCGCCGCCACCGTTTTCAATTTGCGCTTCGACTATAAACTCGCGTACCTACATCTGGCGCCTTCATGAATTGTAATTTTATCGCTACGATGACATTCTCCTGCAGTTCAATTAGTTTTTATACTGCCTTCCGACGATACGCGATGCAACCGATACCTACGTTAATTAATTTATAGTCAATTTGCCAATATTTGCAGACTTCATTTATCTAAGAGTTACTTACAGAGCTACTTAATGTTTGCATTCTTCCTTAAACTTTAAAAAATACAATTAACGGAATAATATTTTAGTTACTTTATATGCCTGAATAGTGCCCAAAACAAAAACGAGTATAATCCGTTTGTTTTCTTTTTAAATTAAGGAATATAGTCATGATTTGTTTAAAACAGAGTAGGTACCTTATTTATCCGATATTGTAATACATTACAACATATCCATCGATCCTTTTAGAAGCGTATTTATTTATGACATGTTTGTATACATCGCAGCTATTTAAACAGGAATTCTACTTACTACTTAGTCCCCGAATTCTATCACGTTTGGTATGCTGTAATGGACTCACTCAACAAAGCTTTTTCTTCTCAAACTGAAACATCCCATACATTCGGCTTGTCTAAAACCAAACCTATTTCCGTAGCAATTGTCAGAAACGTTGGAGCCCACTTAAATTAATTAACACGCCTAAGAAAATCTTTTCAGAAACGTCCGAATTAAAACTTTTACTCCTAATTAAAAATTTCTTCTCCTCTTAAGAGTTTTTCTGCAAAATTGTTAATAACCGTAAAATACGTATAAATGTAAGTGAGTGTATACGTAAGAAACCGGTGACTTTTAAATGTTACCTTGGTAATTGGGACTTGCGAAATAAAATAATGATTTTAGATCGTCGGCAAAGATACATTATTTACCGAGTATTTTGTAAATTTTAATAATTATTATAAGCAATTTTTTATCAAAATCATTGATTCCTCTGCAAATATTTAAAAACATTTATCTTGTTCATTATCTTAATATTTATACGTGAACAAACATTCACGTAAGTACGTAACATGGTAATCGATTGTAAATATGAACCGCTACATCAAGCCATCACGCCTAAATGGCAGCCCTAAAAAGCTCTACTTACGCTTATCTTTCAAAATTATGCTATCCGGATATCTATTAGCCTGAATTTCCCTCTGAAATGTGTAACTAGTTAGGGCCTTTAATGCCTCACGCAACGTAAAGTAAAGTGACATTCACCATAAAGGCGTTCATGTTCGACATAACTGCAATGGCTCATGAATATTGATTGTAGGCAGGTACTCGCCGACATATGTTTCAGGACGGGTCAGTGACACACAATGCATCCGCTGTCTGATTGAATGAAACATGTCGTGTTATGCCCCGCGTCTTGTCTGCACACTCGATCAGTGCCACTCGCACCCGACCAGCCGTTTGTCTCACATTTTTGTTTTAAAATCCCATCGAGAGTTCAATGACCAGTCATCAGATAACGGGCCCGTCGAAAATGTCACTGCGATCAAAATTGGAACGAGTTCTCGGTGCGTGCGTTTTGTGCGTTCAACTTAATTTACTACGACATTGATTTCCCATATTATTAAAATAGACATCTGTATAAAACAGTTCGGTATGTTAATCGTTTATGTTTGTTACAGGTACTGTGCCGTGTGTCATGACGAAACTACGCTCCGTGCAGGTTGGTCGCTCGTTAGAAAGCATTAAAACTACGCATATTAATGCTTGTCATTATATTAACTACGGGATAGTCGAGGAATCAAGTTTTAATCCCCGAAAAGGTCTTAATTAAGCTGGGAAAAGAGGCCGAGAAGAAAAGTCCGAGACACCTCGCGTTTCATTACTGTGATCCCTCGGCCTCATTAAGCAGTCGGTGTTGTATAAAAAGCGTCTTTATATAAGAAGTTAATTCGGCATCACACCTGTCGCGGTCGTAACTTCTCCCTTCAGATGGCTATACAATGAAGCTTGGCCCCATCCAACGCCAGTACTATTATTTTACCTTTACTTCATTCGTTTTGGCGGCATCGTCAAAGAAAACATAAAAATATATAAAGTCTTCATTACATTGACGTTTGACAGTTCGATTTTTGAAATAGTCTACAGCGATTGGTTGCCTTATTTATTAACACGTCAAAAAATAAATTCGGTTTTTGTGCGCTCGATTATGACGAAACGTATCGGAGTTAATTTGATTATTAGATATTTTCACCTGTTGTTAGAGCTGTAAATTAGAAAACTTAAATTGTATAATTTAGCCCTTATATTTAAAGTTGCCCGTTGAAAAATAATAGATTATCCTATAGATTGTGTAGCACAACGGACATAAAGTTTAACGTTCTCTAGAACAACCATTTTGAGTGGATTACATCCAACTTGAATGTTGATAAAGGTTAGAACTTTAGGGAAAGCGTCAAACTTTAGCGGCAGTTAAGCCGTAAGGTTTTTAATAGATATAGGTTTTTACGTCACACTTGAATTTTAGCATAGTTTTGCGACTATCAAAATATTATGCTAATGCGTTAGTACTTAATCATTAAATTCATCATTTTAATTTATTTTATTTTAACAGTGTGTTGAATCTAAAAATAAATAAATTAAACTATTATTTTAAATAAGTAGGTACTAAGTATGCAGGGTTTCAGACGTATAATAATATATTATTACAATAACACTTTTTATATTCAGCAGACGCAAATAGATATCAAATAAATGATGTACCTACCTAGTGAAAATATTATATTCCACGCCAGGGTTTTTATTAAATTGTGTAGAGGTAAAAGTACCGAAAGTATGATGGCTGCCCTCGGCTAAGTAAAGCGAAGTGAATATTTTCTGGAATTTTCTACGAAATGTTCCAATTCCATTTCGGTAAGAGACTAATAATATACTTTTTTTCCTCTTTTTACTTCTTACTTCCACCCTTTACTGTTATATACGAAAATGGAATGGCGTGGAGCCGACCGTTTGCAAACTTTTCCAACAATCGTGAAATGTAGATGGACCTTTACTTTATTACAAAACGGCGTAACCATAGGTATAAACTCGCTGTACGTAGGTGAATTAATTTTCCGTAACAACAAATAATATTCGAAATCTTTTATGTTCGTAGCCCACACGTGATAAGCTATTGACAATAAATGTTTCAACATACAACATGAATTTTAGCATCGTGAATGAAGTTTTATAAATATATGATCTTTTAAATTACATTCAAGTAGGCGTGTTGATTGTCGGAGTAAATAAATCGAAGGTCGTCTCCATTCATTTGTTGGTTGAACTAAGGAGTTGCACAGTTGGACGGACAGCGGACGGGTCAATTATTTAGATTGGCGGCGGCGACGCTACGCCCGGAGCGTTACGACTACGTGACGACTGCGTGACGACCCTGCCCTGCAGTCTCGCCCTCTCTCCCGTCATGCTACGTTGCTTTGTTTTTATTTTAGAGCAAAAATACAAAAGAACGGGGTGGCATTTTCATTAGTAATCATAATAAAGCTAGCTGTGATAAGCTTTTAGAATTTTGTACTGCAATCTCTTTAGAGAGACGTGTATTCTCCGCTGCTGACTGTGTACTGGTACAACACTTTAATTATAAAGATACATTTTGCGTCCACTGGTTTTATAACTTTATAATGTTCTTCTTAAGTGTAAAAGGTATACCTGCAGTGAAAGATCGGAGTTAAATGCTAAAAGTATTCTCTGTATTCAGTAACTCAACGCCGGCTCATATACAGTGGCTTATATTTAAGTTACCGCATCATACCACTTCAATACCTGCCTTCGAAATAAATTTACTTCGACAGCGGTAGCAGTGGTAGTAGCTTACGTAAAAATTCCACGTATGGGGAGGTCTCACGGTGAGGTCCAAGCTATAAGAAATAAGAGATACAAAAAAAGCTAGCATAATATTTTTGTCTGAAGCTAGTCAAACAGTTTTGATTTGTAGTTTCTACTTCCTTTAAAGACAATGCAGGATTTCCTAATGCATTAATTTCGTAATTTTATGTTACTTTATACATATTGTATCAAAACACATAGTTATTAGCCATCATTTTCTTTTAAGAATCTATCAAATGTCTACCTCTAATGTTCCATACAAATACGATCATCGTACTTGTATGGAACATTAGAGAGATTACTTACGTTTAAATAAATATTACCTATGTTAATAATCGTTTACCTCTGGTCAAAACAGTTCTCTATCTGCCTTTGACTTTTATCCTCTATATCATAAATCGCTCCCGCTACCATTCTCGCGCCGCTTATACCTCGCGCCAGGCTCTAATCGTACAAACCGATAGTTGTGAGTCAGCACGCGTTTGCTCGCCGTATATCAATCGCTGTCGACGCTCGCTTTTCAACTGTTCCCTTATATTATACGATACGTTGCATCATAACGTAATACACTGATATAATATCTAAAGTTTGACGATAAAATAATTGATTTTCAAGCAGAAATCTGATGTATCTGTGAGCTAACTCAGACCTGCATGCAAATAACTCTCAAAACGGCTTTTGTCTGTCTGAGAATGACACAAACTCTTAAAAAAATGTTTTAGAATGATTTAGCAAAATTTTGCATTATTTTCTGTTAAGCACTGTCGCTAGAAAAAGACATAAATCTACGTTAAAACATAAATTAAGTCATCAAACTAACAAATCTGTATTAGATCTTTTATCAGGATGTTAAAAGAGTCATTAACACGTTGAGTACAATACCTACACATATTCACATAGATAAAACCTATTAAAAATATGATCAAGCCGAAAAAAAGGTGAATAAGCCGCAATATTTAGTCCCTGTGTATCCCGATACCTAAGCGGGAAAGAGATGCAAGCATATGCATTAACGCCTGCAAGAAAGAGAGGCATATATTTGGCTCTCTACCTTGTCAATCCAGTTTACAAATAAGGGAGGTGGTACACTTTGTCCCAATAATTGGAAAAATATGTAACGCAATTTTAAAATCCAATTATCTTATCTTTATCTTTTCTTATTAGCGTTTGGGTAAAATGGCTGGATAAAATGACTGTCTTTTAGCTTACCGTATTATTTTGTAAGCCATACATGTAGGTAAGATAACATGAGGGCGTAACCTGAATACATTCAAATGAATGAATTGCATCAGCAGCGTAGGTTGTATACATGTTGCATTTTTAAATGATTTCACTTGTCTTGCGTTTTCGGAGAGAATGTAAAAACTAAAAACATCTTAACATATCTCATAAATATGCATTATTTGTCCCATCTCTTCAAATTCGTTCTTTCTTTTTTTAATATGTAAATAAAGTTAAGTAAATCAAGGTTTGTGAAACTTTTGTAATCAAGTTGCGGTTTTAATAAATCTATTTAAAGCCAGCATAAATACAACTTTAATAAAAATTAAATAAATTTATTTATTTATATATTTATTGATTCGATCTATGAATCAGAGAATTCATTGTCTAGTGCGTGATTGGTTTTCTATTAACAAATGTAGGTAATATCGTCGTGTGAACTGGTATTGACATACATAGCCACATGCCACCCACCCATTCTGAAGTATGATGGGAGCTAAAAATAACCAATGATCGTTCAATCCTTTGTCATTCAAAGCATGCTCTGTTTACAGAAATACATTTTTAGAATATTAAATAAGGCAACTGGTTTAGTAACTTAGTTTTCCCACTAAGACAGGACTAGATGTATCACGAAATTATTTTTTTAATCTAGAATTTCGATCGGCTATCTTAGTATAGAAATCTAGTCTCTCTTGTTTAAATTTTGATCAGAACATTTGCGTATATATGAGAGAAGCAATTGCTAAGTAAACAAGGGACAAAGTCACCCTCACAGAGATTTAGCACTCATTTTCGGTTTGAATTTGCATTGAAACTGCATTCAAATGACGGCAATTTGATTATGCAAAATAACCAGCAAGCACTACCATCAATTTGCAGTAAGTTTTACATTATTACGTTGTTCTGTGAAATGGGACATGTCTAATGGATCTTGGAAACCAACCAATGGTTTCGAGCCAAATATTCTCTACAGGGAGCTTGACAAAATTCCTCGTAAATTATCCGGACTTAAATAATCAAGTCCACGCAGATAGTAAATATTCTAAACTTATGTATGTTTTATTTAAATGGATAATAAGTATTAACTTACCTTAAGAGTTATCCTGAAATAAACAGAATATTTATGTACCATATAAAATAAATCACCAAGTTGTAAACAAGACAAATGGCTTAATTAATTACAATTATACACTATCTTTTCTATTATCTGATGCTATCAGCCGTATTACAATACAAACAAGCGGTAGATTGAATTTTTTACAAATTGTTACCGGCCGGAAGTTTTGTGCTCCAATGGTTTTAATTTATGACTTTGATTACCATTTGACATTTAAATTAATTATATTACATTATTTAGTAGGCGATTACCTTTGTAGATAATATTCTATGTGATTATTAATAATTGTATTTATCATTTAAATGATAAGGAAATTCTAGTTTTTTGTATAAATAAAAGGATTATGTTTGACGTTTATATATAGCTGTTCTGTGGCTTACGTTCTTAAGTTCAGTATTTTATATTGAGAGCTATCAAAAATAAACATTTGGAATTCTAATACCTTCATCTAAACTGTCAAACGATGAGATCTCATGATAAGATATATGCTTTCCTCTGATAACTGTGTGTATTCTGATGTACATAGTTACATAATGCCGTTTCTTTTACCCAAATCAACGACAAAATTATTCAAATGGAGCATGGAAGGTACTAATCCTGTAGTAAAATGGTATTAAATTAACGTTACGGGACATTGACGATTTTCCAAACTCCCCCGCTTCCTTTTGGCCGTAATAGAGCCACCTACCGGCGGCTAATTAGAATTAATTAGAAAGGCCGCTCTATTTTCGTGATTGCTTTTTTGTGACATCCCGTTTAAGAGTTTTTATATATACTCTTTTACCTAATTAAAACGTAAGTAGGTAGAGGAGATTTCAGATAGCTAGGTATATACAATAGGTGATTTCTTTTCATAATGATAGGTAGCTACCTATATCATATAATTAGTAGGTAGCGGATACATTTTAAGCCTGTTTTTCTTCATAACATTGCTAACAAATAACTTGACATAAGAATGTTTGGAACTATAGAGAAACCTTTTAATAACGTACGCTTAATATCTAATTTATACAAACGCCGTCTCTATTATGAGGTTTAGATAAGCTCAACTGTAATTTGAGTATCAACCATAAATTCATTCGGAAAACATTTAGATTGTGACTAATCAGCCTAAGCAGGTTGTTCATAAATAACTGTATTATTAATTAAAGACTTATGGAAAACTATAATAATTTGAGATTATATTTTTCGGTACCTAACAATTTCTCTATTTTGTTTGAACTCTTGTGCGGTCATATAAAGTTAAATATAGCTTAATAAGTATAGCTGCCGCCGCGGTCGTCAATCCAGGTGGATCTAGTGAATTCTGATCTATCTCTCATTGGAGCATTGAAGATAGTTCAGTTTAACTGTAGCCTCGGTTTTCAGCCGCGCTAACGCCAATGTGTTTATGTCCAACTGGTGTTTCAGGAACCACCTGCTTTACGACACTGTTATCCTGGTCTTAAGAATTTCGGTCCGACCAACCTGCACGGCCGCAGTAAAACCCCGAATGCAGTGCATTTTTAAAAGGGAACGCCCCGGCCCGTTGTCCGGGCTTTTCATTATTTTAAATATTCAGTGATGTGCAGTGTGTCCGAGGTTCAAGTCCCATGTGACGCCAGCGCTTCCACATCGGTGAGTACGCTTTTACCTTAAGTTTATCGCAAACCCTTCCCTCCCCGCTTTTAGCATTTATCAGTGAAAGCACTTTGTTTACCACGCTCTGGTCTGGCACGAAACGCTTTACATCTCTATCATTAAAATTAATCGTCCCCTGCAAAATTAAAGTTATGCCCTATAAAAATATACATACAACAAGTCGGGGGACCCAATAGTCTCATTAGTTCCCATTGCCGCTTTTACGAAACTCGTTACTGAGATAATTTTCGTCCTTGGTCCAGCATTACGCATAACGCGCAGGCCCAGTAAAACGTGGCCTCGACATAGCCTGGCATTAAACACTCCCGGAGGCTCCGCTATATTCGCACAATTATTCCCTGAAGCGAACCCTTCGCTGCGTAGCCTACAATTACCTTCCATTCAGCTAGAGGCGTTCCGCTCTGCGAAAATAAAATAAAATTGAGCAGGAAAATAAAATGAAATATCGAGTGATCCGCTGAAATTACCGTGTGTATCTCCGCTGCGGAGGCTGCGTATACGTTAGGTAACTACAATTGCCTACGCTTCGCAGGTATTATACGAAGCGCGCGTAAATTTTGCGGGGCTATTAAACTGTTGGCGCAATCCGCAAGCGACTGAAATGCATCCAAATTTAAAAGCTTTATATTGAGTAGAAGTCTGACAGCACCGTTAATGTACGAGCAAAATTAAAATACATGTTTTACATGCCGTATAAAATCAACAATGTTATGTAGGTACACTCGTGTTCAATATTTATTGAACTTTATGTAAGTACTTCGTTCGGTATAACACTCTGTAGGAATATAACGATATTTTAAACGAGAGAGCTTATCCGTACATCTCAAGTTTTTCTTCATAAGCTTCTCAAAACGTTAAATTTATTCCGGCCCGGGAGCGTTGAATTAAGAGCCGCCTTAATCCTTTTGAAGCGAACTTAACCTAATATCATAAAGATGGAACAAGGCAACTTGTACAGAGTAAAGTCAAATATTATCCTTCGAGAAGATTAAGGAGTTATTAAATCCACGTAGGCGTGCGATAGGACGGCACTACAGCTATAGGATTCTAATGCTGCGTTATGTATTTATACATTTCCTTCAGCCGTTAAAACTGGAAGTTTGTGCTAGCTAAGTTCAAGAATATAATTCGAAGAAAATTAAAAAAAAAGTATCAACACAAATACATATCTGCCCATGTCAGTTCAACTATAGGTACCTACTTTTTATTTAAAGATAAAAGTAATAATCATTGATCGTCCTTATTTATCATTACTTATGTCTTTTGACCAACTTTGTTGGAGTAATTTGGAATTCATCCAAACTATGTTGAGAAAAAACATTCATTTATACCTACATGAAATGGTAAACAAGGAAATAATTCCACGGCATGTCACGTAAACATGAATTCAAAGTAGTATTGCTTAATTTAACAGGCACAAATCCTTAAAGGGATTCTATAAAAAACTGTGAGCGACAAAATGGTGGCTATGCTAAAAAAATGTGAAAGAACAGTCAGCTGTGTGGCCGCCATTTTAGTTTTGCCGGGAGGGGCGGTGCTCGACCGCTCGCCGCTTGATTTATTTAACTAACGCTTGTCCCTGATATCAACTCCATGGATTGTTGTTATTGACTGTACTGTTACCATTACTAATGAGTTACCAATTAGTATGTGTTTATTTAAAAGTAAGATAGAAGGACAATTTAAATGTGTTTAATGATAATTTGAATAAATAATAGATATGTTTTACATTATTTGTGGTCTTACAAAGGTTAGAAAACTTATAAATATTCTACATTATATAAAAATAATTAATAAACTAGTTACTTATCAACTTAAAACGAAATAATCCAGGTACCTTAATTAACACACATAGGCCAGTAAATTCCGTTTCAAAATCTTCATAATCTCATTTGAATAAAAACGAAATAATTTTCTTTTATCGACGATCGTCGACGCGCTGCGGTAGGTCAACTAAAAGGGCTTTTCAACGAGATAATCAAATTAAGCTTATCAATAAAATTAGCCACATAATTGCGTATATACTAAGAATGCCAGTAAATGCTCGCTCCTGGTATTTTGACTTGTCTCATACTTACTTTGTAAGAAGCAGCAGCTTACAGGGAATAAGATCTCCATACCAGTAACGAAACGACTGAATCGACAATAAAACACACGCGATATTAAACCCTGTCAAGCTGCAATAAAGTTTATATTTTATAAAATATATTCAAAGTTGATACGTTTAGCAATAAATTGTTTTGGATTGAGACGCAACATTGTTCCATCGAGATTAGTCGAGATGGGTGCACTGTCCTTTTCTTACACCAAATAAAGATATTGAATTTTGATAAGGCCGTCTCTGTCTGCTAAATTGTCTTTGATATTCTCCGGTATAAAACAGCTTTAGTAAAATGTTTAAGGTTATGTTAAATTGAATGAGGAATATTATGACCTAGGCTTTATAAAGGCATTATTTGCATTCGTCTGTCCATATAGTGACTTACTTTTAGTTCTGTAAATCATCAGCAGCAGGTAAATTGGAAACAAGTGAACAAACAAGAAGAATGTTTTTGTACCTGACAATAAACAATATAACCAACTGAAATCAAATAACTAAAAACAAAATAATACTTAAACAAAATTGTTTGTCAAGCCGAACAGCACCCACATATTTTTTCTGGTCTTTAAATATGAATAACCGACGCATATATTTAACAAAGTACATCCTTAATAAATCTGTACAAAGAGATACTAACTTATTGCATTACATAGCGTAGGTGGGAGAGACAATAGGTAATATCTCCCGGCCGTACCCTTCACTTAATTAAATTACTTAGGTGTCAGGCGCGAGGTGGCTAAACGTCTCTGACTTAATGCTCCCATAAAATAGTATGTTATGAAGATGTTAGGGAAAACGTTGCTAGCGTTCTCAAGTTATGTACTTTCCACAGAATAACATTTACGTAATGCTGTACAATTATTTTTTTACCAGAATAAGTTGCATACTAAATTAGGTTGTATACGTAGACAATATTTCCTAGGTGCCTTTGTTTATATTTTATTTATTAAAGGAGTTTTTTTTTCAAAAGTTTAATTAAAAAAGAAAAATAAAAGTAGAATAAACAAAATGAAATCCCCGCGTGAATTCTTAAAAACTCCGTAGGCCAACAAGGTCTATGTATTCAGGCAACATTCATACATTTATGTATTCACGTAAAACATAACACCTCCAAGCTGAAGACATTTTCTTTTATCAGAAGACAAAATTTCCGAGAGAATTTGGTGGAGGTCCCGAGCAGCATTATCTCACAGTTTCACGGAACAACGTTTTGTACGCGTAAAGCCAAACCATGCTCTGAAGGAATTTAACTTGGCTCTGAAATGCGGTAGAGTTTATTACTTGTAAATATAGTAAATTATGTTTTCTACTGTTACGACTTACGTTGTTGCATTTAATTTATTCTATTGAATGTGATAGTAAATAGTTAAATGGTGGTGGATATTAAAATTATAATTGTATACTTACTAATAATAATTAACTACCTGAAACTTATACAGAAGAAACATTGTAATATTTATGGAAAACAACCAAGTTAATTTAAATTAATTACATAAAATGTTACGATCGGTAGAAACGTGCTTAAGTGAAAGGATAATGATGCAAACGAATGTCATTTACCTACATCATATACTTAATTCCATGACCAACCAACTGACCTTAATTCTATAACCTATTTAGTATTGTTATAAATATAATGGTATACATTTTATGCTATATTAAATACCAACCCGTAACTGTTTTACTGTAGGGCCAATTCCTTGTGCCTTGTGAGGTCCGTTCCGAAAAATAATCTTACAAAGAACATCTATTTTCATTTTTTTAATATGTAACTGAAATTACCAAAATACTTTACCCTTTATGATATAAAAAAAATCCATAATGAGTAAAAATTTTGAGGAAGTGTAGTCTGGCGTTGTGCCTCCCGGTAATTTCACGCTGAAGCGGAGATCTCGTTACCCGGCCGGGATTTGGCCCCGGCTCTCCGGCCATCGCTAATGTACCGGAACGAATCGTTAGCCCACATGTGGAAAATAATTATAAAGTCATCCGCCCAAATCGTACACCTTCTCGTGAGAACTAATATAAGCTTGTAACGGAAACAGCTTATTTATCGCACCTTAATATGCTTTAAGGCATTTTTTTTCTATAACACTATTGTAATTAAGTTTTAAGTTTATTTAAATGCCTATCAGAAATAAACGGCTTAATAACATTTCGAATAATAATTTAAAATCTTTTTTCGAAATTTCTTTGTTCCGCTTTTGCCGTTATGTAGACTCTACATCGGCATCAATATTAAAATGGACACCCACTTACACTGACCCAGGAAACGCTTCATTGTCCCTGTTTAAAATTTTAGTCATGACCAAGCTCGGTTGGATAAACACAGCCAGAGTAAACACCAAAAGAAGCGTGGTGATAATTGTTTTTCTTATCCGTACATTTTCCCTAACATTTTCAGTAAGCGATAATAAAAAGCTTGTTCGTATAACTCGGCCACGAGTTCCACAAAACTCTTGTCAGCGAATGGACGATAATCCACCGCTTAGTCGTCCTTTTTTACGCAGAAAAAAACTTTTCCTTTTGAATAACCCCCTATTTTTCCGGCAGGCGACCCCTCTTTATTCATAAGCCACTGACGTAACTTGGAGATCCCTAAATGAATGGTTGTTCGTTGTTTTACGGGTCTATTCACAATGCTTTAGGTTGGAAACTTTAGAGATTTGCCACAAGAAAAAGTAGACGAGATTTTGTCGTGAAATTATATGACGCCTGCCAAATTATTATATTATCACAGAGTGTCCGCAACGCAGTAAGACTCTGCGTACTATTTTGATTTCCATCTAATGCAGGGATTTAATACACGAACCGAAATCACTTTGTGGCCTACTTATACTGAATGTCGTAAGCGTCTAGTTAACGGGTCACGATTTTAAATTGATAGATTAAATAACTGTAACTTATCAATGTAAATTGCATTATTTATGAACGCACGCCTGTGGGTCGGGACAAAGAAAATGTATGTAAGCATTTAGACGCGGAGTCATTGAGTCGAGTGCATGCCAGACACGAGTATTTCCAACATTAATTAATACGTTAGCCTTCTGTATTAAAATACACAGTCGCATGGTTCAGACTATTTAAATACAATGTTACATTTTAATTAGTCGGCGAGTTGAAAGTGGGTTGCATTTGTAGGCAACCATGGCTCTGTTACTCGGTATCAAGTGAACATGTATCTGTTTGGTAATTTTATGTAAAAATGCATATGGAAATAAGAACCGATATGGGGACCACGAGACGGTTTTAAGATATTTTTATGTGATATAAAGGCAAATGTTCTCGTTGCCCACCTGATGGTAAATGGATAGTGAAGCTTATGGACGTAAGTAACATCGGAGTTATGTAACGCGCGCTGCCAAACTAGTTACGATAATGGTTCCCTTTCAAGCTCCCGGATTGTGTAATACCGCATCTCATTTTATGTTCATAGGTGGATCGAACGAAGGTACATCTTAAGGTAAATATGAAAAAGCCACCTGGAAACGCTGTAAGCAAAATCGATTTACAGTCGCTGGCATAAAAATAGTGTGAACGTAACGTTATAAAATGAAATTCATCTCGTTTTATGCAGATAGGGGTCGTAAGGTTTTGGCTGAGTTGAGAAGAAAAATTTGAATTTAGATGTCGCAGGGAGTCGCGTGGTAACGGGTTTCGAGATCCTTTACTTTACGACGCTCGGCTAAAATGCTGTTCTCAACTCTGCCTGAAAACTGTACTCAGTTTATTCGAAACGGAGGCGGAGAAGTATCCGAGAGAACGCGAGCCAAATGGCTACCTCTCGGGACGAATGCTACGGCCGGCCGTTTGTACGGGAATGGAGGCGGCACCTATTCTGTATCGCGAAAGCAATCTCTACCTCTAATATATTTTATAAATCTTAAACATGAACTTAAGATTCAAGTTTATTTCTTGTTAAAAGACTTAAATACAGAAAATCATTTTTAATATTTTTGCTTGCGATTTATAAGACAAATATTTTTGGTATAAGAACTTTTCACCCACGTTTTAAAAAACGGGTAGCTTAGGGTTTTTACTATCACATTAATCTCTTTTAATATTGTTCTGATGTCTTTATATGGCACTTATTTACAAAACCGTAGTTTATATACCTATGTACAAAAACATAAACATTTCCCTGATTGCTATCCGTATAGCGACAGTCAGAGAGAATTCCTATAAAAACACGCAATGCGCACCATTATCGGGCCCCGGAGGAAGCTTGCTCAAGTCCGTTACATACAAATGCCTTTCATTAACTTGTCGATGTTCCGTCCGAAATGCTACGGAGCTATTGTGTTTTAAGCCATCTCCTCTCTTATTACAGCAAATGTATTCCTCGATTAACAGTAAATATATTTTACGACGCCAAATAATATATTTGAGTCTAGCTACTAAAATAAATCAGCATTTTTTTAATCAGACTAAGATTTTTACAAATCCTATCAAGAAAGGCCGGGTTGCCGATGGAATTGTGGCTGTAAAGAAAATGAGATCTTTTGGCCACAGATGCACGTTTCCTCCGCACGCGATCAAACTTATCCGCTCGGAAGACATTCTGATAAGGCATGATATGAATTCAGATTTGGGCCATGTCTCTTTTATGTTATTTGTGATTTTTTCTCGACGTTTACAGAAATTGTTCGTTTTATACTTTATTGATCCATAGCAAAATATGTATATTATGAATATAAAAATATACTGTATACATAAATGGAACGTTATTATGACTTACACAATTTTCATCATGTTTACGTTGAAAGCGTCTCCCACGCGACGAAATATGCTATTACCGGCATCGAGTAAAAGTAATATTTTGTCATTTCCTATCGGCCAATAAAAACGGGAAAGCAATACTCGCGTCTTGTAAACTGACAGAAAACGAAAACTCATGCTGAGAGAACTCAAAACGTTTATAAATATAAAATCAAGCGAGTAGAAATCCAATCTACGGACGAACCTCATCAATATTCTGCCGCCTTGTTATTTTCCTTGGGGCTTTAAAACAAAACAAAGGAGGTCTGTTATTTAACTCGTTTCCGATACAGCCTATTCTTTAGTATCGAAGGAAATACCCTCATCTATCTCTTGTATAGAAGGTGTAATAAAACTAACGGGATCGATTCCGCGCGTATTTAAACAAAACGAATAAAAAAGAATGCGAATTTTCTTGGTTTTATGAGTCTCTATATGGGATACTTCAAACAGGTATACCTATTTTGCTGAGTGGAAATCGGACAGGTAGAAATTTATAAAGAAAAAGAACAAGTCAAATATACTATATAAATATAAACAGGTGTTGGTATTTGTCTGTAAATAATTTATATCATATACGAAATTGTAATAATAATATATACGTACGGATTATGTACACGCAAAGAAACAGAACCGGTAGGTGTCACTTTCTCGACTCTTTTTTTTTTTGTTGGACGGACAAGCAAATAAAAAATATTATATAGAATTTGTACGCTTGGTTGTTGCGGAGAATGGTGCCCATACCGAGACTAACAATAGGTAAATTTATGTAAATGAACATCATTCTACGTAACAAAAAGGAAATGAGCCCACTGTCAGACATTCAATTTGATCGTCAAACGGTTGCAAGGAGACATTTTGAAATACGTCCCCACGCAGCGCAGGTATTAACGAAAAAATATAGGTACTTTTTATTAACTGCTTCAAAAATTCAACATGCGTACAATACAACTGAATTACCTATAATGCTACATCGACTTTACCGTTCGGAAAGTGGGCCTTTAAATTTAAATTAAACAATGTACCCATTTAGTTTCCTTTAAGCGTTGGTGTAAAAATCATAGTTCATTTAGTCACAGCCACGATATTCGTTGCTACGTTTACTGTTCATAGTTTATTATTACGCAACCAAGTATCGACCTGGCTTTCGTATATTTTCCGAGATGTATCGCCGCACTTTTATTTATACTCTTTCATCTCAGCAATATCTACAAACTCGGTAAGTTTCTTTATTATTATGCCAGGCTTTATCTCTTTATTGTTTGGTACAAAACATGGAGCGAAAACTTGTTTGTTTAGCTTCTAATATTTCGTGAAAGATAAATTCTTGAAGGAAAATTTATTGCGAAAATAGTAGGTGTGAATAAATAGTGTTTATTGCAATGAAAACTTACAGAATTGAAACAGTAACACTCAAAATAAATTAGAATATAAATTGTGATACCTAGAAAATCTCATGATAAGATAACTTTGAACAGAATACGGTTATGTCTTTTAGTTTTATTCATTTTATCCGCATACATTTTATAGATATTGTATGGAACGAATCCTCGAAGTTTCAGAACAATATCTCGTGTTACCGACAAACACGGCTATTATTCTTTTTGCTTTTCTTCGAAAACACACACTTTGTTCAAGTCACTGTACAAATAGAACGGTTTATGTACTCACGTCTAGTAGGAACGTACGGACGAAGGTATAGGTATAGCGAGAACCTATAGCCTGTAATTACTACATGGCGTTACACGGTGTAAAATTACAGATGATAAAACTAACCGTTTGGCTGTCGAAGACTTTAGTAAAATGCAGGTTGCAGGTTTATTTTAGCATTGCTACTATTATGATTGAATTTTATTTTACCCTAGGCATTATTAAATTAATATTCAGGATATAGGTACCCGGCTGATATATTTACTAAGTTATTTAGTAGGTTTACAGTTTTTCGAACATTCCTGCAACATTGATTGACGTAGCAAAACCTTTCTCTGTTATTATTTTGCCTTATTTATTTTGTTAGTTCTTTACTGCATACCGATATTTTGTGCGGGTAGGCGAGCACGGAAAACAGGCAATATATTTTCTACGAAGGATATAACGGAAGGGTTCTCATTCCTTACGTATGTATAAAGGGTACCTAAATACATTCCGCCTTCTTTTACTTTATTCTGCTCGTGTCGAAAGTGGAAAAACCTCGCAAAACTTTCATTGCTAGCCAAGCTTACCTACACGTGTGTGACACATCACCGAAATATCTGCCAATTTCATTTCTCCGCTCACCTCCCCGGAGCGTAGTAAACACCACCCCTCCCCACCCACTTGCACAACTCCCCCTCCCGTGTGTTTGTCCAACTGATATTCTTCAAGATACACAACCAGTCTCCCAAGGCCTGTCCCTCCTCTCTACTTTCGTGGTTTTAAATACTGCACCGGTGGAAACGTATTCAGATTCGAAGGTCTCACTTAAATGGTTCAGAATTTAAACTTGAGCACTTTGTACAGTTGCTTTTGAACAAACACGATGATACGTCTAGAAACTTTTACAGAATAGATGAATGTAGAGTGGTAGGTACTAGATATATACAAATGTTTTGTTTATTTGACAATAAAGAGATTGATGCCCCAGCGCTGTAATATAAGGATTGTGTTAAATTTATAAGCTTTATTATTTCAGTTTATTTCTTGGTGTTTATTTGAAATAACATTTCATTTGTTTATCATATCTTAAAAAAACTAACTTATTACATTTATTCATCGCTATTATAATTATTTGAAAACTCGAAACATAAATGTTGCCAGCAAGTACCTAGTAACAGAATAGGTACCGAACCGAACCACCCCAATCATGTTCATCTATCGTCACGTAGATATCGACAAATACGGAGCGACATGCCATAGCGGAGGCCAAACAATCGGGACACGGGTTCGATCGGCCCTTATTGGCTACAAGTACTCGACACTTGGAGTGTTTGCCGGCTCTCATTAACTGTGTTTGTGTGGACTAATTTACGACGTGTTTGCTGGGGACTCCACTAATTGACCGATGACGGATCTAGGTACTGATGCGAGATAATGTAGGGGTCTATTCTCGTATTTACTCGTTATTGTTCTCACTTTTTAGTCGACAAAAAGTAACAACATAAAAAAAAAACCTAATATTTTCCACTAATGAAAAATGTTTCAACATAAATAATAATCAAGAGAAAAAATATAATTTTCAAGAAAAAAAATGTTGGTATTGATTTGTGGAAAGTGTAAGGGGCAGATATTTCGTTCATCCAATCCAGTTTATTCGTTATTTTTCCTTCCTTTCCGTAGTAGCTAAGCAAAAAGGGCAAGGCTATATTGAAGCTATAGGTAGGCAGCTGTAGGCATATTGCTGAAGTTTTCTTACTTGCGCAGCTATAACCGTGCAACCTTGTTATTTAACCCGCATGAGTTAAGTCCATAGCTCCATTACTTACAAGTACAAAATACTTTTTGCTATGAAGTGGTGTAGTGAAATTCATGTAGAAAAGAAAGGGGCGCCCGACCTTTGGTAACTATTGCGTCCTTATTCTACTTACATTTAATGCTTAATTAATTACATTTTTGTTACAAAATACTCTCGTTTATACGTTTTGACTGTAGGTAGATATACTTACGGAGGCTGGGAGCAAAGCGAGAGATGTTATCATTCGTTGGTAGAAAAGGCGGGACATTTTATAAAACGGAACCACTTAAGGCTCCCGTGGGGGCCCACCCACATCGTTGGCTCAAACTTCCGGAGCTGTAATATTCATTATGCTCGTCTCATGTGACAATCTTAATATTACCTTATTTAATTAAATTATGATCATGAAACTGAGTCGTTTTGAATTTACATTGAACGGTGGTACTCATTATGAATAAACGTAAACATTATTGTACGATTAAATAAACTAGGTATGTTTATTAACACGTGATCGTAACAAAAATTTGAATTAAATATCAACTCTGACGTAATAAAGGCGACTGTAGAAAATGAACGGCATGTAGCCTCAATTTCTCTACCAAAAACTTTAAAGCGAAAATAATATCATGCGGAAATATAAACCATGAATAAGGTACGTATACTATAAAGTTCCAGAATATTGTTTGGCACAAAACTCGAGTAGGAAACGCTCTCATTTTGAGAATAGTGCCTGTTTATGCCGGAGTCTTCAAAACAGAAAATACTTGCCAGCCACCCTCTTACAGTATGGTTGTTAAAGGGGAAAGAGGATAAAATGTTTATGGAAATATTTATTCAAAAACATGCATTAAAATTTTAATAAAATACACATGAAAATATAGTACTTTTTGTAAATTAACGTTATTTGATACAGCAATTATTATGTTCCGTAATGATTACGTAGGGATTCATAAACATTTTATTAAAGCCAGCCTTAACGGGTAAACATTACGTTCTTCCTCGTACAACGTCTACGTGTTGTTTTCTTCATGTCTTATTGTTTGTTACATCAAAAGAACAACGACGCTTATGAAGGGATGTGTGTCTATAACTACCTATTGTTTAGTTTGTGGAACTCATAGTTGCTACTGTTCACTGACGGATTTAGGACGTAGAGTAATTAAAATATGTTTTACGACCGTTTTAGTCCATTGTAATGTGAGTAGATACATGACTAATCTGTAATCCTAGACGTCTAACTGTCTCGCTAGAATCACATGATATACCGTCAATTGGCACAGTTTCTCCACATTAAAACGAATTAACTACGAAGGTACGAAGTACGGACCAATAATATACCGAGTTTAATATACTAAACAGTCGCGTCGCCTACTTTACATACAGCCGCATTCCATCAAAATAGATATCATCCAGAAATACATAGATATATCTATAGATATACCTTCCGACTTCAAACGAAGATAGAGATATAAATAGATAACGTCTCTCACAGTTATGTTAATTTAACTTACGTAACGTAATATTCTCTTGAATGATGTGGACGGAGTAATGAGATGCGTCACAAAATTCTTAGGTTGTCATTAGCCGATCGGGTCGGGCGGCCCATCCGGCTTACGGCCTATGTAATGGTGCGGCAATGTCTCGGATAGACCGATCCGGCGTAATGACGGACCGGCCAATATAGAGGAAAGGTAGGTTGTGTACACTGCTGCCTTGCGTGTTACGTAAACACTTGTTATTTTTTTGTACATATTTTATTTTTTGAAAAAAAAATCTTATGTGCTGATCTATTATTTGTTTTATGTGTTGTATGTTATGGAGGATCAAATTAGGAAAACCTGTATATTTTAAAGCTTTAATCGCAAAGTTTTATCGAAGCGTAAACAATGAATTAAGAGTACTGTATGTACTAGTACCTACCTATAACTTAATTAGATATTAAAAAAAGCAGTACCTACCTACAGGTATGAAATTATAGTCGACAGTATACTTAAGAAAAACTTGATTAAATAATGTCTTGTATCAAACATAAACTGCATATGTAATGAAAGACTGACGTGAGTACATAATTAATTAGCTTGTAACTTGTCTTAATTACAACATCTGTGCAACGTCAGCATCATTTATAATAAGACTAAAGTTATGAATGTTATTTATTCCTGTTGTCAGACATTTGAAGAGGATCAAATTAAAGTCATGTAGTATGAAAGGTAGAGCTTGTAACTAACTGCTTCATACTTTGTTGTTATAATTACAGTTTGATAATCTTTAATCACAGTTTCCTTAGTATTTCAATTAGAATCGGTTATGGTAATGCAGATTAATTTAGCGCGGTAATTATGAGTGATAATCATAATTAACTGCATATTTGAATTTGTAGGAAAGTGGGTAGTGCTTATAGAGGAGGTCTAGGTCTTTATTAAATTAAAGTAAGTTATGTACAAAATGTTTGAGATATTTTTTCATCTAGGTTTAATATAATTAAATGGAGTAAGAGTGAGAGATATATTTTGATGGGGTTAATTTTAGACAACGTTGGAAGCGGTGTACGCATAGTTGACAAATACACGATGCCAATATTCTGACACTTTGGGAACACGCCTCTGCATGTATGTGCGTATATCCAGCGTTACACCTCGCTCCGTCATATGACCCCATTATCCCACCCTTATCACACCCACGACCACAAACATAGACCTTAACTTCTGAGGGCCAAAGTTTAAATTAGATTGGACCCTCCCAACTAATGTAACAACAAGCGAGTTCGCCTAAACACGAATCAGATAATAACTTACGTATTTTGTAAGTTGATTTCGGGCAAATTGTCGAGAGACATGGAGATTATCGGGTTTCAATGTTGATCGGTGAATAAATTTGGTTTGGAATACTGATGTAAGAGTCTTAGCTTTACCTTCCCACACTGCGTTGATATGAGAGAAAAATGTAAAGATTGTGACACTAGCTACATACCAAATAGTTTTACTGTAATAAAAGTTGAAGTATTGTCGGTAGAGTCAGCAGTTTTGAACATAATCTAAACCTAAGTTAAGAGAACATTATGATGTAACAAAATCGTTCTTAAAAACATGGCAATATTTAATAGGAAAATTATCTGTTTAATAAATTACATAGAAATACATTAGAGCATAATCTCCATAGGTGTTTTAAATTTTCCAGTAGGTCCACAGTCTTTTGTTTATTATTAACATAAAACTTACTGTAAACTAGTTTTGTTAACAATAGTTGTTGAACATTTATTAGGGCCATGTAAGTGGCAGCTCTTTAGAGTATAATTCTAGGAGTCGTTTATGTAATTGACCCTACTAAAGCGCGATGGTATTAGGCTCCATATTTCGCCTAAGTCATCTTAAATTTTGATAGCATATGATAAGGGGTTTATTACTACTCTCTTCCTTCAGCTTGTTAATTTAAGCGCGAGTAAAAAATAAATTTAGTTTCACAAAATTTGGTAGAACACAAAAAATATCAAGATACTAGCTCTATTTTTTTTAATATACACTTTTTGGCTAAACTTTTCTTATTTTTTCATGACGTATAATTTTCAAATGACGTCGCTGACTGTACTGCATAATATGTATCAACCAAAGACATATTATATTTAGAAGCACCATCTATATATGTAAATGATTAAAGTAAGAACAACCACCAACCAGTTTTTCGATAGAATCAGCTAACTCCCGCGTTGAAGTGGATTTCTTATTAAGAACTTTGTCATGAACGTGCATTGACCCAAGAAATCTGTTCATTAGATCTAATGATTAAGAAAGTTGAACAAAACGGTGTTATCTATATACATGTAGATAGCACTTAAGCCTCCAATCGCGACGAAACGCTGGAAACATATTTATGTTACGCTACGTGAAGTAAAATGTAAATGTTTTAATAAAATGCTTTGTATTATATTGCTTCGGGAGATACTTGCTACAATAAGGGGTGTAATCTAGACAAAGAATAAGAATATATGTTAAACAAAATGCAATTATAAAAAAAAAGTGTCATAATAATTCTATTGGTTACATAGCCTATTTTACATTTCAGCTATATATCACTAGCATCGTCAAATTTAAATAGATTCTGACAGGCTATTTGTCCATCTCAATTGAAATATAACAGGTCCATAATTTGTCAATTTGATTTAATAACTCATAGTGTATTTCGCGGAATGATTAGTTACCTAAACTAGTTCTAAACTTTAAAAGATCGTTTATGAAAATAGATTGTAATTGACATTGAATATTTATACATGGCATGCGTCATAAAGTACTAAGAGCGCGTTTAATAGTGTAAAAAATGCTTTAATTGATTATCTACTTTGTAATAGATAAGGTGTGCACACCATTAAATCGCTGAAAGTATCTACTATTTAATTAGCAAGAAAATTGAGTAGGTTTACCATGAGAACCTACAATGAAAAAATGCGTAATTAATAAGCTCAATTAAGACAGAATTTCGGATATTCGACCAGATCGATCTAGATCTAGGTACTGTTTTCGATCGTAAGCATAACGTAGCGTACGCTAAGTGTGTTTACAGTTATATCCTCCGCCGTCACTCAGGACGGGTCATGGCCGCTTAAAGCCCTTGAAAGCGATTAGGTTGGGGTTTTATTACACGAGTAAAGCGGTGAAAGTTACAGACACGTGCAGTTAACGTAAACACTGGTCTTACATTTAAATAAAGTCATGTATTTAAAACTTTTGCTAAGTACACGTCAAATTAATATTGGATAAAGTATTCTATAATATTTCTGCGTTGTGACTATCTTAGATGTTTATGAGAGCAACGGATGCGATTTGGCTAGCTTAAATTAAATACAAACCCATCTGGATTCATAAAGTTTCTGATTTAGGTACCTGCCATGGTATATATAGGTGTTGTTTAATGAACATCAAATTAAAACGCGTCCCACATTCTCAAGTGATAATTTAAGCTTTTCAACGGCAATTTTCACGATTTTCAGGATGCAATGACACTTTAATGCGTCTATTTCGGGATCTAATTTTCTAACAGGTTTTGTGTCGTCTCACCGCCGCTGAGACAGCCCATTAGTGTCAATTTACACGTGATTTTTATATCGTGAAAACTACATTTTGTTGAAGTGGTGTCAATGTTGAGTGCTTTTGCTATGTATTAAAAGTGTTATGTGCGAAGTGATGTTAAAAGTGGAATCGGTTGCTATCGTCTATTTGAGTCTTTGCGTGGTATCTGGAAAGCCAGAGTATCCTCGATAATTCCTACATTTATATTTAAGACACGAACAACATTCGTCGTTTTCTTACGCAGTACTTCACACGAATGTCTATACACGCAATGTTTACCAATGTTTTACCCTATGAAAGCGCTTAAGACCGTTGATACATTTGATTCATGTTCTTCAAAAATAAAACGTTTGAAGTTTCAAAATTTTAAAGCTTTATTAAGCCGGAAACCCACAGCGGCGCACGGAGAGGCTGTGCACGTGTGTTCAGCTTCGCTTTAGTACAAAATGTATGAGAGCGTTTCCACCGCAGCGCACGGACATGCTACGCAGTTATTGACGTCATAAACACACGCGTAGCTAACTCGAATAGGCGGAACGTAGCTCAGCCACGTGGCCGACCCACGCATCCCAGCTGCGTGGGTCGGCCATTTCTCGGCGACCCACGACTATGTACAGTCTCGAGCAAAAATATGTACACACATAATATTGTTAAGAAATTATTATAAGAATAAGCTACTACAAATAAGAGGTACAATTAATGTTCCTAGTATATATAAATACATTTAAGTTGTGATAAGTATAATTTATGTAAGAACTAAGTAATTTATAATACAAATAAGTAAAACAGATGTTACTACACAATAGCTAAATTATATTGTTACTTGGAAGAGCTATTGTCTATGTTATAAAAATAATATATTGACTTTAAGTAATTTTTTTTTATTAAATAAAAAAAATTGATCCATTTTATTTTCAAGTGTCATCTGGCAGTATGCATTGATTGCTAGATGGCAGAAGAGATTCGACAAAAAATCTCACTAATTTCGTTTAACAATTTCGCATATTATTAAGTATACATATTTTTGCTCGTGACTGTACCCCACGCAAAGCTATGAGCTGTGTGGGCGACACATCCGTGTCCGTGCGCCGCAGTGGAAACAGAGGCCGACGCCGCCGAACTAATGAGCCCACGCAGCAGAGGTGAGCCACGCATCCGTGCACAGCCTGCGCAGCGGTGGGGCTGCGGCTTTATTCTTGACTAAAGCCGTATCACTCAAAATCCTCGCCAAAGCCTATCAGTGTGGTTAACCCTAAAATTAAATCCAATCGTTGGTACGCTCGAGCGGGCTCGTAAATCGTAACGAGTTCATGATTTATGTGTTCAGACAACAACGCATACATATATTTAAAACGTTACAAAAACATCGCACAGTCGGCGCCCGAGTGGATCGCTAGACGCGACCAATCTTGGTGAACAGCCCATGCGGCGTAAGTTACGTTCCTTACAAAATTAAAAATAATCAACGGTGATTTTTTTAATCAGCATTACGATATACTTATTTTTCTTATCTTAGTTATCTATGTCATAAACCTGCTGTGGCGTCCACCTACGTCATGTTTTGAGTTTATCATTACGCCCACATTTTTTAAATCATTACACATTTTAGTCATCTGATAATATGCAATATACAATAACCTATAATTATATTGTTCAAATGTACAATGTAAAGAAAATAAGAACCTACTTTTTGAAACCTAAAAAAAGGCTTTTCTTTATTTACTTTATTCCTACTGATGGGCGAAGCTTTTTCATCTCTCCTTCTTTTAATTAACAAAAAATTAAAATTAAATCAAAACAGACTACTTGACTACTACAAAGATATGTTATTAGACAACATCCTTAAGTAGTCGACTATCCCTAATTAGAAATAATTAAATATGCGACTTAAAGAGTTCATATACGGTTTTATTTACTTTTAAAGAATGTATTTTAACTGTTTAGTAGTGTCAAATAAATATTTTCTTACCAGCAAGTTATTCCTTATTATTTGGCTAGGTACAAGGTTTTATTATCGCCTAGAAAATAAATACTACTAGCTTGGTAATTTAGTTTCAATGTTTCCTTTCTGCTACGAAACAATAACAGGCTTTTATAGCCAATTATTACAGAACATTCTCCCCTAATAACTACGTTTTCCACCCTATAAATAAATATGAGCGAAATTGTACATTTAACGATATTATTTTTTGTTTTATTGTCTTTGTTATGCTTCTTAAATTTAGCGGCTTGTTAGAAGAAATTATATGTTAATTTTTTTATACATTAGTAGATTTCTAATTCTTGTATACCTACCTAAAAAATGCCTTGGGTTTTAATGCATTTGGCTTTTTTTTATTCTTGACTTACTGTAACGTTTAATTTTCATGTAAGAATTTAGCTTAAAACACATAACATTGCTTTTTAACTATATACAGTTAAATCAAACTACAGATTACCTAAAATACTATCAATTTTGGACCGATGCACATACTTTAATTTATTTTTGTTAAAAATGTAAGATATCATTGCATTTTATTTTACTTGATGCTATGTTGGTCCAGCGAACAGTTTCTTAGTACCACAAGGCCAACACTCGTCTCAAATTCAAAACCTTGAGATACTGCACCGTGCCTACGTGCCACAAGAAACTATGTTTTACATTTTACGGTTTAAGCATAACCCGATGCACGTTGCGCATAAAATTACCCTTCTAACAATAGTTTACAAAGAAAAATCTAATACAAAACTTTGTCTCGTCGCAAAAAACTATCATTGTCCAGCAAGAAGATTCAATAACCCTTTTTTGCATATAATTGCGCAAACTTAACGACTTCCTCGACTCATTTTAAATGACAATAAAATAAACTGGAGCAAAAAGCTAAGAAAAAAAGTGCTCTCAATAACGGACTCTACCTAGAAAGGGTTTAAATATTGCGGTTAACTGTTAAACAATCGGTACAGTTATTGTGGAAGGTTTATGGGTTGTAAATCATTTGGGAAAAAAGTCAGTGAATGACGTCATAGGTTGTAAAGATTTAACGGCGTGGTCGATCAGCTGAGGTGTGACTTGTGAGGTCGGCCGCGGTCACAACCGTTGGTTACATGTATATGATATTACACCTTACTTGTTAAAATACTACAAACCTGCAGGTGCACTGTACAATACTCAAAATATGATCTGCAATGTTTCAGCATGATTGAAGCAAAAAGGTGGAATAGGAGTAACCTCACCAACTTTTCTTCTTTAAAATGGTCTTAATCAAAATTAAATGCCACTTTTGTGTACCTAAAAAATAACGGAAAAGCGGCATTCTTCCAATTGCCGTAGTAGGCTTAATAGTGTTGATTTGTATCACAATAAATAACGTGAATTGTACACACTGATCGCATTCGCGATAAAACTGCTCATTATACCTAGGCCTTTTTATTTCAAAACAACTTGCAACTTACAATATAAAATTTAATGTTTGTTATGCTATGTATGAACTTTGAGCAGCTTGAACTGAAATGCGTAAGAAATTTAAAAGCGTAATTAAAATGAATGTAGGTTTATACCTATAATTTAGATTAAGCTCGACAAAAAGCTATATACCTTCTAAATATGCTATTTTTAATTCGACCTTGTTTTAATATTTTCTGCCGACGCATATTATCTTTAGAGCGAAATTGCATATTTCTATACAACTCAACAAGTACTAGACACATATTACTAAGAATAGATCTATGTTTATGCACATATATAATATAGCTGCTCCCCAACATACCAAATATATAGATTAGCCTAGTTTCCTTCAAGAACCCAAGCCATTCAGAGCAAGGAATTTTGTATAAAAACTTGTGCCCGAGAGAACAGAATTGTAGAGACACTTATGTGCAGCCGCTTTCAAGAGGGGTTGCACGTAAACTACAGCTCTGTATGTATGTGTGTGTGTATGTGTGTATGTAGGTTACTTTGAAAGCTTATTGTTATCTCCCATCTTAATATGCCAAGGTCACGAAATGTGATCGCAATGTAGGCAGTAAGAATTCGTGAATACCGCTTGCAAATTGCTTTTTGTTTACATTCGTTTTTCTAAATAATTTTACATTAGATTGCCGTTTTGCTAAGTGTTTTAAAAGCTTGGTGTAGACGAGCGGTGAAATGTTGTAGATACAATTAGTGCTTGTATTTTGTTCTGTAAGACTTGAAATTATATAGTTGAATATCGTTTGTTAAGAGAGCACAGTCTGGTTATTTTTAGAGTTTGTAAGAGTAGTGCTTCTAAAACGTCCAACCAAGTCGCGTAACTAAACAAAACGTCACATACCTGTCTAAATTGTAAAAGTAAATTTCTGTAGAAGTCTCCTAATCTCCACACGCCATATACCTAACACAATAACAATTTCAGAGCGCAAATCCGCGATAACGAAATGGAGCAACCTCTCCGCTCTTGATAACGGAGCCGACTTTCTACGCATATTAAACTTGATAAACACTCGCGATAAAGGTCTCCTATTGTTGTTGGGAATAGCTAATCAAAAGATCTCGATTGAAAAATCATTCGAGAATACTATCAAGATTGGAATCGATTGGAAGAAATTGGAAATTAGACAGTCGTAATGGAATTTTCTTGTACCTATCTGAAAGCGATAGGTAGTTAGGTAAATTACTATTTGTCATGCCTTGATTTTTTCAATATCGTTTTGTTTACTTATATAAAAAATATTCTAGGTAAACTAATAAATCTTTCAAAGAAAAATGTATTTGTTAATTTTTTTTTTAAATAATATAAGTAGGTACTTTAAAAAATGTAGTATTGACATAACCTTTGTTTTTATCCTTAAAACTAATTACTTTAATATTTTAATTATACTGTATTTTATATATAATAGTCCATCCCACAATCAAATTTATAACCACGGTAAATATATTAAATTTTAAAAAAATATTTCGAATTAACGATAAGGATTTCGTTTTCAATTCAGTTTTTACATTATAAATATAAATATATTTTATAATTGGTCTCATATTTTATCGTTATATAACTAGATTCAAGTATACTGTAGGGAAATAGGTAACTAATTAAGCGTAGAAAAATGCCGGCAAAAAGAAAGAGGTGCTGTTAACAAAAATCGCGCTGCCAGGTATTATTACATAGGTGTTTCAGCAAACAGTTCTCGTAACCCAGTGAACGAAGTGCAAATCTGTTCAACACATCGCCATTAAAATCTGCCTATAAAACCTATTATGACTCCTTTTATCGGTAATGCTTCAATAAAAGTCGCAAGTGTAACCGACCCGTATAAATTGGCAAACTAAACAATGGCCAATGCAGTTTCGCTCCACATTTCTACGCGGTTGGTTTTTTTGCTTCGTGGAAAAAAAATAGCAGCAATTTATCACAGTTATGAGAAAACCACGCGTTGGCCAACACGTCTATACGGTTTTAATTAAACACCATCAGTGCCCCTGTGTGCCTAAATTCGTTGCCACTACCCACTCACATGCACGTGCCCCGGTCCGAATATTGTCCAGACGTGTTTACTGAAACGTGTGAAAAACACGCCAACACCGCCAGCAATATTTTTGGTGAGTTCTCAAATGTATACCAGGTTTAATATCGCGCGTGGGTGCTTACGCTACACCCAATGCCATCTATGTAGCCAATAGATAACAACTATGGGACACGAACGACAATGGTACAACCTTTTGTACATGGGACGTAACACAAACATATAAACGACTACTACACGCACAAAAGTCAACTCGTTTCGGTGCGTAAGTGTGCGTAGAAGCTTTCACGCACACTAACGGCCCAATAAGTCGTAAAAACAGCAATTGAAAAGCTTCAGCCGTTCGCCGCGCGGTGGCGCTGTTCGATGGTTCGTATCTCGACCGACTGGCGCCAACTTTACGCATTCGGCGCTGCTGTGCCACCAAAGTTTTAAATTAGTTTTCTTATTAGACGGGATTCCTTTTGTTGGCTTGCACTTATTAGACTTAGTCACGGAGAAAATAGATGAGAGCGGGTGGTACCTACTGATGATACAAAATTTTCTTTTGTGTTTTAACAAAGGGCTGCTTTATGTAGAGTAAAGAAAAAGCGTTGTTATATGGCATTGCTAGGAATAGTTGTTTTAGTTACTGTTTTCTTGAAGACTTTAGTTATTATAGTATATTATATACTATAAATGATTACCCACCATATAAGTCTATGTTTCTTGTTTGAAATACTCATGATTTATAGTACTATAAGATAATGTAATGCGATTTAATCTTAATAGATAATTATAATTCATACCAATAATGGTTCTAATAAGAGCAAAACATAATTATAAGATCTAACCGGATTTATTTGAGCTTTCAAATGACTATAAATCTCTGTAATCGTTTTTAATTTTGCTCTGAATAGTTCTCATCAATCATAATTACAAAATCAGACTTATTATGTTCGATATTTAACTATTGCTAAATATAAAATTGCGTCGTAAATTATTCTAGTATTTTAAAATATATTTTACACGAACTGAAAAACTGCGTTTTGTACAGGTTATCAGTAAAACGTGAAGCAGACAATTGGCATAACTAATCACGTAATGCGTAACGTAGATACGTTGGGGAAAAAACTACGTGTACCTAGTCGAACCTGACTATACTTTGTGTTACGTTGTGTTTTAAATATAATTATTTTAAAGATTTCCTTGTTTTTAGTCTTGTTGTTTTATAATTGGGGGTATATTCTAAATATTTTACTTATGTGTTATCACGAGTTTTTTTATGTAGGTAAGTTATTTTTTCATTAATAATGTTTACAATTAATATTATTCGTACATTATGTAATAGGAAATAGAAAATTTCTCAAAAGAAAATATCAACCGCAAGGTAGAGAAAAAAATCAATATATCTAGACAAGAAACGTAACAAAACGAAACGTTTTCACGAAACATTTTTGGAGCTCTCAGAGCAAAGTATCTAAATCTAGGCGAATTCAAAGTTTCCCCGTCTTTACGTCAACGTGGCTGGGCGTGTGACGATCGAGTGAGCTCCCCCTCTCATCTAACTTCTACCATTACCGCGGCTGTTCCATTCGTACCAATTTCAAATTTGAAGCTGATGGCGCATCTATGGTTAGCTTTAGCAAAGCTGGCTGGAGATTGGGCTAAGGGTAAAATGGATTGGAGAGTAATGTATTTGTATTCGTATGTGTTTCAGTGTATGTACTGAAGCAATGTGTTTCGAGCTTTATCGATTGATTACTTCAATGTTTTATTTTAAAGACGCCGTGACTGACGTATTTTTTAGGAAATTATTAAGTATAATTTTAACTTTGTCATTTTTAACTACGTTTTTCGAATGTTATGAATTATCAGGATTGTTTTTTACTTAATTGTACAAAAATAGTAGAATTGTACTAAGTAAGAAATATCATTATTAAACGTGGACAATAATCACCTGTTGACAATTTAAAAAACATTATTTGAAGCTTATTATATAATACGAACTTTATGTAAATATCAGCACAAAGATATCAACAACACCTTGACAGGTGCGCAAGGTCCCAGGCCCCTATCAAAATATCTCATTATTAAGATACCTTACTCAATTAAAACTAGCCATCGCAATAGTACCTATTTAATAAATTATTCATTAGGTAATTATTAATTCAATTTACTATTCATTTGTGCAAAGTATAAACTTATGTCAGTATCTAGGCGCTCTACAATTGTAAAATAATAACTATTTAAAAACCCTTATTTATTTAGGGATTTATTATTTCGGTATTTATAATTAAAAAAATTGTCTCTATTAAAATAATAACAAAAATAGTCCTAAACGGATGCTAATAGGTTAAAACTAATAAAACATTTTCCAAACTTGTCTCTGCTATTATAAGGTAGGCAACATTATGTCATTAATTTCATTAAAGTTTATGAGTGATAACTTTGACTAATTATATTTTACGATTATTATATCTTAATAATTTTATTTGAATATCAACGTTTGGTTTTATTTCTTGTTGAATGGGCTATTAATTGCCGCAGTGACTGTTATTTACGACTGATATTTACAATTCGTTGTTGGATTGTAATTGTAAACTTTTACGGCCGCAAGAGATTGTTACGATGTGATTTTGATATATTAAGACAAATTGCTAATATTTAACCTGCTCACTGTATTAATTTGCAATTAGGTACTGCCGTTCTTAGCATCAGAACCATCGCTTTTAAACCGTATTAAAAAAAAAAGTAGACTTAGTTAAACATTTAATTTAAAATCGAATGCGTTACGTTTCTCGCAAAGAGCGTTTCCTCTCCTCTAATTACTTTAATCAACACCTACCAGCTGCATTTATCACGAGGGGAAGACAAGTAATGGATAGACATTGCTTTAGATTTGCTTAAACAACATTTTATATTAAACTCCGTCTAAGATAATTTGTATTTACCTACAACTTGGTTTTGTTTTCGGTAGACATATTTTTCTGTAGGTATATAGTATTTTCTATTAGTTCCAACATCTTTGTTTGTGTATTCGCAAGTGTTCGCCAACTTAAAAATAATTCCTTACAGTTTCAGAGCACGTCCGTTCGTTATTTTAGTCTGGCCAATTCCACAGTCCGCTCCGTACAACGGTGAAATCTGAAATCATTCGTTCACATACACAAGGAAAAATAAAACTCCATACTGGTTCGAGAGAAAGTTTTATTTCTTTTCTTTAAAAGTTCGGTTAAAACAAAATTTCAACGCGGTTCAGAATGTTGAGCTTTTTACATTTGCAAGTAAACGGGTGGTAATGATGAAAGATATACCTAGTCAAAGTAATACCTATTTACTATTCAGTGTTTATTATGTGTATGTATATACTTATTAATCGAAAAGCTTCCAAAAGCTACATACAACTATAAGTAGGCATTGTATATTTTTCTAATAAAACAAGAGGAAACTAGGGCAGAACTTTCCGATAACATGATCAACTTTCTTATATCAAGTGTAACACGTTTTTGTCGCAATACGTCACGGATAAAGTTTGTTCCGACGCAAATATCGACGTTGCGTTGTAAACACAACATGCTGTACGTACGCACATACGATTTATATGTATGTATACGTCAATATGTCGGGAAGTATAGGCGCGCATCGAGAGTGTAATGTCGGCCAATATGCGAATGGGAGACGGCGACAGCCGACCAATTTGTACAGGAACGACGAGCAATACACCGCCATGTTTTTCACTGGTGGTATTATTTTTGTATATTTTTCGCGAAAGCTGGATAAAAAACACGTAATCCGGCTTCAGGGTTTTGATTACGTATTGTGTGTCATATGTTTGTAATATCGTGTCGCTTGCGAGACGTCGCACGGAATTGAATTGCTTGTTGATTTCATTCTGTAGAATTCCATATTTAGTCTTGTGTCGGGGTATCGTATATTTACGTACAAAAAGGATGACTTACCTTCTTCTTACATTTTTTATGTTTTTACATGACGTGCCCTTTCTATTTTTAATGAAAAGTAGTTACTAAATTACTACTTAGTTCATCTTTTAAGCGTGGCCTTATATCAAATCTAATTTTGGTATGTTACGACATATACTTACAGTATTATTTATGACCTAAAAAAGTAAGAAACCTGAAACCAATTCACACAGTGTAAACAAATCATCATGTGTGGTCCCATAACGTTTCCAAGATGTAAGATATCGAGCCAAACTTCCCCTTTGGCGTGCAGCCGGGCGAGTGTTACGCGATAACTTGCCACGAACTAAGGACAGTTGCCAAATGTCCCCGTCGTCCTCAAATACTGACATCGCTAAGCGAATGTATCAATAAATTTCTTAATTTAATTAAAGTTATTTCTTGTCTCTGAAAGTTGTCTCTATAAAGATGATGGCATTTGTGCAACATTGTCTCTCTCAAATTATTCTTTATGTTGTCCATACAGCTGATTGTATAGGAAAATTTATTATGTAGGGACTTGAAATTATTGTCAGTTTGTATGTTACTGTTCAAGATAGCGTAACATCTTTAAATTCCATACCTAGAACGTACTAAGTAGTTACAAGAGATGAAGATTAAAACAAGAATCTTGACATTTTGTCTCGAGTTGGAGGAGTCCGGGCACGGGTAAATTAAAATTCATGAATTCATACATTTGTATCTAAGTCGACGTTCTGAGCAATTAACTAACTTAATAAACCTTAAAAATTGTGTAACTACGAATTCACTGGTTAAAATTTTCGATGTATGGGTACCTTACCTACGTACCTACCTATCTGTTTCAGCGATCTCACTCAGTGCAATCCCCTCCGTATTAAATTTGGACGAATCCACGGGAGGCACGCGTAGTCATTGGCCTGATATTAAAGACTAAAATAGGTATAATTTATAGTCCGCATGTACCGTTCGTTAATTTATTAATTACAGTCTGCTGTGTTTCCACGTCAGATACACTGTGTAGATTGAATTATTTCAACCAGAATTTACGAATGTATCGATTCACACCATCAAACTATCACGATTCCCATAAAATCGGCGCAAACTTCAATAAGAGTGACTATTAAAACAATATATGAGCGTGTTTATACAGCCTACAATATTTCAATTCGATTCGTGCTCGATACTACAGATATAAAATGTAATCATGCAGTCTTGATGTTTGGATAACTTTACATTTAATTTATTTTACTGCAATTTACGGCTACTGCCTTTACGCAAGCTGTTCATTGCGTAAAAAATTGCGTAAACCCTATAGTAGGTACCTAAAGGTTTCCTTACATTGTAACCTACTTAAAAATAAGGAAAAAAGTTATCGTATTCGAGATCTTCGTAGGGTAGAAAGCCGTGCGATCCCAGTCGATAGCGTATTATATTCCTATGGGGTAGAGGGCGGATCTATTGCTATTTAACGGTGTACCCTCTATCCCGGGCCATAGGTCACAGATATCTTACAGGAAAATCCAATTAAGTATCTTCTCTCGGACTGGGTTATCAATCCCAGATATTATTATATTTGGTGGCAATACAAAATCGTGCGATCGCGATGAGAAAAGTCTGTAGATTAGTTTGTTATTAATTATTGCAATTTATTTGTGAATGTCATAGCTTTCTTATATATCCAAAATGTAATGACAAATACTTTTTGACCTATAGGTAAACTCATGTTGTAAAATGTATCTTGCAGTTACTTCATAATAGACTACTTTTTAAATTAACTGGTTCATATTATGATATTTTGGCTCCTAATGCATTTGGCAGGTGTGTCGATGCCAATTATGTAAATCTAGGTTTGACTCTTTTTTGGCTAATCAGTTTAGCGAAGCAGGTGAAGCTTATTATGACATGACATTTATTAGGATTATGCACATATTTTTCTACGTCTTATTTATTTTCATAATGATAGGTACGCATATTATATTAGCCAGTCGTGAAAATACTTACCTATAGATTATACTTAGAATTTGTAGCTTATTTTCATAAGTCGCTAAAACGTATTCACTAATCCTGTATCAAAGATTCGAAGCACACTCCGCACTTGAATGGACCTATGAAATAAATTAGGTACATCACAACGAATGGAAATAAACAGGTCTTCTTCTGCAATGTTAGGTTACGTTGGTTCATGATAGATGGACACTATATTAACGAACATTATTTTATTTACTTAAGACAAAAAAACAGGCACATTTAATAGAGTAAATTAAAACAAAAAATACTAATAAGAAATTGGCAAACGCTAAAATCGAATCGCTTATTATACTTTTTTACAATTGGGAAAAGTTTTTATTTTATTTTAAATAAATATGAACAACATCACATAGTAACGTATGAGCTCTGAACTCAACTTACATAAATTTTACTTTGAACTTTCGTTCGAACAACGTTAAACATACTTTGGTTTCGAACCAAAACGAAATTTGTAAGAACACACGAAATTGATTAACGTTTAAGAGCCCAAATTATTTAAATCCCCACATTCGTAATACACGGCGCCTCCGTGCGTCTGTAATTAGTTATTCGAGTCAGCTAATGCGCGCATTCCCTTCTTTGTTCGACCGCATCGGACGTTGTATAGCTGGTGTTAACGTGTCTAGACCACTCGGATCGGCTTAGAATTTATATTAGTCTCATACAACGGCGTTCCGGTGTTGAATTACGCTTAAAAGCGCCGCGTTTTAAATCGAAGTAGAATTGTGTAGCTACGTGGAGGTTTATGGCGTAGGGTCCGTTGTAAGCAAAAAATATATGAGACATAATTTAAAGTTAAAATTAAATGTCTTTATTTGTATTCTTAGGCATTCATAAACCGTTTAAAAATGTAGATGAGTATAATGAAGATTGATTGCTTTTCACACGCATTAAATACATTAATTAGTTACCCACCCTATAAATCATTTGAATTTAAATGTCCCTAGATTATAAATCGAGGATCAGCACAAAATGTTAAATTTAATAGCGTACATAGCTATTTAATTTATTCAAAAGTATGTTTACTTGTTGTTAGCATAAAAAACACAATATCTGACCTTAAAATGTCCGTGCTTTATAGATCCACAGATTGTTTTTATTTTCAAATACACCTGCCAAATATTTGAATACATAAGCGTGCTAGCAAATAACGCTGACGTTCACCAACAAATGCAAACTCGTTTTGTATAAAAATAGTTATAAACCCAACTTTGTTCAGAGTACGAATACCAAGTTTTCCCACAGTGCTTCATGCAAAATGTATTGGACCGGAGTGTTCGTGAAATTTGTATAAGAAGGGGATAGTTTCGCCTTGCCCGTGCCCTCTTTCGCAACGAGTTTGATATTTTTGTTAGATTCGTATTTTTCTATATCTACCAAGAGAGAGATACGAAAATATATTTACCACTAGTTTCTGGCTAAGAGAGAAATACTCAAACTGACTATAATTTTAGTTACATATAATTTCAGAACAAAAATATTGCCTGCTTTTTTAATTCATTATTCTGCTAGGGCAATTAAATTTTAGACTCCTCGGATGATAAGATGACAGTCAGTAAAGTTATCATCAAAATAAAGACTATTCAAAAAATAAAAACGGTAAAACTTTCTTGGTAAATTCACTTAACATAACAATTTGCTAGTAAATAATTTTCCCAAAACTAAAATCCTAAAATTCCTACTTTTCTACATTTATTTGAACAACAAAAGCTATAAGGAAGTTGTATTTTAAAAAAGTACCACTCTTTTGTCATTTAGGTGAGAATCGCGTGAGTTGGAACTATAGTAAGAGAAATGGCAGAAAAAATTGTGTGTCGTGTTTTTTGACTGAAACAATATTTCATCTCGAGTTCATGGGGTTGGGACACGCCATTGGTCGGAGTTATTTTTGACTTACCCTTCAAATCGTCTACCTGCATAATTTACTTTCAACCAAGTAGATTTTCTGTAGTTTCTTTACTAAATTAGAATAGAAATTCTTTTGATATTTCTTTTTATTTTCGTTTCTAATAATTATCTGTCATTTGTGAGTGTGGTTTAAGTTTATGGATCTACATAACTTTTTAGAAATTGTCTAAGATTTTTTATTCGAAAAAGTCTGCCTACTTTACTATTATAATTTCAATGGAAATCTATTTGATACTTAAGTACCTTAAAAATATTAGGTATTTCTTATGTCTAATAACTTGGCAATCTCGTCACTCCTGCTAAAAGGAAATAAGCCATTTATTTCTTTTTACTAAGACCATAATGAACCCTAATGAGATTCTGTTGACGTCCTAGGATGCATCTGCTTTGCTAAGGATCCTTATTTACATAACTGAATTATTTAACATAAAAAGTTATATGCTGTAGGTATAGTATTATTAACCTTTTTGTAGTTTTGGTTCTCATTTGTATAAAATTAGGTAGGTATTATTTATTGCAAAGAGAGAGAAAATACATACTTAAGAGCAGGTGAAATATTTTTTTAGAAAACCCTCTTTGACTGAAATATTACATGTTTAATCAATTCAATTCACGAGGAAAAACAATAAATACTAGAAATTCAATCTTAACATTTACTTCGTATACGTATTTACTTTATAAAACATGGCAATTATTTCCTTTACTCAACTTATTTTCACTTATAAATAAAGAGCAAAAATATGCTATAAATATACAACCACGTGGCGTTGTTCGTTAACGTTTCCTTGCTCACGTTATCGGCGATCAGTAACTGTGTAACGTGTAACCTAGAAAGCAGATTGACTCCAATCGGGTATAACCTATATTTACGATAAAATAAGTAAATTGCCTTCATTAGGAAGTGTTATAATAGCTAGCAATCTTTACTATGAGCCTTTCTGGAAGAGGTGATTAAGAAGATTATTTGCTTTTAAGTACTTTTGTAAATTAGGTACAATTTGTTGGTACTTTATTACTTAAAATAAAATTTAATAATAGTGTTTGAAAAATAGAAGTATTGTATCTGGAAAAGTAGCTACCTATGTAGATACTCAAATACGGGTACGTAAATAATACATGCAAAGAAGAAAACACGGGCACCCTTTCAGGGATTACAGGCGGATTATATCACATTTTATTTTCAACATCTTTCAGTTGATTTCATAAACAAACATAAAGATTAACAAACTTCCAAACATAGGTTGCGGTCCATAATGACGATCTACCTGCGCCATTACCATACGAGTCTGGGTAGAGGTCTGTCGGGTCCATTCTGACCCGAGGGCGAACTTAGCTAGAATGGTCGGTAACTAAAAACTCTTGCTTTATAGGCACACATCCCGGTACAAAACGGATCCGTTGCGCGTGGTCTAAGGCACGGGAACAGCGATTCTGGAAACCAAAATAAATACATTATTTTTTGTCTAATAATACCTGCATTATGTTTCTAGTCATTTACAGAAATATAAAAACCAAGATATTTAAGATTTTCGTTTTTTTTTTTATCGATTGATCGATACGGAAACACACATGTCTTGGTTTTTATAACATATAAGATTGTGATGATTATCTAAGGGTCGGTAACATGGAATAAAGCCAAATGTTATTTAATAAAGATAATTTGTTATAGGTATATTTATTAATTTTAAATGAATATTGTTATTTTTTCAAAATCAACAATTAAAATACTGCTATGAAATAAACACTAGTTAATAATTTTCTACAGTCGCAATAAGCGTTAACGAAACGCGGAATTTCAAGCAAATAATTCAATTTCATGCGTTTTTATAGTTATTTCGATTTGTTTACTGCAGTAGCCAGAAAAAAGACGTCTTTTGTATAAAATATAACAATCAAAGATAAAGAAACGGTAGCAATTGTCGTCCGTAAAACATTATAACAATAGCAATGTTTACCTGTTATGAATTGGTAGCGTCTTTTTATGAATACCGAAAGTGAAACCTATTTTTAATACAATTTTAACTTTTTGTTGAAAGTGAAAGCCAGGACGGTGAGTTTTTATTACAAAAAGTAAACGAGTTTTTTATTTATTTGTTTAATTGCCATTGTACTAATTCTGAGTGTTTTTTTATACGTTTAAAGCGTATGCGACCGTTTAGAACAATAGTCAATGGGTTTATTTTGGTAGCTGTTTTATGTCGCAGCACCTAATTATAAAACACTCTACTAAAAGCAAGGTGTAACAATTGGAATTTGTATTAGAGGCAAATTAACAGGTTTGTGTGAAGTAAACGTAATATTATAAAAGATTTTTAATTTTTTGTAGTGAATTATATTAAAATCAGAATTGCTTACAACTAGTTATATGAGTAACCTATTTAATAGATCAATTAGTGAGAATTTGTTGATATTGTCTGTATAAAAAGTATTAACAATTAAAGGAGTAAAAAATATTTTTTAATCCGCTGTTGAGTATGACTTGGCCCCTCACCTAACCCTCACTCCGTCCGAAGTAGTTAGTAGCCAAGTGAGGAGGTACACCGAACACAGGCACAATTATTCCCAACACTACTATTTATACTGAAGCCTTCGCAGGATGTGCAGAATGCAAATACTTCGGACTTTTAGTTCAGTCCCCTTTGTTTTGTCTGAAACATTCGTGATAATAAGCGTAAAAGTTTTAGGTATTCGTTTCTTGTTCGGCTGTGTTCGTTATTCAGCTGGATGAGCTCTATTGCCCAAACTTTTGCTAGACGGAGCTAAATTAAAGCAAATTGATTAGATTTGCCTTCGTTGAATCAGTAAACACGTAGGTTTATTGCGTTGCTGTACCTGGCTTCATAGCGAAGGTAAGTTAGTAAAGTTTAAAATATAAAACAAGGTTGAAAGGGCAAACTTATTTTTGTAGAAATATTTTGATTACTTGCTGTTACTAAATGTCTAATAAGTTAGATTCTTATTCCTATGAAAACGATACAATAGTAATTTATGACAAAAGCTGTTAAGAAACTGACCGCTTGGCGTTGTCCATAAATTAAGGAATAAACATCAACATTTAGGTTCAACTATGCATGTAACTCGACACTTATCTTAAACAATACGTGAGCTCGCAGAATACCTACACATAAGAGATACTTCAGGGCGTCGCATTGTCTGTAGCATTATGTAAATCCATGTTTTAATCTTAACGAAGACAATCCCATAGCTCAGCTAATAGTGCCCGCTCAATGCAAGTCACGAATGAACCCAATATCAGGATGTAGATTAGAAAAACATGTAAATAGAGGCTCGATGTGGGGGCGAACTCACGCAGACTTCGTATGTACGTCACATCGATGGCTACGTTCTGAAAGAGATTGATTCTATTAACATGTTTGTGTAGGGCGGGAACTAGTAGAGACCCACAAATATCATTACGACAAAGTGTTACGTGAGAAAATGTCAGCAAAGATTATCGGACTCCAAATTTTCATACATATTACAAAAATACACGGACTCTCAATTCAAATGCGGTCATTATAGCGTCATAGAATTTAACGTAAACAAATTTGAATTAACATTATGTAATAAGATATCTAATGAAATGACAAAAAACGCAGCCAATGGCTAACTTATCGAGTAATGTTGATAGAACTGTCAAACCCATCAGGTCTGGACGTAAATATACGGATTAAAGAGGCTTGTCAAATATTCACAACGACCACTAAGCTGGCTTAATATATCGATTTCACGATGTTAATCTTATCTACCAATGTATCTATTATGTATTCATGAAATAGAGTGGGGCGTACACGAAAATTGTGAATTTTAATCCGGTGTTGTCAATCGTAAATCGATAAGCCCGTGTGAAATATACTCGACAATATTTTACAAAAACTTCAATATTTAAATCGAATGTTACGAAAGGAGCCAATCGATAAATGTGATTGTAGGTACTCGTCTATGTAAAGGCATACTTGGATCATAACTTTTCTCAACATGACGACTAATCAAGTACAATCTGAATAAAACCAAAGCGTAATTGGACAAGATTATGGGATCGCAGCAGTATGGGGTGTTTATCGCAGGCTTTCCTTAATAAAGTTCAATGATATCAACTTACTTCGATTCGTATGCTAATGTAACAACTCTTGCTCTTGTAAAATATTATAATATTTTCGTTGTTAGACTAAAAGAAATGAGAGAATCGCAAGTATTTTTCACCCCCATTTGCATTAATATTGCATTGTTTCTACAAGTGCAATAATGTTTCTGTGATCATTTGAATTGTAAATTAGGCAGAAATATTTACTGTTAACTAGAAGTGCTTAAAGGATTGCGAATAACATAATATTTTGCAGGCGAATAATAAGCAGAATTTCAAATTATACATCACCCCTCACAAAAGTTTTGCTATTAGACTTGTAAAAAAAGTAGGAATGACGGGAAGTTAAATTGTAAATTGCAATTTCTTCAAAGGACCAGTGAGCTTATCATTTATAACCCAAAAATCCTTGAGTGTGAAACTCAATGGCGAGAAAAACTGAGCGTGTGTGGATACGCTTCAGTAAGAAGATAGCTTTTTTATCTTCAGACGAGCGACTCGAAATAAAACATTACTAAAAATCTTAAAAAGTATTAATAAATCAACTTCCTACATAAGTACATAAAATTCCATTATACTTGTACCTACAACGTTTTCTACAATTAACCTGAATCCAGTTATACATTATAGTTGTGTTCTTGTACTGATTTTAATAAATAATCACTTATCGTTATACACAATCGCTCCTTGCGCCCAGTAATGGTACTAATTAACATAATACCGCGGCCGAAAAAATACCACAATCAAGTTCCCATAGTTACTTGTTATATCACCAGAAAATTAGACTCTTATCAATGGTTGAAGTGTCGAGCCGAAACCTTTTGATTCTATCTCTTACGCATTTATATCGATTATTAACTTTTTAAATCACCGTTATTATTCGAAAAGTATTCAGATTAAATAGCATCAAATGTATAATTATACATTTTTAGATAACGTCCCAGCTCAGTTAAAATACATAGCGAATTTTGTATGTATAAAGTTTGTAAAGGGTCTGATTTTCATCATCGCGATTTTGCTGCGCACGTCTGCAAAATCCCTTCAAGGGTAGACCTAACGTGAAATTAGAAGGGAAAATAGGACGAGATAATTGTGCCTCCTCTTACCCCTCCCCCCGGCTACCCTCGTTACCGAGTTTAATCTGTTTAAACTTTTATTTACTTACGCCAAATTGAAGCGATTAGCAGCCCAGGCCTTTCATGGAAATGCTTTTGTTTTAGCGCCGTTCCAAATTAAAGTTTCTTGACTTATTAGAACAGGGATGTAATATTCGAGCAATTTCATGATCGCTTTACTGAATTCCATCTTGTTTTTCGCAAATTGAACACCTTTATTGAATTGTACGAATTCAATCTATTCTGAGAGGTCGCTCGGCGGATATGTGGGTCGACGACATTGTAGATATCGCAAGGACAGGTAAGGAACCCCGGGACAAATGGCACAATACTGCGAACATTTCCTATAGAGGGGTAGCTATCTGAGCACATTGTTAGAAATTGTTCCCTATTTCACGTAGACGAGAACCTTGTGTTTCTCACTTGGAATTTCTAATCTTGTGATGGAAGATACAATTTATGTAATTCCTACACAAATTTTATGCTTAGACTGACATTCTATATGGCTGAAGAAATAACAGAAGAATGTTTCATTCAATAAATCATAGTTATCCAAATGTAAATGTAACAAAAATATGATAATACCAAACATTTAGAGTTCAATGCCGTTATCTCTTTACACATTGAATTTCAAACAACAAGCCTCAAATTGTATTCGACATTGAATTATCTTCAGATCAATATTTATGTAAATTGCTTGAAGAATCATTTACATTCTAATATCTGCATAAATTTATATCAACACATGTTACATATTTTATTGAGTATCGGAATAAAATTAGGGTTTCGATTAACGTTTTGTCATAATTATTCCAAAAAATTATAAGTTACGATGTAGACAGACTCACTGTATACGTTATGATTAGGTAGGTGGATACAAATTGTGCTATAATTTAAATTTTATATGTCTGCCGCTGACAACCGATCTATAGGTGTTTATATATTTTGAACATTTTCCGGTCGCACGAGATTTTGGTCCACAGGAGGTCGTTGTACTATGTTTTGTATACAAGTACATAACATGTGTATTCGATTACTGGTTTTGTCATTTTTTTTTCCATATATGTACATTAAGTAGGGATATAATTACAAAACTTAAAAAGACTTGAAAAATTCGCCAATCAAGTTTACCATATTTTTAGTCTTTAAAAATCAACTTAAAGTAGACGCTTAATTATTTATTAGTAAAACGTTTGATAGCTGATATAGGATATACCTAGATTTTTAAACATTATTCCTTTATAAGAGAAAGTCTATTCCCATAGTTTTCTGAATCGAACACTCTTTAAAATGCATGCAGATGCAATAGCCGTCGGCCATGTTACCGACCCGTCGTTAATAGGCGTCCCCGTGCATGTTACCTCCATCTCCCTCTTTCTTATGCAAAATTACATACTGCTGTCTCACGCCCACGGGAACCCTGCCTGGAATTAGGGCAATACGCATGCGCGGCGTGTCAATGTCAAATCAATCCTCGTAGGCTGATGCAATCGGTTACACACAATTTACTAGGATAGTTACAAACGAGTTGGAGCAATTAATTGATACCGTGATTCTTTTTTTTTCAGAACAAACCGGACTGTTGGATTCTAGAAATGAATGCTCTACGAGTGTGGACGGTATGTAAACTATTCTTTTTACTGCTAATGTAGGTAGGTAAGTAGGGACGGGGCTTTCTGTTAATGACGGTAAGTAATGCCCGGCATCCTAGCCCTCTTGGCCTATTTACAAACAAAGGTTGCACGCCGCACATTCATCCCATATGTGGCGATAAATTAAATTGGACCTACCTAGTTAAGGAAATATATTTGATACAGTCAGACACACTGGATAAACCCGTTATATACTGTCTAGTTATGTTAAACTTAAACACTTTAGCAAACGGCGAAGTCTAGACTCAATAATGAGTATATCATGAATTCACATCTGTGATCTCTATCGGTAATATTCCGGGTCCTATTTATATACGTAATAAGTAGGAGTGAAGACAAATTAATAAAATGCATATTTTAAATCTGTCACTCGTTGAATGACATCATAATGTTCTATTGTTAATAAACAAGGACATCTATACCTACTTTGTAACTAAGAGCCGCTATTTGAAGGCTCCATACCATATTTCAATAAGGATTAAATATGGTTTAATTTTAGATTTGCTTTTAGAAGTGGGCTAATAAGTGGTTAACATTTATATAAATCAAATAGTAGGTAATATTTATGCAAAATTGCTAAATAATGGTAAGCTGTTCTTTTCTATTTTTGTCATGTTATTAAAAAAAGAAGAAATATGATATCTAAACTCTACTTAATAATAGCCGCGTATTTTTCTTTCCGTTTACGATACATAATGTATAATTTTATTATAGACATTATTATACTTTCGTATTAAACTACTTCATAATTAAACTAAACTAATTTATTCAACTGTAAGTCTACCGACAAATTTTAATAAACATTCATACCTAAGTATTAGATATGCAAAACGCTGGTACTGATCAAACAAACCCGGGGAACACCTGTCACCGAGTCTATATTTAGTTTCCACCTTTGCATTGGGACGGAGCGAGTTAGTTAAATATTTAGTCATAGACCGGGAGCCAACGACCATATTTTTACGAGTACCAAGAACGCCTCATTACTATGTTATTACGTAGCGTGTCGGCCCGGCCACGAGCCGCAACACATCCAATTTCCCAGCTTCCCATTTATTGATATTGACTCTACGAGGACGCCTTGTGAATGCCTTGACTCCAGATATTACAACGAATAGATGCGCCACCTACACGTCTCCACACTCTCCACGCTCCCTCATTACGCCGCGAAGCAAACATCAATTATTGTTAGTGCTTGAAATTCCAAACACTCTACTAAGTAAATGGAATATTTTATTCGAAAGCCTTTGAGTTTCTTTTCAATTAATTTTAAAAGAGGTCTTAAGTAATTTCATAAATTGGATTGGAGACTTAACGCGTAATTGGTTACTGGATTGTGTTTCCTCTTCACACAATAATATAGAGACCTGTAGTGTTTATAAGAACGAATTTCGTAGCTATATTTTTTATCAAGCAGACCTTTTAAGATAAAACGCAGATGTATTTTACTAACGACAGTATTCTTATCAAAAATATAATATAGATAAATATATGGATAACATTAGGCGTTCGGTAACACCTTTAGCGTTTACATTTCAGCTGTTTAACCCTCTGAAGGTCAGATAAACAAAATTAAATGACGTATAGACGTTTTAAATGTGTTATAATTACGCCTAAAATTAAAATGTTTGGTAACAATGTTGCATGTAAACTGACCAAAGTACGTCTAGGTGTATTTACGGCTGTAAACAACGACCCTGACCTATGTTAGAAGACATAAAACACGTCACTTTGTAACTATGTAGGATGTTGATGCCGACGGAAATGGAACTGAGTTCTCGATGATTTGTGATACGGAGACAAATAATTGTGAACAATAGAGTCGTATGTCAGAATCGAGAATCACTTATATTGAAGGATGAGCTTGTTATTTTAAAGTAAATATGTAGAACAAAATAAAGACGTTATTTGGTTTAGCTTTGTTTATGAAATGAAACTACAGCTACGCGGTAATTAACAAAAATAGAAAAAAAAAATAGTCATATATTAGCTTAGCTCTACACACTTCACTACACACTTCATTAATATAGCTATAGGTATGTGGAAATTTATTATATTATTATAAATGTAGAGTACATATTTTCAGCTAAGATTTATTTATTACTGTAGCTAGTGTAAGTTTTATTTCTCTCTTTGGCATGTAGGCTGTGATTGACGTATCACTTCAATGTAGATATTAGGCATAGCATGATGAATTACATGTTTTTTTTACTAAATACATTTAAATAAAACTACGGAATCGTGCTGAGAACTCAACCGACTCACCAAAAAAAACAATAACATAGCTATAACGAATCAGGAATGTGTCGATCAGTTTTCGCTAAAACCAGTTTTCACCAACTCTATTTCAAGAACGATATTGATTTCTCCTTCCAATGAGATTTTATACCGAATCTAGTTTAGAACTTTACATCTTTGGCTTCCATATTTGGCGGTATCACTTATTATCATCAAACCTAACGCCGGATAAGCTTGAACCGATACGTGACTTGCGAAAAATAGACATTTCACCCTCTATTCCCCAAAAGTTCGTATTCTTTCACCCCACGCATTGAATTGATAGGAATAGAACTTACTATGCATTCGTATCTAGATATGGATTCTGATTCCTAATGTGATTGAATGTTCTGCTTGTGACAAAACCTATAATATGCTGAAAGTTAGCTCGTTCAGTTTTCATCACTAGGTACATTTGATACAGACTCTAGGATTTTTCAAATAAACCATGCAAAGGTTGTCTTTAGAAATAAATTTTTGTTTGATTTTTATTTAGAAAAAAAATGGCAATACTTATAATATTTTAAAGACGATTTAAAATTACAATATTCTTGCAATTCATTTCAAATTTAGTTTAGTAAGATCCTTGGCCTACCTCTAAAGGATCAAGACTGTTTAATCTCAGTCAAATATGGTGGCCTTTGGCCGTAGCCAGCTAACATCGATTCCAAGAATTAAACCGCTTACAAGTCTCTGAACTGCGAAACTTTGCCAACATTCAGCAATCCGGGTTAAGAAGAGCTTCATGAATTATCCGGAAACTTTCCGAGATAAAAGTGTTCCAACTAAAATTTTAACTACGTAAGACTGAGACTGCTAATGTTGGACTGAAGAAATTGGTGAACTAACTTTCTTATTTAGAACTTAGGTTTGTCAACACTAAAACTAGATACTTTTTTGCCCAGCTCTCAGCAAGTTCTTTTTTACTAAATACCTTCTACTAAATTGTTAAATGAAAACTAAATAAATCGTGTGATCAAAACAAAATAAAATTAACTTTATAAAATTTTAGGATATATTTATTCAAATATGAAAATTAAATGAAATAGTCATACCTAATTTTCTTTTGTAATAATACTTAAATAAATTAAATAACATTACTATATGTAATTATGACTATCTGCACCTATAGATATAACAACTGAGCTGATATCATCCGCCTTATTTACACGTAATCATTTACTCGTTATAATTATCTCGATTATTAAATTATAATTCATATAAACACATGTATCATAAACTGTAAACGGATATTATGTAAGCAACACGAAAGCGCAACCGATGCAATAAATTACAAAATAATTGTTCTCTTCGAGCAATCATAATTATTGAACAACAAAGGGACCGATTCAATACTCATTTCCACTGCCTGTGTATTAACAACTGGCTTCAACTGTATAATGTCAATGTTTCTTCTTGGTATAAATAGGTAGATAGATGCTTATCTAATAGACACATTCGCATTACTTAACATACCGTTATTACTATTTCAATATTCGCATTTAATTAACAGAAAGGAAATAACAAAAACCTCTTAATAAATTCTTCTTCTTAAAGCCGTTGGTTAACAACTTTTAATTTAAATAAAACTACAAATTATAACACTAAATTAAAACTAAAAATAAAAGTGTGATATAATAGGTAGGTACCCCAAAAAGGTTGAAGGCGTAACCCTTTCCCTATCACCGTGATATCGACTCGATAACGTACCTAATAACCCGGCAAAAAATGTGGGATACGAAGGCGTGTCTAATAGATTGAAGTATCCAATTAAAATAAAACAAAAGCGAAATTATTCCTGTCAAGAACGCCGGCTTTCAAAGGGTTATTTACTGTTTATACGTTTCGTAAAGATTGAAATTTACTTATACGGCTGATTGACACGAATGGCATTTCTGTGCAAGCCCTTATCTCCGTCTCCCATCGCTTGAGTTGAGGGTACAGAAGGCTCAGCCTGTTTGTTTACATAATAATACAGTTAAGATTGATTCTGATTTGTGACGCGATTTTGAATAATTCATTCTTTACCAATAGAATGAATGTAGATAGGTAGGCTTTTGAAAGGGTTCGTTCGAATTGAACATATATCAAAGGTTTGTGATCGTTATTACGAAGACTATTAGAATTCCAAATTTTTACTTATCACGCCAACAAATATTTCGTGTATAAAGTTCTAGGTTGACTGACAAATTATTCCACCCACGAGTAGCTTAATAAAATTAGTAGGTAGATAAAAGGTGGCTTCTAAAATGTTGACCTTATAATTCAGTATTGCTGTTATTTCTTTAATCAATATAGATATGTATTAATAGGACACCTAACAGCAGGTTTAAAATTAAACTTTAGACTAGTTTAGACCTAAAAGCATTTGAAGCAAGCTTTCACATAAAAGCATAGAGGTTTAATATTAAATTCTAAGTTACAGTGTTCGCACATTCCTTTACATATCTAATTATGTAAACACCGCTCCGGGTTCCGTTCGAAATTGGAACCTGTCTGTCAAAGCGGAATGAACCGAGCCAATCAGAGATAAATAACCGTCGGTCCGCGAGCGTGGCCCGTTTCATTTGCATGTCAATGATGCGCGGGGGCGAGGCGGGGGGAAGCGGGGAGGACGCGCCTTGCAGGTACAATGCCTCACCTGACATGCCGTGATAAGATTATTTTTTGTCAGGAGTTTATCCGAAGGGAAATGTATAATTTTTTTGAGTAGATAAGTCAGTTATGTGCGTAGGTAAAAGTAAAGCTTGTATATTATACTCTGTCAATACCTAAAAAGTATTTTGAGGTAAAATGTTTCAAAGAATAAATTAAAATATAAAAGAAATATTATACTAAAAAGTTTAGACAGGAATGATCTTTACGAACTTTTTTACGCTGAGTTGGATGAAATTTAGTAAAAATTTTGCCGAGCCTTATTTTTGTAACTTGTATAAAGCTGTTGAGTTCTAATACACGTTCGAGAGCGGGTTCACGACCGCTTAGGTACACTTCAGTGGTGCTGAGTCGAGACAAAATGTTCTGCATCGCTGCCGGCCAACGAGAATCTTATCTGAAAAAGAATTTTTAAATTTAGAAAAAACTATGTCGATTTCGTACTTGTGATTTATGTATCAATCTAGTAGAGGAGGCAATATTGATGCAGACATATTATTTTATGCTTTTCATCGTTGTCATCACAAATACTTAGACTAATAAAATTGTAACAAGATAACTATTTTCTTCATCAATGATTGACTGCTTTTCGAACAAATAAACACTACAATATTTAAATATCAATGAGCAAAACACTCCAAGTTCAGTGCTTTTAAAATGAAACGAGACCAACTACGATTGTTTAATGGAGAACAGCTGAATAGTCTGACGTCATTTTTATGTCAGACACGAGTGGCTATGAAATAGATTTTACTGTGACGTCATGCGCTAACCGTTAGTGTCCCGTCTCTCAGTGGCACCTATAGAATGTGAATGTTTGTCATAATAAAATATCAATAGATGACTGGGGACCCCCGGGATTTCTATACCTTGAATAAAAATACGATAAACGAAAACGTTCGTATTTTAAAAGCAGTCAACATACTGAATATTGTGTTTAGGTTCATACATTTTTAGTGGATGTTTTTGAATACACGAAACATGAAAATGCAAAGCAACTGGCTTTTACGGTTGTTTGCCAAACAAAAATGTCAAAATAGAAAAAAAAAATAGATATGACGATTAGGTACAAACTGAAGAAGTATTTCAGCAGCTCAAATATACTTTGGACACAAAATTGAAGAGTTCAATTATGTAGAGTCTTATAGTAATTATTGTTCTTAGTAGTAACACCTAAACTTAATCAAAATTATTTCTATCTCTTTGTATAAATTGCAGTTGCCCAAAACTTCTCAATAAACAAACAAAACTTTTCTCTCACAATATTAGTTTCGTAGATACCGACAAACAATATTCAGTAAAAGGAAAATAGTAGACAAAACCCAACCCCGCTGACTCGTCACGGATCGTCAGCCATAATTTTCATAAACATATGAATATATTTATGTTAATTTTAGTATCTCCTAGCTTTTGTCGGCCTCATCTTCGTCGATTTCTATCTACTTAATTCAAGGGAATAGTTACCTACTTGATATTATCTTGAAGATAACTAGCTCTATCAAAAATCACCAAGTTAACTGAATTTGAGCAACTATAAGGCCTTGTTTTTGTAAGTATATCTACTATGTAAATATAACGACTAGATTAGCTTACTTTCTTAGATTAGATGGATATGTTGAAAGTCTTTATCCTTGGAAACAAAAACGGTCTAGACATACTTCACTCTTGATTAAACAAGAAACTTCATTCAGGAAATTCGCCTATGAATTTAAATCAAGCATTTACAAGTACACAACCTAGTTCAAAATATCTTTCCACTTGTAAATTTACATAAAGTAGTTACATGATCAAATGACGTAACAAGTTACATTGAACTTCGGTTATCGACCATATACGACAGAAGCTTTCAAATCAACATTATATACACCGAAATATGAAAGTATATCAGCATTAGCATCAGATTGTGTACAGTATTAACATACAAAGATAATAAAAACATGACAAGTGTTATATCGAGATAATCTGGGACCGCCATAGTGCGTTATTTGGACCTTTGTATAATAATCCGATCGAAGCCGAACGAAGCCGAAGGGATACGAACGCGGTCGTGCTTGAGCGCGTCAAAGAATATGGCGGCTGTTATATCTAGACAAGCTTGTTAGTTTTATGATAACAAGAAAAGTTTATATCGATAAGGTGATTGGATCTCATATTAAATGATATAGAAGATGATTTGTATCCAACCTTATTATTTTTGTACAATACTTTCGTTTCATAAATATACAAATAACTATCACTGTGTAAAATATCATTTGAGCTATGTTGGTATATAGACTCTCTATTTCATTAGCAAAATAGATAATATTTTTTGTAAGTATAAATTAATCAAGACATCACATATGAAAGAATTAAAAAAAACTACAACAAGTTTTTACTGCAAGTAAGTATCTACATAATGATTATAAATTTAGTTTTTCTTACGATTTCATGTGATCCGCAATGAGTAAATTATTATAATTAATTTTAAATCAATTAAAAACAAACGATGTTCAATAAATTATAGATGTTAAATGTATAATCGGAGTGCGTTTTATAGATCAAGAAAGGGATTATAATCTATTAGACGACGCAGTACAATTACGGGAACAAAAAATAAAATACACGCGTATTCTAGACTTCTAGTTTCTTTTTATCCTTTTTAGATCATTCTAAAGGTTATTTTATTAATTTATTGAACTGTCTGTTTCCTTAGGTATTTAATCTGTGTTCGGGTCGGTTATTCAAGTTAACTGGGAGTGTCCTTTCGGCCATGGAAACCATTGGCCGACTACGTGACCTTGTCGAAATTCTCTCCGCTTCGCAAATGATTTTTTCATTGATTCTATAGTTGGGTTTATCCGAGAATAATGTATAGGTTTCGAGTGTATTGATCATAGCTCTCTTAGATAGAGTAGATAAATTGGTATTATATACTTACATCGTTGTAGGTATAGCGAGCCATGCGAAGTGGATTATTTACTTTTACAAAAGGAAAATTCTGACATGTAGAAAATTTGGCTTGTTAAATACTTTTGGTAAACAATTATGTTTATTACATTTGTCTTAATTATCTAGCTTACTAAGATATATTCTAAGTTATTTACTAAATAATGGAATACCCTTTTGTCAGAACTAACAATTATTTAGCTTTGAATAAACTTTTGCATAAGTAGATGCTTACGAAATGTTTACAATCTAATATTCTGTCTCTGTGGAATTCATTGAATGTCGTTGGACCGTCAATAGGTAGCGCTAGCTGTCACAATCGACTTAAATAATTACTGTCGAAGGATACAAATGAGTTGACTCTATATATTTATTTTAGAATAGCATTGTCCACAAGGGTTAGTAAACTTAATTAGAAATGGTCAACGTGTTTTATGATTTAGAAGGCTATTTAATGAAGCGCCAAACATTCTTCTTTAATGAATATTAAGAAGTCCACATTATAATATTGAACTATAATGTAAATGTTTGGAACATGTCATCGAGACGGTCTCTGAATCTAAAAAAAATAATTTGAATAACAGTCTACCTTTACTACAGTTCACAGACGAAGTTTTGTCAAAATTGTATTCAAAATTGTGTACGTCACCTGTCCTACACTATTTTATTTAAAATATTTCAGTCGAAGTTTTATTCGAAAGGGTATTACACAACACGGTGAGCTGGTTCGAGCAGTAGGGTGTGCGCAACAAATATAGGAGGGACGGGTATGGGCGCATGTTTTATATTATTGAGGCTCCACCGGCCGGCGACAGGAAAGTTTACCTTGTTTACCCACCCGCCCCGCAAAATATATTTACTGTACTATACATTGATATTCACCACAACTTAAAATTCACACACAATACCGATCTACGCTACTGACTTATGCCTCCACCAATGTAATCAATTTAGAAGTACACGATTAAACTCATAACCGTTTTTATTATTTTATAGTAGCAACGACTGCTGATTGCGAACACAGTCGTTTAAGTCGATACTTAGACGCTTGTTTAATAGTTGAAAATGATTTTTGTGGTGTGAAATATGTGTTTTTGAATATGAAATCATCATCAGATTAAATCAAAACCATCCGTACGTACCAATCGTTTTATATACCTACTAATATTTTGTCACGACATTCCGTGAGCATAAATTATCGAAAAACACTCGGGCTTTAGTTACAAAACCGTTTCAAAATATACGCTGACACTAAGCTATGTAAAATATGATACGCCAAAAACCCGCAATGTGATCACATCTACTTACATAAATGACAAACCCGCCCGATCCAATATGAAGTTAAACATTTGCATTTGCGAGCGACGGTCGTCGTGCCCGAATATCCTTTCATATAACATTGAATAAAAACAAAAACATTGTTTGGACAGAAACTGGCATCCCTTGATTATATTTGAACAAAATATTCTCCGTGTACCGTGTACACAGTATAATAAGTCTCTTGGGCGAACAAATGGAGCCGAAAGGAAAACCATCGTGTCTTAGGGTATACTTACGTTTTACGTGATCCGAGTGGATATGTATGAAATGGAATGGACAAAGGGAAAATCTCTTGAGCTGTAGGTGTAAAGGTACCGATTCCCAAATGGTACAGTTATTTTTCGTATTGCGCGTCAGGGAATGGACTGCATACAGAAATTGAATGTCGATGGGCGAATGGGTACATAAAAGCAGAATGTTGACGGCAAGAAACGTGCGAGGGGAAAACAACACATATGGCTTTTAACACTAATCAATTTCTTGTAAAAGGTTACCTACAGTATTTTTTGCTAGCGAACTTTAGCAACTGTAGTCAGTTGAAAGGTCCAGCCATTTATCCAAAAAAACATCTGATTCTTATTTATTTTCGGGCCTTACAAACGCAGACTATTAAGATTCACAATAAAAATTAATAAAATAATCGTTTAATTCCAATTTGTAGCACCTAAAATGGCACTTGAATAAATGACGTTCATTAATGTTCTCGTTCTTAAAAGTACTCCACTCTTTGATCTTTGGTGATACTTACAAAATGTTATTTAGAAAATTTCTCCAAGTTAATTTGCTAACTTATTGGAAAACACAACCATTATTAAAGCAAATTTGATTCGTAATTCCCAACGAATACCACTGGAAATAATTTATTTAATCCATGTTGTTCCAAAAACTGATGCTGCGAGTGTACAGTTTCGCGAAGAAATTCCGCTTGAAGTGTCTCCGTGGGTCGCGGATGTTTAGCAAAAATAGTCCCTGTTTGCGAATACAGAAAGTTGATTATCTTTTATTGTTATTTAAAGATGTATTCAGTAGAATGCTATCGAAGTTGCGACCTTAAATCGTAAAGAGTAAAGGACGAATTGGTTTGTTGGAGCTTGTTTTGTAAAATTGAGAGTAGCGCACCGCCCGTCGTGATGGGACCGCCGAATATTGCGACCCTTATTTATGTCCACTTGAAGTTTGCCGTAACTACAGCCACATCGAGGCACAGCATTTTTTCGCAAAACACGCATCGCTAGGACGCAGGCAATCTGGTTAAATTGGATTGCGTGATCTCCCTGCGCATAATTAAGCATGCATGAATAATTAATGCGGTAACATTCAGGATTCGGTAATTTTGCAACATGTGCCTTTTTGGTTGGGTTTGTTTATGTTGTTTTTAAGTAAATTTTCAGTAATATATTATGTTAGCGTGCTTGAAAAGTATTGTTGTGGCTGGAACTATAGAAATACAAAGTAGCTATCGATGTTCCAATAAAATAATACATAAGTCTGCCTTGAGCTAGGATAAAGCCGGTCGGAATAACATTGCATTCTTAGAGAACGAATGTAACAAAACAAATATTTTCCCACAAGTAAAGCCTCTTATTCCCTCGAAGGCATCGAGTGGGAATCCAGCGAAACAATAGGGAACGAAAATTATCCCGCTAAAGCCCAAAGCAATAGAGCCCCACACTCATACATATCACATGGGTTTCTGAATAATATTACAGTGTGCGTGTTCCCCTTTCTCTATGCTTTATATTCTGTTTTTTTGTTAGCAAAACTTCCTTGCCGTTCACTAGACTGTGGTGCAAATAACAATATTAAGACGGAAGATACTTTGACATAGATAACGTCCTAGAAAATAAGGATAAAATATAGGTTTAATTCAGGACTCAATATAAACAGATTATACATAAAAATCCATGTACATATTTCATTGTAGTAAGTTTATTTTGTTTACTCGTTCTAGTGGAATTCCACAATATGATAGACCTTCATTTTGTTTGTTTTCTCGAGGATTTGGTATATTTTCTTGGGTGTATTATAAGATACCTACACATTTCGTTTAAGAAGGTTCTGCTGGGTAGGTAGAGCAATCTTAAAGGGTTTTTAGGTAAGACGGGCCGGGATTGCGGTAAACTCCGACTTCCGTCTCGGTTTGATTACCATTCGCCCCTCGAGATGCCTGCCAACCACAGATGTAAGAAGCTTAACTCATCTTAAGAGATTTGATGCCAAAATAATTTTGAATTCGGGCCTCCGTGCCAAAGGTTTAATTACTTTTCTGCTTTGTTAAGTTTTCAAATTTTGCTTTTTGTTCTAGATTGTTGATTTGTTTTAATTTAGAAGTAATCCAAATACTTCGCTCACACTTTTTTAATTAAACAACACCATAAATGGGCACGTGTCTTTTTATTGTCATTTTTCTATTATATTAATTTCTTAAACTAACTTAATCAATTTTATTTACATAGGTAGTAGAATGCAATATTTTTGTTGTAATTTAGATAAATGCGTGTATGTAATTCATCTTATTTGATAAATAACCCAACCCCATATTTACTACACGTAGGAAGTTTGGTTAAAAAGTTACTTACTTTAATTTAAAACAATCATTTTTTTGCTGATTTAATTACTAAGGATATGTAGACAACTCCTATTCTTCTTACATCTCCACAATAAATGTGAGTATTATCTAAAGCGTGAAGGATTAAAACGTATCTGTGTAATATTTGACGCTCCGTGTGTCGTAGGCTTTCGGGGGTGGTACGCTCCGCCTTGTTCGCAGTTTAATAAACTTCTACAACTTTATTTGTCAGAGAAATTGGAGTATTTGTGTCTAGAAACATTTCAACACCATGACTTACAATAATTAATTTGTAAGTATACATAGTTCAAATAGTAAGACAATAGGTATTAAAAAGACAAAATAGGTATAAGAAAGCTCATATACGTTCATAATTTCCTTGTCTTCCATTTTTGCCACGAAATGCTCTAAACAAATAGCTTTAAATAACTTTTTTAAAACACTTTGTTCATTTTTAAATTGATTTATTTACCTGTTTATACTACACATTTTTGCCAATAACTGCACGGAGTTTACAAAATGAACATACCTATTTCAAGATTCCAAAAACTAATCCGGTGTTTCGCTCCAGAACAAAAGCTTCATATAAGATTTATTTTCGTATATTCTGTCTTAAACAAATATTCTCACGAAACCAAAAACAATCAAAACATTTACAAATACAGTTTAAAACAAAATAAACGTCAACCTACACAATTAAGCGACATGCTTACAATTTCCTTTTACGGAAAACAGAATTCTCCATCAAACTAATTTATAGCTTGTACAATTATATATCAACGTCAACTAAACCTTCAGAATTGATTATAAAACGATTTATCGCATTATTTACGAGACAAATGATAGATTATGCGCCCACGCATCGGTTAAGTAACTGTTCCCTGGTGTGATTCATGCAACGACTTTAAGAATGTCTACATAAAATTACCAACAAATTATACTCTTTATGATATAAGTAAACGTTGAATATGTGAAAATACACGTGTAAGATTGGGTTGTCGTTTTTTTATATACAACGTGAGCTTTATAAAATACCTTAATAGTACAGTAGGTGGACGCAGCGTAGTTGTGTTTAGTTCTCCTATTTAGCTTATACTAGGCTTTAAAGCTAAAAGAATTGTTAAAATAAAGTAACTCAAACAGTACCTCAAAAACAAAATCATAAAAATTTACTTAATTTTTCTAGGGATCTAAAAATCTTTCGGACTCCTTCAAAAGCTTCTTATAAGTTATTGAAATAACTCTACTCCTTTAATCTTGAAAGCTAGTCAAAATATACAGTGAATGTAGAATGCACAATGAATAACGGCTAAGGCTACACTGTTCCGTAAGTGCACTCGGCATTATCTACACTAGATAAATAAAGGTAATGCATGCCGTAAACCTGTTACTAGATATTGGTAGGGTTGATGGTGTGGCCGCCGCTTTACCTTAGGGTAAGGTTTCACTGTATAAATTGTGAATTATTTGGCAATGTTTGAGTTGGTATATGTTTCGTTAAGTTGGATTGATATAAAATAGAACTCCCGCTCTCATTTCCCTTTTGACGAGAATGTAATTTCGCAGTAAAATTATTAATTAGAATTAGATTTATGAGTTATAATATCAGAACTAAACTTAAAATATTTACAATAAATATATGTTACATTTTTAGACTAATGTCATAATGTACTTTTCAAACTGGGTAGGTATTTAACATGTAACATAGGTAATAAAAAAGAAACTAGTACATTTATATTTTCTAGACATTAATAGAAAACTAAAGTTACAAACATAACTTTAATTTATTGTTCATAAATTATAGTAAATAAGTAGTAAGTAAAACCACTATTCAGTAGCCATTCCTTGCGCAAGTAAGACCGCAGCTTTATGTTAAGATGCGAAGATAAGTGCCTGGCTTTTAACAGGTAGCTCACTTATATTACGTTCACTGGACATAATAGCTACTCACATAAATATACATGCAATTTAAATACATGACTATTCTTAAATTATTGCAAACTTTCTAATACTCTAAACAATGTAAGAAAAGAAAATGCAATCGCAATAACAATAAAAAATAATTAATTACTCAATAAAATAGTATGTAGGCTTAGTTTTTATAGTAGGTATTGTAAATATTTGCAAGGTATATTTTATGTAGGTTCTGTCATATAATATCTACGTATATTATAAATGTTGGAAGCAACACTGGAAGGCGAAAAATAATTTTTTATTTATGTCCCATTCAAACAAACGGTGAGCGCCAACTTCTTACTTTACGACATTTTTAATAACCTTTCACATTAAGCTGCATATGCCTAATTACCTCATAAAGGCTTTGCTACACAACAAGAAATTATACTTCAACGGATACTAACTGATCTTCTATTTAACGTTATTTAGAAGAGACATTGTTGTCCCCTAAAGCATTGCTAAGTAGGCACATTCTAGTTTTATTTAAGTGTGCAACTAGGCTTAATGCTGAAAAATAAATGAACGGCGACAGTAATGTCTATGCGACTTTTATTTTCCTTTTGTGTATTTGCCGGTTAACATATAAAAAAAAAACAACTGAGTAAGAGAAACGGAGGTGTAGCTTTTGTTTTGTATTATTTTACACAAGTTTTTAAAGTCACAAACATTTTAAAGTAGTATTTTTCTGAATTTGTTTAAACATACTTTAACGAGGAAAGCGGTTGGAAAGGAACATAGCAATAAGGTAAACTCCTAAACATTCTTTCCTTGTTCGTCCGTTTTAATTAACGCTTAATTCTCGAGAAACAAAACACGTTTAATGAATCGTACAGAAATACTTTTGACGCAGCTCTGTTTTGTTAAGTATTCTAAACTAAAACAGTGTGCCTTTTCACTTCGAGTTTTGTACGTTTTTGTTGAAAATATAAGAAGGTACTTAGAAACCAAATAATTTGTATTTGCGAAATACTGCTACATCTATAATTTAGTGAATGTATGCATCACTATTTGTAATAATGTTACCTACACATAGGTGAAATTTATTTTATTACACTTAAATGTAGCCGCTCTAATTTAAATTAAATGTTTTAAGTTTTATCATAGACTCTGTGTTTAAGATGAAGACAGACAAGAAGAAATTAAGTACAATATAGTGTCATCATGTGAATTAGAATCTTTATAACAATTATTTTTATATTAAACTAAAAAGTCCAAAGGTTAGATAATTACATAACACGCGTATTAGACATCAATAATATCCAAACGAATATTATAAAGAATACAAGATAAAAATTATCTAATATACGGCGCCAATTACACAATACTTTTTCTTTTAAGTTGCCGCTAAACAATCTGAGCAAAACACATCTAATCAAATAAGGTCAAATAATTCCAAAGCACAGCTGATAAAAAAGTAGGTATTGTACTGAGTACCCACGTAAGACTTAGAATTATTATCATGAGCTGCTATTTTGCGAATTATGTAAGGTATATTTTAGCGTTTTAATATCGAAAGTTAAAGCACCGTGTATATCAGACGTCTAAAAAAACTTGCACACAAAAAGAACAATAGATGATCGATTGACTCAAACAACTATTCGTCTTACCTCATCGCGTGTATCGTAGCAAGTTCGAAGGAATATTAATTACACGCTCAAATTAATTGCATAACGAATCTTCTACTTATACAAATTCTAACGTAGAACAAACTAACTCAGCTGAAGCATTTTACAAAGAGAATTCATATCTAAAAGGGTCGCGATAGCAAAAAAGCGGGGAAAGTTAACCCTATTGTGCCACCCTCATCTAAAAAGTGGGCCAATAGGGGACGGTTATGGGCTGACAATGGATTTTTTCCTACCAATCGATATGATTTTACAAAATGGCCGCTTTTGACCGTTTCCTTTTTTGTGTTCGGATCGACAGCTATGCTCTGACGTCACAGGCTATTAATAACAATGGAGCACGATTCTTTTTTTGCGTTAGTCTCGTTTGGGTTCCGTATGCAACGTTGGGTTGAACGTTTTGAAAACGAAATTATTATTTAGTCTAACAAATAATGGATTATTTGGTATGAAGAACTTATTAATATAAACCTGCGTGATATTTAAATCGCAAATAGAATAGGTTGTAAAATCAGACTAAAAACCCTGCAATTTTGTTTATTTTGCATGTGTAGAATAATTTTGTGCCATGTTCAATCATAACAAGCTCATTTTCAACCCTGCACGTGTCATTTCATTTCTCCTTTTGGGTTCGTTATTTTGTCCTCGCTGGGTTCATATCTCTCAAATATTTTTTGCCTTTTATCAGATCCAACAATGTATTATTTGGTTAATATTTTGTACATAACCAAGAGTATGTTTTGTTGTAACTGCAAAAATATCGAAGCAGATACCTAAAATGTAAAAACTTTGGCTTTAAAACATGTTTTGAAAAGTATAAGTAATAAAAAATACATTTCACAAAATTAATTTGATTGACACCTACATTAAATGAAAAACAGGTAAATGTCACCTTATTAAATGAATGAGATCGCTCTACATTTTTTCTCATCGGTATATAGATATTGTAGTAAGGCAAAGACACATTTTGCCGTCCGCCCCTTTATAAGCTTCTTGTAGATACATATTAACTGTTATCACGTCACCGGCAGCCTTGTATTTAGAGCTCGCTGATACTGATACAATAAGGCCTTCCTCAATGTAGTGTCAGTTAATAGCTGTAGAATTGTGTATTGTAATATAATTTTGTTCTGTTAATGTAAAGTAAAATTACCGTTCTATCTATGCTAATTACAGCTAAGGTACTGCAATTCATGCGAAATTAAAATGATGTATGAGTCCCTATACATCATTTTCAGTATGTAGAAATTAGGTACTAACATGATAATAAGTTACACCACAAGTGTGTCTAATTTATGATACCTTGTCTAGTCATATTCATTACAAACTTAGTTATTCTTTTAATATCTGAGCAGTCTCCTTGGTACTTATAAAAAGTTGAAGTTAGGGTAAAATTAAACAAAGGTCATCTTGAAAAAAATCTAAGGATAGAAATCTATATTGTACATACAAATACAAATCTAAAAACAAAAGCAATATGTACAACTCAGTAAAACACACAAATAAAAAGAACAAAAAGCATAAAACATAAGCAGAGACAATATCCAAAACAAAAATATATCCATTGCTACCGATATTTATCAAGTGAAAGTAAATCGTAGAAAAGGCAAGAACCTCCCTAGCAACCGTCTAATCTAATAGCTACGTAGATACCGCAACCGAACCACAATCGATTTCACAACATAAGCTAACTCTATGTAACTAGACTATACTAAGAGACATCATACCTAAAAATCTGTGTTCCCACTACTTTGGTACAGAAAAAGTAAAATAAATAAAAAACACTTCAAGCTGTAATTATTCCTAATTGGTCATTTCAATGTCAATATCAACAGCAAAAAACAGAAACCAGATAACATCTGCCCCGTATTATTTGCTACAACTATGAATGCCGAAACAAGCCAAGTCGCGCCATCTATCTGGCTCGACAAAATTCTGCAAACTGTACTGTACATATACTCGTGTCTGTGTGTATTCGAGTTTCGTTACGTAAACACGGGCTCACAAACACACACGTTGAATATAAAGTCGTGTATTTACAGTCGACACGTTTGGCTGTGTGCATTGGCAAAGTAAACGCTGCGCATGTGTGCCTCGTCTGTACGCAAGTTTACAGTCGGCATTCTGTAAGTGTGGGGTATCGTGTAGAGACGCCGAAGTTGTCGCACACAAACAAAAAACTTTTTCACAACGTTACCACTAGCGACATCTGGTTCGCGACTATGGAACTAGAACATCACAGAGCTTTTGCAAAAAGCTGCTAGTGAGTTTTCTAGTTAGATATTCTATTTAATTTTGTCCAACAGGATGCTTTAATTGGAAATACAAATTAAGGAATCATAAATATCTTGTAAGAAAATATTTATCGTGACATTCGCAATTAAGCGCGTAATTATGATTTGTACGTATTACGTCATTGAGCAATTTATTTAACCAGGTAATCAGTCATTGCTTGCTTTATAATCGGACCAGCTAAACTAGTTTAAGATCATTTTCTTATAGAGCAATTAAGTATGTAGATTAGTTTCCATATTATGAAATATGGATGCTTTATAAAAATTATAATGGTTTATTCAAAATGAATATGTTGTTTTATATGCTTATGAAATAATATCATTAAATATTATCAAGGCTATTTAGATTATTGAGACATAAAATATTAGGTATGCTAGTTTGAAGAATAACTCTAAAAGTTCAAGTTTTGTATGTTAAACTGTTTATGAAACGTTTGTTATTCTACTATTTCTTTATTCAAAAGTCATTTATTAATAATACTTGTACAACCATGGACTTTAAATAATAAAAAGCCCCCATATTAAAATGTATAATTTAAATAATTATACGCAGGCTTTACAGATTTATTTGTTGAACAATTTTGTGCATTTAAAATTTAATATTCCTAATTGGAACCTTATATTCTTTTTAAGCAACCTATTTACCTTATTAATAATTCGCTTTTAAACTTGTGGTACCTGTTGTTACCACAAGTATGTATGCAAGTAGTGGTTAGAAAATTTTCACGAACGTCACTATTCATGTGCGGTGCGGTAAAGCTTAAAATAGATATCTTTATCAAAGACTTCCTTTACGTACGGTCGGATTGAATTCGATTTGGATAATTATTACAAAGGCGTGTACTAATTTATAATTCAAGGATGACGGCGGATACGTAATCAATTATAATAAAAATGCACCAACGTAATAACAGTTAATAGGCAGGCCCCAAAAATAATTAAAACAAAAGATAATTTATGCTCTCGGTATTCCCATTTGTAATTAACTAACTAATTATAAGTTTTTTCGTACATCAAAAAACTTAATAATTATCTCAAACATGTTCCTAATCTACAGTAGCAAGTAGGTACCTACAACTTGTAGATATTATAATATTTCTTCCATTCATTTTTATTCCAAGGTTTTATTTTTCCTACTTCGAAACAGTATCGCATGTTAGACAACGTCACATCAACGGTAGCGCGTCACATGGCTATTATGTCATTGCATATTATTACACGCGACAAACTCGGTCAATGGCCTATGAAACACGCAATTTTCGTAGCAAAATTCCGTGTAAAACGTCTCAGAATTACGTTCCATTCTTAATGAAGTTTAGCTAAGTTCAATCTTAGTTATTTCTAGTAGCGTGCCAAGGATACTGCGTGAAATGAATCCAGAATTAACATTTTTGCTGTGCAAGGCCGGGCGAAGTCGGACGCCTACGATTTGTATCGCGCTGAGATTAGTAAAGTTCATTGACGTTTCGCGTAGACGATACGAGGGGATTAGGGGGTCCGCGTGTCGAGTCTCGTTATGCCGACGCGTTAGAGTGAGAGACATTCGGTGCCTAGCAAATTGTCGCTCGCGTCTCGTGGTAGCAGGTGCCCATAATTGGCATTTAGTCGGCCGCCTGTTTGAACTTTTGAAGGTCAAAAAATAAACATTTGGCGAGACTGATATTATGTGTTCTTCTTTAACACGGTAATACTAGCTAAAAATTAATTGCGAAACTGAATTATCTATAAAAAATCTAAACTCTTGCTTTAAAAATCTACAATGTGAAAAATACTTTCTTTGAAGAAGTTCAAAGTTCATTTTACCAATTAATAAAATTTTAATAAGTTTGCATAATTATAAGAAAAAACGAGTAAATAAGTTGAATGAGATTTCTTACTTAAAATTTTTAACATCACTACTACACAGCACTCTCCCTTATGCAGCGCCATCGCGCCAGTGTGAAAGTAGTCCTCAGTGGGATTTAAAGTTTCATAAACTACGCTTTAGCATTCATGTATTTTTACCCGGTGGAGAGTTTCAGAATGGTATTTTAAAATGAAACCTTTTAAAATATTTTTCGGTATTCACGGGCAGTGAGCATAACTTATCTCGTTTTGTTTTTGTTTAGATATAGCCGATTCTACAAATACGCGAGATTGACGTAACTCCATCATTTATTTAGACTTGAATAAATCTTGAGCAGCCTAAACTTTTGTGCGTCAGCTAAACTGGTTAGTTTTAAGACTTTGAAGCACCGGTTCAAAGTCAAAAAAAGTTGTCCAATTAAGTAAAACAAGTTGCGAAACAAAACTCTTTTTACGTAATCCGTCCTTCGTAGAACTAGGATGAATTGTATTCGCAAACGTCTGGAAAACTAGGACGTATCCGGCGTAATATGTGAGTTTGGATGCTCTACATTTGCGTACGTTGGACAAGTTTAATCAAAACAAATTTGCAAAAACAGATACCGTCAGTTCGCTCGATGATAATGAGTTGTTCGCGACACGCTTAGTTTGGCCTCATCTTATTAAAACAATGCCAATTTGTATTCTAGTGGGTAAAAATAAACGATGTCGGCGCTCTGAAAACATATTTTTCTCTCGGGATTTTTATGCGGCGTGCTGATGTCGATTTTTGTTGACAAATAATTTTCAGAAATATTTGAATCGGATGATAATATAAAAATAGAAATGTGTTTTGAGATAAAAGATAAATATTAAGTAACATAACGCAATATCTCAAACTTTTGTATCTTGGATATGTGTGATACTCTACATCATAGTTTAGTCCCCGATGTATAGTCAAAGTATATAACAATTATTGTGACAACGAAAATTCAACCTTATGCCGTAATGATAAAGTATATATTTGAAGTACTTTTGAAGTATCAACCGAATATCATCTCATTCGTGTGATGTAACCGAAGACGCGGGAAGGCATTAGTCAAGATTCAAACACGTTTTTAGACATTATAGTATGTGGACCGAGCTCGCCGCCCACATCGCACAAAGCGGGTTTAATAATAAAACTCATTGATTACGCCTCACCGCAGGCGGAAATTAAGCACCGTTTCTAATCGTCATCCATCCCTATCATATGTTATGATGATAGAAAGAGAGAAGTACCATCGAAATCGAACCGGTCAGTAATGAATTGTAGGAATTGATCGACCTTCGGTCCTTTTTGAGGTTAATCTGATTTCCCGTGGGAATATTTAGTTTTTCCAAGATACAATCATGTATTAAAAAGGGTTAAGGAGCAAAAAAATTAAAACAATTTAGCACAGGGAAGCTGATAATTTTAATTAAAAAGAACAGATGCGGTACACTTCGATTCGAACCTGATTTATGATTCATCACCGTAATAAATATAAAAAAGTTTAGATTGTAGCTAGACGAGAGTTAGGTGAGTATTACCTTGCACACTTCTTATTCCAAATCGTCATTACAATAATAATCATAAACAGAAATATTTTCTGTTAATTTTGGCGTCATTAACAAAACAAAAAAGTTTTTAAAGTTTAATATACCCCTTGCACTTACCATAACAACCTGAGGTAAAGTTACATAGAGTTTCTTTTCAGCAAAGTTGCCTTTTGCAACCTCTTTAGATGTAGGTATGTCTTGACCCTACGAACCCATGGGAAATGAGAGAGTGCTGCCCCAGGTTCGTGGTTGAAATCGAACGAGGTAAATAATAATAAGCTAGACGTCATAGTTTTGAAAAGATCCTGATGGTAACATGAATAATATCGCTTTTACTCGTACGGATAACCTATAGAAAGTTGTAGATATTTTTAATACAAAACATACATATTTTGGAAGTATACCTTCGGCTTAGAAACTTATATAAACGAGCATTCCCTCAGTGAAAATGACCTAAATTTGGCAGCATCTAGTAGACTGTACGCCAAAACTAATATAGCTACGAAAACTCTAGGCTCTCAAACACCTAAACTGTACAAGGTGTTGAAGATAGACCACTGAATAAATTAACAAACTTTCACCTGAACGTTGCCTAATTATCATATTACGTTCGTTAAATAATAACCTGCCTTTATATACCTTCGAATAACTACGTAATAGTTATAAATTTTATCTAACAATAACATCAAAGTGTGTCATAATTTTCGGTAACACAAGACTAATGATATCACGGGACTGAACACCAATTTAATTCCACGCTAGTGTAGCCGCGATAAAAACGAATAAAACCAATAAATTTTCCATGTGTCAGGTTGTTTCACATGCACAGTACCTATTATATATGATACATATGACAGATAGGGCAGCCCGCTATCAAAGAGTTAATTACCTAATTAAGAACCTCTGTCTGTAGCTCTATACATATTCAGAAGGTATCTATATAATAATATAAAAACTCATTAATCTGTAGGAAGTTAAAGGCCACACAAGCAGTTTAACTGAAGATGGCTATCTCTGTCCCGCCTCCAGTAATCGGATATTGGGAAAAAGAGATGGATAGAAAGTAGGCTTGCGCGTCCTTCGAAAGGCTTTACCGGGGAAACTGGTTTCAATAAAATGCTGCGGGACGCTGCTAAGGTTTCGGAAAATTCTATTAAATTTTTTGGAGGCTTTTAGCAATTTTTTATATAATTTAACCTTAAAACAGAGAAAATCTCATTAATCATTGCCTTTTCAATGCTGCAATATACACGCCAATAAAATAAAATAAAAACGAGACATATGTCCATAAAAATACGTTACATTTCTCATCAAAAATAAATAGTGAAGCGAAAAGCACTTGGAATTAAAACGTTTATTTACAGAAATAAAGTCAAAATCTCTTAATCACGTGCAGTAAATTGATCTTATGAATAACAAGACTATGTCACCATTATCATAGATAGAGCATTACTTTTAATAATAGTCACGCCTTTATATAACTGTCATCAACAAGCATCGTTGTCAACTGTCAACTAATTGAATTTACAAAATGCAGTACTAATTCACTAAACTAAAATTTAAAAACTTATTTTTTCTTCTAACACAATGACAAAATAATTGTGTCGTATTCAATAGATAAATCTTTTAAAAATCACTTTTTTTTTCGAATTTGTCGTGTACAGAACAAAATAATTGGCAACAAAAACAACGCTACGAAAATATTCAACTACGTCCCGAAGCATTCGGTGTAGTTTGGAAAAGCCTCCGAGGATTTTGGATAGATGGCGTTAGGCTCTACGTAATGGCTTCCTTCCTTTTCTGCCCGCCAACCGCTCCCAGCCCTTACATATTCTGTTCATATTAATTTTCTAGACCAAACTAGGGTTATTTAAACATTTTCCGCCCAAAAAATGCAAATTGCAAATATTGAATCAGCATTCCAACCAGTATTTTATCAGAATAAATTTGAATACATTTCTTTTCATACATGGTATTGGGATGAAGCTTATCTCAGTGCACGTTATTTATTAGTGTAGTGAAATTTTAAAGTAAATTCTGAGCACCTTTTAAACCTAAAGTAATATTTTCAAGGTAGGTATAAGATAAGAAAAATAAATTGTTACTTGAAAGCAGCCTGTATTTTTCTTAAACTAAAAGGAATTTTTGCCTTCAGGCCTTTTTAAAGTAATTCCATTACTAACTTCTTAGATCTAGGTTCTACAAGACTACTAATTAGAATTTCAACATAAACTGCAAATGTTTCCCTGAAGTTTATACGTCTACGGATTCCTATAGAATAAAGAAAAAACGTTCCAGTAAGATTGCTAATAAGTGGTGCTATTTCTAAGATGGCCGCTCTGGCGTCGGCTTCTATGAATGTTATTTATGGATGTTATTTTTATTAAAACTTTTCCTAATGATCGGTTAGATTTATGTAGATGTTTCTGGATCAAACAGTGTTGCATAACGGAGGAAGGGCGGGCGTTTCGTTGCCATATTTATAGCGACGCTCACCGCCGCCGTCGGCCCACGCATGCGCACAAAGTAACCCCCTTATTTGTTGGTAAACATGGTCCCGTTGTGTGGTCGATAATGTTTTGTGCACCTCGTGGAAAATAATTTAGAGCTTGATAAAGGAATTGAGCAGAGGGCGTTGGTTACGCTATTGCGTCGCAGCGCAGAGCCCTCCCTTGTTCCGAAATCATTTCGGGCCATTAGGCTTGAATTATCGCACCGTAGGCATTTAGATTTAATGAGAAATGGTGCCAGAAGTAATTAGTAAAGTTGTGTGGAAATGTATATCTTAGGATTTATGGATAGACCCCAACTAATTAGAACGTGTTTCCAAGTCCATACCATTACATCTGTTGTTTGACCTGCGCGCGCAATGCGGGCGCCAGATGTCCTTTACAAAGAGCTCGTTACAATATTCATGAAAATTATTTCCATTATCATTCCTACATACCTACATTATAAACAGCTATTAACGTGGAAAAAAACCACTTGGCTTACACCCCGACGTGGCGATGATTGAACGTGTCAATACTCTACATTCTGTTACAAACTTATTTTTGCGGTTCCGTAAATACCTATGCACTCATAACTGTAGAAAATAACAACGTTAATTGCATGGTTATGTACATCTCTACATGCAAACATAACATTGTAGCTAAACACAGGTTATCTGTAATCAGTGGTTATATTAATAGGTGTTTGGGGCGCAAGCACATATATACAATCGGAGTATAACGCAAGTACATTATGTATCTGTCAAAATCAGAGCATTTATTTATGAGTTTAAATGAGATATGGTAATTATTCAACTAGTATCGAGCGGATGTAACTTCGTGTAAATCATTTTGATAAATTGTTCTTATTAATTTATGTTGTTAGTGAATACTTAATTGTATTTTAGTTGTAGGTGGTTATATAAGCAAGTCTTATGAAGGTAGATCCTTATTCATGTATCGTAATTAACAATATATTGTAACTAAAATAATTTAATAGCGATTTCTGATAAAAAGCATTAGTAAACGGAATCATCTACTAATAGGTAAATAAGCCTCCCCTCTTTTCTTTCAAACTATTCCTTATTCTCATTAATTATAAACATATATAATTACATAAAAGAAAACCACCTCATTAACTTCATAGGATAGAATCACTGGAGCATAAACAAATGACTACTGTAACTAAGGTGCGTAAGTATATAAATGTATGTATCTAAACTCACAATATATATCTACATCTTAGTAACTAAAGCTTCTTAATACTATTATACATTAACAATGTGTTATCTTGATACTAAATATAAATGCCAGTCATATCTCATTTTTCTATCAGTTTATCAGTTACATCTAAATATTTATGAAGCATAATACAGTCGGTTAAGGAAGTGATTATGAAATCTTATCTGCTGTTTAAAATTCCTTTATATAAGCTTAATTATTCTTGTATATAATTAGTAACTTATAAAGGTGGTTAAAAGTGAAAAAAATGATAGTTTTTTTTTATAATTCATATGTTTATATAGATTTCTTAAGTCTCAACCTTTTTTTTTATTATGATACATGTTTTCTTCGGATTCATATTAGAAATTATTATAAGCTAAATCATGTTTATTTTCAAATGTTGTTGTGTGTAAATTTCATGTAAAGAATACGAAAACTAAAAATAACACCAAAAACAATTTCTAAATAAGGTTATCCGACTCATGTTACAACAAAGAGAAAACTGTTTACGACTTTTTTATTTACTTCAACATATTTTTGGGATTGATCGATAAATTTGAAACTCGACCGTAGCTTTGATTCTTATATTTTACACTTGGTATATATGACGAAAAATAAAAACTATTATTTATACTGACGAAAATCAAAAGACTGGGTAGAGATATTAACTCTTTTAAATATCTTCTATCAACATTCTGACATTTGATTGAAGCGTAGGTTCTAAGTAGGTGATGGATTTAGGTACGAGTAGCTAATGTGTTTTTGAGAAAATATTGAACTAACTTTATTAGCCTTTACATCCTATCAAGCTTTATTTCATTCACTAAACTATATTTACTTTTAATATAGTTTACAAATATAACCTTTACATAAATGTCAAAGTTTTCAAATAAATCTTGAGATTATCAATTAGTACACGCTACATTGCTCGACTGCATGCTATGTTGCTTAAAGAAGATTACTCAAGTACCTGATCGTAAATTTTCTTACTATACGCGATAGATACATATATATATCGAGTACGACCTACGCATTACTTACGTACAAAATAAACTAAACACTCAACGGGTGATAACACTTCTATATACATATTTCAATTAGATAGCGGAGCGGCGCCGGCGCTGCTCTGTGCCCTACTATCATATTATTATCACACCTGAACTCTAGAGAGCTTGTTTGTTTGTTTAATGCAATATGTAAGTACTCAGGAAAGTAAACACGCTTTCAATATATTTTAGTTATATTTACGGCAGAAAACATAGTGTGTGTTGATTGGAATTTAGGTAAATGTAAGCTTAGCCTAATATTATTTTGATTAAGTATTTATGAATATAGTTTTTCGTTAAACCGATAAGTATTAAATCCTTTTACAAGTTGATGTTTAAGTCTAGGATGAGGAATCAGATTTATCAATTAATCTTCTTTAACCTCAATACAATAATTTTAGAGGAAACCAAATCGTGTAGGTATACTTTTTTCCATAGGTATTGGAATTCAGTGGTAAACGTCGCGTGTATTTTACAAGCAAATCCAAAGCAAGAGCTAGTGTCACGATAAAATAAAAAGCAACCATTGATACTAACTAATGGAGCCCCGACACGCATTAAGTGCCCGTTTCAACTTATAACTTTAACTTTTCCTCCAAAACTTTACTTGGCTTTCACATTATCTGCTGTAGACTAAAAAACATTGAACTGTTTGAAAGCAATTGTGACGTGTTAGCGTGAAAAACTTATCTACAGTTTGTACTTTTTGTCTTTATATACCTTATCTGTTATTTATTGATGCAATACTTAGGTACTGTACACAATCATTGAAGCGAAGGAACGGTGTAGCTTTTAAAAGAGGTTCTGTCATTTACCGACAGATGACAGAAAACGCAAATGCTTGAAATACTGAGATGATCAAATTCGTACCGTTTCAGAATTGTATGCTTTACATAAGTATATTTATATAGACCGACCGATAACCAACGTAGCTAAAATTTGGTGAGGTGAGTGAGGTACATTTATTTAACCTTTCTCCTTAAGACATAAATATTGGCACGCTCACCTATTTTCGTAGCCGTTGTTTACGAAAAATCTACAACGCTAAAAGTGAGTAGATACATAATGTAAAAGTTCATTCTAACGCGATATAAAAAATGAACGAAAATATAACGAAGGAAGGGGACAAAGTTTCTTAACTAAGCTACATAAAAACAATATCTACCTACCGACTTATCTACCCACCAAATTAACCTTCTCACACAAGTTTCGCTTCCCGAGGCATTCTGAAACAAACAAACATCGCGCCGACGGCCCCTCGCTCTCCCTCGAGGGGCGCAGTGGGGTACCACCCCTACGCGAGGGATCGCAGTATTTCTTGATTACCACAGGTCCTACGCTGCACCAAGCTAAAGATCTGCATGCGAATTTCCAAATTTACTAAATCTCGATTCGATACTCGAAAATGATATCGATTCTAGGAACGAGTGCTCCAAACGAGACGACATTTTGATGGTACCGGAGACATTCGCCGTTCGATTTACGTTATCGATTTCGAAATGCATTAAGAGTGGGACGTGATCTGTTTGTGTTTAGTTTGTTTTAATTTATTTCGTTCCTTATCCTTTGTTCTTGAGAATTAACTAAATTGGAGGCGGCAATGACGCGGTAAATGGGATGCAAATGTATGGTAAGTCGGGAACGAAGCGGCCCCATACATTCAAATCATATCATTTGTGGCGCCGCTGCCGCCGACAATATCCGAAATGTCGTGATATATCGCGAGGGAAAAAATGATTCGATGTTTATAATAAGAATTGGTGATCCAGTCGTGAGAGAAAACGATAGCGACACGAGTGTCATACTTACATGATTCTGTGTACGAAAATGAAAACAAGGCTTTATTTTTTCCTTCTTTTATAACTTACTCTACATAAATTGTTATCCTGACTTAAATTATGATTTGATTGATGAAGACAAACAACATTACATGATATTTTTGTATATATATATATATCTTCACATAGTTACACACGTACTAGAAATTCCCATTCTTGCTTATAAATAGGTTCTGTAAGAGTCGTCTTAAACGCGGCGGGATGTCGAGCAATCAAAACGAAAATCGATGAAGTTGTAATTAAAATTTGCATAAATATTTAACTAATTTGAGAATGTTTTAATCATATGCCAATAATGAATGTTGATAGACTATAAATTACTTTATCGATTACCTTGCATCGATACTTATCGGTAGTAGGTACATAGTAATATGTATTTAATGAATCCTATTTGAGACACGTTCCATGTTTTGAAATTTTGTTTAGATAAACAAAATTTCAAAACAATTTTACAATTTTAACCTAACAATTTTAACTATGTAACCAATAGAATTTATTCTTCTAAATAATGAGTATAATAATATCATGTGAGGTTGCATTGAAATCGAATAAGTCACGAAATATTTTATAAACAATTTCGGACTGATCAGATTGCATTTATTGTGAAAATATGGATTAATTAAATAAACAAAATTGTGAAGTAATTTTATCTAATTTAAACTTTTATTAAAAACATAAATAATGTTATGTTTTTCTTGTTATCCACGATCTCGACATTTTTATCTTTGATACAGGCATGCGCTCGGATTTTGGGAGTATCACTAACTAGTTATTTGTATGCGTTTCTTATCACCAGCTTTATCTCCAAAAGGTACTCCCTTTACCTACCAGTCGATGTCAAAAACTTAAAATTACATGTTTACGCTGCAATGAAAACGACACCAGGAAATTAAAACAAAAGAAACCACCTATTCTACCTAATTTAAAAGCAAGTATATTTGCATATAACTTAAGTTTGTTCTTATTTTGTATCTGGGATGACGAGGTAACCATTAAGCCTTTACTTTATGTATGTAAGTAGATCCTTTATTACATTTTTGCGAATATAGTCCGACATTTTGACACCCGCTGAGTGGGTGGTTAACCTTCCATAAATAATTTTCAGTTACATGTTTGGTCAAATTATTAATATTTTACGATCGGTACCTATATAAATGTTCTCTATATAGTTATTTAAGGTAGACGGAAATGAGTGTGGTATGACGTGATAATGCAGTTGAAATACCTAAAGTGCTGTAGGCACTCACCATTTAAACTCTGAAGTTTAAAGACCATAAACACCATAACATCACGCGATAAAAAAGCAATTCACGATAAAAAAGTTCACCAAAAATAATATAGATTAAACTGAAATTATGTGTAAAAACTTGACCATGTATAAAGGTGAATGTATAAAAAGCATTTACTAATTATTTTGCTATCGCAGGTGCGTTATACAAAAGGCTAACAATAAACATATCAAAAATGCAATTTACTTCAACGAAACTTAAATTAAAACATCAAGTCTAATGGTTTTATTTCTAGTCGGCCCCCGCTAAAACTGATACAAAATCATCTACTACAAAAATGATCCGTAACGATTAGCTCATAAATTATTGTTAGGATAATTGCGTATATTATAAGCATAAAAGATTAAAAAGAGCCTCCATAGAAACGAAAAACGAATGTGTTTTTTTACGGGTACGGGTGAGATAACCTGTCTATACTCACATACATTTATATATTTATAGGTAGGTCCAAGTTATTGACATTTTAATTCCAAAGCCTCGTAAGTCAAAAGTTGTGGCTAATATATTCGTGTTAATCGTAGGATGGTTCATTTAAAAAGTTAAAATTAGAATTTTAAATAGATTACATAATTCCCTACAAAAAGCGCGGTGGGAACATCTTACTAATATTCTTTATTAAAAAAACGAATCTACATTAACCGCTGTATTTAAAGTAGTTTTTGTTACATACAGGCACAAAACAAAGCGCGCAAACATTTCAAATTGTTGTTCCAAAAAATAAAACACTTGTACAAACAAGTGTTGAGTTAAACAACAGCATTTATAAAGTACGTATATATTATACACCCTAGGTCGGTAAAGGCCCATCCACACAGAATGTGGCGGGTATTAAGTACGTCCAGACGGCACGGTCGGCCGCGTCAGCATCCGAACCCTTATGTATTTCAACCCTTAGACGGCGGAACCGCTAAACAAGTCTGAGTGGCTTTCTACTTGTTTTGAGTGGATCAAGTCATGAGAGGACGGGATTAACGATTTAAATTAATTCATTCGAAAGCTTCTCTTTTCATTTGTTTCTTGGTTAATTCAAGAGGATTATTTGAATAAAATTGTATTTATAATTTGCAGCTGCTTTTTTCGTAAATCTTGATGAACTATTCTACTTTTTTTAAATTCCGCGTAAGAAATAGATTTTTATATTGTGTTAAAAAACTAGTTACCTACATAAGTAATTCCTCGGTATTTTTTATACCTAGGTACGAACTATCCTCTGTATAAGCAACAGAATGAATGCAGCTTTGTCATGTAGAGTAACCATTTTATCAATCCGGTTTAAAAAGATTGAAAAGAAAGCTTGAATAGATAAGATAAAAATTTGGTATTCCTAACAGCATTGTTTGGTTATGTAAATATCTTATAGATAAACAGTGATAGTGGTGACTCTACATTTCTTAGATAAAATGAGATTAACTATCTACAAAAATACCTACCTAATTAACTGGACACTTAAATAGCTATAGGTAATATTTTTAGAGAAATAAAATACAAAGCAAGTATGTAAGCTTATAACTTCGTATTCGTACACTATTCCGTATAAAATGAAAACTTTATTTTGCTACAGGGAAGGGGACCGCGTTGTACCTAACTAAAGTACGGAAAACGTCAAGCGTTGAACTTTAGAGGAAATATTCACCAAACTACACGCTTAGCATTTAAGGGACCAACACTTTAGTGAGATAACCTTTTGTTGGAATGTCTGTTATTTGTTACGACAGTTGTTATACTTAACAGAATATTTTAAAAAGGAACGTTTTAGTATTCTACATTACGAAATTCTACAAAGAACATTTTTACCTTTAAAATACAAACGTAACTTTACCCTTGTACTCTTATCAAATATTATTTAAATTGAACAACTAAGATAAACTCTGAATTTAGAATACAACTCGCAAGAAACACAAAATTGATTTATAAAAACCATTTCAACATGGAACACAAACATTCACGAAATAGGAACATTCTATAAATTACATTATTTACGAATGTAGACTGAATTGAATGAGTAAATTGAACAAACAGCTACTGAACAAATTAAATTGGAGTCCCGAAACGTTATTAACGTATTCGAGAGTCAATTAGCCGGTGTATTAACAAAATAATTATTCAACAATTATTTCAGCATCGTAACGCTTTGATAACGCTCACAGACCCGTTCAGGGCATCTGTTGCCTGCCCACAGTTGGATACTCGATCTTAGCACTCAAACAAACATGCATTCTACATCTTAGATTTAGGATACAAATCCTTATGTTTCTTACAATAAGACCCATTTTCCCCTGCATTTTCCTTTCAAGTACGCAGACTTAATTGTAGAGAAGTAGAATGTTGTACTGTTCTTAAAATTAATTTTGGCCTCTTGAGACTCCACTCGGCTTTCGGACAAGATTAAATCAATCTCTAAGTTAATGAATTTTGGTATGTATCTTAAAACGACTGAGAAAACACTGGTGTCGAAAGTAGCTTTCTAAATTAAAAGATTAAATTCATATTTTAAAAGAAAATGAGGTACCCGATGCCCTTTTGATAAGTCGTAGTGGTATGTGAATACACGTTAAGCTTCTACATTATTTATGAATTAATCCGGCAGTTATCGATAGCTGATCTACGATTGTATAAATAGATAAACATTCATCTAGATTTGAACTTAGATAGCCTAGGAATAGATCTAAAGTGTGAGAATACTGTTAATAAAATAAGAAGGTCACATTATAGCACGTTATTTATGTTATCTATCTATTCAGATACGTAGTATTATATCTCATACTTTTAGTGATATTATAGAGTTTTGACTGTAATACTCGTGCGAAGATGTTTGATACTATGTAAACATCTTAGGTAATATCTACATCAATAATGTAAACCACCTAAAGCCTACTCTTTAAAAGTCTTGAATATTCAAAAGGTATAAGCGAATAATAAAAGAGGCTTCTCATATTTCGCGCCTACCTCATTCAATTCATGTAATATATGATTCATACAATGTAACAGTTTTCGTGAGTTCGGCGTGTGCCTACACGGAAAATCGATTCGCTTGCGTCTATCCGGTCTCTTGTCCCCATTATAAGTTGGGTCTCCGATCCCTGACGATCCGAGGGGAGGAAACACCCTGTGTTATGTAGAACGTTGTATTATGTCTGAAAACTCCGCAATGTATTGGAAAACTTTCGCTCTATTCAACACAGTTTCGTAGGTTGTTGTATGACTAAAATGTTCAGTATTATTTAGGTAACATAGTAGTTAAAGGTATTTATTGAAATGACTAAAAATATCTTGAATTTTAGCAGGTCGATATACCTAAAAGTTTTGTCGCAAAGGTAAGGCACCTCAGCACTAATTAGGAACACCTATATTCAACCACGTATAAATCGGGCCATTCCACATTATTTATGAGAAAAATATATTTTGCTCAGCTACCATAACAAGAGACGTTCACACGATCATATATTTTAATTAAAATCGTTTGTAACATGTATACCTTATTTATCCGAGAAAATAAGACGACGTCGTAGCTTTCGTATGTTTACGATATGTATTTCAATGCGTTAATTCGATACGTAATATAAAAACTGTGAATTTATTTGCGATCCTGAGACTAAACCTTACATAAAGTAACCGTTCAAATGTTCATGTGTCAAGCAGGTGGCCCTGAAGCAAGCTTGTACGATGCGATCGAATCATTTTCGTTTCACGCTGAGAGGCTTTTAACGGAATTTCGATTTTGCAATGCATTTAAATGCAAGATAATCGGACGCGGTCCGATACCTTACCTAATAAGTTCAATATATTTACAGAGGGTATAAAGTTATTAGAATGTGGAGAGTAGGTTTTTAAGAAACGATTCGTAATGCCTCTTAAATTCCACTCTTCATTTCCGATCCCCTATTTGAAGAAATTAAAACTAAATTGAAACATGAGATGATGTGGGGCCGTGAAATCACAGCTTAAATTAAAATCTTAAAAAAAAGTTCAAAAAAGGTCGGCCATTTTCAAATCATGTTCCATCGGCATTCGATTTTAAATATGGTGCGGAGTGCACCGAACCCCAATTCGATAATCTGATACAATCGTCCAATATAAAAAGAACCGGTGAGCAGCCCTTTTTGCCTTTTTGGGATCTGTGGGTGTAAGGTGTGCGCGAGGGGTGGAAGGTCTTGTTATAATGGTCGTCTGGCGGCCCAGCTCAGCCCTTGGGAGTGGGGACGGAACGGTACTGGCAACACGCGAGGGCTTGTCGATGTCAACATCTATCATACGTTTTATGGTTGAGAGGCTTGAAAGCGGACCGCTTACATGCGAGTCTTATCCACCATAGCTTTGTTTTTCTATTATATTTCTAAAATCTAGTATTAGTTTAATAAAATATATGTATTATAATGTTTAAAATACGATGACACAGCTTAAAAAGATTTTTGTGAAAGTAAACACAACGAAATGCATACCTAATTCATTAGTCATGTAAAACGTTTTCAAAGATATGGAATTTTAAATGACTGTTTAAAAAGTACGGAGCTTTGAAATATGTATCCCGCGATGATCTAATTTTGTCTGAATATTCGTCGACTTTTACAAGTCGATAGCTTTGCTCCCGATCTGTGAAATTAGATTGTTTATAAAGTTCGTCTCGTATCTGGATTAGTCACGTTCGGGGACTTAACTGCGTTATCAAAACTTCAATACTTAACATTGAAACTGTTCCTTGAAAACGGGAATACGTAATCTCGACTTCCATTATGCATATTATCACGAATTCTATCTTTGATCAACGGTTGATTCATTTGCAAATCGAACAATGATCGAAGATTATATAGGATTTGTGGAGTTGCTATTGCATCGCTATGACTTTCATATACATAATTGAGTAAGCGGAAAAAATGCAAATATATAATGTGCATATCCGTCAAAAATATAATTAAAATTGTACAGATATTTATTAATTAAGATATAACCGTCTGTAGGTATACAATTCAACAAACACTGTAGGAAAAACTTTTAATCCCAGAACCGCTCGAGAGAGTAAATTTGCATCTCTCTTTACATTAACTAACGGACCCGTGTCGAAGTTCGCAAAACTTCTTTTCAGCTACAACTGTTTTTGTAATGTGGCCATTTCACGGAACGAGGATCAAACTAATTTCATAATACAAAGTTCGTTCGTAATAAAACTCTTTCGAACAAACCTGAGTTTTCGTACCTTTACAGACATAAAAAAAGCGTGAAATTAATAAAGAAATGCGTTAATACTTTTTGTTTCTCTTTTATTTAGGCAAAGTAAGAATTTTACTTAAGCAACTTTCATCGACATTTCCAAATACAGGATATCTTGAACATTTGCCTATCTACTTGATGTAGGCAGTGGTAAACCTTCCATTTCCATTTTACGACTTCTCATTATTTAACCATAAAATAAAATTAACTCGGTTCGATTTAGAGGTATTCGTATTCAGAATGATATGTATATCTTTGTGTTTATAGCGACGTCTAATAAACATGGCCATCATTAAAACGTTCCCAACACGCGTAGTATTTACTCGCAAGTAAATAAATGCGACAATTGCGTTATCGGCACCCCCACAGTCCTATTTCGTGACCAATTGCCTCCGTCTTGGTGTAATCAACGCTTTATTACACCAAAAAGAAAAAGCCAACGAGATAATAACAGTAGAACATGTGTAATAACTGAAAATGTTTGTCGCTACGTGTCACGCCTAGATATGTGATGTTTGACACAACGGTTAGCACGTTCCACAAATATTGTACTACAGACAGGGCAAATACGAGGCAAATGTGTGTGCCTTAGTATAGCACAAACATTGGGGCATAATACACAGTAAATTGTGCACGCTGATATAAAATTACGGATCGTTACGGCGATTGTCTCTGCCTGCGCTAGCGAGGCACGTTCGCGACTTATCGCTAGTTCAGTTGTTCGCACAATCGAACAGTTTTCTGTTATTGCTATATATTTTTATCGAGATTTATGGCGGTGCCGAACTCTTACTCCAAATTTTATGTAACCACATAGCATTATTTATTCTTGATCCGCTTACGAAAATTCAGTGTGGTTAGCTTGCTTTGTTTTTAAGGAATTTGTTACGACCTATTACGGAACCATTTGGAGAGGAACGACCTATTTAAAAAACGACCAGAACAATCTGTGCTGTTTACAGCAGACAATCACGGTTAAGTAGAGCACATCTGCAAACGACAATTGTGATTGCTAAGACAATTGTTACCACGGCAATAAGTACGTCGTTCTCTTTGAACCTACGCAAGTTCATATTAAAAAACATGACTTCATGTTAGTACGCACACATATATACATTTGAGTCTGACAATGGCTACCATAGAAAATTGAGAAACAAATTAAAACGTAAAGGTTTAACCTCACCTTGTGTTATTGTAGTCACCACTCTCACTGACCGCAGTAATAAATCAATGATTGTATAAAAGAAAGCAATTAAAATAACTTTCGAAACAAAGCATCACATTATCACAATGTGAAACGACCACCTTCACTGTCTCACCTGTAATTTTAAACTGATCTATACCTTGCTAGTACACAATTGTTGCAACGCGGAAGGGTTTTGATTTTTTGTTTATGCTCTAAATTTTTATGGAACCCACTAAAACACCAACAAAAAGCTAACAATAAAACATTGTACTTTCATTTTCTTTATAAAGCGACAACAATGAGCGGGCAAAGGACGGGGTAAGGTGTTTTTTGATTGTATAAACAATGGTTTGTTACGCAACTTTTGTTTAGATGAATGTACAATTTTTTCGTAGTTGCACGTGATAGAATATTGAAAGTCATTCTGAGAAGATGACTGGTGCCTCGCACAGCAAAAAGTGTGTCAACGTTTTTTGATAAAAATAAAAAAAACTTAAAAATAACCAAATGTCCCTGAGACTACGTTATCATAGAAGATAACTCAACCAGTAACAAAGTGCAGTTGTAAATATCAGTGGATTTTAATACGCACTCACGACTACTCTGGGTGCCAAAGCATCGCATTAAAAGGTAAGTATAAAAATATCACAAGGAAAAATATTTTCTATTAAAGAACAAATAGTTGGCATATCCGATGATTTATTGCGCAATATTTCGGTATTCTTTTCCGACAACGAATTAGAGTCAAATAAACAAGGATTTGCGGAATGTTAACACGAAAATTATGTTGAGGAAGACATTTAGGAATCAAGTGAGACTCGATGCCATTATTCGTCTGTGTTTTCGTATATTTGTTTGTAGCTGTAAGTTTCAAGGTTCCGATCGGAACCGGGGCTCGATCGACTGTCGCATAAATTACACATTTCACTGACATACGCGTTCGTTGTCGATTTCTAGATACATTGTTATGGTAGTGTGTTGGCGGGACTTGCCTTTGTGATCTCGATTTCAACGTTATAAATATAATAAAAGTCGAAACTGTAACGTTCTCTTTTATTATATTTATTTTTTGAACACGATACCTAAAGGTTTCAGTATGAATAAGGAATTATAAACTGGTTCAGTCTGTGGTAGGTACTTTTGTACCTACTATGCGTAATTTACTTGTCTAAGTGATTAACCTGTACCTGTACGTTTGTGGCCTATCAATTACATTGTTGTTACTGTAGTAATTACTTAGGCTGATTTATTAGCATCGACCACACGTCCAAATTAATTTATTCCATTGCGAACCAAATCAATTTGCATAGAGAAAACTTAATTCGTCCAAATTCAATGCCTGGTCCTACTACATAATTAGAAGTTTCTGCGTAATTGTTGGGGCTTAATCACACTTAAAAGTTAAGCCTATTTCTGTTGAGGAAATAAATGCGTTTCAGTCCCCTAATTCTGTTAATGGCCGAAGCGCTATCTCCTATTTCCTTTAATTTCCGCCTTCCTATAAGAATAAAGAAAGTATTATCTATCTATCATTTGACGGAACGTTGCGACGATATTAGGGTTGGTGTATTTCTGCGTAGGCAAAGGTCGTCCAACTCACCATTATGTGAGTTGAAACGTATCTGTCACCCCTACGATCCCAGAAGGGTTCGGCAAAAATGTATTATCGAGCATTCACAATTTGCAGATGGCATCCTACATCCCAAGCGATAGGGACGGGAGATCCAATTTTCATGCATTGTATGTGCCGTATTTTTATAAACCCAACACGTTTTGATAAAATTATAATACAAAACGGTGCTTAAAGCAAAAGTTAATTAACGCTCCGCTATTCAAAGCTGGGAACCGTCGTGTAACTAAACCCTTATGTATATCGATCGCTGAACAAATTAGGATTGCCCTCATGTCCATGAGAGCACGACATTTTCCTTATTTCGATGAGAACCGGGTTTAATTTGTCGTTTATAAGTAAGTTGAGGCACGGACTTGGGTTGGTACCTGACTAATTTGTGAAACCCAATCGGGGATCGTAAGCTACCTACATAAATATGATTTTAGTGCCGCTAGTATAATTAGGTACAATTACGCTTGATTGAAATTTGTGTTTTGCATTTTTAAATGTTTGTTTTGGTTGAAACTAAGTTGGGTCGAAACTCTTAAGTATGTTCATAATGTGGCAAAATTTTGGTTTTATCTAAACCAGGGTTCTTTCCCATAATATAATCGATAAAATATTAGCCGTTAGCAACAAATAATGGCCATTTACACACAGGTGTAAATGATTGGATCAATTCCGACACATAAAGTTCTTTTTGGAATCACTTTATAATTTCAAAGGAATATTGGTTGGTTAAAAAATGCTTTTGAATAGAATGAAAAAGAAAAAACACCAACCAGACAGCTGAATCTATCTCACAAACAATTCGTTTCAGTGTTACTGCAAGATTTATTGTTTTTGATGATTTGAAAATCCAAAATGGCAGTTTACCTTTCAATTTTACAATACATAGGGAACAGAAACCAATTCACAAAAATGCTCTAGTTCGGGCCTTTTTTACTCTCTGGCACATTGCGTTTAAATCATGATATTATTATAATAAGTTTGCTGTCTGGACTTAGTTTTTTGCCTTTAAATATTAAATAGAACCGAGACTGGCATTTTCACAAGTTACATCATATTTCAAATTAAACTTGGATTAATATTTTTCGTCCCAAAGAAGCTTTACTAACTACCCACTAAATGAATACGAGATACATAGCGCTGCATATTATAAACGGTTATATAAATTATATATGGATGTTTATATTCGTGTCTTGCGTTTTTATTTATGATTACCAATTAGTCCGACCTAAATAACTTCTAAGCCATAATTGTCAGTTTGCGAGATTTGTTTGACTGTTTGCGTGTTTGTGCCCACATCACAAACGCCGCTGGACTAATTTTGATGGGCGACACGTTGGATGAATTTCAACTAAATTATATTCACTCTATATAGCGTCTTATGTAAGTCTGTTTGTGTATTCGTGTTGCGATGTATATTAGGTATTCTAAGCCCATTGTGACTTTGCTTTGGTTTTGTTGTAACGCGAAGGTGAGTGGGTTAAGTTCAATGTCGTCAAGTGTACTGACTTTATTTAGAAAGTCTTTTACACATCGACTGTGCATATCTTAGATCAAATGAAAGGGTGCGCGTGACGTCTTTTCAAATTACAAGGTTCATTGGAATGCTTCATAAGAACCTGGCAGTGTATAATAGCAGACATATAAATAAGAATGTAAGAACCTATTGTAAGGTACCTACGTCAATCTAAACCAATATCACCCGCAAAAATAACCAGAATTTATAACACCACAATTTTCCATTAAAGCCCTTCACAAACAAACCAACATCTTAACATCAGTCAACAATATAACAAGAACTCATCATAAATATATTCAAGAAGCAAAATATCATCCTAGTGTTGGTTCGATCGCAGCGTCTTGCCAAATTGGATAAATGCCAATACGAACGAAATCACGAGGAAAGGGAAGACGACCAACCATTCGCTCACTTCCGCCACGTTATAAAAAAAAATGTTAGTATTTTCGGAATCACAAATTGGTTTGAACCTAATTTTGTCGTAAATAATGCTCGAAAATGTGGGTCAATGTATCTTGAAGAACGTTTCCTTGACGATTATTAGTACGTACCTACGTGTTATATAATATAATAATATTTTATTAAAGTAGCTTTAAAAAATTAATCTTTTATTCCATGATTCATAAAAATTAAAAGCTTATTATTGTAAGCATTAACTCGTTTATAGGTAGTTTGTGTAAATGAATTCTTAAGTCGTTGTAGACACAATTTAAAATGAGCCCAGTATTACAGTTAGGTAATTTGCTTCTTTAAAAACGAGCATTGTACTTGTTTATTAGTCAGTTAATTATGAAAACTTGAATTTCACGTATTATAATCTTTATATTAAGATCTTTATAACCTTTGTTTTACAAGTCTACACAGTCAACGACCGATGGATAAAAATGAGGCGAGTATTCGTATTGTTTATTTGAAAAAACACATGCAAAACATTGCGTAAAAATAAACAGGACCATATTTAATCTCTCCTACAACCTATTTATCTATAAATATACTTCGGATTCATAAAACTACAAACGATATAACACGATATAAGAATATATTTCTCAATGTTTTGTACTCAAGATTTTATGGAAATATCTAGAAAATTGATCGTGTAACGTTCTAAAATGCTTCTGAAGATGGTTTATTAAATAATGGATACCTATTGGATGAAGTTGTTACGAGCTTAGCGTATAAATTGGTACATACATAATAATGTTGTTAGGCGCATGTAACGAGTATGAAATAAGCTCTAGGTATTAGCCAAGACTGACGATTATCTTCGGTTCAACGTTGCGCACGCACACAAATCCGAGAGTATTGGTTTAACAACGTAAACTATGGAACTATCATTTTAAAAACTTAAGCATTCTATCGGTCCTACTTAAATAAATGCTAGGTATTCTTGTATATTGCTATACAATTTTCCTTAATACAATCTATGTCAAATGCTTTTGTTTAGTCGTCTGTTGCAAGGGCGGTTAATTGACTTGGGGCTCAGCGTCTGTAATGAGTTTGTCTGGATTACACTAAAGAACCCGGGATGTGATTTAGTCGGATAGTCTTTAGTTACGTTTTAAGTACAAAAATCACTTAAAAGGTTTAATTGGGTATTATTTTAGAATTCTTAAATTCACCAGCAAGGCCAGTGAGAATAGACTAAAATATGTTTTGAAGATAATTTTTATTCGGGCCCTTATATTCCTACCTATATACCCAATATCTGTAACCTACTTAAATAAATACAAAATTATATGAATTATACTAAGTCCGAAGTTACTGTAGTTACCTATCCCCATAACTAATTGGCTCGTAGCCAACACAGAGTTGTTCTTCTAAGTTTTAATATAGAATCAACTGGTATTAACAAGGTGGCTTGTTACTCTATTTTCATGCTGAAAGCCCCTTTGTTTTCAGTTTCTAACAAGATCGGCTTTGAGCTTTCAGGATCGTACCTTGTTAGCGAGTTATAGGGTTAGTTATTTATGACTATATGTTATTTAACTGGTTTTTCTTTGTGTAGTTATGACGTTTATGGTTTATGGGCGGCATTCTGTTTGTTTAAGTGTTTAAGCTTGATTTTGATATCGATTTTAATAACCACGTAAGTCAGAAGCTTTGAAATCTACCACGAGTCGCGCAGGTTATTTAACCTTATAATACAATATTTAAATAAAAAATTAGGAAGGAATATGAGAATTTGTATAAAGCTAATTATATTATATTAATTAGGTAAACTTAGTGCTTTCTAAACAAACAATTGTATATTATACAGAGCGTCTCACACAAAACTTTCAACTGTCATAACAAAATATTTTAAACAATTTATGAACGCATCTGCATTAAATAAAACAAACAGTATTCAAAACTTTCTTTTTTATTTCCCTGTATCAGATTTCGTACCAAATTCGATACGATAACGAGTAAAATATATGCATATATTTAAATCAACCTTCACTATGGGGCAAACTTGTGCGTGTATGGCTTTCATATTATTATATTTTAGGAAAGTAATTTTACTGATTGAACTATATAACCTTATAAACTGTAGCAGTACGGATACTACATATATTATTATGTGTTCGTAAACATAGTTGTCTGATTTTTATGGATCTGTAAGTTAATTCATACTTTTACTTACTTATAGGTACAACCTCTCAATTTAATGTTATGATAATTTCATTCATAACATTTTGAATTTACTCAGACCATAATAACAGCATGGTGCTAATTTATTTATTAGGGTTTTCCTCAACTCTACCTACACAATGTACGGCATAAGATTTTATGTTTAAAAAACTTTTATAATACCTAGATACTCAAAACAACTGAACGAAAAGACCCCTCTACAATAGAAGCAAAGAATAAAAAGTAGGAACACGTAACACAAGATCAAGAAAGTGATATATTCGTCTGAGTATTCTTGATACTGTAACAATAATTGGAAAAAGCTTTCACCCCGGCACCGCACCCTATCACAGAGGGTTGTGTGTAGCATGCGAATGTCGCGATCCTTTCCGATGCTGATCCCACTTGCATTTCCTGCACCATTTTAAAGTACTAACTGCAAAAATAATAACTAAAAATAAAACTAGATTAATATTTCTAAATTGTAGAGCATGTTTTTTTTTCTATTTTTATGGTCTCTAGTATAATATGATTAAAGACACGTATAGGAACTATTCGTATTCCAACCACACGAAGATTGCCTTCGAGCTAATTGCTGACCTTATACGACTCAATTGTTGCAATCAAATAAAATGCGAATCACGTTCAAACCTAACAAAGCAACCTAAGTGCCTACATCGACAGACTTGGGAGGTATTGAAAAATATAAAACGAACTCACAGAATACAAGGCGACTACCTACGAGATACGAGAAACAAGTTCACCCTTTTAGTACTTACCCGTACCTACTTTACATAATAGTGTCACAAAATTATTCCAACCTAAAATAAGATTAAATAAAAGTAAAAAGTCGCTGTCACCTTACAAAGAGTCAAGGAGACAAGGAAAGTTGTAGAGTAAATAAGTTTTGCGTAGGCGGGCGCTATGTCCAATCATGAGATTACAAAATAACACGATCCGTACGTATCCTTATGTGGATAATCTAATCCATCGATTAAACTGTGAACGCTTTTGTGGGCGTGGGCCCCAGTCATTAGATACTAGTTTTATTTACCAAATCTGACGTTTAGTAAAAACGTCAATTCGTGGCAGGCGAACCAACAAAATGTCGAAGTTACTGCCGCGGCAATAAACATTTAAATTGAGTTTTTTTATCAAGATAGACCTACGCTGGCGGTAGAAGTAAACGTACCTTTATTCCAATTATTCGACGAGTGGATAGAGGCATTTTCTTAATGAGTGGATGCGTATGTACCGGCCGTTTTTATCTTTAACTATCTACCTTCTAATAAGTAAGACGTATGAATTAATGTTGAAAGTTTTGGACGCCTCAATAGATGTGTGTCTACGGTATTTTTAAAATGGAACCTTCATTATTAAGATATTTTTGGGTTGCGCAATAGTGTGTCAATGTATTATTAGTAGATAATAACAATATATTATTGGCTTCTCATTTTCGAATTGATCGTTGAAATGAGTAGGTACTAAACATGGTTAAATTATGAATTTGAATGTAAGTTATTTTCATAGCGTTTAATTGTACGCTTCAAGATATTTGTTTGTCATAGGCATACACATATTATTTACATAATTACAACTACTTTATTTTAGAGTATAGTCTAAGCGCGGGTAAAGTTAACAGATTGGATAAAACCATTTTCCTTTTTGATAATATTACCTATCTTTTGATTCGTTTGTTTTGCTGGCTCTACCCCCGAGTCACTCTCGGCGCGCAATCTCGACGCCCCATCTCACAAGATAACATTATACCTACTCCGTTTGTATATAAGATATCACAAACTTAAAGACGCCTAATGAATGTCGAATTTTATTCACGATTCCTGTTTTGAAAATTCAAAAATACTCGAAAGTATGGCGGTGTTGCGCTGTCACATAATTTTCAACATTTTATTCGAACATTTACAGGTTTTTGGCGTTACATGTAATGCACATATGGTGTTAATATTAAATTTTATTCGTTTAGAGAGTCGGTTGTGGTTGATTAAAAAGATGTCGTGTAATCTTTTTTTCGAGGTTATTTTAAGCCGTGAGAAGGCTCTACGGCTTTGGCGAGTAAATTAACTTTGGATAAGCGCCTTAACTCGGTGTTTATTTGTTTTTTTCTCCTTTATTACTTTGCGATATTTAATCTTTTTGATATTGCCTACAAGGATTTCACATTATCTCCGCCCCTTAAAGCGAATAATAAATGTAGGTAGGTATGCGGTTTACCTGGTTTTCGATTTTGCTCTGCCTATGAATACTTCAACGAAAGTTTACGAAATTCGTAATCTAGAAAGAGCTCTACGTCAAAAAGGGATGGTATAGTTCCACTATCAATAATGTACAGACCACTTACACAATATTCCATCGGAAACACAGAAGAAGATCGAAAAACACGAAGCCTCGCTCTGGGGGAGGCATAACGCAATAACAAAAATATTTACCGAAGCTCCAAGCGAATAAAAAGATGTCCCTTAATGCGACCCCAGATGCACTCCACCTATTATTTGTTTCCCCAGAAAAGGTTACCTCCGAAGAAATATGAATATAGGTAATATAATGCAAATTCCTTCTCCGGGTCGTGCGAATCCTGACACTGTTCCCTTTTCTTCTATTTATCCGACGGCACCTTTGGGAACAATGTTATTAAAGAAAGATAAGTGAGGCGAGAAGGATCGTATCTTATCGTCCTTTCGTATTTCGATCAAAGAATTTGTGTGTAAATACGTGAATAGGGGTGGTCCTCACATAAGGAAACGATGGTCGGAGTCCACGATCCTTTCAACTCGATCTCGATTCGTATCTTCAACTAGTTACTCCATACCGAATTAGATCAAGAACTTCAGCGATTAAGCAATAAAATCTGGCAGAGCTCATCGCGCTTTTCGTTTCGAGAATCGGTTAATTCGAAAGTGCTGACGTTTAAACGGCATATCTAATTGCCTGCACTAATCTAACCGCAGCAATTACTCGCATGGATCAATCAGACCCGACTAGTTCAATTAAAAATGTTTAAACCGTGTGCAATTAAAAATACTTACGTTGAAACGGAAAGTTAGCGCATTCGTATGAGTCACGAGATCGTATGTAGTACGCATCAGAGTTATAACCATCACGTCACAGATTACGACACGCTCGTAAAATTCGTCCGTCCATTGAGCAAAACAATAAAACGCGATTTGGATCAAACGGTGTCACTAGCCCGGCGTGGCAAGTTCAAGTGCGCTATTAAGTTGCACAACAGGCAATAAACATTTGAAATAAAAACGTAAATATTCGCGTCGTAAACTGTGTATCATTTGTAATAATAGCGTTTGCGAGATGGTTATTTTTATCCGGGTATCGGTCGGGTCGTAAATGCCGTAGACAAGAAGCAGACTGGTTTTACGGTGCGGCCCGCGACTGACGGTGAACAGGTGATGAGGTATCTTCGCTTTACGGTCTGCACGGCCGTTGCATCTTTCACAAGCTATTATGGCCGCTCAACTAGAACGACAGATACCTATAACATATTTTGGTATCACCGTACACACTTTTATATAAAATAGACAGTACCCACGAAACAAAGTATAGGTATCGTATTATGAAACGGTCTAAAAATGCTAAACACTACAAACATGACACACTACACTTGAACTACATAGATAATGAATTCAAACCATATAAAACTAGTTAATATGTTGCGCGCATTTTCTTTGCACGTGTTCTTTGTACTGACTAGCGTCTAACATAAGGCAGGTATTAAAAATTAAACTCAATTCAAGTGTTTCACAAAATACTTATTTTGATTTCTTTTTGTTTCAGATTAACAAAGAATATGGATGACATACATGGATTTCTTAAAATTGAATGAATAAAATGAGGTAAGTTACTTTACGAAAATGATAATACTGTAAGAAAAAAAAAGTTTTCTAAGTAAATTTTTGCTAAATATTTTAGGTAATTTAATTTGAGTAAAAGAGAAGAGAATAGAGTGTTACGTAGTCAGCATAAAGTTAATAAGATGGGGTCGAGCAGCCGCCGCCCGGCCGGGGGCAATGGTTGTTCCACCATATTGGATAAATAGGACAAAGTAGGACGCTCCCCGTGTCTATCGGGCAAAAATACTTTTTGAAAACTCGTGGAAGTTCGAGCGTAAATATTCTTGTTTCTTACGTAGAAGTATTTTGTGTTTATTTATGGTATTATGCAGCCTTTAGGTAGATTAACATATCTATCTATAAATAAAATATATAAAGTAATAAGCTTTATCTGTTTTTTAAATGTAGTTTGGTGGGCTTATTATCTATATTAACAGTTTGTTTACATGATCTATCACATTATGTGAATAAATAATTTTATATACCTACCTAATTTACACAAAACAAATTTAAATATAGGTAATGCTCATAGATACCAACCTCAACTAATTTATTCACATTTCAATACATAGTCTTAAAAATACTGTTTGCTACCTACTTTACTAAAAATAGAGTGCCTTTTAAATAAAAACACAAAACAAAGAACAGTTTTAAAAGATGTTTGTAAATGTTGGTAACATTTACAAATATCTTTCGGCGGCCGTTCACCAAACTTATCCTTGTGTAAAACGTTTCCTCACAACATGACGAAAGTAGATAGAAGAATTTCCAACAATATCTGCGAGGGATTATGGAGGTCTATCCTCACATTACGTGTCTAAATTGAAGAGGTAGGCCATTGTAGAAACTACGGTAGCGTGGTAAAGAGAATGTGCTTAGTTAGAGAAACGTCGGGGCCTACCTAATTTAGGTGGGTTATGTTACGTTAAATACCCACCCTTTAGCCGGTTAGTAGTTTGAGTTAACTTACGGAACGGGAAAATGCGTGTACACTCGCTTACACAAACGATTACATGAGTTTCGTTTGGCTGTTTTATTAAAGCTTCTGTATGTAGGCAAAATTACTTTGCGCAGTCAAGTAATTTTAGAGTCAGAAAGTTTAAGCGTTACATTTTGTAAGTTATAATCGTAAGGTCAAACTATATACCTACCTACCTTTAATTTTTTTAACTAAAGAAGTAGAGCTTTTACAAATATAAACAATCCTATTCACCTTAATTGTTTTGACACATATCTATTTTTAAATACAAAAGTAAAGTTCACATAAATTGAACTGTTTCCGTCCATAAAACATTTTATGCCTAATCGTATTTTAACACCTCCACTTAAGAATTCTGAGCACTTTGTAATATTTAACATTTTGATAATAAATCGTTTAATGACCAATTAATAGCACTATAAATGTATGACGATTAATGTTATTCACATGTTGGTATAATAAAACTGTTCGGAATTCAACTGGCCGTCTAGAATCTGTCTGCCTAGGCACGAGTCGAATGACTATTTTATTGGCGATTCAACGCTACGTCATCTCATTTTACGGTGGCGCCTACTTATACGAAATCACATAAAACCAAACACGTCATTGAGACTACTATAATGTTCTATTAGGGGCAATTTAAACAGCTCCTTACAATTTTACGATTTCGACGGCGGTTTATAGCGTGGCACGCGCTTGAGTTTGCTCGTAAAAACCTACGGTCACCTGTTGTGTGTTATCCTTTCTACAATGTGTCAATAAAATTTTGTCAATGGACGACGTTTTAATGTGCCAATTATGGTTCGATGTTTCATTCACAAGTTCCAGTTTTACGACTGAGCGGTGGCGCTTGTTTCGTTCCCGTAGGAAAGTTCTCAGCGCACTACGCGCTTTCAAGCGTGAATTGATAAAGCCTCACGTGAATTTTTACCAAAAAATATATTTATATTTTTCTTTTTGACAAACACTTCCTCAATAGATTAACTTTTTCGTTTTATCTTGCCGCGTTGGAGCGTCTTTGATCAAGGAAATGATTTCGGAGCGTAACAATCTTCGTTAGCGACTGTACAAGAATAAATGTTTATGAGTCGCTCCCTCACATTAGTTGTTATTATACCAGATCATGTTTTGGACGCAAATGTATAGAATGTATTTTCACTGAAACAGTTTTTTACTTTGCGTATTATAATGACTATATTTTACCATGAAATTGTGTTTCATTTGTTTTAGTTTCTGCTTCTTAGCTTTCCTATAAAAAAAAGGTAAGCGCCAACCTAACGCTTCTTTATCTATCTACATAAAATACTCGTTTGAAAAATATATCTGGATTATTTTGTTCGATTTAGGTCATAGTGATATGTTTATGAGCCAACCTGCTGTGTGTTTAGATAAGATTCCAGATTTTATTGTATAAGTAAATTGTGTTTAATTTATGTTACATAATTTAGGTATGCTGTCAAACTTTGCTAAGAGCTAGTACCTAAAATACCAACGCTTGTTTGCTGTTATTCCGCCGACCAATCAACATTTATAGCTTGAGATATCAATATTGTAACTTTGGTAATGTAAAATCTTGAAGCTCAGCATTATATTCTGAAAAAAATATTAGAGAAAAGGGATTTCAGCAGATTTCTTATAAATAAACGTAGTCCTACGCCATAGCCCATAACTCAAATGACTGCATACGTCAGGAATATAAAGGAGGAACTTGAGCCAAGCCCCACCTAAAATAGCATGGCCGTCCGTTCAGCGAACACCCGCCGCGCGCCAATTGGAGGAAACTCAAAAAGACCAGTTTACCCGCTCATGCCCTGACCAATCAACGCAGAGAATGTTTAAAAGGCAATTTAGAAGACATCTTGGGAGGTATTCTTATCTCTGTCATTACGTACGCGAGTGAACGTGACGCCGTTCGCGTCAATGTAGTTGTGAGCAAATGTGCTTCCACGAGTTTTGTGTAGATGGCGTTAGCTGTTACGTAGTTCGTCTCTTCCACGTTAGATGGCGCTGCGTTCGTAGGCTATCTTATGGGAGTCAGCTGTAGATAATGAGATTGTAATGGAATTCTAGTTTCGGTTACACTACTTGATGAATAGTTTAGGATCTTACTTAACTTTGTATTAGGATTACTTTTTTGTGATGTTGAAATAGTGTGGGACTGTAAGAAAGACTGATTACCTACTGACTCTACCTTGATAAATTTAGCTATTAATCATCACTACATAGTATAAAATAAAGTCGCTTCCCGCTGTCTGTCCCTATGTATGCTTAAATCTTTAAAACTACGCAACGGATTTTGATGCGGTTTTTTTTAATAGATAGAGTGATTCAAGAGGAAGGTTTATATGTATAATACATGCATAATAAAGTAGAGAAACACGGATAATCTTAGAGATTTCTAAAGTAAGGTCGTAAATGAACACTTTTTTTGCGCTTTCATTGCGAACGCTGGCTGAACCCTACGAGATAGATCAAAATAATGTACTACAGTATTGTGCTTCTTAAAAAGATCTACAAAAAAGTCCGCGATGGTATATGTCTATCTCTTGAGGATAACCCACAATAACCATTTTTATCGTTTATTTATTACTTATTTACGAAAAATCGATTTTAAGCAATACAGTATTAATCCTTATCCAATTAAGTACCTTTAATAAATGGTGCATGTAATGTAGATCAATATTGCCCTTTACAGCATGTAATTTAAATGAATATTTTCGAAGATATTACAAATTTAAAATGCAGGGACATAGCGGTTGCGGCGGTACCGGCCGGAGGGCCGCGCGGGGGCCGGGGTTCGTGTGCCTCTATACCAAATAGTGCGTCCAAGGCTGTACTTTGCCCTACAGAACTTTATGATTGTGTAGTTATATTTGGTATCAGCGTTGCACCCGAGCAAAGCCGGGGCGGGCTGCTAGTCTGATTATAAATAAAAAACGCTGATGTAAAGAACGCAGGTTATGTAACCTTTATTGAATACTAATATCAAGGAAATAGTTATGAATTTTTTCTTGAATTATGGATAGAATAAAAATTAATATATATTATAATATTATACCTAAGTTGGATAGGCTAACTTTACAGCAGTAAAGCAAGGTAGCCGCTTCCAATATTTTTATGTAATAAATGATTGTAACGTGTAATCATATTTAAAAATAATAATCCCTGAATAGGGTAGGTAAGTTACCAAGTCAATGGAATTATTTAGATAAAAAATGTGTGAAAACAGGTTGATATGAACTGTGTACCTAGAACAAAGGTCAAGAGGTCAATAGATAAGTATATAAATGATAAAACCAGTATTTTGTGACAAGTTTTATTACACCTTTAACAATAATAAAGTATCAACACAACACCAATCCAGCAATTTAAAATCAAATTAACAATTTATTGGGTAAACATACAGAATTAAAGGCTATTTAAATTTGCTACTTACATATTGAATCTCATTTTCTTGTAACATAGTAAAAATTATCGTTAACCTGAGGATATATTATTTATTATTAACATTAAAATAGGCATTACAATTTTTTTAAATTGGTATAGCTAGGAGCAGGATAAATACATTTAGGTATTACAAAACACATGGTACATTATTTTGCCATAATGTCCTTAGTTAACCTAAAACTCTCTAGACTTCTCTCAAATACTTTTTATTAAAACTTTATTTTTCTATAAAAAGTTTTATATTAGTACAATTAATAACCTTGTACCCAATATTATCCACATTCAGTAGTAATGGGTATTATTTAATAAGCCATGCTTGCCTTCTGAAATTAAAACTAATATCCCATATCAAAAGTTTGTTTAATTTATTAAGAAACCATTTTTGATTCAAAAACTTATTGTTGTTTGTTTTCAAAGATGAACCAATCCCTTTTATAATTGTGGGCAACTACCTAAATAAACTAACCTAACATCATCCAACGGTTCAAAACTTAGTTTGTTTTTTTTTCCTTTTGAAGATATTGTTGGCTCTACATTTTGGGGGGACTAAAAATAGGAGTATTTAATGTTATTATGCACCTTACTTAAAGTATTTATTTCGTAACACCAGTTTCAGTGTATTTAAATTCAATATAAATCATACTACAGGTAGATTAGTTAGAAACATCAAAAAATATTTTTTTTGTAGAGCTAGCTCTCTTTTCCTCGCATTGATGTTGTATAGCGCTATCTCGCTCTATCACAAGAAGTTGCTTTGGGTGTTAAAACTAAATAATAGGCCTGAAGTAATGTCCATTAAAGAAGGTAATTAAAATAACTAATGAGAGAACTTGTTTAAATTTTTGGCCTTGAATGTGGAGTAGTCTCGTGAATGGTGTGTGTATTAAGTATAAATTTTGGTCTGCGTGTGTTCTGAGACAGTTATTAAGGAGTTGTTTAAGGTGCTAAAACTTTTTTAGGTTAAGATTTATGGAGAATTGTTCTCGAAACAAGTTTTACAACGTGTGTTCGGACTTTCTTTGACAAATTCTTGTGACAAAAATTTTAATAACCTCAAATAAAATTAACTGAGAACTTCATAATTTTTAGTTTTTGTTATGATTTTGTAGCGACATACTTACTTACCTATATTCTGTACCTACCTATTTTATTTCTGTTAAGTTTCAGATACCTAATTACTTCGTATTAGTACTGTATAATAAGTAGAGCCTATAGCAAAATTACTACCAATTACCATTACGCCAACAAATAACATCAACACATTCACCAAACACACAAATCTTTAATTTCAGTCCATTTTTGGCGTAATTCAGTGTCTTTACCATTTCAACCCTCATTTACCTCAGAGGGTCCGTTAAGCCGCCGCGACGCCGGATGCCATACTCGTACGCCCAACGACTCGTTATGGCCAGTATCGGCTTTGTCATTTAAAATTGGATGTCCTATCTTGATTATAGTCTTTACTTGACTGTAGGGGGTGTAAGCGACCGCACTTATTAATATTTGTGTTAGTAAGTATCTACAGGTTAAGAATGTAATTGCAGCGTTAGGTGTTTTTTTAAGTCGTTTTGATTGTTGAATTTAATTCGTTTTGATTGTTGTACACTTTTCTGCTTCTTATTATTTCCTAAAAATGCACGAGCTAATGAATTAAGGAAGATTAAATTCTTTTAATTAATGACTGTCTTCCAAATCTAATCTGTAAGTGCATCCGTAAGTACAGTAAGTTTTGATTCAAAAATTAAACAGCTTATTGTTTCTCATTTTCCCTCTTATTTTAATGCATATTTTAATTACCTAGGTACCCTATTGTTTTAAATATATAATCACATACCATTCTAAGTAATGCATCACATGAGCATCAAACTCAACTCATAAGCCTCCCATTCTTACTTACGTACTTACCATATTAAGTGTGGCAACCCAAAAAATAAAAATCAATACACAATCATCAATATGGTAGTCAATCGGTAATAAAAACGATTCTATATCCGATTATACTCGCTTCTAGTCCGGTAAATCGATTTTTTACATCTCGAATGACGAAATCGATTGCTTATAGCAACATTGTATGGGTCTAGTCATTGAGCCAAGCTATTACTGTAGGTATAAAAAATCAAGTTCATGGTCGTATTATTTTATTGCTTATCTATTAAGATATATGTTACTTAACTTTTAGATGGATTCCTAACATTCTTGTTACGTATTCACTTCCTAAAACACTCTCTCAGTTATTTTTATGCGATATTACAGAATATTATTAACTTTTAGTAAGTAAAAAAGTTAATTTTTGAACTATTCAGATATATTTTGCGGTACAGCAGTAACAGCTAGGACAGGACAGGATATACATATTTAAAATATATCTAGAGCGTTTAATAACAGTAACATCATGTTTTATAAACCTCCGTAATATTCATTTGTATTATCCCACCCTTCGTAACTTTTTCTTTAATTAACTTAAATGTGTCGAAGTTCTATTAATTATCAGGTATAAAAGTTCTCCAAAGAAAATTGCGTAAGACAATCCCCAAAATTAAATTCCCCAATTTTACAGAAACTAATCAAAAGTTTCGCGCAAAGTTTACCAAAGTTGGTAAGTAATGTTATCACGGGTGGGTAGCGGTGGGTCGACTCTTTGTTCGTCGATTCTCCATTTTTTTCCCTCCCAAGTAAATACAAACAATAACAAAATGCCTGAGCTTATCACGGACGTCACAACACCGTATATTTTGTATCTATCGACATAAACCCGCCGATGTAAGCACTATGCACAACGTCAACAGAAATTGTCAATATTCCTCTTAAAATATTACTGACTGTTTCTACTATCGTGTACACTTGTCCCTATGTAAGTAATAAGTGTTTTAATTTTGCCCGTTTCTTTCAAATTTCAACTCTACGCATGAAATGCTAAGGTCCTATTTACATTGTAAAAGAGGTAATATCACGGTTCGCGTGTATATCCCGAAGTCGCAAATTTGTATTCAAAAGATACCTACCATCGAAGTACGCAATAATCGTAAAACGAACAATTTAAACTCCGATTTTGTCGAGTTTCGAATATTGCTCTACCATTGAAACAGTAAATAAGTTGGTATATAAACTGATCTACTTATTTTAATGTTAATTTACATTTACTACGCTATTGCTTATTTACTTTATGGTATAGTTTTGATATCCTTTGTTTTAAATGTATATAATATTTACCTTGAGCTCAACAATGATCGTGCGTTATAAATAATTTATCTACGACACTCACGATCTGAATATATTAATGTAATCATTTATTAGATATTGAACCGGTAGTATCTATTTGCTAACTAACGGTTGGTAATAAACAATATGCCAACATGACCAATGAAAACCAATTATATAGAGCTTGACTAAAACACTCTTTTAAATAAGAAACATTAAAAATGAGAGAAATACGTTTAGCAATTGTCTAGCATAAATGTAGAATGTTGTAGAAATATAATGTCTTGTTTTTAACGACCACTTCTTACACATAAATCAGCTTTACCTACACACTACAGGAAACAGCCGTACAGGAATAATAAAAACGACACAAAGAAAATAATTTATTAAACAGTTGTACAAAATAGATAATTTTACAACAATTAAATTAAAATAACAACTAAATTAACAACACTTTATTTTAACATTAAATAGGCCAGTGTATCCAGTTGTTACAATGTAATGTAGGTGTACATACTCATTATTTCATGCACAATAAACACGTTTAAATAAAATTTGAAAAAAAATAAACAAAATATATTAAAAAATATATCAAGCTTTTTAAAAACAAAAAAGAGCTCCACTACTCTTTTTCAAAATGTCATTTCCTTCCTGTTCCAATAGATGGCATACCAATCTATGGTAAGTGAACCAGTTTCAAAACAATGTTTTAAATTATACATCAAAGTTAACAAGATGTGCACTAATAGCGTTTTAATTTCACATAGCGTAATTAGTCCTGCAAACTCATAATAATCTTGTCTTCCCTGGAGAGTGGCCAACTATCATAATTTACTGAGACAAGTCTACGAAATTGGGGCATAACAACATAAATTATATAGTAAGAATTTAAAAATAAATCTGCTTCATTTAAATACCGTTATTTTGCAAATATTTTTATTTGAATTGAACTTTGAATATTACACTTTAATCACCTGACTCAGGATGCAATGCAGTCGTTATGACTCTGTTTCCTTACATTTATTTACATAAAATTAGTTGCAGAGGAAATGTGCTCTTTGTAATCTTAAGTATATCCGCGAAAAACAGTAGCAATAAAAAGACAATAAGAGTAATAAAACATGTGTAGAGTCAAGAAAAAATTGCACAAAATTCGGAGCTAAATTTTGGGTCGTTTAATAAAAAAACTCGAACGATATTGGTAGTATTCATAGCTACTAAATTGACAGCCCTCGAGCGGTTAGTCGTACTGCATGTTCCCACTTTGTCAATGCGGCAAATTTCGATATCCCACAAAATTAGGGCCGGGTGGCAACTCTACGCCCACTCTACATAATTTTATGAGGCTCGATAGCGGCTGTGTTTTAGGAGCGAGATAACTATGAGTTGGCATGGTATCAAGCCTACCTACTATAAAATTATGAAAATATTGTGGATTGGTACATTTGCAATGAAAATAAAAGAGAATTTATAGTAATGTTGTCCGGAGTACTGTAGCGTCTTGTGCTGGCTGAATGGTTGCCCCATCGAGTCATCTTCCTACAAAAAAGAAAACAGCCTTTTAGTTAAGAGGAAAATACAATCTAATGAGGTTTGATATCATTCGTAAACATTGGCTTTTTTATGGAGAGTTCCCACACAATAGATAGCTTTAGGTATAAATGTATGCACGTCCAATTAAAGTACCTACAAATAGTATAAAAACAGCTGCCTTAATCGGTAATATAAAAGATAATGGATACAGCAAGTCATTAGCCACATTAAAGGTTAAGTTTAATGATACACATTATTATTATTTACAACTACTGTAAATATCCATAAGTCAGACGAATGTATAGTTTTATCGTTCTTCCACCTATTATTACCTACCTACTGGAACTACAAGCTAAATTACTAAGAAGACAAAACGTAATCTTGTATCTACACATATTTATGGAACACTACAGAAAACTATTACCACAATTCTTCTATGATTGGGATGAGAATAAACAGAATAGTTTGTGCGTTTCCGTATGAAGGGCGAGGCTTACCCCATGCGGTGCACAAGAATTTTATCTATGTCAGTGAGCGCACCCACTAACCGCATTCACTATAAATCCTTGTCTACAGCCATTTAATAAAATAAAAACGTAATTAAATGCCAGCCAAATAACCCTTGAGCGCGACACAAAATACTAAAAGAACTCGTTTGAAAACAAAACAAATGAAGTCACAACTTCGGAGATAATGAAACTTGAACGACGACACTCTCGGCAAGTTCGAGTCTTAGTATTTTAATTATGCCTGAATTCATTCCTTGATAAACATTGAGTTTAAATAACATTACGTGTACGTCACCCTAATTAAACTTTTTCAAACAAACGCGCATCGCTTCGCCGTGCACCGCGTAATTAAACTCCTTATTTATCGTAATTACGAACGCCTTGTAAGAAGTAAACGTGTATTTCAGCTAAATAAACAGTAAACATTATGTCTTTCCTGTTAAAATATTTGACAACCTCTCAGATTACTCTAGGCCTTGTAGAAACTAGATCCAATAAGGAATATGTATGTTAATGAGTATTCTCTATAGACTTGCTGTGGAGCGAATTGCGGTTCTAATTAATTTCTCGAACGATGTTTTTCTCTTTATCTGCTCTATCTTAGATAAGTAACAGAAATAGAAGTCGTAATTATACCTACGTTCTAGTAAATCCATTTATTTACATCTTTGTAGGTACTGGAGTACAAAATATATAAAAGCGAAGATATTTCTTGAGCGACTCTACAATTCAATTAAGATACAATTTTCTTTACAATTTTTATGAGGTATCAAAACGAAATAGTACGTTACAATCTACAGATGATCTAAGCGCTATCTAAGTACGTGGCTTCAACACCAAACACCTATGCCGTTCGTACAAAGGTATCTTGCCCGTATCAACTATTTACCCAACTTAAATGAGGGTCTTATCAACGTTGATCTTGACCACACAAACCTTAGACTAACCTCATCAAATCCCTATAGGTGCCAACCCTATTTAAGGAATCAAAGGGAAACAAATATACTTACACTGTTAGGTTACAAAACTAGAACTGTATCATAGATTTAATGAGATTTACAGTATTCCTGAATATAATGCAGCTAATTTTGAACACATTAATACAAATATAGGTCTGACCATTAAAGAGAATATTTAAGTAATCTAGTAATAGGTACTTTCCTGCAGACTGAGAAAATACCTAGGTGATAACGCTTTGTATCTACAAAAAACAAAAAACAGGGTTGTCACCAAGAGTACGAACCAATTGAAGATAACAAACTATACCTACACCTGCGTCGAGAAAAATTCTTCTAAAACATAAGTTACGTGTTGTGAATGCGAGTAGGTGCGTGCTATAGCCACGTGTATATTCCTTATACTTTTTATACTTGTGTACGTCGGTTCAGGAGCTGAAGTGCAGTTAGGGAATACCGCACGGACTGATACGACATAAAGTAGGTGCGTGGCACACGAGAGAGGAGCGACGGATGTGTCGCGAGATAGATATCGGGTTTTATATCGTGTTTTATTCGTGCTTGATTGATATATGGTGCCATAAAATGATTGATGACAAGGTTTTGTTTGCTTTGGAGTGGTAAAGTTTCAGTTTTGTGTTGACCTAAATGTTTTTGTGTGTTTAAATAGATATAAAAATTATGAATGTAGTTTACGTTTTTATTGCAGCACTGTAGGTAAAAAACAATAAACTGCAAAGAAATGGAAAGAAAAATAAGTAACGGTAAAAAACAAGTTAGGTATATAAACCTAAAGGATTGGAAATCACAATCCTAATCATGTGTATATACATAGTAACGTGGGAATAGATTCCAGATTTTCTCTAGATAAGCATCAGAAGACAAGTCGAAATCAATACCAAAACGTTACCTACATAAATTTACAGTTCTACGGTCAAATTAAAACATAATAAAAATCGATCAGCTACATTATAACCTACTTACATTACCTAATAAGTAATCTATCGTCGGATCTAACTCGCAGCCTTGTCGCATGTACACCATTCGAGTTCAATAAAATATGTAGGAGACGCGACGTGCGCCTTACCCTCGTCTTTCCTATAACAAGAAAGAATTTTTCTATGCATTTATTTTCTCACTGAAAATTCTTTTTGAACTTTTTCTTAAAGAGATAACGATTCTTAATCTTAAAACAGTACTTTTTGTTTGACATTGTAACCGAACAAGACATTGTAGGTGTATTTTACTTAGTCGATGACATACATTGAATTTATTGTTTGTTTTTTTTCTGTATATGTCGCGTAGAGCCTTCGAAAGGTGTACAATATATTAAGCAGGACCTTGTACCTTTGTGTCTACATCCGTATAAGTACTGGTGAGGAGGTAGATACAAGTATATACATACATGTATACGTCAGTAACCAATAAGAGAATCGACTTAAGCCATTAGCCACAGAGTAAGCGTAGGCATTGAAGTCTAATTTTGAACTCTGATTCAAACTAAGTTAAATAGTTATGGGAGACACTTAATTGTTTTATTTTATTTACATTAATACCACTTTAAAAAGTACGTATAGCTTTCAAATGCATAATTAAACACTTTGTTTCTCCCTTTAATTAAAATTTCATATTTATTCGCAATAAGTTCAATGATTATAATTGAATACTATACCGAAACGTTCATACAGCAATCAAATATAAGAGAAATCGTTAATAATTCAATATAACAAATGTTATGACATTTCTCCAGCATATTTATGACATCAACAGTATAATTTCTTATTGTCGGGCGCCATTTCAAATTATCGTTTAATAACACTGAAATGTTTCAATTGATTTAAGGCAATAGCGTACCTACAGACCGTAATGCGATATAGATTCTATTTATTTCATGTGTACCACGGTTCACGAATCAGTGAGACAATGTTAGGGCGGGGAACTCCGTCGACTATTTATCTTTGTAGTTTATGTACCTACAGATAAGGAAGGTTGAATGACCGATACAAAGAACTCGTTAAACGTAATAGGTTATACAATTGCAGATTCAGTTTTAATCAGAATCGAATGCCGTTGTGTCAATCCATTTATCAATCTCCTTGCCCCTCAATAATTCTTTAAGCAATGAGACATTAATACAATAAATTTCATAATTATCAATGTAAGTAAATCAAGTCTAAAATTATTGATATTAATGATGACACCTTATTAAATCGTATACAAGAATGTGACAATATTCTTGGAGGTTAAATTAAGTAAGAATTTATTAAACTTAAAAATATAATTGAATTCAAAAATACAGGAGATTTTTTTAAATAAACATGTCGGCTTTATAATTACCTAAGAAATAAGTCTTTGTTTAATTGTTACTTAAAGTAATTTGGTTCCTCAATATATCATTTATTCAATCACACGGTCCCTTTATTCTTGTACCGCGTAATGTTTGACACTAAAACGATGCTGTCTCATTAACCGAGAGGCAGTGCCCGTTGTGGTAAGTTAGTGTCGGCTTGTAGCAGTAAAATACGGCACTTGATTGGCGGACAAACATTGGCCTCGCCGGCATAACTTACACACCGCCCAGGGTAGGATAGGGAGCAACGTGTATCGATTTCGCAGACGATATTATCTTTAATGTACCTACACGTCCCGTTAGCTGTAATAAGCTTTAAGTATACACCAGTAGCTCCCAATTACTTAATTGGATTAAGTGCTACACTTTTCGAATGAGTTGTCGATTTTCGAACATCAATGATCATCGAGGAATCGATGGAGTAATTTGCCAAGTTTTGCATATTGCTTCGGCTTGTTTTCGTCGAGATGTTTAGTTTGCTTACAGATGGTTTATGTTCCGTTATTATATTTTATTCCATAGAATTTATTGTTGTTTCAGCAATAACTAAGGAAGTCATGATTTTGTGTAGAGTGTTAGCCAAAACATTCATGAGATTAATGCCTGTTTGTGTAATACATTTGCTATCTTATTAGCTTCCGCAACATTGAATTCACGCAACCATTCAAAATAAGTGCCTATCATCTAATAAACTCGTCCTTTAAAATCATGCCCACCGCAATGAAGTTGAATGAGGTTTTTGCCCCACCGAGCGAAATTAAAAAGAAGAGAAATTAAGTTACTGACTCCACATCAAAAATAGCTTATTTAAATCGGTTAATATTATAATTTGAGCAGAAAATGTTTAAATTAAAATAATCCGATAGGGCCAACCGACGGTAATGAGCCGACGCAAGAATTTACATGACAATATTTTACAAAAAAAGAGGTTGTTTATTTGCATTTTGTATTTTTACCTACGTTGATAACGTGTCAAATGTAATCTTAATCTGCTAATACCTACCTACGCGCTTCATGTGAGTTCGGCTCTCCTCGAAACAGGTCTGATAATACGCAAAGCAGTTAGATAGTAATTTTATGAGACATCCCAAGTAAACGCCTTTCGGCTTTCACAGGTAGATACGCCGACTAAATTTACATCGGCCTTCCGCCTCAAAATATATTTTTTTCCTCTGAATAGTTGGAGAGCCATTCAGAATACACTATAATTTGTTATATTTGTCTAGGCATACTAAACCGAGAGTTTTGAAACCTGCAGGCATGTTTCGACACATGACCTCCGCACCGAGGCTTTCACGAAACGTAAACAGATACTTAAATTTTACAATCGAAATTAAAATCGTTAAGGAATTAAAGAAGACTCTCATGTTAACATATGATCAGATTATAAAAGCCATTTCGAGAACCTAAAAAATAAACCGTGTAACAGCTTTTTATTTCACAAGCGTAGTATGACGAAATGGACTGCACGCAAACACAAGATTAAGCTACTGGCGTCCCAGCATTTTCACACTCGATAAGGCGAAACTCAATTTCGCATTTCGATATTCCAAACACTAAATCTTTAATTGTACGACGTATGTGAAAGATTTACATTACGGAATGAATATGAATTTTTAATTTGTCACCGGGGAAACTCGAAAAGACGTTCTTTCACTTGAAATTATTAACACATAATAATGTAATTTTATGGTTTCTTTTAATGGAACGTGGGGCTATCGGAGTGGCCCGGGGTTCGAGATACGGCCTCAATAACGCTTGATGTTAATGGACTCGCTCGAAGGAGGTGTGTTATATACTCTGACCAGTATACGTTTACTAACGCCGTAATGAGCCTCTTCACCGTATAGACAACCGCCTTACTCTCTCGACCGTACGATCCACAGATAAAGCGTATTAAATATAATATTTATCTAATTAGTCGACTATATATCTTACTTTTTTTCTACTTTTGGTTTCTGTTTCACGTTTGGTGATTTTTCTTCATATGATAACACCGCGGCCGTGAACCATTCATTTAATTGTGTATTTACATAATTATCTTCATGTTTAATCGACTTATGAGTTCATTTAAACATTTTAAATAATAGTATCTACGTATATAAAGGATTTCTGTTATTTTTATCCATAATTACGGCAGGTATGGGTTTTATTTAGTAGGTATGCATATAAACTCAGTCTGCAGCCCGGTGTTAATACCCGTTCTGAGTTGGTTTTATATAACTATTAACACTCTATCTAACGCGACTAAAATATCGACATGTTTTGTTGTTCTTTTAACATCTATAATTCAGATCTAGTGTGGCGCACCACACAAATGGATCTTGAAAAACAACCAGTTATTTTGACAAGCGTCGTTTCAAAGTAGGTCGTAAATGCTTCGTTGCGCAAACCAAAATTATCTGAAGCGCGTCGCGATAGAGTATAATTTAGATTGCAATGATTTGATAAAATATGAGATTCTTTTCTTTAGTTACGCTAGACCTTAATTTTAATTTGGAATGAGCTTTTTATAGAGGACTCTCTGAAGAGAAACGATTTTTCATAAGTGATGAGGCGGCACTGATTGTGAAGTGTATATTGGATAAATATTTTTAAGAAAAATCCCCGGGGTCGGGAAAAATGTGGGGTGTAATAAATATTAAGCAAAGCAACGTCGACACGTGTAACTAATCTTTTCTATTATACATGTTGATAATGAATAAGCCCCCAGAGAGTTTAATCAGTATGGAGGTTCGGATTTACATGAAATATTGGTGTTTGGCAGGTAAATATTAAAATATACTTCATGTAAATAAACCCTAAATTTTGAATACGGGATAAAGAAGAAGGCGGCGAGTATAATCCGTGTGTACCAATTGGCATCGCTCTGATACTTAGCTTCAGGAACACAGATGTTTCTAATGATTTAATTTCGCCTAAATCCGGCCGTTCGCCGGGACATTGTTCCTTGAATACCTAAATTCAGTGTGGCTAATCTACATTTTTGCCTTGGTAACCCTCAATAAGGAAATGTTCATATTTTCCAAATGATTACGGCCTATTTCCTTGTGATTATCGCGGATGTTGTTTCATTTATGAATACTAAACTGTCTATAGTGTCTATTTTCGCTGAAACAATAATAAGGCATCTTCTTTAAGTAGAATATAATGTAAGTAGTAATGTTAAGTGTGCTAGGTAAGTAGTAGGTACCATTTTTCTTAAACAAGATGTGTGCACGAAGTTCTTAGTATTTTTTATTGAGTTTTAAAATCATACGTAAATAGTTTTAAAGTTTTACAGAAACATGGTCATGGTATATCAATTACGTTTTGCGGTCAAAGCCTACAGTCGTGATTATACATACATAATATAGTAAATTTAACTTCCAATTTACATTTTAATAGCTTTGGATTCTTTACATACATATTTTGCTAGAATTTACACGGATCGGATTGTCAACCGAAGGCAATTGGAAAAACATAAAAATGCTATAAAATTCGATCGTAAAAGAATTGTAAGTCCCGTGCACATTTTTTTCAACACGATATCGAATTGAATTGGTCTCTACTTCTGATGCCGTCGTTTAGTTAATTATTATTATAGTGGAAACTTTTAGCTGGCCAGTAAAAAAACCTTTAGTTCGTTTAAAAAACAATTCTATATCAAATTATTTGGCACGTGATGATTTTTATGACTTTTTAAGTGTTGTTTCTGCATCTTTTGTTTAGAGTTATACTTATTATAATTATAATATCCTTGCAATAAAATAAATGATTTCAAAAAAATTATTTTGTAATAAGTAAAATCGAATCCAAGTTTTAAAGCCGTATAAAAATAATAGAGCCACTTACCTACTTCAGTAAATGAGCTAATAGATTTTTAATCAATATAACAATCTTTCTTTATCAACAGGAAAAAGGAGGCTACCCGTCTTTTATATTGAAAGAGGAACTCCGCTATCGGATCTCCTTGAATCTTTTTACATTTTTCTCACAAAGCATCGTGGAACGGCAAATGTAATAGAAGTTCCGCCTCGGAATAGGTGCGTTATCAAAGTAAAAGATAAAAGTTTTAAGATTTTATTTAAGAAACGGTACCCGTTCGTTCAAAGTTCGGTCGTAACGGCCCTGAATCCAACGCCAGTGGTGTTCCTACCGAACACATAACTAAAATATACGCAGTGGGTATCTAATCTAAAACTATCAACCTTATTATTTTTTATTCTCAGTGAGAGCGTCATACATTTATATTTTAAAATTAGAATATTATACTACAGGTTATAATATATTGATAGAATCTGGTGTATGATATAGTGCTTTATAGCATAAATTGACATTGCAAAGCATGATTTTTATCATGTATTTATATCTCTCGACTACTTGTTTTTAGCTATATTTAACAAGTTATTCTTAGCTGTTATTTAGTCCTGTAATAAAATTTAACCAAATAGGTTCTAATTTAGAATTTAATTTTAAGAAGTATAACAATATGATCAGTATAAAACATAATGTAACCCGACCGGTAGCTGTACGAAATGGGCCTCAAACTTTACCTGTATAGGGTAAATCCGGAGGTATGTTTGTCGTGAAACTACTTAGACACATCAACAGCTCCGTGCCTCAGAACACAAACATTAGAAAACAAAGAAGGAAAGTAAATTGTCGACTTGTAGACATACAGTTCTAGCCCCCCACTATCAAACAGATAAGCGGGATAAGATTTAGTTTGTCACGTTCATGACGTCATTACTAAGAAGTAGTAACAGACAGCTGGTAACGAAAATTTCCTAAATTTCAATAAGAAACTCGCCTCAAATATCTAAGGTTCAATCGACAGATGTCGGTCTGGCCTATTTAATTCACACCTGTTACGTAAAGATAGATAACTTTCAAATAATTAATTTCCAGTAGCTACCATTTATTAGGAAACAAAAATTATAGCGGTATCAAAATCTTATAGTAACGGAATAACTGTTCATTTAGTTACCAATGAAACTATCTCCAGCTTCCATTAAACTCAATAAAGAATGCTCTATAACTAAAGAAATTACTTACTGACTCTTAAACCTGGCAATTTCCATTAGTTTGATTAAGAAAAGATCCAACAACATGAAAACATGTTGGTATTTAACTTTTAACTATCCATACACACATACCTCTATAGTGATGTGTGTGTTTCCGTCTATAACGTATGTAGGTTCAAAGCAAATACGGGAAAAAACCTCTAGAGAAAATTCTACCTTAATATTTGGTCCGTAAGGTTCTTTTTCTGGCGGAACTGGGAGGGATTTATGACGTAATAACGCAACGATATCACGTATCGATTGGTAGCGGCTCAAAGCCGATACAACCGCTTCTATTTACGCTCTTTACCTATTTATAAACCAAGCTATCTGACTCCCTACCTGCTCGGCGCTCCGATGTTAGTTCTCAATATATTCGGTATATACATATAGATACGGATATGATATTCGATAGAAAAACACGATTCGCTTTGTAGATAGGAGAAGTTTTTAAGGATATGGGCTTGTAGAGCTATCGGTAATCGAGTATCAGTTTTGCTACTCGCAGCAGATGCACTGATGGCATTTAGATATACAAAACATAAAGAAAAAATAAGAAAGCATTTGGGTACTGCAATGTACCAAATAATATTAAAAAATTCTATTCGGCAGGAATTAATTTTCTACTGTTTAAGCAAATTTTAATGAAAAATAACTGCGCCTTCAATTAACGCTCCCGATGCTCGTAACTGTCAGACCTATTTTAATGAAATTAGACTCAAAACAGGATTCTTTAGTGAAGATATAAAATTAAATTAAGGAGATTATATCAAGATTTGAGATTGATTAAAAAGATCCTTGTTTATACAAGCTTTGGTGATTATTGTCTGAGTATTGCCAATGAGTTCACTGAAATACAAAACAAAAATGTATTAGAGCGGCATGGCGCACATCGCGCGGTCACTGACACGAGTGCATCGATAGGATTCGTTACTCAGCCCCGAGCCGACGTGCTCCCAAACGGTCTTTAACCTTGCATACTTTATGTGATCAATCGAAATTTCAACCACACCCGTTTCCGATACCAACCTATCCTTAATGCTAATCAAACGTTATTTAAGACATTTAATAGATTCAAAAGGTGAGAAAACGATACTCAAAGTATCTCCATATATACATTTCATTAATCTAATTATACACAAGTAAAAAACCACATTCGTTTCGGGCTTTCTAATTTCTACCGCCACCTGCTCAAGGGGCAATTTATTTGTAGAGCCCCGGCGATCACGATCACTGATTTTCTTCCGCCCAGCTTAACTACGGCTAAACAGAATTTATCAAGTAGCAAATGTCGTGCAAACACACGCGTGCCGACGACTTTACTGTCCATAAACTGAAGTGTTAGAGCTCATCTTTCTTGTTAACGAGCACTGGGAATTGTTTATAGTGTAAAAAAATGCCAAATCGCGTCCGAGCAGTCTTTGGATTAACGACTGAAAATATTTACGTTTAGTGTCGTACAACACTCGTTTAATGAGAGCGAACGTTAATGTCAGTGGCGCCTGCCTGTACTACTACTCTTATTTACGAATACACGCAACTATAACAATATTGAATATCACTTCAAAACCACGCCCTAAGCCAATATTTGCACTAACATTCGCATAAGGCGAAACTAAAGGAAAATTACGCAACGCCCCATATATTATTAAAGTCGGCCGTAAAATGCTTGAGTTACCGATTCCATCGACGTTTAGTGTCGAACAATCGGCTGTAGTCGGTGAGTCAGTTGGCGCCCGAGGACGGACGTCGAACTACGCCTACAAATCGGAAAATATCCCTTACCATGTGTTACTAAATAAACATGGAGCTCGTTGCCTACATAAGCAACGCCTTGCTCGCCCGTTCCGTGCACGTACTAGACCATTATCTTTTGAAGTCACGCTCGAATCGAATTCATTATTAACTTTTATACTCATAGTAATAGTAGTCGAGAAGTACGCGGAACACACAATATTTGAATTTTGATTAGAACGATTTTATGCGAACCGCGATGCCTTCAAAGAAATGTTGCATTGTTAAATCCCCGAACAGATGGGACGTCCCGTCTCGCGGAGCTGGTTTCGCATGAACCCTAATTAAATATTTTAATATATTCGCTCCATCCGTTCTGCGTATTATTTTGTCTATAGATACAGCACATATTATAGGTATGGAATGCTTAAATTAAATCTCAGTGGTTAATTTCCCTCGATACCATAATTTACTAGGATTAAGTATACTCATTTAAACCAAGTGTCTAAGCGTGCTTGTTTAAAATAACGTATTGTTTGATATAAATGAGAAAACGATCAAATATTTGTATTATTTAAAGTAGTAAAAGATAGCAAAAAGTTCTGCAACTGGTGTCCACAATTAATCGTGGGAGAAACGCCTAAAAATCGACTAAAACAATTAAAATGCCATAAACTGGTGGTTCACACCATAATCATTGAGTACCTAATTCTGTATCGTTACTACAGGATGATAAACACGCCTCTCGTGCCGAACGTAAAAACAACTTTTGTTACCATTTTATGACAACAATTACGACCTATAAAACGTGTAGCGATTATTCTTCTTACCGATTGTTGTGGTCTTGCTGTCATCAGCCCGTGCTGAGTACTGGCTACCTACTAACACGCATACACATACAAAAACAACTTAAGTGTAACAATATAGCATCGTAAATTAAACTTTATTTTATTAGCAATAAAGTTTAAGTTTTATTACCCGTGTAGGTGATATGTTCATCGCTTCCATCGCCGCTGATAGTACTAAGCCAACGAGCCTTGATTTTGTCGGTTGTATGTTTGTAATTCGTCAATCCGTTTAAATTTTTTACCATGTTTAAGTTTTATTAGTTTTATGTGGTATTTGGACATTACTTTACTATCAAGAGACGATTTTAACTTATATACGTCAATTATAGATCTGGTTTTACATTTAAAATCTAAACTTATATTTTGTATAAATGAAAGTAGATTTTTTGGAACGTTTTGTTTTTGTGAAATCATTTAGAGACTTTATTATATTTTAGAGACAAAGTTTATTTAGTTGAACACATGCTAACACAATTGTGTTTACAATGGTATCGTGTTAAAATTTCGCGTAGAAATGCACCCAATTTGGCGAATGGAACAAGGGGTTACAATTTGTGTTGATAGTTGTTATCTGCACCGCCCATCGCCGGCATTCGTATTGTACTGCCGACAAAAAAGATTTTAGACTCGTATGTATTTATCTATTTTGCAATTTTAGATAGGCGCTTTGTTGTAGATAAATAGTTTGGAACAGCTCCCTAATTAAAGGCCATAACTATGCCTTTCAAATTTGATAGTAGATAGGCACATAATAGTTACCTAACCTAGACATACTACATAACAACATACTTTGTGTGTAGCTTGTTGTCGGTTAGATAATTGTAAATACCCCATGGTTTTTTCAAAGGTCCCAATTGTAGTTTCATTCGCTTTTTAATTCAACGTTATAGTGTTGTCTAATTTATCCTATATTATAATTTTACTTAACCTTTATGGTTCCAAACAAAGTGTATATTAGTAGCATACTATATAAATTGTAAAACTAACAAGTCATAAAATGTATGAGTTAAGTAGATTTATAGTAATCTTACAATAAAAATCGGGAAATAAACAATGTTTTAAATGGAAATCTAGTCTACTTTACAATAAAAGTTATGTAAAATGTAAGCCTATTCGTCCCACGTAGGCTTTATTTAGCGACCTACGCGGGCGTCAAACATGTCTTAGAATAAAGATTCTGTAACACATACCTCTATTTAAAGTAGCATTTGTCACAGTGTTTGTAAACATATAATTTTACCTCTTTATTACGTGTCTGGAGATATGGTAAATATATTTACTGTAAATAATGTAATATTTTACGTGCGCGCTACGATGCCGCTGCGGTGTCATTTTTTAAACCGTAAATTCTTGCGACACAGCCGGCGTTTTATAAATAACATTTGTCAACAATTTTATAGAAACAAAAAAGGTTAAAACCAATTCGAAACGAAGTTATGACGTGATACCTACGAAAAATCTTAAGTGTTCACCTAAAACTACGTAAAATACGAACAATATCGTCCATTTACGTGTCGTCGACAAACGAATGCAGCACAGTGAGGCATTCCCAACGACAGCTAATATTGAACGCGTCTGCCCTTTCACAAAGACCGTCTGCAACGTATGACATTTAATTTAATATTCATTGGCTTATTTCATACCGCTGTATTGCGAGGTGGCGGATTTTAAAGGGCATGTTATGGCTATAAATATAAATACACGTATGAATAGCGTAACGTGTCGTTTTAAGGCAAATATATACCTAATTAAATGGCCCGGACACGCTTTAACTAATATTCATTTAACATTGTAGCCTTATTGCCTATAAGCAATCTTCTTCTTCTTCTCGAGTCAAAGATCCAACTCAAATTCTGTCTGACCAAAAAGATGCCACCTGGATGGCTCGGTCGCTGGCCTCCATCACGTCCTGGAGAGTGCAGGTGGTAGTGCAGGACGGGCAGGACAAAAGGTGTGCCATGTCCTGCGATGGAGCACCACACTCGCATGCCACTAGTGTTGGGTCGACGATGCCCCACTTGCACAGGTTTGTTTTAACCAATTACTGTTTTGATGTTAAACTGTGTGGTAATACCATATTTTGTCTTACGATTAGCTGTGTACATGATGAAACAACAATTTAATATTTGAATAGTATTTGAGAGGCAACGTGTTTATTTTCCGACGCTACCTTGTTTCATATTCGGCGCGCGCTCCCCAGCTATATTTTGAATGAGACAGTCTCCAGACCTACGCCCGACTATCCTACACACACATGCTCCATACTGTTGAACGCTAACTTTCATACAACACACTCAGTATAGGTATGCGGAATCCAATTCAGTTTCCACATTTTTCCAATTTTAAAACTCGTGTCGAATGACAAATTTTCTGAAAAACATTTCGGGTAATTTGATGTTAAGATATAAATTCATAACAATATCTGTCTCAACATTTCAAAGGCACGCTAACAAAGTTTTCAACACTGAAGGCAAGAATTGGAGTTTTCGACCAATTTATGAAAGCGAAGTACGATTTACGCTCTAATTTTAAAAGAAATACTTCGTGTTAGCAATTGGGTATACGAGAAATTCATGTATTCTACGCACATACTTAAGTTCGCGGGTAAAATTAATTTATTCTGTACATCTACCTACATGTTCACATTTGAAATGTTTGTAATTTTTGGTACTGCTAGTGTTCTGTGAGAATCTAAATATTTGATGATTCATTCGCTCTTCATTTCGATTACTATCACGTATTTAAACGCAAAAACATGTTACTTAGGTAGGTAATCATCAACAGAATCAAAATAATAACCTTGTTTTATTATATAGCATGGTTACGGATTATGATTCTTGATCTACTTACTCATGTAGTTAGGTATTTTATATGACACTAACGTAAAGTTGGTATGGTAATAAAATTATAAAAGAACAATTATTATTATTCTCATTTGATAGACAAACATGACCATGTAGGTCTGATAATTGTATTCAAACATAATGTAACACGGAGAATAATAAATAGAAGCCTTGTCCAAGCTGTAGGTAAATTAAACGGTTAGGTATATAATATAAAATGGATCGAAAAGGCTAAAAGTATCGGTAAGGTAACTACACGATTTTCATTATTCATATTTGACAGAGGCACATCGCCCCTCAAATTCAGTCTTCCCAAGGGATACCCCTACCAAACATACGAATGTATCTTATTTTTTTACAGATAGGCACCTGCTTGCAGAAAATAAGAAAAAATCTACTTTCAGAAATTGCCTAGGTAGATACGTTATCTGAATTGTCGAGATATAGATAAAAATTTAGATTCGTTCACCGTTTTCAGAATGAATACGAATACTTTTTGGGCACGGGTACTTTTGAACTTAGAAAAACCGGCCGAACTAAATAAAATATTGTGAAATTTTCTGTACCTATTCTACATTGATGACAAGACTAATTTTTGAAACACCTGCCCTACATGTTTTACCTTTAGTTTCATAAAATATTTTTTGAAGTAAGGTTAAAGCTGCTTAAATATAAAGCAACTGCAGGTAACATTTCTTTGATTCAATTCGAAAGTTGTTTTCTTTTGCTTACAATTTTCGTCTTATTGTCCCCAAAAAGGAACCCCATTCGATCCCAAGTGTGTCGTAAGAGGCGACTACGACATTATACAAGGTAGATGGGCAGCCAAATCAACCTGGCTACTGTAAGGGTAGTATTAAAGGGCATTGGTCGGGTCAAACCAAACATTGTCAAAATATCTTGAACAAAATCAGTAGTTTCTACTACAGAAAATGTCTTAATCTCCTACTAGCATTGCAGTCTTGTTTTCACAAAGTCTCTTACGAAACAATATTATGCAATATCTCAGCTGAAAATTCTTGGAATTTAAATTGCTTTTAGAATGAGCATTGAGAAAGATAAACAATTTGGTTAGGATACTGGCTGAAGCTCGCGGCCAATTCCTTTGAGTAAACAAAATATTAGCACAATATTGTACATAATATTGCTTCATTGCGAGAGGTATATGGAGAATAACTAGGTATGCATCCATCTAATATGGACAAAAATATTCAACTCTATTAAGTTGCGCCTAATAAAATATTTCAAACTTATTTACACTTGCTTTAAGTTATCGTAAAAATATTTTTTGTATTTGACAACTTTATTTCATCGATAGAAAGCAGAAAAGTAAGCTTGTATTAGCGATTTTATCTCACAAGTGTTGAAGAAATATTAAGCGCCTCAAGGCAGTCTAACAGATGTTATATAACTGGTGACATATTTTCTAGCGAAGGAAAGGGACAGGCGACCAGACGTAGCTTAATGGAATGGAGAAAATGTCCTTCAAATAAACTTAGCGGATACTGAACACTTAAAAGTTGGACCATATAATATTATGAGTATGACAAGTATGTAACATACAAACATAAAGAAAACTAGCTTTAACGACAGGTTACAGAAAGTATTTCGTTTACGAAAAATATAATCATTATATTTGTCTTTTGATAATTAGGTAGGTTTTGTACAAAATTACTTATGACCTAGTATTCAATTAAAAATACGTTTCTACACGTATTCACCTAACAATAAAAACATAATTTTAGACCCTATAAAGCAATTAGTACGCTCTACAAAACATCTACATCTTATACCCCTAAAATTAAGCAAATAACAAGCATATAATAGACTAAGAATAATTTGTAGGCAACTGGGAAACAAGGTCGGCTGGGCAGAACACCATAACACGGTCCGACAAGGATCATCCCTTGCAAGTGCGGTGGCATAACTTTATTTTGAAATTAACATAATTAGTGAACATTCTGGGCTTAGGGTTGTACAGAACCAACGTTTATTAAGTTAAGAACTCACTCTAATTATCACGGAATTGACTAAAAACAGGTGTTAAGTGCCAAGGATAACTGCTGTAGACATTTTGTTTCTGGGTACAAAAGTTCATCTAAGACAAAAAAAACTACATTTTGATAACGAAATAAAATTATCATTTATCATTCATGCAATCCTTAAATTTTTCTGAAGCAAATAAATCATCTTAATGGTACAGCCATAAATTTATTTTTACATATAAAATAGTAGGTATAAAATGTTGTAAATAAAGCTATGAAATCATTTACACAAATAGGTTATATTTATAAGTATGACGACACTTACGCACCTAGAACACTGTATAAGGTTTTCAATCCCACGTATGCCATTAAATAATTATAAAATAATAAAAAAAATACCTGATGGCAAAAAAAAACTTGATAATACCACATAACCTAATAAATGATGTTGTTTTAATTACTAAATGACTACTAAAAGCATAATTAGAGCTCCAGAGCACACGGTTATCAAATCAGTTAACGTCATAGAGGAATTAAAAATCTTTAATTTAAACTCATTATGAGAAAATTTATGTAAAAAAATAAACACCTTTAAAAGTGCTACACTTTCGAGTTGCGTAAAACTAAATAATTAACGTCAGAATAAATATTCGAATTATTTACATTAGCAACAATTTGAACACCAATAGACTGTTAAATACACAATTTAAAATGAGAACTAGTCTCTTTTACGATTTTCTTTTGTTTTATTTCGATTTAGGATGTTTTTTGTTCGACTTTGTCAATATAATTCAAAACTTTTTGTTTAAGAACTTTTTAGTATCTTGTTTTAATACCGTCTTTTATTAGTTAGTTGCCAGTCTCCTTTCCAGTCAATACTTAAACATTGGCACAGATTTTGTTTTGTCTAAGTGTCGCATATTTATAAGCGTCGTATCTTACGCGTAGCTTTTGTTTTCCGGTCTCGTAGAAGATCAAAGTGCGTAATTTATGAGAAGCCATCGAATTTTTTAAGATAATTCCGAGGGACGTATATTTTATATAAATGGTTTTTCTTATTCATTAGTGTAGTACAGCCGGCAGTAATAAAATAGAATAATTTAATTAGAGATTTTGGAGACATTTCCATGTTGGAGGGGACAGAACTGCCCGTTTCGTTCCGTCGCGAGGATCTATTGGTTTAATATTGGTAGGTATTATTAATTTAAAGAAAATCCCTTGTCCCTTGAAAGAGTGGGGTTGTGGGTATCAGGTGTCGCAAACTGATCCCTAAGAGTGGTATTATCCGGAACATATTTTTCAAGCTGGGGTTGTACAGACCACTCGGAGGCCCCATTCTGAATAAATTACTTATCTACATTGATTTTTTTATTGTATTTACATAGGTAAAAGGTTTTAAATGCAAGTAGGTACTCTACTTTATCTTAGACTGTTAGTCTTATCACTCTAGTACATTTAACAGCATTTAGACTCTTCTTAACACTTAGGTACAAGGAGATAAAGACTAGACTTAACGTTAACTAAAGTATTTGTTTAATAAATTTAAGATTTTTTTTTGTGACGTAAAGCTTTGGTATCTAAATTGTAAAAAATTACATATAGAAAACATAACGTGGCAGTCAAAGTTTACGATTAATAAATAATGTAGACTTTCTCAGTTAAATAAAATCAGGAATTTTGTTTAGTTTTTAGACACTATAGATTTATGATGGAAAGTTGTACAAAACTGGTACATGTTCAAAAGTCATTTAGCAAGAAAATTATAGATTAACTTTGGTATAATAGCAAGCACAAAACACAATTTATTTTTCTCATTATTTTAAATAAGAAACACAAAGAGACAGTATCGAAATGGCAAAAACCTTTTCCGAACAAATCCTAATAAGTACGAGGATATGTATCTAAATGACGCGAATCCCAACCCTCAGTATTACCTACTTCAGTTTTGCTTTAAGTAAAGATTAGGTACTCGTATCTCGGTCTTCAAAGGTCAAAGGTCAAAGTCTTACAGTCCTCGAGACCTTTTAAGCAATACTCAGATCGCAGCTTTTAAAAGAACCAGCAATTTATACAAGTTCAAAGTACGTACGGTTAGTGCAGAGCAAAACATAGCTACTTTACTGTAATAAATTCGAATGTACACTATTAACATTTTATAACTAAAAATTGAATTAATTGTAAATTAAAAAGTAATAAAACCAATCCGGATTCTTATGCCGTAATCTATTAAATAATACGCTATAAAATGCTTCGCGTTCGTGATTATCTAAGCTTCTGAAGAGCTGTCATATCTATAAAAAGTACGGATTGGTACCATAACTAGATTCAACCACTTGCTTTACAAGTTAAGAGAAATAAGTTTAATTATTTATGTGTTGCTGATAAAAAATAAAGTATTTAAGATATTTTTCTAAATACAAAGATAATTAATTTATTATAATTTTTATAAATTATTATGCTGTTCATGTTTTTGTCTTCCGATTTTAAATGTATTCAAACTGTTTATACCTTTACGAATACCGACACATATCTCACGAGGACACTTGAAAAAAACAGGTTATTCTACAGTGCCATCGTGATGCACACATATACATACCCAACAACCTTATCACTGAGCAAGTGTTATTTTAAAGCTCCAATGTCACTTCACTGTGAACGAAGGGAGATTTAAATCCATCCGAATTCTATTCAGTAAATTGTCGCGGCGACTTTGCCTCGTAAAAACATAATAAAGCGATTCAATTTGATTTTTCCTAGCCGATAAATATTGTTACAATTTTTTTTCTTTAAATAAATAAAGAACAACTTCAATTTAGCAGGCCGATAACGTTTAGGCATTCAATTACATTACGTTAGAGGCCGCCGATGAAAATGTGAATGTCGCGGTATTTGAAGGGCATTTTCTTTTCAATTTGACGATGACCTTTCGTCCGGACGCCGAACCAAGAACCCCTGTCTAGACATCTTAGTACTGCGTCGAAAGCGGCTGATAAAGGGAAACGGGATAATAAGGAGATGGCTTGCCAACACTGGGATACAAGCTACGGGGATTTGGCACGTGTACTACTCAGATTTACACTTCGCCTTTGTGTACAGGTATTGACGTCATCGCGTCAGTGTGTCGCTCGACTCAACCCTCACACTGCAGCCGGCTCCCTGCATTTCCCCGACACTTTTATTTTACGACATGTTATCTACAAGAGATACCCTTAAATGTGTTATGTAATATGTTTAAATTGGACGCAACGTACAAGTACTTCACACGGCCTCAGTAAAAGGGTTGGTGACAGATATGAAAAGTTTTAAATGGACACTAAAAGCTCATAGATAGAGCTTAAAGATTATTTTAAAATGTTCGATAACTTATTATTCTTTCTTTTTGTTTCAGGTATGAAGCATGTTTTGTTCATCGATAACTATCGTATCAACTTACTACGGAATGGTGTGTATTTATTTATATTTAAAAATCCAAAAAGTTAATTCCCCAGTCACTACCTTACAAATATTTAATACAACTGTCAGTATAATTTATACCTATCTTAAAATCGCATACAATAATCTCTCCTTTATTATAGAGCTGCCTTAAGAATGTAATTAGGTGTGCACACTATATCACAAAGCTCCATCCAAAAATACCTGGTAAAGTACTAACATTTTTCGTCTGAAATACTGAAGGGCAGGTAGGATATCGCTTAATCGTGGCGGGAGGTTTTGTCGGAGGAGGAACATTAATCGGAGGCTTTACGAGGGGAATCCGAGCCGCAGACGACGTCAGCCTCTTAGCGTATTGAGCGCGTATAGCGGAACATTGCAGATAAAATATATTGAAGCAGAATAAAAACATATGAACGCTAGAACTTGTTACATAAACTATACGAGTAATGGTATTCGTAGTCTGCTCCACAAAAATATAAACCGACTTTTTTTATTACAAACATATCTATTTGGATTCATTAAAAAGTATTTTAAATATTAATGGTACAATTAAAACAAAAACGCTTTTTAAGTGCATGTTAATGTGTCAATAATTCTCATTGTAGAGTACCTAAACCGTTCGACTTAAATACCTGCATAATTATACTCAAATAAAATGTTAATTAAAGTAATAAGCGCTGGTCGGCAACTTATTAAACACCACGTAATTTCTTAGTAATCTGGCATTGTATCTTAAATACCTTTAAGTATAGCTATTATTAAAAACCAAAATTCAAGCAGACAAAGCCGCAGTTTTATCTAACTCTGCATATTCTACAGCGCCGCGTTTCTATATAGAGAGAAAAAGTAGGGCTGGAATCGAAGGAGTTCGTTCAAACTGGAAATATAATTTTAAAGATGGCTGCCGCTCTCGACCTACCCCCTCCCCGCCTCTCCGCAACCCGCACCCTGACGCAGCCTAAAATATTATGCACCCAAAAACCATTGTCTGTTGCCATGACAACGGGCCGCTCGATACCAGGGACTCGCAGTCGCACAATCAAAGTTACAGTCATCTCGCTTACTCTTTTAGTAGTCAGATGCTGGGTCCGGATTTGGACGATCATCGTATTCGCACGGCGATGGCTGGATGCCAGTGTTCGTAGGGTTAGCATAAAAGCTTCGTGCTGTCAGTTAAGCGAGCCGGCGATCTTGTTGGAAAGCCTTGGTCGAACAAGAATGTAAATGATACCTATACCTAAGTACATTGAACAGTTCTGACCTACATCAAACTATAGATTGTATCAAATACGCCGTCTTAGAGCTAATATCTGTTACCTAATTCACAACACAATACATCGATATTACTGTATTTTGATGAAGTCTATGATTGTATTATTATACTTACTTGATTTAGTTATAAGATATTCATATTGTTGAGCGATGTATGTAAATTCTTGTTGTACGATTGCTTCATATAACTATTGTGATAGTAACTGTAGATTTATGAAACATTATGAATACTCATTCTTTCTTATTTTGTGCACACATTTTCACATATTTCCACTACACACACACAACTTTTCAGACACAAACTAATATACCCTTTATATTTCAAAGGTAACTTCTAGATTCACATGATAAAGTATAACCACAAATTTAGAACTTCTCATCTGCCAAAGCTACCGTGCAAATGACTCAAAAGTTGGAACAATTTCGAAAACAAATTAGAAAGTTCTATTTTCGACTCCCCTATTGGTCGATTGCACAAATGTTACATTTTTTACTTACCTTAAGAGTGACTTTCTCTTTTTTGTTACAGTTCCCATTCTTCCTGGTTTTCTACCTCAATGCGGAAGGGTTTTTGAAAACTTTCTCTCTTAAAACAATGGCATTGCGTCTGATCCTTTTAGAGTTCGAGAACAATAATAATAACCGGTGTTTTTGTTTGAAATATTACTTTGTTTTGCCTTCTTTGTGGGTAATATATTATATTTATCATTTATGTATCGGTATTAATGTTTTATTTACCAGCAATCGATTTTTATGGGTTTAATTATATAGCTTATTCATGTCTTTGCATTAATCAAAGTCATAATTAAAGGTTATGTGTGCTAAAACTCATTGAACACTTACCAATTAATCTGTACACATGCACTTAACCTGTACCTATATAACATAATTAAATATATCAACACAATACATTAACAAAATTAAGCTTTAAACAAAAAAGTTTGTCCCTACATTTATTCGTAGCCAAAGCTCTACGGAGCTCCGCAGTGACGAAAAAGTTCCGTGATAAATACAGAGATGGCGCTTTCGTCGGATCATAAAAAAGTACTTACCCGGGCTAAATTGGACGGGTTAATTTTGCTAGTAGGCAGTTTTTTATATAGCTTATTACTTAAATCACATCTAAATGTCATTGGTTACCCAATTTGTGATTTAATTCCAATAAAATAAGCGTAGCTCTACTATACGATTTATAAATAGATTTCTGTTTGAAATTGAACTGCCAGTATTATATTTTGCAAATATACCTATATAAATACGTTCTGTACCTCGTTGAGAAAAAACTTGGCATTTTAATTGGTCTAATCTATAAACTAAACCTATTTATTACTTATGTATTGTCGTTTCTCAAAAGAGCTCTCCTTTTTATTAAATACGAACCTAATTAGGAGACCCAATAATTACTAGTTTTGCTTCTAATCGTTAAGAAGTAATAAGAACAAACTTCAGCTTCTAAATAGCGACCTTTTCAAATCAAATACTGCTGAATCCCTCTGATCATATTTTCAAACCTCTCGAGACTAGACGGTTACAAGTTTTACGAAAAAATAACAAAGAAACTCCGTAGGATCATGAAATTTAACAATGTCCTTTTAAAAGTTTGTTTATAGAAACGACTTTTTGTATACAGAATTATAAATAAAATATTATCAAAATGTAGATATTACTATGTTGTCAAAATATACGATTGTCATTTATTTCATAATTTGAGGTATTTTCATAGTATTTTAGATACTCGTTGTCTTGTTTATAAAATTGAGTCTCATTTTAAAAGTCCTAAGAACTTGTACCTAAGTAGATAGGTACTAACATTAAGACTATCTCGATGTATCAAGTACAATGGTAAATTGTAGATTTATGAATTTTTAAAATATATTAATTTTTAGATGCAGCGATTTTATTTCTTTTGATGGTATAGGTACTTACTTTTTTTGTTCTACTTACGTTTTCAGCACAGGATAGTTGAGGCAGCATACTTTGTATATTCAACTTACGGGATACTTATTGCTCCTATAGAGTTGGTTACTAGCTACTTATTTTATTGCATTCTTATGTACGGCATAGTTATTAATCTGATAGATACTTATAGTTAATTTCACTAAATTAAACTCCTATGTAAACTACCTTTGCAATTATCCAATCCACAATTAATATTTCTAACAATTTTTTCTACCTTTTTGAAGACAAACTAGTCAAGACTGTCTGGTATATATAGGAATAATAGATATAGTAAAACCATGCAGGAACTTTACATCCGTTGCAAACGAGCATATTATATTATAATTGTTTTGTAATTAGAGGTAACTATATAACCAACTCGTAGAACAAACTTATGTTATAGCTGTTCATTTAGTAGTATATGTTTTTATTAATGCTTCAAGATATTAAAGGATTGGCAAATCTATTGGCAGATGGATATATTCGAATTATGAATTGGGTTTTGTTTAAGTGTTTTTTAAATGTGAAGCTTATATTTACTGCTTGTTTTTATAGACTTAAAAGTTGTACTTTTATTAAGTAAAAATACATTTTAATAGGAATATGTTCTTAGTTATTGTTTTATAATTGTGTATGAATTTTAATTTAAGGAATGTACTGTGTAAATTAAATTTTGTATCAAAGTCTAGTGTTAAGAAAATTAATGTGTATTTTGTTGTGTGAATTGATATTGTGTGTGTTTGAAAGGGTCATTAAGTTTTCAAGTCATTTAAAATAAAACCAGAAAATTCAGTTAATTTCTTTATTGATTTTCAAACAGCCCACCTAATAAAAATATTACATAAAATCATAATTTGTAAATTTGTAAATACATAAATGAACTATGGACTAATATCGATTAGGATTTTAATCTAAGTAATACACCTAACGGGTTCCCGATAAAATAAAATAATACATAAAAACCTCATAAAGACATATTTACAGTAATCATCAACAATGTTATATAAATAATCAACAATAAACATTTATTTCATGAACACAATTTCAATTCCTAATAGTTATACAATGCAATTATATTATACAGTTTATAATTAAGTTTTATACAATTAGCAGCAGCTGCATCAACCTGTGTACATAAAAATACATATGAAACAACAATAAACAGTCAAGAAATCTTCAAGTCTTCGGATCAGCGGTGGCAAGTGTCATCTTCTGTTACGTATACTGAAGGTATACCGGAAAGAATGAGGCACTCAGGATACATTCAGTATACGTACAGAAGGCGACGCGTTATCTTCTCTTCTCTTCTCAAGTACACCAAGAAGCCTGCGGATTTAATTTTAAGTTCACCCCAAACATTATTGTACATTAATATTAAGTCGACTCTCACTCTACGAACGTGTTAACCCTACTAGATCACTATTTAAATGTGACGTTTACACGGGGCCCCTTCAATATCTTAAAAGCTCACCGAGCGTACACTCCGAACCGGACTCCCCGCCTCTCCTCAGGGAACACCACCTATAAAATAAAGCAACCGATTTACAACACGTCTGGGTCTTCAAACCGAAAAGGGAAACACTGATAGCACATGAATTGCGCTATCGTAACTCCGCCAGTAAATGGGAAAAATAACTCCTGTCGTAAATATGCATTGCGAAATCGTTTTAAACCTTAAGTCGTTTTTAACTTGCAAAATAATCTATTGTACTCAATGACCAATAAGGAGACAGGGACTTTGCAAAAACACGCGATTGGTTTGCAAAAATAATTTTTGCAAAATCTAACCGGTAGCGAGGCGTTTCTTTGTTTTTTACAGCCTATCCACCGAGCATGCAACGACAGACGGCCGCAGTCCTTTTGTCCACCGGCCTTTGTTGCACATAAAGGATAAATTACAAAAGACAAGTTTCGACCACCACTCGTAAAGATAACTAAAGAATTCCGAGTCTCTATGTGTGTGTCAGCCGGGGGATTGAATAGAAAAACATGAAAGGGCGTAAGGGTGTATTATATTCGTAATTTACGACGCGAGTCAACATAGCACCGGGCCTGCATTATTGATTCTAATGCACAAACGAAAGGTCTCTATGCACCGATAAAATAATCACAAAAATGCAGCAACTAACACTAGAACGACGTCAGGGGCAAAAGGAGTACACGCGTAGTGCCGAGCGCGGATGAGAATGAATTTAGCACGTGACTTACCGGTCCGGTCGGTCAGCTGTTCGCGTCGTCCGATAAGTAAACATTGAAGGATGACGGATGGGGTTGCGCGCGGTTCGAAGGAGCGTGTGTTCAGGGACGGCGTCTCCGGGCGTCTGCCGGTCTGGGCGTCGGGGCGCGCGTCCCGGCCCGCCATCGATTGCCGCCCTCGCCGAGTCGCCGCTCGGCGCGCGCCGAACCACACCACGACTAATGCCGATGCAAGATTTTCATTACATACGCCATGATCGTTGTTATTTGCACCCCGTAATGTTTTTTGATAGTTTGCTTAGGCTTCGCGACCGTTTACATTACGAATATCTATTTACGTTTACATATTATTTAGATAGAGACTAGGCAGGCTTATTATAATATTACGTATGTACGAGTGCTGATAAAAAAGTCGATATTAAACAGTAGACAGGCTGCGCCACCTGTTCCTGTTCTCTCGGTGATTACCGTTCCGCCCTGCGGCACGGCTCGGGATTTTTAATACTAACATAGGTCGGCTTTATGTCGCAGCGTAATAAGTGGGTAATGTAGACTTTGGCAATTTTATAAATAGAAAGTATAAAAACGAAATTGTGTATTGTTGTGTATTACTTGCGCGCCGTTGTTTTCTCTATTGCCCCCGGTTATGTACGATGGTAATGAAAAAATAGTAAAACGTCAACTCTTGAGGTATCCAAGTCGCGCATTGTCGTAATTTATGACAGAAAATTTTATGGCAGTACATTTACGTTGTTGCGTTTGGAATATTTCATTATATGAACTTTTACCTAGGTAGAGTTAAAATCTATTGTCTTGCGTATTATGGTCGTAGAAATAATCTTCGGTAAGTACGTATTGTCCTGTAAAACTTTTTTAGTGTGAGAAAAACTATTTTCGTCCTGAAGCTGCCACAGTAAAGAAATATTTTATTGTATTTTTATGTATACCTTACCTACCTTATGTGGCAATTAAATGGTAGGGAATTAGCTGTTGTTCTCTTAAATAAAATTTTAAATATACCTAGTACCTACAATAAATGTTAAAAACTTTTTGTAGGTATATTTCGAAATGACTAAAGCTGAAAATGAGTAGGTATAATTTGGAGTAGGTAGTCGGATACCTACCAAAATTCCAAACTGTTGTAATCTCTGGAAATAGGTACCTATTAAAGTAAAGAAATCCATGGAGGATCTGTATAAGGTTTTCTCATTTTACTATTGTATCCTCGGTATTATAATAAGGAAAGTAGGCAAGGGAGTTGTAAGAGATTTTAACATATTATTTTCTACTTGATTAAACTCTATGCAACTTTTACTTGTTTTGTTTGAAACTGTTTACAGTTTGCCACGTTTTCCTGTTACATACCAGAATAAGTTAAAAACTTTGATGTTGTGATTATTTATTTAAATGGATTTTATAAAGTGTATCTTATTATTGTATCAAGCAATAATGACGATCTACAAAATTTGATGAACCTACGATTTAAAAAACTATCTATACCTACTTATAGACTAGAACTAAAATAATTGAACTCAATAAATGAAATAGAAATAAATATGAGTTATTATTTTGATATGACCTGATTTCAACATTTACGATGCCTATATATAAGTCCGGAACTAACAGTTTCTTAAAAAAAAGTTTATAGCTTTTAAATAGTTCCAACGAAAATTTCCGAATTATAAATGTTTCATGACGTTTTAAAAAAGTATTTAACTGTCTCGTCAGATCATGAGAAATCTTGTTTCATCCTTCTATTTAGTAAACGGTGATATTTTTTTTTGGACGTTATCAAATCTAACTCACATATTTATCAAAATTATCTAGATATAAATAAGGAGGTCAACGTAAATTGGAGATTCCTAAATCAATTACTTAAACTAAACCTATTATTTAATTCCAAAACAACGTATGTGGGCCCATAAAATTGAATCAAATCGCATGTTTTCATGTTTATTTTATTCCGTGCAATTATTTGCAGGTCCATTTACTGTAATCGATTTATGATTGACTACCTTTTTATTTGATTAACGTAAACGACTATTTACCATGGTACGCTGGTTATATAGCTAATTTGTAATTCTTCGCGGTATTCAAAAAGACGTTAGACATTAGTTCCGGATGATTTCACCAGGTGGCGCTTGCGGTCGCTACGCGCGCGTAGAGTGACTTCATTCGTAGCTCTTGAGACGTGTTTTAGAAGATTTTAAAACGATTTATGTTGTAGAATTATTATGAAATAAAGTTTTAAATAAGATTTTTATTATGTCTGTTACTCTTTGTGTATCTGTTAACTGTTTAAAAATTGCGTGTCAATGAATATAAAACAATGCAGAGTTCGATATTGTAAATGTTTTTATTAAGATTAGGTAGGGAGGTAAGGGTACCTATTAAATGAATTATAACTGATAAATAAAATAAAACTTACTTAAACATCTTTATAGTTCAAATTTGATGAGTTAGTTTAGCTTAGTTATCATTTACCTACGTGAAATGAATAATATACAAATATATCTATCCATTAATACTTTATATTTAAACATCACATGTCCACAAAAAACCTCAACACCTAACTACTAAAAAATACATACCTTTACAGCAAAATCTCGGAATAAGAATTCGTAAAGCTTACCTCTCAATGTTCATCCCGACATCCTCATGAAACAAAAGAATGATAATTTTACCATTTTTTCCCAGTTGAGACTGTATTCTTCCGCGGTCGATGGTCAAATGAATGAATAAACGGCTTCAACCCTAACGGCCAATGGGTGGGGTCCAAAATGGAAAAAATGGGGTGGGACCAGACAGAACCCCTGTAACAAAAAATTAAGATTTATTTGCAAACCTCGTTCAGTAAAATAGCTGTATGATGTGGGGATCAGACTATGGGCTTGTTATGAAGCGAATCATATTTTAAATTAAGCAGATGGTGATGTTTTGTCAAGGTACCGTGAACGAATTTTGTTTCATACTATCTTAAAACTTTTTGCTAATAATAATGACTGAAACTTACTCTTATCAAAACCAATACTCTTTACAAAGTCAGGTCTTTGAAAAGACAGCAATTTTAAAAATATTCTCTCTTTGTTCAGTTTCCGCGATCAAATCTAACCTCACCCCTTTATTACATGGGATTAATACCGTCTGGTAATACGCAGAATGCGAGAGCACACCTCTGCCTGCCCTTAAGGGGATTATAGGCTTGAACATATAGGTACATACCTAACCTTATTAAATATTACGCAAAATATTTCCTTAGTAAACCTCAAGACACATTAAATACCTACTCTAATAGGCATACGTATTTAATTAGCATACCTATTTCTAATTAACCATGTGTTGATAATTACGTACACGAATCTATAAGTTTGAATAATCATCATTAAACTTACATACATACCTGTTTTTAATCAGCAAATTGCAAATCAGCTGTCTTGAAATAGCTTAATCTTAGACCTATTAACTATTCCAGTGCCCCAGAAAAGGCTCTATCATTTACTATCAGATAGCAACTGGTAATTAACAATTTATAAACAGAGATAAGTAGCTAATACATAACAATTAATAGGTCATTAGAGCAGTTCTAGCTATCTGACTCACGCTCCATTGCACATTACTTACACGTTACGATTGAAAATAGGTATTTAAGTATGTTACTTGAGTTTTTCAATCCTATTTGCTGAAAACCGGTGTAGATTTTCGCAGCACACGTGTGGTAACATAAATACGGTAACTCCTAATAAAGTTTGAGCAAGTAACAGCTAGCTACTTGAAAAGGGAAGTCTTTGATCGTCACTTTGTTATTAAAGGAGCCGGGGAGTGCTATAAATTGACACAATTTAATTGCTGTATATTCGGTCAATAATTCTGCAGTACGAGTTGCATATAAACGTTCTTCAGCGACATGTTTACGAGTCTTTAACGATATAATTATGATCAAATGTAGTCTTGAAATTGAAATAAATGGTCACCAAATGATACGTAAATTTCGTTTATACTTAACATTCATTATATAGTTTTATTTGAACGACTTTTTAAACAATAAACACTTTATCTGAAAATAAAATCTTAACAATATTAGATTAATAATTTATTTAATCTAAATTTAGAATGTTTGCATTATCAAACAATAGAAATTTAACTACCTGTTTAGTAAATAATAATTATATTTGATCATTATGATAAAAAGTTTTAAACAAAGTGTAAGAACAATAAAAAAGCAAAAAGTGTCATAAAACATTGTTTTCTAATAAGAAAACTTAATAAACATAGATTTTAGTTTACAAACAAGCTAAGTAAAGAGCAAAATTTAACATAAAGTATTAAAATACCAATATATTTAAACAAAAAGTCATAAATAATAACAAAAAAAATAAAACACTCACCGTTTAACATCAAAACAACACTGAATTTACACTGTTTTCTGTTGAAATGTGACTAAATTTACTAAGAATAAAGAAGCTAAAGCATTGTAATATTTTTTGAAATTATTTTTACACATTTTTATTTAAAAATACATTATTATTTTACATTTTGTCTGCATCTTTAGGCCTAAACACAACAAAAGCGGCGGCGGGCGGCCGACGGCGGCCATCTTGTGGCGCTGCCGTCGCGTCGCGCTACACGCTCATTGGCTGAGTGACGTCAACCGCGCCATGACACTCTACCATTACTACACACTAACAAACATGTCTTGACTATTCACACACTGAATAATAAACACTATGCGACCGTCACATACGTCCTGCGACCCGCACTACTATGTTTGTAGCTCGGAACACGCGCCTATCCTCGTCGGCTCGCATTCTTGCGTTGTGAATTATAGCTTTAGAAGCTTTTAGGATGCACCCTAATCGGGCAAAGGGGAACATTTAAAATTCAAGTGACTCGACACTGATAGGTTGAGAGATTTTAATTGGCTGCTGATTTTTGTCGTCCCGTCTCGAGTAGTGTTAAATAAGGAGATGTTTTCAAAAGTAACGTAGAATTTACATCGAGGTATTGGGATAGGCTTTTAACGTGAAATTTCACTATTAAACGACTATTTGGTATGTGAAAACACTTTTAATAAAAGGTATAATAAATAAAGTCGAATACAAAGGATTCTGGTACAAGTATATCCAAGAATACTAAATAAAAGTTGTATTTTGCGTTTCAAGATTTTTTGCTATTTATAAAGGCCATGTGTGTAAGCAGTAGTTCTTACGATTTTATGGTCGAGTAACCAGATGCAGGTACGCTCTCTCGGGTACGTAAAGACCTTAAAATGTAACGGTGTACCTAAGCATAGGTAATGAATGAACAACTTTGTTGCCCGACTTCATCTAACATAGAAAGGGTTTCCAGTGAAAGGAATTTATGTAGGTAATTTTGCAAACTGCCTGTACACAGTCAATGGCGTTTAAATTATAGTAGTAATATTTAAAAGCTGACTATAATAAGCAGGCAGTCTTTTGTAACTAACCTAGTAATTTTGTTGAAAGTTTTGACCGTATAAAATACATATTTTAATGCAAGGAGTATACAAATGTTTTTAGTTTAGTTTTATGTTAAAAATTTTTAATATAAATCGGTATAGCATTTCAGGAGCCAAGAACCTTGAAATCTGCTAATAGATTTACTATTATTTACACAAAAGTTTATAAATAACTTTCACATAGTTAAATATAATTTATAAAGGTAATATAAGCAGGCACAGTCCCTACTGTATTTTAAATAAATGTACGTAATTATAAGAAGAAGTCTTGAAAATTCAAGCAAGAGTGCTAGACTCTACATTTTTATAAGACTAGCCACATTCACCTACAATAAAGTGCAATGAGATATTTGCATTCACTAAAAATGCTACGACGTAGTAATTGTCTCTACTTTTTAAATGTAAGTTTTGTGAAAAATAAATTAAAGAAAACACAACGACATTGTAGAGTCGTTGTGGTTTTCGTATTTATGTAATTTGTTTACACATTGCAATTAATTAGATGGAGGATGTTTTTATTACTATTTAAATGTTTAATTAAGCCACGAATTAACTAGATATTAATTACTATACCTGAACGAATAAAATTTATTTATAAGTGTTTTTAATTTACCTATCATTATCGTCAACATCTTTCTGGTTGTGCATCGTCGCTGGAGAATATTCATTGTAAAGAAAACCTGAACACACTAACCTAATGAAGTACTGTCATATTTTTATCTTAAATAATTAAGGACCACCTGACCACTTGGACTTAACAACTATATCACCTCTTTGTAATGCCGACGGTTGTTTCTCGCGTTTTTATTTTCTTTTCTAAAATTTATTGTTGTAAAATATTAAAATACGAACAAAAATGTAGGTGGGGCTGCGACGTGGGGCATGCCATCTGTTGTTCCCCCATATTTATGTGATTAGTTCATGGATTGGTCCGGTGTACGTATAATTTTTATTTAAAATCGCCAATTTATGATTATAATCAGGTTCTGCCTCACTGGCTGTCAAAAGTTTTAATCGATTTATAGTGAGGCTCCGTTGTTTGTGCTGCTTTATACATAAACGATGTCTTCAATTGTTTAAATGAGTCACAAGCTATTTTATTATTCAAACTGCTTCTGAATGTATAGTCGATTTTCTAACTCATTTAAATCGTTATGTATGTTATAAAGGCCGTGTTTTGCAACACCAATAATAATTAGTCTTATCAAATTCGATTGCATTACTTAGGCCTTTAGTAATTACTTTACAAGTTTATATTCCTTTGATAGCCGCTTCTTACATAAATTATATCTTCTTCGTATCTTCCGACAAAATTATTTACTATAATGTTTTTATTCGATACGCAAAAAAAATCAAACAAAGAAGCAGCTTAGATGTCGTGTAGAGACTTTTATAAAAAAAAGGTCAGCAAAAGCTATATCTCTGCGTCCCAATCTTCAGGTTAAATAAGTAAGTATATTCACTCTTTTCGGAATAACGGTAGACGTTCGGAAAGAAGCAATGTCCTCACATTAAGGGGGATCTAACATCTGCGAGGCCGGGCCCGTCGACAACTCTTACGGGATATTATGGGGAGACAAGTGGGTGAGTCAACACCCGCCATGTGGACATGTGGATGTAGGTATAATACCGATCGATTTTTATAAAGTTAATACCTACTACGGATTCATCAGATAAACAATTCATATACGATTGTTACAAGCAGTTCGTGCTATATTTTAAATTCGGCACATGTAACACACGTTTTAAGCGCATTAAATTTGTGTTTACTAACTTACTTGTTACTCAAAAAGCAGCTAAAACAAATAGGTACAATTTTAGATTTTTATCTAAAACTTTTCGTAGAGCTAAACCTACTTTTACTTCGTTCACGGTCAAGCTCAAAACTCGCTCATCACATTACGTAAATACAAAGAATTACAGCAAACAAACAACTATATAACCGCACCTTGCTTTATCAACATCTAAAATACCAACGAAAGTAACATCTTGAAACCATACAGAGACGCGAGGTCGATGCACTAGAATATGTATGCCTTAACACTGTGGGATAAAGTCTCCAATCGCACCGTCATGCACCACTGGATACGAGTATCAATGTAGGCGATCACAGATGCAGATATTCGTGTGACGTGTGACATGAAGCGACGTGACCTTGACCCAAGAATGACGGATTCCGGCCTTGCGGGGTCGCCGAACTGTACATGTAGGTTGGTGGTTACACTATCTAGTCAACATCTACACGTTGCGATGTTTAACCCAGTATTTTGCTAACAAAAAATATAAGCGCAACTTTGTCGCACTTCATTTGTTAGAAAGCAGATAAAGTTTGTTTTAAGAAATATATTTAAGAATTAAAATGATTTTTGTCGTCGATTTTGAAAACCGATGTCGCGCCACTCGGCCTTATCGATAAGTTATGTGACAACAAGAAAATTATCACCCAACTTATAGAAAAGATAAGTCGACACAAAATATTACATAATAAATAGATAATACACGCACTCAAATGTTTTATACATAAAGCTAATCCGATGGTTATCGACTGACTATACAACAATTGTATACTAAATAGATAGGTTAGTTTTTGTATTTACAACTATAGGTGTGTGTTTTGAATAAAAAACGGTTTGTACGACAATGCAGATAGCATCACTGGATGCAAATCGTGGGAGGCAAAACAACGCTTGCTCTTTCAAGAAAAATATGTTAAACCGCTGTCTTTGTCCGTAATTGAATGCGCCTTTACATTGAATTTTAAATGTAATACATTCTTTGTTTTCTTAAACTACCAACATAAAGGTAAATAAATAATACATCGAGACTATAGTAATCTTACTGGATTATTTCATTTGCGGTTTACCTTTGCCGTGAGTAAGCCACCTTACTACATGTATTGATGAACTTCTGAACAAGATAAGCTTTTATGTTTATTTCAACAATGGGCATGTGTTTATACGGTACGTTAATCGTGATTTTAACGTCGTTACCTACTTAAAAATCGTTTCATTAATAATATCAGATGCATCATCTTGTTGCTACTGCAAATGAAAATTTACAAGAGTTCAACAGAGCATGAATTCATGAATCGTCAGTCCGACCACTAAATTATTTATTAGCTTCAACAAAGGAACCATTTCAGGCGGACAAATCGCCCCCGAATACATTGCGTTTGATTTAAAACGCAGGTATTTGACCGAGTCGCCGCCCGCTACGAATAATGAGTTTATTTACGACAATAGGCGTCGGACAAGCCACTTTATTGTCATGATTAGTTGCGATTCCCGACAATTGATCGAGCGAATTTTAAGTGCATAACAAACGAGAATGTTGTTTATATAGACGTTACTGTTATGTGTGCAATACTTTTTATTAATTTGACCACTTTATTGCCTGTTATTGTTCTAAAACTGGGTGAGCGATAGCGGTATTACACAGTGGCATCGCAGAGCTCAATAAATCAGTGTACACTCAAAATACTCGAGAAGGTTATTTTGGTCGAGCGATCACTGACGATTCCTTGCATAATGTACGTCGTTAATTGCGTTGTAAATTCGTGGTGCCGTCAACAGGCGGCCTGGGTGACGTGACGATGCAGCTCCGAGCCGCCCAAATTTTGTCTCGGCCGACCGCAGGATTTGTCCCCTTGCCAAATATCCCAGCTGTGGACACAAGCCGCGCTCTGAATACTGATTAAATGAACGTTATTGTTTTCTTTTTTTTTTCACTTTCGTTCTTCGGCTATCGACCTATTGAATTTTTCATGGTGTCCTTTATTGGAATTTGGTATGAGCTCCTCTGATAACCGGCTGCGTTAACGTCTATATATATGATCGACGAACGATTCGTCAGGAGGAAGTTCCGTCAATTATAGGTACCAAGTCGGCGGTTGCATTAGCATACATATCGCATCGAATTCAACGATCCTTTATTGTCGATCAAATTGCTTTAATTTGCTAAATAAAAATAAATGAGTTTATATTTAAAGAGTAATCGTGTCCATTCGGGTGGTAGTGGAGGACAGAAATACATTTTTTATTTAATTAAACTAGATATGTAACGGCACCGCAGACGCAACAAACCACTGGATGCCGCCACTAAACATCTGTGTAGGATTAGCTCTATGAAAACAAATCGTTACTTTGAAGTAGATTTTCGTCGTTCAGAAAACATAAATGTGTCATAACACTGTCAAATAAACTTGTACTTACATGACAATACAGATACGAAATCACGTTAAGCTATAAAATGGCATCGACAAAAAGCACTAAAAACGCCAATTAATAGAAAATTTCAACCGGCGTGACTGTTGTCGTAGCGCGTTTAAAATACGCGACACTGTGGTACATTGAATCCACGAAATAGGTCCATCTCTGTCTCGCATGTACAAATACTATTCGAAACGACTGAACAAAATATGTGCAGTTCCGTTTATCTACAAAACGCATTCGTAATAGTAAAGTGGATCACTTTACGATAGCTACAATGCACATTTTTATGAAGGGCGAAAAGGGCAAATATCAATATTGAACTATTCAAATGTTATACGAGGCTAACATATTATACCTATCAATTTCTGAAAATCCACTTTGTAGACGTAAGTATTGTAAATTTAGTAGTGTTTACTCGTTCGGAAACTCGTACAAGCTACGAAAATAAGTCTGCATTAGAAAATTGAAAGTGAAGAACGATTAAATAATAAACATCCTTATCTGATGCCGTAAACAAAGGAAAATATTTATATTGAATGCGTATTAAGCGCTTAATCCTTTTAACTTTTAATTGACGCAACGTGTACCACCTGGACACCGCTCAATAAAATGCATAAAACTCACCCCTGATACTCGATTTTAAAGAATGTACATTGGCAGCGTTTTTAAATCACGTTTTTAGGAAAAAATTGTGCGAGATTGGGATCCGAATTTACTGATACAGGAGAATGTAAGTTGAACTTGCTGAAAGTTTTAAAACAACATTATGGAATGAGGTGTTACGTTGGAAAACCGGTCGTATATCTTTCCATGTGCGATTTATTTTTGTGTATCGTTCTACGAGCGTTTAAGTCAGTTTTCCAGGTTAAGGGAACTGATGTAGGACGTGCAAATAAACACGGTATTTTTATCGCCGCAAACCTTTATATAGTTGCGGTCGATTTCTCCTCTTTATCTGCACAGAGCGGTGTTTGCTTTATCTTGAATAAAAAGAGAGATACGTGTTGACTGTCAAAGGTTTTCACATCAAGTGATTGCATTGGCTATGATTTCAAATACATAGCGCGATGTATCTTGTACTAATGTTTTTAACTGATGTTCAATTAATTGTTCTTTGATTATTGTACACAAAAACTTTAAGTGCACAATGAAAATTTAACGACCATCAAGAATACAGATAAGCAACATTATTACCAGTGTAAATATCTACAAAGTTCACACATAATTATATAATTAACGATCATTTTATGACAATAATAAAACAATAAGGCTTTTAGTTAACAAAAACAAACAAAAGTATAAGCGAGTGATCCTATCGTGATGTCGGCTGTAATTCAAATTAGCTCTTTATAGAAGTTACACATTTGTTTGTCCTGGAGAAAATTTTTGATTCGATAAGAGATCGTAAAACACTGCCCCCCGTGTCATAAAATCGAATCGAGGCTGTCATGCGAATATGGCCTTAAATACCAGGTGTTATGTAACTTAGAATCATTTTTTCGCATGGCCCATGATGCCTGCATTGTTTTATGACTGTGGAAGGGTTACCAAGTTACGTAATGTTACAATAAACGTTTTGAGGGCAATAAATTTTAATAGAGCAGAAATTTATGGTCAATTTGTGGAGACATTTACAGCTGATGAACAAAAAGTTTATTTTTCATGCCCTTGTTTGTCAAGACATAAATCTTGTATCAGTATCGGCTTTCGGCTGTCAAAGGTATTGATGTCACGACGTATATGAACGTAACGCTTCCTAATAACTATAAAAGGAACGGATTGAAAAGTATTCTGTGCTGTAAACATATTGGTGATTGTTTGAACAGAAAGAAAATGTTCTGGAAACATTTAACGAATGGCTGTTCCAAAAGAACTGTCGTTTTCGTTACCTACATCGCGATTTCACCTTGATACGGATCGGAAAAAGGGCATTCATATCTGTAACTTTCGTTTTTAAAGCGTGCCAAAAGATTTGCACATTCTTTTACGTTTCATTTGACAATAACATGAAATTAGTTTGCTAAAAGTAAAGGATGTATTTTCGTATCATTAGGAGCTGTATTTTTTTCCTAACATCCCGATTTTATGTCAAAACTACATACGAAACAAAAAGAGCAATGAAATACGTGGCAAAAAGAATGCTGCTAAGCCAATATATTGAAATTGCAATACAGACGAGGCAAGTTCTTTCATTAGGGTTGGAAAATAAAAACAATACAAGTGAAAAGGGTATCGGATACTGTGCGCATATTCGCCAGAGAAAATTTCCTATTATGATCCCTTCCCTAAAGTCAACTACGTACCTATAGGTACAAACTTGTATAGCGATTGTCTACCGTCCGCTAGGGATGAGCCTCTATCGATATTATAATAAAGCCATCATAAAATCCGAATGCTAATGTCCTGATACATTTATAATTATTAGAAACCTTTGAATATTCCATCTGTATATTATTGAAGATTCATAGCATTCTGATATCGGTAGCATTAATAAATGTATCATAAAGTATTAATTTATGGCTTTCCAATTATCCGGTAATCGTTATAGTAGCGGTGATAAGGATTAATTAAGAGCAGTATCGACAATTACCGGTAGCGATGTCGGTGGAGCGTCCCTACGCCCCCCGCATGCTCACACGGGCGGTTCGTGCACAACACAGCCGTGCAACAAACACGCTTATACAAAGCTTAAGGTACGTATTTAGAGACATAGTTTCATCCGCGACCAAGAGTGGAAATTTCAATAAAAATGTAAATTTTTCCCGAGCAATTTCCTTCTCACTACCGCTGCCTCCGTTATTGGGTCCTACCGCATTATTTTCGGGTTTCCAGCGTTATAACATACCTACGGAGGTAGATTATCTAGCTATACTTACCTATAGCACTTCAATTTACTTGTTAATGTACGCCATTGAATTACGGTTATCTCACGCGCGCAAGAATGGAGTGTAATCCCCCTTGAATCGACAGTTAGTTAAGTTAAACGGAATTGTAAACAGTGTTTACACTGAAACGAGTTGCCATTGACGTTATTAGCCGTAGTTGCTTTTTTAAAGTGTTAGCGTGGCGTTAACTAATGAATGTTTAAGCCAACTTTACATGTGTATTTAACAGCATGGTTACACAGAGTAGACAATTTTACGTCACATAATCGTTGCTTCTAAAGCTTTCAATAGCTTTATTGAGGGCCACATCTATGCTATGCAGATAGCCTCTAGTTATATCGACATTGTTAAAATGTATTTTGTTTGAATTGAGTACTACACAATTTACCTTCACTATGTGTATGTACGTACCTAACAACATTCTCCATTTAATATGCAGCAGCAAACTATACCATTCGTTCTTGTTTTAATTAAAGAGCTGAACTTCAATGACATCGTTATCATGCAATCTACCTAATTCGCACAATAAAAACAAGTGCGTAAAATCTGCATAAATACAGTGTTTTAAAACTTTCCGCTTAGTTGGGGCGCGGCGCCGGGGGTTGAAAAGGGGTGGGGGCAAACAGGCCAGATTAAGGACGCTGGAAGCGAGGAAAGAATACACAATTAGCTTTCTGCTACCTGCTGCAGATAACGTATCCAGTTTAATATGATCCCGTTTGACACTTATCCGACGTTGCGTTCTGTAACGTTTTTATGTTGGCCGCCCGGGACGGAGGTCTTAGGTAACGCTGGTCGGTTTTGAGTCGGGGATTTTAAAAACGCTCGGCGAGTTTTAGCTGCGACCGGAACCAAGGGGGCCGGGATCGATCAACGGAACTCGGATGCTCGTTGGCTTTGTTGAAAAATCAAAATTAGGTACTTAGTATTCACGTGCGTAGTGGCTGAAGTAGATAGCCTTCTCGCGTTAAGGGAGGTCAACAGTTTCTTATAAATAAGTAGGTACCTATGTAGCTGTAAAATCAAGATGGGATCTTGTTTGCAAAAAGAGTATTAACTTTATTTTACTTCTATATAACGTGATGTTAGTTATCTTAGGTGTAGGATAATTTAAGACTAAATAAGAATGGATTCTTACCGTGTCATTTAGCCTATTGTATTTTAAGGAAAATTACTTGGTTTCTTTGTAACCTATGGATGCGACACAAAGAACTAAAATGGTTTTTGCTCGCATAGCCAAAGGTTTACACTTAGGTAGGAAAGCTAGGGTTTCAGTGAGAGTAAAAACAGTAATCTGTTCGACTGCAAAAAATACAGCAAACCTTGTTGCTGCTACAAAACGTGGCAACCGGCGTTTTCTCATAAAAATGTGTGCTCACACACAACATTACACAGTACGGGACCCTATGTTTGCCAGTAATACTTTACACAATACGAGTACAAATACAAACACGAAACACTATGTCATATTCATTATGTACTAAATAATAAAGTTGAAAATTGAACGAGAAACCGTTTAAGCAAATGCAAATAGCATGTAAATATTTTGCGTTTATTTTCAGCGTTGAAGCAACGAGATAAAATTCGCGGCCGTAAAATAATATAGCGAGGCGAAGGAGTATATTGTTCGTGGTATCATTACGCTTGTTCGCAAAGTACTTAGCCAGCTCTGTTGCTATTATAAATGCTTCTTGTTGTGCCTTTATGAGTGATTAAAGTTGATGGGAAATGAATACCTTGCGATCTATTGGACAATGTAAAGTTTATGTTCCTAAATTAGTTTTTATGATCATGTTAGTTAAGATTATGTATTTACTGAGTTATGCTTTAAGATATATAATATACCTACGCGAAGGGATCATAAAATTGTTCTTTACAAATTGCATTTGCTGGTAATTGTTAGAGGTTTAAGTTGCAACTTAAAGCGCTTAAAGTATGTTAACGTAATACATAATCATTGTCTCCTATAATAGAAAACAGTTAAGCTTTCATATTATCTTCAAACCTTCTATAAGCTTCTACCTATTTAAAGACAAAAACATAAGTGGCGTTTGCTAACACGAGATACGTGTCTAAAACTTACAGTAATGTTTTTTTTTTTATTATTATGTTAATAAATTATCTTGTAGAAATACTAAACGACATAAAATAAAATTTGTAAGGTTCAAAAATATATCTTAAACCAAGTGGAATCGCCAGACGAATTAGCTACCACTAAAACGTACACTTTATAGCGGAAAAGACAAAATTTCTTAATACCTTCTACCGTTGTGTAGCCACCCTCGGCAATAAGCCAGTGGAGGTCCAAGGGGAGGATCCACAAGTGATTTAAAGAGATTGTCAGTTAATGAGTCTGTGTCCGCCACAATCCAGCCCTTTTCCGGTACCTTTTGAGCTAATCGGCCTTTAAACAAAGCCATGTCTTAGCCAAATAGCAAACATGCTGTAAACAGAATTTATACGCCAAAATTACCGGGTGATTACGACTGAGTTTTACAAAGTACTACTTAAAAATATTTGCTTGCGGGTATCGTAATTTCAATGTTCTTGGAAGGAACGCCGGAATTCCTTTTGCCGTCATGATACAGGAATGTAAGAATTAAATGTTTTAAATGTACAATAAATTAGCAACTGTTATAAAAGCATCAACCGTTTTTTATGTGTCGATCCTCTTTTGCTTTTTCATTCATTTCAGGCTTAGGACAAGCTATGAGAAACTGACATTAAAGTAGTTTAAATACTGATTTTAACAGAGATATAAAAATAACATCCTTATGGATTGTCGTATACTATAACTGACGTAAAGCATATAATGCTAAAATTACTATGATAATCTTGAGACTGACCGCAAATTAAACCACAAAAATAATTGCCCGTCCAATATAGAATGTTCAAAGGTTTAAACTTGTAGTACATGCATCTACATAACTGGTTCGATTGCAGTCTAGGGCTGGGCCAGCGTCCCTACGTACCCTCAAGTAAGCAATATGTATACGGCCGATCCGCAAGTTTCTTACAATTTATCTGAGTCCGTAGTGCGCACGGTCGCCTTATTCGGCAATCCACCCACACCTTTACCTGTCTCCAATATAAACAAAACTAAAAAATATCGTCCAAAGACTTTCGTTCACGCGGCACTAGAATAAAGTTATTTGATTCTAACATTCTATATGAACATTGATGGCTCTTATGAACTGAATTAATGTCATAATTGCGGCAGTTTCGGATAAAATAAATCGATACGGCCTCCTTACATAATACCGCCCGCAGTTTGTCTGTAGAACGAATTTTAATAACCATTTAAACTTGGTCTCTATGTGGCTTGGAATTTCATATATTTGTAAAGGCTTTACGAAGCTTTAGCTAGCAGAGGGAGGTCAAAGTAAATAAAATAGACGACTTTTATAAGACAATTTAAATAGAATTTATTAGCTAAATCTGTTGATATACGGACGCATGTTATAATCTATTATGTAGGTGCGCCATACTCATATAAATTTTTGTACATTTTAATAAAGTAAGTGTTAATCACATCGTTAGGAAGCTATGTTTTTGGTGTACCGCTAGAGTTTATTTAGAATTTATGTAAATAACAGATACGGGTAAGTATTGAATAGCGTTGACTTATATTTTGATGTTTGCGTCAAATTGTAAATACTCTAGAAATATATTTTTTTAGAAAAAGGAACTTTACAAAATATATAAAATTCTGAGTCTGAATTGTAACGTTCAAAATTCTGTAAGTAAATATCAATTATTATAATATAAAAACAAAGTTTCTACACGTAAGCTCCGGCCATATTAGCGGAAGCTTAAAGCTGCAGAATATTCTAATTTAGTTTCTGTCTGTCTAGTTATTTCCGTCTAACGTAACTTGACCATTTCAATTTGATCTCTCAACGGCACTTTAATCTTGTCTTTGTTGAAGGGTTGGCGTTTCATTTTAAATTGGACGGCGTTATACACACGTATATAGTATTATGTTAGGTGTGTATCGCATTTTGTGAAATTGCGAAGAAGCTTGGAGTATTCCCGGCGTACCCAGGGGAAAGCGTCTGGACTAAACACCTCGTTTTTGTTTTATCTTTGTTGTAGTACCTAAGTACTTTGATCTGGTCGAGTATATTTTGAGCGTTTATATAAAATGTTTCGTAGAAAACGTTTCAATAATCTGCTTTTGAAACAGCATCCTCAAATAGTATTCAATTGAGATTATAATCGGTTCTAAAACTAAATTAATTAATATTTTTTTTTGGTGATCACATAGAAACTTAGAATAACCATTAAGAATGGTGAAATTATAGCTACGTGAATTATAAACACAACATCCATATAAGTGGATGTAATATCATAAATTCTGACTTTTAATCCGTGTATTGTACATACGATAATACCTTGTACATCTCCTTTATTCAAGACCATAACCACCCCATATTTTACATTGAAATACGTACAGCAAAGCCACAATTAAATTCCTCGGCTTTCCGAGAACCAGTAGTCAATAGAAAACAAGGGACGTTGGGTGCGCATTGCGTACTAATGCCTACATTTATATTAATATATTTTATCGTAACTGGTAGGTATTAAACCGCATCCAATTCACACTAACAAACCAGATAAAGTGGCCAGCTGCGCACAAATGAAAAGTTTTCAGGTGCTCGCGAATATTCAAAGGATAAAGGGTGCTCTACTTTCGAACCGGTTTGTTATCTTATTAAAATATCAATTTATTAATATAAACCAGATTACTGTGAAATATAGATTATTTGAAGGTTTATTTAGATAACTAACACCATATACAATCATATTCATCGCTAAGCACAAATACCGGTAGGTCTGAAGGTACCTCTGTAGGTGTCACATAATTATGTTTACTTCTACCTGTTTAATGACTTGTTAATATTCAACTTTTATGTAATATTTTTGTAGATTAGACACGACTGAAGACATCATTTTAATTTATAATTAGGTAAAAATTCCCATTTTGGTTCAATTTAGCATTAAAAAGCCATTGAATGGGTATTTTTATCTACAAGACTTACCATTATAACTACAATAAATCATTTTAATTGGCACTTCATTCGGATATTATTCACCTCGTTAAGAAGGTAGTAATTTAATAAAGAATTAGGAATTCAATTACCATTCTATGGAGATTATATATCTTGAAATGTGTATTGTACATTTATATATAAAGGGCCGATCTTAACTAGACACCAGCTTCAAATGACAGTCGTTAACAAAATCGCAAGACATTATACCGTATCGTTATGATGGTCAACGCGTTGCGTTACCCTTAATTATTGTCCACACAATTGCTGCGCCATTCCTACGCTGCGTACTACCACATTAGCAACTCTCATAACACTATATCTGCTATGAAATATGCCTATGACTGTCCAATGATGGTAACTCAGACAATTTTGTTCCTTATACGTGATTATAAAGGATGAGTATCGTGTGTCATTGTGTGCTTTGTGAGTACAAGTGGGGACGATTTTGTTTTAAAAGGGAGGGTTCTAATGTCTGGTGATCGGTCGACTCTCGCTTGACCGTAGGGGTAATTTGGAGGCAGACAGCGGACACATTTGCATTACAATGAGAGTCGGATCTCGGCACGCGGGAGGGGGTTTCCGTCCGACGGATAAGCTCGCGTTTTGTATGTATAAAAGTGTGTAAGTTTGTCTGGTAGCTCGCTGAATACTTGAATATTAATTGTTCTTAGTAATTTTAAGTAGACAATGGAATCTATAGGGACCTAGCGTGTTATGTTGAATGTCTATTTACTGCAACAATAGTTCTTTATTGAATTGTTTATGTTAGTTTTGCAAGTTTAATACTTGTAATTGAGAAAGTATGCCTTTTCCCTCGCATTAAGAGAAATTAGCTACATTTTTAGTTTCTTTGTTTGAAATATATTATACTAATCAGTTAAATAAGTAAAACGCTGCTTTTAATTACACAAGAACACAACTACTTACTGTCTTGTATGTATCATAAAAGTAACGAAAGTCAAAACAAATTCCCGACCATTTCAGGATAACCTTCAACAATTATACACACATCTGTGCCCAAAACAAAAAACAGTAAAAGTAAAAAGAACTTAAAAGAGTTAGTTAAAAAATGAGGTCAGAAGCCATAAATAAGCCATTGAAAATAAACTGACCGTTTTTGTTTCTATCCGTTTGTACCCGTTTTATGTTACATCTTGACACAACAGCAGGAAGTATGGAAATAAAAAGCTTGAACTAGCTGAGTGGGGGTCGGCAGAGAGGTAGCTACGTGGAACTAAATAGGTCAATACGTATGGAGGTATTTTATTTTTACGAACAAGAAGTATTAGGTACCTACCATAATTCCCTATCTTAAACTACGTGTAAAAATAAAGCGGTAATAGAAGGATTCTGTAAAGCTATCTAACCTTTATATATCAGTACCTATGTACTTATTATCTTAAGCTTTAAAGAATAAGGTTTACGAACGTGATAGATTCGACTTGTCATTGCGATAAGACAAGTTGACGAGACGGGTCAGGACCTACCCCAAGCCGACAAACTATGGAGTATGTGACGAAAACAAACGACGAAAGCTATTACGTCAGGGTCACGACTGGATAAACTATGCTTATTTACACAAAAATAGATTAAAACTTATTTGAGTAAATAGATATTTACTTAAGGAACCCGTCGCTGTTCCTAATCCATGTATAATAAATGAAACTCCTTGAACAAACGATTAAAAATTATGATGAAGTAGATTCTGATACGTTCAAAATAATTTTACTTCAATCTCAGAGAATTAATTCCGACAGCGTCAATCGTAAGTCCTAACTGCCTTTAAATGCATAGTTTAAGTACTAAATACCCACATTAAACTTGCTCACGGAAAACGTTTCGTGAATCTAGATAGTTAATAGTGTTTTAGTCATACTAAAACAAAGGTATCTAATCATATCGTAAAACGTACACAAAAGATTATCATAAGTCTCTTGGACGCTCGCCATATTTTGGTGTAAATCACGCTTACTCGTTTAAAATAGCTGTCATGTAGAAGCTTTATCTAACTCCTAAGCTGGCTTCAAAGGCAGGCTTATGTGTATTTACCAAAATATCGAGCATATTTACCCTACCTTAAATTTCAGCTAAAATTACTTAGAAAGAGTAAAAGATCGTCATTGCAGGTCAATTTACTATATAAATTATTTCTTAAAATTACCCAGCAACTTCAACAATACCATTTAGGTAGGTACTTTAAGAAGTACTTAATTTTCGTCTACTGCTTTGTCTAGACAAGTTTCTAATCAATGAATTTTGGCAGTCAATTGCTCATATTCTTTATTATTACTTCTTACGCTAGACTGAAAAATAGATTCTGACTCACAAAAATTATGTTTGAAAATACTTTTCTATGAAAACTTTTTTCATAAATATCTTTGTATAAATATTTTAAGGCAAAGAAAATATACTGAATAAGTGTTTCGAATTTTTATATCTTTAGTATTTTATCGAAGTTTTTATGGTAGATATCAACTGATGTAAGGCATATTAATCACGTTTTAATTCCTACTACGTAATGGCAGGAAATCAACTCTATATATAACTTATTATTGCAACTACTTCCTCTATACAGAACAATGTAAAAACAAATCATCGTAGTGACAATTTTAGGGCACAGCCGTACTACTCACATCTGATAAAGCCATTCTAATATGAACATTATACAAAGCTTGTAACGTGCCACAAATTGCCAATCATACATTGAAACATCAATACACACAATAATCAAGCAAATCATAATTTAAGGCCATAGCAATACAATGAACGTGCTCCAATAAAGATAGCAAACGCTGTGTGAGAACTTGATCCAGTACATTAATAAAATATATCGCGTAGGGGCGATTACGTCAAAATAGATGCTTCCCAAAGGCGCCAACGCACCGAGTGCGGGACAAATACCAATATGTTGCAGTAAAGTGCAGTACGACGTGCCCCGAATGTACTGGAAGGACGAACAGTAGGGTGGCCATGAGGTAGCTCAGGAAACAAATAACCTGTTATTTATGGTTTCGATATTTGTAGTATAGTAGGTTTTATTTTGTTGTATTGAGCTCTTTCAAACAAAGACTAGAGAGAGGTATCATAGCAAAATAAAATAAGAAGGTTAGAAGCAACAAAATATTTCACCAAAAGTAGTAAATATTTTCTAAGATTTTCGCATAAACTTCATTGAAATTTTTAGCAAGTTTTCTGCGCACCGATTTCGACGCTTATTGGTCTTTTTAAGGTTTGTTTTTTTTTTTACTTAGAAAAATAAGACGTAGTTGCATATTGAATATTTAGTTCACACATAAATACTAAGGAATAGAAAAATGTTATAATATTAATTAGCAACATCAGCAAAATATAACCTTGTAATGTATTATTTCCGGAACAAACATATAAAAAAATGGATCTGAGCAACTAGTAACGACTTTATGTAATTGCCTTATAAATATTAAACCTGTCATAATTAAATATTATATTTTATATTAAATTAGTTCTTAGGTAATATTATTACTTGTATTTGCGAAACTAGGTGTTAAAATTGAAAAATACAAATTTAAACACACCTTCCTTAAGTTATTACACCTATTCGTTTTTATTTTAACCCAAAAAAACAGCAATATTTTCAGAAAAGAAGTATTTTTTTGAACAACGAATTTGCTGCCAATTGTTACCCATATTTAAAAACACGTTATAATAACGCTTAGTTACCAAAACATGTAGTTTAAAATTATAAAACGAGCGAAGATATTATGTATAAGATACTACGCAAAAGTTCCGACCACTTAAAGTGCAGAAAAAAATAAAAACCAATGCTTTTAAACGCAATACAGATATCAGAAAGGCCATTAGGGCATCGCGTCTTAATTGACATCCTAATGACATTTTCTCCATATCTATATGAAGAATTAGTTAGTAAGGTACCTACTTGTTTTGCAAATGAACTAAATATTAAGCTGGTTTTTTGGTAGTGATCTTTGCAGTTGGCCTGAGCGCAGGCTTTGACTGCTTTACCGGGATTTGATCAAGCTGGTATATATTATATTCTCCAAGCAACCCAAGGCTAACTTCCTAATAAGGCCTGTCATTTTCGAATTTTCAAGACGTTCTAAATAAAAAAAATATATATGAAAATAATTGATAAAAAAAAAACCGTCCTACAAAATAGGTAAGTCATGGTGCACCTACCGCCCGATCTACACAATATAATTATATTCTCGATATAATCACATAATATAGAACAGTTAAATGTCTTTATATGCACCAAATGTTCTTTAACCATTAGATGTCCACCTGACGTATTGTTGCAGTGCTCTGATAGATTTATGATTATTTACTTTACATTTTATATAGGCGTTTACAGGCAGAGCCAGTTTCCCAGTCGTAAAGGACATAATGAATTCGTTTATGTTAAATGGAGTACTTACATTAAGTAGACTATTATGTATTGGTCAAGTAAACAAGCCCCTACATTATCTAAGAAAAATAAACCATAGCTAGGTGTCAAAAGTATATTATATAAGTACTAAGAGTATATTATATACTATTCTTAGTTACATACAAAAACGTGCCTACGCCTTTTTAACTACAGTAGCATTCAGAAAAAAAAAACATTCATAATAAAACTGACAATTTGAAATACGTACCGCAATACAATAATACGTTAATCATAATTATATTATATTTTTTTTTATTATATAACTATACTATGCCACTGTACCAAACCATATACCTTTATAAAAATAAACTTATTGTTAAGGTAAAATACCTATATCTACCTAATTTAAATTTAATGATTTCTAAGAATCGGAGTATTTTCTTTAGATTTTTCCTTGTCTACGTCTGAACATCAAATCAATTTCTTTACATTATAATGCGTAATACGTTATCAACTAGCTACTTTCATTGCATCTTAGAAACGATTTACTACTGCATAAAACATCTAGAAGGGGCATCCTTGCTCTAAACTAAGTTCAATTTATCATACAACAATGTAATGGAGACGGCCTTCTTAATCAATGCAGGCAGCGTGCACAATCACTCGTAATAGACTGATGTATGGCCTGAATGCGGTATATTAGCAATGTATGGGACTGGACGTGCAATGCGGATGCACTGATGTCCTTTGCAAATGAACGTGGGCCCGTCTGACTTGGTACTTGCGCTGTAGAGGTCATTTTATTGTGCGGTTGGTACCTTTAGTTGCGTTCATGCTTTGTGTGTTGACTCCTTTATTAGTATTTGGGTGGCATGTATTTATTTTTGACTCAAATACATAAGGCCGAAAATAATGTTCTATTTCTGTCCTTATGTATTTCAGTTAAACCTTCTATCTAATACCAACTAGATACATGGCTGAAACATTATTATTTAACATAATAATATTATGTATGGCTAATAGCATTGCCACCATAGTTAATTACTTAATAATATCACGTATCTAACTATGGAGGCTGGTGACTTACATACTCTATAATATAGATACGTACCTAATAAAAATAAACCACGGAGAACCACACGCACTTTCTCACTTCAGGCACATTTCAAATGAATCCCAATACCCAATGAAAAATAAAACGCCAATAAAACAGCGCATTCAAAAACACATTTCGTCTTTCAAATCACAGGACACAAAAAGCACTTCAGAATTATAAAAACAAATAATAAAACTTCTAAACAGAAACAAAAGACACTTAACAATGAGACACGGACGCTAAAATAGTAGACAAAAGTAAAAAAGCAACAAAAACACACAATATACCATTCAACCCTTTCGTCAAAATATGACTAGAATTGACACTTCCTTATTGCGTCGTAAATTTAACAGGCGGCAGACAAATCTTCGGAGACAATAACATATTTTTTATTAGAGAATATTCGTTACCAGTCTTTTAACTGTCAACTTGCTAGGGCACTGTGTACGTGTAGAACATAAAACTTTAGATCATTTAAATAGTTTACGTAGTCACGCCCGGACTCTGAACCATACTCAGAAAATACAAATATCTTTTTACGTTAACCAATAAAAATTGTCACATAATATCAGTAACATTTGAGAAAATCTTTGCCACACAGCGAAAACACTTTCAGCGAAAAAGGTTCACGAATTCCATTAAGGAAACTATTAAAAGGAGAGGTCATTACCAAGTAAGTGGGTTTTTGGTTTATACCTACATGTGAATATACTTTCTACGAAACCTTTGCGCTAGCTACAATTTTACTGACCTAGATTATTTCTAGGAAAAGAGAGCGTCCAAAGGAAGATCTTCTAAATTACTAACTATAAAACTTGAGTCCTTTGCAAGTTTAAATTCTAACTAGAGAAAGAATAAAGGTGATTTTTAAATAGAAATACAGGTGTTTTTGAGAGCTCACAGTACGGACTAGGTATAATTTGAGATACTTAGTTCAAAGTTAAGAAAGTGCTTTAAATTCAATCTCCTACAGTTTTAATGTAGTCCATTGGCAGATTTGTCTTTGCTCCAAATTCTTAGTTATTCATTCATTCTTTACTAGAGCCATAAAAAAGGTAATAAACTCTAAGAACAGTAGACGCATTTGCATGTATATTACCCCCTAAGATTACCATATTCACTATGAATTGTACCAATATTTAATCTTTGTAGTCACGTATGCGTATTAAATTGTGTAACATAAATATTACTCTTTTCTGATCGTGCGTTTTTCGGTAGTTGGCTTTATTTACAAGAAGTAACTTAGGCCAGGTACATACAACTAGAGCAGGGGCCAGTGATCAACTTACACGGATAGCACGAGCTGTCGACCGCTCTCGTCTGCCCGTTTGCTCTTTTGTGTCGTCTGTTCAAAACAGTTTCAGGCAGACCGAGTATGCTCGTACTTACGATTATCTTTATTTATTTCTTTATTGTACATTGGAAACAAAACAGAAAATAAAATTAAGAAGAAACATGTACAAAAGACGGCCTTATTGCACCTGGCAATCTCTTCCAACAACCTTTGCTATTAGCTAGATTTTCTCAAGGTTATATCTGCCTCGTACAAGTGTATAAAATCTAGTTTCAATTGCAATTTGATTTTCTTATTCTTTATTTTGATAAACTGTACTCTCGATTGAGCAACAAATTTACCATACCGTAACCTCGTAACATTTAATAATCCCGCTTATGTTAATTACTCTCGGTTATAAATTTTCATACAAATCCGTTAAATATTGTGTAGGGTCTTGTTATTAATGTATAAAATTTATTTAGAACATAACCTGAAGCTGTTGTTGTTTTTATAATTTTGGACAATTAGCGCCTTTTTTCAAGGAATTAATAATCCATAAATAAAAGTCCTACCTTTAATTTAATTTAATTTTTAATTATAAAGCTTCCAATATAAGCACTTGAAAAATTTAGTTTGGCGTATTCATTTTTATCGGGAACATAATATGTTCCCGATAAAAATGAATACGCCAAATATTATTATATTATAATAATATTATCATATTGTATTCTCTTTCAATTAAAACAGCAGATATCGAACATCTTATTTACTATTTAAAAGCCGATAACATTCAGACCATGAATTTAAAGTAGGTAAATTGATAAAAATATAATATGAATAGGTTGCCTTTTTGTAGTGCAGCCGGCTATGTTTCTTTATTATTAACAAGCTAAATCCCTCGGATTTACCCGGGTAAGTAGACGCGTTCACGCAAAAAAGATCTTCCAAATATTTTTGCAACGTTTTAAATGTTATTCGTGTCTTTAAAAGATTTTTTTAAAATGTTATTTAAGATTCAGATATGTAATCTGCTGGTTTTATTTACTGCACATAATTTATGATAACTAAATCAGTAGTTTATAAATATATGCATTTGTCTCTCGCTAGTAAACGTAACTCGTAAGGGAAATTGTATCGAGATGGGCGTAATCGAATGATCGTATACTACTTGAATTATTCGATTTTATTACTACAGCATCCGTAATTCTAATAATTTCGTTTTAGTTATGGAAGCCTTGGAATCTTGTTTTACGTATTTTATAGTTGTTGCTTATAATTAATGGAGCATTTACATTTGTTTTGATGGGTAGATTGATACAGTTTATTTGATATATTTTTTATTTAAAAAGGGTGAGTTTTAATCCCTGCTCTGTTTAAATGTACGATAGCGCGTGTTTGTTTATATGATTTGTTGGTGTCATTGCCCCTGATGATATAGCAGATTAAAAATTACAGTAAATATTACTCCTATTAAAAAAATAAACAAAAATAATTTAGAAAAAAAAAGGATTCACTCTTATATAAATACCAATTGAAAACTATTATAAACTTTCTTCTTGAGTCGAAGTTATTTCTAATAATAAAATAAAAATAGAAAAAATAATACATTATGGTTATTTTCTTTCAACTTTCACTAGCAATATATTGTTGGTACGTCCAAGTATTACAGATAATAATATATGCGTGTCTTCGCTATCGCTAAATACTTAATATTACCACTAGTATTTTAAAATATTTATTACAATAGTTTCCTTAAAGGTCAGTGAACTTTGTAACCATTATTAATGCACGTAATCTATAAGCACACGATTTATAACTAAATAAACGTTATTTTTTAGTGATTAAATCCCAATAACGCTATTATTATTGCAACAAAGAATACTAACTAGGCACTTATTACCTGACCTTTATACTACGTGAAAAACTACATAAATTAAAATAATGAAAATCATAGAAACACTATGAATTAGTCATGAACAATGCTACTAATATCAAATATCAGTTTTGAATGCTAATCGATATGTTTATTGAGAGACATGTAATAATAAGGTGATCAAATCTGAATGGAAACCACTTTATTTTGTATGTTTATCGATAAAAGCATTCTATGGATTATTTCGACGATTAATGCAGTTTTATCGTCAAGCGAGATGATTTTGGTGTAAAAATATATATTATTTACTTAGGTATATTGTAAATGTGCAACTGTCCAAGTTTCTACATCTATTATGCTTTCACGGCTAATCAACTCAAAGGATTACGATTAAAAAATATGCTTGATCTTTTGAAAAGTACAATAAGCAAGGTTTCTTTCCGTGGTAATCGAAATACACACGGAAAAAACTGTTAAGTCGTACCAAAAAAGTAATATTCACCTATCTAAAGTCTGTTTTAATACGTAGGTAACTAGGGTAAAACCGGGATAGATGCCCCACTTTTCGAAAGTGTTTCATTATTTGAATACTAAACATATTTGCTTAGATTGACCCTGTAATATAGTTAGTTTAATCATTCATAAAGCTTTAGAAACTGTATTTATTTACCTAACCATTACTGGTTTTGCAAAAATGAAATTCTTGCGAAACACATTTTTTGGGGATAGATGCCTACCTATATGGATAGATGCCCCACTATGAAATCACTTAGGAGGATAGATGCCTCGGATGCGGGATAGATGCCTTTTTAAATAATTAACAACAACACGTAATCACAATGTAATATTTATTTATTATCTTCATGTGTAAGTAATATAAGCCTTAATTATATTTATGTATGTCTACTAAATATATAAAAAAAAACTATTTAAGCGATAACAAATTAAAACTATCATATAGAATCATCTCAAACGAAACATTCCCGTTAACGTAGAAATAATTATTTAAAATTAAAAAAAAAATACATTCATATGAATCTCTAACAAAATAAAAATTAATAATTTCGTTTAACCTTAGTTATTATTTAGTTACATTTGAAAAAATCAACATATTTATAAGGAATTATCCTTCATTAAGTGGAACCGGACATTTTAAGTTTTCCACATCTTGAGCAATAGTTCTTAAAAAGAGTGCATGTTTCGTGCAGCCACTTCTGAAACAACGCACTGGATCCAATCAGATTTGAACTTCGTGTTATTATAGGTATCGAAGCATTCTTTTGACGACCTCCGTGGTCGAGTGGCGTACGCACCGGTTTCAAGGGCTCTGAGGTCCCGGGTTCGATCCCCGGTCGGGTCCCCAATTCTTTTTTATCCAATTCATGGAAAGCTGACTGTAGCTGGTCTGTTGTCCTTTCTTTTGTATTTCCTTGGCATGGCTCACCTACAATAGGCAAACTAAGTATAAATAAAACACTGTATCTACACTCATCTCATCACATTCGAATTATGAAATTAAAGTTGGATATTTTTTTTTTTGGTGTTTTCTAATATTCTACTATTAGAAAATACGAAAATATTCACTACTATGACTTTTAAATACTTCGATAAGGCTCTTGCAGTATAGAGGGATAGATGCCTCTAAAGTCAACTATCCCTTGTAAACTCGGGGCATCTATCCTTTTCACTAGGGATAGATGCCTCTCAATATTTTATAAATAAAATAAATGCAAACATCAGTGATTGACTCTTAAATGTGTTCTCAAAGAACCAATGTATTAAAACAATTCAAATAAAATGTAATCATTTAACTGTTTATAAAGATATGGAATAGTGAATACTTGCCTTTGAAATTTTGAAGCGTTTGTCGCGTCCGCTGCGAATGTAAATCGACACACAAGCGAGAAACGTCCGTTTAGCACAACAACTTGCGCGTCACAGAGGTGGGGGGTGCATGTGGCGCGTATGTAAATAACGAATTTGCTGTTTCGTTCTCTGGTAGTTGAGTTTTAAGAAACGAGGCATCTATCCCAGTGCGGCATCTATCCCGGTTTTACCCTACATGTAATATTGAGGTACTAGCTACTTAGAATTAAAGTAAAGCTAATTAGTATGTAAGGTATCTATGAGCTATGTACCCGTATTTTTAATGTGATTACCTAAACACAATATTCTGAATATTGCCCCTTAAAATTTTACACACGATCAAACGTTGAATGCTGCATCAAAATTACGTTTTAAGATTGGTTAACATTTTTCTCATTGGCCGTAGTAAAATTGTTAAAAGTACAATGCACTTTAACACAGAACTTTGGGTTATGACTTATAATGCTGCTGTGTAAAATTTTAATCAATAAATGTTATTATTTTAGTCATTTCAAAGTGATATTTTTTACTTAAAATTCTAATCATGTTGTTATTTTTCGCTCAACACCACACTTTTATATAATTGATTATTTGCTTATTTTTACAAATTGGGTACTTGTTAAACTAGCGATTTTGTGGGTGATGATACCTATATGAAACAGTGTATCACACAACTGGCATAAAAAGTATGCCATATGTTAACGCAGACTACAGAAAATACATTACCATATTTGATCAAGTCGTTTTCGTCTAACAAACACACAAACGTCAATGTTTCACGTTTTGACATACATAAATGGTTAGATTTAAAAGTCGAGGACCAAAAAGTTTATTAAATAGCTTTTTTCCATTTATTTCCAAAATCACGTAAAAATAGTACGAAATTATTTTTACAATATCCCCATCACTATTAGTTACCGTGAGTAGTGAGTATATTTTAAATGCCGTCAGAACAGTATGGCGCCAAATGTTTCCAAACTTAGTTTAAGTTAAATTGGGGGTGACTCGCCTTATGTTCTCGCTTGTATTGTGTGAAGCTATAAATAAACTGTTTTGATAATAACGTAGGCGTTCACTGAACTTGTTAGTGAGTGTGTTTTATCGTAATTAGTTGTAACTAACTGTTGTTAGGTAGCGTAAACTGGGTTTTAAATTGTCCTTAGACCTAATCGTTATTAGTTTTTTATTCAAATTGCAAAAAAGACACATAAATTACTGTCTAGTGACCGACAAATTGCTTTTATTTGCTTCGATATAAAAGTATACATTTGGCAAACGCAATTTTAAGCTAAACAGTACCACCCGCTTATTATACAGCTACCTAAATAGATAAAATTATCTTTACCATTCATAGAATGATAATTCAACATTATTTAAGAATTTAGGAATAAAAGTTACTAACATTATTTACCCATACAATTTACGGAACTTCTCAAGAATTTTCCGCAACATTCAAATGTTTATCCATTCAATTATACTAAAGGAAATCTACATTAGTAGAAACTCTTGTTTCTTTGAAATCTTTATTTATGGAGGAAATAATTTGAATTCCATAACAAAACAGTTAAAAATACATTACGTAACATGTATCGTTCAGTGTAGGTCGTTAGTTGAAAGGAATGGGCTCAACAAATCGATCGATGGCTCGTAATAGATATCAATTGATAGAGACTACATAGGTGTAGTTTGTTGGGTGTGAAAAATAACTTATATTTTAATGTTTTCGAGGCATTTAATAAATTACTATAAAACATTAATGTGGTTTGAAAGTTTTAAAAAGTCTTACAATATTTGAAAAAGTGATAAATTGATAAATCTTAAGCATTTTTTGTAGAACGTCTGGCAAAGCAACCCGAAGCGTCCTGAAATATTGTTAACATGACTATTCAGAAAAGACAAAATATATTCTTATTTCATTGTTCTCTTTTTGAGATTGTTTATAAAAATAGATAAAAATAGATAGGACTAGGTCAAACACATATTAAGTTTTCCAAGTAAGCATTTAAGCTTCCCACAAAATTAAAAGAACATTACTAACACCTATATTAATCGCCCGGAAATTCAACAGTGTCCATCTATTTGGTCCCTAAAGGTCAAGGTCGTCAACATGTCTGCCGTAATACTGAATCATATGTGGCTACGTCATGCATACCCAAATAAAACACATTTCCACAATACAAGCCCATAGACATTGATAAGCTTAATTAAACCTTGGACACACATTTTCGGATCATAGACACCGCTTTTTATGCGATATACACACTTAATTAAGCAATAAATTGCACGAAAATATTACTTAATTATATTCTTATTATTCCCCGCTTTTCTACAGATAATATTTTCTGTACTTAACTTGCGGTTTTATTTACTTGTTATTGTATTTTATCCGTTTTGCTAAGTGATATAAAAGTATGAAATGTAAGCATTGTTGCTCAAGATAATTTTAAGCACGAGCTGTTACATAATTTACCTTAATACCTACTTACTTACGAGCATAAATTTTAATGTCATGTTTGGAATGAAATCTTCATAAAGTAGTAAGCGAAAATTTATGAGAGAAAACCTTTTTTTAACTTGTACCTACCTACTAATTTTATATACCTACCTATTTAAAGAAGATGGCTGGCATGTGTGTCAAACATATTGGAAGCCCAGCGTTTTTATTATTTAACGAATACTATATTTACTAGATGTAGAGATAATCGGGGTAATATGTATGTAAATACTTTATTTATATACTAAATAACTGCCTGTTTCTTAATTTAATAATGTTTCACAAGTCAAACGCTTCATCAAGATATTTGAATACTTTCCGTTCTGATCGGAAACCTGTTCAGTTAATTATAATGAACATCCGTAATGGATGAGTTTATTGACTTTGATACACTTTATATGTCCATAAAAGTTTTATGTGCTAAATATAATGTTACCTGTATTAATGTTTAGACAAATTATAAGTTTGAACGAGCAGTTTGAGTTAATTGATGATGAATATAAATCGTTATGTGCAGTTGAATACATTTTCATTTTTTGTAAATTACAAGTAAATATAGGAATTTAAAAAGTATATGAAGGGGCTGGTCAATAGAAAGTCCGATATTAAATACTTTCAGCCGTGTCTGTCCTATTGCAAGAAGATACCGGTGGGTTTTGTACATAGTTTAGGGAAAATAGCAATTATCTTAACCAAAATAGAGTCTTAAGAATCCACTTAAAAACTAAAACAATATCTCACTTTATAATTAACATTCCAATCTAAAAGGGACATTCCACAAAATTCTCCGTAGACATTCGTGCTTGATCCGACTTACAAAAATGTCTTCGATCCCGTAAATGGCAAAAGTTTAGCAATTTAATAGTGTTGAAGCCAGTCGTCTATCGCGACACTTAAGTACATTCTGTGTAATTGAAAGTTGGGAGCTTATCGTGTCTAGAAGCTGTATAGTCCATAGTTCTATACCTTCTAGGGTGTGAGGGAGTCGGCAACAGCGGATTATTAATGTTCAACGTATCGATAACTTATGTTTTTATGGGCACATTTATAGTTATTTTCTTTTCTGTGTGAGAAAATGTTTTGGGCTTTTACTGCTTTGTATACCTAAACTTAAACATGTAGGTTTCTATCATATCATTTCAGAGTGCATTGCTTTTTATTAACAAGAAGGACACTTTAAAAAAGAAAAAAAAAATATACCAATTTAAATCGATTATCCAGACAATTATAAAGACCAAATAACCAGCTATCTACTTATGTATAAACAGCATTATATACTTACATTATTAACTACATTAGAGGTGCCAAACAGTTATCTACCTATCAGTAAAATACCTACATAATACCCCCTAGATGCCTTATCTATCAGAACACCTACAGGCTTAATAATAATTACAATAGGATAAGTTCCAACTTATCAGAATATCTTTAATTCAATACCTACGCAACAACATTACCATGAAATGGAAACAAACCTTTATCAGTTTACTGACTTCCGTAATAAGAAACAAAGAAAGTATTTTGCACATGCCACAGTACAATATTAACTTTCAGAGGCTACTTGTGTTACGGGTATGGCTGAAACCGTTCGTTACAGGAAAAACTTCTGAGAAATCAATGTTCAGGAGTATATTTAATGGCTAATAACTGAGTGTTATTTTTTTCCTTATCTACAGGGTGCTAAGGAAATGCGTGGTCTTATGTGATATAAAAAGTCCGTATCCAGATTGCTGATCGAAATTAGTATGGGAGGTCTATTACTTTCTAAGTTTTCAACTTTGAGATGTTTATTTCTGGACAAAAACAGGACCTACCTATTTCAAATATGAAAATGTCTCAAAAATATTCAGAACACTAATAATATTAAATATGCAAACGTCTACCTCTCTATCTTAATCTAATATGTAACTTAGATAATCCTCGTCCAAACTTCAAATCAGTTCTCAACATAGTTAAACGGAACGGTAGCAGAGCTACACCTATAATATCATGATCGTCAGTTGTTTCCAAATTTGAGGACGAAACCCAAATCTTTGAGAGTCTATACAAAGGGTATTGATTAAACCGTTATAAGCAGTGTAGGTATCCGCTTTCAAAACAAGGAGTGTCTCACGGTCCAAATATAACTTCTAAATACCTTAACAGTACGGTGCCCGTTGTAATTCGAGCAAAATGTGTTGAAAGTTGTTGCTGTCATTAATTTGGGGTCGCTGGAGTAATTATTGTTCTACGAAAGCGCGGCAAGCGTCTAAACTTGCTTATTAACATTATTAGACCATAGCTATAGCTTCGATGGTGTGTCCTAATTATAAACTTTCCTAATTTTCTTTAATCACTTCGCTATTGTATGTATTTCTTGTCTTCAAGAATTCTTAAGTGTGGTATTCAACTTTTATCTAAGCGGGGCATCTTTTTGTTTGAGTGTCCTTGTACGAAGCACGATAATTTTTATTCCGGTAATAGACAAAATGATTTTTAAAATACTTGCTCGAGCTCAAAATACAAAGAAAAGTAATAAATATCCATTTAATTAAACCATTTCCTTTCTTTGGGTGTCCACCTTATCCGATTTACGTATATCCAAAGTATAAAAACATAAATAGATAACAATCTATATACGTTTCATGTGTCTATGCTAAAGTAAATAAGGTATGTTGTTAATAAAAGTGTGTTGCTAATTGCATAAATTGAAAGGTGTTAAAAAATTACTAATATGACCAAACCATATATCAGAGATCACATCTATGTACAAACGACTCTACCATACCTAATAGCTATTTTTACGATACATAAGTATACAATTAGGCAGTTAAACCACTAAATTAACTACAGTTAACTGCCTATAAACATAGGTCTGTTTTATTTGCAAACCTCAGATGGTTAGGTAACTATTTGAGGTTTGCAAAATGTCCGTAAAGTATAGTCAGACCCGTAACAATGTAACTGTTATATATTTTATTAAGTTTAGTTTATGAGTTCGTTAACCTCACATCCAGTAATTAATAATTATACATAGTTAATTAATGTCAGCGTACATGCCATAAATGTAATTATAGAGCAATAATATTTTTTTCATTACTACTTTGTTTCTCAGAGCGGTTGTGCCCGGAAAGATTTTTTACGCGTTAAAACCGCATTATAATATTAGTAACAACACATTAATGTTAAAGACTGCTTTTACGCGTTTTTAAGTATATTTAATTTAATAACTAACTGTATCTAATTAAATAATGAAAGAGCCAAAAAAAGGCTAGTACTGTGTTATTTTGAAATTGCTTTTTGCAAAATGACAAACGCAACGAAAAATTGGCTAAGCTAACCAAATATGACTGCCAACTGTACCCAGCGTTTCGCATGATGGCGGACGGTCGTAAAGGGCCGGAGTTGTAAAATAAGTAAAAATAAAGGGCTCGCCGGCGGCAAGCCGGGTAAACTTCAAAAGGAACTTTTGCTTTTTAACCAGTCGGTCGCCAAGTTTAAATTGGTTTCCACCATCACCTACCCTCCAGCGAGAGAATGGGAAAACTAGTAACGAGAAAATTTAGCTACGTATACCTATTTATTAAGTAAAAGTTAGACGCAAAGTATACGGTTCATTGAGACCTTTGCCTCTGTGATAGCCGAGAATTGCGTTAGAGCATCATTTATTACCGCAACAAATCAATCAGCCAGTTATGTATATCTTCCTGTATCTAATTTCGTATGTAGCAGCCAGTCGGACGTTTCGCTATCAAATTAATTACTTACATGCGTCTAATATTAAATTATGTTTAAAGCCTGTAAATAATAGGGCGATATCTAAAATAAATTGCGACGAAATACAATCTATCATTTAGAACGACCACTGTCTCTTTTTACAATTTAAGCTCGTCGAAGTAATTCCAAAAGTATTTTCTTTGGCATTTAGCGGTATTTCAACGTTTTTATGCAATGTTTGGCTCGGTTTAATTGAAGATTTTCTTATAGGTCATCCGCATATCTAAATTTAAATCACTTTTATGTTATTTTTCGCACCTATTACGTCATTACGGAGCGCTGTTGCCAATAATTTGGCTGCGTCCTGTCTCACCACACGATTAGCGGTTCGCACATTAGACATTAAAATGAACGATTAAAACCGATGTATTATACCGGTATATATTTTTTTGTTGTGTCAAACTAATTTTTATTTCGATCTTCTTTGATACAGGTATAGTTTCTTTAAAATTTTATGATGTGAGAAACACTCAATGGAATGTTATCGATGATCTTGTCCGTAATCGTTCTTAGTAGTAACACTCTTTGGTAGTCCCAGTATTTTTAGATTTGTTTAATATCATGACGTAATTACGGGCGTTCGCGCACTTTTAAATTTATCAGCTTAACAGTAGCTTATAGACTCGATGTTGATTCACAAATCACTCATTTGTTAACGGAATATTTATAGCAGCGATTTGATAAGCAACAATGTATAGATGATTTAAACAATAAAGGAAACTTAAATCACTTACCATGTAAATTTGATTCATTGTGCTATAAAATTTGCGTGAGACAATTTCAAGGTCGTAAAATGTCATAAAATTATTTATTCAGCAAAACCCTTGCGCGTTTATTTATAACGAATATTAATGATGATTTATTGTAATACGTATCTGTTTAATGTGTGTATGGATGGGCTATAAAACGTTTTATGGTTCGTTTCAGAGCGGTGCAACCTCAGAAAATGCTTTTATTGGTATCTTAGCGCCGTACAAAATTGATATAAGCTGAGGTAAAGAGTGGTCATTCGGGAGATGTATGACTGGTTTAGATGTTTATTGGGATGATTTACTTTACTTTCTATCGTTTTTTACCATGGTCTCCACAACCAACCAGTCCCCAACTAGTATACATTGAAGATTATTTATATATTTATGTAGGTAATTTTATGTGTTTTGTGGTATAGTTTATAAGTAGGTTACATACAATTTTAGGTATATAGTTAAATCGCTTCAAGTGCATTGAGAGTGCGCTCCTCAGAACGTTCATGTTTTTTTCATTATTTTTACACATCACTGAAAACAATCAACACTTTTCACGTTTAATAAATATATATCGAAGGCACTGTAATATCACATAAACACACAAATTAAATAAACTATGATCACACATTCTCACAATCTTTACGAGTCAAATGGTTTGCAACTAAACTTACACTGAGAGATTCACCTTTTTCAACCCCCTAATGCCTGTGATTATTACTTTTACCACACCTTTGTCAAGTAATTACCTTAACAGTTACGTTTTTACAATACTCAAACGTGAAACTCAAAATAATTTATTTTCAACCTTATTGAAACGAGGTAGAGTCGTATATTGTGTGATTTATTAAGACCGTGAGGCATTGACAGAAATATTTATTACACCTCAAAGGGTTGGGTAATAGCGTGATGGTTTTATGGTTCTACGTTGTGCAATTTTCCTGCATTGTACAACAACTAACATATTATTATTGTTAGATGTTACGCCCAGTGATTTTGATACTTGAAGTGACTAAAACATATACCTATAGGCAAAAAATTACAAAAAAAAAAATGTAAATATATATTATTTTAACCACGTAGATTTTTTATTCCAATAAAACATAATGCTTCTATTTCTTTTTTTTTTACATTGCGCTTTATACCGACTTTGCAATTTATTGGAACAGAATGTGTTCACGATGAATAAAATCATTATACAACTGTTCGCTTTAAATAAAATTGATGGATTAAATTTATAACACATAAAGTATCAAACAGGAATAATAATGAGTTATCAAATACATTGTATACCATGATGACGCATTATAACGATGATCTTTTGTTATATCGATAACTACTGTATTGACTTGACATTTATATGTCAAAAACAAAATTACTAATGTTATAGGTAGCTCAATCAGGTTAATTATTTGATATGTAGTTGGCAAATATTTGCCTGGAGCTATAAACTACATCTGTTGATCATAGTTGTAAAATAAACATCGTTTAAAGTACAAAATTGTTAAATCAAATATTAGCTTTATGTTAAATAGTCTTGGTATTTTTTTAATATGTTAAACATTAATTTCATATTGAAAATATATGTAGAAAGTTTTCTATTTTTACAAGTCTCAAGTCTCTTCAGTCGTACTCAATGTTTGTTTTAGTCAGCAATTAACCACCACCATCAATAAGGCGTGCTAGTGAGGTGGACGCCGACAATAGCACCATTGTGAACTCAACCCTTTCTGCAAGAAACAGTTATAGCACCTAGCTAATAAATACGGAACAACGGAATCTTTCACTCCAACTATTGTGTGTAGTCGTGATTTAAGTTCAGATATTGCGGTTCATTTTACCTGTTGCGCAGAACGGAATTCTCAAGGCTGAGTGATTTATCTTGGGAGCGAATGGAGATAGTCATTTGTTAAAATAAAAGAGTTTCGTTTTGAAATGCATTCCATGGAGCTTTGGTAGTAGGGACTAGTTGAACTTGCAAATATGTTCGGAAAATCGAAATAGAATTTAAAATATTTAGGTAATCCTACATTTAATTAAAACTCTTATGTAGGTATATTATATTATATTCGTGGGTATCTTATTTACTTTAGTAAGTACCTACCTATTCACGGCCATTATTGTATATTTTCAGTCACTGATAAATAGCAATGACTGTAAATAAACAATTTAACGCTGCATCAAACTATGTTAAGTGATCTGATATTTGTGCAAGATGCATTCACGGTTCAGTAAAATCTGTTGGCGAGTCGATGTTTATTTTTATACACATTAAAAATAAAGACCGCCTGACACGAACACAGCGAAGCAATGTAGTAACCCGACAGAAACAAGTAGTTTACTGGCTTTAAAATTAACTTCTTACAGTATATTAAGGATAGTTTAGTTTCATCACGCAAAAGGAGAAAAATATAATCTCACAATCATTCGATATGAGAACAAAAATAATATACCTAAATTGATAATTTAAATAGCTTGGCGGTGAAGCCCTTTGTTTGAACGTACTTTCAATTCCTTGCAGTTATCTTACAATACATGGTATAGCCACACGCATAGTACCTATATAAGAATTAAAATCTTATCTGATAAACTAATTTAACTTTTAAATGTTCTATTTTTATTACTAATGTACACACACACAGAATTATATAAAAACAACGCAAAAGCCCGTAATTACAACGGCACTGCTTATGTCCACAGAACTTTCTGCCAGCAAACCTGCTATATTCATTTGTACCTTACTCTTTACTTGTGTACATACCAATTTTATGTAATAGATTATTAGCAATCTGTACAATTTACCGGATATACCTAATACTAAATAACCATAAATACGCAAGGATTTTAATGTTATTTCTTCTCGACATATCGTGTTTCTATTTTATTTCTAGGTATTCGACTAATGTAAGCGCCAGTCCACATAATTACTGATTAATAATTCACATAAATTAAGCAATTGAATTGTTAAATAATTGTCATTTAATTATTCATGCGGCATTTGTGCTGCTAGTATATACAACAAATGATCAAAGAATAACTTATTAAGTTAGATAATGTTTATAATCCATGAACCTAGGAGCGAGCTATTATACATAGGTTTAGTGTGCCAAAGCACCATCTGTGTATCAAAAGAGAAACTAGCTACTCTAGTGCAAAACACAGTAGCACCATCTTTGGGGACAGACGGTTTGCAATAATGCGCCACCCCTTGCAACCCCCTGCACCGAGGGGTGACAAACGGTTGCATTACGTAACACAGTCGCCATTCACTCTCCCGACTCTATCCACACAACCCGAACTCGAACAAACTAATACCCTCATATAGTATTTGGATTTACGACACATAAATAAATTTTATCTTGATTATTTGTCTGAACTGAATTATTTATCACGATGACGGAAAAGCGTCGCGAACAATAATGTCTAAGTTTATTCAGACGAACGGATTGTTTGGCCATGATCCGGAAATGAATTGTTACCATATTTTCTGAGACGATTTTCATTTATTACGCTCGAATAGTTTTGTCTTGTATTCAAATCTGGGTCGTCTATTGTATACGATATGGCTTATAACTGAGAGACACTTCGTAACACGTCCAAAGGAATAAATAATTATTTTATTACGAAAAAGTGGTCTAACATTTTTGTTTTGCAACTTTGTGCCTAAATATCTCGTTAATAAGAGTTATGCATAACCATTTCTGTAACAGATGTCATGTGTAACGCATTATCTAATTAAATGAATGTGTTATGTAAATGAGCCCTTAAGTCCTTGTAAAGTAGATCGTTTATGAGGCCGGTAACGCAAGTGCAACTGCGCTGTCACAACACTTATACGTTATTTTTATTTGTTTATAAACTGCACCTGACCTTTGACGTAAATAATGTATGTAGGTATCTTCTACTTATATTTTGATAGTAGTTGCCCCTTTGATCTTTGTAGATAGCCGTTACATTTATTTCTTTAATCGCTTTTAAATTGGTGATAATGTGAGCTTTTTAGTAAATAATAATTACGAGCACTGTGCGTCTAGATCTGTCGCAATTATATTTTAATAAAAGCTACTTTATGATACATTTCCGACTAATAATGTTTCATTTTATAAAAATGAAACATTATTAGTAAGAATATAGGTAAGAATAACAAATACCTTTCTAATATGTTTTAGTATTTGTGTAAAGTTACCTTGCAGCCCGGATGTAGAGACAGGCGCGTAAGCTCTACTGCTTAAGCGCCAACCCGCTGTAGAATGTCCTTAACGATCAACATAGGATTACTACTATAAATATAACAAATAAATTCAGTAAATAAGATACCTACCAAAGTAATAACGTATAGAGAACGATATCGGTACTAGGAGCTCAGAATTGACAGTAAGTCAACTTTATAAACCAATAACTTATCGATTGTACGATTACGCACAATTTGCAGTTTTTCAAAGGATTATGTTAATCAAATTATTCAATTAAATCGTCCTTTTTAATCGGGGTTGTAATGTTTGTTTTTAATTGTCGCCTATTTAAATTAATACGGCGAACGGACGTATGTGCAGTGTTTAAATACCACTCGGTAAGTTGGAAAATGTAATCAGTAGATATTAGTTAATTAAACTTGTTACGACTGCATTCCAAGGATTATTAGTTTACATCAAGTCTAGATTTGCCGCATAGATATGAAACTAGAAATGTCTACTTCTTGACACTTATCTATTTATTACTTTAATTAATCTAGAATTAATTATTGGATTATTCGTTCTGGTTATAGGTTCTTGGAACCATTTGCTTCGTAATTTAAGATTGCTTGCTTTTCGCCTGTTGATCATGTCAAGGAACGAACTTATATGAAACAATTTTGAAATAAAAGTAATTCAAAATGTCAACACATACTGAAGTATTTGTTTGTTATCACTGCGTCACCAATACTAATTAAAAGCCATGATCAATATGAACTTGATAAAATCTACAGAAAATCTAACACCGCAGCTACCTAAACAATTTTACATATAAAACCAATACACTAAAACGGTACACTTTAAATCTATGATTAACATAGTATTAATTAACCAAGCGATATCGGTCGCCTTATCAAAAAGTAAGCCTCACTTACCGTAATACAGAGTCTTTAATACACGCCTCCCCGTACCTGTCCACTGGCTGATACATTAAAAGTAATTCAATGTTTTCCTCACTCCTTTTAACGTGCCATCGTCCAATAAATTCCCTATAATTGACTCAGTATCGACTCGTATCCTTCCCACAGAACAAAGAACACCGAACTATGAAAATTCAAAATTCAAACGAACAAGAAATTGCGTGACAGAAATAAATACTTTCCCTATATACAAGCAATATATAAATATATTCAAACACGTGTTCGTGAGGAAACGAGCCGTGCGTACAGAATGACAATAGGGATTTCCCTTTCAAGCGGAAAATTTACGTGATAAAAATACTAAATAGTCGCGTGTGAAAAAAATTGTATAAGGTCCAAAAATAAGTGGCTGCGGTAGGTGTCATTATGTAGTCTTATAGCGGTTTTGTGTGCGGCCGTAAATCAGAGGAGAACGTGAGAATGGATTCATTATTTAGACAATATACTATACGTGGCTGGGCGTTTACGTAGATGAGCTTCGTGTGCCGTTTGCAGGGTTGTCTTTACTGCATGCTCGCACAGATTTCAGCGAACTTTGGCGGTATATGGAAGCTGAACTGAGATTGAAACTTCGATCTGTATTCCAAAGATAGATTACAAAGTTAAATCTCCTTCAAACATACCAAGTTACAAACTAAGCTACATCGGAGAACAATAAATAAGAGTTATCACGTAACAGGAATGTTTTAATCTTCAGTACAAAGCTCTTGAACTCTAACGATGATACATTGTATGTGCTTGTATATCTGAGTATTTTTAAGTAATGACATTTGGCACTGGAGTTGTCAACACGTAACCCGGGTGATAAGCCCGGCAACCCTACCCGCTATCTACCTAGTTACGAGACTACGGGCCGTTGGCTCGTTGATTCCTGACAGATACGGATCTCCACGAGTTCGCATAAACTTGTTTGGTTATGTAAACGTGTATTAGATTCTGATTAAGCTATTGACTAAAACGTTCGGTTTTCGTTTGGAATGCTATCCGTTTTTTGTAGAGTACGTCATCGTGACGTATTGTTACGGTAGATTGATTTGAGACGCTCAAGCTGCGAGCGATTATGATGACATTGACCGATTTCGTCATATTTATATGATATAATTTGGTAGCTTATTTCAATCACACTTTTCGTGTTATTATACCACACTTATAGATCAAATGTTTAATATGGCATATTATTATAAAATTAATCATAATTTAAAAACTTTAAATTTTCATAACTCTAATTTTAATCCTCCTAAAATGGCTATATGAGCATTATCAAAAACTAAACTAAAACGGCGTACGAGGGCGCAGCATGCACTTTTCTAAATGCAATCTTAAGTGTCAACCCCTTTCCACAAACAGTTCGCCATCCCTCAGAGAGATGGCGCTACTTTCTCTGCTCTACGCGAACAACTAACAAATCTATCCAACTCTCTTCACAAAATATACAACTAATACATTTTTATGACAACATAAACCATATCGTGACACAAATTAAGATTGAATGATAGGTCAACACTTGGTTCGGAGGTCGACAGTTGAACTTGCCAAATAGTTGACACCTAAATTCATAGATGGCACTCCTATTGCGAAATTTGGCAAACATTCGCACATTTAGATTTAGTACAAATACTATGAACTCGACGCACAGACCTAGTATTTCTAACAGGTGAACATTGTAAAGCAAATATTAGATACGACCTAAAAATCTTGATCGTTTATTAATTAATTGAAAAGTGAAGAGGATCTCATATTATGATAATTTTAATTAGAAATATGAGAAGTAGGTTTAATTAATGTTTCACATAGGCTACTTACGTTTAATTAATAACAGGCTGATAATTTAAGTATCCATTTAAACGCTTTTTAGCAACGCTTACGTTACGTTATTAGAAATAAATAATACAAGAGTCGAGGAGGTAAGTTTAATCTTTGTGAGAAAGAAGCTGGTAATTACATTGCATTTTAGTAATTATTGAAACAAAGAAAAATAGACCTAGTCATAGGGATCATAAGATACGTTATTGATTACGATAATTGTGAAAGGTTTTAATTATCTTTGTAGTAGGTAAGTAGTTAATAACACATTTTAGCCTTCTCTTAAAGATTCCCTGCTATTATTTTTAAGGAGACTTATGTGCCAGTTAAGATTAATTATAATATTTGATGAGAGTTAATAATTATTGGTAAAAGTTGCAACATAACAATAAAGGGAATAGCAACATTTGTTTTATGGGTAGTTTCTATTTTCTTAAGCCATTATAAGCTATATTAATAGATTATATTAACACGTCTATTTATAAAGGTTACCAGCTGATCAAATAAACATATCAATAATCGAGCCATAGCAGTTTCCTCTTCAAATAAATTTTCTTTTTACTAAGCCAACTGTTTTCTTACCAAACCATACTGGTTAGTAGATGTTCCATTGCTAGGTAAAGACTTAAATCCCATGTATTGAAAGAACTAGCATTTCATCATTACGCTTAGCCACTTGCTGTTTAGCGATTGCAGAATCCATTTTGGAATCCAGGTTTCTTCACTATTAATTTTTCATTTTTCTTCCTTTATTTTCAGTGTTTTCTTTTAATCAAACAAAGTTATTCGATTAAATAAACTGCTCAATTTTACTCAACGTCTATCTACGAATTGAATATCTTTAAATATCAATGTATTATTACTTATCATAGTAAGAAAAACAAACTGAACTAAGTGTGAATTGATTCCAAGTGTGTCGGGTATAGTCAAAGGCATGTACCGTTTAAGTGCTGGGTTAAAGAGCACTATAAAGTTGTTAACAAATAGTGACAGGTTACTTGAATATCGCTTACGACTGCTACGGTAATCCATTTACTTATTTTACCTAAGAATCTACGTAGGCAGGTTTAAATAATGATATGGACCAAGAAAAATCTGTTATTTAATTATAATACCTATATTAAATGTTCCATAAAATATAGTTTAATGAACATCGAACAATACAATCGATGATTTCAGCTACGTGACGTAGACCGCTACGATATTTTTATAAGAGCATCAATGAACACCTTATAGCATATTTCGCTAAATAAGAAATACCTCGATCATCGTCTTCCCTTTTACACCCCCAAATGACAAGACCGAACGTTTGGAACGCGCGTCTATCAAAAACTATATTTCTTACCTTCCGAACACAAAGGGAAAAATGACGTACATACTCAACGTAAGCCTCTAAATGTCCCGTAAAAGTATTGAGAGCGAAAAGTCGCTAAATTTGAGGCGTTCTTTGAGGCTTTTTGAGGAAAGCCCCGATGCTGGTGTTATAGGCTATGAGAGGGCGAGGCGGGAGGCTCTATAGGCACTTTACACGCTCTACCGCAGCTAACCTCCGCCCAAATGTAATAACACGCCGCCAGCTCTCTGTTTCAATTTGGGAACAAATTGAAATTGTTTTTATTTGAATAATATTACTGTACACTCGCTGTAGTATCCACAAACGGCCAGTTATGATATTATATTATTTTAAAACGATATCAGCTTGATGTTCTTGTTGAAAACGATACTGATCTTAATCTTAAGTCGTGAGAACATTTCGACTTTTACGAGCGTGATTCTGGCATTAAGAATGTAAATAATATCACATTTTATAGCAATACATAGATACAGCATCTGGCAATAAAATAGTAATCAATAAGTCTTTGAGTAAAACAATAAAACATTTCTGGTTCATTTCATGTTTTTTACATTCTCTTCAAACAAAAAGCATCCATTTATCCCGGAAGCTTGAAATATTTCATTGATGACGAGTTAGGATAAATGCTTTTGAGTGTAAAGGTCCGTCATAACCCTTCACTTTTGCGGTCTCCAAACCGGATTTCCCCCTTAAGTAAAGTCTTCGCTGAGCGCCATTGAATGCAAAATTATTTGAAATCCAAAATCTACGAGTAGGTAGATATCCAATTTTTTGAAAACCATGATTTAATTATGTATATTATTGGTTAAAATATCGTTTTTGTACTCGAGATTAGCTTACTATTATATCTCAAATTGACTCTTGTACTATCGACAATGATCGTACAAGTAATAGAGAAGAATGCAACCAAGTCAAAACCATCTACACCATGTTTTTGCTGGGCAAGGTTTGAGTTTGTTCAAAAGGCCTAGCTGTAAGCATGTGGAAGAGATGAACAATAATTGTGTAACCATGAAGCAAACAGTAATTTCAGTTGGTAATAGGGTTCAAGGTTTGTGACTAATTGACATTTAAAAGCCGCATTTTAAGTTCAGTGAATAGCCATTTGTAGCAGGCGTAACCTAAGATAAATGGCACACTTATTTAGCTCTCAAATTTGTTCGGACACAAAAAAGAAAAGCTATTTAGTAGGCAAGATACAAAGTGGATTTGAAGCTCTTTTATGAACTCCTTTAGGTGTACTCAATTATATTATTCTAGCTATATTATACCTGCGACTTCGCCCAATTTAAGAAAAAACAATGGATTTCTTGTTCATAAATAAATAAGTATGATTAAAATTTCTTTTCACTTAATTTTTAACCTTTAATGTATATCTAGATAATTTTGTTATTGCATTATTTAAAGATCGTTTTCGATAAACAAGAACACAAATTGAAAATAAGACAAATTGAGAATTGATTTAAATACAATAGAAATTGAGACATTCATTTCAACAACACAATTCATCTTGAAAGTTTAACTACAAAAATAACATCAAAAATGATCCTACAGGATACCACCACATCATTCCCTCACTTTCCCAATTCCAATTCAAAATCAACATTCTACATTCAGGTCTTGTACAAAATAATTCCTATTAATAAAATTATTGTAAACGGTGTTCATTGTTACGCAATTCGGGGTGCTTCAGGGATGCGAGGCGCGTTGCATCCTTTATCACGACGCGGGGGGAGCGGGGGAGAGGGGCGCGCTGGAAAAATTGCACATAAATATTGAAGCTGCCACTTACACGTGCGCCCACCGAATGCCGCTCGCTTAGCGTGGACATGGACTGTATTTGCTACATATTTTATTTGGCTTGTTCAGGATTTTGAGAGAAGTGTGTTTGTATGAAAAGATTTTTTTTAAGTAAAGAAATAGAAAATCTATAAATTTGTGTTTTATAATAATGTTCTGTATACGACCTGGACATTTACATTAAGAACTGGTTCGAGGTGGCGCGAGACAAGGACCAATGGAAGGATTTGGGGGAGGCCTTTGCCCAGCAGTGGGACAGTATAGCTAATAAAAAAAAACGGAACACAATGACGTGAAAGCGGAATTTGGCTTTTATATTTTGTTATACCTACATACTTCTACAATCTGACTTTAAATGTAGCAATGACAGGTTGTGAATGATCTGGGTTTTTCTAACTTTGATTGCTATTTAAATTCTAAGAATGGAACTAAATTAATTATAAACCAATCAATAAGCAAACATATATTAAAAATAAGGTCGAGAATCGATACCTGTCAAACTTGTTTTGCATCCGACAACAGCACTTTAGATGACCTTAGCTTAACTTTGGTGTGATAAATGGCTTTTATTAACAAGAAGGTAACTAGTAATCAGTTTTAGAAGATTAAATAGGTACCTAGGTAACTCTGCACGAAAAACCAGCTTCAATTTTGCAAACTATTTCTTCTGATATAGTTAAATACTAGTACAAATGATTTTAGTTTGGATATAATCTACAGAAAACATAAATTAAAACTCGAAAGACAATATCGCGAAAAAAGGTATTAGATTTTGTGTTAAAAGTTTTGGTGTTCATGTTGTAAAACTAAAACAAATATCTGCAGTATAAAATCTAAAAATAAAATATTGACAGGAAAGAAGAAGAAATAAACAAATAACAGTGTATTATCTACCTCTATGTATACTTGGTAGTCATAAGTAAAATAGTCTGGTTGTATTAAATGTTTATAATACTTAATATATAAGTAAACTTTTTTTGACATAACAACTAGTTCTTTGCAATAAATAAATTACTTAAACGAATTTATTAAAATATTTACAATAGGTTATATGACAAACGGAGCCTACACAAGAAATAAGAATGATAAACTGAATAATAATAAGAACTAAAATAAGGCATCAAAAAATTCATCCACATCGCTGTCGACTGCAGTGTGCCCAAAAGGCTGGAAGCATTGCCACGGTGTATGGCAATGTATGCTTTGCTGACCTAGGCTAGAAGCTGAATTTATTTAAAAACACATCTAATAAATTAATATCATTTATTCTAACACTCAAAATTACACTAAGATTAACTAAAATTTTCAACACGCACGAAAGAAAAATCTCTTCCATACTCTCGCGTCATATCCACCCAAATCCAACGCCGCGGTGCTGCGATGGGAGCCCTCGTTCTTTTTCTTGTAGCAAATTTCGCAACAATCTCACTTATTATGCCACACAAATTTCCGTTCCCCGCCCGACTCCAGACGTGAAATTAAAATTTCCTACTTACCCCCCTTTTTGTATACGATACGAGCCGAATAGCTAAATAAATATTGCTACTTAAGAACCTTTAGTACGCGGGGTACGTTATCTTTTTATGAGGATTTGTACTTATTAGTTTTGAGCTGAGGAATTGGGGGTTTACTTTATATTTAACTCATAAGAAATTACGTTGGTGGCTATTAGAGACTGTAAAACTCGACCTTATTAGGTATGACTATGCATGCAACGATAGAAATGAGAGATGGCTATGGAAACCTGGTTTTGCTTAATTTATGAAACTATCTATCTAATTTTATTTTGAATATACAAATATGAATATTGTATATGTAAGATATCTTATATGATTTAACTCATATAGGTATGTACTGTTAACATTTAACCAATTTAAATATGAATTCCAAAACCAGAAGTCAAAGAAACAGCTAATCTGCACAAATTCTAATAACATGAATGAATAACTGTCATGTGAAGAAATTATTCTCAAAGGCCATCGGTCTTACTTAAACACAGTGTCACGAGAATCTTCTAAGATGGTAATAGAATCCCATTTTAGTATAACTTAAAAAACCTTTCATAACCAATTGTGACGGTTGATCATTCGGAATTGAGTTACTAGAAGCGAAAAAGTATTCTGTTTCAGTTTGTTGATACACATGACAATGTACACTTTATGAGCCCAAAAAAAAGAGGATAAATAAAAATAAAATAAATAGTCCTGTGCCTAACAGTGAGACGTTTATAGGCGATAAACGTCTCACTGCTGGGCACAGGCCTCTTCCCATACAGAGAAGACATGAGCATTGATCACCAAGCTAGCTCTCTGCGGATTGGCGATTTCAGATAAAAAAAAAAAGGATACTTATATAAAATGAATATAAGGGCTTAAGTATTTCTTTTGGATTAAGCTGGTTATTAAATGATGTCTAGTCTATTTAACGCTATCAAACTAGCATAAAATACCATCATCAAATAACAATGCTACTGTAAATAGAGTTTGGGATCCTTTTCATAATGAGAGAGATTAAACTCAAGGCCCTCAAAAGTGGCTCAAACTGGCTTAGACTATGGGTTTGTCGGCTTCACACGCCATTAAGGAAATCTCTTTGGAACGATCGTTTCTTAATGATAAATCATTTTCAACAACTTCAATTTTAGAAATATATTTTCAAAAATGAATAGGGTGTTATTTTTTGTGCTATTCTTAGACCTTGTATTTTACAGACCCTTTCTGACTCGAGACCATTGATTGACATTTCAGTTATTTTGATTGAAACACATTGAACAACCAAAATTTTCTACTTAATCTATATATTTCTAATACTATGCTTTTGTTTGTTTCAGGTGACCTTACCGGCTACTCTGGTGAGTTGAGTACTTGTACTATTCAGTAATCTGTGGTTAATGACAGATTTTTACGATAAGCTACATTACAGTTCAGTCAATTTTGACTAGTGTGGGAGTCTTTTTTTCTCCGATTAATTTTAAATCGATCTATTGTAGAGACCCGCGTTTTTTATCATCTATTGTGAAAAAGACTTATGCTTCAATAAATACTTTATTAGTACTGATTTATTTTTATTATTCAGCAATATATTTTATAATACCTATCACCACTTGATATCACAGATTGTGCCTTTGTGTAGGTGTCAAAATATGATGGTCTCTTGTTAAATATTCATTCAAACTAGAAATCAATCTGTCCAGGAGGGATATTTCAAAACCAGATCTTGTTGTAAAATATGAGATGGAATTGTTAACATTCCATTCATCGTATTCATAAATTGTATTATTTTAAAAGTGTCGGCAACCTTTGTAATGTGAGTGATTTCTAGACAAGTTTGAAAATTAAGAAGAAAATTAAATAAGTGCTTGCGAAAAATTTCATGTTTCAAGAAAAGTGATTAAAAAGAGTTACTCGTCTGGAATACCGAAAAAACCTGATAGCCATTTAACATAAAACATTGCCCACAATTACACCACTATACAGCGTAAATGGTACATTTGTCACATTGATAGCTGTTTCATTGAGACAAAGCAAGTTTATATCGAATTTAAAAGCGTTGGATCTATAAACTGGTCGTTAAATCTCACAAGCGATAGTTGTAAATTTTCCAAAGACTTGAAACAGTTTTACGATGGACGTCGCTCCGCCCACCGGCGACTTTGCGGCTTGCAATATAGAGGCACTGGTACATCGATACATCTATAAAATAAGGGTGATTGCACCAACGCTCGACTTTTAAGGGAACATTCCTTATTTGGAACTTGTTCCATATATGAAGTTCCAACTAGATCTTAAAAAGTAAGTATTTGAAACTTTTTGCATAATGTTTTGGTAGCAAATTTGTTTTGCAAACAAGCATATTTTTACTTTTTCTTTTGTCATAATATGGTTTACAATAAGTTAATTAGATTGGGAAATAGAACCCTACTGAGTTTCCAAATATTATTAAATTCGAGCTAATTTTTTTACCTGCTAAAAATAAATTACATAAAAGCTCTACTTGTGTTGGTATCATTTAAAATTATTGTGTTTAGAAATTTCTCTCATATTTAGTAGGTATCACAGTATTCATCATCTAGTAGCCAAACCAACGTCAGACTAGAATGGAAATTCTTATAAGACATTTCTTAAAACAATCAATGGGTTTACTGAAACTATTTAATGGTAATTGGAATTCAGCTATATTATAAGTGCTAGTTAGTTTTATTTAACTGTATTTTATAATTCTTTGCGTTCATAATTACAAGTAGTTTTATTATTTATTATCCAATTGTATTTCTAATAGGTATCCATTAGGATATCGATAGCTATGAATCGGTGATTCCATTGTTTTTGTTGTCCTTTGTGCAGTACCAACTATTTATTATTTTTTAACTTTAGCTACAAAAATATCAAGGTAGGTGCAGTGATATACTAAAACTGTCATTCAAAATAAGATCAATTATGCATAACATCATCGATTTTTTTATGTCTACCTTTCAAGGTAGAGCCAATCGCAGAAATTATTTGATTTATTCGGGTCTAAGTAGAAAAAACTAACAACATTTTAAATACAATTAGAAATATCAAGAATAATATCTGTTACTTAATATTAGCTGTTATTTTTGGTATCTGCTACTTTTTATGGGTATTTAGATACTCTTACCAAATTCCACTTGAACTGATGTAAGTCAAATCTATAAGCATTTAGTGTATTCCAGACTCTTTTATAAAGTGTATAAATAAGAGTTAATTTAAAATTAAATATAGCAGGTGATTCTAAAGAATGTAAGAAGCTATCAGTGCCGTATTTTTTCTTATAAGCGATATCTATCGCAGCGAAGATTTATCTACGCAAAATGCAAAACTAACGGTCCAAAGAGTTTCCTCCAACTGAGCGATACATTAAACTGTCATTAACCTCATTAAAAATCGATAAAAAATGGCTCATATCGCAAAATAAACGTCTTTAACTGGCCATATCATGCATTCCATACGTTTACGGCGAAAACATCACAATAACAACATAAAACCTATACTTATGCAATGTTCTACTGCCTCACAGTCGTACCACCGACCTGATAAAGCTGAAAAGGCAACTTAAGCCTATAAAAACCATGCACTAAACACGCTTAACAATCAAAAGTGTAACAAATAAATAAACATCTCAGGCAATAAACGGTTTTATTTTAATAGTCGTAAAGTTTGTTATTGCACATGTGCTCGGAGTGGTTACGACCAAAGCGTATGAATGAAACGTGCGACAGAGAAAGGAACATTCAAAGAAACGAGATGGATAGTACCCGTCCGTCCACGTGGCCGGCGTAACGCAATTCAGAGCAATTCTTGTTTTGAATTTATATTTTTAGCTCAAGTAGTGGATTATATTTTAAATTTATCTTAGATACTATCTATGCTGTACAAAATTGTTCAAGTAAAGCCAAATCTAATGATAAATTTAATAAACGCGTATTTTTTTTATCATTTTATTATCAAAATATCTGTCCATATCACTCAAACCCTATCCATAACATTTAGGAACAGTGTGGAGAACATAACCAATTTCACTTACGTAAATCAGAACAATAGGAATAGATTATTATTTTACCTAGTCCTTTTTATAAACCTGTCATATTTAATATTATTCAAAGATGTATGCATGAAAAGTATGTATGTATGAAATTAAATATAATGTATATACTTTATTACTTACTACTTTTTATGAATTAGTTCAATAGTAGCCTATTTTCAATTATTTAAAATATTTATGAAAATTAAAGCACTACAGTTAAGCAGACAATTTAAGTCTAGCAATATTTGTATGATTTTATTACAAAAATGTTTTACATAGTGTGGTAAAACTCGGCACAGGAAATACAAACGACCATAAAAAAAATATTTTGGTAAAGTTTAAAATGAACAAAATCTCCAAAAATATTCTGGATTACCAAATAATTATATACAATAAAATTTTATTCAATATCAGATAATTATTACAAATATTACACTTAGTATTAAAAGTAATGTTGCAATTCTGCTTAAAGCCATTCAATTTGACAGCTAGAAGTGCCGGAATGGTTTGTGATTGGCGGTGAATGTTCTGCACCGGATCACTATTGGTGTAGACGAGGTCGGCGCGGGGGTGCGGGGTGCTCGGCGCCATTACGAACAATGGCCGTCAGAGTGGTCGTTAGCGAATAGCTTTTATCTCTTTCTAATATAAGCCACGCAGGTAGGAATTAATGAGACGGAGAGGGTTCTCGCGGATCGCCCCCGATCATGATTGCGTCTCGCTCGCACGCACGTGGTGTGTTTCGCTGTCTCGAGCGCGGCGCGCGGCAGCGGTAACGCTCGCCACGACGGGGAATTCGGAGTCGTAGAGCCTCATACGCGGGTCATAAACGATCCGCGGCCATAGTAGAGGTGCACGCGCGAGAATCGATCCGAATCGCCGGCGATAAACGCATCTCCCGCGAGGCGATCGTCGCGCGCCGCGTCGCCGCCGAGCGATGAGTTCCAAGTTCATCATCGATAGCATGCTCCCGAAGTACCACCAGCAATTCCACCACCAGAATTTGTTCGCGGGTGCTGGGGCGTCGCCTATAGAGGCGTCGCTGTCATCTTCGCTGTCGTCGTCTCTGTCGACGTCGTTGTCAAGTTCGCTGTCTGGCGGGCTGGGAGCGGCAGCGCTGGGGGCAGGCTCGCCGGGCGCCGGCAGCCCGCAGCGGTCCTCGTCCTCGTCCTCGGCGTCGCCGGGCGCGCCGGCGAGGATGTATCCTTACGTGTCGCACCACCAGCAGTTCGGGGGTTCGGTGCCGTTCTCGGCTGGTGGCGGCCTGTCCGCGGCGGATGACAAGAGTTGTCGGTACCCGACGGCGGTTGGAGGAGACCCGATGGTGAACTACGCGCTGGGCCAGCACAATGGTGGGGCGGCGGTGTCGGCGGCGTCGGCCAGCATGGCTGCTGCTGCCCAGTTCTACCACCAAGCAGCGGCTTCGGCGGCCTCGGCAGCGTCCGCCGCCACCGTGGACGCCATGGGAGCCGCTTGCTCGCAGCCCTCGGCCCAGCCCCTGCCAGACATACCGCGTTACCCCTGGATGTCCATCACTGGTAAATGTTTTACTCCTTCACTGCATGCCAGTTTGCGTTTGTGATGTTGGCGTATATTTTCCTGAAAAAGTTAGTTTAATGTTATTTTTTTGTTTGCTTATCGACCACAAGATGAATCTTGTTTAGATAGATAAAAAAATAGTATCGGCCATTTTTTGCTCTAGTAGGTTCGTGGCTTTTGTTGTCATATTATAAGACTAGTTACTTTGATTTTATGTTGAATTTACGTGCCTAATTTTATTTTTCGTATTGCCTTATAATTTTGTTGCCCACTGGTTAAATACCAATTTTAGAAAGCTTAAACTTTATTTCAACATTTAAATTTGTTATGTTTTATTTACGTCACTTATCAAGTAATTAACAAAATTTAATTGGTAATAAAAGATACATAAAAAACATTAATTACCTAATCTAATTAGAATTATTAATAATTTGCCTATTGTTAATTATGACGATTCTTATATGATTTTATTACCGACTCTACAAAGTAAAATATTATAATTAAAATAAAAAATACAAAGAGTTATAATTAAAAAAACATTTCAATCGTCTTAAGTATATACATCTACCTATTCTCTGTATACAATTAGAAATCTATATGAAAACCTACACAACAAAGTAGACAACCTCAATAACATTGATTAAATCAATTGTTTACATACATTTTGTTACAAACGGTAATTAAAATAACATTATATATAAAGGTGTTTAGTAATAAACAAACTATAAAACATTAAGTAAAGGTCGTAAATGCGCGGGCGCTTCGGGTCGCTGTCGGACGTAGCCGACGGCCGCTCGGCACGCCCCAAGCCGACGGCAATGGGCGGGACTAACTTATACCGGCAAACACTACCTAAGACGCCATTTTATACTGCAATTAATATCTACGTTTACCTATTAAAATGTAGGTGTTATTATTGAGTTAGAATCTTGAAATATAGCTAGTACTTAGGTTATTCAGAAGAGTAAATTAAATTGTTTAATCAAAACATTGTTTCTCACTAATTTAACAGGCCAATAAAAGTATTAACAAATTTTTTTAAATAAAATAACAATTAAAAATCAGTCAAAATCACTTCTAATCCATTCAGTACTTAAATATTAATAAAATTATCTCTTAAATTTAAACATTCTCATTAAAAATATTGAAATGAAACCCATTTACCTATAAATAAACAAAAACAGCTGGCTATTACAAAAATCCTTAAAATTTATAATACAATATCCATTTACACGGCATGTGGAAGAGAATGCTTTTAATAATTCAACGGATAGCCAAATTGATTTACAAATACTCTAGCCGACTATATAAATACTAATTTACACGCAAATCCGGGAAAATAGAATTCTAGGTCAGTTACAATTTAATGGAAATCCCTCTTAAGCTCTTTTAAAACATTGTGTCACTATTAAAAGTGATTCTAAGAAAACGGGTAAGACAAACTATGGGTTGATTTAACACTAGTATCCACCCGCTGTTTTACCCGCGTATTATACAAATTTTATATCAAAAAGTAGCCTATGTATTAAAATGTTATATAAGCTATATTAATGTCAAGTTTTATCAAAATCCATTCACTAGTTTTTGCATGACAGAGGTACAAACATATTCAAAAACTTACTCTGTAAAAATAACAGTAGGAAGTTAGATTTTTTATGTATGTAAGGGGTAAAAGTCTTAATACTTGTGGGGTCTACTTAGTACTCAAAAAAGGCGACCATTATAGTTAAACTGCCTGTATGTTTAGCATACAATGGTGCGATTATTTTTATACGCAGTTTTATTACTTAGCAATAAGTCTTCCGCGATTACAACACGCACTTATCGATATCAATTTAATTGCGCGATCTAATTGTTCAGTCACAATTTGCTATTTCATTCCTAATTGAATGGCGCTTAGGAAATAAGAGCTAGATTATATTTGTCTACGACTATAGTAAATAAGCTTTATTGGTACATAAACAATAACTTATTTAATGGGAAAAAAATAGGAACTATTTTCTATTCAATTATTACTGACATGATTAGGTAATAGGCATTACTTTTAAGAAGGCCTATACGAAGAAGAAATTAATGTATATATTGACAGATATTTAAAGTAACTAAAATAATAGCGTTACTAAAAAGATCTCTACATTTTGTATGGCATTTAGTAAATACTTTCATATAAAATGGCAATTTATAAGCAATTATTCAGTAAACAAACAAATATTGTTTATATAATTCTAGTTAATGCCTCATAAAAAAATTACAAGAAAAATTAATATTTGTTTAGCATGTGTAATTTTAATTTAACAAATAATTAATTTTAGCTAGAAATAAAATCAAAATAAATAAATAACTCCGCAAATTTATAAAAAAATAATAAAAAAGGATTATAAGTTTATAAGTTTTCGCTTTAGGTAGGTATAAAGCTTCCTTTGATTTAACAAAGCAGACTCGTGAATAGGAATATCATTATTTACTTTTCATTTCTAAAAGACTTAAACTTGTTTAAGGAATCACAGTAAGTGTGTTCTTAAATGTTTTTAAAATCACATTACCTATATACTCGTATGTATATGTATAACTAGATTGTTATCAAAATAAAGTAGAATAATTAGTTGAAAATTTTATTTTATTAACATTCTATCCAACCCAAAAGTTCAGTCAGTATTTTATATCTACAGTTTATTCAAAAAGTAGTTATTTGCTATTATATTGAATATTATGTGTAACTTTAATAAGAAATACCTTAAGATAGAACTAAAAACCCTTTAAAAATATCAATTAAAAATAACATTAAACAAAATTAAAATCATATTAATTGCCACATTAAGGATCCATAAATATATTTTATTGCTTGATTATTTAATACAAATAAAAACTAAGAGTTCAGAAGGTAAAATAAGAATTCACCTATTAAATATGTGGCAAACAATTATTTTATTAATGAATGTCACATTCAAAAGTCGTTCGCGTAGGGTTTGGCAAAATAATAATTTTAAACCTTCTTTTTGTACCTATGTTACTTCATTAATTTGATAAATCTATGAATATTCATAATCACAGCTAACTAATCTATATAAATGATATTTATTTAACAGAATCATGCTCCCACAGCTGTAAATCAATTATGAATAGTGCCGATATACATAATTTTTATTTACCTTACATCTATTTACATAATTACTTAACTTATTTTGAATAATTTTGAGTGCAAACCTAGTTTAATTGAGATAGAGCTGAAGAGTTATGTAGAGCTTTTAGTCTCTTATTTATTTGTACAATTACGAATAGTCTCAGTTATTACCGCATTTATTCTATTTAGTAACAACTCAGACTTTTTATACCACAGAATAAAGAGCTGTATCTACGAAAATATAGGCGCACGACTTAATTTGATAAACTGATTCATCGCGCAAAAGATTTGTACATAAATAACTCAAACTCGAGACGGAGATAAGACATGTGAATCAAAGTTTTTCATATCTACAGAATTTGCTCATCTTGGCACTGACGCGTACAGTTGTCAAGCAAAAAACGTTTATCATAGCCAATGAAGCTTCATAACAGCGCCGTAGATCTATGAAATCATATTAAACGACCTATAATCGCGTTGTTTTTGTTTAAGAATGGACTATTTTCGTGATTTGTCGGCAATGCCGGGATATTAAAATGTCCGGGCTGATGTAGGTGAAAATCCGTCTCGCAAAGACAAAAATAAGGTGGCAGGTGTTTGCGCGCGCGCACACGAAATTAAAATGGCGGGCCTGTCAGTAGTCGACAGTTATACGTCGTAACGCGCCGCATTCTACAACAATTTGACAGTAGAAGAGCGTGTTACGTTCATACACTACTCGAGTAGTAGTTTGAATGAATTCTAGTTCTATTCAATAACTTTGCTTTCTAGATAGATAGGTTTTTACTTTTGGTTGAAAGCTATAGTATTACAAATACACAGAACTTAGGTAATCAAGCGCGTTTAGTATTACAACTGTAGGTTGGCCTATCAACGTCTGACAATGACGTGTAGAGCTCTACATAAATCGTCTGTAAATGAAATTATTTTAACTCAAAACAAACACTTAAATGATATAATCATAGGTACTACATTATTATCAAAATTTACCTACTTAAACTATTGTTACATTTATAAATAGTTTAAACTCACACTTGACGGTAAACATTGTATACCGCGGAAAAGAAGAGCGCCAGTCACATGTGTGCGGCGCGCAGAGCGCATGCGCCGAACCAATATGGCCGGCGTCCGCGACCAATCGCAGGCCGCCGTGTGCAATCGGAACCCACATGCCATCAAAAGCCCTTTATACTATTGACTGCTATTTGTAGCACTTTATTCATTAAATCGTTAATCCCGTATTGTTTACACAAACTGTTATATTTCATAACATCACTAGGTAATGTTTACTCACTATGTAAGCCTGTTATAATTAGGTAGTACTTACATTGTAAGAACAAAAAAATCTTGATTCACTTGCGCATATTTACGACCAGCTTAATACAAGTATCCTGTGCTCATTAACTAAAAACAATGTAAGTCGTTTAGTTTAAAAAATAACATTATCGTTTTTCAATGAATTATGGGACTGATACAAAATCCAACCTTTTCCATTTTAGAGCAACACTGTTTTTCGAAAGTTCCGAGAGCTGATTTAAAAATGATCCCGATTTGAAATCAAAAGCCTGTAATTGTTATCTCGGAATGAGTTGTGAATTCGGTATCGATATAGGAACGGCATACGATTCGTATAATCGATATTTTTTATGCAGCCGCGGCATAATTAACGACTGCACTCAATCGAGACAATTTAAATGTTTCCGATAGGTAAAAATCGTTAAATTTAAACGTTGCCAAAGAACCGGAGTAGCTCAACATACGTCTTTAATTGGCCGTAAATGAATTTATGAATCATTATATTTGCAACGCTGAATTATTTATAGAACTTTTTTGTCTATTTTTAGTGAGGCACTTGTTGTTTCAACGTAATGCCAAAAGAATTTATATATTATGCCTCACATAAATTTACTCTTAATTTTTATCCTGTTCAAAAACTATTTAAGTTTACAGATCACTTCAAAATTACAAACTGAATAAAAAAAAAGGTTTTGATAAAAAAGCTTTCTGAATTACATACCTCATGGTTTTTTTTCTAATGATAGAGTTACTTTAGTAGTTTATTTATCGGTATACAAATTGCCGATACATAACATTTTAAAACAAGTTAAGTAAACAGAAACTTTATTATCCAATTAAAAATAGTCAACACAATACTACTTTAACTAGTGCTTTCTAAAAACAAAATCTAAAACCTTCAAATACGGCAAAGGTTTTAAATTTGTTTGAACACCACAAAATGAAATACTTTTCACATATCTCTTTAAGTACAGTCATTCGTTGTTAAACGGAGTGACACTATAAAAACGAAATAATAGTTCTAATTGATAAAAGTCAATTAAACATGTTTACTCGTAATTTAGATGGCAGATAAAGTGTAATTAACAGTCGATTGTTTCATTCTAACTCGGTTCACATGAGCAATGTCTATGTGAAATTCTGCTAAGTAGAGTACTATTAAAAATTTTACGAGCAATTTTATTCATTAAATTGTAGTAAGTACCTCAATTAGGCTTTAAGCTTTCTTTAAGTAGCAAAAATTATTTCTATGACAATATAAATTAACTAATTCTGCCACTTCCGTCACATTGTTTTGTATTGTAGAGCAGTTTTATTTGAATATCACCTTTAGTTTCTAATAATATTATAATTATTTATTTTGATCTCATTCTTTAGACAAATCATTCATAGTGTAATTTTTTGTAGTTCTTTTTTTACCTTATATATTTTGCAGATGTATAAATAAGTAGTTAGTCATCACATTTATCTTTATTTTATTAGATATATTTAGCGCTATGATTTGTGTGTTTTATTTTAGTAGATTTATGGAAATGCATTTTGTTTATTTAGATGTTAGAGGTTTTGGAGACAACACTCTACAATATTTATTATAGGTACTGATTGTGATGGTATAACAGTAACTATGTGTTTTAATATAATTTGTGTATCTAGCTTTACATGTTATGCATGAGACTTGGCCGAAACAAAGAACTTTCAATACGATTGATAATAGATTTTCCATTTCCAGATTGGATGAGCCCCTTCGACCGGGTGGTCTGCGGTGAGTTCAATGGTATTTATCGTTTCAAATTTATTTTCTTTTAGTTTTAAGTATATTTAGTTTAGGAAGGAATCTTAACACACATACGACTAAACAACGCTCTTAATGGCATATCGCCAGTTCAGAATTTGGAATTCTTAATTTTGGAACTGAAATATTTATTGCTTTTATAACGGAACTTTTAAAACCACTTGTGAATAAGTGATACGATTAAGTGCAGAATGTTTGAAATAAACTTCGTGAAAATTGGCCAATAAATCGTATAAAACAATGTTTTGCCTAATTATTGTCTTGATAAATGTTTTGTGGGGATTTACATGATGGTTGGAGGGATTTGTAATGGGCAAGAGTTGTTCGAAACTAGGTCAAGTGATAGACAAAATATAATACTGTCACAGAGCTTAGTGGCTATTAATATATCTATTTTAATTCCTATTAAGAAAATTTAAAATCGATTTGTAGTCGTAAATTTTATTGTTTTTATTCTTATTTTAAAGGTTACGTGTGTTAAGATTTCGATTAAAATCCTTAGATCGCTGTCGTGAAGTTATGTTGCAATTATTCATTTGACATGGCTTTGTGGAATTATTGCAATCTACCTTTTTTAATTAACAAATTATAAATTGAAATTTGTAATTGGAGTTTTAAAAATGTTATTTCTGAAATTACATCATGACTAATACGTGTATTTTTATGCGATTTAAAAAATGCAGTATTGCACTCTTTTAAGTACAAAAAATGCGTTAGCTAACCCTTAAAAGCTACCTGTCTTATGCGTCATATATCACGTTTGTTTATTAGCTACCTTTACCAAATTTCTGCCGTATTGTTACGTTTTTTACCCAGGACCAACAAACAATTAGACACAATGCATTGTTCTATTGCAAAAAAGTGACGAAAAGGGTTTAAAAGGTTCGCAATAAACACAAACTTTCACCAAGAACAAAGCTTGAATAGTGGGTCAATGTTATGCAACCATCCATTAAGGTACATAAATGGTCAGGAACCTTCAACGCTGGGTAAATCTGTTCCGTACAGATAAGCCACACAATTATTCCCCTTTGCAATTTTCCTTTGATATTTATAATACTAACAGCGCTTTCCTCCCAAAGTAATATAAATAAGCAAGTTGGGAGCACCCGAGTAGCATTTAAATCCCCCATCTTTAATAACTATAACAATAAATTTTTAGTTCATGGCAACATCCCGGTCCTTGGAACGCAATCTTGTATAAGAGCGTGTTTTGCAAACGATTTACCATTTCGGGTATCTACGGAGGAAAGTTTTTTACTTGTCCTTATTTTAGCTATTGCAGTAGTGTAGCATTGGCCTACGGAACCACGTTTTTTTTTTAGCAAGAAGCTACTTTCACAACTTTTTGCAAATTTATTGAAAAATCTAAACAAAGGGTTCACGGCAATAGGGTTGTGCAAATTCTCGTTTTTGTTGTAAACAGAGATCCTTTGTGCTTACAAGATGTTTACAAATAAGGTATAAGTCAAAGGGTTTTAAATCACGGCGTCGAAAGCTTTTAAAACAAGCTTAGAAAGGGGTCCATTGTTTTGTTGGCACGCCCGCAAATTGCTTTATTACGGACGCTTTGCGGCTGTTGTGCGAAAGTCGATATCACCAAAATCGTAGTCAAAACATCGTTTGTTATCACACCGTGCTCACAGGCCAGAAGTAAGGCCGAATCTTACCACAATAAACATATCCTTGCGACGGCTCAACGCGTTCGTCTTGACTGTTTGAAAGAGTCATCATCATGAAATTAATTTTCGTAACATAAATCTATCACTCTTGGAGTTCATTTTATTTACGTAGATGTGTTCGGCCATTAAAGTGCGGCTACACATTTTATTATCAGCAAGTTATTTACAAACAATATATCAACGTGAAAAAATGGATAATCATAACACTTTCGGAGTATATAAAAACGAATTTTATAGCATCATAACAATTAAGGCTTAATCACTGTCAATCGTAACTCCACCGTTATAAAGTGATTGACGCTAGTGTTGTAAAAAAAGTTTGTCCGCGAACAATAACTGTTGAGAATTGACCATAAAGTGGCGACCTTGTGGCAATAAAAATTTAACGAGCCAAGCCCGTGGCGTAGTGTAGTACAAACACATTGTCAGATTCGTGAACGTGACTGTCATAGAAACAGCTGGGCCCACATCTGTGTATCGGCTCGCTGGCAGACACAGACGTTTATAAGTCATTAAAAAAGTAAAGAGTTGGGGAAACATCGATTGATTTATGCACGCCATTTAATTTTCTTCGCGTAAACGGCAAATCCAATTTAAGATTTATTGTTTTAGATTTTATTACATTTGATTTATAACCAGCTATCGTAGTTTTCTATAGCGATTTTAAACGGAATAGTTTATTAAATAGTCAAATTAACGGTGATAGAATACGTAATAAGCGATTGTTATGAGTAGCGGACGTTTATGGGCTCTGGGCGCCAAAGTATTTTACACGGAAATTAATTTCCATAATGGTCGCGTTGACCACCAAGTCGCGTTGGCGTGTTGCGCATTGCCAATGCGTAGATGCACGACTCACCCGAACGTCGCCAAATAAGTTAATTCTGTTCATGCATTCTGTTGATACCACTGCCTTATTCCGCTTATCTTGCCACACTCTACTGTGTTGATATTTCAAGGCATGCTTTTTAACATTAAGATGTCTTATTTTGCTCTTTTACGCCGTTCAAAGAGATACAGAGCGTCGAGTTATTAAGCTATAGAAAAGATATATTCTCTTGTTTGTTTTATACGTTACTTATTCGTTTTCGAATAACTTAAAACAGTAGATATGTTTTTAAGGTCAGCCGGTTCTCTACTTAATTAATAACTATAAATAACCGTGTACAATCTTATCGTTATTTCGAACGATCTGTTTGTAAGGAATTAATAATTAAAAGTGATTGAGATCAGAAAACGCTTTAATTAAATACTTTAGCGATCATTTTTGAACACAGAAATACCAAACTTAAGAAAAAAATCTTTGTCATAAACAATGCCACCAAACTTAATGTATGTGGTGGTTTTAACGATTATTTTTATCAAATAAAACAATCTCCGAGATTCTATTTTTATTTCAAGTTCGATAGAAATAATGTCAATGCCATCCACAGCTGTATGCGTCGAGCGTCGTGCTCGGCTCACTATACCAAATGTCTATTCATTAAATGAACAAGACAATTGTGCGCTTGCGCCTACTTCACACTACCAAGGTTGTATTTGTTGATGCTATAGCCGCATTACATTACGTAACACACTATTTTCGGGTTTAGAATACTAGAGTTCTTTGACCCCTTATTTTCTAGTGCAGTGTCAGAACTGATTTACGGAACATGTTTGATAGCCAGTATGTTGGACACCGTTATGACTTTAATTTTCTAAATTTATTAGCATAATAACTCGTTCGCTGGTTTCTGAATGTTAATTTTGTTTCGGTTTCCCAATACTGTAAAGGTCAAATGAAGTGACAGTTAATATCGTTATAATACTACCATTAATCTGTCGCTTCAGCCTACGATGTACAATATATTCAATTAGTTCTGAATCACGATAATTCTAATTTAGAATATGAGTAATATACATTAAATTTCTTAACACATGATCTATTTCTCAATCGATTTAAATCCGCGAACACAAGATCTGAATATCTACATTCTAATACTTAAGCCGTAAAGGCCCGCTATCTTTGCCTGTACATTAAGATAAATAAATCGGTACTACATTAAATTTCAAAATTGGAACTGCGTATGAATATTCAAAACGATGTATTAAAATAATGTTACCTATACACAACCAGACTCTGGCGTTAATGGGTTAAACATAGTACATATTTATTCATAGTTTGGTTATTTTTAATTAACACCCTTGTGAAAGGTTTATTTATACTAGGTTTTTAATTATCACATAATGTAATTGATATTAGAACCAGAACATACAACTTAAGACTATCATCTCATGAATATGTATTTATAATGTGAATCACTTTTTACCAGTTGACTTGAAATTAACCACAAAATATATGAGCAAGGTCTTAAAACAGTTAAGCTGTTCTACGGTGAACACTTTACACTTCAACACTACACGTTAAAAAGAAACAAAGTTCCCGAGCGCATGTCTGTCAGTATGTATGTTCAAGATCTCGAAAATTACTGGGCCGATCTCTATCTACACTTAGAACCTTTTTCGAGGTAGCTTATGATGTATTAATTGGACGCGTGCTAGCTGCTAGCGGGTTAGTTATCCGACAAAATTGATAGCTATTCTGACTATGAAAACAAACACAGCGTAGATTCATTTTTTTATTACACTTTATGAATGAAACTGGTTCTTTAAATTATATAAACACTGCCGAATGAACTCAGATTTTATGTTCTAACGTCTTCGAGGAAACAAGTGAACTAATGATTTTATTAATACTGAAAACGTACCACGTACGATGTCACTGTTTTTTGTATGGTCACACGATTCTTGGAAGTATTTTTGGGTAAAAAAGGAAATCACGACGCAACGTGCATCCATTTCAAACATGGACCTTGAGTGAGACACTTGAAAGAGTTTGGAACCCAACTGACCAAAAAGTTCGAGTAAAAATATTATCAGGTATTGTTAGGTAGTCTATAAAATAGGTCACTTAATATTAGGTATTTTCTTTCCTAGATTTATACCTACAAGACGAACAAAATTAACACTAATTAACAAAGATTGTATTATCAATCCAAATAAGCCGGTTTAAAACGAGTTCCTTGATGCAGACTTGCGTACTTTAGATACAGCGAACGTGAATATTTATTAGTACAAAAACATTGTCGTTTCGCAATTTGAATTTGCATCCTGTTGGTATAAAAGTAAATTTTATTACGCGCCTATCGATCAACGTGTTTTGTTTCATTTTAAATAATACATTTCATTCGAATCGCTGCGAGTGATGCATTTATTGTGAATGTGATGTAAAAGCGACAGTGTTAAGCCCTGTTCATAAAGTAACCCAGACAGGTGGATTTATCATCAGATTATAATTTTCTTGGAAAATCTTTTTTTATTCGCGAATTAATGTTTTCCTCTTTTGGTTTCGTTGAAATGCTAAATGCTTGTAGCGTGATTTAATTCTTCCTTTATTTACGTTTTAAAGCGAGATATTCACCTGTGAGTTTCGGACATAATGCATGCCTAAGGTTTTTGCACTGTCTGACTAAATTCTCGTTACAATTTTAATTTAAGACAAAAAACTCTTATTTATAAACATATTTCATTTTCTGCTGTTAGAAAAAACAAAATTTGTCAAGTGAAAATAAAATTCATGAACACATAACTTCAATTAAAATTAGGTAAATAAATCATTTAAAAAAATATTATCTTTGCATCAAAAAAATCTATCCTTTTTCCTACGATATTCTCTCTTATCCATCTTGTAAAGACTATTACGAATGCTGGCACAGTCATATGTTTACGCTATGAATACGCTATAACTTTCATACATACAAACAAGTATTGTCATATAAATGGATCTATTTTACACATTCATACATTGACATTTTCTTGACATGGATTAATTGGATGCTTTTTGAAACGTATGTGTATTGATTAAAATACAGCCCACAATCTGTGTACATTGCCAAGTTTACACGATATATGGACGACTGAATAGAACAAAATCTGGCATGGAATAGAAATTATTAGTTTAAGTCGTGATATGAATCTTTAACTTGTTCGAGGTATAGGTATATTGTAAGTGTTCTTAGTTTTCTGTAGAAAAATAATTAAAAAAAGAATGAGTATCGATAAAAAACTTTATGGCTAGTAGGTAGGTATAGGTATTCAGTATATCGTCAGAACATTAATATTAAACAGTCAACACATTTACCTGGAAACCAATATTGTAATATATTCCTCAACTGAATTAATGATACCTATGACAGATTTATACGCTTCATGATCATGCTTATTCAATTTCATATAAAACAATTTTATTCTGAAACATTGAGTCAACAATGTACTGCGCAGTAACACATAGGGTTATGTACGTTATACAGCGTGTTATTAGTACATAACGCTCACAGACGTGACTCAATAGCTACAAGAATGTGAACGGAGGCATTGTTCAACAGTCCGTCGAACTTTCTGAAAGCTTTAGTTTGCTCCGTTTATGCCAACTACGTTATGCTAATATAGATACGATGTCGTCTGCTATTTCGCTACTACGAATTTATTTTATTCCTCTACTATGACTTCAAATTTAGGAACCAACTAATGCTAATGTTACGTTCTAGACAGTTTATTAGTTATTTCAAATTTGACGCCATCATTACTTAGAACGTATGGCGCTACAAATAAATCGCGGGCTTTATGTACGGTACATGAACGAGATGTTGGTTTAGGATTCGCTCGGAGTACGCTGAGAGTTTGATCTGACGTTTGGTACACACCAGCGGCTAAGCCGGAAAGTCCACAAGTGGGCGACGAAGTATCGTGGCCGCACGTCTGCTCCGCCCGATAACGCGTTTCGTAACGCTATAGGTAGGCCTCGATTGCTCTCAAAGGGATTAAATGGAATGCGTACAATTTATATCTCTATTAACGTAGAGTATTGTTTACACACGTCTGACCGCGGCCTCGGAGGCCAAACGCAGACGCTTGTGAAAACATTCGCTTTGAGATTAAAGGTAGACCTGGCCACCAATGCCGGCTCGTGCTGACCCGCTTGGTATCGCCCAATCGTACCGCGGCGTGCTGCCGGGGAGGTCAGCTTATAATAGTCGCGTTTAAGTTTGTTTACAGCGGGCTCAGCGTTTCCGACCAGTTTGCATAACTCGAGGGTAGTCTCAATAAAAACAAATTGGCTCGCTGACCAGAGTTGCGCATTACACACGTACGAGGAAGCCGGGCGACATGCCCGGACCTGATTTACTGACATTTCATGCCACTAAGCTCGTACACTTATGGAAAATAGATGTAAACTATTCGTTCCTCTATGGCCGATCTCAAGGGTAATATTTAATCACTGTACGTAATCTTAATAAAAAACAGTTCATAAAAAATATGAGAACATATTTTATACAACTACACAAATAGTAACACTAAAATGCAATTTAACAATAGAGCTTATAACTAAGGCTACTTAAAAAACAATTTACAAACAAATGCACAAACAATTACAAACATAACTAATAGAATTATGCTCCTACTTTATTAGAACAATTTCTTTTATTTAAACAACAGGGCAATTAAACCTCCTTATCTGAACATCGTATTTTCTGTAGTATACCTATGTTTTAAATCAGTAGGTAAATAAGGTGTAGAAAGAAGCAGGTAATATTACCAGGCTGTTAGGGTACTACGACACTCTTGCGCATTAATCTGACAGATACAATCGCGGTCACAGCGAGCTTCGTAAATCTCTGATACGTATCTTGATATATGGTGGGGAGAGTGGGGGTACGTTTCACCTTTGTAAAGGCCTTTGCGGAATGGGGCGACACCTCAGCTCGATACGGGCCTGCCATTGTTCGGATTGTATCGTATTAGGTTTGTCGTTTTGTTTCTTTACGATACAGACACATAAAACTATGGAGCAAACAAAAAAATACAGTTTATTTTTCTCTACATTTTATTAATTTGGATGTTCAATTTCACTAAATATTCAATGGCTTTAAACCTATTTAATATAATGACTTAACATTCTTTAAAACAAAAATATACAATAACATAAGAAAGTTTTTTAAACTACTAGCAGTTATTGTCGTGGCATCAAAATTTACTATTATTTTTACTACGCTTGGTAGTCGATGGTTACATTCATCCTTTTATAAAATACATTACAGCTGTCTGACACATTATTTTTATATCGCCGTATGGACTATAAATAACTGTTTTTGTTTCTTGTTCCGTCCTACTAGAGAGGCTAATAAAAATTAATGCGAACATTTTGTTGAGATTTATGTCAAAACTTTAGTAAAATCAAACAGATGCGTTGATATGCATGTTAAGGTATTATGAAACTATATACAACAACTTTTATGGGCTTTTCACACCGTCAAACAGTCCACTTGCTCGTTACACATAACAAATGACGTCATAATTAACCACATTTCGTGTGACCTAAAAATGTACGGTCCCGTTCACAAAATACAAAAGGAATACCTACGATATTTTTTGTTGTTTTTGTAAGAGAACGGACTTCGCTTGGTCCTGGCTGGAATAAGTAACTTCGCCTCGCTCCGACCAATTACGGCGACATTCAAAGTAATTTAATCGCCACTAATAAGAAATTAAAACGTGATTTTATTGTAGAGAAGCTTAATTGTACGATACGGAGATTTTTGACGCGCCTGCCTTTAGAGGTCAACCGCCTGCGGTCGGCCCTTTAGAGCGAACTACACGAAATAATTAAAACATTTTAATGACTTTATCTAGGTATATGGCATCTGCAATGTCATGCTCATGTTGTTTTCATGTTGCAAACATGAATTATGGATTTAATCTAGGCCTTGCTCATATTGCCTACAGTTTATGGAAATTAAGCTTGGAAAATTGTAATCAAGAATTGTTAATTACAAGCGCTTACCACCCACGACTTGTTACTTATTCATATTTCTTAGTATTTATGTACCTACTTAAAGGAAATAATATTCCGTATGAATGTTCGCGATGTACATTTTCATTTTTTACATCTAAGGTATTCATTATATAAGTTGTATTACATAAGTTTGTGTTGGCAGTTAACATAAGTTTCCGGTAAACTAAACTTAGATACTTTAAGAGATAAGTTATTGTTGTTTTTTCTGTTTCGCACGAAGAAAATTCTTTGCGGAGTTGAAAGTAAAGATAAAAGCTGTTTCTTGATTTATACCGGAATGTTGAATGTATCTAACTGAAGCCATCGTAACGTATTGCGAAAACTCTTAGTATTTACTTGAAAGGCGATAAAGTTACGCCAATATACACTCATAGAAATAGAGAAAAATCTATTTAATGTATGAATTTAGGTGCAGATTTACAAAGATACAACGTATTTTCATCAAGAGTAGTCAAACATGATACGCATGGTGCAGCTCAATCGTTCGATATAAATAGTAATGCTTGCTTACATCTGTAATCTTAAAATACGCTCCGTTTGATAATCGATAATGTAAACAATTTTATACATCAATGAGGCATGCCTTCGGATATGAGTTGCCGGCCCTTCGCCTTAATTAAGGCGATGTATCTATATTTTTTAATAATGCGGGTTATTTAGCATGTTTCTTAGTACCGACCGGATACTGAGTTGCGATAATTTCCATGTTTACATTACGATATGTATCTGCGTTGCGGACGACATGATTTCGACCGGCCGGTAGATAGCTTTTACTTTGTTGTTGTACTGCAGAGGGTGCATGTACCTAACCCTATCGCTGCAAATGATATACGAGGTGCCGAATCTGAAATTGTAATTTGACAATAAAATCCTTGCAATTGATATAATTTTATACAGCCGTTAGCATTCGAGTGGTGTTGTGTAATGTATGTCGGGGGATATGAAGGGGCATCCGCAGGGTTTAGGGGATCAGGGGACAGGCGCAGGGTGCGTCTGACATTGAAGAAGTGCCAATAACAGAGGTATAAATAGCGGGGGCCGGCGGCTGAGGGCGTTACTTCGCTACGAGATCAGAATATTTTGTTAGTTCGCTCCGTACTGTGTCCTAAACAACGGATTACAATGCGGGAAGGCGACTACTGAACGATACCGATCCGTATCTACTTGATAAATTGTAAAGCTGATACAAATTTATGGGTTTTACGTGTCGCTTGACACTAAATGAAATCATTTATGCGTATAAGCATTTAACATTTAAACGAGCAGTAAGCATAATAATTGTTTTTGTTTCACACGAAACTACCTTGTTTTACTTCGGACAATGATACCTATTTAATTTAGATTACAAATCTTTTTACAAAAGGTTTTTGTCAGAGTTTTGAAAGACGTCGTCACATTGTAAATAAGTCTGTTAACTGATTAGCGTTGGGCAGTGACCCGTAAAGTTACCTCATTTGAACGTTTCAATAACTTTTAGTTCACAATACAAGAAGCAGGTTTCAGTAAACATTATTTGTTCGCTTGATAGCTGGTATCATGAATCTAGTTTCAAGGTGGTATTAGCTGGAAAAATTCATAATAAAACTCATAAATTCTCCCCTAAAAATTGGTCACCCTCGAAATAGACAAAAATGACCAGAATAAATTGGAATGGTAGTGGCAGCCGATAAAACATTCAGTTTATGGGGTGTCATATTTACATTCGGGAAGATATCGACGTGGGAATACAGATAAGTACTCATTTCAGTGTACGCGGCGAACACAATATGTTACTATTCTTCTTCTATTTACTTGTCTAAGTGAAATAAATCTCCGAATACAAACATTAGATAAAGTGGCTCATAGGATAGAATGACCGCATTAGGTACGCGCCGGTTGAAAATTTCCGAGGGAAATGTTTGTGGATGTACATTTACCTTTTTCATTCATTACTTACGGGAGTAATAGGGGCTTGCCTACATTGAGCCTGTTAATCCAATCACGGTAGCACTCCAATTAAACAAAGCCCTCTCGCTGGTGCTAATCGATTGCCAATAAATTGGGATTCGAGCGAGCACCGAACGCATAATTTCTTGCACCCTGCGGCTGCGTAATGTGATGTAGCCTTGGGGTGTAAACGCATGTAAATCTGTAAATTACGTGCTTTAGCTGTGCAGAAACTGATAATATAATGGGGTGGCTACTGACACTATAATACATAAAATACATCCCTTTTATATTATCTGTTTGATCTAAGGTCTAAGAATCACACATACCTACCTTATGATGCTTTGATCCTATACTCAAATACTTAGTATCTTAACATTGATCACTGAGAATACATTTTTATCTATAAGATACTATTTATAAAAATTACGGCAACCCTACCATACATAGCTTATAGATGTATTCTACTCGTGCTCAATACACCAAAATATAGAGCACGTGTAACGAAATAAAAGGTATAATTCTATGTTACTTATAGGTACTCTCGTTAAAACCCTATGCGAACTCATGTAATCTCCCGCCATATTTATTCGAAAAACGCGCGAAAACACCCCTTAAATGGAAGCTCAAGATTAGTCGACGCCATTCCAACACGTTACGTGAATAGCGACGCTACCAAATAAAATGTTTAGGGTCATTTTGACCGACAACGAGCGCGCCTAGCTCACCCAAATGCCAATAGGTCTATTTTACCCCCACGCCCCAAGGGGAGCTGAACGGCCATCATAAATTGTCCGCCGCAAATTTGCAATCCTATCTTTTTTGGCCCGGTGAGGGAGGTCTAACATTAACATAACTGTATGTTGGGCAATTCCACGTGTAGCTTTATGAACATAACAGCTTACCCAAGCGCGATGTGTGCTCGAAATTCTGCGTTAAGGGCCTTATATCACGACCCTGTAATGTAAGTAAAGGTGCGCCTTAAACAACTCGGCAAATTTGAATTTCTCTATTATTTTTGCATATTTTGGGTATATAATAAATAGAAGAGATAAGCCAGAGGGATACTGCACAGTTTTTCAGCTGGAATGAGTTGAGCAAAGTATTCTTCCATCCAAAAGGGATCCTTAAACACATTTCCATTCATATTAATGCCATGATTTAGAACCGAAAATTTACAAAGAAGAATTTTAATGAAACTTTTCATGAATCCGGATTAATTTTTAATTATAATTGCGGCATTGCAAATGGCGGACGGCGACGCTGGAACGCGTGAGAGGCGCGATTTAATCACTCGTCTTATAACAAGGGGTGGGGCTAGGGGGGAATATTAAGCGGGTTCTTGAGTTATTAAAGCCCCTTAATTGCGCTTAGATATTTTCTGGTTCATTAAATACTTAAGATTTATAACGAGATACTTGAATGAACGAGATAAGTAGCGTGACGGGAATGAGGTATCTTATGGGGTGATTAATATCAACGTTGGAGTTCTGTATTATCTGCGGTTTCCATCGAGTAGAACGACTGATAAAAACAAAACTTTACAGTACTGCTTTATTTACCCGCAGAGAGTGCGATACATTAGCCCGAGACGTGACGCTCGAGCTCCTAATGAAAGTGTATGGCTGAGATAATTACATAGGATGAACTAAACGCCTATAAACAGTTAAATTATTACCTATTACAATTAACTGAGTAAACAGTGTGACTGTTTAACGCAGTAATACAAACACGTAACTGGCCCCTTTAAGCGGCAACACGCGCGGAACGTTGCCCTATCATAGTTTACAAGCACATAAGGGAGGCTCCGTCGTCGGGCGCTTAAGGGCACATTACACCCTTGGAATAGCAACTCTGTAATTAAAACGCTTTAAACTGACTATTACGAAGTACCTATGGAAATAACACGCTGGCCTTCTATGAGCTTTTCAACGAGTTGGAGTTGCTAGAGAAATTGCTATGAAATTTAATAGCGTGGAAACCGCAATGCGATGAAACCCATATCTACTATCTACCCATTTCAGCGCTCGTTCGTAGATATCAATTGTTCATTAGTTTTTGAATTCTTAGTAAAACGTCTTCTATGTAAAACTATATTATTTATTTGAGCCACGTTCACGATATATACTCTAGCGAACTTTAAAATAAAATGTAGTGTTCAAAGATTTTCGACTCTATCGCGTATTCGTAAAGCTTCAAATCGATTGTTGTATTTTTATGAGATCGGTTTGCTTTGTTTGTCTAGATTTTAGCGATCATAGGAATTGGCTTTTGCCAGTTTTTGCAATGTTTTTATTTACTGTTTTATCTCTTTATGTAGTAAATGTTTTGTTCGGAGAATTAGTAATTTAAAATTGTTCGTAAAATGTGCGTAATATGGGAGCATTGTTACATATTTATGAGATTAACTGATAAATATGGTACAATGAAGCTTATCCTTAATTAAAAACAGCAGATACTGAGAATATATCTATCGTTTTTCGCCCGCATTAAGTTTCAATTAAAACAATTTATGCACCCAGCAATGTTCCGACGTAGAAAATTGTATCGCCATAAATTATATAGTTGAATTAATAAGTGTACAATGGAGGAGCTAACGAGCTCCGTCGGCGTCGGGGTGCATACGAGCAAATTAAATTTGCATGTTTGCAACCCCATGACACCCCTTCGCTCCGCCCTGTTGGACCGAGCGGGAGTTATTAGTAACTGCCGCCATTTTTGGCCAGTCTGACCGTGGGGTGAACCACCAGGGAATAATATGGTTTACATGCAATTTGTTTTTGGATTTAGTTTTGTAATTGGAAACGTTTTACGTTCGCGCATTCGTATTTTAATTGCCTTTGTTGGAGCGTAAAAAGTTATAATTTTTTTATATGGGCTGAAATTATCTATGACTGTTATGTATGTACTCTATGTTTATAGATATTCAAATCAAAATTTGTACTTAAGCACTATTAGAAAGAAAAACGATTTAATTATCTAAGATACGAAATGTAAGTTGTTGTAGAGCAACCCCCACTTAAAAAAGAAGCAACTAAATAGTACCTACCTACTTCTCATCACTATCAGACGAAACAACGATTTCTTTGTAGATAAAGGCGCTCGTTTTTTCTCTAAAAGCTCTCTACCTAGACATTCAGTACATTAGGGGGCTCTATTCTAAAAAACATTTGCGCTTTCCGCGAGGGAGGGGGCGGGGTTCAAATTATAAAATATAACAGCATTTCGCCCTTTGTTTTTTAAAGGTATCATGTCTATGTTAGGGCGCGAGCATCCATGCGGTATTCAAATTCGGAACTCTGCAGGGGTAAACTAATTCGTTTTAAATTACGTTACGATATTGCATTTTGACTTAAAATATAGCTGATATAAACAAGCAGGAGAGGGTTCGAATAATATATTAGAAGGCACTCAGGTTGGCGCGTAATTAGATTTACTAACGATTAGATACGCACTCATGTGTCGTAGTCAGACTACGGAATGTTCTATGGAATTATTTATAATTCTTAATAACTTTTTGTGCATAGATCAAAGAATAGGTACTTGGAAGCAGTTTGTGAAAAAAAAACTAGCACGCTTCAGTGTATAGGAACGCCACATAAACTTTAAATAACAATATTTTGTTTTTCAATTAAATAATTTATTCGTGATTCTAAATTATAAATATAATAATTATACGAGTAACACAGTGGTAATTAGGCAGTTAGTGTTTCATAATGTGTTATAATTATTCATTTTAAAGAAATTGTTATTGTTGGCTGATTACTGATAACTACGCTACGCAACGACTTGTGTAATTTAAACAATAAACAAGTCGTAACGATGCCACCAGATAAATATATATGAATAATTTGAACTGTTGACCATTAAAATGAAGGAAAAGATACATAAATAATTATGTATAAAATAACACAAAATCGTGAATTATTTACAATCTAACCCGTATCCCATCTTCAAGACATGATTTAAATTTCGGACTTTGCATTTCCAAGTTACACACCCACCGACATAATTTATGACCAAGAGTGTAGCCCTGTTATCGCAACACGTTTGCACTGATATTTATTAGACAGGTGCATATTTTATTAGCTTTCGAACGTAAAACAACACATAAAAACTATCACTCTGACGCTCACAGAACGAGTCCGGAACACAAATCTTATTCGCAATAAACGAGACGAAACGAAACGCGAACGTTAATAAAGATATAATAATAAATATTCGGAGGAAAACCTTTCGGGATTCGAATTAAACTAAGGGTAAGAAAATTGCGAGAGTCCCAAAGGAGGTGGGCGAGCGACAGCTGCGAGCCTAATGTCCTTTCTATTTATCTGTGATCGGGGAAAAGCTGTATAGATATATACTACGTCATAACAGTAAAGTATGTGATATTACCGATACGAAGCGCCGACACTCGCGACGATTCCCAACACTGACAGATGCGCCCAGATATCATACACGATTAATAACATAATCGACGCCCTAGTATCACATGCGAAACGTGACTAAGAAATCGTGCCAATTCCCAATGAATGTCAACTATATACCTATCCATGAAAGCATATGATGTGTGATGATTTAAAGCTAATAAAAACTATTCAGCAAACAAAACGAATTAATAAAGCATGATCGCCTATTCGCACTGATATTGCGTAAGTCGCGATGACAATCTCTGTTTTATGGTTTAGACCTCGTAAATGTCTATTAATATGAATGGGCTCCAATTACTTTTACGATTCGCGTTTTGTCGAGAGACGTTCTAAAAAACTTTACGATCTTCCGCGCCCCTGGTCTGTTTGACTTTATATCTATCTGGGGGTGTGAGGCTATTCAGAACGGATCGAAGCGTGGACAATCGGCCCAGTGGCAGATGGCGCACGCATAGATGTCACCTGCCCAATCCTTCTATAGCTACTCCAAGAACTCAATCTATATGAAGATCTGATAATTGTTTCGATTAGTCACGTAGCTGTGAACCTTTTAGCATAGACATTGACATTAACATTGGGCGAACTTCAAAGCACCTTCCGATATTTCAGCACTCCCCCAACATTTACCTACTAAATGAATGAACGGATATGAAATGAAATTCAAAGCATATGAATGGTTCATTTCTGCATGTTTCTCAAACGCGACGATGAAGCAATTACGATGCAACATGCGCCCTGTGAAGTGGCGATGATTTTATTACAATTTAAATTTCATGTTTATTTACCTCTCTGAATTATTTTATAAGCTTGGCAATTTGCTCATAATGTTCAATTTCTTTCTCAACAAATTCCCTTTCAAACGAAACCACATAATGTATGAAAGAAGTTCAGGTATAAAATGTATTGCTAATATTATCCCAACATATGAGTCATGAAGGTTGAGTTATACGCGATATTAGACTGGAATATTAGCTACCAAAAGCATAAAACAAACAAAACCAGCGGCGGAACATCTGCAGTGCAGTGTACAATAATTCCCATTGAGTGAATCAGAATGCGTCGAAGTGAATGACTATGGATCAATAACGTAGTGCCAACTAAACTTCCTCTAGTGTGTGGCAGCGTGCCGGGCCGGGACGTCTATCACATCATATGACCCGCTGAATGCGTCTTATTACACATTTATCGGTCGTATCAGTCATAAAATGCTAATGAACGAGCGTTTCGGACCAAACATCCGAGCGAGAGATTCAAATGACGGTATAAAACGTAACCCGAAGTCGACACTTCGTTGGAAACGTAATCGTAATCGGTCTATGCGCTTTCAAAACAACGCGTAACACGACCGTCTGTATGGCCGCAGAGATACCACACGATGTTTTTAAAAGCTCTTTTATTGTGAGACCGATATACCTAATACAATAATGTGCGCTCGGACGAGTGTGTGCCGTTGTATTCTGTGCTCCACAACGCGGGACATAAAACTGATGTTTGCTCGGAAAACGTCGCTCCGCACAATCGCAGGCTACCGACATCGAGCGTCACTGTGATTCATAACTTCTTCGGGATTTTTACAACGTACAATGGCATTTAAGTGCTAATATTTTTTAATATATGCGACGATAATATTTTTAATTACAATAAAGCTCTGTAGTATTAACTGTAATTGGTTATAACACATTTATTTATTGTGTATGGCCCTCGTTTTATAATTCCTTATTGCTGCTCAACAGAAGTCTATTCATGAAGCTTTTATATGAGTAATTCGTCCTTCTTTTTTGGTTATTAACATTTGTTTTTTTTTTTGTGAATAAATAGAATTCATTCCGTTAATAAACTTTTCTGATTTTAACTATTTATTTTTAACAATCGGTGTAAATATCCAACCATAAAGTATTGATACGCTGTCAACTAATGCATGTAACTTTAGCATAGCATAAATCAATTAGGACACAGGAACATGACAATATTAACGAGTTAAGTCAGCTGAACAATATTTAGTTACTTTAAAATTGTTCGTGACACATAATACGAAGCATTACAGTTTTTTTGTGACGCCCCTGGAACGTTATCTGTGACTGATGGAGTCATTTTCAAAAATAAAACGGCCCTCTCCTCTTGCGATGAGAATATACGACCACTTCACATTAATATATTATCAAAATAACGCTTTCTGAGCCACGAGTGTTCACGAGCAAGCGGCTTATCTACAAACACGAAATACAAATAATATCTAATAGGAAATGAAGTATGTAGGTACTTAGCGAGGCAATTTGGTGGTTTAAACATCCTGTTATAGTGTTAACTCATGGGCTCCTAATATAAATAATGACGACGAAAAAATTAAAGCAGTGTAAGTCAATTGTTTCCGGGACTTATATTTCAAACACTAGGGGCTTATGTTTATACAAAGAAATCCTTTTGAAGACATGGAATGTTCGCATTTGGTGTAGAGACAGTCACATTGCCCTGACTCAGTGGTGCAGGAATGCAAAAAAGTTCTTAATTAAAACATCAGAGGCAAAGCGAATTAATCCCTACATTGCGGTGGGCGGTAGACTGCACCTATTTTATTTGTGTCGCTAACGTATATTTCAGACGCAGCTTAAAGGGGGAAATCCTTGCTGAAAATTCCCTATTATTATTTCTGTGTGCCAAAAAGATCCTTATAGCCTGCCTAATAGAGACTACAACTGACTGTATACTGTTTGTAGTTGCGACTTTTGTCAGGTGTGCGCGCATCCTGTGCAGACTTTGTATAATTACGTTCTGTGGGATTTGGCGTTTTGAAGCAATGTAATTATAACTTGCACACACATGCACCGACCACTCTGTTTTTTTTTTGTCTAGGGCGAGACGTTGTTGTGGCAATTAGTGGGAACTTTGAATTATGTTCAATGAGATCGTAAAACAATGGTCAATGGCAACAAAGTTATCATTGTAATTACTGTATTTATTCATTTAAATATTGTGAGATGTATAAAACTATCAAAGTATGAGGAAAATAATGATAAAGACATTGAAGGTAATTAGGTAGGTAGGTTAGGTATAATTGCCTTGAAAATAGTAAATATTCGCAGAGGAAAAAAGAAGTAAGGTTGCTGTTTAAAAATCCCTGTGAAAAAGCATACGTCTACGTAAAAATTCATTATCATAATTACTAACACTTTAAAACCGTATTTTATTATTAAGTTACATAAGAAAAAAGTCTTACAATTCTAACAAGCTATCTAGGTTAAGAACCAATTATAAAAATAAACACGAAACGCCAAAAAAATACAAAATTATACATAATTGTCCGCGCGTGTTCCCCAGAAGCGTTTTCGTTGACGATTTGCAACGTTATGACTTTTTTACATAAAAACTCGTTTGCGAAGCTACTGAGAAAACGTTTTATGGTTAACAACGATGATCTATCGTTTTAGAGATAACTTTTAGTTAAAAGTAAAACCGTTTTGGATAAGTATGACGAATTTGTATGATATTTTGTGGACTAGTTTTTGCTCCTGGCTCCGCTCGTATGGATGACGGCTATCGAGAAAAAAGTAGCCTATTTCTGTTTTTTTGATCCAAGCTTACTCGTAACAAGTTTCATTTAAATCAGTTTAAAGGTTTAGCCGTGATAGCGCTTCAGACAGACAGAATAATTTTTGAATGTATAACGTTAAATATGGATTAGGTACAGTAGAGATTATATCTACTACAAGTACTGTTTTACTCACTAGGTCAGTCTATTCAGTATTAAAATATTTTTCAAGGACACAGTTCTTTTGTTTTTTTGTTAGCTATATAAATAGTTTAAAAGCCATCGTATGTTTTGTTTCTATACGGCCAGGATTATAAAGAGTAATGTCCCAATTTATTTAGAACGGTGCTCTTAAGAATTTAAATCCTCATAGATAAAAACATTGTGTTAGGGAGTCATATATTCCCATATCTGTTGACAATAACAATAAATCGAAGCGTTCCGGGATTCTTAGTTTTAATCCTTTACGTTACGATTAGAGCCAGTTTTCTTAAAGGAAAATTATTATGATGTACGTTTATGTACGTTATCATTGAATTTAAAGTGTTTGATTTGCCTCATCCTTTTCTATTTATGTTTCTGTCCAAGACATACTTTGTGAAGTTTTTTAATCACGTAAATGAGACTTTAATAATTATGTATTTTTAAATTAAAAACTTTCTAGATCGTAACTATTCGAACGAATTTAGTTGAAATCTCGATCTAAAAAGATCTATGTAAAATTTTATTACTTGTAGCTTTCGATGCGAGAGGAACTGTGGGGCGTAACTAGTTGAATAATAATTATGATTGAGAGCAAACTGTCGAGAACTAGATCTAAAGGTACATAGCAGCCGGCCACTTCAAACTGGTTTTATTATCGAAATGCATCATACGAGCAATAACAATTTATGTAATCGTTGCTAAATGAGATAAGTCGTAATACTGATCTAGTAGTTTTGTTTGTTGCTAGCTTCCTTCCATGAATTGGAACACGTTAATACGAGAATATAACAAAGTTTATTGCAGAAAAAATAAATATGTGCCCCAATCGCTTTATAGATTTTTATAGACGTACAGCGAGTCATCGAATATAATCATAGTTATGTTTTTTTATTTTATGGACGTACCATAATTTGATTACGAACAGTACATGATTAATATACCTATATGAAAGCCTTATATCCTTTTTCAAAAATAAAGACAAGATAAAAACATATCAGTATTAGCAGTTTAACACCTCAGCGTAGCTCCGTAGACAGTATGACAATGCACTTTAGCTTCGCCTCCTTCTAAAGAAGAAAGTCCCAGAAAGTTGCTCTACCAAAACCATACATTATGCACCAAATACTAAGTAGTTCCTCATGTTTCCTAACTTCCCTAGTCCGTAACCCACGTAGAAAACACAAGGTCTTAATAAATACTTTAATTCTGAGCACAACCGCTTAGATATTGCAGTAGGTACAATAACGTATAGGTGACTCGATAATGGAAACATTCAGGCTAATTAAATCGAACATTATATGTCGTTTGCGATACCGCTTGACCTATTTATCTCGAATAAAGTCATCCATTTCAATAATAGCTGTCATAATGTCCACAATGTACGATCGGCTATAATAAATAGCGTTCTATATTAACGATTATGTACTAGCAATCTGCAAACTCCCTTGTATGTATGAACCACTCATTATAACGTATAATTGACTCATTGATGATAGTTACTCAGTTTTTATTGTTTATTTACTAACGTGATGTTTTATTCGTATTTAATTATTAGCCATGTGACTGAATTTTTTCTCTTACATAGACTTAATCATGCGTTTTTTTATGATTTAAATACGACTTAACTGGTTAATAATGAGAGGAATGGTAGGAAATTGAATTAATTGTTGAGTACCGACAAGGGGAGATGCAAAAAATGAATATCTACAGTTGTAATTAGTTGTCATTTGTATACAGTCAGCCTTTCCCGCGGTGAAGCTTGTGATTAGTATTCCCTGAGTATTTATGCACCGTACCTTTTTAATTACTTAAACTGTGTATGCATTACTAGTCATTTTAACTGGATATTTCCAGTAATTTCCTATTCTCAATATAGACGATGATTTTTTTTTTCTCCTCGGAACTTTTCTTTTCTCATCACTTTCGAAGGTTCCTTGGTTTTAATTTTAGCGGTCCTCGAACGTCATTATACATTATACCTGAAACATAATAAAATGAGGTAGAATTGTGTTATTAAATCAATATAATGGCTTGCACGCATACCTCCCTAAATGGTTCGCAATACAGTCTTTCTGAATAATAGTTTTGTCGCATTATATTGGTTCTGTATACTGTGGTAAACATATAAGGAACGATTTAAAAGAAGGTTGACTCAGCAGGTATATTATTATTTCATCGTATCACCAAATTCAAGTCAAGATTAAGGATAAAACGGTGACCGTGTTCTTAAAGTAAAAGTATTTTCTTCGAAACGTTTACGCACCTGTACTTTTACGTATTGACATACAAAATACTTAATGAATGTAAATACAAAGATAATGTTTAAACAGTTTATTATTTAGGGAGGAAAACGCTTAATTATACAGTGTAATTATCACATGTTAATTATGCTAAATAGGTACTAATTACCGTAAATAAGGCTCGTTATTGCTATTAAATTTGTTATTAAATGTATTTTTGCCTACAAGCCTAACGTTCATATCAGCAATGCGAAACGATTGAGAAAATTTACGACGTCTTGAATTCTATTTGTTTTCCTTGGATTTTCGAATCTAAACTGAACAAATCCCTGATAAAGCCACGTAGTAAAACTAGCGTAAATTCAATAAAACGATAAATTGTAAGTTAAGAAATTCATTGATTCGGCTTTGAAAAAATGAGATTGAATAAAGCTAAAACAAAAAGTAGTAAGTTAAATGAAATTCGCACAATTAACATAAATAAACTTGGGACTTTATATTAGTGATCAATAAATACGCTATGTCTCTAATTTTTTGGATTCTTCTTAACTTACAATACAATAAGGAAACGCTAAGTTTTCTACATCTAGCTAAGAATATAATAAAGTGAATTAAAAAGGCATAAAAAGCACTTAGCTTAGTTTTATATAGAAAGAAGAAATATATGAAATGTATCTTAGGACCATTTTGAGAATCGTAGACTCACAAGGTGAACAAGACAACTCATCGACTTACTAATGCACCACTATAAGTATATAATTTATATAAAGATTGTTAGTAGGTTCGTATAGAAACAGAAATAACTTTTATTTTATTTTATCTTAGAAGAAATTAGGTCCAAAGTATTCCTGCAAACGAATTAGCCTTTGTTCAAGGCGAATAATACTTAATGCAACAAAGAGTATATAAACGTTGCTTAACTCAAACGCTTTCAAACTACACTATAGTACCTACTCTTACATTTATCCAGTTCACAGTGACCTTCATCTTAGAAAGAAAATTCTCCCGTTACCTACAGAAAAGCGAGTCTTATTCAATTACGTAAAAACTACCCAATACATCTCCTTGAATTCTGTATAGATACACGTAGAAAACTGCGAATAATATATGGGGTATCCGATGCAATCGATCGCCTTTCACGTACGACGCTTGGAGGCAACACAAACAGATGGTACGAACCGTTTTTTGGTTCATTCGTTTAACACAAGAAACATCGTGTGAAAAAAAATTTATTTGATTGGGTTTTAGTAATGAGTGACTTTCCTACAGTAATTATTAAGTAACTTAGAAATAAAGGAAAATAGTATTGTGAAAAAATAACATGGTTCTTAACAAATTATTTTGGATTCGTAAATTATTACCATTGGTTTAAACTGAACGGATAATACTTAGTAAATAAAATATATCTTTACACTTTCAATACAAAACGATCAACTTTCACCTTTCACACGATAATAAACCTTAGTGACTTCTACTAATAACTAATATTCAAAATCAAATAAATTGCTATAGTTTCAATGAAACTGCAAGCGTAATCTACAAATCAATAATAGTCGCACTGACAAACGCATGATCGTGGAGGTCTTAAGTGGAGAGAGCAGGGCGTTGACCCCCCTGCCTTAAATCAGGTTGTCTGCGGTTGTTAGTTTGCAGGACGCAGCTGCACTTACTCTTACACACAAGTACAATATAATAGTGTGAATGCATGACCATGAATAGCCCTCTGTTGCAGCGAAAAAGGATAATGTAGAGTTTTGTGGCTTAAGTGAGTTGGAGTTTTAGAGAGATATGTACGGCTTTTGGCCGGCTGTTTACTTTTAGAACATAAAAATAATGAAATAAATTATTTAAAAGGAGTGGAATAGTTTTGCAATGTAGAGGACGATTTCATCAATAAACTTGAGAGTAATAATGATTCAAAAATGTTCGACGTTTATACTAAAACAAAATAAATTCAATCAATCCATTGTGACAATCGCGAAATTTATCGGAGACAATATCATTGTATGAGATGATAAAAAACAATACTTCCTAGCAGGACAACTTACACACAATTTTGAACTTTTGGCGCACTATGTAGAGTTCAAAATCTCTTGCTCTACCACACAAAAAGTGTTCGTATAAGTTCCATGTATAAAATTACGCTCATGTTTTTTCAACCCTTGCTTATATTTTGTGATGGCTCTCAAGGGACAAGTCAATACATAAGGAACCGGTCATGTGCGAATCGGGATTACGATGGGTCCCATATGCTGTAAATATTTCGTCGTCGTGAAAAAATATGTTATCAAGTTAAAGCTGCCTAGAAATGAATTAATCTAAGAAAGTTCTTATAGTAAGATTTATCCGGTAAAATATGTTGTGGTTGACCTCAAATCAAAATAGTTTAATTTTTAGTTATCCATATGACTTTAAAATAATTGCAGTTGATAAAAAAGAGCAGGTTAAGTAACAAGAATTTTTTTTCAAGGCATATGCCTGAAATTTAATAGTTCAATAGTAAACTATGATAAATGTACTTAAATAACATGAATTAAGCAATCAACTTTGATAAACCAAACGATGTTTTCAAACATACATATTGAAAAATAAACAAACGTGTAAATAAACCATGTAGAATACAACAACAAATATTCTCAATTCCAAGTAAAAATAAATTATTCAATAAACGCATGCCGCGGCATGCAATATGCATTCGTACAACTTTATAATAACGTGCAGCAGGCTTTACTTCTATAATAACTTAATAGCGACTGTTTCCACGTAATAAACAGTAATTTATTTATGTATTTTATTCAAACAATTATTGCTAGATAACGCGAGATCAATTATTAATTTATTTAATTATCAGTAAATCTATTTTCCATTCAATGGTAATCTTGTAAATTAATCTAATGTCAACACCTTCTATTTCTCATATTATTTAAATAAAAATACCATATTATTTTGATTTATTCTTTTTTTTCGTATTGTACCTACTTCAAATCACACCCAGATTTTAAGTGAAGACTATTTATATATTTAAATTAAAATTTGCATTTGTAAAGTTTATTTTTGAAACGTCGTTAAAACACATCTAATTAAAGAATAACCTATATGAACAAAGTTATTTTCCGTTTAACATAGTCGTCAAAGTCAGGCCATAAATAATAGGTAACAACCATAGGTATAGTAACTGCGTCAATTCTATTTTAATTTTAAATGATGAGCAATGCCTACGATCAAACCTAACTCGAAGTACGGAACACCAGCTGCAGCACAATATTGAACTCTATGCCTCATACATAAATTGTAAAATTGCATAACAGGAAAACTGTTTATGTCCATAGAAGTAGCACTATCATTGCTACCAGTCTATTTTCACCAGAGTTTCTATTTTTAGAATACTTACACTTTGTAAAAGTTGTATCGACGATACCTAGTTTGAGATCTTGGTCTTTGTTTCTTGCAAAACAGGATATTACACTAGAAGCTCTAAGTATTTGCCAGAAACTTACATATTTCACAAGATCAAAGACCGCTTGAATACTAGGATAGCAAAGTACCGCGTCCTATTTTAGTTGGTCTCGGTTATGTTACATTGTCGCAAATGAATACATTATCTATGTAACTTAACCTTTATAATTATGCAAATACGTGTCCACTCGTTTGCTATACCTGAACAGTTGCAAAATCACAATAAATATTTACTAACAAAGTAAGTCAGCACCTAAGCAATAGATACACCTAAATTCTTTTCGTTATTTATAAAATAATGCTGTTGGAATCGTCGAATATTGATTCATCAAAGGGTACTCAATTTAAGAACGAAAACAATTGAACATCGAGAAACTGTTGCATTACAAAACTAAAACAAATGAATATTTATAAAAATGTGGTCAACATGTTTAGTCTCTAGCTGACCACATTGCCGCAAGACTGTGGTCACTTGAAGTGTGTTCTTTCTTGAGTCAAGAGTAATAATGTTTACAATATGTTGTCGTTAGCAGGTAGTGTTAATGTGGAACTTGTTTCATTCACCGTTTCCAAGTCAAAGGTGACGACAGTTTTAATCGCCTTGTTAAACATTCTAATTATATCTACGTTACGCTTCTCATTTGAATGTACTTAATTAAGGGATTTATTCAGCATTTTATCTAAGATAATCTAGAGAAAAACATTTTATCGTATTTAAAGGATAGCTTAATGATAAAATCGGACCTACAGTATGCTTAGGTATTATTTTTGTTGTGATAAATTTATCTTTATCCTAGCAAACATTATTGCAAAGGTAGAGATTTACTTAAGGTTAAATAGATAAGATTTGTGCAATCTGTTGTATGGAATTATGAAAATTTTCAACCAGTCAGCGACACAGTGGTGCGCTATACAATAGATAATTGAATTCTGTTCTTCAGTTAAAGTAGAAGAAACCAGATCTAAGCTCTTCTAACCTTCATTCAACTAAAACTTTTGACGAATGTCCAAAATTCACTATCAAATGTTTGTTTATTTTAAAAAGTCCCAATTCCCCTTACGCATTGTTTGGCTATAATCAATTTGATCAAATCTCCCCCACATAACACACCTACACAATGCATGTTTTTTAGTACTAAGTTAACAGTCAGTTAATCGGGATGAATATGGTGACGTCATCAAGGCGCGCCGCCCCTGGATCAAAGATCGTTTCGCTTCAACACACCACTGTGCGTGCGCGCAACTGCCGCGGCAGGGATGTCGCTAAACAAAAAACCGAATACATAATTAATGCTAATAATGGGAATGGAATTATAATTATATCCTGTATCCAAATTTTCAGAATTTTGTAGTTTATTTATGTGCCTCCGGGCATATAGAATTATTTACTGAGAAGAAATTTTTCGTTCGTAAATACTATATTCTACTGGTACATAAACAAAAAAATAACTCTAAGAACACAATTTGCAGAATATTTTTTTAAATAAAAACAAAACACGATCGCAGTTTGAGTTTACAATTCAAGTCGCCGTTGGATTACAAGGCGGCTCAACAAACAGTTCAAACATAATGTCGTCGAAGCTTGAAAACTTTTATATAATTTTTCTAACACGACAGACAACAGTTCCGGAGTTTTGTGCCTCTATTCGGCTCAAACTTATGATATTGTGTCAAAGACAAACTTTGCAGGAGTTTGAGATAGGGAAAATATGTTTGCGAGTCCCCCTTTGTTGTTCCCTACAGTGGCACGCTACTTTACAAAGACATAGAAGATAAGTATTTAACGTTCGTCGACTTCAGAAACATTATATCAATTATACTTTTAATCAGTTAATGTAAAAGTGAGTTTTTTCCACTATTATAGCTCGCGTAAAAAGACTTGTATGCGACAAAGCCAAATCTCGGTCAAAAAAGTATACTAGTATTGTTATGGCGTTTAAATAGATTTAAATGCAATTCAGTTCACATAAAATACATACATTAAGTGTCAACACATAACAAGCTCAACTCGAAAAAAATGTGACCGAAATAACCAGCTGAAGGTACTCAATAATCTATTTACGTAACATACTTAGCATATTTAAAAGCATTATTCTGTTAAAAACTATTCTTATTGTTTAGTATGAATATGGAATTCCACAAAAGACTCAGGTGGGTGCCCGAAACGAGGCAAAGGGCACCATTTCTCATCTCGTTTTGATACAAATGAGATAGCGGTAACCAGTCCACGAGTACTAAGACACATGCCGTGCATAACATAACCACTGAACTACATAAAAACTTGTTATGTTTTTAGAACAAATTCAAATTCTGACAGATTTTGGGGATTGTGTTTTGTTTTGGCAGCCCTACGGCAAAGGCAATGTCCTACGTTTATGTATTGTCGGCAGGACATTGTGATGATTAAAGTACTTCACAATGAGACAAAAATTACATCAACTACGTAATAGGTACATAGCTTTGACGTCAAAATAGTTCAGCTATAAAAGACACGTTCAATATCACGTCTAATAGTTTCACGTTTTAATCTGTTAATTAACGAAACATAGATTCAATTAACGTAATGTAAACTAATTAACGTAAGATATGTCAAGCTGCTACACATTACCATTCCTTACTAATTTAAAATAGCAAATGCTTAATTAATTTGTTGAAAAATAACAGTGCTCTATGACCTACTAATTTGTAAAACCGAAGCTATATTATAGTAATGTGCGTAAAGTTTTATCTTTTAACTGCATGTTTGCGTGTTTTGCCACAATTCTAATAAATACTCATCGTAAGGAAAGCGCTAATAATTTTGTTAGTCGGATACGAATCGATAGTTACAATAGATCCGAGAAAATCGATTGTCATGCGTCGTTATGTAAAACATGTTTCATCTCGTATGAAAACACATGCGATATTAAAATGTTACTATAATTCAATCGTAGGTTAAATTCTAGATAAACTAAAATAATATTCTAAATGCAACTGTGCTATTCACATTAATTATTATTAATATTCATAATGAAATATGACGTAAAGCGTTCCTCAAAACTAAAATAGATCAAAGGATGGACTTCTCATTGTATTCAAAACAGTATTCCGCGTCTAGTAGTTCGCAGCTTAAAAGCGCAGGAAACAGCACATCACAACACTACAAAACGTCAAACATCGATCCGTAACAATAGAAGAGAGTCTACATTTGAATTTCGAACACGAACTATTTTAAGATGGCGTCCCGAACGCACACGAGAGTTTACGACGATTCGCGAATTACGAGCCAATAAAGTGCGGTGTCGCCGACACGCCGCTACAGCCCTTAAAGCTTTTAATGCTCGTTTAATTGATATGAGCTATACTTAATAATGCTATCGATTTCTTTTACAGTCGGCTTTATAGCAGCATTTAATTATATGCTCCAGTTTTATCTCCAAATTATTTACACATACTTGCATCACTCAAACGAGCCGTAAACATAATTTCGTCTCGCATTAACGAAGGCATCAAGCACCTGAGTGAGATAAAACATCTCTCGACTACATTTCCCGCCTCAGTTAACTGCACGACTTCCACAAACCCGAGACACTGACCAACGCTTACTTGTTCCATAAATAATCCTCTTACTGGACAAAATTTCTGTTATAATTCACAATCAGACCTTTAATATCCCGATCCGACGGGTAGGCATTAATCAAATACATGGAACGGGTTTGTACAAAGGCGGGCAAGTTAAATAAAATAATAAATAAGCAGCATTCCGTGAGATTTATTTCGAAGAAAAAAGGCAGGGTAAGAGCCGGGTCATGTCGCAGTATGTTTATTGTCCGCGCCGGTGTCGGCCCACAATGTACGGCTCTAATTAATGCTATACCTCGCTCTCAGAGATATATCGTGTCCAGTGTCTTTTTTAACTCACGATCCTCTTTTTCTAATCTCAAGATTAGGTATCAACAATATATTATCAAGACACACAAATAAAACATAAAATATATCCTTTTAAACAGAAATAATGTTATCAGATCACCCGCAAATTACCTTCAGAAAAACAATGCAAATGAGGCCGTGATGTACTATATCCTGTGCAGTATTTCGATTTGATTGTTATCTCATATCTATGGGAACCATTTGGCGGTTCCCATTAAAAAAGATGAGCGCTTACAGGTACAATACGACGATAGTCAAACCTCTTCGCGACAACAATACGGTGGAGAATAATGGAAGCCAGCTGACGGGAGGTGCCCTAACGTTCGTTGTCATGGCGACCGTACGAAGGGTGAACCTGCCTAACATATCACCGACCCCGACAAAAAAACAGTCACACTCACCCTCCTGATATCTGATTTTGGACTCTACTCCATAAAGCTTAAGGTCCTTTTAACGCGTCATCGGACATCAGTTACGACCTTTCACTATGATCGCATTATTGGGATGCGTGTATTGTGATTTGGGTTCCATCTTTGCTTTTTAAAATTAGAATGTCTGTTGCTTTCTCGCTCTATCATACAAGCGTTATCTATCCTTACTCGTCTAACCACACTTGTATAATTATTCCATTGTCTGTTTATGACATTTTAAACAGTTTTTAAGTTTTTGTTGAAATAAGCACGAACCATAAATGTTATTGCGGCAGTAAAAATGCAGTTTCGGTAATTTATTGCTCATGTAAACGTGGTATCAGACATTCGAGTGAGACACATGATTTATAAAGTTTCTGCATATTTTTTTACATTGTAATGAACAAAACGAAGAATATATACCTATTTTTTTTTTACATCATAAATTTACATTGTAACGCGCCTTACTTACATAAAATATTGGGTTACTGCATGCCCTCGTAAGATTTTAAAAATTTAAAGGCGATTACTTTCATTCAAACTTACTACGAATCAATTCGACTTTTAAATTTTAATTAAACGATTCGTTTGTGATAATTTATCGTGTCACTGCATAAATAAACATGTCTAACAATTTTCTCCATTTCAATAAATTAATTTCTAAATATATGACAGCTAAAGCATTAAAAAGAAAATAAATAAATTTCCCTATTTTCCCTTCATTAATAATTTACGAATAAAAATATATAAAACTAACGATTATTTTCGTATAATTACTTAATTGAGTTACATTTTTAGAACACCTTATTCAATTCAATGCGCTACAACTTAAAGTGTTTGTACACCAATTAAAATAACCCATTAGCGGTATCGCATCTATATTCTTTTAAAGCGGCCAGGTAACTAAGGCCGGCCTACACAGCCGAGCATTCCAAGACACTGTTGGTCCGCTATCAATTTTATACACGGTGGGAAGGCTATTTATCTTACCTTATTTATTGGCTGACTCGAAAACCAGTCTTGGGACCCGATCGCTTTGTGGAACTCGGTATTTACCTGTCTATGTATACTCGACTTTACGACGCGTATGTTGAATGTAAGAATTTGCCGTTCGTGAATTTTTACGTAGGTATAATTATGAAAGTTAAATGAACCGTTAAAATGTTAAATGTGTTACGTGCGAGTGTTGAGACGTTAAAGGGTAAACTTTCACGATTTCTAAGAAAACGTCTTCTACAGGAACTAAATAAAGGGACACCTTACAAAGCATTAGAAAGTTGCGCAACCCTTCTTTACGCATCCCTGAGTTTTTTGTAGCGATTTCTTTTTAGAAAAGGACACTATTGTTCGCGGACCGTTGGCTTCTAACCCTTTCCGTTACTTTTTTGCTTTGACGATATTGTTTTTACTTATTTTTATTGTAAGCACAATCTTACGGGATGCCAGCAGAGTCCGTACCGGACCATTCCTTAAGGACTCTGCGCCTCATGCGCTCTGATTAATTCACGTTGAGGTTGGTCGCAGTAGCAGATAACTCTAAAATTAACTTTAGTGCTCAATAAAATATTAATGAGCCATTAAAATCTAAAATGGTATAAAAGTGATATTTAATGGTTTCTCTTGTATCCTTTTGCGAATCGAAGTCGGAACGTGATATATGATGCAATAAATGATTTTTAAAACTCCGATTTAACTGTTACTTGTAATTTATTACAGATTAACGTTGTTTTTATAGTGCAAACGCCTAATTAATTTTCACAATGAAACTAAATGTATGTTTTTGTTTGTTTCCAGGACCAAACGGATGTCCACGAAGGCGGGGCAGACAGACATACACAAGGTTCCAAACACTAGAACTAGAAAAAGAATTCCACTTCAACCACTATCTGACACGCCGGCGCAGGATAGAGATAGCACACGCGCTCTGCCTCACAGAGAGACAGATCAAAATCTGGTTCCAGAATCGACGCATGAAGTTAAAGAAGGAGCTGAGAGCCGTGAAAGAGATTAACGAGCAAGCCCGCAGGGACAGAGAGGAGCAGGAGAGGATGAAGCAGCAGCAGCAGGAGAAGCAGGCCAAGCTGGAGAACCAGCACCACGGGCACCACGTGACCCACCACCACGACCCGATGAAGATGCCCATCGACAAGGGCTCCAACGACCTACTCAAAGTGAACAAGGTCCCTACGTAAGGTGTCGTGGCGCCCTATAGGAAATCTTGACTGATTCTGTATCATATAGTGTGAAAGGAAGTGTTACGTCCATACGGACCTGCGGGCGTTAGTCGATTCGTATCCACTAGTTTTATGTTTTCGTCGGTTCGCCCTCGTTGTGGAGAGCGGCCTCTCGGTTTATGTAATATGTTCCTTTAGTGCGAAGGACTTGCCTCGGTGTCGTTCGCTGGGTGGACAGGCTGGTGATTTGCTTTAAGCATTTATTTTGTTGCCATAACCACACCTTGTATTGCAATAATATTTTACTAAAATATACAAAAACGTGTTAGAATCGCTCTAAGGTTTAAATAGGAGCCCGAGTGAACTTCGGTATTGTTAGTTAAGATTTTAAATCTGTGAATCTCATAGTATTTATTGCTACCACTTACTCTTAATCCATTATGTTATATTTTTTATTAATAGATATTATATTATGTACATTTTGATGTATATTTTATTATTTGTCCGCTGTTAGCGGGCTGGTTATGTTTTGACGGTCACATTTTTTTATGATTGTAAAATTTGTTGTATTTTATCAGTTGATTTGAAAAGAGTTTCTTACTTTTTTATTTTTCCTTTTGACCAGATTGTGATTCACTTCAGTAGTTTAAGTCCATAAATTGTTGTTTGGTTTCATAAATTGATTTCTATAGTGTAATATTATCGACAAATATTAATAAAATACCTGCGTAGTTAATTCCATAAGAACTTAAAATGTATATTTATAACAAAATACGTATGGAAGTACAATTGCAAATAGGTCTTCGTCATGACGAGCGTTGTGTTTTATATTTTTCGTCTTCAATAATTATGAATATTTAAATGTAGACGGTATTTTTTGATAATTCTAGTTAAATACCATGTCCATGAAATAGCAAACGAACAAAACGAACAAGATTGTGGATCGGTACTGCATAAGGCGTGTTGTCCACCAATCCCGAGTCATCTGATGTTCAAAATTATATACGTAACGATGATACATATAATAAATTACAATAATGTGACTAAATATAAATTTTACACGTAATATTAAAAGTTGAGTAGTTTAAGTGTATTATACATAGGTAAATAGGTTCGACTTTGTATGAAGTATTGCTAAGACTAGGTACCTACAACATAAACCAATGTACGGCGGAATAAGCAGTTGTCGCAAATTATCAAGGCGAAAAGTCGATGTCATTAGTTCCTTTTTTTCAACGAAAGTTAAAGACGCCGTTTGTCGGATGCGAAACGGTAGCGGAATTATGTTTCCTGCAATTTACGTAGCCATATGCACATTTGAATTTTCCAGTTCAGTAATTTCATACATAAAATGCCTACAAACGGTATTACAAAATGGAGCTCGGATAAAACTCGAAATTGTCCGCGTATTTCTTTTTGCGAAAACGTGAGCTTCTTAACATGGCAGGTTTTAAATTATTCCACACACCTTATTCGCTTTCAATTCCACGTTGTGCCAAAATACATAATTAAAATAATTTATTAACAAGAACATTGAATTATTTGTTCCGCGTCCAAAAAACTGTTTTTACATTTTCTATTCTTTCAACTCTATACGTAATAACTGAGCAAAAATTAGAATTTTAAAACTTAGTCTTGATAGTCACCATTATACGTAAATTAATGTCAGGGTAGAATTAAAAAGATAAATTAATAGATAACTGTATTAAAATTGGAGTCTTCGCTTAATTTTTATAAAGATCATCCTCTGAATTTATCTGTCCACTGTTACACGGAAATATATGTATCGGTAACATGAATATTTTATGTCATGATATCATTAGGAGAGATTTAAGTCGTCGATAGATATTAAAAACTACAAAATCATAAGTAAATAAATGTCTCTACCACATTTATAAATTAACATAAAATAATTTAACGGGTCTGTAACATTGCTACTAAAACAAGCTTTTGCTTCTTATTTGCTAATGTGTCAACATTGACAGTTTTAGTCTAAAAATTGGCCATAACAGATTATCTCAGCAATTCAAGTCATTTTAAAATATATAAATCAGTAAGAAATCGTTTAACATCCAAACATGATCGAACACAGACAGACCATAATAAATACAAAAACTGTTGGTGAATTAGCAACAATGGCCATCAGAATACCAATTTGAATAAATTATCAATATTCAATTCATCTCGGCGACTTTTTTACATTACTTATTTGTAATTAATAATTCTATTTCAATATCGTGCACCTAAAGCAATGGATAAGTAGGTAGAATATGAGATTTTATATTATTTTCCATTAAATTTACCCCTAGTACGAGTGCAATAACTTCAAACCCACATTAATTCATTAAACCCGTAGTCCCTTTAAGATTACGTACATAATAAGGTTGTCGTTAGAAATAACTTTTATCCCATCTTATTTTTAAATATATATTAAAAAAAATCGAGAAGAAAAATCGAACAAAATGTACTTAAGTAACTTCGAGTTAAGTAGGCTTTATAAATTATAAAACGCATAGTTATTAAAATATCGTAGACACTTGTAATAAAAGTTAAGCGTAAATCCGATGGTTAGTAATTGAATTAAAAAAACGCTTAAAAATTATTTAGTATCTATCGTAGATGGTCATTTGGAAGGTGAAAAAAAGCTTCAGAGACGTACACACTGCAAACCCTTACGACGTGAACTTACATTTTTGAACATTACACATAGTGTGTATACGAATTAAATTGTTATCGCTGGATGGAACAAAGTTGTTTTATCTATTTTCAATTATTGTTTGGGACTGTGCAAAGAGATGGCAGATTTCGAAGTGTCAAGCATCTTCCTCTTAACTATCAATTAAGTTTCGTGTTTAACAATAGGTAAATCTTGTAACATAGTAACGATATTCGTGTGTAGGTATGTACGTCCGATGATTTATGTCAGGTACACTTTATTGTTTCTGCCTCGTAAAGAACTGTAATCCACGGTGAAACAATGAGCAATTTGCTAAATAGATTATATATGTCCTCCATCCATAATGCTGTCTTGCCATATTGCTAGTGTGTTGTAGACTGTAGGTATCAATATACCTAACCGAACATTAAATATATCAATATTAATATTAATTAACGTAACTTTTACATTAGTTTATCTCGTCTCTTCCCAGTTGTATTCCAAAATGTTCATCTTTGAATACTTCGGTTTGTCATGTCTGTTTGTTTCGTTTTAATCTTTGTTGCGTTGTCCAAGTTATAGTATTTCCATTTTGGATGTTCTTTTATAAGTTTATGAATAACAAGACTTCCGTTTATTAGTTGTTATATCCTAAAAACGATCAATTTTTATCTTTAATATAAATGTAGCTATGTATCTATGTACCTATATCTATATTTTTGAATATAGTAATTAAAATCGTCTTAAAGTTAAGTAACTGTAAATAGTCGTGAAAGTTTTATGTGGCGCATTATTTTTTGTTTATATTTTTGTTTTATGTTATGTATTTATGTATTGAGATGTGTCGTATGCCTGTACAATTTGACCATGTTAAGAGGACACTTGATATCTAGTAAGCGCTAAGTGTGCAGAGTTCAAGAGTTTTTGGTCTTTCCGACATGGTTGTGAGTCGTACGCGACTGTTACGGAAAGGTTTGATTATAATGGATGTAGTGAATATTGTTTTGCTGTCCAGCGTAATTTGAACTAGCATTGAGTACATTGGTGATCTGTATTAACGTGGTCAAGTGTGAGCTAATGGTACGATTTAACGTGACTGTGTCGTGTTATATAAGCAAATAGTTGGGTGATTGTATATGAAGCCCGCATTCAATATTGTAATATTAATTTCAGAAATTCAAGAGAATAAAGAGTTAATAAAACTATGGCTTTTTGATTTTGTTGTGTTAGATACCCCGACCATAATTATTTTTAACTACTTCATCATATAATAATAAAATTGGATCTTAAACAAGTTAACAAATTATTAAATGATATCTTTGATGAAAGTTAACCTTGAAAGTTTAAACGACGGATCACAGTTTTGCTCTAAAGCAAATTTTATTAAAAATACCATAACGTAAATTAACACTTTTAGTTTTTTTTCTTTATATAAAACAGTAGGTAGTGTAGTTAATTTTAATGAAAAATTGCTACGCATTTACTCTCTAAATAAAGTACTAATAGAACAACTAACGGATTTGTGCAGAAAAACATAATTTATTAAATACCGGTTGTTATAATCAACACGGATATACTTAAACAAGATCCGCTAACAATCTGTTGAGACCTTGGTTATACAATATTTCTACTTAACCTCAATCTGTCTTATTGAGTTATGTAGCTCCTACATCAATGGCAAGCGAATTAAAATACGTTTTGAAATAGATCAGTTAAAACCAGTTAAAGTTTTGTGGCTACTACTAGATTTGGACTTGGTAAAATTATTCAAAATAAAATAGCAGGCATTTTCATAAGACTACTAAAAATATACTTTAAATTTGTAATATTTCCTTATTTCCATTTGATTTGATTATGTAAATATGATTATAATGAATATTAGAATGCAACCTCAATAATTGGTACAACGTAGTAGTAATAAAGAAAGTGAATCTAACACTAAAGCTTACCAAAGAAACGGTAACGGTTACCAAAGGAAAAACTCACTGTTTCTACCTAAATATATAAGTTTGTCACGAAAATACTATAGACAAGAAGCCCTTAAATGGGACAACCAGAGAAGAACATAATGCAATGTATAACGGGAATATCCAGATTTATTGATAATAGTGCATTTTCCGTGGTGTCTACCTGTCAACCTGCCTATAGGGAAAGTGAACGAGAGAATGTTGGAAAAGTATTTTCAGTAAAAAGCAAAATAATTAAACAATCTTATTGATTTCAGGTTTTGTTTTCAAAAATCTCTATTTTAAGCAACTAACCTAACATTACCTGGAGATGCTTTTGACTTAACCTGACCTGGTCGGGCTTTAATTCCTCGTAATAACTACAAAGAACATTCCATAAAATTTGTTTGTATTAATTGCATATATCCTTTGATATGAAAATCCTACGTACAATAGGTGTTTCATTACGCTACACCTCATTTCTGTTAGTACATGTACTAACAGTAATAACGATCGAACGATCTTTACAAGTTTTTAAGTGAAAAGTCATATTTAACTTCACACAAACGCAAACCTTAGTCTTACTAATTGAATGTCATTTTTAATTTACTTATACAGACACATTTATTGCTTCTATTACTAGCAAAGCAAATGGTCACTTGTAACTTTTTGCGAAATAAACATTTCACACTTCCTAAGCACAAATATTGCAGTAAATTGCGAAACTTCAATATATTTTTTTTTTCTCACAAATCACGCGAAGTGAGAGTTCCCGATATTCTGAATACGCACATATTTTATAAAAATTAAAATGCATCTCTGATGTATTTCTGGGCCTACCACAAATCGCGCCACTTAAAACAATATTAATTTCCCACCGTAACTAATAAGCCCTCTGTCGGCTACAACACTCACTGTCTCATATATCAATAAGCGAGAAAAAACATAACCCCTAATAGTTAAATGGCCCTAAATACCAATAACGTTTGTCGGATCCCCGCCAAAAACAAACCATGAGTTATGTCCATAATGTATTCTGCCATTCCGCCATTTTCCATTCTCCACAGACACTGGGGCTGTCAAATAAATTTCAGACCTACGGAATTCACAATAGGTGGGACCGATCTATACTGGTCCGAAAATCGCTTAGCATGCCACTCTTATTTTAATACAAAAAGTACGGATAAGCGCAACGAATTGCAAGCGATACTCGACCTAACATACTAAACAATTTTTTACACCGACCTTTCATCTAATACTTCGCCTTTATAGTTTTTGTTGATAGTTTTTTGGAGTGCTATCTTTGACATTACCTTTATGGCGCCTTATATCTGGTAGGATGATCGTAGCAAATTCTAATGGCTATTAATATTCGCTAAAATGGCGGGTTACAATCAAAACAAATTCACTTGCTATTACATTAACTTTAATGGGAAGTTTAGCTATTACTTGACGTAATATATAGATAGAAATTAGAAAGTTGGTCGAAGAAGACTTATGTTAGTGCTGCGAGAGAGTAAGAACCTACAGTGTTATCTCGTAAAGGAAGTTTTAATATATTAATATTAGAATGTACTCAAAGCAAATTTTGATTATTGTAGTAGGTACAATGTATTGCAGATAGGTACTTATTTAATTACTACTTTAACATTAACTTTTATGACGCTGTTAAACAATCTAAAAGTTATTGCAAACCTACAGATGTTTCATTTGGCGACTATTTTAACCTACCGTACACCTGAATAATCCCGGTCGCAATATCGGCAAATGTTTTAATTTAAGCTACACATAAACGTACAATAAATACGTATTAAATTCGGTTATATATGGAAATAGCCGAAATCCTATCCACTGGTCGACGATTAAACGCCGATGCGTTGCTCTGATGGCATAGACTGGGCCAATTTCATGGTCTAACGCTCCCACTCTGCAACGGTGTCCCTCAATACGTGTAGGTCTCACATGTAATTTCTATTGCCATGAATTTCTATACTGGCTACGGAAACGCGTGTTCATATTATTATGTACAATTCTGCTCCTCGACTTAGAAATGAAGAATTGTCACAAAGAATGTCGAAAAACTGTTTTGAACCAGCCAATTAATAACTTTGTGGGAATCGACTGTGGTTTTCTAAATAAAATTCGTTCATTTCTACAGGCAGAAGACGGTCAGGCATTATCGTAGCACCCTGTACATATGTCATTAACTACAAGCAATTATAGTGTTAGAATGTAATTGGTTGCTGTTGTGTAAGATGGTATATGACTTTTTACACATTTCAATAACTGTCTGTAACATTTTGTATAAGTATTAATCTCAGCATGTGCGAAGCGTTTCGTAAAATCAAATTAAAGATAATGATGGTCATAAAATAACGTGGCCTTTAAATTGCAAATAATTCTTAAGTTCAATACGTAATAGGTGTCTTCTGAATTGAACACGGCGACTGCGATCCGCTTGCAAACTATTCCGGATGCGATAGAAAACTCCATCCTTTTATTTTATTTCCTTTTTTGTTTTTATTCTATTGAGAAAATTGTTTCGTTCCACTATGGGTATAAAGGTTTTTGGGTATAAATAATTTAAGTTTGTTGACTTTTCTTCAGGATTTATTATTTGGTATATGTCATGCGCAAATTTATTTAAACCGCTGCTCTTTTGTAAATTAAAATTGTTTTAATTTATCGCGTTTTAAGTGCTGTTTTTCCTGTCCGAAAAACACAAGGTAAGTAACTAATTTATTTTTAAAATAATTGCTTACTGTATGTAATTTCTTCAAAAAACACAGAAAATATCAACGGAAGATGAAGTGAAAAGTGAAAATGTACGTACTCATTTTTCAGGCTGTATTATAGACTTATTTTAAGTATACACAGACACATCCCGGCAGATTAGCACCTAGTATTTGGCGTCTATCCAGGTAAGCCGGGTAAACTCCGTTGTTTAGGCTTTTCGGTACACTGAAGGTAGCCAAGGCATCAAATATGGTGTGAAGTCGTATTTAATTATTCTCTGTAGGAGCTTCTGCTCACTCAAGTAATATTAGACAGGGGACCATCGTCATGAAATATTTTTTTAATTTATTTTTTGAAGATATCCATCACAAAACTTGCCGTTTATAAAAAAGCCGTTAAAACGAAACTATTTTGTCTTACTACGTACTTTCCATATTATTTACACTATTTGACCAAACAAATTCATTCAATAAGCTAAAGAGACAACTTTTTGTAAAAATAATTCTATAATGTAAAAAATATGAACGTTCCAGCCGGTGGCCAGACTCGTCGTGCCTCATTTCCAGTCCAGACATTTTTCAATATAGGACGCAGACAGACATTATGCACAATAGCACACGGACTCAACACATTTCTCCTTCCTTCCTTATATTGTGTTGCACAAATTCTCGTCATTATCTTTAGCGTTGCTTATTAGATAATCCACATTCTGTCCGGAACGCTACCCATTATTTTTATTCCCCGTTAATAACGTTAACCCCGGGCAATTTGGTTAATGAGAAAATTTCCTCCTTTCTTTTGTCTTAATCTTTTTGTATCTACTTAGTTTTATTGGAAGTGACACAATAATTTTACAGATGACTGCTCGAAATTGACTAGAATTACTATTAAAGAGCGTTCGTTATATTTTTCGGTTCATATGCTAAGAAAAGAAGTGGTAACATTGAATTTCGTAACTGGCTGAATAAAAGCTAAAAAAAGGCAAATACACTTTACAAAACAATGAAAGTATGTCGTAACTGTTTCAACGCTTCTTTTATACATAGATACCTTAAAACATCACAAAGGATTGAAACTTTTGACAGTGACAGTACTAATCAATACAGGTAGCCCATTCTTACCCTCCCAAAAATAACCATTTAGGAGGTCGACAAAAAGCCAGAAACCTCATTAAAACTAATGATGTACCAACATATGAACTAAAGACCTGTAGACAACTACTCAAAAAATAAAAACATGAAAATTCCTTTGCAAGATTATAGGACAACTACAACAAAAAACTATCTAAACTGAAAGGTGTAGTAGTACATCTTTCATTCGTCCACTTTTTAGTACTGAGTTGAAGTAAGGGTACTTTTTTGCCGTGCACTAATTAACTAAGACTAATGTTAGCCACTTGAGTATGAAGATATTTTTCAGGACAAAATTGGTTTCTTTAGCGTTCTGTATTTCTTTGGTGCGTCTGCTGGCTACGCTTGTAGTCGTGTATAAGTCCTTCTTGGTAGAAGTTTTGGATTCGATCCTTTTGTGTTGTGACTGTTATTATTGTGAAATATCTGAGTGTAAAGTTTTCAGTGCAGTCTATATTAACAAAATAATTCCAGGTAACAACTATGTGATTTCCTACAGTATCATTTTTATTTTGTTTTGCTACGCAAAAAATATAGGTAAGTACTGTTAATTACTTAAACGAAAATTGAAGTAAAATTAAGTCTCCATTTTAATACACAGGATATGAATAAATGTAAAACATTTTGATCCACTTTATGTATTAAATAGTCCAGACATTTAAAAACGCTGTTAAATGGGTCTTAAAACTGTTAACAATCTTCTACATCGATAAAACATATCGGTACACTCAATAAAACTAGTCGGACACGGAGTATAAAACTACATGATGCAAGGAATACATTTTATGCAACCCTTTAAGTATTGAGGACTACGTAACGTGTATAAACTTTATACATAGGTACATAGTGTGTTCCAATCGTCTCTTGTTTAGCGATGACGTACTTACAATCAAGCTTTTCTAGAACAATTGTTTTATTCGATACCAAACCACAATACCAATTGGTACATAAAATAGCATACATCAACAGATACCTTCAGTATATTGTATCCGGAAATTTTGTACTAATATTTCATTCAATACCGAATACCTTTGACTCTTAGCTTGTTTCGACATTTTTTCTCAGAGCAGTCAGTTCAAAAACGACTCCAGCTAGCTCAAAAACTTGTACCTAAAATAACTTTTGTACCCTATTAGTAAAATAAACAATTTAAATTTCACTCATTATTTTACACTTTATTCGGTAACAGGTACAGTATCGTATCAAAATATAGCGCCAGGAATAATCGTCGCGTCAACAGTGCGAACCGACTCACCTAAGTAGCGCGAGGCGGCGTGCAGTATCGATTGAACCATCGTTTATCCACATCCCTCCTCGGGGCTGCTCCCTCTTATTCGCGAGCTACGTTTTTGTTAACTTCCCTATTTAAAGTTTTCTTTTAAAGGGAAATGTTGGGTTTTACACGTGATTTCAGATCAACAAAATCTTTATTCGGGATTTCTGTTTAATAATCGGTTTGATATTCGAGTAAAAAAAAACGAATGCTATTAAAAAAATGGTACAGTTGATTCAATTTTATAGTTAATTAGGTGAAGTTTAACGTGAATGAAAACTAAAATTTACACAACTGTACTATTAAAAACTACGTCTTAATTAGTCTTCTACAAGTATTTCTACCGCCTACATACTACAATACATAATTAAGTGCTAAAATAGTTTATTATATCGATACAATCTCTTCCACTATGTTATAATAACGTGCAAGAAGGTATTATGTACAATTCATGCGTGTTACTTACAACTAATAACAGCAGAATTTATACGCAATTTTACTTTTAATAACGCGGTACACTTCTATTAATCCTCTGCACAATCCAATACGTACCTAATAGGTGCAAAAAATATTTATTTATTATAATTAATTACTAAGTATAAAACTTTATCTTCTATTTTTCTAAATAATTAGCAATTATATTTAATAATCTCTTTTTAAAAGCAGTTCTAAATAGAATATCTAAATGACGATTCTAAGTGCATTATATTTATTCACTCCGTAGACTTTCGACATTTTAAAAAGAGTCTACACTTTATAACAGTATATTTTTCCTGTAAGAAATAGATCCTTTCTTTCAAAAAGAAAGTAGGACGTAGGTTCACAGTTAGATAATGTTTAGAAAAGGTCTTATTGGCCTTACATTAGATTTACATATTTATCAAGCGTTTGAAAAATTTCACACGTTTCCTCATCAAATTAAATCTACAAAAGATTTACTATTCTGTTAAATTTAACACTTAAATCAAATATAACGAATATCAATAAATAATTTAAATTAACATATTTAAATTTAAATCTCTATTTACGTAACCTATAGTAGTAATTAATGTCAAACATATACATTAATACAAAAGTTCAATAATTTAAATATCTCTTGACATTTTATAATCACTGTCGAAAAGTTTAGGCTTCATTCAAATATGGTAATCAAATCAATGAATTTTGCATGAGAACATTATACGAATTTTAATTGTCACAAGATAATTAAGTCATTTTGAACAATGGCGCAATTAGTTAAATAAATAATGCATCAATAAAATGAACTACACAAAGAAGTCAAGTGGGCAAACAAAAGGAACAACTTTCCACATATTTTTGGAAACAAAAAACAAAGATTTCTATTCTCTGTTGTAGGTACAAATATTAGCATTTTTATCGTCGAACACGCCGTCTCATACGTAGCAGGTACGTTATTATTATTGGTATTATCATCTTATGCTAAATTTACTGGGTGATACAGTTAAAGCGATTATCAAACAACAACAAAATTCATTCTTCATCCATTTACACCAATATTAAACAAATAAACATTCAAATTTCTTAGTTTAACTAAAAAGTTATTCATATAACGCGTCGTTTATAATTTTAAACAGTGGCATCTGCATGAAAAGTCGCTCGGAGTGGCTGTAACTTCTGACCGGTAGCGTTCCGTGAACGTTTTGCGACTGCGCGAGAACTTGCTAATAGCCACATTGATTTTGCAGATAGAAGCCAGGTCGGAGTGTACAATCCTACCTCGCATTCCCCGAATGGAGCGCCCATTCACCGCATAGCTGCAATTGTCATCTATTGAACTCATACTACGCAGTTTAATCGCGGCGACTCCTTGTACGCACGCAATGTAAGTCGTAAAACTCGAAACAGTTGATGTGACTGCACGAAATCGGTGCTCTTGATACGAGGCTTAGGTTAAGGGAAGGTATAACAATAACTATATTATTATTACCTATGTTCGTTTCGACTGAAGCTACCGTTCGTTCTTACTTTACGTCCAATAACGACGAATTGCTATTGGGAAGGAAAATCGTTATTATATAACAAAATGTAATATTACTGTCCTTGGTCGATTACGTTTTCCGAGGGAAAATACAGGAATATTGAAAGAAACGGTCGAATTGTCCTTTTCCTATTGAGATGGTTGTAATAATTTGAGGACTCCTAGCAATTTTATGCACTGTCGGCTAGGCTTAACTTCATTGAAATGAAGATAAAATATAAAAGGTTATACGCGTGGGTGTAAGTAGCTAACTTAATTCCGAATTTTGTAAATCAAATAAAACTACCCGGTTAACCTTTAGTACCCATACAAGTAAATTAAATTATGTGGATTAATAAAATATAACATTCAATACGTTTTATATCGTTAGGATCTTAATGAGACATTCCCGTTTAATACGTTCCACCGTGATACAATTCCATTCCAATCCGTAACCATCCGAAACATTGTATCGATTACAAACGTTTCTAACTCCTATTACTCGGTCGTTTATTAAAACAAACGAAATTAAGGACACCTCAGGGCGCGTAGTGTACACACATAAATTCCTAGCAATTTAATTGGATCGTATTACGTGGTGTATGGCGGTACGGAGCCGCGGGCGCAATATAGGACGTTATTCGTACACTTAACTATCCAACGCGAGTTACGACTAACCAGCTCGTTTTTGTTGTGCCACTCGCTTTGTGTGGGTCCAAATCCGTTGTAGCATTCCAGTGGCCGGGCGAGTCGCTCGACCAGTAAATCAAATACCGAACACAACTCATTCGATATTTTAACATCGAATCGAAACTGACTCAAACAAGCGATTAATGTTCCTTGTGAATTTAAATTCGATTGTCAATTTGTGTGATATGAAATTGTCTTGTGATTATTATTCAAATCCATTAACTATTACAAAATGAATAATAGGCGCAAAATGTTCCATTCCTATGGTCGATTTGATAAGAACGTATTTAAGCTTGACTTTCGATTTAGCTGGCGAGTTCTAAATTGAAATATATCGCACAATACACAAATTGCAACAAATCATCGAGTAACCGATATTGTGGAGCTCGTTACTTGTGCAGTTTATTGTGCTGCAATCATTCTGTATGAGTCACTTAATATAGTGTCAAGTACTTCTAAGGAACGATGGATTGCAATTTGAGAGAGAACAGGCTCTCGCTTAAGTATGTGAATCACTGTGCTATCTACACTTACTCACGTATTACGTAAAGGGATTTTTGTAAATATCATTACTTTACATTGATTTAGGAGAATAGGTGAAGCAGATTCTCACTGCTATAAGTATGTACTGTAACTAGGTAATGACTCATCTAATGAGGAACGTGATTCAATTATTCAGCTCAATAGATAACATGTAGGAGAGCATGTAGGAGAGCAAAATAAAAGATGGAGAAAATTCATTACTGTGTATTCTAATTTAAATTGCAATGTTTCTTACTGGCTGAGCAATTTAAAGTTTTGAACAGGCTACAATTCCAGTAACTAGGTACAAACGAAACTCGAAATGACGTCCAATTAGTTTAAGACTCTGTCTCAAATTACAACGACAGTTTCCTATTGTTTAAACCAGTTACCATTGCAGTAGAAAGTACTAGTTCCTTATAAGTAAAGACAGCTTATTACAAACAAATCTTATGAGAATGCATTGGCAAGTAACTGGAAACAGTAAATGCTCCTTTTACCAACCACCTTCTATCTTTCCAATTTAGAAAGACCCTTGACGAAATGTTCTTACTCCCGGTTTTGATCCGCTTTTGTTTCAGTTTCGGGGGGAGGGAAGGGTCTTATAGAACTGGTTAGTCTGTCTATGTGTGTGTAGGGTGCAAGCGTAGACACAGGTGGGGTTGTAATTGTAGGGGTGCAGTGCAGTGCCTTACATCTGTATATACAGAGATATGGGACAGTTCATAGGAAAATCATTTGGCTGCTCTAGATATTTTCTTTGTCTTTTAAATGTGAGGTACCTAGTTTTAAGTAACTGACTTAATCCTTTTTTTGGTAAATTAGAATTTAAAATCGAGAAAGTCACTTTCAACAAAGTAATTTTTCAATATAAATGCTTTAGATATTTGGTCTGGCTTGACTCTTGGTTAAAAGATTACGCCAAAATTTTCCTAAGCAATGTTTTCTTTTGTTCATCTAAATATCAATTTTATTTGCTTAACATTAAAACAAATTTTAAGTTTCTACCTATCTAAAACCTAGAAGTAGAACACCTAGTTTAAAAAGTCACCTGTTTTATTTATTTTGTCCTCGAATATTACCAGCTCGAATGTTATCGCTGCGGAATACAATATGCGATACTTCTCAATACGATTGTACTAGACGAGGGTCCGTTCATCGAACGAGTTCAACCACTCAACACCGAAACGTCGTATAACAATCCTACATACGCCAAACAAACGCCATTTCACCCTCCTAAATACTCCCAATACTTGTCTAAACAAAAATGGCTCAACTCCTTTCCAGTCGTACGTCCCTTACGCCGTTCTTATTCTAGCTGCTCTTGAAATGTCTTGACTCAAAACCAAAACGCAGTAAGTCACTACCTTCCCCGAACTCATACGACATTTGTAAATAGAATGTGTACAGTCTTATCTCGCCCGTAGCAAGGTGATTTACTATAATTAGAAAGATAGCGGTAGATGCCTTTTGTTATAATTTTCCAGGCTGGCTCACGAGCGTTTTCCCGCGCAAACTCATGAAAATGGCGGCCATTTTGTAATGTGCCTTGTTTTTTGATAAGGGTATTAAAATAATGGCGCGTTCGGACGGTTCTTTAGTCTGCTGTGGAAGGTTTTTGTGTAGGCACCTAGGTACGTGATCGCACATTTTAAATGCAAATTGGAAGAGTTGCTAATGAAATTTAGGGAAATTAATTGTTCGAGATACCTCCTTTCTGTTGTTAGGTGTGCATGAATACCTAATTAGATTATCAACTGATAAATATTAACTCATTTTAACCTAAAATAAAAATAATATGAAAATTCGAAAATATAGGTGTAAATAACAAAAAGAAAACTCGGAAATGTGTGTATATCGTTAACTTTAATTATGCAGTAGTAAACTTATGTACCTAGGTACTATATATTCTTAAGCTCAAAACAAACAAATTAGTTACAAACGAATTACTTATAAGTCATACAGCAAACATAAATTCCAGTACACAATAACAATCTAACTTATTGCGCTTTTTACTTAAACATATTAGAAATGTTTACAAACGTTGCAATAAACGCGTAATGCGATTCGTTTCTTCTAAAGATCTCTCTAATTGGAAAAAAATATCAGTTAGGGATTTTCCTTAGAATTAAATTGGTTGGAGACTTTGAGGCAAGCTTTCTGGTCGAAGCCGTTCTTGGGCCGATCGACTTAAATGGGCTGAATGGATAAGCTCTGGTATACAATAAGTATGAAGTCGTAATATATTTTTACGAACGATATTACCGTTTTCTGTGACCTGTTTGCGAAATAGCTTGGATTGCTATTTGAAATGCTTTGAGTGATTGAGTGTGCACGTGGATACGGTTCAGGATTTTTTTCCTTATTTTGATCTCTTGTATTACTTTTAGAGTACCTATTTATAAATACGGACAATTATTGTTTCACTGCGGAATGCTTGTCATGAAAATATCGGCATTGAATGAAGGTTTTTATGTAACTAAAACCAAAATTCAAACTTTGTCTTGGCAATAGGTAGTACCTACCTACTTAAAAGCTAAAACAAGTGGCTATCGACGAAAAGAAAACAATGATTATTCCTTATTAAAATACTAAAGGCTAGGTAGTGATCGATTAACGACATTATAGGCATTTATTTGCGTTAGATTGAATCTAATCAAAATAATCAATATTTTATGCTCCTTAATGCGTTGGGTACAAGCTTAGTGTTGCACTTAACGATGAAATCATTTGTGTAATGAAATACCTTTGCATGAACTTTGGTATTTCAAATAAGCGACCGATGAAATTAAGTTATCTATTTGTTTCAACTTTTGCTGTTTGGGAGGATAAGATTTGAAACTGCATGTGCAACTTTGAAAGTACTGGGAAGTAACTATGTAAAATATGGGAAGCATTAATAATTTAATTTGTCACACCTTTCAATAATTATGACAAAAAAGTGGTCAGTGAATAGGCTAGAAATATTGTTTTATTCATATATTATTATGTTACTGCAAGTGGATTTATGCCTTAATGGATATATTGAAAGATTTTTCAAATTGTATATTAATGAAGTTAAATGAAATAGTTTATTCTTGCAAGTAGGACTATATAAATCACTTTTACAATGTCTTCCTAAGCTAGATAAAGTCGACATTTCCTAACTGACTATCCTGAGAAGAAACTCGGGGGTCTTAGTCTCTTTTATAGTCCAGATAATACAATAATAACTTAATAAATTAGTGTAAACAAATGCAGAGTATTTACTGGACTGGTCTTTGGAAGAAAGAACCAGATCGATCTGAGCAAAATAAATAATGTAAAAGTTAGTTAGAAATTGTAATATTCCTGTTTAAGCTTTAAGCTCTCCTTATTGCAAACAGCGTCAATATATTACAAAGGATTTCAACTAACCTATCCAAATTGGCTTATGCAGTAGATATTGAGGGATTAAAACGGCATTCGCAAACTAAAACTAAACGTTAAGTTAATTAAAGGTTTTGAAATTCGACAGCAATTGCATATAACATAAGGTAAATTGCTATGGGAAGTACGGATTAGGGAACTTAAACGATTTAGTTCAAGCACCTCTATAGTTTTGTCCGTACTATTACACAAACTACCTATTTTGTTTTATTTTATCTACAAATATTATAATAATAAGGCAAGCTTTGAGACATATAAGTATTCTTTTCATTTAAAACGTGTACGATTGTCAGCCTTTAAAAATCAATAAGATAAAACCTATTTGGAGTATGGTTCAGTAAAGTCATTATACAAATAAATTTTCCCTAAAATATCTTGCCGTTACCTTACTATTCAACACCACCTATTATGCTGCACATTTTGATTAGTTAAGTATATTTATGCAACATAAACTATATCATGTACCTAGAAATGTTTTAGTAGCCTTGTCTATTCCCTTTACAGCGTCATTTGATATATGACTTGCATTCTAACGTCATTCAGACATCGCAATTCTAGGGGAAAACCTAAGAACCTTTAAAAAATACGTCATTAGCAACTACATCTTATTGTTAACGAATTATGTAATTTCCAATTCATTAAGCAGCGGTATAACCTATCAGAATTACTGTAGATTATAGCTTATAAGTACTAAGACCCCTTACATGATGACGCAACATAATCCCATATCAATAACCGCAACAAAAATGTATGGTGTTGTGTACCCCATAGTATTAATACAACGATAATGCAAGTACCGACGGTAAGCGAGGCTGGGGTATATCAGACACCATTACTGAAAATTTCACCGTCTACCTCCCGGTAGCAGCCCTATCAACCGTTTTTTGTTTTAATTTTAATAAATTTTTACGATATGTGCGCGAAAACATGGAGCCAGCGTTTTAAATTTAAGTACTCAGAATTGCTTAGTCAATGTGTATCTATACTGTACGCATGTGTGTGTGTGCTTCTTTGTATTTGAGTTCATTGTTGTGGGCGTGGCTTTGTAATTGATTAGTTGTGAAGCTTTTCGATCAGTTAGTCCCACTTTCAGGGAGTTAAATTTATTTTTAAGTGAATATTGAATACTTTTAAAGACGTCTGAGCTTAGTCTGATACTATTGGCACTACCAGTCGCCACGAAAAGTTATTTGAGATCTTTTTTGTTTATGTTTTAGCGGCAGTTTTGGTATTGATTTTTGCTCCATAAAATCTTAATTCTTCATCAAAATATATATTATATTCTTCATAATCTGGCATAAGTTAAATAAACTCCGACGTTTTGCTACAGAAAACATTTTAGAACTTTGAATAAACTGCATTCATTGCCTTTCGTTATGCCCAAGATATTCTAAAGTAGGTGGGAAACAGAAAAGATTTTCCTCAGAAAATAAAGTGAAAACATAGGAGTATGTATAGTTTACAAACATGTGAATATTAAATAAGTAGTATGGTAGTAATGTTTACATCTAATTACATTTCTAAACTTATATTCTGTGGGTACCACAAAAGGTGGCCTACCTCTGAAAATATATTTTTTTTGGTAATACGCCTGAATAGTTATAGTAGGTAATTAAAATAAGTTATAAAATTTTGAAATACCGAAGATTTAGAATTCATACATAACAGTCTCTCTCTTGAATTGGATAAAGCATTCCACATATGATAGAGCATCCGCTCAATTTCATTTTTAGTCATACAAATTCAAGAATACCTAGTGACTACATCACCCCTATAATCGACCCTGAACATTGACGTCACAACACCCACTTTGTATCGAAATAAACTACTGAAAATACATGTTTACATCGATAGGAAACTAACTCGAGCGTTAAATGCATCGAAACTTTCAGATTTGTTATGAATTTTAAAGGTTTCCACTACTATTCTTATTCGATCGAGTCTAGTCGAACTAGGATTACATACGATTCGATATATCGATAAAAATCCTACCGTGACTTCGACACACCGTTACGTCTTTTATTCAATTGCATGGAAAATCGGAGAGATTCAGTGCACCACCCTAAACTAGCCATCTCTTTCTAAATTCTTGTGAAAGAAAGAGAGGTTAGACAATAAAGGTAATTGAGGGTAATAGAGGAATAGTTTTAGTCTAGACGGTAAGTTGTATGTTAGATATTATAGGCGTAAGTTCGTAGTTTAAGAGAATGTATTGTTGAAGAGTCATTGGATATGTCTGCATGGATGCTCGTTCAAACTGCGCTACATTAAACTCTACGTAGTTTACTCTATCGCTTACCAATGAAAATGAGATTCAATGAAGTTTTACTTTGTGTTCATCTATTAACTGAACTTTACATAATATTTTAGTAAGAAAGTAGAGCACTTTGTTTAACAAAATATCAATTAAAAAATTATGTTAACGTAAGTACTATTTTTCCTAAAAAAGGTACTTAAATTTTCAAATTATTATTGGCAGCTATTATTTTAACTATGAAACAAGATTTCTAGCCGGTTCTTAAAACTATTTTACTCATGAAACTATTAATTTTAACTTTCAATTTTAAACCACTGTCGCAACACGCATATAAATTATTTTATACGATCTATTTGCAATTCACGATTTCTAGTTAGAAAATCAAAGGTTTTCATGTTTGTGTGTTTCCAACTGAGTAATAATTTCAATGTGCCAATTAATTTAAAATATAATAGAAAATACGGAAACAGTAATAAATTATACGCTAATCCGTTAATGCATTAGTTTTTTTTATAACGATTAAATATGGTAAAGTACCGACCAAGTATTGTTATTGTTCAAGCCAGGGAATAACGCATTCATATTTACAAACCTACTTATAATTTATTTACCAAAGTTTTCTTATCATTTATGGTATGTATCTCTGTAATAAGTGGGTCTACTTAGTTAAAAAGACAATACGATGAGGAAACTACATGTCTAACTACAGTTTTTATGCATGTTTCAGTTAAAACCACTCAACTATTAGGTCTACTATTTCATGTTATTATATATGAAGTTGTGCCTATTTATTGAAAGCTTACAATAATTTATTGTTCTGTACTATGTGCCCAAACAAAAATTAAAGCCTATGTTGATTAACTGCATTATATAAGTGTACCTAATCTAATTTAAAATAACCAGCAAAAAGAGAGCAGTGAACATTAGTGGCATTTAATGTTTTTTGGTAAGTAGGTAGGTAGGTCCAAGCCAAAATAAATCTTTTCTGACTGTACTTTAAGAATAGTTTTGAAGCTACTCTAGAGACAAAGGCATTCTATTCTAAGTATTAACAATAATCTTTTAAGATTGTTGAGAAATTCCGGAGACTACAGATCGTTTAGAATAATGCCAGCCTAGAGCTAGAATGAAAGGGTAAGGAACATTCCCAGTATTTACCTCTCGTTTAACTTATGAAAACTTAAGCTTTAGCTACCTCTCCCCTTTGCGTAGATGTTACAAAACAGTCCTTAGAGTTTTATGTTAATTTGTGTAAGCTGCGCACTTGGCGCAGAATATTGTCCTTTTCAACTATTTGCGAAATTGTTATAATTATACAACACAGTGTTAAAACTGCGAATTGCTACATTCACCTAAACAGTCTCTCGGCCTATTTGCCACCAACATGGGCGCTAAGGAAAATTCCATCCTTTAATTTTCTGTTTTAAGTATTTTCCCTCTGTTTTACGCTGTTTCTTAGAAAACTCAATATGTGTAAAAGTTGTTGCCAATAATTGCAAAAAATATAATGCAAAACTGTACTTTCAACAACCTTACAACCATTTTCTACCGTGCAGTGAACGTAACCACACATCTTGAGCAAAATGTGTGCATAAAAATGTGTTTAAGATGCCATAAAAACATATTCTATTATCTAAACACAAGTTTCGTTCGTTTTTATAATGCCACAAAGTTATAAATGCCATCAAACGATAGCTCTACACACCTGCGGTCAAGTTAAAACAAATACTTCGGGTACTACATTCACCTGGCAGGACTTTATGCCCCTATAAAGCTCACAAGCACCCATAAAAGCATTATTACCTATTAATTTCACACCACATTAGCGAAACACACAATAAAACTTTAACATTTGGTTCGGTGACAGTGATTTGGAGTTTTGTGTTTAGCGCCATCTATCAGCAGCGGGCGGAGACTCGCGGAAAAAGATTATAGGCATTATACGGCCGAGTTTACGACGTCGTAAAAGTATGTCGTAAAAGCGAAGGGCACGCACGCCCTCTGTTAATCGTTCAGAAACCGATATTGCGGTGAGGCCCCGAGATAGATTACTTTTAGGAACGTTAGGAATAACTTCTTGGCGTTTGTCTATTTATGGGCGCGTGCCGAATTGCGTAAGTACCATAACTCACTCGAGGGTAGTAAAATGTGTAATGGGCTGTTTATGTAACCAGTCAAATTAGGTCACGAGATTAGAATACGTGAAAAATAAGTTATTAGGATGTAAAGATCCCTGTCAAAACAAACATGACTAAGCAAAAGACAGTCAGAATACCGTAAATGCTCAGTAAGTACCAACTTAGGTACCTATTTAAGTATTTAAGAAGGAACGGAGACAATCTACTCAAGTTGACTCAAGTCAATCGGGTCCTTTATTGCCTGCTATAATTTTTGGGGACAATTAAATACAAGAAATAGCCACAAACTACCATACAATGCGTAACAATTTTATTTGTGCACCCTCGCAGTCGTTAAATTTTTATTGACTCCAAACTGCGTGACTTTAAAAATACACAAATTTATGGTCACTCAAACTGGAAACGATTATTCAACACGTCGTAACTATTTTATTGCATTAATGTAAACAAAGCATCAATTTTGTTATCTATTGGTGCCTTTTTTTGTTTAAATTGATGAGACAATATACCAGTTTTATTCATTTTTAATTGGTAACGTGTTGCCTAGTGTCTTGCCTCAAAATAGACTCAACAAGATTTGATTTAAATGTCATCATCTTTTTTAGAAAAAATACATCGTTTTCCTTATTAGTTTGGATATAAATAGTTAAGAAACATTGATTCTTAATTATTTGATTTCAATTTCAATCTCAGATTTTATTAAAACAGCTATAATACGCCCGAAACATGTACTTTTGCAAGTACAAATCTTCCGCAAACAGTCATAAATAATACCGAATCATTACTACATTCATGTGTACGCAGCTTTACAACACTATGAGCCTCTCGCGTAATATTGCGAAACTAAATACAAACTCGAGTGCATCAGTTAACTAAGAGTGCAAATAATGCGCGCGCAGGCCCATAGATGGCAGGCATTTAAGCTAACGTGCAGATGATCTTGGTACCTTATGGTCAACGTAAATTGGTACATGACCAATAGATGGTGCTGTTATAAGTTTTCAAGATATGCATTTTTTTGAATATACACGAATTAAAATAATCAATGACTGGTTATTGTTGTGAGTAAAATATTTACCTTACATTTTTTATTTTATATCATTTTTATTTCCTGTGAAATCGCACTTAAATTATTTTTTGTAACATCTTGATCACTTCGGTAGTTGTATTCACTTTATATAGTTTATAAAACACACATATAAAGTTATTAAATAACACCAAAACAGATACAAATTCAGTATGTGCCTACACTTAAAATATCAAAACTCTACTAAATAAAATATTCTTGTAACATAATTTACAAAAATTATAACTGTAGATTTATTTTAGAAGGGGTTTTACTGCTTTCGCAATAGTGTTTATTACATGCCTTTACAAAACTCTTTGTTTTCTACAGCTTTGTCTAAAAGCCGCCGCCCTTACAGAATCATAAACGATACGTCTTTGCCTACCTTTAAAGATGAATAGGTGTTTTGCCGTGGTACTTATAAGGCATTTGATAAATTATTTTAGATAATTTAATACTTTCATGTCCTCAACTATTGTAGAAGTCCCTTGAAATGTTTTCTAAGGCGATAAAACTTCCACCTTTTACATAGCATCGTTAATATGGTCATTCCTCATTTTGTTTTGCAACATAGGACACTTAAAATTAAATAATATATAGCAATATTTTAAATACTAATTTTTTTGTTCCAGATATTCCTTCCACCGGTTTACCAGCAACAAACTACATGTAAGTACAAAACCAACAGTTTATTTTTTTTCCTCAATTGTGGTTTCACTATTTATTTTATCTAAACAGCCGATCAAGCCATCTCTAAAAATACCTCCGGGCAATATCTATTCAAATCACCTTATCACTAAGCTTCTGTTTGAAGTTTTAAATAGCAATTTAAAGTGAAAACTAAATCGAATTATTTTAATTAAGCAATAAAAGGGTTTAATAAAAAGTAATTAACTCATATGTTCTTTTAACAAGATATAGGAAATGGTGATTAAAGTTTGTTACCCTATCGTTATGACCATCAGAGTCTAGTTAAATGACATTACGTTTTTCCAACATTACCTACCCGGGCTCCTATGCCGATATTTTAGGTCAGTGAGTGTTTTGCCCTAATTTTTGTATTCAGATAAGACTAGTCACTTGGAATCCTACAATGACAACAGTGGCAAGTAGGTGTACATTTATTATAAACTGAAATTATCTGAATACAAAAATTAGGGACAATAACAAGTAATGAAACGTTTATTAACTAACACTCACAGACTTAAAAAAAGCGGAATCGGGCCCCTGATCGTTGGTTTATCTAGAACCAATCATGGAGTGGCGAAACAGGTCCTTAAGATTTGTAAATCTGTTTAATCTACGGATAAAATCTTTTGCCCTTGAGAATGGAACGGAAAAATGGTTGAAGAATATTTTTTGTAGTCTCAAATGTTTTTAAGTATCCAACTGTTGTCCAAGCCTCGGCTTTTTGTGTTAGTTTTAAGATGGCAGGTGAATAACCAATGGGGCTTGTACTTATCTAAATGACAAGCGTAATGAGTTTAGAATTAAAAAGCAGGTGTTACTCTCTTTAATCTACATGTTTTTTTTTTATCAAAGACTTATTGTTTGAGTTGATTTGATAAATTTGATAGTGATATGAAAAATATAACTAGTTTAAAATAGACTTGATAACTTGCGTTTCAGATTTTTTTTTGTCCTGCAGAATTTTCAATGATTTGACATATGAAAGGTAAAAGAAAAGAAGGTCATAGGTATGTTAATTACCTCAACAACTTACCGACAAAACAAGAACATATCCGCTAAGGTATGTTAGTTATAATGGAATAATGTACGCCTATCTAGGTAGATATATGAGCTGGCGCCATTTCAAATTGATTTTGATGAGGCAAGCAGACTCCAGTAATTGGCTCTACATGAACTAACTCGTAGATACCATTGTCTGTTTATACTATTTATAACTTTAAAAATAATGTTTATAGAAAGATGCTCGCATTTAAGTAGTTTTATTCATTTTCTTCGAAAGGCAACATCACATACCTTTTTCCGGTTCTCTCAATATAGGTACGTACCTACACGCCATTAGATAATTTATGTAGATGAGCCATTTATATGGAGATAACGGCGTTATTGCCTACAATGCGTATATTGTACCTACGCATAAAAAAAAACATATGTACAAAGACTTATGCGTCCTTTGCTAGGAGCCAAGTATTATCTGGCCCCGCCATCTAGCGGAGCCTCCCGACAATTTTTATCGGTTGATTAAATCGTTCCTAGCTACCCCTTTATGGGCAAGGCGTGTATATACCCAGTTGTTTGTTTTTGGATGAGCAAGGAGATATAATCTGTAGGTGTTTGCATATCAGACCATTATATCAAGGCATTGTTGTGGCGTGTGTCAAATGGCAAAATATTGAGCAGTTATGAATTTTGATGTTTTGTTTCTACATCCCCTAAAACGTTTTTTCTTACCTATATGAAAACTCTATACTATTCATACTTACCAATGGGTAGAGATTCCTAAGAAAGTCCCAGCAATTGCAATCATCCAATTTTGTTAGCTACTAATACAGACTACTTACCTACTTTAAACTATCTGCTGTTTGCTTTATAAAATAAAAAGAAAATACTATTATTCTGAGAAAAATAATTATGATTTTATTTTATTAATGTAAATTCAAAAGCTTTTTAAATTTCGCAGATTCTGCTCTACTATTTAATTTAAGTTTTGCATAAGACTCCGAAAATTTAGAGGCGATATTTACCAGCATAAATCAAACATAAAACATAACCATTTTGCTCAAAATCAAACACTTAACATTAGCTAATCTAAATCTTTCAAAATATTGAGCAGTAACAAACCGCCCAATATTCAATGCACCCAGTTACATATTAAATCCAGTGATATCGACTGTTTATATATTATTGTCGATTAGGAAGTCTTAATGATCGTAAAACCCGCCTTAATGATTACAAATATATTGAAATGTATGTCTCACATTTACATGCGAACATGTTAATCACATTAAATCACGCTGATATCTTTATTATGTAGGACTTTAATTATTAACTGGAAGAATATGTTGAGGCCAAGAACTAAAATAACTGATGACGCATTCGAACCTTTGAAATAATCTTTAGTTATTTTTAATGAAGGAGTAAACAGTATTCTTTTTTAAGTTTCATTGGGTAAAATTGATAGACAAAGGTTTTATAAGGAAGTAACAAAAATGTTAAAATAATCTTATTTTTAACTAAATTTTTCCCAAGATCTGGAAATTTTCTGGATAATGATTTATATGTAGGAACCTAGCTGGTTGAATTTTGACAACTAAATTTGTTGCACCATAAGAACCAGTGGTTTCGTGGCTTTGTTTGTTAGTTTACTAGTTAAAATTGTATTTACAAGGCAGCTTTCATAGTCCAAGTGCTTGAAAGTTACTTAAGCTTACAAAACATTGACACTTAAATACCAGAAAGACCTAAAGGAATAAATGGTTACATAGAATAACATATATGTATGTTTATAACATAACTACTAAGAAATCAACACTTATATCAACATCATAATTTACCGACCAACCTTAATACCTATTACATACTTACAACAACTTCATAAACAAGTCATCACAAGAAAACCTTGATAAATAAATCAGGTTTACATAGACCGAACAGTAGCTGGAAATAACGTGTTATAAATAAACAAATACAGAGAATATAACATCATTATCCCATGAAATATTTACCAGATAATTCCATTAAAGAAATGGAAGACATACGTAGCAGATAACAGGTATTGCGTCCGCAATATATCTGTTGTTTGGCTGTGGAAAAATCTTTCTTTAAGAGGTGTTTTACACTGTATTGGTAAGTACTAATGTGGTCATATTTTATAAGTTAAGTCGTCATTTAGAATAGACTTTCCCTGTTTTGTTGCTTTTTTTCTGGAAAATAAGTGCTCATTTGGCCCCTGCAAAAGGAAAGAAAGAACTCTTAGGTGAGTTCTGCAATGAGCAACTGCAATACGCATGTTATTTTGGATTCCTATAGGCTTTCGGTTTTCATAGACATATATTATTGAAAAAAAAAAAGAAATATTTTATTATTTTCTCACACGGAAATCACTGAACAAGTTGGTGATCTCGATAAGGTGCCTAATATGCATAAAATTACATATTGATCAAAATATTCTCCATCACTGGTACAAAAATTCTTGCCGTACAGATATTTCTTCTTAATTCTCAGCAAACTACACTAGAGAAGCGTCACTACATATTTAGCTCCCTTTAAAGTCATCATAAACGTTGAGATAGTTCAGCTAACGCCTTCGCTTGCCGTGCTTGCTTCATTCTCCCATAATCTGAGGAAGAAAATATAAAATTAGTATTTATGTAGTAGTCAGGATGCAGAAGATGAACCAAAAGTGAGGTTCAGAACCTGCTTATAAATAAGGTTTTGTTGAAGAGGTGAATGTTTCAGTGTACATATGTAAATAATGTATTGTTTTACGTGTTTGTTTTTACTACATACTTAATAACATATTTATTTTGAGTTCAAATTGATGCTTATAATAATGTTCAAGACCTTAATTTCTATCGTCCCTGAAATGTGAGTACATACCTTTACATATTTTGCGACGGTTACTTAGTCTGCCCGTTACATACTACTCAATATAACATTGATGTTCTATCGTCTATATATTCTTAAAATCACTCCATTAGCAGCACACAGTTAGCTGTACACACCGATGTCGCAACATAAGTGTACAAACGGCTTTAATCCAAAGATTTGTGCGACCCACGTATAAGCAGTGGCTATTAAGGGGCGTTCGACGATTTACGAGCAATTAAAATCTATATCGTGGAGCCAATTAAACCTCTAGTGGTTTATTAGTATTGAACGTTGTGTTTATCGAGTCTCCGGCATTTCAACCGGTCCCAACCTTACCTAGTACAGCCCGCTCAAACTTATTGGATTATCTTCACTTAATTAAGCCTCGCCTACTGAAAATATTATTATATCTATTTTCTTTTTGTTTTGCCCTTTTATTAGTTCTGTATCTAATATGCTAGATGCTCGCGAATTATGGTTGTTACATTATCTTAGATACATTTACGTATCATAAATTGTTCGTAATGGCATAACCTGAAAGTTGTGTTCGTTATGGAGAATAATTATGACGTTCGGATAGATGGGAATGTGCATTACTGTGTTAAATGTGTTTAGATAATTAGAAAGATAAATTCGAGAGAAACAATTCTAAACTACACATAAATATGGATGTTGTAACGTTTGCTTGAGAACTCAGAAACCATATTTATTATTTGACTTTCGTTTAGTTTCGTAATATTTTCTTACATAATTTTTATTTATTTTTATCTATTTATATTAAGTAACTATTTAGTTCCTAATCAACATTATACATCTAAGTGGACCGTTAGGTCTGCTATAATTTCTAGCGAAAAATAAGCAGTAAAGTAAAATCGTTATAACGGTAATTGTTGTTTGATATTTTTGATAATTATGATCACTTACATTAATTTCATCTTTATTTATTCTTAATAATCTCACCTATCTTTTAACTTATTCCAATATTAAATCAGCAGCGGAAGATTAAGTTAATCCGACTCTTAAACATTTTAAATCGTAAATATATAAAATCAACGGCCATTTATATCTAGAAAACGAATTAAAATCACATACACGAACAGTATTACTGTCGACAAAACGTTCATTAAGTAATTATGGATTAAAATGCCAATCAGCGATAAGGATTATTGAACGCGTTAAGATAATATCTACTCAAACAACTTTATATCAGGAAGTACCTAAATACCGGTAGAGGTTATTGATCGTAGGTACCTACTTGCTGCGGCATTTATGGTAGCAAATATAAAGATAAAATTCCAAATAAAAACATGTTTTTCTCATACAAAATCTTGTTAGAGTACTTTTGAGAAACCTATTAGAAATTGTTTAAGTTCAGAGTTTTAAAATTACTTATACCATTAAAATAGGATTCCATTAAAATATTTTAATATCGCATGAAACCTAAAAACAAAAAAGCATCAGAAATAATAGGGAAAACTCGCAAACTAATCACTTAAACTTTCCAATCCCATCGTAGGCCATGCAGGGTCAATACAACAAATTTTCAATTACCCTCAATGGTAGCAAATTCAGCTGAAATGTAAATTATTTCAGCGTGTGCATTATAAATATAATTGTAGGTGTTTCTGGGCGGGGTATGGCGGGCCAATGGCTGTGCTCGGCGAGGTTTGGGCGCCGCCCGCCGTAAGACGGATGTTTTGCCGGCGAAGCCTTCGCCGCGAACGCTACACTCGCACGGAACAATGTTGCAATATTCATGGCTACGTATTTTGAAATCTAATGTTGGTTATGAATTTCTTTAAAACTTAGATTCGAATATGAAATCAAATATTTTAGGTGCTCAGATAGCTACTTAAGTTCGTATGTTTCTGGTAGGTAATAGAATAATAAAATAATTGAAATAATCAAAAAAGAACTTAATTAAAATATGAGACAATTTCACATAATTTACCTTCTTTAAAATGTATGTACATATGTTTTTTTTGAGCTTCATGGTGAGTTAGAGAATATAGTGAGAGAGAGAATATAGAAGAAATGGCAGTAAGTAAGTAAGAAGCTTGCTGGTAGTACAATTGGAAATTAAAATGGTAGTATACATTTCAAATTATTTATTATACTTAAGAACAATCTGTCGAAATAATTATAGTTAGCCATGTCACGTAGGCAAGCCTCATTCAATTGTTGCTTCATAATATTGTACGAAATAAAATACACAGTAGTAAAATTCAAGCAGATGAAAATGTTAATAATTAAAACTCATGATAATAAAACCCAGGCACAATATATCAATTAAGCAGTTAACAACAACACTGACAAATCACGATAATTAAAACGTCAGAAAAAAGTTACAACTATTACTAAATTCAGTAGCTGCTCACCTCGCAACTTGATACACTATACAACATATGGACATTTAGTACCACCAAATGACTCATAAAATTACCCAAATATCCCACAACACCGTAAATTTATCGACGAACGCGTCATTCACCTCGTAAAAGCGTCAAGGAGAATCATTCTCAGCGGAACGAAACACTATCGTGTCAATCATTAACGTCAAACAAAATATAAAAATCAATTTACTCGACATCCAAACCATTATGTGGTAGTGAAAACCGCTTCATTACCACTCATGGTCCCCATAAAAGTGCTCATATTCCCGCTTACAATGGCGCCCATGATTTAACACGCGAATATATCTCAATATGTAATAATAGTTTGTTCATTGTTAATTCGTACCACTCCGTGCCCCAGAACAATAAATTTGCGATTAGATATAAAGCAGAATAGTGTCTACAATGATTTAGATGCGAAGGGAAGACCCCGTCGCTATTTACCTGAAGTGTATTGAGTTTTCGATGTGATATAATGTGAACCACAATGTAGCGAAAATATCTATCTTTTTTTGTGTGTGTGAAATGCGATTCTGCACGTTCATTATGGATTCGCATTTCTATTGTTACCGCCGACAAAATGGTTAGGAATTTCTTTTCTTTTTTGGGTACGGTACACTTTGAAATGGATAGTGAACAAAAAAGCTTTTTAAAAAGTAATGTTGTTTTATAATTTAAGTGAGTTATTAAAAGCACGCTCAATACAATTTATGTGAGTGCGACGGGAGAAAATGATAATTTAATATCTGAAAATATTTTTACTTTATGTTTGTTTTGACTAAATGTTTGAATTGCATCATGAATGAAAATGTGATGAGTTTTTGAGTGTTATGAATTCTCAAGTCACTTCAACCTCAAAATAATTAATATTTTCTCGCAAAGCTTTTCAGCTCATCAAAGCAATTATTCTAACTTATTACATAATTAAATCATTTTATTATGCCCAAAGACCATACTCATTTCATCACAAACATTCACCGACAACTGTCACCTAAATATAGTTTCCAAAATTAAGGACACATTTCCAAATTGTTTATTTAAACATAACATTCGGCAGAAACAAAAGCTTTTCAAGCGTTTCTTCCGATTTATTACAAATAAACGGCCATAGAAGGCACACTTGAATTTCAACATAATCTTTATGTGGCCATTAATATATTCCTGGACTTATTTATTGAGTCCCAAAGGAAGGTCCAAGCAGGTGGTCCATACTTAATCAAGACGTTACCGAAAATAAAAAACGTGTAGTCATATTTCGTTTTTTGCCTAAATTATTGTTCGGGCCGACATAAGTTATAAGGGAGGACTAGACCCCGTTTTGTTTAGTTATTTATATAATGTCTTTTAATACGATGGGAAAGACATACGTTATGATGAATATATTAGCAATAAAGTAGAGAATACGGTGGTAACCAGTTGTGTGCAATAAAATTACATTACGACAAGTTAATAACCTGAACAAATGCATGTTTAATAGGTAAGCAGCAGTTGTGATGTATGGTTAAGATATTACGGGTGAAAGGTGTCCATTCTTATGCTATTGCTTTAAGTATACAAGGAATGATATTCAAATATGTAGATACGGAGAGCGTACAATACATTTGCCTATTTAATAAGAATTTGTCACGATTTTTGTTTGGGTATTAAAGGCTATAAACAGCTTTTCGACTTTATCTTTCTTTATAACAGCGGCGCGGCTGAATCAATAGGTAATGTGGAGGATATAAAGTTAGATGAATGTCTCATAAAACAAGAGTTATTACAAATACTCGTATTTACAAATATCTACGCGGAAACCTATGGGAAGAAATCTGTATTTATTTTTTAAATTCTTACCTACTTGTACCGCATAGATAGCAACACTTAAGAAGGTTATATAATTTGAATAAAGAGACATCTAAAGTAAGAAAAAGCGACGCCGAAAAGGACGAAAGAATAAGTTTTAATTTACTGCAAAAAAAATGTATCTGCTTATGCGTGCTAAAATCACCTATGTAGGGACCCTAATTTAATACAAGAAGCAATCATTATTAGAAGAGTCCTACAAATATATTACATATATCGTTATTAGTTAGCTATGATGACTTATAAACTGAATAGTTCCTTGTGATGATATCATCTAAATGATAATTTTTAGTATCATAAAATCTAGGTTAAGTTTACAATCCTTTCGTTTTGCAAATACCTATTTTTCACCAATATTTTTTCTAAAATTTTATGTTATTAACCCTGAACATACTTTACACACACATATAAAAAGACCATCAAATACCAAACCCAACGCCCTTAAAATAGTTCCAAACCAAAAACAAAAGATGTACGGAGAATCAAAACAGTTGTTGGTGCGGCAAGACGGCACAATAAACCAGCATCCTACAGAGATTCGAGTCGAGATAGCGACTTGATTTAGCCATCTCGCCACTAAGATTTACGCAACTGTGGGCTTAGCTTTATGTTAACATTAAGCCGTTATGTACGTTGGACACCGTTGTATATATGATTGCCGCTCGTTTCATTTCGGTGTTAAAATAGTAAGAATGTATGAGCGCATGTTTCGTAATTAAGTTATGGGGCTTGTTAGAATGGAGATTGTGAGATATTGTTTCTTCAGAACCTTAGAATAAAACTTTTTTTACTTGGTTTACATTGGTTCCTTACTTGAATTTGAAGCTTTTGAAAGCTTTAGACGATTACTCGGTACGAAAGATTACAGCTGGTTATAATCATGATAATTTCATGGAATAAAATATGGAATGGCAATAATGTAGTATGTTAAAAATTTAATTCAGATCTAATTGTGTTGTGAAGTACCTATTATGCGTGACTCAATAGTTCCCACATTTATTTATTCATATCATCTTATAACTTACAATCTAATCAAGGACTGTCCACTGTAATACAGTTCGTTTAAAAAACACCCTTTTAGAAACTTCCACTAGAGGGCGAGGGGAAAGCTAACAAAAGATAAAAGAGATATATAAGTGGCCCTCACAGTGCCATCGAGTCGTTACAACAGCACTAAAATATTTCAAATTGTACCCAATGCCGTGGAAAACGGAAGTTACGATTTTCCCCACCCTCCCCTCCCAGCACTATGTGTTTTTAATTTCGTTTTCGATTTTGTTGTGTTATTGGAAATGTTCGTAATTAGTCTTTGATGTATTTCGGCTGCTTTAATGTTTCGTAATGGCGTCCCCGTCTTTAAATACAGATACTGACCGTTAAACAGCCTTGAGGTTTCTAATGGTCAATTAGTTATGTACAAACGTCTTCTTGATAGCACTGAGAATTTCCCACGGTTTTCGTAATGACACAATCTAAAATTGCTGCTATAAACCACTAAGACACGAATCAGTATCTGTAATATCCATGACTAGATTCAGACTATTTACGAACGACTACTACAATCAATTGAGACAACAAAACTAGTTTAAGTAGCAACAATATTGAATATAACCGAACATATTTCAAACGCATTTCACGCCGTCCGGCTATTGGCAAACTGGACATGACATTTCAATAACTAACAATAAACCAATTACGTCCCACGCGTAATATTCATCTATGTATTGTCTATTGTATACAAACATAACAGAGCATATAGCGTCCATTCCCATGATATAACAATGCTTTACAATTAGATGCAAATATTATTTGAATGGTGATATTAACAGGATAGGGTCAGTCATGCAAATGTTCGAAGCTGTTGGATTTCCCCTGCGGCCGTCCCTTCTCTATGAAGTAATAACTTTTGCACTGTAACCGGTTTATTTGTGTTACACGGTCCAGTGAAAGGGGGTGGTCAGGGCGAGTACTATGATGGGCGAAATTTTACAATGGAAATTATATTTACACTTTTATCCTGCAGATACGGGCGGTGACAAAATTCTGAAAAAGCTTAATTATCTATAACATTTTATTAAATGTATTTAATTATAAGACACTCTGTATAACTTTATGCGATTTCCAAATCTGCAATCTACAACTAAATGTAACTTATGTTTTATTGCCAATATGCTTCAGATTTAACAACATAATCATTCAAATGCAATTGATGACGGTAATTTAGTTGTAAGTTCAACACAATATATTATAGTTAATTGTAATTGTAATTCAGTTATTAAGTATATTTTTAACGGATAACTAGGAAACAATTACTTGACGAAATTTACTCATCTTAAACAAAAATGATAGGCAAAGTTTTAGTTCAATTTTAAAAATCAAACCTTGAAGTTATGAATTCTAATTTCAACGTGCTGCTCGACCTATAAATATCAGTCAATCATCTTACTACATTTTTTTGTAAAACCAGAACTCTTACTATCGCATAACACTATATCTTTCAAACTTACATAACAATTTTGTCACTGAAACCTATATCCTAAATATCTGCAACATTGTACATACACATATACATATAAACTAGGTGTGTATCAGTGTATAGAGATGTTCGTGTTTAACGTAGCGCGGGTAGTTTCACGCATGGCCGCCGCCTGCGACCGTACTGTTTGTTTTCATGTAGCTATGTTTTAACTGTATAGGATGTGAGCTGAAATATTTAGCTGTATTATGAAATGTTTTGTTATACGTAGGTTTGTGTTTCACTAAGTATTAATGTAGTTAGATAAAGTTATTTTAATAATTTAAATCCGTTTCTGAAATAAATAATGATAATAAAATTATCACTACTACACTACTACAACTACAACAAATCAAGGTTTTTAACCTTGATTTGTTAAATACCCGTTGGTCAATACGGATGTTTGTCTAATAAATATATAACGTACCTAAGGCTGAGTTAAGAATAAAATAAGCGCTAAAACTTTACTTTATTAAGACAATTAAACCAAATTCATTTCTAAAATTCCTAGCGCCTTTTTCAAAATATTCTAAACAAATAGTACCAAAACGAACTTGTTCTCAGTACATCACATGCATGTAAGCCTATAAGCCGAAAAAGTCATTACGGGCCGTCAGGATCTCAAAAGATTGACCGTTCTGACCTCAGCCTATCGGAATCCCCAGTAAATTTGTTGCCGAGCCCATAGGGCCTTTACTCTATGTAAAATATTCTGTTCACTTGTACAAGTTTATAAAGAAACTAAAATGTCAAAAGTGTAAGTTGTCGTGTTATGAAAGAGGTAAAATTAACATTGCTTTTGAGCAATTGTAATCTTTGTTTAAAAGGCACATTATCGAAGCAATTACCTACCCATAATCGTTACTTGTACTAAATAGTTCAGCACTTCTTAAGCAATACTTTTAAACAAACCAACACAATTAGCCTTCACTACCCTTTACTTCAAACTTATCAACAAAATTTGTAATCAAAACAATTTTAATTATATCCTGAACATTCCAAGTCTGAGTAATATTCAGTAAACAAAGATGATAGCGTGCTGAGAGTTCATAAAAACTATCCCCTAGTTTATGTAACCACGTAATAGATGGCGTTACGAGCCACAAGTTAGATCGATACGTTGGAATAAAACCTCTTTGAATAGATGGCACCCTCTTTGCTGAGTCGAAATTTCTTTTTGCTCAATCGAACTATCGGAAGTACTGGCTGATACTTTCGGAATCAAACAAATTGAAAATGGAATGTAAAATTGTTGACAATGAAAATAAAATATAGTTACACCTAACTACACAGTCTTAGCCGTAGAGTTTTACCTAGTAAGTGCATAGAGGTCAAATTTCAAATTAAGTTTATATAAATAGCGGGTGACCGAACACTTTCTTTCTACATAACTCATCGAATACGACACAGAGTACATTCTATATTTGTGTGTATTCTTGACCTCAACTTCCTCCACTTTCCACAAACATAATTTTTATCTTCTGTAAATAGTTGGAACACGAAAACTTCCCGTTCACAAGTAATCCGTGTAACCTTTGAACTCGTTACCATAAATATCCGTTCCTACATTATAAATGTTAATGTTTTTAGATGTATGTTGAATTATTCTGAGTAGGCAGTTCGTTTGACTTTTATAGTCTTGTTGAATAATGTTATATTTTTATGTTTGTTACATGAAGAGGTGGATAAGGGTGGAAATATTAAGTGATGATGCGTGCTTTTGTGTGAATACTTACTTTGCTATTGTGCATGTATTAACGAACAGGCTTAGTCAGAACATCACATACTCTGTAGCTATTCTGTGGAAAAAGTATGCAAATACATATAAGTCAGATCATCGGATTACATTTTTTTAATGGTTAAGTCCAACGGCAAAGTATTAAATATTATCAAAGTCGAGACTGTTACAATTTCAAATTATTTTTATTTTTCCTTTTCGACACGTTTAAATACATTATTTATCGAGCCATTCTAAAGTTTTACATTAAACGGACATAATGCCCACTTACCTATCTACATACAGCACACATCTAAAAATGATAAAGTAGTCAAACCTTACATCCTAAAACAAAAATATTTTAACAAAAATCGCACCAAAAAATAACTACACATAAAACGGCCCTTCAACACAAAATTTTATTAATCTAACGCACTGAAACTTACCTTGAACCACCGCATCCGCAGTTAAGGTATGTGCTAAAATAAATATATGCATAAGGTCCCTTTGTGAGTAGTCGTTGTTATTGAAATAAGGTGTCTCAGGCAGCACCCGATCGCGGTTATCGATACAGCTTTATCCATAATCCCGTGCCTTCCCATCTTGTTTACTTCCTTTAAGATATAACGTTGTAAAACTTTGCTGTTTGTTTTTGAACATGAAGATTTTAGTGCTGCGAAGTGTTGTTTGTTTGATTTTGAATCTAGGAAATACTGGTGATAAGAGAGGATAATAAAGTCAAAGTATGGGACGAAAGATAATAGAGAGATTTACCCTTATTTATCGTTAAAGTAATATACTTCTTCAAACGGTTAACATAATCAATACGAAATGAAAATTTATTCATAGTTGGTAATTATGCGCATTTTTACAACCGCCTCAAATAAATTAGAACACCTTTTTTTCTTTGGTCAATATTATGTACCTAATAACACCTACTTCAAAACCCCATGTGGTACCAATACGCCCATAAAATATAGGTACCTTATACGCAACCAGACACGAAAACTAAATAGAGCCATATATCTTTAAAAAATATATAAAAAGTATTTTAATGAATATAATTACAAAATTGTATCACGCATACGACGATTTATATAGTTTTGTCACGCGACGCAAAATAATCTGCTAATGAACAGAAGCTTTTAGCTTATTTAATGAGGTTTTTTAATATTTTTTTCGGAAAGTTGGTAGCATCTGCTATTAAAACAGGTGTAGGCTTTAATGCAGGGTGTACCAATATACTAGCTATTTATTACAATCTTATCACTCGATTACAATTTATAATCGATAGATTAGTTGATATATTTTTGGTTTTAATTTCATACATTTAATTAAAATCGATAATGTTTGTAAATTATTTTATTTTACTGAACAGGTGTTTTCATTTAGGTATCTATTTAATCTATTTAGACATCATATAAATATTTAAAGCTTGTATACGTCTCTTTGTGAAAAACATTGATATTCAGTTACTGTTTCTCCCTTGCAAAAAAGTAGAGGCAAAATTTATACCAGCATTATATTCGGTAAATTTTTAGCAAGTTCGACCCAATAACCAATACGTAGCCATTGCCATCAAATCATATCCCAAAACTAACAACAATAACAACGTAACAGCTCAACAACTCACGCCCACGACTTGCAATACGTACCGAAATACGTTTTCGGCAATAACTGGGCAACATTGAAACAATTTAATACGGCATAAACAATAGGAATGCCGGTTGTACGCGGCCCGCTTGCCGCGTACGTAAGTGTGCGTACGGCCGCGTATGTCGGCGTATGTCGGAGTACGCGTATTTATTGCGTATGGTATTGTGGTGCGCTCGTTACCGTATATCTGAGAGTGGGGGCGTATGGGAGCGCCCTATCATGAATCCTGATACACGACGACCGCTTTATTGGGAGCCGCGAGCTTTTTAACGATCGCTCCTACGAGGATGGACTTTCTATTTCGTATTAGGTGAGCTTGAGAAAAATGAGACAAAATGGGGAAAATAATTTATTAAAAACATGCTGAGAATAGACTTTATTATAGACAATGTGATTGTACAGCTGTTCAACCTAATGCATTTAACAAAACTTATCTTACGTTACAAAAAAATATAAATGTACTAAAGTTAATCGAAATAAACATTTTAAAAAATATATTTATTTTGAATCCAAAGGTGAAAAATCAATTGAAACATTAAAAAAACTTAACACTAAAAAACTGCTACAAAAATTTCGGTAGTTAGTAAAAACAAACATCAGGTCTAGGTACATTGGTGGTAGCATGAAAGGGTTTGTTGATTGGACGGCCCCTAGGTCCCCGTGACCCGCACCATGTTAATGGGTTTAATCGTCTGTATAGTCCGTCTCAACAATTTATGTATCATTTTCGATCCCGTTATGCTCACCGGATTATGCGTACGCGCGACCCTCCCGTTTCGAATTCGTAATGGTGATGGCTCGAGATATCTGAATTTATAATGTTATAACACACTGATAATTTAGGCCGGTCGCTTAGTAACTATATAAGTCTTGTATTGGTTACGTAAGTGGTTCGGCTAAGTAAAGTCGGACAATGGAATGTCGTCTTAAACAGTTTTTGTTTTCGCGATGCGGAGGAATTTTTAAATGGCTTTTACGATCGTTTCGCCTGAAAAATACTTTAGAGATTACTGTGAAGATACCTACTTGGGGTTGGCAAAAAAGAAAAAAAATGTACACAATTGTGTCAACAAAGTCTAGATTTATTGTTGATGTACCATGAATATCTAATAAATTTCACCAGATTCCTTTTTTTATTTCCCTAATTGTCGGCATATTTTTTATTTGTATAAATAAAGCCATAGGCCGTGCAAATTACTAAGCTGAAACTTTGACGATTCATACAAATTCATCGCGCTAAGTCCAACAATACCTACATTAAAACGCCTACGAATAACAGGTGCGGCTTTTATCAGAATTTAAAATAGGGATTAACACCGGCCGGCTCGACCGGGCGCGTATCGGCGGCGCCACGCCCGGTAACCGGATCCCGGCGTATTTACCCGGATTTAAACCGGATTAATCCGCTCCGTCGCTGCTGCCAGCTTTGTAGATATCACATTGTTTATTTAACGTTTAAAATTGCAAATGGATTATTTTAATTATATGAGTACAGTGATAAAATTCGTGGTGTGTTAATGGGGTATTATATTAATAAAATGGTTTTTGTTTGTTTAAGATAATTTTTATATTTTAAAATTTATATCTACTATATTGCATATTTTTTTTAAAACATAATAAATATTATTGGCGAATAAACTAATAAGTGACTTTTTAGTTTAGTTAGTTTACAACTATATCGTAACTTAATAAAATAGTAGACAATATACTATACACATCATAAAGACATCATATAGGGTAATATAAATGAAACCAATACGTATACATAAAACTTCGGCACACAATCTCCTGAATCCGGCCCCCGCAGCGGCGTAGACCCGCTACGGCGTAGCACTAACATATAATCCTTTTCGCTACAATAGCAATTTCAAACTTCCTTAGGGGCTTCGGATAATCTTTCTTTATATCGAGCTACGAGTCGCAAGCGGGCTTATTACACATCTCTTTCTAACGTCTAATTCACTCGTAGGCTAGATAAAGATGGAAGATTCTAATGTCTGAAGAAAGCAGTCGACTTCCCAATAAAGAGGGGAGAACAGTAATGTGTATTTAAATTTTGGTTCAAGTGTAATAATTTTGTTTTTTAATTTAATTTCTAATGGCGTTATAAATCTAGGGTGAGAGTAAAAAGCATAAGTCTACTTGGTGATCTCATTTTTAATTTAAAGAGGTTGGGGAAATTAGTTTAAGCTTTTTATTAATGTTTTATGTGAAATTTTACGATTATTTTGAGAATAAATTCCTACGGTTTTTCTTTTGAAAGGGCATGGCCGTGATAGTATTTTCTCAACAATGAATTTTCTACATCACGGAATAAAATAGTTTCTAACTGTCATATTATGACATCACAATTACGTGGAAGTTATTTTAAAACCTACTGAATGTTCAATATTACCTTAGTTTCCAAGCTATGAAAACGAGCATCCCAGTACTTTAACATACCCAACGTTTTAAATGACTACAGTAGCGTAAAGGATGCTTGTAGTAACAACCCCTTTATTGCCTGTTACATCATCCATAAAGAAATGTATTGGTTCAACAAAGAGGGTGTATATTACTCTACTACTTCAAGAATTTCGACATCAAGAAGTATAGTTAAAAAAAACAGAAAAGGAATAGAACAAAGAACGCAATTCAAAATATTTAACACAAAACGCAACGACCATATCGATCGTCGAATACGACCAAATGCGACCTAAAAATAATCTATATCAATTTCCTTATTAATTTCGGGAGTGGCAAAAGCGTTACTTTCATAGCCACTTTAATGGGTAATTTTCATAAACAAAGTTGAGGATCCCTGAAGATGGGGCGAGGGGGTGAGAGGGGCCGCGGGGGGTTGGGTTCCGAGATAGAAAACAGCTCTGGAGCTCGTATAATGGGTTTTTGGAATGGCGTCGTCCGTCTTACCCCACCCCTCTTGCCTCCCCTCCCGGGGCGAGAAAGGATGAATTCTTATTTCCTCATCTCGAGCCGTCCGGTACGAACCCTCCATGTAGATTGCCTTTTTCTCGTAGAACCTCCGTATAACATAACAATGGCTTGTTTTCAATTTTGTTGGTGTTATTTCTTTGTTTTTTGTTTATTTAGAATCGAACGTGTCTTTTGTTTAATGTTGTTTTCAGTATGGAGGTTGTCTTTGTTTTAGAGCATTCTTTTGAGATGATGACTGTGTTTCCTTGTATGATATGCTAGACTTCTTCGAAGCAGAGATGGAAAAAATAAATACAATCAGATTAGGAAAACATCTAGTAATAATTTAATAAATTATGAAAATATTCAGTTAGCATTCTCTGGAATGAATATTTTCGTTTTCTTTCATAATTATACTGCCGTACAAAATATCGTAATTATGTAATTCAACAAAATACTACTAAAGGCAAGTCTATCACGTCTAATTTTTTACTAATGTTTAAAATATTAGTAAAAAAATGCATTATACATATCGAATACCACTAAAACAATGAGGCTACATTAACTAGTATGTTCATAATCGTAATATATTTCGCATGGCAATAGCAACTGCATTCATGAAGTGCTTCGCGAGCCAAAAATAATTTGATACGATGCCAAAACATGCAAACACACGCATAAAGTAAGACTCGACCGTCGCTTGTTATGATCTACCTTTTTAATTTACTTTTGACAACGTCACGCAAACAAATGCTATGTAGTTATGCCTTTGTTTTACTTTTGAACAATAACAATTATTACTTTGATGGGATTTTGGTTGTATTTCTGTGATTTTGCCGCAGAGGTTTTAATATGACCTACATTTATTTTGGAATCGGTATGTGATCAGTGACGCAAACAATGTAGTTATGCTTTTGTTTTACTATTAAACAATAATAATTATTATTTTGATGGGATTTTGGTAGTATCTCTGTGATTTTACAGAGGTTTTAATATGACCTACATTTATTTTGGAAACGGTATGTGACCAGATATGTTGTTAGTTGACTTTTGAATTTAATCAAGTTGATTGTAACTGAAATTTAGGCCAATCTTAAGTTAATGGTATATTTATAAACTGATAAAGTTTTATCTAAAGCAGGTTTAGACGTTCACAGAACTCTATATTTTAAGTTTAAAAGTCTTTTACATCACAGATATTTTTTTCCGTAAAGTTGTACGCATTGCGTAAATTAAATCCAGGTCATTATATTGAGGCGTTATAATTCATTTGTGTCTACTACAATGAAACAACAAACTACATAAACACGCATAAACAAACTGGTAAACATAACAAAACGTATTAGGACTCATAATCAGTTGCCGAAAATCTGCTTTCATTCGCGCGGCGCCATTACGAAAACGCCTAACGTTGCGACCATTTTTATGCGACCCATTGCTTTCTTTTACTATACACATTTTTCTTTGGAATAGGGGATTTGCTCGGGGTGGAGTAGGTCAGAGTATACTGGCGATTATATAGCAATCATAGCAGTTGTGTGAAATGAGAAGTCTCCCTTGAAAGGATAAACAAGTCGCGTGTGTACGAAACAGCCGAGACGCGCTGAATTCATATTTTACTTCAGCCTCCCTTAGGAGAGCGTGTTGCTATGAGAAGAGGTGATATGATACCATAGTTGCTCTACCTTTTAATAGTTTGTGGCTATAATACTGGCAAAATTAACATCATCAACATTTTATGAAGTTAAATAAATCAAGTAAAAACATATCCAACAATTTTATTCGCTTGAAGGTAGCCATGTTTTAATTTAAGTGATTACAAAGTAAATAAATATATCATTGTTTTAATATTTAACCTAAACTTACTGATCATTATGGTGAATTTAAACTTTACATTTAGGCACCTGATACCAACCCAAAAGTAGTACCGAAATATTGCTTTACTTTGCCACTCTACTCTCAAAAAACAAAATAGAGCATCTTACCACCCTTACCCCAAAAGTAATGTACCAAAACGTTCCAGTTGTACCATTCCACCATCAAAATTGCTTTCCTTATATCTTCAATAAATGTTTAAAACATCCCGGCAAGCATGTGTTTTATAGGTTTTAGAGCTTGTTATATTAATTTCACTGGTTTCTGTACTTATACTGCGGTGGAGGGATAAAAAATATTCAGGGTCGAACGGTTCAACGTAATTTTTTATATGGAATTTTTTTAAAGTGTTTTTGGGGATCACGCTTAGAAAACAAATATATTTTCCACATGACTAGTGTCTAAATCTACAAAGAAATTTACTAGGTATGTATCGTTGGGTATGTTTAAAGAATGACGCATTCAGAAATTTCAAGAAAGTGTTTATCATATTTTTCATCTTAGTATCATGGAAAGCGAGAAAAATTCTCATTATTGCATTCTTTCTAGATCCTCATATGCTTGCGTCTGCATTGTGAAGATTTAAGGAAGGCTATATGAGTTTCGTGCTTTGTGAATAAACAATTTTTATAAGATTTTATTTAAATACATTTCTAAGTAGGTAAAACGCTAAGCGCTAGAGGCTGGCACAGGGCCGTCGAAAATGGCACGAAAAAGTGGAGGCCTATGCCCAGTAGTGGGAGGACAAGGGCTGTGGATGATGATGATGATAAAAACGCTAAAAGTCATGAGATATTCAATGGTAATATCACTTTGTGCATCTTCCAGTTTCATTATAAACTCTTAGTGCCCAATATATTATATACCTAGGCCAAAATTTAACGCCATAAGCTATAAGGTTTTAAACATAATTTAAGTAATTATCATAACAGTCTACATAAATAAGAAACTACGCATTTTACCTAATGTGTTAAATAGATTTGTACGCGACTATTTTCCTGTAACATTTATATTTGCATTGCAATTATCTCCGCCAAACAGCTTAATACAAACTGTCCAAAGGTTGTTGAGATCAAGTATTACTGCCTACAGTCTAACCTCCACAACCTTTATGTAGTAGACTTTCACATAATAGTTACTATGCAACAATAGTGCTTAGACAAATTCAAATTATAAATAATAAACTTAAATAAATACGTTATAAAATAAATAACATTATAATTAGATAGTTAAATTTTTTAGAATTTTCATATTTATTTGTAATAACTCCATGGTAATTTTCATGTAATTTCTTGTTAATATTCTTCCGTTCATTTTATTTTTATGAATTAAAGTATTTACCTTCCATAGATCTCAATAAAGTATAGGGAACAGGTTCAGATGAAACTATTTGAACAACAATCTAAACTATCCTAATTATTCTTAGAAGACGATTTGGATTAGTGCCCAATCAATGTCAATGACCTCGTCTCTATCAATGCATTCTATTGTCTAGCCATTCCCTACAATACTATATTTATGATCCTCCTTGATCAGATCAGTCTTTATAATTGACATGCATATTTCTAAGTACCTATCTACCTACCGCAAGCTAACAAAACAATGTAGAGCGTATATCTTTACTCAGAGAATTCTTTCATAAATAAATTGTACGGAGAATAAAGTGGGATGTAGATGCGGTCCGCCTACTGAGATTTATACTTATCTCGCAGCTATAAAGCGGTATTAATGCATATAAATATATCACAAGGTAGGGTGGACATTGTTTTCGTTGACCCTAGTTAATGGACTTTTTCTTTGAGGAAAGTAGAAAGTGTTGGCGGTTTAATAATGATCGTAAGCTTCACAAATTTTGAGTGTTTTTATGTGGTGATTAACAAACAATATTTAAAATATGCACCTTTATAAATCGAGGTGCAGAAAAAATTAGGTGTTCTTACATAAGTATCCTTTTCATGCTAAATCTTATTTACAATTGCCATACATAAAAACTTTCAATGAAGAAAACGCGGGTGAAGAAGTTGCAATTAATTATATTTTTACATACGACTGTTAACAATATTTGGAGACTTTTTGAAGAGTTTTAGTCAAATAATTAACTAAACATTAAATTAACAAGAAAAACTCTCCATATATTCCAGTCAAAATCGTCACAGATCACTATAACTTAGTACTTACAATCACTTCTAAATCAACAAAGGCAATTAATAAGACTATCCATGTTACCCCAAAGCGCACAGTTACCCCAGTTCACAGGAAGTCAGTCCCTCGGTTGGCGGGAAAGTTCGTCCAGATCCGTTTCCTTTGCCATTTCCCCTGGTTCCCCTGACTGACTGCTTCCACAAATATGTACCCTCCGAAATAAAGTACGAAATAATGTTTGTAAGAATTAGAGTTGTGTTTATTGAACTGTGACTTTAGTAACCTTTGTACATTACATTTGTATCACAAGATACAAGATTAGGTAAACTACAAAATCATTTGGCGACATTTTTTTTTTTTTTGGAATATACTAGGTGTTAGACTTCTATACTACTTCATTATAACAAAACCTATGTAAAAATCTGATTTAGTTTCTAACAATCTATGTTTTTTACATATGGAATATATTATGCACATAAGCGAAACATCAGGATCCCTAAACGTTCTAATAAACTTTACATAAAGATAACAAATCTTATTAAACGTTTTAGTGGAAACAAAAAGGAAAGACGTTCCATTTTAATAACACTTTTTATTTAAACATCGTAAAGCACATAATTGGCAGCTTAAAAAGTAATGAAAGTAATTACGGCCTCATTGTTGCCGTCTTCATTATTTTATTTACACTGCGGTTTGTACATCATTATTTAACGTAACGATGATTTTTACAACTACAGAGTGAATAACATCTGTTTTGTGCCAAAGATTTTTTATCAATGCATTTTTATTAAAAAATAAAAGTATTTACTTTTCTAATCGTGAAATTTTTGGTGAAAAAGTGTTTCTTATTTTGTAATAACAGACAATAAAAACAATAGCTTACATATCAATGTATTTTATTGAAAACGTGAAGTATTTTCTTTTTCTATTCGAACTTTTTGGTGAAAAAGTGTTATCCATTTTTTGTAATAACTATAAAAACAATAGCTTACATTATCTAGCTAACACATAAAGATAATTTAACAGTACCTTAATGAGAAAACCGCGATAATAAACGATAAGCAACTGCGCTTACGTTTCCATTCGTAATGTATAGTAAACGCTAGGGTAGTCAACTACCCATAAAACCTACACTAGGGGAACAACTACCATTAAACATAACATACTAAAAAGCTTACTTAAACTACAATAGAAACAGGTGAATAACACATAACTGTACACAAATTAATATTTATCACTTCATTATAACACTATACTCAAAATTTAAATATAATCAGTGAGTACAATCAAATATTTTAACCCTAGGAAACATTAAAAATATATAACACAACGCATTACCATACAAAGTGCTTCTTAAATTAGAAGTGTTAAGTTTTTAATATAGGCTCATTTTTTATCAGTTTCATAATTTTCTTATAAAGTAATTTACTTATCGTGTAAGAGATCAAAGGATGCGGTTGGATATAAAAATTAATGGTTACAAACACTCCATTTCAGAGATATAACTTGAAGGCAAATCTCGACTGGAGTTAAATACACGGATCTGAGGAGTTTTAACTACTGGATGAGTTTCATATCTACAAAACAAAATGCAATACTCAAAATAAAAATAGAAAAAACATTTTTCTCATTAAATTCTGTGTGTAAAAAAGGAAACATGCGGCAAAGTATCGCAAACGTAATGACGTAACAAGTTTACATAAAGGAAAAATCGTGCAACATATTAATCAAGATTAATATAAAACATGTATCATAACCACTTAATTAAGTAAGCAATGTCATTAGTTGTTATTTATTTTACTGGCAGGGAATAAAACAGTACACGTGCAAATTAATACTTAGTAGAATTTTCTTTGTTACATGTATAAATAATTTACACTTTAATATAATTAGGAATAAACTTTAATGTAAATAAAGGCTAGATCTAGAATAGCATGTTACATTCTAGCAGTTTGTTAAACAGCGTTGCATATTTAATGGAAAATTGTTAGTAATGTAGGTACCTCAGTTGGGCCGAAAATCTGCGACCAATCAATAATCTCACAGCAACGATCGTTCCACTGCAGAGCAAACCTTCCATTCCTTCTTCCAATTCCAGACATCATGTAAACTGAAAATAAATAGGTATCTTAAAATACACTGCGATGTGAAACAATGATTTCAACGTAACAGTGTCTCGGGCCTCTTCTACGGCATCTACATCGAGGTATTAAAAGCTACGTTGCAGTCAACAATGGCGCCCGATAGTGGCACAATAAACCGCCTCAAATGGCCCGGAACTTTTTCTCTAATGGTTTATTTAAAAAATCTCACAATTTTCATTCCAAGTTTCCTTTGGGGAGGCAGATAAATCTCTTTTATTTGCCCCCAGAGACATTCAGCTTTTGATCGGAATAGCTTTTATGTGATGTTTGTGCTCTTTCTTAGTATCTTTGTGATTTAATGTTATTGTCTGGCCGACGTGTCCTTCTTTCAGATACTCTTTAGAAACTAGGAGGCTATATGACGCTATTGAATACGTTACGAATCCTTTTTTTATCGACTTATATTTCGTATTAATGTACTCTGATATCGCCGTTCATTTGGGTCAAGTGAAACGTTTGCGTTTTTTTTTCATTTGTGACTTTATTCAGTGTCTTGAAAAAAAAATCTCCCATAAGACATATCTAAATTATATCACATTGTAAGCATCATTTAATCTAGTTTACAATGTTTGAAGTACAGGAGCATGTTTTTATGAACCATTTCCCAAGAAACATTTCCGGTGTTTACATTCCTGAGATGGTCGCGACCCACCGGCTTGTGGCCCCACAAAAGCCGCGGTATCGAAGTCGTCAGGGTCAGACAATCGCGTTTACGACGCATAAAAGTTAGTCTTTATAGGCTCTCCGTGTATAAAAGTGGCGTTTATACCTTTTTAATTAATTGTCGTGCCGTTAAAGGCCATATCAGCTTTGTCGTTGATGGCTGATGCTCGGGAAATTGTTAACGAATAGTGATTTAATAATAAAACGTATTTGATGGTCGGACAGTTCATAAAAGTCTCGTAAAATGTTCGTTGTAAATCGTTAAGTTCGTAAATTTCCCCACAGCTGTGATTTATATTTCACGTTACGGCAACTGATATGTTTTAGTGAAAGGATTTTACGATCCTAAATTGGTAGAGTGCTATTAAGCTCGATTTTAAACGCGTTCGACTAATTAATATTATTACGGTCCTCAATGTCTAAATATAGTAAAAAAAATCTTTATTAACTTGTAAGGTCCATCGAAATGTATAATAATAAATTGTTTGATCAGTAGATCCCGAACCGAACTTTTTTTAAGATAAAACACCCAATTAATCGGTTTCGGTGGGCGGAGCTGAGATATCTTCATTGTGTGATAAATTCAAACTAATGTTAACTTATACAAGATTGTATGAAAGCAACAGCCATTAGTCACAGCTTGAAGCCCCATCTATTCTTGCTTACCGGTCGTTCTATCCGTGCGATAAATAAAAAGATTCTCCAAATAATTTTCCAATACTAAGTTAAGTTTACCTATCAAATGGACCTTAATACCAGAAATATTAATGCTAAATTCCCTTGATGTTTGTACAAACATTTAAAATTTATTAGGAATACATTATAGGTACAGCGTCTTACAGAGAGTTATTAATAATAACGAAGTGACATTCACAGTATATGGTACACGTGTCTCTTGGAGAAAATAAATTCACCGAGACGGGGATTTCTTATTTATTGTAATTTCAGACATTCTTTTTACATTAGAATCCCTTCGTTTAATCCTCTACCCTAAGATAGAGTGGAGTTTACAATGAAGTGTTAGGTGTGTTTACTTCGGAGAGGGTTAGTTATCTATAGCCCTATTACGCTGTCCCCAAAACTAACATCGACTAACTGCCGCATGCCATTAACCTTTCATGATGGTTTATAGTTCATTCTGTTATCCCTTTACATAATCAGCATCTTCACCTAATCTTTAGCAAGCACCTATAACTGGTACTTCACAATCGAGAGGGAACAAAACGTGAACATAAAAGTTATTAAAACATTCAATTATCCTCTCAACAAAAAGTCAACCCCACTCCACCGCTACCGGTATTTACGAGCCGCGCCAATTAATTTTTCCCTTCTTTTTTTACTCCGTCAACAGTAAAGAGTACAAAATGGCCATAGACACAAATACAAGTGGCTATAAAATGAATGTAGCTGAGTCAGTGGCAGTGGGTGTCTCGAACGCGCATGTGCGGTACATTCCGGTACTTTTATTGATTTCAGTAGCACTAACGGTCCATAAAGCCGACGTGCCGGACCGGAGCCTCTACTTTATGCCCCTTATTAGGTACTCACGATTTTCTCCGAGTTCTACTTGTTAACTTTTTAAATAGGTAATTACTTCTTAAAGTTTTTTCGCTATTAAGGATCCTTAGCAATTTGGAGTTGATTAAGCAATAGCTTTAGGATTAGGATCTTCAGAATTGTTATTGCTACCTAACAGTTGTATCTAGGATATTTATAAGAAGCTTAAACTGTATTTAGTGTCCAATATATTTTATGTTCTGCTTTCTCTCAAATTCCAACTATGTATAAGCTTCGATTTTGAAATATGATTAAATACAGGTACCACATATAATTTTAACGTTTGTTTAATGAGTAGGCGATTTTATCGTCTGAACATTTGAACCCTCATTTTTCTCCTCAAAACAAAGCAACCTGTAAATGCCGACGGCAGTCAATAAACACCCAACGCACGTATTTTCGGATTAACTGCGTAGGGAGTCGCCAATCTTAATTGCCGACATTCTCTGTGGGCACAATACGCGGTGGTCATTGGGACCTACGGACCTGCACTACATTATTTTGTTTGTACGCCTCATTTACGAGGGTTGACTAAATGTTCGGTATGTGTGGTTGCACTTAATGTTGTTACTGTTATGGGCTTCAAAGTCTTAATTACACGAAACCATGACCAAGGAGGTTATTTAACTACAGAATGATTTAATGTGATTACATAATTATCTTAGGGGTAACACACAGGTACTATTTGAGGCTTAAAATCTAATATGTAATTACCAAAATGCTTTAACAAGTATTATAGCCTATCATAATTCCTTACTTTGATCTCAGTACGGCACAAGCCAGAGATTGTCAACCCTAAGCACATAATAATGCTTCAGCGTAATATGAAAAGAGGACATTAGTGGGTGTTCGTCGTCTGTAATATCAACGTTGCGACGGCTGCGGTGGCCGCAATAGGGCCTTTATTAAAACAAAATTTCTACCCGCAAAATGTCCACAAGCTTTGTCGGAACATTTCCACTTGGAGACTTGCAATATTAGAATTTAAATTATTAAAAAGGTTTCTGATTTATGGTTTGTTACTTTCAAGATATTTGTTTTTGTGTAAAGTTTTCGTTACGTATTCCCCTGACTACAAAATTACATATTTAGATTTGAGTATCAAACATAAACTTTCCAGCCTTGCCTCGCAGACAGATTTTTATATAATATCCTTAGAGTATAATACAAACTTGTTGTTCTCAAATACAAAGGCGAAGAATTGTAGTAAAGAAATTCTTGAAACTACGCGATGACACAAATAAAGTTCACCAACAATCTGTGGACATAACAAAACTCCAACATATTTCCACTGAACTAACTAACAAAAAGAATTCACACAAAATCAACCCGAGTCGTACAAACATCCCGTACAAGTTACTCAGTGATTTCATTCCGGAACCGAAAGTCCAAATTGAATCAAATATACCCTACTATCTACTGATTACAATATCTACTAGGTTAGGTAGGTACAATATGTCTGTACGCCACACCGACCGGCGTTCGGCAGTGAAGCGATGATTTCGGTACATTTGCCGAGACCGTAACGATGGCTGGAATCGTCTTGATGGACGCTATGAATGAGCTCTCACAACATAAAGAAATCCCCTTAAAAAGGGTAGCGTTGGGGTGGAATAAAAGAAGCCAGCGACGCTCAAAATGTTCCTTCAAAGAAAATTAAATAGGAAATGTTTGTTGTAAGGCAAGAACGGCTCGGAATTTAATTTTGTATTCGAATAGTAACAATAGATTGAACGTCGTGTTTTTATGCTGTTAAATTCTTTGTGAATTGAGTAATTTAATTGGGGAAAATTTTGAGAACCTTTGCTGGAGAAGATAGAAGTTAAGAAACAGACTTTTAAGTTCGTCTAAACCTAGATCCTGAACTAAATCGATATAGACTTCATTTTTTTTCTTTTAATGTCTTTTTATAACACATACAACATTTATCTTAAGATTTTAAATATCAATTTGATGCAAATAACAGAAAAATAGTATATAATCTATCAACCTATTTTTTACGCACGAAAAACGAAAACCCTATCAACACACTTTCCAAGGGTAGTTATTATATTCCATTTTCTAACAAAAATACTCGTACGTTCGAATATCACAATCCACAAAACTATCGAACAGTATCCTTAATAACTTACTGAATAATATCCGTAATAAAACATAAATCGAGTTTTCGTTTCCTTTAGGGCAACTAAAATAGTTCCACAAAGAAACGATAAATATCTGCTCGAGCTAAAATATTATTCTTTTAGCGTTTTCTCTCTACATTCGTAGTTTATAAGAAGAGATAACAGTGTGAGTTAAATCCGTGTTTACAACGGCGGCGACTTATACTATTGTATTATGTATACTTTGTTTTGTGTAACTATTTTTGTATTTCCATTTATAGTAAAAATTATCTGTAGTTTTTTAATGCCTTAGGTATGCTAAGTCGTAATTAACTTAATTTAATTAGTGGTTAGGTAATTAGAATTATAAATACAAGAAATGCAAGTGATATAAGCACTTTATTTTTATTTTTTTATATTGTATTATACATTGAGCTGGTTTAATTAACATTAATGCTAAAAGGAATCCTGAAATTGCATCTGCAAAATATCAGAGCTAGACTTTTCTACCTAAAATATGCAGAAAGGAAAGTCCGTGCTAGGCTCCATTACATTAGTCGTTAGATTTATACTAACAAAACAAGCAAAATATCTTCTTGTCTTACATAATAAATCGGTAGTGTTGCTTCTGTAGCGTATTTCTGACCCCGCGAAGGATGGGGAGTAAACAAAACAACATTTTTTCCAACTCGGATGAATAAATAAGACGGGAAGGGTCGCAGTTCGTAGGGGCCATCCCCAATGTTGGTACTTGTTTGACTTGCATGTTTTAATCCTTTCCAAATCTTGCTCTCAGGCGGAATGGCGCAGAATAATTGTTTTAATGCAAATCTAAAGTCGCGCTGAAATTATTGTTATTTTATGAAAATTGTATTCATCGTTTCTATATCTAGATTAATGAGGATTGACGCTTCAAATGTGATAACACACACATTATGAAATTAACTTAAGTGGATGCTATGTCTGTATTCAAAATTTACGTAACACTACATTCTCTTTACATCTGAGAGTCAAAATTCCCGCGATGCTTGGCCCATGAACCCGGGGCGATGAAACTAACGGCCCTGGGTATCAACAAAAGAGCAATAAGATATGCTTGGAAAAACTAGTGTATGCGTCCCGCGGGCACACTCGGGGGCCTGCCTGCCCCGCATGGCCGCCGGGGGGTTAAGAAAACGTGCGTACGGAAAGACGATCCGGAAAATAAACGACTATCGGTATTGCCCTGACGACATTTGTGGGCGAGAATAGATTGATTTTCATTCGATTTTGGTGTATCTAATAATAGTCTCGAATGTACTTTGTTGTTCACATAAAATGAAATAAAAAGTAGTTTTTTTTAGTTATAACCCTTCGTAGCTACAAGCTTTAATCTAGGCTTGAATATATTTGGTATTAATTTATTTTAATACCTTATATTATTTGACAATTATTTATCTAAATGTGTAAACAAGGATTAACTTGGTAATTAAGTCTGTATTGCATCTAAATTAGTTTGATCGTAAAGAGATTAAAATAGCAATCTAGAAAGGTTTATTGGTATAATAATTTAAAATGCCAGTGATTAAGAATATTGCTTTAATAAAGATTAGAGCTTAAAGTCTTAGAGTTGATTAGTATATCAACAAGAACCCAAAAGTAGGATTTGAATAGTAAATATTATTATACCTATACACAATTTTGAGTTTCTGCCATTAGTCAATTATATTATTCATTAAATTGTCTTTTGAATTCACGATGGCTACCCCATCAAAATGTGCCAGACATAGTTTTTTTATGAATATTCCTTCAAAACTAATTATTAGACAAATATATGAAATACCCTTGCTATCTTCTGCTAATACATAAACACAAACCATACCAACATAATTGGTAAAAAATATATAAAACAGATACAAAAACACATCCACTCCCATCCATTTTATCACCGTTGACTGAATAAAGCCACTAGGTACAAATAAAAACAAATCCATAGTTTTTCGAGTCGCGCCACGTTTGCTATATATCGGAACGGGGTCGGCAATACCAGCAATATGTATAATTGCCGGGCCGTACCCGGGACTAGGCCACACGTCACCGGGATTGCCGCGTATATCCCGGTAATTGGAGAGCAACCCGGGATTCCACTTTCTTTATTGCGAATAAACTAGTCCCGCACTGGTGCTGTTCTTGCATCTCGGTGTAATTTTAAAGCGGAAAGCGATTGTTAAGGATGTCTTAATTACTGAATTTGCATAGAGTAATGATATAATTATGTACGTAAGCAGGTTAGTTCTTAGTTTAACATACGTTAGTATTCTTGGTGTAAATGAATGAGAAAGCTTAATAAGTGTCAAGTCGGAAGCAAAGTTCTAAGTAAGCATAGGTATTGTATGAATAGTCAACTAGTAGTAAGTAATTTAATAATTGAGGTGGTTATGCGAATTCTTTTTAAAGTTACTATTACATTTTCCATCTTCCGGGATTTCTTTAGCTAGTGTATTACAAACTCGTAAATGTTCATGAATTGCATTCTCATCTGAGAACAAAATAAAGACATGTAAAATAGGAAACCATCTTTTTTTAATATTTCATAAATATTAGTTCCAATTGGCTTCGACATAATTAGACATTAAAATAGTTAGATAAATATATATTTCAAAATATTGGTAGCACCTAAGTTTAAGCAAATACTTGCGTTTATGATTTCATGCCGTTTCCATAATTGAACAAATGGTGAATAATATCCAAATAAAATGTCAAAAACTATATAATTATAAAATAGTATAACATAATAATATACCTAATTTTGAAAAGGTTTTGAAATTGAACAACGCTCAAACCTTCACAGGATGCCATTTTGCGCGTCATAAAAGAAGAACTTTACTAGAAATAAAATTACTAAATACATGATACACCTAACCAAACAAAATAGGACTTCGTTCCCTACCTAAACAGGGTAATGTCTTAAGGAGGTTTTCCATAAGCGTACATACCCGCTAATCGCTCCGCTACCTCCCTTATATTGCACTAAACAATCGGAGATAGCATTTGTGTAATTTACTGGTTGAACTTACGATCGTACTCATTACTGAAAGTGTTTTGGAAACGATTTGTAATGGCCCGTTTTATTTCTGAACTAAGTAGGCGTACGCTATTCGGAATAGACACCAAACCCGTTTGTAGCGGTATAAAAACGCTGTAACACCTACATTTTACGTTTTTTATTATGTAAATAGTAACCGAAATGCGTACATACTAATAATATTGTATATTTCATGCGCTTATAGAATAGAACGGTCCTTATGTTTGATTTGATGGCTTGTTTACGACGTGTTAATTTAGGATTGGAGTTAAAGATTACATTTTATGAACTATAACGTTGGTTGTATAAAACAAATTGCTGCTTTCATTGACATTCGAAGCGTTTGAGTTTAGTTGATGATGATTTAGTCTAATGATTTCTTATTTTACTGCTTATTGATTGTAGTAGTCGGGGTTTTACTACTACTTACTACTGTTGAATAAAGAAGTTGTTAACTTTTTGTTTTTTAATTGGATAGCGCCAGTTTCTTCTTTGTGTGTGTGTGTTTATTTGAGTGCAGGTGTGTTAGTAAGTTGGTACGTAATATTTAATAAGACACAATGTCTAAAATATTTTTTCTTCTTCTGATAATACCGAATAATTTGTAGGTCATAAACTGACAGGAATTTACAACACATACCAATTGAAAATGTACTATATTTTACTTGCAACGCACATAAGTGACACATTATTATTCCAAACTAAAATCTAAATAATTTTTATTTTTATTTGAGTTAATAAAATCATAATGTCTGTAAAATTATGTTATAAAAACAAATTCACATACAGGATAATTCTCCACAGCGTGACTCCACATTTTTGTATTCAATAGAGTGAAATTACTATTAAGTGTCTCTAAAATACCAGATTTAAAATTACTCCTTTTAAAATAACATTGCAAAAATAAAATAACACTGCAAAAATATATTTTACATAACCTTAACAATTTTGATTACAATTGAACAAAGTTGTCTACAAAGCATGTACCAAAAATCCAAAGCTTAGCAGTATTCGATCGTTTCCCGTCGGCTTTAAGTAAATTGTGTCATCACTTATTTCCTTTAGTTATTCCCGTTTTTCTTTTGTTTCTTTGCTGAAATGTACGTTTTCTCTTTGTGTTGGCACCGAGCCTTTGTTTGTACGCAATTTGAAGTATTTTTAGTACATTTTTGCGGTTAAAATACGACTGAGGCCTTGTTTATGAAGATTCTTACTACGTGTAGTGATGATACTTAGTGTGATTGTACATATTTTTTGGCTTATTAATGGTGTAAGGAAAAAAAATATATAATTAATTTTGTGATATATATTTTCGGCAAATAATTACATTAATGAATAATCGTTTCTATTCATATCAAACATATAAACTGTTTTAATTATATGTACGACAGCAAATATGCCAATAGTTATATGGGTAGGTACACAATATTATTAAGTCCGTTACTACACATAATTTTAATTATATTAGGCACATAATATCAAAGCCGTGTTTTCAATTGCGCAACGTTAATTGTCATTACAAATACATAATAACCTATTAATCAATACCAAAAACGATAGCAAAACGTTCCCATGCATATTCAGCGGTTTATTATCTAAACAATTGATTATATACTAGCACAATACGTGTATATGTATATAAACGCCGTTATATACACGTACATAGTTTGCGCTCAATGGGCAGCAATGAATACTAATTTATACGCGTTTAATGTGCCAAGCAATTAAACTGCTACTGTCGAGCGCTTCGACTGACCTAGTACGTGTATAACTAGTGTATATAGATTCATTTAGGTACAATTGGCAAATAAAAATAGGACTTAAAGGGTTTGGCTTTAAGATTATTTGAGAAACAAGTCTTGAAATTAAAACGTTGGCTTTCTAATTTCGTTCATGAATTCAGTTACAAATACAACTTATTTTACCTCGATGATTAATGCGTCGAATTTACTATGCGTTGGTATAATAATTGATATCCGAAATATGTAAAATCCCTCCTCAAAGAGAAAAACTGTCAATTTATTAAATAATGTTTTAGAGAATTGTAAAATAATTACCATATTTTCTAACTAGTGCTCTGAGGCATTGTCTTTATAAGATGAGACACTCCCAATTATTACGGCTACCATTTTTGATGTACCGATGACCCCGTCACATTTTCACTTATTCCTGAAATGAACAAATAATTTTTAGAACATAAGAACATCAGTAACTTCTAGTTAATAAAATAAAAAGGCATACTTTTTATTCCCTTTCCTCGTTAATATTTCTAAAATGTAGATTTTATACCTAGGTACTAATAGTATTTCAAAATAGGTCGACATCGGATTTCTGTTACAAACATCATTTAAATAAACCAGTCACGAACATTCAAATTCCATAGAAACGGAAATGTAATACTGCGTTAATTAAAATTCACGGCGAGTATTGTTATTATACAAATACCTAAACAAAAAGAATGGAAACGCGACAAAACAACATCGAATCTGCGTTAAAAAATAAAGGTAGAATTTATTTGTAATGGCCGCTATAGCCGGGTAAATACACTCGCGTATCCAAAACTCCATGATCGTTTCTTCACGCCGCCAGGGTGTTTCAGACCGGCCTCAAAAGTACCTGCTCAGTTCACTCAGTTGGATACAAAGGACGGCGATACGGGACTTTCGGATCGCGGCATTCTCATATAGAGTTGTCAAGGGCGGGGTCTCGTGATGAATTGGAAACATTCTAAGCGGGCGGGGAGACGGGGCCTTTTTTGAGGGGATCTCCGCTCGGAGGAGCTCGGGGGGAGCGGGTGCAAGGGGGTTGATTAATGGCCCCCGCTAGAGGGAGCCATGTTCATTATACCGCTGGAACGATGTGTTACTTGCCTACTAATATATTTTGCTTTAGCCCGAAAGCTCCGGGTATGTTATTAGTTCATTATTTTTAGACATTTTTATTTCTTCCGGGGATAAAAAATGACGTCTCACTGATTACGTATCTTTCGAAAATAGATTAGTTTTAGTTGTTTTCAAAACATAATTTCCGATGGCGTCCTATAATATTTTAACTTGAAGTTGATTATTAAATAAAATAAATGACTCAATTTATTGAGAAATAAATAGGAAGTATAATAATAGTGTTCAGATCAATTGCTTAATTGGATAAGACGACGCAATCGACTTATGGTATCGATTTCTCGTTAAAGTAAAAACACTTTTTTCAATGAAGCAGCGATTCTTAAGCTTAGTGCACACAGTCACATTTGCAGCACACCTGCGTCATGAAACACGCTCCCTCTCTACCAGTGAGCGAATTATAAGTGAAATACTGAGCTAATATTGGGGCTTATAATGTGGTGTAAAAAGGCAGCGCGCGTGGAATCGCGAGATAGGCGGCGTTGAGCCCCGCGCTTAGCTTCCATATTAATGACATTTATGTGTGTAAGACGTACTTATGACTCTCTGTTCTGTATGTATTTTCGTATTAATATTTAGTTCAAATATTCCACTACTTAATCTTGTAAGTGGTAAATTTGATGTAGGTTTAAGATGACTTGAATAATAATGATTATGTTGTGCTTTGTTTTAAAACGTTTTGTTACTATAACTACAGGTGAAAGACAAAGATTTTAATACAACTTTGATTATCTTCTTATAACATTTTTTTTACCACATATTTTTGTAATTCTCAGTTTTTAAATATTTCAACTTGCCAAATGAGATTACTTACGTCAGAGACTCAGAGAAATAAAAAAACCTCAATTTTATGTACACACGCTTAATGAAACCAATTAATAATTTACTAAATTAATTTAAAAGATAAAACGATAAAAATATGAACCAAAGCAAGGTTATCATTTATATAGTGGTTTATACAGTTCTACGACCAAAGACCTCCCACGGAGTCTACAGTTCTCTACAGCACACACGAGACGTTTACTGAACTCTACTACAGTACCATTCCTTCAAATGATTACAATATTCAAAAATTGCAGGTTTGTTACACACAACGCAACCGAGAGGCGTCTCAAACTTAAGTATTCCATTCGCACGCCGCGTTTAAAATAGAAACAATGGCGCCATTAAAAATCCGCTCTTGGATATTTTCCGAGCGTATCCCGTAACACAAATAAATCGCTAGCTTTCCACCGAAGCTATTTCCAAACGAGCATTTTCTATTCTGAACCGTGCACCCGTTTTTCTTAGACGCCCATTATAAGACGAGGGTGGGTTTTACCCCAGGGTGGCGGCCCGCCCGAACCCCAAAAGTAGAGGTTAAGTCGACGTATAGGCCGTTATGAAAGTTTATAAGTAGAATGGATGATAATTATACAGGCTTTATGTATAGGGCGTGCTTTTTAAGCGATATCACCTTAAAGAGTTTTCAGCGAATTGCAAATTTAGATTGCTCGTGCTCGAGCTAGATTTATTCAGCTATGAATGTATGAATAATTTTGTGGTTTAACGACGTTGACATTCAAATTACAGGTTGTATATTCATGAGATATCCCAGGCTATAGGATATTAAATTTTTCAATAGGTACGAGGAAAAAGTTAAGGAGTTTAAAAAATTAGGTAATACGCAATAATTTGCATAATTCACAGCATACGCTTCACTAAAAAGTCAGGCACGCGGAAGAACCATACAACACCGCAAAGTTTGAAACAGGCGAGCTCTATTTACATGTAAATACTTTGAAAAAGTAATTTGCGCTCGGCGTCTCCCGCGCCGCCCTCGAGATTGCGAAAAGGCACATTAAGCTTCTTCCAGGTGATGCATGATAACTGTTATAGCAGAATATAATTTTCTCAGGGCCGCATCGCTCCCTTAATCCCCGCAAAGAGCCTTCGGAATTATTCCTACAGATATTTACGGTTTCGTGAATAAATAAAATTATGAACGGTGTGTACGGGGATCTAACTAAGTCGGAGCGGCTTGGCTGCGTCTTGTTTATTATTATACCTATATTAAGTTGTTTATCTTTTTAATGGTCGCAGAGAGTTATATGGGTCGATGCGATTTATGTCGTGTAGGATAAGAAACTCGGGAGGATAAAAAGAAGGAATGTCGGGACTCGAGTCTGATTCCACGCTGAGATTGGATTTTTAAATTTAGATGTGATGATATTGTTCCGTTTGCTTTATGTTTATGGATTTTTGTTTGAAATTGTTTAAGAGTAAATGGTGATCAGACGCTTGCCTGTAGGTACTTAAGTGGGTAACAATTTCTTTAAGTCCTTAAAAGGAAGTTTAAATTATAATGTAACACTTACGTGTAAATTTAGATCCGTATAAACTTTATACACATATAGCACCAGTTTTCTTTTGAAAGTACCTTTAACAAAAGTACCGCAGAGGTAGGTAAGTTTAAGACTGGTCACATTTTAAAATGCAGTCACGTCAGATGTATATTGCGTTCAATATTAGACTCATAACAATTCCAATATTTTTCTAAAAAGGGTTTAGTTCTACAACAAAGGAGCGCTTTAAAAAACTTTTTCTAAAGAGTAGTGGTCAACGCTGGTCACTGGCACCCAGGAAATTCAAACAACATTGCGCAAAACGGCTCTTTGTGAAATATATCGTCGTAAAAAGAACAATAAACAAAGAAAGGGTAACAAAGTCACTCCTCAAACCCTTTTATGGCTTTCGAAAGAAAAACAACCCTTCCATTGAAAACACAAAGAACTTTTGTTCCGCCGCGCCCGTTATTTTGACGCAAACGTTTTAAAAATTTCTAGGAAAGTACTCGTTTGAGAATGTAAACAAAGAATCTGCGTATTTTTTTATAAACACTGGCCAGGTAATATATTGTTCTTTCATGTAAAAAAGTTAACGGATCGCCATTAAAGAAGGTAAAAAATTGTTACTCTTGCATTGAAAAATAAGTGTTTTAAATAGCCGCCTTCAAACGGGACGTTTGCAATAAATTCGTTTACGGCTTGCCCACTGGATGTTACATTAAATATATTTATTTCCTTTTTTCTTGCACTCAACAACATGTCTATATTGAATTTGTATATGCATGCGTGAGTATACCTAACATTTCAATTCCAAATGAAAAGATTAGTCATGTATTTTTTGGTATTCGAATTAAATAATATCACTTAACAATTTATGAATTTAACTTGCTAGTAACAAAAGAATTTAACAAAATGACTTTTACACAAAACGCATTACGCGCCTAACTCTTAATAAAAAATATCAGCTAAAGGCGAATAAAGAAGAGTTTAATAAACAAATACCTAAATAAATCCAACAGATTCCCTAAACCCACTCGAACCCGAACTACAAACAATTCGTCCCCGTCTAATCATAACCGGGGAATACCAAAATAGCGGTAAAACTGAGTGCAACGACCTCATTGCAGACCCTACCCAAGGTCGTGCTAGTAAAATGTTTATGGACTATAAAACCTCCGTCTGCACTGTGTCTCTGTGTCAAGGACTCCAGACAAATTTTATTGACCATTCTGACGATTCGACGAGACAGAATTTACAACCGCCTGTCAGATGTCAACCCTTTATTGTTTTTAAAAACAGATGTTTGGCAAATGGTACTAATAGAATGCCTATTAGATAGAGAATAAGGATGAAAATAATCTTCAAGGTTTTTTTTAATATGCAGATGTTTGAACTTAAAATCTTTTTTTACATTGTTAGCTACTCATATAAAAGTTTTATTGTGCCGTCATTACAAAAAAGTATGAAAACAAGCAATAAAGTCTATGAACAATAACTCAAGTATTTTTAAGATTTAGAATCTTACTTCGAGCATAATGCCGGTACTCAATATCGTTATACATAGACCAAAATTTGGAATTCGAAATAGGCAGGGTGAGCGTCACACAGTTTGAATACAGTTTAGGCATGTACGGCCATAAAACATGCACCAAGACGAAGGGTCCAAATTAAATATTCCATAAAATCGCAGCACTTCTAAAAGAAAAGCAATATCGGATACGCAAGTGGCTAATGACAATTTGATGCCGACGGTATGGCGCAGTCGTAAAAAATCACTAGAAATGATCCCATTTTGATTAAAAAATCACGAGTACCCACCCTCAGGCGCTCACAAAAGGAAACTTCCGAATGATTTAAAAGTTTTAATAACGGAATTCTAGTGAAATGACATTATACTTTCAAATTAGGAGTGAAAATTTAATTTAAAGGAGAGACAACTCGCCGTTGGAGGGGCGAATGAGATTCACCATCGTAAAAATGTACAAGCTCTTCTTTCACTGAGTTTCTTTTCAGTGTGCAAAATTTATGCCGCTTAAATCTCTCCAAGGAAAATTAGAAGGGGCCTGTATTTATTAAACTGGATGGTTCTCACTCGTTAGAGGAATTTTAATAGGCAAAGTTTTCCTTATGAATGCGGCTTTCGCTATGACTTTCGAGTTATCTTTTATTAGATTTCAGTCCTCCTAATTAGGGTTGTCAAGTGTTCTGGAATGAAATCTTTAATGACCACTTATTACACCGAGTTTCGGTCGCGAAACATTTTTCTTTGGAAGTTTAATTATAATTATAGGTCAGAAACTAAAAGGAATTTTGGTCTAAGCTAATTTTGTTGACTCTAAAACATGAGAGAATTCCAACTTCGCTAATTCCAGACAATACACGAACAAGCTTTTTAACTTTTAATTTCTAATTAGAGAGGCGCATTATTAACAAAACAAACATCGCGTGTAAACTTACACGGCGAAGGCAGGAGTGTGATATTGCTATTATAATTTTGTTTTAAGCGGGAGCTCGCACACGGGCCGACTCTGTTTCAAAGCATTTTCATGTATAGCTAATTAAAATACGCTGTCGCAAATGTAAACGGTGCGAGCGGTCGCTTTACACGTACCCAAATTATGTTGTGTTTATTAAAATAAAATTGTATTTACTTGCATTGTTGGTGGAATAAACTGATGCATTTTTATGGAAAATATATAGAAAATAACTGTTATACCTATGTGGTGTTATAAGGCATGTATTACAGGGAAATTGCTCAATTCGAATTTATTCTCGCATCAACTACATAATATATTTAAAACCCAGATAGACCTAAACGCCAGGAAAATATATGTAAAGAAACCATTTATTTCGCTAAAAAGGAAAATATATATGAGGAAGTGCACACTTACCCTACCTCAAAGCATATCATAACCATTTAGTTGATGACAAAAAATGTAAATATCATTTCACTACCTGTAATTAAAACATAACTTTAAATCAAAATATCTTACTACTTTGATATTATATTAAATTAATATTTGCGGTATAACTCTTATAATTTTTATAAGCAATAAATAATATTTTTGTCTTGCGCTGTCTTTATAAAAATAAATTGTCTCTTTACATTAACATCAAATATATCTGAGTTTATAGTAAGCTAAAATCTTAAGTTCTTCTCCTCATAAATATAACATAAAAGAAAAAGTTATAAATTCTGCGTTTCTCAATTTAAAATAAATCTAAAGACATAATAAAGAAATAATATTTTAAAATGTAATTTTACGTCTGGAAAGTTTCTTGAATCGTTTTTAGAATTTATATTGCCAATACTTTAAATGCATCCAATATTAATTGGAAGTTCCAACTTTATATCTATAGTTTAGATGTTCTTCTGTAACTTTCACAATTTTTTTACTATAAATATTAGGTAGTAGATATGTTATCTATTGTTTAAAAATTGGCAGTTAATAATTATCATATTCTTAAAGGAAATTTCAAAACCTCTAACATAAGTTGTGTATTTTAAGTTTAGACAACAATTGTAGCCCATTACCGGGAGAATTGGAAGAAGGAAAGGGTTGCCCTGCAGTGGAACTATAATGGCTAAAATTAATTTTGTAAATCAATAAATAATAATGTATTGGTTTAATTAATTTATTAGTCATTAAAATTAATAATGTAAGAACTTTTGGACTATAAACAGGCACACATTACAGTTCAATCCAATTCATAAAACTATTGTCAATCTATTCAATAATCGTTACACTAAACATAAAGATAACATACAGGTGCATTTTATTCTACCATTGAGTCTTTCATTAACAATATTTTTAAACAAATATTTCCCATACTTTCCCTAAGAACTAGCTATAAAATAAAGCACCCGTGTCGTTTATAGGCTATTTTAAAACGTTAACAGGCACTCTGAAGTGCGTTCGTATTCGTCGGTATAGTCATTATACACCCGTTTAGTTGACAAGTTGACTAGTTAAGATTAGGCACAGCTCTATAAGAGAGTTTTGATAGTTTGATATTACCAAAAATAAATAAATGTTACACGTATCGTATACAAATATAGGTTGTCTAACGCTGTGATCTTGTTACATACATTTTTATGGAAGTCAAGTCAGACACTTCTGGGCTCTAATTGCACAGTTTGTCCACTAAGCATAGTATTCATAACCTAAGAACAAAACAAAAACATTTATTCTAAGTCAATGATATTCTAATAAACAGATATGTTATAAGCGTGCAATCGTGAAGACTCGAAAACGTCCTAATTGGGACGTATTGCCTTTCAACAACAACACTATTTGTCTCTTTTTTCTTATGGGTTTTATCGCGCTATCTCTTTCGCTAGCTGCCGCGCTGCGCGGAACACTTTTTTCGATTGTTTTGTATGTGTATAACATATCTGTTTATTAGAATATCATTGTTCTAAGTATAGAAAATAGGCCGGTAAGTTTGTTGGTGATGAAACAGTTATATCACGAAAGTAATAACTATTATTATAAACAAAATAACGGGCCCCTGTGTCTGTTAAGTAGTAACCACATAAATACATACTCTATTTAATCCTAACGGTAATACATACCTTTCATTTAACCGCATATTCAATTTATGTACAAGAAAAACAGTTAAAAATGGAAGTAGAAAGATACCTTAAATATTTTTCATAAATGTAAATTAAGAACATGGGTTTTTCGCAATAGAATAAAAATTATGTTTGCAATAAGCGCCTACTTATTCTTATTTAACTAAAATAATGATGGTGTGTAAAATAGCGGCCAACTTTAAATAATAATTAAGTTGTATAAACTTTTTAATGAGCTCGTTTCTTTTGTGTGTTGTAGCCACTATTTCATGTTAATTAAATTATATTTTTTACTTCATAATTTAAGACAAAACTGAATTATTTATAAGTACAATCTTAATGAAATAAGTAGGCATTCTTTCTTGCTTGTTATCTTAGATAATTATGGTAAGAATTGTTGGAAATTTCCTAATTATGTGAGCCTATGATTTGGTCGATACAAGTATTATCTTAAAAATATACAATGGTTAATAAATCTGTGGATTATTTATTTATTTTACATATTAATATGAATTAGCAATAATGGTCTGAAGCTTATTATTTATGAGACCAGTTTCTAAGATCAGACAGTCACCTTGATTAGAAGTTTATTATTGTTCTACAAAAGCAAGGAAATGTAAAGGTTCATAGAGACTTCAGGTATTGTTATAGGTAAGTATTTTTCATTACATTTTTATAAGAAACAATTCAATACCTAGGAATAAAAAAGTGTTTTAAAGATGATTTCAAATGACCACTAAAATTAATTATCATAACCTTTTTTGTATCTAAATAAACTACTTGCCTGTAACTATATTTTCTCTCATCGTAAAATTTACTTTTATAAAAATGAAATCTTTGTTAATACACGTTTCATTATAACTTGCGAATGTGACTGTAGTATTTAATTATTTAATTCAAGGCTAACTACTATTCAATTATGCTCATTGTACTTTACTTCCTAAATACACATTAACCATGCAGATTTTTCACACAGAACCATTAAATAAAGTTATTTATATACCAGTAGGTATTAATAAAAAAAAACTAAAATGATAACGACATGTTTATGAAGTCATATAAGTTCATACAAACATACATTACTGTCACATAATATATGATTTAATTGTCAGTTTATTGCATTAAGCATTCTTTATTTAAATATTTTTATGATAAAATTAGCTGTCAGAATATTGTTTTAATTTATATAATGGTCTTAATGCGAGAGCTAATCGGAACATAACTTATTTTTATGTCTTATCGAAATATGGATACAATAAGTAAATAAGCAACACTGTATTTAACACATATTTCATCATTTATGTGTCTGCATTATCATTTAATAACTATATTTTTCTTATTAATAAAATTCTTAAAAGCTTAAGTTCTTTATAATATGATATTCTGTAAGAAAATGGTAAGTTGAGCCGTTTTAGGAACCGAATCATTATCATTATCATTGAATCATGACATGCATTGCCAGACATTTTTGTACTTCAGAATAATATGAATAAAAATTAAGAGAAGGAGAAGGTACACATGTAAGTACCTTTGAAAATATTTTGTCAAGGCGTTTTATAAACATTACTTTAAATACACTGACGATATCAGTTTATGACTAGTTATGCAGCTTGAAATAAAAGTTTTGTTATACTTCTGATAATAAATATAATAGGCTATTCATACTTAAGTTATTGCCTTGATGAATTAAAATCAAAATTATGCTGATTTAATTCACATTCGACGTTCTAATGAACCGTAAATTCAGTACCAACTCATAACAGCAATACCGTCTCTGTAATTCCTGAACATACATATCAATGTTTTATTAAAATCGTATCTAAATCTAATACGTTTGCTTCTACGGATACCCCATAACGAATGGGAATGACCCTATTAAGGGCACCTTTTAACGTATTAAATCGAGGCTTATCTGGAGTTCTGTCCTCGGGCTAACCCGAGGGTGAACCTTATCGGACACACCACTCACTTAGGATACTAGGATAGAGGATAGTGGATAGTGGATGGAGGATATACGATTCTCATTTGCGGTTTATTTTGGAGACATCTCTATAAATTTTGCGTGTCTTTGCCCGGCGGATATGCCCAGCGGATATTTATATATTTGTAAAAAGATGATTGCAATGGTATGGTTTCCTTCTTTCTGTACACTTTAATTTATTCAGATGATGTGGCAAGGTCGACGAATTGGCAAAGTGATTGGTTAGACTTTTATTTTTAGACTGTAAACAATGTTTTATGTCAATTAGTACTTAGGTACATGAAAAGACGAAGTACTTTTATTCAGAAGTTTTAATCATATAAATGAAATACTTCAGAATGCAAGTTTACTTGAATTAATAATAAAGGTAGTGTTTAATTGTTTAAAACTAAACACAACATCTTTTTTGTTTATAAATCAACCTGAGTATTATTTTATTCGACATTTAATGATTTATAGCAGCAGCACAAGTAATTGTTTACAAAACAAAAGTCTATCCTATTTTATAAAACAACTCATAAGAATCAACAAACCAAACATTTGTAAAATTCACTAAAAACAAACTATCAATTTAGTTCCAAGCTTTCAGCGCCATGGGAATCAAAGGTTCGTGTTTCCAATCACTTTGATACCGTAGAAGCCTTCGTTCCCACGTAGTTCGCTAACTCGCTAAGAGATGGCAGCACTGACACGAAACTACGGAAAATTAATATCAGCGGTTATGTAATAGGTTTTAGTAGTTGTAAATGTTTTATATTAATGTAATGTTAATAGAAACAGATATTCTGACAGATTTATTGTAAGACGAAAATATAATTAGTATCCAAATTGGTTAGGTAAGAGGTTTTTGTTGTTATAATGAGGTTATTATAATCAAAATTCATTGTTTTAGACAAAGTAAGTATATTTCTTTGTACATTGTATACAGTTCTGCAAAAGTTTTTGATTTAGGATAATTAGTCATTCCTAGTGTTTATACAGGCAAATAAGAAACTACTGGATAATTTTAAAGTCATATAAGTTAAGTAACTACACATGACAATAATTAGGTACTGAATATCTCAACTAAATATATTTAACGTAATCTCTTAGATGTCATATATAAATGAGTAGATATGTAAATTATAAAACATAGAATAGCTGAGAACAAACTATGAATAACAATCATCGTGTAAACCTACCAAAAATATTAAATTAATAATCACACACGTGACTAACAAGATTAATATTTATTACATTTCTAATTAAAAAATCCTAATAAAAACTCATCGAAACACGGTGATTAACACTCATATACCACTTAACTTCTATACACCGCCCCTATAGCGTCGCCATTTCATATGATTGCTAAATTGGTGACCACATAAATCCTACTGTTTAATTTAATCAACACTGCAGCTCCTCATTTATGTATGGTGTACTTAACCAGCTTACATAGACCTCTGATTCACAAACAACTTACCCCTTTTACGACTCAAACGTTCAAGGCAAGGGATACGGGGTGTGTCTTGTTATATCGGTCAGTAGGTTGTCCATAATTTCATTATGTGGGACCTTACCCACGCGTTTGTTTAAGTTGTTGACAAGAGAAAGTTTCATTAATATAAAAACTTGAAAAAGGATGTCATTTTATATGCAGTTAAAAATATTTTTTGCTAAAGCTTACATCTCTAGTAAAAGAAATTACAGTCAGCCCAAAAAAAAATTATACTAGCATATTAAACTAAGTTAGCCAGTCATAATAAACAAACACTTATCTAACCCGCAAAAACTAACAAACCACCCATATGTTTTACCGAAACATTTATTAAGCAATCAGTGATAGTTATGATAAACATCAACATCGGTACTAAAGACACATAACGGATCATTGGTTATCATATTCCTATAACAATAATGACATTCGAAAATTCAAATGCAAAATGGCGTCGTTCGGTGGGGTCCCTCCCTACCGGATACGAGCGGTACCGTCGGAAACGAAGGGAATTATTTATGAGACTGTCATATATTATTTATTTTATTCCCAACTTGCGATGACATACTAATGTTGTGTACGTCACATAATATTCAAATAAAACATTACCGTAATTTTTAATCGTCAAAAATGATGTAGAATCAATTTGGTTAATAAAGTTCGGTAGTAATGAAAATTGTTGCTTATCATTTACATATTAATTTATGTTTGGATCTTTAGTTAAGGTTTTCTAGTTTTATTCAGTTATCTACCCGCATGGGATAATATACTTTGTTCTCAGGCGATTATTATCTCAAAATGTTAATATTACACATGAGTTAAATAATTTTATTTTTCACTATTACAGAGTCTGACCGCCATTTTTTGTACACTATTGTCAGACCGTCCTATTATTTAGTTGGTATAAATTTTGAACAACACAAAGTTGTTCTAACTCTTAACATGCTTTTAAATGACACTCATGCTACAGAATTTAGTCCCAGTTAAAACACACTGTATGAAAGTCAATCGTACTTCCAAAGAGTAAATAAAGCAACTTAAACCAACAAAGAAACGTTCGGAATGGCAGATAATGAGCGTGGCTAGCGAGAAGGAACGTAATGTCTGCTGGGAGAGGTTACGATATTTCCGGACCATTTCACACTTTGTTGTTACCCTACAGTGTCATGGACACGCGGGGGAACCAAGAAAGATGGTCCGAATAAAATTGTTTTATGTTTGCTGACTATATTTATACTGTTTACTCTTAGTTTTTGGTGTTGTTTAAACAACTGGCATTTTTGTTTGTATAAAAAAAAATACTGAATTTCTTATAATTAAAAAAGAGATAATCTATGCTCATTTAAACACTTGAGTTCTAAGTACTCTATCCAGTTTTACGGTAACTATTAGTTTCAGTATGTAGGTATTAATTTATATTAGTTACCTACACCGTAGACTTCTAAACACAAAGTCATTGTCGTCTTAATAATCTGTAGGTCCATATTCCCCTACCTATGGTTTTATAATACTATAAGCATTTTTTTTTAGTGTGATATTCTTATAAACATTGATGATGATTCACTAAGAATAGTCACAGAAATATATAATTTTTAATTATTTCACACGTGAATTTGACTTCAAATGTTAGAATAATAGTGCTCTAAACTAGATATAAACAACAAACATTGAACTGCAATAAACAATTCAATCTTAAAATGTAACTTACAGTCTTACGTAGAACTATTTATAGTGTGAGATGAGTCACTTTGAGTTGTTTTCTAGTGTTGGCTGCCCACAACAGACAGGCATCGGGTATTGTCTGGTATATCTTTGAATATGTGCCAATAAATAAAAGTTCCTACGTGTTATTTTTTTAATGCAAATGAATATTTTTCTAGTATAAAATATACTAATACGGATAATTCATATAATATTTACTAATTTATTTTGATTTTGTATTCCTTTGCTATTTAATTTAACATAGCTTTTCAGTATAACTATGGTGTGTTACCCTTTTGATCCATCAGAAGAGCACTGGAATCTCTTTAGTAGGGACATAAAACGAAATCAAAACTACATGTGTATATTCATTAAGTTATGTGTGGTAGGCACTTTCAAATAAATTACAATATTTTGTTATACATTTGTAAGCTTAAACTGTAGACTCAAGTCCGACGAACAGTATTTTTTATATAGGCTGTTACTTGGAATAATCTGCATAATAATATGCAGGTCTACAATAGGTGCACACTGACAATAGGTATCACCATTAAAGGAAAGCGAGATTGTATAAGGAAATGAACTCTGTGAGTCATATTCACAGAATGCAGACAGATAGAGGTAACGAATACTTAGAATAGCTAATGTTTAAATTATTCAAATCAATGCGTCTCTACGAACTTTTAAATACCGACCGTATTTCGTGACATCATACAGTGATGCCATAAATAAAAAAAGAAAATTAAGCTCTCTAGGTATGTAGTGAGGATGTCACAAAAAAAACGCAATTTAGTTTTACATCAATAACGCTCATGAAAATGCATGAAACTCTGATGAGTTTACACGGAACGTTGTCGAACAAAACGCTATATAGTTGTGTATACAGACATATTTATCGTCGGCGATAGCTCTCGCCGTAAAAACGTCAACGTTCGCCGGATTCTCGCCTGCTATCGCGGCCCTATCGACGCTGTAGATCCCCAGCTATCTATAATCCACGGCTTTTGATGTACGACTAAGAGACCACTGAAATTACTGCGGCTATCCCTGATAAATGCTTGGATTAGTCAGGTATTCCGTTATTAGGGTCCAGCTACTAGACGACCATGCAACTACCAAATAATATAACATTACTACTGTAATTTCATGATGATTTTTAACCAAAATTTAAAAGATAGAGAGGTTATAACAAAAATAAAGATGATAAAATGTATCTTGATGAATTTTAATCCGAGCACAAAGTCATATTTTTAATTGTCGTACTTGTTAAAAACCAAGCCGTCGGTAATAACTTGCTCCGCAATTTTAATTGATAAATTATTATCCACGTTTACCAATCTATCAATCAAGTCAACGGTAATTTACCGCAGATAGTCTAGTTTCTTGTTGGCCATTTTCCTGTCACACAGTATTTTGTAAGCAGTTTCAAAAAGTTTTGTAATAAAATTTAATATCCAGTCATTGAGTTACACTACCTAATGGTAAATTTACATGATGTTTTTATTAGTCTCAAGTTAAAATTTAAAAACGAAATGTTGTTGTTATTCAGTACAAAAATATCCCACAATTTACACTAATCAATACTCCAACTTGAATAAGTTGGACTAAATACTAATTAAAACGCAAACGATTCTTTATTAATTTTCAATTCAAACAACGCCGACAGCTCCTATGCAAATAGATTTCAGCAAAATATAAAAGTCATATTAAATCATTTCAATGCATCGTTAACGAGGCAACGATTTGATATCAATAGGTACAATTTATGTTAGCACAATAATTACATACTAATGAGTGTAAAATAATAACTGCTTACGTGCACACGTTTTCATGCCTCAGAACACTTAAGTATTTGTGCATATTTCTTTCTAAGTAATTGGGTGTGGACGTTAGTGCGAAAACGCAAATACTCGATTAAAATAATCGAGCTGTTGCGATAGCGTCCATCTTTGTTTATTTAAAAAAGGAACACTTGATTGCTATTTATTAGTGTCATAGACAAAGGGTGTGTTCAACTTTTTTTTCCTTTTTTTCTGTTGTTAGATACGGCCATATACTTACTTAAAGATAATAAATGTGTTTAAAAAAATAAATATATGATAACTAGTTTCTACAAGACCGTTTTCGTACGGATTGAGTAAAAACTACTATTATAAGTAGCTATACTAGTTTGGTCCATTCAAATGTTCACAAGCTAAAAATAAATCTCGATTGAAAGGGTAATCTCCAATCGCAACAGAGTGGCAGGATAAAGAATCGCTAGATTTTTATCTGTCAGGTTTGTTTTGCGCACATGCTTGGTTTGAACATGGATTAATTTCATGTTTGCAATTCAACATAACTCACCTATTTGCTGGTACAATACACGATACATCCATTTACAAGCTCTCCAAAATATATAAACCTAACTTTTACACAATATAAAAATACTAGCCCACAATAAATGAATTAACGCCTACAAGAACACTTGAATTAAAATTCATAAACTAATTACTCAAGGGCGTGTACGAAATGAAATAAACTAATTAAAGGGCAGCACTGGCCGGCCAATTACACCCGTTGATTTATCAGTGCTGCCTGATCAAATAATTAAAAATACGCCGGCCGGTAGATGGCGTTGCGATCATAAATCGGCTTCGTTCGCGCATTCAATTTGCGGAATGGTACTGTACGGCCTCAATATGTACGTTGTATGAGAATTGACGATTTACTGCCCTCTGACCTGTGCATTCTTCGAATAATCAAATTATTATAAATAAAACGGAGGCGAGTGTTTATGTGCCAGTGACAATACCTATCTCATGATAGCATACTTTGTATAAGGAACACAAACATTCTTATTTTTATAATTTGAATAATTGCATCTTTATTTTGGGAAAGCTTACTAAGCTTTAGTTGGCATCTTTTGGATTTGTACGAAGTCTTAAAATCTTAAATGCGTCGCACAAATTTTATATGATCAATTCAATATTCATTTCAACTTCTCTGGCTAGTTTAATATGTAATAGGAAAAGTTCGTAGCTAAATAAACAAATCATTAGTACATGGACAATATAGAGCTTTAAATCATGTTCCTACAACTCGTAAATAACCCTTATCTTTCTGTACATTCAGAATAAAAACTACGCACTTCAATCGAGCAATAATATTCCCTTAAATAATTGCAATAATTAATGTATTGCCGGCGAATACAGAGCGAGTAGGTAAGATAAATTGTTTGAGTTCATTGACTGCAATTGTCTACTTATCATTCCTTTAAATTAATATGCATCGACTATACTCATAGTCTTCTCAAGGATTAAGGGGTATTTTAAGGTATAGATTCAAAGAGCTATGATAAATTATTGTTTTAAACATGTTTTAGGGGACACCGATTTATTTGAGCGGAAGAGAAAAAGAGAGACTTATAAAAATTTACATAAACTATCATCCCGGGCGTTTTGGGCTCGATACTTGAGTATGGTTCTAATCTTGATTTTAGTAAATATAAAAGACTGGAAGCCCGGCTTTGTATGTCCGACGAAAAACGGCTTTTGCTAACTCTAAGAGTGACAAAGTACGATTACAAAGCTGAACAAATATTAAAAATTGCGTTCTCCCGCTGTAAAACAAATGAAGTGCTAGTACCGTCCTATAAATTGCGTGCATAAATCTACTCCTATAATACGTTGTTTACGATCTGGTTGCTAATTGACGTCACCGATGTTGATGCGTTCCGCACGCAACGCGTTCAACGTATTTACGAGAGTTGCATTCTATATTTTTCCTGAAGGCATTAATGCGTGATGCGTGAATTGAAATATGGGACAGGAATCGGGATGCTGTTTTGTGCTTCGTTTGAACAGGCGAGTCGGGAACGAATGCGTCTACCTGTAGCATTATGTATTTGGTTATAGACATGATGACAGTTGAAATGGGTATGGCCAGTGTATTATTGTCACCCATTATCTTACATTCCTTTTATTTGTGTTTTGGTAAAGATGGTGTGAACTTTTATCGACGATATTTTAACCAAAATAATCCATTATTGTTGATAGATATTCAATGCACATAAACTAAGTTTTTCTCATGTATAATATGGCTAAAATACATATATACTAACTTTAGGAGTTTAAACCCCTACCCCCGTTTACCCTAGCTTTTAAGCGTAATTATTTGCGAAAAATAAATAACCAGTTGGTAAACTTTTTTTGCTCATATACGTAATATTCAATTACTCAAAGTTTTAGTAAAAAAATAACAGCCAATTTTCTACTTCTGGACTGCAACTTTGTATCCAGACCGTTAACTTAATTTATTTCGTTTTCAGCACTTGTATATAGTCTAGCTGGTAGAACGATGCAATCAAAATAGCCAAGAAACAGTTACTCAGTAAATCTCACCTAATTCCTATCTTCTAACAACAGATAATTGTCTGCAACAATAAATTGTCAACCAATAACTCTACTCGCCTACAATTGTAAATAAATCGTGGTTCGCCAGTAGTGTGTAACGAGTTTAAACGGGGCTCCGATATCTGGGCAGTCCAACTTCATGTTATGGATTGTACAGTCACCGACTGAAGTACGAGTTTTTGATCAGTCTCGCCTTGAGGCCGATGAACTGGTTTATTAATCATACTGCACTCTTTGTCTCTCCTGTACCAAAATAAACGAGTAAAGAAACTGTGTACACAAAGTGTTGACGCTAATATAATTTATTAAATTGTTTGGATATAATAATAAATAATATTAACGTCATTTAAGAAACGATCTTGTGAAGTTGAAATTGGGTGTTTAATCTTTTGTTTTGGCTGCAATGTTTTTGAGATAATCCGTCGACCTACTTATTTTATTTAAAGCACATGTTTTTATATATCTACCTACAAGTATCATGCAGACTGCATGTAGGTAATAATCATTTAAGATAACGGCCCCAAATTATTGAGAACAGGGAAGGAAGATTATTAATTTGAGCTGTTTCTAAACGTTTAAAACGGCAATATTATATCTTGATATCAAAGAAATAAAAAAACACCTTTTTAATAAACTTCAATAATGTTTCTTCAGCCTATTACTACAAATTATAACTAAAAAACAATTAAAGTCCATTGAAGGCACACAATAATAACCACTCAATAATTTACCATTAAGTATATAATTATACATACATGTGTCTTTAGATGGCGTCGTAAACATCGAATCGCCTTTAAAGGTTCTATTAACTTCAGATAGGTGAGACAAAGAAAAACTAGTAGGTATGATCCATCGTACTAACAAGGTTGAGAGAAACATCACAAATGTTATAACTCATCTTTAATAAGGTTGAACTCACACTGAAAGATATTAAAGGGACCTGATATTTTTGATCAAAAGTGTTCAACTGTTCTGTTAGAAAACAATTTAGTTGTTGTTCAAAGTATTAATACAGTATAATACTAGAACCTAACTCATCATAGTGGATATGATCAAGATTGTTCAGTACCAATTACAGTTTGAGGTAATTTAAGCTGTAAATATCTTATAATAATCTCTCTAAAAATACTTGTAGGTAAAGTGACAGTAAATATATACCATAACATTTACTTACATATTTTAAGAAGATACCCTACTCTTTAGTTTCATAGCATTTACTGTGCGAAGTCGTAACTTATCGAATGATTAATTAATAAAAATTAATAGCGCTGACATTTCGAAGAGTTGCAATGAATTTCAACGATACTGCTCACGTCGGATCGCGTGGTCGTAATTATATAAGGTGCGAGGAGCTGACGATCATAACTTTAAGTTTTTGTTCGAATATATTTCATACATTTTTATCTCCCTATTGTCAATGAATGGTGTGAGGCTAACGACAGGAAAAAGCACCTGTTTTGCAGCCATATTAAGTGTAGATACCTTTTGATATTGCTAATAAATAATTCATTGTAGTAAAGACACTTCGTTATCCTATAAGCATCAGAAAATAAAGAGAAGGTACAGACATATACCTTTCTTAGTCTACCTTAAAGTTTAAAGTAACAAGTCTCATGATTTAGGTATGAAACCTTAGTAATTGTGAAGTCTGAAAACTTTCCAAAACAGCACCGAGTAGCGACGAAACTTACCAAGCTTCTGTGTTGCGGTAAAACTTACGGGGCATCCGCAATAAGTTACAACAAGTTTGTGGCAAGCCCGAAATCTGTACCTTTACAACACAGAGCCCCAAAATACGCCACAGTGTCGACATGTGCGTTAATTGTTCGCTAAAAGTCTAAGGATTTTGACACTGTGTCTTCAGTTGGTAAACGTTGAATGGTCGCAGTGGCCAGTATAAACATCAGGGTGTTACAAACTTATTTGCATTTACACGGGCCGAGTAATTGCGTTGCGCTACAGGGAGAACTTTAATTAAACTTAAGAGTCTTAAACTTAAGTAGATATAGCTTAAGTACGTAATAAGAAAAGTTTTGTTAATTACCTAGGTTGATACTAGGATTACCTACGTATGTACTCGGTTGAGATCGTTGCCAAAAGCGGAATTACCAAATTGGATGGGTACCTATATTTTTGCGGAACATGCTTGGGAAGACGGAGAGAATTTTCTTAAGGCAATTCGATATCATATGTATTGTTACATTATTACCTATCGCCGGATTGCTAGCTCTATTTCAGTAAGTCATTCTTTAATCAGTGAAGGGGGTTTTAGTGTACCTATCTTTATGTGGATAAATTCTGCATGTTACAGCCTCTAACCTAATTTGATGGTGAAGGAAAAATATAAACCACCCCGCTATGCCTGCTTATATTAGCGTGTTGTAATGTATGGAAAAAATACATATGCTGTAAGCTTTATTTAAGGTTAAGAAAAGAGGAGAAAATTAGCTCAGTTCAACATAATGTTTTTTATTTTAGTAATAAAATAGCAAAGTAGAAAGTGCAAAATCTTTATTAATTTTATTGTTTATTAGTTTACCATTTCCTTTACAATTTCTTAAGCAGTTTTGTTTTATAGCAATAATCACCATCCTCCTAATAGCATTTATTGTAAGAGGCTAATTTAGGGTAGTAAAATAATAATAAAACCTCGACCGCACAAGAACAACTATTCTCTCAACAAATCATTTGCATAAGAAATAAATAAAAACGTTATTTATAGCATCTTAGCGTTAATTTCCGCACTTCTACTAGTCTTAGTATAAACGCATTAGTCGCCATTAAAAAGCTATATTCAAATCCCGTTGCCCATATCTAATTGAATAAACTAAAATAACGGAGAAATCTAAAATACATAAAAAGTACGAAGTAACAACGCTTTCAAATCAGCTGTGAAATCAATCAATTGATTAGTGACGGTTAGATTGATAAAACAGTTCGTATAGTCACAATAAATTGGAATTGATTGTATCAATAGTAAGTTATAATTTAACAAGTTGTAAGGCGGAGGGCACACTGGTAGCGTCTGGTCGGCGCCGGTGGGCAGAGGTTGATTGGTTTTCTGTATCTGATCGCTTGTAGGTAGTGAGAATACTAAGGGATATAGATCGGTAGGTACTAATATGTACCTGAAAATGTACATTGCCGCTTAAATGCTTTCAATTCAATTGATTTTATGTTCCTATATGTTGGCGCTTTGGAATACGCCATGAGGTCCTTGTGTAAGTTTGTTATTCTTATGTATTTTTAGACAGCTTTTGCGCATAATTATGAAAAAGTAAGTAATCCTTTACTTAACAGTGTTTTAATCCCAATATTTTTGAACTTTTACAGTAAGTATTTTTAACTGCCCATGTACGATTGACTACGTAAGTTAGATAGGCATTTAAAACTCTAACCTTCTCGACTTTTAACTAAGCATGAACCAAAACAATTGAATACCAAGTAGAGCGTATCCTAAAGGGCGTGTACCTATCGAATTTCCAACGAGATTCAATTGATCAACAAAGATTAATCGATACAACCAATAACAGACATTAAACCAAAACTATTCCAAAAGCATGTACACTACACGTATGCATTACAAATACAATTTATCAGCGTTATCATACCAAGCAATCGATATAAAAATAATAAAAATACACTCTTGAGAGTAAAAAAGTAATGGAAAACAAGTCAAATCTCTCGGTTTGGTGTTCGTGAAATCGTGACTATTATATTTGTATACAGCGTGTTATAACAGTAACACTTACCGTTAGTCATTCGCTAGTGTGAACTAGGTATTACCTGGCTCCTGCATTTGTTTTTAGCACCAGTATGCTAGATATTAGAACATAAAATAGAGTTTTTAATATTAAAGTAATTGATTGGAATTTCTCTTTTTTATGTAGTTTTCAATTGATTTTTAAAATATTCATAATTTTTGCTAAAACTATGAAAATTTTTAGATGTTTATTGTTAAATTAATTTATTGAGGCACTTAAACTAATAAATGGATCTTTTATTAGGCCACTTATTTATTCTTGTTACTTTTCAATACTAAGGCAAAACGCTAAGTAATTTGTGCTCCCCTTATGTTTTTATGAAACATTAATGAAATGAATGTAGGTACATATCAGACGTTTTAATTGACAGTTTCTTGTCTATAAATGCAGAGAATTTATGATGATCAATTTAGAAAAACACACAGTACATAATCATAGCTTAGTAAACCAACGAACATCACTTACTTTCTCTGTTATGCATACAATATTGTACCAGAAACCTTATAATTAATAGAAGGAACTACCGTCCCTACGTAGTTTAATTACTACTTCCATACTATTTACTTAACATGTTGGTAAATTATAACCTCATGCTCTGCTTACCCTATTAGGTACTTATAAAAACAGGTAACAAACAGTTGTGTACAAAACTGTAGCTAAAAAAATGCAATATCATAAATACCTAAAATCCTACAATTAATAAAAGAAACTGCTCGATTCGTTATACACAATGAAGTAAAGAAATAGTAGTTAAAGTTTATCTAAAAAAATATTAACACACCTACTTGAAAGTAAATTGTAACCTTAAATACTAAGCCTATGTTACATTTTCTGCGTACTCTGTTTACCCCACTGAAGAATCATGTGACATAGTGATGTAATATGTCGTAACACTCGTAACTAGAGATAAAATGATTCTGATGCACCTACATCGTACATATTTAAGGGGCCGTAGACACAAATTGAAAATTATGGCCTAACTCTCACAGTAACGAGTGCGTTAAATTATATTACGAAGCATGTTTATGTGTGCATTCGGCTGTTTTTAGATTGGACAGCCCTTAAATTTGATTTTAGTTTGTTTATAAAGGCGTTTATAAAAATTAGTATAAACATTTCGTGGACTTAAATGTCATAATCGTTCTTTAAAACTAAATTATTTTATAATTAATTGTTATTTAAGTTAATGTTATGTTTCTTTAAATTTTTATTTACAATTTAATACCTAAAAGTTTAATAATTAAGGAACGTAGCCGTTTCTTAATAATAACACTTTTTCAATCTATGTGGGTAAATACTTCATATAATAAATAATTAACTTGGAAGAGTCATAGAAATAATGTTTTTCAACTTTAAAATAGATTTTTCAGCCGGATAAAATAAGTACAAGATTAAATGAAAAAAAGGCAGGAGGCCTTAATAATTCTCTTTGATGGCCATCGTCTCTATTTGTTATATTAAGCTGTTTTATTTATGCGACTAAACTCTTTGGCAAATGTGCAAATTAGAAATTATTGTACTCTCTACTATAATTTATGATCTGAATGTTTAAACACTTGACCGATTGTTGATCTGATTATGTACTCATAAGTTATGTCAAATGAATTACATGTATAAATGTGAAGAGAAATGAAAAGTAATTCCAATGAATTTTCATCTAAAATGAGATGTAGAATTGTTGTAACATTTTTATTGACAACATTCAAACTGCCCAACGGCATTATAACTTACTAACTTCTTTATCAACTATACATACCTACTTACAAATTATAGGCACAATTCATGCAAATTTTGCTGAGTAAATACGAAAAAAATATTTATTAAAAAAATTAAGAATAAGATTTAACACAATCTATTTTAGTTTAAACTCGTTGTCAACTATTTTATAAAACAATTCTCACAAAACTAATTGTTTATCGTGCAACTAAAAATATACCTTAACATGATGACAATTGAGTTTATTTCACATAATCTTAAATAAAAATACAAAAAAAAAACCTAGGCATGTTCTCACGTATTCAGTGTGCTACCATTTTCAAGGTTAGATGTTGATAAGACAGTACACATAGGCCGGTGGTAGTTAAGATGACCATTTTCCACATCAGTTGACCACATAGGTCATATTCGTACGTGACTAGCATTTCAACTAGTAAACTGAAACATAGGCCTAGAAAAAGATTTGTAGATTTGCTGGAAACTAAATAAAATAATATTGTTTATTTTACAAAAATACGGCTTGTAAATTCTGTTCAAAAGCCACTTCTCATACAGATGACTGCAGTGAAAATCACACTTGTTTATTTGTTTACCTATAAATTTATTGAGCATGTTTAATAAGCTAATATACGATGTTAGGTGAAGTTTAAGACTCAACTGACAAGTTTAAGTCTGAGTAATAAATTGGTTTTCAAACTACAACCCCAAATAACTTTGTTTGAGATATGAGAACAACTTTCGCAATAATTTACATCATAAACTTGCTTAGTAAGGCATTATGTTTTTCTTAAAAAGTTTCTAAACTTATCATGGTGCATACCTATTCTAGCACCTACAGCCACTTTTTTACACTTGTCTACCCTGAAAAGTTTATTATTCTAGATACATTTCCAACACGGACGCTTCAATTTTCTCTAAAATAATTAATTTAAATCATATTAAAGTAATCGATATCTTCGCGTCATGATTGCTCAGTAAAAAGGTGGTGACACGTGATGCTCAATTTCTCCTTGAAATAACGCATTAAGATAATGAACTACTGCTACTACATGGCACAAAGGTAATAAACAAGATAACTGACTTAAAAATACATAGAAATCTAGTAAAAATGTATAATAGAGATTTAAAACGAATAAAGGTAAATGAAAGCACAACAATCATGGTTATGTTCGCGCGTGCACTAATTCTCAGAGTAACGCTACTTGCGAGGAAACGTCAAAATAAACGCGAAACACGTGCCGTACTCAGCTCATATAAATTCCGCAAGTTTCATTTGTGAGCTTGAGTGTGGTGCAAGTTGTTAAGCGGAAGAGATTTATAAGAAAACGATGTAGAAAAGAGCACAAATAATTCTTTTGAATTTTAATTCCACTTTTGATTTTATTTATCATTAATATATTTTATAATGTTTTGATTTAAATATTAAATAAGCGGTGATTAAGAAAGCGGTGGACTTAACCAAATAAAATTCTAAAAAAAAAAACATTATGCTAGTATGTAACTACCGATGGTTTCCTGCCTGGCCCTTTTAATCATTGGTTACCAAACTATTCATTTTGCATACATAATACACATTTAAATAAGTATCACTTTTATAATCTAAGTAAATAAAATAAGTAACAAGAGGCACTAGTCAAAATTACAAAAGTATATAATTTGACTAAATTATAATAAATAAAACAATCAAGATCAACCTTCATAAGCAATTTATTATAATCCTCCGCCTATTCGTCTATTTAGCATAGAGCCCCTTATAATATAGAGCAGGTACTTCTATTAAATGCCGGTAACTACCTTTGATCATTGATAACATTAATGCATTTTCATAATTAACCAAACTTTCTTCTACCAAATTAAAAACGTATTTTTTATAATTTATTTTAGACATGTAATTATTTTATAAGTAAATTATATTGTTATCTAACTAAAGCTTATTTCAAAGATCAGCCAATTTCACACATCATAAAGTTTGAAAGATAACCGCTTGCGTTTGTGCGTTGCACCGTTTTCAAAAGGGGCATGTTTAAGGTATGAAAGTCATACGTTCATGAACATTTAAGGTGTCCAGATCAAAGGGCCCTTTGACTTTAATTACAGAATGGTCTCATGCTGTTTCTTTGGAAAACAAACCGTTGATAGACACCTTAATGAACCGAGGATATTGGCTTCAATTAGCTTTGTTATTTTGACACCTTGTATGTTGCTTTGAAGGACAACTAAATAAAGGACTTGAGTGAATTTGCTGAAAGGTTAGTCGTCGTACTTTTTTGGTTTAGTTTTAATTGCAAATATCCTGCCTTTGATTTTATGAGAATAACGTCTTTATTGTATGGTACAGACGAATTTTACCGACTTCTAAAAGAAAGGTTTTATGTTAGAGAACAGAATTCCTTATTTTTTGTATATTGTAGATCAGTTATTTTGGATTATATTAGGTACATAATAATCAGCATTGTGTATTTTGTTTTTATCTATTCAAGCTCATTATAATACTAAACATATTGATATTTAATGGAAATTGAAAATCGATATCAACAAAATAGATTAACTCAAGGATTTTACATATTTTGTAAAACAATTTCAGACAGGTGCATGAATAAATGATTAAGTCATAATCGACCTACGCTCAAAATAAAATAAGCTTTAAATTTAATATTTAAAGTTTATTTTCAATGAATAGTGCAATCAATTACTTAGTATATCTTTGGCACATTGTTTCAAGTATCATTATCAGTCCGTAAGTGTCAGATACTTAACAAAAGCCTGCAGCCAACCATTAAGGCGATAGCTCGAAGTATTACGTTACTATGCCGAGCAAATAGATTACTTATTGAACGAGGTGTTTTATGAACAGCTTAGGGTGTGTTTAGAGCTTTTTTAATATTTTATACGAATAAAAACCTTTCTTTTGTTGTCATTTTTTCATCCATTGTGGGCTAAAGTAATTACAACAAGTTATTGGTGGTGGGTTTCCAAACGTCGTTTTCTTGTATATTTACACAAGGTTTGGTGTAAAAATACTACCTCATAAATACAATTGACTATTCAATCGAAATCTTTTAAAGAATCGTCGATATTATGCGAACGATTGGGGTCAGAGATTCGATGTCACAACTTTCAATCTTGATGCACTCCGATGCATTGTAAAAACCATTAAAATGTCAGGGTGTGTTATATATGAAAGTGCACGTATAATGAGGTTTCGTTGCCAAAACCAATGATTCATATTCTTAATGACGTCAACGTTGCTTGTTGCCAAATGAAGGTTAGGTGGAGGCAGGCATATAGCCAATATGATATATATCTACTCGGCATTAACATTTGGGTAATTAAGTATGAAAATATCAACATAATCATGGATACCTAAATTTTTAGATTTCTATTTATCTGGTGAACACAAAGAAACACGCAAATATTTACGACGGAAACGCTATTTCAATGTTCTATTTTCTCCAACAAAAGCACACAGCCCCACCTTCTACAATGCAGCGTGCACACCCACTTTATTTGTTCACCCATAGGAGTCTAGATAGATAGGTATTACGACCATATCTAAGATAAGCTAGCCGCTATACACTAGGTACACAATACCGGGCTTCTATTCGTGCGCGCGTGGGCAAACACGAAAGCAATACTTCATAGGTTCTACTAACAAACCCTTTTGTGCTTACGAAGTTACGGCGGCCTCTAAAGCATGTCAGTGCGCTATATTTATAACACTACGAGTTATATCCATGAGTAATGGGACTTATGTACCCCGCTGCATTATACTGTTGTAAATCCAACGTAGTGTCGCGTTTACTATTTAAATGTATTCATCCGTGAGTTTATCCGACGTCATGGCGAGAGGCTTTCGCGTGGCTACAGACACCCATGAATAATTTTCGTATAAGCCAGTTGGGATCTTACGTCTGTTGTGATTGCCTAAAAATATACAAACGTTTCTACGGAATTCCATGCTAAAATTCATAAACACCATTCTCAAACCGAATTATAAAATCGATTAAATCGAATACTTTTCTTAACATTTATCAAAGCTCTAAGTATAGGCAATTTTCTCATACACGCAAACCTTATTGATTTCTGTATTATTTTCTTTAATAAAGTTTGCAACTATCAGGTTATTTCTTAGTTAATTTCAGTAGAAATAGATGTTTATCTTCGAAGACAAATCGCAAGTGTCATCTAAAGAAAACCCGTAATTTAATAGTACTGAAAGCAATGTTCGAGCGATTACTTATGCTCTTTCGCGATATATAAATCGATGAGGAATAGCTTCAGTCGATTATAATTTTATCGAAATCTTCAGATATTGTTTCAATAATTTAATTCACGAAACTCTGAAATAGTAAACCTCTTTTGATTGGGTAACAATCAACACCAGCTGTGGTATAATTTTCGCTTTAAAGCGCTTTCAGTTGTTTTATGGTAAAACTCTTTTATACAGTAGTCGTACTCCTTAAATGTACGTGTTTACAACCATATCAGGAAGGTAGAATTGGGTTTTTAGTTTTCATCACTTATTATACAAAGTGCAGCGACACAATGCAGCTACTTAACACTTTTATTCCATAAGAGTTTTACTTTCTCAAGCGAGCCTTAAAAAGGATAAGAATTATGTTTCAAGGTGCAAGAGGTCTTACTAAGTCATGATTTCTTAAACATTTTAAATGTAGAATAAATATATGTTTTACAAGAATAAATACCAACAAATATTTAATTTAATAAATAAATTCAATTAAATAAATCAATTAATATTGATTCCCATTTCTTTTTTTTAAACAAAATCTGCATATTGTATTCGATTGTCTTTTGTTTTTTGTGAAAAAAGCGCTGGTTCCACATAAATCTTGAATTGAATTTCAAATATCAATTCATTTCACTTTTATCGACCACCGGTACCTATATGAACAAAAGTGAAAACGCTTTAATTACGGATAGGTACAGATGTGAACAGATTGTGTAACTGACGTGTTAAATTACCCGTTCATTAGTTAATAGCGTTATAAAACTCCGATTTTATGACGAATGATTATTTTAAACGTAGTTTTATACGTTAATCGTCGATCAATGTGGTATAAAATGTGGCTAATAGGTAATGTGTGTTTAATTATAATTTGTTGATGTTGTATTTTATTTGATCGTTTCGTTTCAAATGAGTTTGTGATTTGAATAATTAGTTTATTGGGGCTGGGTTATCGAACTCTTTTTCGTATGCGACTGCTTTTTTTCTTTACCTCATAAAATACTGCTTTCAACTCTTTGGTGACTTATATTGAGCTTCTATAAACTAGAATGCGACTGCTTTTTTCTATTCCTAAAAAAACTAAATTTTTACTTTTTACTAGATATTGTGCCTTTATAAATTAGAATAAAGTTTACTAAACAGTACATTTACGTATTATTTTTTTTATCATCATTGTAAGTCTATCAAACGACTTCGCGCCTAAATAATTTATTTTCCTTAATTGCTTGCATAACTAATTGTTTTTAAGCCATGTATACGATGCCTATTGTATAAATTTGTAAACATTAATTTGTATACACGTGTAGTATATGCTTACAATACTTAAATTGGCTTTTAATTAATTTGTTTAATTTATGCTAAATAATGTCCATCGTAAAAGGTTTATTTATAGATATTCCTCTATTCCTGTTTATTACTCTGAGTTGAACTGTAGATCCTAACAGATACCTACAACAAACAAAAAAACTTAAAAAAATCCGTTTTAATCGTATGAAGTCTATTGCTCTTTTATTTGTAAAAATTGATAATAGATAACTATAATTTTATTGACTTTTGGTAGCTCAATTAGAGACCATATTAGTAACTAAGTATCAATTATTACTGTAGTATACTAAGTAATAAAAAAAAACATATCATGACTTTTTAATATTTTATTTGGAATGAATACCTACATTTCATCTCATGTTACACAATTTGAATATTTTAGCAGTATTATAAAACTAGATTAATTCTATTAAAATTCTTTACAAAATTAATACCCAAATTCACTTATAAGTGCAATAAATAACTAAAGACTAAAGCTGCGATGCCATTTCGACCCGTATCAACATAATCATTAAGTAATTATTCAAAACTATTTATATTATTCCTACATAAATCAATGAAGCAATTTAATTACTTAATTAAAATTATTACTTAATTAAATACAATATGTATTAAAGTTATTACCACTAGCCTAAATGTAACGAAAATTACGTAACTAATTCGATCACTACCGTAGCCTAATCGTTTCATGGCTTTTTAAATCATGAATACGGTATAACAGAACTATTACAAGAAGGCTCCCACAGCAAAGGTATTCAAATTACTGATAAAAACAAGCGAGAAATTGTAATCGTCCGCGCTCAATCAAAACATAGTTAACCTGTAAATGAAGCCGGTGTTCAGAAGGATCAACTGTGACCCAAGGAAGCATACTTAAACATGCGCCTTATCAGGCTCGAAAATTGTCGTTGGAACTTTCGAAACAATAAATCTTTGGGAGCTATGGAACAAGCGATGAGCTAATGTTAACGTTTAGCGAGAATAGGGTTAATGTATAAAGTGGGCGGTGGGCTATTGTTTGGTAGACAGTCACTTGTCTGATTGAGGATCGCTGAGAGATCGTATCGGCGAGTATTCAAGTCGAAGCTGTAGGGCTGATATTATCTTTAAAGACTAAAGATGAATACAGAATGGGTTTTAGTGTATTTTTTTTTATCAGGACTACCCAAAAGTATGTCCTGGAATATACTAGGCATATTTTTCATATACGATAATTTGACTCCGCAAAATTTTTAACTAAGGAAATGGGATGGAGATAGGTACTTCTGGCATATTTAAGAGTTGAAGAATCACACGTTCATTAACATTTAAACAATATGGAAACATGATTTTCGTCACGCTGTTCTCTTGGCTCCGTACTTGAAAAAGTTGGTAAAAAGCGGGACAAGTTTCCCGTTAAGTCAGATAAAGTTGAAACTTGAAGCGGCCGTTTCAAAAGAAGTGGAAACATTCGAGAAATGCCGATAGCGTGTCTGGGCCCATTGATTCACTGGTTAAAGAAACGAGAACGTAAACGATTGCGATGGCGAAAATAAAAATTGTAGATTTAATTTGCATTTTCTTTCTAAAATCTTTTTTTAGTTTTGACTTATTATTTTTTTCTTTTGAGCAGGTACACTATATGTACACTTTATATTCTACCATAAAATTGGGTTAGAAAACGGAAATGAACGACTTTTTATCACATATTTTGCTCGAGCCTGAAATTTGGAACAATACTGTGAACCAAATAAGCCTTTGAGCTTTAAGGGTTTTTTTGCAAAAATCGTTTGAAATACCAGATCATTTTTTATTAATTACTTATTTTTATAAACCCCTCTGTAAATTTAAATAGTTCAAAAAGAAACGGGTACGTCCTATCCCCAGATTACGTACAAAGGTACTCTCATCATCAGTTTACTATAGGTATTTAGTCACCTCAAACAAAAAGACAACTGCTCATAATTACTTAAGCACGTCCCTACAAGGGCTCCCGACTTGTTGGCATCCCGATGATTTGTACATAAATTCAATATTGTCACTATATTTTATTACCGAACCCATAATTAGTTATTGTCCATTGTTTTTAGCTATTATAAAATGCCACGCTTGACAGTTTTTCTATGTGACTCTTAAGAAACATTACACTGTATTTTTTTTATATGTAGCTACGAGTACTTATGTAGGTACCTATATTTTATATGGTTTGAAATTGACTTTCCATTTCTGTGGAAGTAAATGCTTTAGTAGGTACTTTACTGATTTATAATGTCGAACGTCAATATATTTCTCGATTTGGCGTCTGCAGTTTATTGGTTGACGTAAACGAATTAAAGCTTCGTTTTCAGGTCAAATCGTTTGCTGCAATACGAAACATGGATTGTTAGATATAAATTAATGTTTTTAACTGATATTTATCATGGTTTCTTTTTCTGTTTCAGGTAATCAAGTAAGTCATCCGATGTTACCAAGTATACCATATAGAAAGTAGTATGTGATTTAGTTTTAAGTTATGTTACCTACCTACCTACATAATTTGAAAAATTAGGGTAAAATATTTTTGAAAATTTACACATTTAAATTACTAAATTTTTTAAAGAAACATTTTCATTCTTATGATCTCTTCTTTATGTTTCCGTCTTTAATTCCGTTTGACAAAAAAAAAGCTCTGTTTTGTAATCAAAATGAAAACTCTGAACAGCTTTAACAAGTTCTGCAATTACCTATTTTATTTACTCAAAGTTACATAGCTATGTTACCTTCATACAGTAGGGCAGTGTAGGCATGTAGGCACCTAGCAGAGTTCAATAGTAACAAGCCAATAAATTGTCAAAGACGTCTGGATATTTCGAATGCTTTTTATTAACAAACATTGGAGTCACGTATACCATATTAATTGCCTACTTTTGCGGCAGCTGATATCGACTGAAGACCGGTAAATTGTGGTAAAAACACACAATTTATTGAGCCGACACTGTAAGTTATTGACTGAATCGAAATACTTGGTACCTAGTTTTTTTGAAAGCCTAGGTTTTTGTTGATATGTTATTGTACCGAATTGATGAGGTTAATCGGTTAGGTATATAAAACCAATGTCACCTTGTTGTTGTTTATAAAACAAGAACAAGTTTTTTAATTTTTTATTCGTGTTTGGTTCTTAAATAATCTTTAGTTCATTATCAAGGTTTAATTTTAGGTTCTTAAAATTATGTCAACTCATGAATTTGCATAGTCCTAAAACTTTATAGTATAGAGACCTACAATTCACCTCCCAAATCGAGAAGATAGTTTTATAAAAAGTGAGTTTTCTTTAATCGCTTAAAAAAACATAAAAATCTTGTAACAATATTTGAAGAACCATAATTTAATGCACTTCGCAACAAAGTACCCCGAAAGATACATTAACAAGGTGAACCGTTAAGTTCAGGGCTTATACGTGAAATGGCGAGCCCTGTAGGTGTATAATAAGAGAAAACCCAGGCTAATGGTTACCTTGTTACCATTGATTGGACAGGCATCAGCTAAGTACCCACTTTTCTGTACCTACAATGGTAATTTGAGGCAGGGAATGGTCACATTGACAGCGATAAGCGGGTTTTAATGAGCTTTTTTATATTCTCAGCAATTAGTATCGTATTTGAACTTCGTAAAATTGCATCAAGTGTACTTGACAACATAATAAGTTAATCAGGGTCAAAAACAATGTACCCAAGACCTTTACCAAATTTTAAAGAAGCTTTTAATCTATATGCCTATGTTTCTTACAAGGTTTATTTACTAGGAAACCGCTGGCGCTCATGAAGACGCATAAAATGAAGCCTCTAACTCATTTCTAAGTTTTTGTACCTCAAGAAAATAAATAAAAAATGATTATAAAATTATGTGTCCAAACTTTCAAAGTGACTCTTGATATCAAAATTATTTAGGTACCTACATAAATGATGAACAAATCTAATTTCCCCAGCGTAATACAAAATTCCACATGCAAAAAAAAACCCATTTCACTGCTTTTTAATTCAAAGCGTAACACCGTAGGCGTTTATTAAAAAGCTCTAATTTGTCCCGCGCGCGGGCTAACTTTTGAACGATTGTAAATCGCACCCGCGCCTGCTTTATAGCAGCGAGTAGCCGCCTGATGGCACGCCATGGCAAACAGCCACGCCAACTCCATTATTTTAAAACTTTACCAACCAACTGTTTAATCTTCGTCGCTATTAAACTTAGGCGTGGTTTGTGGATACGACTTTTTAAACTTAACTAGTAAACAAAATAAGAAAATGAATTATTTTTTAAGAAAAAAATATTTTCAAAAAAAACAAGAGGCCAAAATTACAGATGGATGTTTACAATATTGAAAATAAAATTTGATTGGGTATCTCAGAAGGACTGATAATGACATGTAATCTCGGAGACATTGCTCTTACAAACAATTTAAGGTAATAAAAATCCTCAATAACAAAAATCAGGCAGGTAATTTTCATACCTAAGTAGGTATGAAACAAAACCACATAAATTCCGCGTCCTCAAAATTCGAAGAACACAATAAACGCAGTCATCGACGCCTACCACGTTCGCAAAAAAAGACAATTTCGGACCCCGATGATAAACTGGTTTTCGAACGGGTAATTCGTCTTATCTTCCATCTCTGTCGCACCTACTAAACTAGCATACTGCAGGAAGAAGATGCAAAGCATCAGGTAAGCTAAAACCGGCGATACCAGTTTTATTTATTTCTTAACTTGTTGCTGGCACATAAAACATTTTTCGATTTACGGACCAAAGCTTCGGTAATTGCTTTAGCATCGGACTTGACTAATTTGCATGGTATGAATTTTAAATATGGCCGCTGTTGCGAACGTTAATAAATTATATCTTGGGCGCTGCCTGTCTTTATATTTGCCAGTTGTTCGGACGCGTAGGAAAGGAGAAAGATAGGGTGTCCACGTAATTGTCTCTATCTTTTGTTATTAAATTAAATATTATCCAGTAGAATTGGCACCTGCCACTTGCAGTTTTATTATAAATAATATTGATTTTATCAATTATTTATAAATTACTTAACTATTAGTTTCTATCTAATTTTAAGAGACTTATTAAGAATTTACCTATCTATCTACGATGATCTCAGTCATACAAATAGGTATACAGATTGCTTGTATAAATAAATATGAATCCCGTATTTATTTATTATGTCATACATAACAAGCAGTAAATCAATCGGAATATGATTTATTATGGCGGCAACAGCTATACAAATCATATCATCTTATTACATGCTAGTAGCGTTACTGGTATTATAATTGTGCTGATCAGTCATTATAAACAACATCTACAGAGAAGATAATTTTTTTAACCTGCCCTCACTCGCAAATACATATTAAACATAACCTATTTAATTGTCTATTTGGTAATATTATCACTACACGGTAAAAAATGCACCTATCTACATACGTTCAACCTAACACTACCGAACATCGATTGATCACTTTCGTAAAATTAAAAGAAAAACATCTGAAGAGAAAATACAGTATACCTCATTATATGTATTACTAGTAACACATCCATACATCATCATTACATTAAAACTAGTAAATAAGGCTTAGTACAGAATCTACACCAGAGTCCGCAAATAAATCGCAAATCGAATTCCAAAGACGCTTTTAAATCATGACAATACCAGATACAGTGCGCGTTATCAATTAGAACTACTTAACAAAGATAAAATCACACTTAACAAACATCAACAGCTGAAAGAGTGATCTTATTCCGTGTGATTAGGGCTGTGAATCGTTTGGTTATAAGTTTTGTAGCTGCAAATACGTGTTGGTATAAGGATCGCTCGCTTCGGGCACGTAGCGCGTAATAAATAAAGGAGAGAAGAGTTAAGACTCGCCGTGAGCTTGTTCCTTATCTGTCCGACTGTGTGTACTAGGCCGGGTAACCCTACACCAAGTTAGACGCTTAGGTACATCGGAAAGTATATTGTTGTATCGGTTTACAGAAGATAAGTATTCAATCTTTTAAGGGTTATGTAGAGTTCGTTTTTCATATGAAAATGTTTGAACGTTTTTCAGTTTTTGTTTTTTAAGTTGAGTGATGGAGTTACCTACTTGTGTTTTAAGTAATTTTTTTATGTAAGAACATACTACATATAGGTAAATAAGATTTGACATCAGATACTCTATGTCCTAACTTTATCGGTCGTTAGTACATACCTACCCACATAAGAATTAACATTTCTTGAATAGTTATGTTGATCAAAGTTTAATATCAAACCTAAAAGCTTAAGTAATTCATATTTTATATTCCGATATTAAAAGAAAAAAAAAATGTATTTTTCATTAAGTACTACCATTTTAAATGCTGTAAAATGCTTAAATGTATTGATGATATTTATAACTTACGAACAGACAACGGAATTGCAATAAATAACCCTTGTAAGCGAGTGGTTATCAATAACAAGTTGCAGCTGGAAAACCTGCATTAGCAGATGTTGCCGTGCCATACATTTTACATTTCTTTTGCCAACAACGCCTGAAAAAACTCATTTACAGTTATGAAAAAGAAATTTCAGCAAATTGTATCTACCGTTCCACTTACACGTCGGTGTAATAAACAAAAAACCGAATAAATATCTATACAGAATGTCAAAGAATACTTATGGCAACATTATTTCTAATAGATTCGCGACCGTTCTTACTCCAGCGGTAACCAAAATTGAATCTTTTTGCAAAAGAAATAAAAGTGAAATTTGAATACACCTAAGTTTGGCAAGCAACGGGGTGCCGGGCAGAGGGGCTGATTTATATTGGAGCAATGCAGCAGTGGAGTAGTGTGCAGTTAGTATTGATTTCCATTCGTAACGCCCATTTCCCTCCCCGCGTGCATCTCACCTCACGCACCGTAACAATGGCAAAAGGCCAAGTATCCAACGTCGGTGACATTAAAAAAATATATAGCCAAGTAAATTTGAATATGGAATGTCTTCGTTTAAATTGTGACACGCGATGTATGCCCATGAATGCGGGAACCACGACTGTTAGGTGGTCATTAATTGATTTTAATCTTTATTTTTGAAAGGGTAGCGTTTCATTTGGCTTAGCAAAAGTGTTATGGCTAGGTCGCGTGTAAGCAAGATTCTATCCGGGCTGCGAACTGCTTCAGTGAGTCAAAACTGTTTACCAACGCAAACGTTCCCACTGATTGAAATCGGAGGAAAATTCGTTCACTAACCATTTGTACGTATACTATTTACTATTTCCCAAATGTTGATGAAGGTTATTTGTACGAGATGAATTCTTGACGATTTTCAAAAGAAGTTTTAACCTTCTAAAAGTGTTAGTAATCTACCGACTATAAATGTATTTTCAGGGGCACAACATTCACGATGATGGATGATTACTTACACAAACCTTACCAGTAACAGAATAATTGAGGAAATAGTTTGTAACAGACTTCAATTAACTTAATGAAAAAAAAACATCTGAAAATCGGCCCAAAAACTCGTCATCAGAATAATCACTTCCCTTGAACGGTGTCAGCTTGTAAGTAGTAAGAAATAAAAAGGTTATGAACTATATCGCTATGATAAACGTTCGGAGTGGCCTCGACCAACCGACACACTCCCCGGGCAGGGGTCGTTGCCCTCCATTTCGGTTATGACACAGCGTGTACACTCAACACCACATTACGTAACACGGATATTACGAATTAGAATTTTTCAGATGAATTTTCGGGATATTATATTTTCTTACCAATATTTTCAATCTTGTTTACGGTACAGAAAAATAATTATAATTAATAAAACTAATTATGAAATTAATTTATAACACAATGTAATTTTGATCACGAAATATTATTCAGAATATAGAAAAAAATATGAAAATAATTTTATTATTTAATTTTCTTGAACTTGTTTGTGGTACTGTTTTTAAACCTTGCATGTGAACATGTGAAACATTGGGTAGGTGCAATTCAATCTAACATTTACCCATAGTAACATACTTACTTGATTTAACTATTCAGTACCTATTTACTTCCGTGCTTAGAATGTTTAATTGAATTCAATACATAAATAAACTAAGAACAAGTTTAAAACGACTGTAATAGCCACGGAAAAAGCCAATAAAAATATTGATCACGAAGAAAATGGCGCAAATCTATAAACATGACAGTTCGAGGTTATAATATTACAGAAATATAATAATTTATTATTAAGGTACAAGCCATCATTTCTATTGCATGTTGCAAATAGCTAACTGCAATGACTATTTATCTATACCAGTCAGTTAAGCAAAAAATATTTATTTCTGATTGAATTTTATGTAAAGCATGGTTTTAATATTTACCTATTAATAGGTAAATAATTATCTATTTACAGAAATAAAGCCTTGAAATTACAGAACATTGATTAACCTAACTATTTAATCTTTTAAATTAGTGCCTTTATTTTAATTGCCTAGGTATAGGTAAATAGGTGTTAGCTGTAGTTTATCTTGTGCCTATAAATTTAAATTCATGAATATAAATTAAATCTTTAAGGCGAGGGCACGGACAGTGTACGATGACGTCATCGTACAGTTAACGTGCGCCATTGGTGGATATTTTTGTAGTAGGTATCTTCACAATATTAGCGGAATATAAATAAATGTAAGAATTATCTATTCGAAAAATACTTAAACATTTTTTCAGATAATTTTTACAGCTCAATTTACTTGAGTTTGTTTTTTCTTATGTCAATTAATTAAGGATTCATTTCATTTTATAAGTTTGTAGACTTACCTGCAAATACGAAGAAAATAGTGACGGTAGCTAGTATACTATACTAAATCAGTTTATTAAAACGCTTCCAACTACATAATTAAAAGAAAATATTCTTCACAACACCGTTTAATTCTGAAAATTAATTAACTAAATCGCCGGTGTAAAGTTTGTCACATAAATACACGAGACGAATCTATTTCAGTGCGTCCGTTGCTTTTAATAAATATATCTAATGTCATCAAATTAGACTAACTTCTCCCGTAAAATATATAACGAACTAAAGTTGATGTAACAACTTCCTTAGATCACTAACGCGGACAAAGAAACAAACAAATAAACCTCGCTTAATAGTACACATTACTCTATTTTATGGAGTCTGAACGTACCTTATATATTTAACCGACTATAATAAGAAAGGGGGCCATCAATTCTCCAGTACGTAGGTATGTCATATTATTGGAAAATTATAAATAAGTGCATTAACTTAATGTGTTATTTCCAAAATGATTAACATAATTTTGTTTGTATGTTTGTACACTCATCTCTAAAAAACAAGTACCTAGTAAGATTTTTGAAATACTGTAATTTATTACCTTTACTTTAACTTGGAGAACAGCACAAGTTTTATTAAAATAGGATCAGAAGTTTTCAAGATATAGTCAATAGAGTGTATACCAGTGATTAAGTAGACACTAATAAATCACGTTGAAAGTAACAATAGTATAACTACAAGAAAATTAATATGTAGGACTTGCATTAGGCTTCAAATCTATGCAAGCGCGTGCAAAATCAATGGGCTACATTTACATACAATATCGAGTTCGGAATAGCAATGATTGCAGTTGTGATCCATCATTTTGTCCCGCAATCGTCATAGACCGGCCATAAACCTTTTCTATCAGCAATTCTTGTAAATCAATACAATAGAAATGTTTTATTGTAATTAATTTAAATTAATACAAGATGTATGTTTTCTTTCGTGCAGCCCTAGTTCCGGTACTTTAGGGTTGCCGCAATGCGTATTTTATTCCTTTGAGTTCCCTTTTCCGTATCTTGAGTCCTTTAATAATATTGAAATTCATGTTAATGTTGTTTTGGTAGGTGTCTAATCATTTTTTTTTTGTTTTCCATTTAATTTAAGGACTTTTCATGAAATATCAAGAAAATCCCTTTTTTAATACATGACTGTTACGACTATTCCTGCCAATGCGTAAATTTTAATAAGCCTGCCCATGAATATTACAGATATATGGTAGCAATAAAATATGACGTAAACGTGCTAAGTTTATTGAAAATCTTTGGAAAGTATGAACATTAAATAATTACATTTAAATTTATAATATTCATGTCATTACAAAGTGCTGTAAGTACATTTTTCGATAAGTATCTGAGTGACAAACGGTCTTATACCGTTTCGATTGCGCAGATTACTCGTACATAATTTCATGGCTACTATATTTTCGTCGTGAACCTCTGAGGGCGGACATTTCGCGTTTTATATGTAGGCTCGCTATAACTCATGTCGACCGTAGTTAAGATAACTCTCGATAAATCAGATTTACGCGTATGTAAAACTGAAGCGATAATTTTCACGTCCAATAAATACTCGCTCTTACCTCCGTTCGTTTTCACTCGTACCGTCACGAAATCGATTCAACATTCGATATTCGAGATTCTCGATTCTGTTCATAATCGGAAAAAGCTTGGGGCGAGTCGATTTATTTTTGAAAAGAGAAAGCATCGAAATATCGAGTTCGTCGACACCAACTCTTCCGGGTTCCGTATTATATGCTAAGGTTTAAATAAATAAATACGTCGCGTGAGACATTGATTCTTATCGCGTACCAATGAGATTTATTCGGGGCTTTCGACCGGATTTATCGTGTTACAAGGAACCCGTTCCGTGCCTACTTAGCTCAGTAAATAATGCTCCACCGAAATTAATGGTGTTCTTTCTTTAAATAGATGACTAAATACCGTGGCTCACGTTATCTCAGTTACCAAGCCTTGTTTATATTGGTTGCCTTACGTAATCTAAGCTTTTGGTTCCATTAAGACAGTGACCCCTACTACTGCATTATCGTGTTTTCGTATACTCAAGTACAGTTAATTTACTGGCTGATAAAATACATTATGTGCCTACTTTATTTACGGAAGGTAGATTTTTACAGTTAATTCTGGCAGGTTTCTAAAATTTATTGTAGCTGATTATAAATGAAAAGTAACAAAACATTTTCTTAATGAAAAAAATATTTTTAAACTAAGAACGTAATCAGGATAAAGTTATGTAGGTATACAAACTCTTTTTACACAGAGTACATTAGTAAGGGCATGCCCACACATTTAAGATCAGCAGAGTCAATGTCAGTCCACCGCACAGTGGTCGACTAATGTGAGACGAATATAACCAGCCTTGAACAACACTTTGTTTCTCAATGTTTTAAGGTAAGTCAACACACTGTGCGTTATCGCAGTTATTTGTGGCCTACGATATTAAATACGACGTACAAAATCATAATTCACTGTAATGTATGAACAGTGAAATCTTGGAACGAATAAACGTTTTTGGAGGCGAAATTGTATAGACATGTTTAATTTAAATGTTGTTATACTGTTTTTTTTTTTTAGATAAATAAAATGACCAATTATTTTGTAAAAAGATGTTAACTATTTTTTTTTTAATTGAATAAAATCAATTTGTAGCTTGTGGTGTGACAAAATAAATAGACGAAAGAAATCATTTGTAAGTTGGCTCGAAGAAAATATATTATTATTCCCATTTTTCAATTAATGTCACTCCACTGAAGCGTTATTTACGCATCCTATGTATACTTTATATTTCCTATTCTTCCATTCCCGCGCCCATTACAAAATATAATTAAACTTTTTAAAACCCTTATCAACACAACATCAGACATATTTATGATTGTTTAATAAATAATTTGACTAAATTTAACAACCGTTTTACGCACGAGCGGGCTCATTTTACCCGCAGTTAATTCCTTTACGTAAATTATTAGTTGGTTTCCCTCCAATAGTGCACGCACTCTATGCCCAAACATGAATAGATTTACCGACTAAGCCTTACATACAAAACGGCTCTGCAGCAACACGCAGTACTATCATTTACTATATATTTCGTAATCCATTGAACTTTATCATCGGCGCTTTGTAAAATCCGCCTGAAATAACAAAAGATAAAGCGCAATGTGTATCGGAATAAAACTCGAAATTTTCGCAGCACGCTGTTTCGTAGTCGACCGCGTTATACACATATAGCACATACAGATTCGGTACAACACAGAAATCCACTTACCCCTTACAGTGGGGCCCTTAAGAGTATCACGTTAGCTGTTTACAAGAAGGGCTCAATTTATTTATTCGTTCATTAAGCAGCGAGGCGGGGGATCTCTGCGAGAGACGAATTTTAGGATAATGGCTGTATGGTGTGCTTATGAGCATAGATTATTAAGGCGTATGCGGTTGATAGTAGAAAAGCCGTCATACAAATACAATCACATATTACATCAGCGTTCATTAACTTTTATACTTATTTCTTGGATTATATATTTTTTGCTATACCCATTTCGCAATAAACTCAGAATTTAACACACCATAGACAGAAAAAATATGCACCTTATAAAAATTCTGCAGACGCACTAAATACTACAAAATTTCCAATTCTAGAAATCCATCATAATCTGCCACAAAAATTGATTTTAAAATACGTTAAAAAACTATTACAGATAATAAATCAATTACACGAAAGGTTAACGAAATAAAAAAAACGTGAGAAACAACAAATCGATTCACCGTAATCGATGGCTAGTTAAAATCGAATCGTCGCACAAACGATATTAAACAAATCGTGTTAAATATTCCTTTTACGAACATCAAAGCAAAAGATAAAAAATATCTCAACAATAAGCATAAAAATGTTACAGTAGGTCGAGTGGAAAGAACCACATATGGTTAGTCTGTGGCTCCGTATCGAATCGAAAGCTATAAAACTGTACGCAGTTTTATAATTTAGTCTTACAAAGGCGTTAGATTGAATTTGGCGTGTAATTCAATAATGGTGTCGGAACACCGGCGGCACTCACAGTGTAGCACCGACTATTATCTGCAATCAACGATTTGACACAGAAAGATTGACCTTTTAATATGAAATTGCGATGCACCCAAGAGGATATCGTTAGGAAGTTCTAGAATGAATCGTTTAACATTTGATGCGGGATTTTACATAAACAAAAGACAAACACCTTTCAAAAACGGTGAAAGCTTTAAAGAAAGTTGTAAAACAATTCTTTCAAATCGTGACGAATCTGTAATTATTTATTTCCTAAATCTTGTCTTTTTATAATCATAATTGTTTCAATAAAATTCCGAGACAGTTATGTTGCGCAGATTTATTATATTTGAATGCTAATTGGATCTGTTCCCTACTCCACAGCCGACGTTCTCCATGTTAATTACTTAATTGCCTGACGATTTCATGTCGTACAGTGAAATTACTAGTTGTCAAGTGGTATACACAAACAGTAGTATACACTCGCATTATAATCCTTTTACCGCCGTACTTAACTACTACATACTGTACACGATACACTTTCAAAGAATTTGTTAGCAAAGACATCTCCTTTACGATAATGTTCGATTTTCTATTAAACTTGAAAGCGTTCCACGTCCCACATTCTTATCTCGAATGTTCTACGACATATTTTTCCAAAGTTTCCCGGCGCGAGCTTTCAGGCGGCCGCGTATAAAGCTCTATTCACACATGGCGGGAGATAAGGTAGCTTTCACACCATTAAGCCGCGCGCTGGAGCCCGGGGCTTTTCCAGATTAGATTATACACTCGATTTATGACGTCATTAAAGCTTTGATAATTACTCGGGACAGGCTGCGTAGGCGAGACGCGAGAGGGACGAAGCGGGGGGTATGGGAGTGCGCAGGGGGAGGGGGGTGCTTGTACTGTTTGATTGGATTCCTGGTACTGCGAGGGTTAAAGGATTAAAGTTATGGAGATTAGTTCGCCGCCCGCGGCCGCGCTTCGTTTATGTTAAAAGGTCTATAGAGATATGTACGGATAAGAGATTGGTTATTGCCAATTGTGATACCGTGGCAGGTTTTAATTTCGCATTGCTTGCTCTCATACGTTTGTAAATAAACTCCCGATTGGTTTTAGTAACAATAGCTTACAGTGTAAACGTCGATATATCGCATGATACGATTCGTGAACACGCAAACGATATTATTTACCAAGCGCTATCTGAATATACGAGAAAGGGAATTAACAACGCGGGCTTCTACGAAATTATCAATATTAATTACTAAGTAACTCTTAACACGGAATTAATTTGTATTGTTCCTACGCTTGTGCGTAAGATTATGTTTACCATATTCTACGTTCTTCGGAATCAAGTTGTCATAGCTTTGCAAGCTTTAACAAAAAGTTTTTGCTTTACTGTTTAAGGACAGTACATAAAAGGGCCACATTTTCTTCTTTTAATTTATTTTAATATAAGCGCGTATCCATATACAAACCTCGTTAGAATCTAGTTTAACTTGATGTTGTGCAGTTTTTATGCAAGATGACTTTCAAGTGACATTAGTCTATTTTCCCACATGTTGTTTAAGCATATAGGTAACATATTAATGATTCCACACAACCAGAATTCATTCATAAAGAAAAAAATAAAGACAGTTATTTTCAGTAGTTTTAAATTCTTAGTTCTTTAAGATCGTAACAATGGCTCACACCATTGATTTCATGCTCATTGCAACGCGAATGACTCAATGTGCACTTCGAGAGAATACCCTGCGGTCATCTCATAAATAATAGTCTAATCCGAAGATAGATGGTGGGTTTACGTAGCTAAGCCTACTGTCAGACAACTGAGTCTCGTCAGTCAGTGATCAGATCGTTCCAATGAGGTTTTAATATTGTTAAAATAGGTTAAAATACGCAAAACTTTTGATATTCATGTTTCAAAATGTTAAATGTTTAGTTAGACTTTTTTTTAAGGTTTTTTGGCACTGTTTGTTACCAGCCACGGTTTTAACGATACACGTGCAAGGAAACCCTCACAACAAAGCAACAATTTCATACAAATTGATGTAAGTAAATGCCTCTCGGATCAATTTTCCCGACACGTGCGCCGTTCAGACCATAACATGTAATTCAAACAATTATGACCGTTGTATCTTATACATTACAGGCAATTTTCCATCACACGGCCCGAGGCATTTATGAAAAATGTAAAGGCACCTATTTTCTCGGAAACAAAAGTTGTTATGGCGACTTACTGTTAAGGCTTATCTATTATGCCTGCACATATTTCCCTAGTCGCTTGAACGCAAAGTAAGCGAGAAATAGTTTTCCTTTTAAAGTGCAGGTATAAGTTGAAATGTTTATGAACCATTGTTTGGAAGCGTTGTGACCGTTGCCTGGGTAATACTGGATATTTATTATGGATATTTAGATATAAAAATATAGTTAGATTACGTGAACCGTGTTACTGATTCCAATGCTATCTCCGAGATTTCCTTTTTAGGAGTTATCAAATGAGCATCTGCGCTAATTTTCGATAACGTAAACCTGATAAATACCTATGCTGCTTACAGGTAAATAAGCAATGGAAAATAGAATAATTTTTACTGTGCTTGCTATAAGATACCGTCTACAAAAAAAACAATTCAAAGTTTTTCTTAAAATAATCTTTCTATCTATCATCGATCAAACAATTTCGAAACCCAACTAGTACCAAATTACCAAACAAAATCCAAGTACAGAACACTTAAACTAGCTAATTGTTATTAAACGAGGCCCTACTAAGAGAGTGTTTAATTTTTTACTAACTTTATACTTCCTATCCTTACTTTTTGTCGTTACATTAGTGCAGCTATTTTGGCCTGGGACCACCCATCAGGGTCTAATGGCCGTCCGCGAATGACCCTACAATTAAGCGTAATGAGCCGACCCAAAATACCGATCCTTCGTATATTCGAATATCTAACTGTATACGTATGTATTGTATCTTCCAAAACCGTCTCTCTTCTTATTTTATACCAAGATTATATGTATATAAAATTTGTTTATAATTTGCATTTTAGGAAAATGTGCAAAATAATATAAAACAATTGCGTTTTAAATTTTATTAATTTTAAAACACTTTATAAAATTGGTAGTATAATTTATGATAAGTATAGACAATTTAAATTAGTCGTAAATTGCATACGAATTGCGATTAACTATTGTATTAGCAGCGATCGTGTGAATTTTATTGAAAACCAAAGTATTCATTAAAATTAATAAAATGCAACTTGTAAATTAATTACATAATTCATGATATTGCAGTCTTATCTCCTAAATCTGCACTTAAGTTGTAATTTAAACAAAAAATGCATACCCACAAAATTAACACGATATGTTGATTTACAAAAAAATATGCATCTGAATTGTTATTTAATTGTTGAAATATCACTTAATAAATGTCAAACATTTAAAAGGTGTGTTAGGTACCTACCACATTTCAAACACCTCATACTAAACGCTTTTGTGAACACGAATTTATGATTGAAGAAAATGATACTGCGCACTAAAGCTAACCGGAAGCGAAACGACGTAACTCCATAGATATTTCAGTAACGTAACCCATTAAGGTCTATTAGCGACAGTAAATGGTGCATTAAAAGTGTCCTATCATAAGTCCGTTCGCATTTGGCAGCGGTATTGTGATCCTGATACGTCGAACAAACGCGTGATAATGATGACCAAGTACACTCGCAGTGCGGTCAATGCTTTCGATACCTTTAATATTACTATTTGATATTAAATACTTACAACATTCATATACGCGCAACAATTTATTTATAAAGCTTTGACAGCCATAAAGATACCTACATGTATCTTGGACAGTGAGGCGGAGATATTGGTTAACTTGGCTACGGTTCCTGCATTGGACATGATAGAAAACCGCAATGACAGATTAATTGCTGTTTATGATGGAAATCACATGAGTATCGCTCATGCGTAGTAAGAGAAAAGGTTTAAACATATGTAACAAAGCTGACTCTCCAGAACATGAATACAAATACAATTTATGTACCTATCTATTAAATGCCTGCCTATTAGTATAAAAGTAAGAAAAAATATATTTTAGTGTTTTTGGAGTAATGGTAAATGTCAGTTGCTATAAAGCTTCTGTAGAAATACCAACCGCGACATTGAAATCGCAATATTAAGATATCAAAACAAATTCATACCAACAAATATTATAAGAAAATGCAATCTCATACAATTTAGTATCTAAATAAATAAGTATGACCGTCATTTGAACGGTAACAGTATCTAATCTGTAGTCCGTAGTACGAGCAACCCAGTAAGCTTCCGATATTGTCCAGTCAAAATAGGCGATAATTATGAAATGTGGCGCCGATTGTCGCTCCATTAGCCGGCTTTGTAGCCGAGCCAGTACGTGCCGGCTTCTAGATATGCAAATGTATCTACTATCTATATACTACCACTGATTTATGTACCGACAACGACAACCTAATGCCGTCGCCTAAATATTACATACAACTCGGAGTATTAAGTCTCTAATTTATTGTAAAAAAAACTTACCGAACAGCCAAATATGCAGGTGTATAAATCACGGTATCAAATTACTTTTTTGATTAAATAACTAAATAACACACCTTATACAGCCAAGGTATGCGGAGAACTAACATTTGAAATACAAAAATCAAAATTTCTTTGTTGGAGACAGTAATGTCGTCATTGTATTAAAATCACCTGCTAAATTGCGCGTGACAAAACACTCATAACAATTAATAATTTTTGCGCAAAACAACAATAGGAGAAAGACTTTCTTCTAAAAAAGCTACGAAGGTGTAATTATCTTGGTACTTTTGTTTAGTAACAAGCCTAATGGTCCGGAACACCTTTGTACATTGTCAATGTTACTCTAACAAGGTACTTTTTAGTGGTTTACGGTGCAATAAAATCGGTCCGGACAAGGCCAAACATTGCGGGATTCTTACGATATTATTCGCAATATATTAGAGAAAGGTGCTTTACATTTTTTTCTAAATATATTTTTTATTATACTTCCTTTCAATATTGCGTCACACAGTTAACCCATTTTGGGGCCCAAAAAATTGTTCTTTGTCGCCGTAAGGGTTACGTTTTTTAACAGAAACGCTGTTTTATTTTTTATTTTTCCTAACAACAGGGTTCCGCGAACGCGTTCGCTACAAAAGGCTAAACCGTTTTGTTAGTGAGCTTTTTGTTTTGTTTTATCGAAGTTAAATATACGTTTGAGGCTATTGTGTTAGGGGTATCTTGTTGTTAGCCATTTAGTCTTGAAAAAATCCTTCTTGTGTACGCTTGGCTTGAGATATCTAGGAGAGATAATTGAATAATACGATTAATACGTAAAACAAGATTAGTGAGTTCATTGTTAAGTCTCGATTGAGAAGGATTAAGTTAATTAGTGTTTATGTGTGTCCCGATAAGCTCTCATCGTGGAAGGTAAGTAGAGTCACTTAAATACCGATCTCCTTACGTAATTAAGATAGGCACTTTTTATTTATCTTAACGTAATTTTTATCGCTGAGTATTTAAGCACTTAGATATGGTTATTGTTTTACTTTAAAACTCTCTACTTACCTGTAAACATAGCTTAAGTTTTTTTCGATGATACCGATCAAGACATCTATTCCCATAAAAAAACATTTATGTACAGAACCTAAATAAAGTGTCAAATATGTTTGTATTTATAAAAAACTGCATCGCGGTCTTTTCAAAGTCAATTGTTAAAAAGGTTGAATTCATGTACCCATCTATTTTGTTTCTTTTAATAATCTGCGTCACAAGGCAAACAAGAGTGTTGAAAAGTTAGGCACTTATCTACTATTAAGCAAAGCACATAAGTACCTATTTATTATGTAAATATAGCCTACCAACTTTACCTACACAGACAAACAGCCAACCAAAAACAAATTAAGCAGGAAAATATATTGCTTTTTAAAACGGAATTTTATATTTACCATATATTTATATAATTTATTATTGAAATATTCACAGATGCAATATTTATGTCTGTATCAATTTAGGTGTCTACCCACGATACAAGTTTTTTCTGCCTATTGACAGTCGAGATTCCTTATTAATTATTTATACATTACGTAGCTAACTAGTATATTAGCATTTTATCTACGAAAAAATCTCTAATATATTTCCATGTATTTTACAGTCTTTTAAACTATTGATTTATGTTTGTTTATTCGTGTTTCGTGTCAAATGCCGGTGGGCAGTGAGACTATGTTATATTTATACATCCGTTATTCAAATTGGTTTATCCCTTAATTGATCGCCAAGACGTTATCTTGAAAAGTGTTGAAACTCGTTGCTGTTTAAAAAATCACATAATTATAACTAAAATAATAAATTATAGATTTCCTCTAGATTGAGATACTAATATAGGAATTTTATCTTAAGGTGAGATAAGTTTACCAAACCATTTTGCAGGACAAAGTAGGTACGGCTTAAAAATATTAAAAAAATGCAAACTTTTTAAAATTCTTTTCATTTCTAAATCAATGATTTTAAAAGCTTCCTTTGAAACTCCTAACCATATTAGGCAATCCTTTATATCATGGCCTAATAGCTCATTATGTAAAATAATATAACCACCTACGTCTTTACATAAAAAGGAAAAAGTACATGACAGTGACTTATCCCAACAGTTAGCACCATTTGGAAGGTCTATCATTAATAACGCTCTCGATATCAAGATCCTATTGGTGCATAAATAATGACAGCCTACAAGTTTGTCGCTAACACACACCATAAAATAATCCTTGACTTACCATCTGCGCTTACACAACATAAGGGAATATACTCCTGCGCGTCTTGAAGACAGAGACAGAGAAGGGTTAAGCACATAAGGTACTGTGTATTTTATTTTATACATAGTCTTGTAAACAGTAGGAAGTTAGTTATGTTTTTATTTAGGTACCTATATGTTTTCCGGTGAAGCAGTCAAAGCTTGCGCTCAGGCTAACTGCAAAGATCTCTACCAAAAAAAAAAGAAACCTACATGTTGACATTAATCGTATACTTAACTTATTTGGCAAACAAGTAGGTATAGTTTTATAAAAGCCATTAGGCATGTAGGTAAATCAGCACAAAAATACACAACCGCTTGTGATACACCTAAATTCTCTCTCATTCCAAAATATTCACATCCATCCAATTGTGCTCTCAAATTGAAAGGAGTGCAAATGCAATAATATTCGCTCACGGCGTTAACAAAAGACCATACTTACGAACTTATTTTCAAGAAGCTTATAAAAAGGCCGAAAAAGATGAGTGTAATCGAAGGCACAGCCCGAAGCAATAAGTGCTCAATTACATTGCACAACAAAATTGAATCGGCTCTTGAACGAAAATACAACCCACTTATTACAACATTGAACGCCTATTACTAAATGAAAGTAATATATTTTGTACTAGTTTTACAGGTGGCTTCGCTTGTGTGAATAAAATAGAAACATTTTTGTAATACAAATAAATATAATACACTGATTTCACACGTTTAGGTATTTGACCAAATTGATGCGTGGAATAGAAAATCCTTATAATATAATGACAAAATAAAAACAATAAAAAATAAAATAACAAGTAGCATTTTAAAAATCATTGGCATATAAAACCTCGCAATCTAAAGATATATTATTTTCTTTAACTCTCTCTGAAACTCTCCTCTTCCTTTGAGTTCCAAAATTTACTTTAAAAACCGTCCAAACTTAGTTAAGTCTCACGATAAAATTTTCTCAGTCTACTTTTTACACAGTATGTATTTAATTTATTCGAATTTCCTACTTCTTCTCTTTCAATCATAATCTTTATAAATATCGCTACTCGTCTTATAAAACAACAAACAAAAAGCGCGCACCCTCTATTTATTACACGTTCGTCTAGTCGTGCCATAAGTCTGGCTTTCTTTAGCGTCGTGGCATTTGGCAGAGTTGTTAGCTTGGTTACTGTTACACCGTAATGTAACTAGCGACGTACCCTTTAAATTATCGTAATTACACTTTATGATCTTAGTTTACCATTAATAATCTTCAGAATATAATGTTAAGGTGAGACTAAAAGAAGGTATGATCAAATTTTTTTTTGTGTATGAGGGACGTTGTACAAATACTTTTTATTTAATTATAATACTTCAGTAAAAATTGGTACCGAAGTATGTATCACACCTACCACATACCAACAGCAAATTTTGTCTTAGTAAAGTAGACCACACCTATATAATTTAACCTACATCCACACAGCATTCAACCATACAAGCAATACATCTTAAAATGTCGTCAATAATTCAATTAAAATCATCATTAATTTCCTCCTGACTGCACAATAAAAAATAACAAACGCACAACAGATTCACACAGTTTTTCCAGCCGTTTTTGTATCTCCGAGCATGTTCGTTTATTCATTGAGCATGAATTATCCAACAGGCGAAGTGGAAAACTTAAATCAAAGAAGTCAACATTTGCATTCCAATGAAACTTTGAAAATCAGCCGCGTGATATCAGCTGTGTTGCCATGGTAACGAGTTGTCGTTCTCATACTAATGATCCTATTAAAATGAGTATCACACTCTCTTGTTATTTTTAAACTTTTGTGAATATTTGGTAAGTTCTTTTTACCATTTTCACGTTTTTACTAAGGGTTCTCAAAAACTCGTATGTCTTGACTAAAATAAATCTACCAATATGTTTCTCGATATTTTTTTTAACAACCTGAAAATCCCATAGATATCCAAAAGTCTACTTACAATAATATCAGAACGACTGAACCATCTTAAATCAGAACTCCAACATAAATCGTCAGGCAACCCTTAGAAGTCTTTAGTCAGGCCCTCCATAAGTCAGGGCCTCGTGTCTGCCAGATAGCGGCCCCCGCGCCCCTGCGCCCCCCACCCCTCCGCCCACATAAACTGAATACTACATAACTCACACTTGAATAAATTATTGCCAACTTATTCTTGTTTGCAGAACTCCTTTTTGCGTCTAGTCTTGTTTATATTGCGGCGAGAATATCTGATCGTGCGTATTTATGATTGATGGTGTTATGGGAACAGTTAGCGTTATTGGGTGCGATAATTGGCTGTATTTGTTAGTACAAGGCTGAAGGTTAATCGTGAAACAGAAACTTGAATGTGCTGTTCGAAAATCACCTACAAATTAAGTCTGAAAAAATTTACTCATAAACGGGTTTTGGTGCTCAATTACCGGTTAAGGTTGCGAGTTAATTGGATTTTTATTCAGTAAATTGACGGTATTAAAGTTAACTTTTCGGAAATCGTTGAGGAGTCTTAATTTTTTTGGCATTGGAATGAACTTTTGTGGGTCAAGGTTGAGAAGAAACAGATGATTGAAATTGAGGTCCTTTCAATTTAAGCTCAGATTTTCTTGTCTGATGTTGTTGACCTTTTGTTTCTTTGTATACCTTTGGTTACCTACTGTGTTCTTGTATTTTTTTTACTCATTACTTACAAGCAGTCAATAAACTTTCAGAAACGAATAAATAATTTCTATACAAATTATTTTTCCACGACTCCCTACCAGTATCTTCGTGGTATTTTAATACAGAAGTTACGTGTTTCACATTAGCATTACTCATGAATATTGATCAGCTCAAGATTTATGGGAGTTCTAAAGAAAAAACATACATTCCGTGACGCGGTTTAAATCGATATGTAAATACCTACAAATAGGTACCTAACTATGTTGTTTCTACATACGTGGACTTTTTATTATTGTAAGGCTTTTTTACATACTCACTTGTCAACGATGTGGTGGGTCTTGATAGGTATGGTAAGAAGGGATTTAAGTGATGATAAATGAAACTAATTTCTCGTCTAGAAAAGGAGTGACGGACTTTTCTAGTACCTAAGAAACACACCTATGATAAAACTGTACATGAGTTCAAAGTTATTCTGTTCCCCAAAAGGAATTTACGTATAATAGTATATAGGAGCAGGAGCGCTATATTTCCTACATACACAAAACATTATGTCCTTATAAACCCACTATTTCCCAAACAACAATAGAGGCTCCGTAAGCTGTAAATCCAAGACCTAGGATACAACAAAACACAGCACTGAATCACACTAAGTGCTAAAGAGCATATTCTCCGTTTTTTTTTAACCAGAGCCGTGAGTGGGCACAGGCAACTATACGAAGGGCCTTTATCTCACCGTGATGTATACTCTGTCACGACTCGCTACGGACGTGACCGAAATGCGAGCCGATTTATTTTGTTACTTAAATAACCGCTCGGACTTTGTTTTGATTCGTCATTCGAATTTTTCGTATGTTGTATGTTTTTTTTTTGCTTTATTTATATGAGACAAACAGGGAGCGTCCGTTTATCGAATTAAGTGCTTAGATATGGTATCACGTTTTGCTCTGCAAATTGTTATTCAGGAGCGTTGGTACGGATTTTGGAAGACCTAAATAAATCAAAGCATATACCTATGTGGCATTGGTCTTATCTTCATCAGCCGTTAAACAAAAAAGCTAACGTTTGGATCATTACCTGCAAATGTTGAAAAACGATTTAGCTTCAAAAAGATTGTTCCTGTGTATGAACACGATTATATAACGTTTAAGGGAGACATGAAGACAAAATCAAAATTTTGCTACCAACATCCGGGTCCAAAACGCGGCCAAACCCTTTCACAAACCAAATAGATAACAAACATTCCAGACCAATCTGAAATTGAAATTCAAAACCACAATTAGCGAACTATAAATCAGAGTATGAACATTCCTTTACCCACGAAGTTACATCTACATAGATAGGTAGGTAGGCATGGTCGTTAGAAATACTTGTGTCGACGACTTATGGGCACTGTAAAAGGATGTTCCTTTACGACAAGGAACGATAAAGCTACAAGGCCCTAGGGTATTGCGACACGGAAACTGGAGCTTTTCCCTTGTACTAGTACCTAAGGTATAGGATAGGCTATAGTTTAGGATTGGTTTTGTTTGAACACCTTGCGTGCACAGATGGTGAGGTAGTACTTTGAAGGAAATTTGAAGAAAGTAGAGAAAATAAATTTAGCAAACAAATGTACAGATTTCCCCCTAGTTATTGTGTTACTTTTTTACTTATTTTATTGTCTCTCCATATGCATTGTTCCTTTCTAAAGCTACATAGTGTGAATTTATTGATGTGTAAAAATAATTTCTATATTATTTATTTAAAAGCAAACTCCTATATCCGTAAAAAGACTTTACACAGGTAGAAAAACTTTTAACGTAGCGTGAGTCTTTAATCTTCATGAGACATTTAACTGATAGCACGAATGGTTTGTTGCTGATAGACTAAACAATTTTATTTTAAATAGTTTCAAATTAATTGCCTACTTACACACATTTTATTAGCTGTCCCAGGTGTGATAAAATACACAGGTGTTACATGGCAGATAAAATAAAATTCCCGGCGCCAATTAACTAACCATCCAAGAAATATGGTTTTAAAAAAACAATAAAATATAAACAAGTATCTAATCAAAAATCTTTTTAACGTACTATCAATAAGTCACTCTCCCTTCGAGAAATAACAACGCAAATTGCGATGCAATCAAATGCGTCCGCGCAGTTAATTCAACGACATTTAAAACACCTCTTGAATACATTCGCATATTTACATAAACCCATTTAAGGAATTTAAACCTTTTGTGTGAACTTTAAGGTCTAGATTCAATTTTAAGAGTTTTGATATAGGCTGTTTTAAGTAAGGTGATGTAAGTAGATTTATAAGACACTGAACGATGTGTAGAATATTGTCTGAGGTCCTGACACTCGTGTTTAATGTCTCTCTTCCAATGAGATTCCAGTGTGCAAATTATGGGAACAATGCTGGATGATTTCTGCCACCTTTGTCACTGTACAAACTGCCTGTAACTAGAACACGCAGTGTAATAAAATTGTCTATCTCTGCCAGTGCAAGGTCCGTACACACATTAAAATACGTGTAGATAACTATATCGGGACTTATTTTATTTTACTCTTACATTTGTAAACTACAAAGCAGATTGGTTCAAAGTACAAACAAATCTTTCGTCAAAATTATCTATGGACCGAAGTATACATGTAAACTGTTTGGTATATTCGTGACCTTAAAGTCAGCTGACAATATGACACTATACTGAAAGATAGGGTCATTATAATTATGACAACAAGTAGAGTTGGCAGCTTGACTCTACATATCGTGCCAAACGCGGTTTTAATTAGTATTATGCCAACGGTTACCTAATAAACACATAATTCATGTATTATAAGCATGAATACTAATTTATAGATCTATCTAAGTCTAAAATTTAATTATTTATTTATTCTTGTGAAGTTTATGACTTTATTCAAGTGTTTATTCTTGTAAAATACCTATTAGATATTTTGAGTCTTTCAGACGTCTTTAAAAGAATTGTAGAGTTTAATAATTATCAACTTTTGAAGACGTTTGAAATGAAAATGAATCAGAATTTGAGTTTGGATGTTTAAATCATTTTTATAAACAAATGTCTCTTTAGCAAAACAAAAGACAGGCGCCGAATATTATCGTAACCCAAATAACATTCGCATGTTTAATCCAAGAGCAACATTAAATAACACGCATGAATCATAGCCGACCAGCTACTTAGATGCTCGCTATAAATTCCTCTAGCGTTTAAAAATAGCTGACACCAAATAAATTCACTACAATGTAGAATAATCTCGTGAAGAATCAAGATTACTGGGGTATAAAACTGGCCATACACGAAGCACAAGTGTTAAGTGATTAACGATTAAATAATAAGCCGCCGCACACTCGTAAAACAAAGATTAACATACAGTTACGGGTGTAAATAGCCTATAACTTTGATTTTTACGACTAAATAATCGTAAAGGAACCCTGCTAAAGCGGCTGTATTAAAGAGGCGCGTTCGACTGCGGTGGGCGAGTTCAACTATACAGTTTTGTACTCGGACGGTTTTTAATCGCGGACAATGCAAACGGGAGGCCGGTTGATGCACTTTTATTTTACGACGCACTCATAACATAAAACGCTGAATGTCTCAACAAGGGTTATGCGCTCGTTTGAGGGGCAGCAATAGAGTTATAACAGTTAGGTATGTCTGGGTGTTTTTTTGTAAATACTTTGTATTGTCTGGCAGTGCATCGCGCGTCGTCGAAATGTCAGCTGAGTGTCGTAAAGGTCCCGTTACTGCTGTCAGCGTAGCTAGCCACACATGTGCGTGTACACGGGCTCGGGAACGGATACCGACAATATAACTCGTCCTAAACACAGAATGATATACCCTGTTGGTCTAACCAGCTAATTTCGCTGCGTCCGCACACTGCGCCCATTACGGTTTCCCTGGGCCAAAATTCCGTGTAATTAAACAACTGAAATTTTAACAGTATCCAGTATAAATTTAATAAGGATGGGCTATTAAGAGTGTAAATGGACCAAATGTTTGGCTTTCGCCAAAAACCAAAATGGGGTCTGCGGAACGGGTCGCTGTGTAAGTTTCGATCGTAATGCGGTGGCACTAGGGGACAACATGTGTAAAATATATGGGTGAATACTTTTTGTTCATTAAACTGTTTAAAAGTGACATAATGTATTTTATACTTCAAGAATTTCGAACGTAAAAAAATGTAGAGCATCGTACCCAAATAAAGGAAAAATACAAAAACACGTTCTGTTTTACTTGCTGCGTTCTAAAAGTACGAAAAAGAATGTCTACATCAAAACGGAAACAATCAAAATAACAATCGCCTAGATTTTAATTGAACAACGGAACAGAGATTCTCGGCGAGTGCCGGGTAAACGCCGTGAATCGCCCAATAATAATGAAAGTGATGGCTGTGACGCCGTCGCTGTATGAAGCGGCAGTTTTGGCTACATAAACAGCCCGTATACTACCCTATCTTGTACAAACAAACTTCTAAAACAACCTCTATTTGTACTGCCATACGGGTGATATTCGAATAGCACGCGTATCAAGTTATAGGAAGTCTTTGTATAGCGCCCCCCTCCACGGCGACGGGAGGGGCCGGCTGGGCTCACACGTAGACAAAATGGCCGACTTTTTTGTCGCGAGCGATTGGGAACGCGCGCATTGTGTGTAGGCCAACGGAGCGGACTTTACAAATTTAAAATATGGAGTTCTAATATTGGTTGATTTTGAATGTGTTAGTTGTTGGTATTTAGAATTAAGATTGTGCTGTGTTGTTATTGTCATTGTCATTGTGTTTAGGTATTAAAAGTTGTTTAACTAAGGATAAATCGATATACATGTAACCTTTGAAATTCAAATAATGTAAAATTAAATTCCAATTTTGCCCACTAAAATAAGGTAAAAAAGGTGTAGGATTCATTAAAAAAAACTTAATAAACTTATCTTTAGTTAGTATTTCGTCTCATGTCTACATCTATCTTTTTAATTTTACCACAGGTGGTATCTATAACCTAACCTATTTCCGTACTTACCTAATATAGTGCTTTATTTCTTCAGTTTAGCTTTGTAAACGACTATTATGTTACTTATTACCTAAATTTAATTATGGGTGTACCTACTACAACAAAAAGCTTTAGTTCACTTCCTAGTTATAAGTCTCTACTTATTCTTAGCTGAAAAAAAATCTTAATGTTTTTCTCATAAAAATAAATACCTAAATATCTGTAACATTCAAATCTCAAGCTCTTATTATTGGTGGCAGATATTTTTACAGCCTATTGGATCATCAATCTCTTCCACCTATAGTTTACAATTCAGCTCCTATAGCATACTCCAAAATAGCAAAAAATCTGGGAGTATACATGGATTGCCATCTGTCATGGGATACCCATGTCTCTGAGGTAAGTAGGAGAGTCTTTTGCTCGTTTCACTCCCTAAAGCGCCTCCAGAAGTTCCTGCCCTTCCAGACTAAAATCACTCTCGCCCAATCTCTTCTTCTACCTCTTCTCGATTATGCCGATGTATGTTATTTAGATGCAACGGAGGAACTTCTAAATAAACTCGAACGACTGCAGAATTTGTGCATCCGCTTCATATTTGGTCTTCGGAAGTACGACCACGTGTCGGAATTCCGGGCTAGGTTGAAGTGGTTGCCTATTCGGCAACGTCGAGATTCTCATATTCTCTGTCTCCTTTACTCAGTCTTGCACAACCCTAAATATCCAAGCTACCTGCGGGAACGTTTTGATTTCTTGGTCCCCAGAGGCAAGCCTTGTCGTACTTCTTCTTCTCTTCTCCTTCGCACTCCTGCTCACTCCTCTAGTCGTTACGACGAATCGTTTACTATTCGTGCTGTGCGCCTCTGGAACTCCCTTCCACATTCCTTGCGTAGTAGTCCTTCGTTGAACGTTTTTAGGAGAAGAATAAGGGAACATTTCCTTTCTATTTGAGTTATGTAGTCTATGTATGTCTATATTTAATATATATTATATTATATACGTACTCTATGTAGTATTTGTGTGTATGTTTATTAAAATTTAAAAGTTGTACACTTTATCTTCCTCACCACTCAATAATAATCTCACTATGACTCAAAGGTTTGCTGGAAGAAAACTCAATTTTGAGTTAAGCTCGCCTCTGTACATCAACTTTAATTTATGTATGTATGTTCTATGTAATCTATTTGTGTACAATAAAGAATTAAGAATTAAGAATTAACATTTCCACCGCCATGTAAGCCTTTCTCCATAGGGTGGGTGCGGGTATTTTCAGCCGACGCGACCGGCGCCGACTCCCGACCGTCTTTTTGTTTTGCTATACACTCACCTAGGCAATTCGTATACTACTTTTATATCTATTATTTAGTTACTTAGGTAGTTACTTGGTATACCAACAAACGATTTTTACTATAAATCTACCTTTAAATTTTAGAAGATATTATATTCTTTTGATGAAGTAGGTAAAATTGCTGTAGGTATAATGAAGGTAGAGCCTGTAACATTATACCTAACTACAAAGAAATATCTAGTAAGGTGAGTACTTAAATGTAAAACATGATCCTAAATGTAAATAGTAAAATAGAGCAAAATGTACATCCGGAATAGTTGAAAATTATTTTCTATTCAACTTTTAACTTTAGGTACCTACACTACTTTTTATAGTTCTTTATGTATTCACTCAATGTATTTAATGCAATTAAATATATTTAGGGAGTAGGTTATTTTGCCTCAGTTAGGATACTTTGTAGAGTTAGAAGAATAATGTTAGCTTACCATTTATACTTTGCTTTAACTCTACCTCAGCATTTTTTACAACAACGTCAAGGAAGGAGTCATCAATGTCAAATGATTAAAATGCAAGATTGAGAATCAGACAGTCGTTGAACAATTAGGTACACAGAATTTCTGTGAATAGATACCTAATCTACGCTTGTTAAATTATTACTGAAACACCGCCATTAAGAACGCAGTACACGAACCAAAATTAATTTCTCTACGACAACAATACAATAAATAACCAAAAACCAAACAATTGAATGTCAAGAAAACAAGGCAACAAACAATGGTCTAACATAATCAATTCAAATAAATCTACTTGTTCATTCAAACCGAATAAATAGTGGCGCGATTCGAATAAATTTTGGAAATTAGAATAAGGAAACTGATATTAATTTTCATGGTATTCAAAGGCACGTAACCTATGGAATACTAAGGCAATAAAGTATGGTGGTCCTAGAGGAAATTATCTGTGAGGCTTGTCCCATTGTCCGGGGCTCCGAAGACACCTATCTACTTTATTTCTGCTCCATTGGTGTTCCTGATAGCGTCCTAGTGTATGTAAAACACATTCAAATAAGAGTGGGATGCTACAAGTTTCTATGCTCAAAATGGTGTTAGCGAAGAAAAATCTGCTGCCCTTTTTTTTCAGCTGTTTTTCTAAATTTTCTAGTATTTTTTTATTCAAAGAATGTGACACTAAAAATTAAAACAAAACACTAGATACCTATATACCTATAGAAGTTTAGCTTAAGCATTTAAATTAGAACATGACGTTAAACGCCCTTTGCACGGATTTTAAGACACTTGGATCGTTTCATTCGGATTTATATTTACTTGACCCCTTTTCATGACCGAGATTGCTCATATTGAAACGTATACATAAGACTTTACGGTAACAACAACCAACACCTGGGTAGACTGTTGAAAATTTGCCCTTAATTCCTTCAAAAAGTTCACGTTCGTTTTGTAGAGTTTAAAGAAACAAATTGCCTATATACTTAATAACTGGGTGTATGTCTTCATCAATAATTTTAGTTACAAAGTTGCATCGTATAAAAACTGCACACAAATTATGCAAAAAAAAATACAGCTACTCGACACATTCTGAGAAGTCATAGCATGACTAGACATTACAAACACAGAAACATAGCAAGCGTTGACATTGAACTTCTCTATCTTGTAATGCGGGCCTGTAACTCGCTTATTTGCAAACAATTACTCACGAGACACGCAAACATCCTTTCTTCGAGAACAAGTGGAAATCTATTCATTGCATGCGTACTCACTTAAGGTAATAGCGTGGTGTATTCGAAACAGCCTTGAGAATCGCCGGTTACATCACAAACGACATTCCATCATAGGAATCACTCAATAAAACGCTCACGCGATCAACCAGCTATCGAGTGTGAAAACAAACAATGCGCAGGAGTTGAATGTTAAATCGCATCGGCGCCCGCGCACGTGCTGCCGATATCCGTCGAAATATTTATATTTTTATTTACGTTTAATGTCCGGGGTTGCGCCGGCGACGACGAACGAACGGCGCGATTCGATACGATGACACTCGAATAGAGCCGAGCTTTTTTTGGAAACCATTAGATTGTACGCTGATTGATTTCAGATTATGAAGGTCTGTTTGTTAAGTACTTTAAGGTATTTCAGCTGATCGACATAAGGAATAAAGAGGACACTTATGTACAATCATATGCATCAATTAACATTGTTTCATCGTGCTTGTATTCCAGCTTTAGAGGTTAAGAGGATACAGGAAATTTTATAGGGTACTATAAAATCTTCTGTATCCTCTCAACCTTATATACAAAATAACAATAACTGTTTAGTATTTCAAGATATAACTAATAACAGTTACAGACTATTTAGTTATAGGTATTGATTGAAGCTCTAAGAGATAAAATTAGCAATACGATCATGGCCGCAAAAGATTCAAATGCCAAGGTGCTTGAGATGCTAACCTTAACACTCTAGTTCCCTTTTAAAGAGCGTTTATAGATTAATCCTTGAGAAAAGGAAATAATCAAAATAAAGATACATTTTTTTTTAAGATTTCAGCTGTTTAGGGATTTCTTCTCAGGATTTTGATCAGAGGAATTTTAAACAACTCTATTTATTTTATTTTTTTTAATCTTAACTACCTATTATTCTTATAATCGGCGTGATATTTTTTACTACTTTCGAAGAGAGACATCCATAGCCATACAAGTCCTTGATATCAGAAGAAAAAGGCAATTATTTTTCGAGTCTAAGCTATACTTAGGTCTGAAGTCAATTCATTACTGGTAAAAATATTTTATAACGAGTATTTAACATAGATTTACTATTATTATCTGATAAAGAAACAAAGTGGAAGTGGATTTAAAATGAAATTAAACAGCCTAACTTAATCTGAGCCATTTATGTGACTCTATAAAAAAAAAAACATTAGGCGAATTTGAACTATCATTTATTAATATCTAAATAACACATCTTAATCTACACTAAATATTTCGGTTTTAAAGTAATACCGTCATTATAACTCATAAACAGTCGATTTAAGTTAAATATTAAAATAATTCTTAACAAAAATAGACAAGTTTTTAATTTAAAGCACTTAATCAAACGTTAGTCGCACTACAAATAGGAACGGAAAAATATATCAACGTACTTATACATATACCTATGTTTATAGAAAAAAACGTGAAGACACTCAAACACATAGCAATTTGTTCTACACAAGAGCTCAAATCACACTGGTTCGTAAAACTGAGTAAAATTAGATTCTGGCTTCCCGACGGAGGGAACAAACAAACGTGATTACGAATTTAAATAGCCCAATCAATTTTTAATTTGGTTGCAGTATGCCTAAACGTGTTTGCTTTTGCCTGTTAAACGCAGAAATCATTTTAATGGGTGATATAGGTAATTTCGAATGCTCTTTGCATGGTATTAATATTCAATGCTTTTAGATAGGCTTTTATTTGTAGGATAGGATTGATTTAGGTTTTGAATTGTAGTGGGTATAAAATATTTTATAATATAGGTTAGAGTCTGTACATAGATACCTATGTGTATAAAAGGTAGAGTCCTGTCAAAAGCGTTAATAAATAAATTTTGTAGTAGATACCTACTACAGAATTTATTTATAAGGTATAGGTAATGTCAACTGAATACTAGGTATACACCTAGTATTCAGTTTAGACATTACCTTCATAATTAGGTACAGAATCTATACCTAGACTATTCTAGCTATCTATCAACAAATTTTTCTAAGCATGTAGGTACCTACCTAAATTTTTCACCAGTTTAAAAGTCAGATAGAAGTTTTAATTGCTTAGTTATAAATATTATAATGATGTATAATTTTAATTAAACCCTTATTACAATAGCTATTAGATGGGCTTACAGTTTAATTATAATTATTAATGTTTATGCATGAGAAACATGACCCAATTACAATTTAGAGACACCTGGTATAAGAATTAGATTCAGAGTAGAGCAGTTGTTTGAATACTGTGAGTGTTTTATGTATAGATAGTTACCTACCTATTATAGCCTTTTATATGAATATTATCTAACGGTATATGAATTCTTTTTAGTTTTATATTAAAAATCAATATCTACTTGGATCTATTTTGAACGTTCTCAGAGGATTACTTGACTCTACTTCATATTTAGAATATGATATACCTTTTTTATTTCTTAATGTTAGTGTCGGAAGTCAAATAAAATTAAAAAGATCCTTTTTAATAAACAATAACTCCTATTAAGTCAAATGAAGAGCAGCTGACAGCTCAAAAAATTGACAAAAAAGTTAATTACAATTTTATTGCTTTCACCTATGAATTGAAAACAATATTCATATTTTAGGACATTTCATTTTTACAAATTAAAAACAATAACCCCATTAAAACGAATCAAAATCAAAAATACATTTAAAATTATATTACGGCAGTCACAAAACTCGTAACGCCTCGCACTTACATTTTATTACCATAAGTGGGACAGAGATAGATATAGGGCTATCGATCTCTACAAACGGCGACGCGTCGCCAACGAGCGTAATGGCGGACGATACAAACATATTCGATATTTATACTATTTAATTGATTCTAACTAAAATGTAGCACAAAATAATCAAACACAGTCGTTGTAACACTATATTTTTACACTCTACACTTGTTTCTTAAGTATTCGAAGCAAAATAACACAATTTAAGTTAGATAAAATCACATTGGTCGTTCGTCGCACAGCGCATCAGTCGCCATATCCAAATTCCTCGTTCCAGGGGCGAATTTGAATGACCTTGGGATCGTTAATTTTTTTAATGTCTTTGACACGTGTATCATATTGTGTATTTTAGCAATACGTAGAGAAAGTATTTGTGTGACTTATTTATCTAGCAAATTATTCTTAGGTAAATATATAGATGGTGAAAATAATTTTATAATCAGTATTTTGGAATGAAAATTGAGCCTGTCTATTTTTTTATGCCTAATTGAAATGGTAAAACTTTTTGCGGCAAAATAACGCTTGACATAATTATGATAGCTGGTTTGAATAATGACGTCAGTAGCCTCCATGTGTATGATTAATTATTTAGATTACTTGCTCAGACTGGCCTTTACATTGGATGCGTAACAAGCTCTAGTATAAATTATATTTTTTGTACCGTAGATAGATCCATATATTAATCAATATGCCTATCGTGCGTGCGTACCTACAGGTATTTAGTAGGCAGAAAAAAAAGCAGTCCCATAGATATTTTTCATAAGTTACTAAGAAACTTAAACTTATTTTTTTTTTATCTAAATATCTCAAATAGACGAATAGTATTTTTAACAAGGTTTCAGATATCCAAAGGTAACAGTAAATAATATGTTTATCATTTAACGTGGTCCTAACCTTGATTTAGGTTAGAATCGCCTTGAAACAGTCGGGAGGAAATTAAATACAATATTAATTGCTGTATTGACCTTGGACAATTGAGTTTTCCGGGTGCCTTATAGAGAGGTGAATAGGGAGCATTCAATTAGTAATTAAACTCATTTAAGTTTGTACTAAATGAGCAAGAGTAACACTGATTCACATTCCATATAATAAATCTTATCCCTTAAACAGTGCTTGTACCGTTTTGATGTGTTTTTTCATCATTTATTGCAGTAGTTTTAATAGTAACTAAGCGTTAAATCGTCATTTTAGTACTACATAACATGTTTAATTTTAATATACTTCCTAACTAAGAGACTGAAATATGTTTAGTAAATTACAAAGGCATGATGTTACTAAGTATGATTTACTAAGTATAATAAACAAGAACCGATTTTAATATGTATAAGTAATTATTAATTATATTTAAAGGAAAATGTCAACTTTATCACGCGAGGTGACATTACTGAATGCGCCCCTGTGCATGCACGCTCCGCCCATTACACCAACAAAAGTTGGCGGCGTTCCTTCAAAATATCTCGTTTGGAAGCCATTTTGACGATCGTGTGCGAGAGAGATAGCATCATCGTCGTCCCGTAACGATTGTACGTGCGTGAATGAGACAATTATGCAAAGTTAGTTAAGTTTTAATGTAGGAAAGTGCGTGGGGACATTGGTGTGTGTGTATTTGATCTCATTCGGGTGGTGTCGGGTGTAGGAACTAGTGTGCTTCCAGTGAAATGTATTCGGGATATATTTTTTAAATAATATTTTGCCTTTTATTAGGTTAAGTTAATACTTATATTCAAAGAATAATAACATCGTTAAAAGTATTTTGTCTCGTGACGAGAAATTTTCCGGAGTCTGATATGTCCCTAATAAAAAAATGGGGTAAATAAACTTGCAAAAAATTAACAAAATCGTTAATTGTTATCAAAAAACTAGTACTTAAATATCATCGTAAGTACCCGCGGCTGGCATAATGTACAAAAAAAAAATAATTATCTAAAAAACAGTATAAATCGTCTACGGTCCACACCTACGTAAAACGTAGATATAGGTACGAGTCATCATCCCGTAGGAAGTGACTACAAGATTGCACTTAACTAAAACCGCCAAATCCGCATTTACGACACCTCCATTCATTGAAACGTTGTACGCATCGTAAAAGCTCTTGCCATCAACGTGACGTCACCTAACTGCCGTGACGACGTGGTCCCGAGGGAGACCGCTAGATGGCGCTTAACACAACTACACTAGCTCACCGCTCGTAAAAATAAATTTTATTGTTATGACGAAAATAAAACGCTTGTCGTCAATTTAAACATCATTTTACTGTGTAATAAGATTTATTTTACGATTAACAAGTGTCTTGATGAATTTATATGGCTGAATGATGAATAAAGCAATAAAGTTCGCTTTTATGTTCATGTTATCGCTTTTCTATAGGCAGTTATGTCGCTTTTTCGTATGAAGATTAGACATTATGTAACACTAGTGTGATCATAAAACTAAATCATGACATGTGTGTCTCATGTGTGTTTGTTTTTGTTTGATAAAACATTTTAATATGAGTTTTCTATTTATAGCATGTTTTGCATTTTAGATAGCTGGAATATAAATTATCATCGTAACTCATCATTGGCTATAAGAATTTTGTTGGCTGATTATTTTATTATCTAAGTATCTTCGTTCACTGACCTTGTCCAGAATCCGACTTCTTTTCTCGGTCAACCTCAGACAAAGAGGTCGCTGCAGTGTGACAATAGATGGCAGTGATTTATGTTTTAAGTAAATATTTTCCTTGTAAATTGTTTAAAAATATCTATGTCAATTTATTAGTTACGAAAATTCATTTTAAACCCGTATACAATAACTCTTGTTTTTAACCACGGGAGTGTCACTGGAAACTAGTTTACAAATTTCGCGATAGATGGCGTAACATTATCGTGAACTTTGTTCGCAGTTTTTAGCTCTACGTAGCGTCATATTAATCATGATTTTAGCATTGTGTTATTGAATCTTATAGAAATTTTATTCAAATTTGACCTCGAATCAGCCTAATATATACATAGAACTAATATCGAATAATGTCGTATTCAAATCAGCTATTATAACCGTTTACACGTCGCTACCGGTTATTAATCGATAGACGTAGGTAGGTATGTAACTATTTCGCCAATAAACTTAGAAGTAACTATAAATTATAAATCCATTATGTGGCATCGATTGTTATCAATCCTATGATCATCAATAACTTAAGAGTCAATAAAAAGGAAAATTACAGTCATAAAACGGCCGCAATCGAGTCAAACCAGACATCGAGACGCTGAGGAAGCGAGCAAATCGACCGTCGTCGTTATATCCTCACACGATGAAGACATAAACTATCAACGACTCCTTTATCTCTATTAAACGGGTGATACTTTAAACAAGTCAATAATGGTTCAATAAACGTCTAAAGAACGGCATAATAACAATCCACGTGCGTTCACTGGCTGCGTCAATAAAGTTTCGAATTTATATCGAGGTTTAGCCCCGGAGGCGTATACGAAATAATCTGAGCGGTGTTTACTGGGAGTTCTACAAACGGCGCAATTCACGTGACGTTTACGAGCATTGGAGTGGTTGTAAAAATCGTGTTTACGATGCGCGCAGGCACGCGTGCTCTGCGCTCGCGCCGCCCGCGATGCGAATATCATCACATCTGTCGCTGAATGTGAATGAGATGCTTCGTTTTTTTGTTTGTTGTGATAACGTGAACTACTTAGTTTGGAGGTTTCCCCAAATGGTTCTTTTATGGTTTTAGACGGCTTCTTAGCTTTTTTGAGAGTTGGTTGGTTTATGTCTTCTTCAACTGAATATGTTGGAGTGGCTGATTAATTTTAATAGAAATAACAAGATGGTTATTATTTATTACAATGTTGTGGAAGGCTACCATCAGTTAATGATCATGAGCCGGGCTGGTACTTACTCACATACATTCTAACCAAGATGTTTTTTTCCTGCACCAGGATCCAGATGTGAACGCGGTAGCTGTAACCTGCTTAAACCAGTAGGTATCTATCCCTCTAACGGTCGCAGTCTTTGCACACTGCATAGCTAAAAGCGTCCATAGCTAGCTCATAGAGTTCTTAGTCAGAAATTAAGAGCTCTACAATTCTCTAACTCAATAAAACATCATAAAATGCCTTAAGCAAACATAAAATTGAATTAAACAATAGCACAAGAAGTTATAGAGTGAAAAAGACCACAAACTATAAGAACACACGATAATCATTATATAATTTACTGCAGTAAGCGTCTGAATACCCATACCTGCAAATATATTGTACATTGTTGCCGCTCTATGGCTTTTTGTTCCGCCCAGTTGGTCCATGGTAGTGATTATAGGGTGTGTTTAATACCACTAAAGCTCCTAAAAGGTAATAAATTCAAACTAGTTTGTGAGATGGATTGCTTATTGGAAACTGAGTGTCTTATAAAAGGTGATCTTATTGGAGGTTGGGTATACAGGTGGTAAATAAAGTAGAGAATATTTTAGATAATGAAGTTTAATTGGAAAAGTTTTAACTACTTGAGTAAATGATGCTTTGGCACTCAGATCTAGGGCCATACCTACACTAAATACTAGAACAATGTTGGAATCTTTTAGTTCTTTGGTAATTGTCTTGATCGTCTTCATTTTAAATACAAGAGCAATATCTCTCTGCCCTAGACTTGCATTAGTGTAATGCTCTATCGTATCACAACACATGTCCTTAAAATGCATATTAAAACTCTCAAGGAATTAGAATCTTAACATTCAGTCTTCCACCCATAATAACTACAGTCACAAATGTAAAACATAATACCTTATCCTATTAATCACTGAATTTGGCTGCTATTGATAGAGCCATTCTAAGCCCACATAGTGGTTACCTTACTAGGAAAGCTGATAAAGTTCAACAGTTTCCAGTTATGTTTTAGCCTTGGATAACTTCACAAATATAAAAAACCCAAAGAATCATTCTGCCGTCAGAAACTCTAAAAATAATGCTTTTTTTTTTAAATGCGTTGAAAAATGGTTTCTGTTGTCAACAATTCCTTTGAAAGCATGTTTTAGTATCACATATCAAGATGGTAAGTTTGGTAATGACAAAAAAACATTACTCTCGAGTTAGATACTAAAGACCATCAACAAAATAAATACTGCACAAGAACTAATTCATTATTTCCCAAACGAATAGGTATATAAAATACTCATAACTTGATTGTTGTTCACCTAACCCAATACTTACACTAAGTTCCTATCTAAAAAAGGGATTGTGAAACAGTTAAGATCCATAGGTAGTGTAAAGACGACCGAAACACATAATATGACTAAGTTTAATAAGTACCTAAATAGTAAAGGAAGTGTTTGAGTCCTACGTTATCTTTGCTACCTTAGGAATGTAGCCTATTTGTTCTAATATTGAGAGATAATGAGGACTGTGTTGCGGTTTCAGGTTCAACAATGATCTGTTTCAAGTATCTACTTACTCATATGTTAGGTAGGCAGTCCTATTTATGTTCTGATTGCATTCAGTCAAGAATTTCATACTTAGATCTCATTGACATAAATGTAGGATTGTAGAAATGTTTGGACTTAAACAAATGCCCAAACTTTCTGAATTGGAAAACCGTTGGCTCATTGATCAATACTTACGAATGACGAGTCTCTTTATTCATCCCAAACTACAGCTACCAGTGCCAACTTTGATACCTGACTTCTTCGGGCTTCAGATTGTTCATTATGAACTAAGGCATGAAGTGTTACTGCTAGCTAACTCCTCTGTCGGTATATTATTCAGTTTTTGATGATCTAACCACTTTAAAATATATTCATATCTTATTCTTCAAAAATATATAGCATACCTTGATTAGTTTCATAGATGACAGTTCCAAGTTTCTTGTTAACATCTTGATATAAACTAAGACTTAATTCAGTCATTAACCTAGTGGGAAAGTTTTGGTAATGTAATCTTTGACAAGCCTTCTCTATTTTTAAAAGCTACAGACTTACCTAAACTATTTTCTACTAACAACATACTTCATCCTCTTAAGAGTTGCAGCTTCTTTTTAATTTATTTCCGATCGATGAGAAATGATTGCAGGGTCATAAAGCTTATCTGCCCTCTTTAATGAAGGGGTACTATTGCGATTGCTCGTCTTCATTTTGAGTTCTGTTTCACTATGATTGCTGGTCTTTATTCTGAGTTCTGTCTTACTATGATTGCAAGATTTAGCTAACAGTATACCTAACTTGATTGCTGGGCTAGTTAATGACAACAGTCGTTAGCGATCTTGAGCATTCTCAGACTAGAAGTTATTTTCGGTCTAATCAGTAGTTCCTAATTATTGAAGTGAATATGGAACAGTTTACTTTTTTATGTTTAAGTAGACCCAGTAAATTCAGTGTATGTACCTAAATATTGCATAGAATAATCAGGGGAACAAAATACTTTATGCACAAATTAATCTACATCTCAATGGTTTTTAAAGCCAATTTACCAAGTTGAATTCATATTGATTAAAAGGTAGTTAATTATTGCTTCCAAAAATATAAATGTGTTACTTAGATAGGTCCCTAAGAATCCTAAATCAACGACCAATACAGTAGTCACAAGAGCAACCCATTTATTGCAGGCAGTTTCGGGACTCTACATTTTTTTGTTTGAAGTTTTTGCTGTCACACTTACCTACTTTGGTCATTTGTTTCGTAGAAATGCTACTTCTAGTCAAGTTACAGTTTTTTTCACGTCGAGTATCCATCTGCTTGTTGACGGGAACCACCCATTAAGTTGAAGTAAATTACGTTTTAGTTGTCTACGTGACTATTATGACTGCCTATCTCTACATTATTAGGAGTTAGGATATTTTTTAAGTTGTGTCATAAATATTATAATTCTATTTAGATTTAAAATTCGTTTTTGTAATTTTTTTATAATACGCTTGTTCTTTTGTTTCAAATTTAATAATATTTTTTTTTTTTATTATTAGACTATTCAAAGACCTTTAATATTTATATCTAACTGACTGAAGCAAAAAATATTACTCGGAATCTAGATCTATATAAAATGTCGTCTAGGACGTGTTGGTATCTCGGGCCCTAAATTGACCAATTACACGCACTAACAAAAAATCGCTACACTGCACCCGTCCCCGTCCTTTTTATCGATAAATATTTGTTTAAAGAGGCGACTGCAATAAAAATGCGAGCGTGTCTCTGGGTAGGCCGCACTACCACAGCCATTCATTCGTTTGATGACTTCATTTGGACGCGCGAACTGAGTGCTTGCGATAATGCGCTATTGTTTACCCTTCGATAGTGCGCCTTCCACTGCACGCGCCACACTGCGCCAGAAAGAGACAGATATAAAAGCCACAGCTCTGACCCGCGGCAAGCGTTCCGCTGCTCGCTCCCCGTCACTGTCCCCCCTATGCGCAACGCCTACGCGCGAGCGTAACAGAAATATCACTCGTAAAAACAGGTAGTAGAAGAAATAATAATCATCTTTACGACTTCTCACTCTATTCAGCACCTTGTTACGATACTGCGCGCTCATTGTGGCACGGTCGAGGAGTGGTTGTAAAATCTTTTCTTTACTCGCCCGTTTCACTAATTGTACGTTTATGAGTTTACGACTTTTGCGGCTTAACTTTTCAGTTATAGTCATTATTGGGGTTTTGTCGATGCCTTTTTTTATTTATTGTATTGCGTGGGACGAGCTAACCACTTAAGTCCTGCCGTTGCACTACTGTTAGAGGATGACACTTAATGATTTATGTTTTTCAGCTGATAACAGAGATTGCAGTTCAGTTTTATAATTTTAGATACAGTCTTGAAACATACTTACATACATGTTTGGTAAATGGCTATTAAATATACTTACTTATTAGATTTAAATTAAAGGCTTCTTATATTAATCACAATAGGTATGACCCACGTGCTTCAGGAGGAGTGATAAGAAAGGGAAAAGAGAGCGTAACTGATAATATTTATAGTCATTAGCGAAAAGGGGACGGAACAATCGTCGGTGTTGCGATCGCAGGCAGCGCGCGGGGCGGCGCGCGTGGCTCGCTCTCAGTAGATTGCGTGAGCCGAGCCGCGCCGGTCGCACACGGCACATAGTCGCGCGCTCCCGCCACACGCGACCAACAAACTTCGCTCGCGACACACTCGTCTGCGTCTCACAGATCGCGAACTGAAAAATTTAAGAAAAAAAATCACAACACTCGACACCTTGTGCGAGCACTGTGAGACGAGCCGGCGCCGCACATAACCGCTTAAAAAGTCGTAAAACCCGCGGCACGCGCTCCCAAGTCGTAAAATAATCGTAAAAAGTAAACACACGTCAACTGGCCTTTATCGTCAACGAAGCCCATTATGACGCTCGAGTGACGTTTAAGAGGCAATAAAATTAATAAAATTAAATTACATTGTCCGTATTTGGAGTGACATTGGCGGAGGTCGCGTTATCACGGCGCGTGGGGCCGCGATGACATAAGTGTTCCCTAACTGAGTGACGTTAGTGTCGGTGACTGATCAGAATGAACTCCTATTTCGAGCAAGGTGGTTTTTACGGGGCGCATGGGGTGCACCAGGGTGGTGGCGGCGGTGACCAGTACCGCGGCTTCCCACTGGGCCTGACCTACGCCCAGCCCCATGCCCTGCACCAGCCGAGACCCCAGGACTCGCCATACGATGCCTCAGTGGCAGCCGCATGCAAGTTATACGCGGGAGAGCAACAATACGCTAAGGCGGACTGCTCCAAGCCAGGCGGTGAACAACAGAATGGGTACGGAGGCAAAGAGGCCTGGGGCTCTGGTCTGGGAGCGCTGGTGAGACCGGCAGCCTGCACGCCCGAGGCGCGGTACAGCGAGTCCTCGAGTCCGGGCCGAGCCCTCCCCTGGGGCCAGCAGTGCGCCCTGCCCGGCGCCGCCACCGCAGCCACACAGCCCGTGCAGCACCAGCCCACCAATCACACCTTCTACCCTTGGATGGCCATAGCAGGTTAGTTACCTTACTTTTACAGCCCCCATAAACTAGTTAAAAATTAATTAAACACATATGCATATCTAATTATTATACAATCCTTAATTTAACGAAAATCGTGAGAAATCAAAGAGCAATTACCTGCCCAAAACAAAATTTTAATTGCTCAATAATATGTAATAAAAATGTGTAACATTCATCGACTAATATTGTTATAATACAAAGGCTCTAAAATGCCGCTATCTGATTGAAGCGCGGGTTGGAATCAGAAATTCCCATTCACGTCTCGTAGGAAACCAATAAGAACCGCGGTGGCAGGTAGAGCCGACAACTCGACTCAAGTGTCAATAAAACGCACATAAAACGAACGACCCTCGTTAGCACCTTATTAGTCAAGACAGATTTGAGTGCCATTCATAATTTTATTGTTGCCATCAAGTCTTGGAATCTTCATTAAATTACTAATTTGTGACAATAAAAAATAAATAAATGTAGAGATTGAGTTAATTTGATCAGAGTTTTATGGCTGGTTTTATTTTATTTGGTGCTTTATATTCCACTGATTTGATAGATATTGTAGTTTAATGTGATTTTTGTCATTTATGTACTACTTTATGTTACAACAAACAATTAAAAATTATTTATTTGATCTCCGATATATCTCACAAGTCTTTGAGCTACTGGAAATAATTTAAAATGAAGTTTCATTTTATCATTTCAATGAGACATTTTCCTAGTTAAGTTTAACATTTAATATGTAACTGGGTACGTTGAAAATGTTATAATAAAATAAAGTAAATTAAGTAGCTACAAAGATATACTCAGTTGATTTAGTCTAGAGAATGTTTGTAGAGTCAAGTGGAGGTTTAATGTGATGGCCGTTAGCATTGGGCGGACAACCTGTAAATTACTTCAAGTACAGTACAAGGCTCTGTTTCACACACTAAGCGTAGCTACCGCTGAAAGCTTCAGTAATTTACTTCCAAAGCATTTTAATTCTGAAGCCTGCTTTAAATATTTTGTAAGAAAAATCTATTAAAATTTATATCACTTTCTAAATCACTAAAGTAGTACAAGTAAATTAAATTGTATGTTGTATTGAAAATATTATTTTTTTAAGTCGTAAAGTTTCAATAATTAAGACGATCATAATATCTTCTTTATTACCCGCAATAATTAATCTATCAGATTTTAATGACTAAGAATACTATTTTTAGCACCTACATATTTTGTTAGCATCGATTATATTTTATGATATCGATAAAATCGCTACTGATCAAGCGCACGATCTCGGTTAAACGTCTTCAGTAGCATTTTAGCGCTCCAAATTATGGCGGGAGTGCTCGCCGCGCCCGCGCCGAGCGCCCGGGTCAATGGCCCGATCTAGTTTGGGCGCATTATTATTAACTTGAGGAGTGCCACTGACCACTCGACAAATGACCACTCGATTATGCGTCCGATTCTTAAGATGAAAGCCCAACACTAGGTAATTTATAGAGACTAATCGCTCTTTGACGAAAACTTTACTGTTCTGCTAAAAGACGCCGCAAAAGATCTAAGCGGTTATGTATTTATTACCTCCAATAACAAACACTAAACAAAATTCCTGTTACAACTTATTAGAATCTTTTTGTAACAGACTAATTGGAAGTATGATTTGAAAATAGAGATGTTCCTCAAATTCAATTTGGAACGTTGCATTACAAAACTGGTTAGAAAAAGAAAATTGAATAGGATTTTAGAAAATGGAACCGTGGCATTCGAATCAATCATGATCGCAGCGTGGAGCTCACCTGTACATTAACTAACGCGTAATTAACGCAACGCGTGTGGTCCCGCCTCTCATAACTCATGCGACTTGATAAAATTAAGTAACACGGGCTAAAAAAATAAAACAAAAATAAGTAGTCGAACCGTCGGCCATATTTCACTCGGTGTTCACGCAACACGGGCCGCGAAACAATACAAGGACGCTTGTTGGACGTGGGCTGTATGAAAAGTTCGGGCTTGTCCAACTGTCTGCTGGCCGATGTGAACACGATCTGCCGACCTGTGTCGCTGCGAAAAAATGTCACGTGTCTAAGCTTTCTTACCAACTTCCTGCGAAAAAAATAAAAAAATTTAATTTTGAATTTATTATTAAACAAAAAAAAAAATAGATGCTAAACCATTGTTAAGATTACAAAATCATTTTCTCATTACAAATTTACAATTTATAATAAAAAATAATTTTCTCAATATTTACAATTAAAATACAAAATTATGTCCTTAAAATTTACATTTAAATATTCCAGTAAATTTTAATTTATTAATAGCAATTTACTATTTCACTTCTTACAGAATTCCAATTTAATAACTGGTGACAAAACTGATAAGTGTATAATCAGTCCAATATAAATAACAAGGTTTTAAGTAAATAGCAATGACAGTAAATTGAATCAATTAACAAAATAATAGTGGAAATGACTTGGACTCCAGTAAATGCTTGTTTTCTATACCGGTTACATTTTAAACCGTTTATTTGATAATTTGATTTTGGGTCCAATAATATACTTAAGCCGAAGCAATTAAAGACAACAGCTATACAGTATTGTAATAGAAAAATTTACAACAAAAAAAAAACCAAATGTTCTAACAATTGTTTCTAAAACCTTTTTATTTAAAAAAAAGACCCTTTTCTAAACCAAATAGGAAATATTAATTTTTAAAATTGGATCAAATTGATCTTATTTTAAAAACGTTAAATTAAAAATCCAAAAAAAAAATCTTAATATTAACTGCTTCTGCTCAGTAACAAATAAGAAGTATAAAATAAAGTTTTAGAACAATGAGTTTTTTACAAAGTATAAAAAATAAGCCTATGGAACCTGTCTCATTATTCACAGATCACAATTCTCAATCATTACAGTCATGCTTAATACAAACTTTATTTGCATTCCAGAGCTTATTTTTCAGTACGTCCAAGTTTTCAAACTCAACAACCTAACCTCAACCGAGAGTCGAACCTATAATTTCTAAACAAGTTCCCAAATTGGCGACTGAGTGCCGTGGGCACCGAATGATTATAAATGCACCTTTATTAAAGGGAAATGAGGTATTGTAATCACAAGTTACATACTTGTAAAATATTTTGTTCGCTTGCTTTAGTTGCTCAAACTTTGTGTATTTAATTTAAATTAATAATAATTTACAGAAAAAAATAAGATGAATTTTAAGTGTGTGCATCAAAAATCATGTCCGTATTTAAATTAGTCTTTGATTAAAAACAATTGACAAAGCAAAACAATGGGTGTCGATAACACAACTAATTATTCGATACAATAGCGAATACTAAATGTTCTAGGAAAAGTCGATGAAATTAATTGGAATTCGATGCACAAATACATAAATATATACAACTTCATACGCATCTAATGTAGTATGTGAATATTATTATGCATCTGAATGTTCGAACGCTACGAAAGTGGCTCTACTTCGCTCTACAAAATGTTCTTGGGTGCTACAAACTTTAATGAACTGGTTGATGTATTATCTTTTTTAAAATTATTTATTTTAGTTTTATGCAGTCCATCATATTTATCAATCATATGACATATAAAACCCACTTTTGTTTAAATCATGATTTGACACAAATCCTTGGTTTTATCGCTGAATAAGAACATGAAGTAAGCGCATCAAAAACTGTTGAAATGTTAGGTATGATGTTTTTTTATTTATCGCTACATAATGAGTCAATTATTATCTAAATTAAAGTATTCACCAGCAATGTAATTTAATACATCATATACCTACACTACCAAATTATGATAGTCGGTGTTCAAAACCGGTTTTATAATCAAACTCTTCGCATACTTACTTACTAAGTATTACATAACTTAAATCAATAGACAGGAAACAAAAACTCAAGACCAAGAACGATAATAGAGTCACTTAAAAACGGTTAACAGACCTCTACTCAATAGAGGCATTCTGTAATGGTACCCCAAATTGGTAAGCCAGTCCGCCGCATACAGTCAAAACAAACACCAATACACAGAAAAATAACAGCATAATAGGCCGGTAACAGTCGCAAGCCATAAACTAATAATGGGGGAGATATGTTTTATGGCTTTCAAGTTTTGAATACGTTTAAGCAGTTTTTTGTTAATTTAGTGCAACGCAAACCGTCCGCGAGTCAGCACGTATTTTGCGGTAGTATCATTCGGAAAAAAGAATAAAGTGTTCTAATTTCAAATCTGTCAGAAGATTGACGGGTCTGTTATGGCGGAGGAGGTGTGCATGCGCTTGTTTCCCGCCTGTTCGCGCGGCGCGCCGGCCGCCATCTTGGATAAGATCGATCATAGGTGCGCAGCTGTGAAGTGATAAATATGAATCCCAACTGCCTCGTGGTGTGGACTTTCTTTTTGTGGAACCGTCGCATTGAAGTCACGGAGATCTTCTTAGAAGCTCTGCAAGATATAATTAGACAATTAGTTAATATTAAACTAAGTTTGAACGAGACTTGACCTGTGTAGCAATGTGCAAACTGAACATTTTAATTACATACCAATTTTTTGCTATTTTATGTTAGGTATGTTCGCGAATAATTTATTGCTCATTGTATTATCGTTATCTAATTTACTAGCGTCTTTTGACAAGATTTTGTATTACCTAAAATATCTGGTTAGCCACTTATTTATATTGCTATTTCTTTAGGTACAGGAAACGCTACAAAATTTTGATAATACTTATTTCGTTCTGTGCCTCACGTAATTGTTGTGGTAAAAAACCACCGGCCTACAAGCGGAGGCTATAAAAAGAATAAGTATCGTGGAGTGTTTCCACTGCCGAATACGTGGTGAGCTCGAGCATAATGTCGTCCAGCGTTAATACCAAAATGCGGATAACTGCGTCTAGGCAGTTATAAAGTGTTCCCAGTTCCCTAGTGTTCATAAACGGCGTGACCTGACGTTGGTTATTATGCATTACATTGAAAATCACCGGGCTGCATCCTATAGTTGCCGTTTTGAACCGCAATCTCTACAATTGCTCCGATAGTTAGACATTTATACCGCTTTTTTACAACACCTCTTTGTCTTCTGAAAACCCTGGTGCTATTTTTATGGTTGCTTTTACAACCGTAAAGTCGTTAAAAGTCTAGCTTTGTTAGGAGCTGTTACTACGAGAACGACGTGTTAAAATTATGATTATTTTAAAATTATCTGAAAATCGTAAGCAGTGCTCGTTATTTATATTTTTATCGTAGAAGATAATCTTTTTGAATAGGAAGTAATAAAACAGGAAAGAAGTGTAACAATTCAAGTTGGTCTTTGTTTAAAATGAGTAGGCTTGTTAGGAATTATGCAAAGAACTTTTTAAATATCAAATTGTCATATGGCAACATGAGTTTTGATCGTACGTGTGTAATTTATTTTCTTTGCTCGTCGTATGTAAAAATGTATTATTACACGTTGATCGGGCGGTCGATCGCTCGCTGGGAACGTTACATTACACTCGCACACCACACACAGTCACAAGCGTGGCTTCGCTACGCGATCGCTACAACTTAGTATGCAAGGCGGGACCAACACACCATTGCAATATTTAGTATGAAAATTAAATAATGTATTCTACGCGAACACGAGTTATTTAATCACTGAATTTAATTCCTTATTCAATCTTATCTACTTCAGTCAAATAGATAGGATTAAAAATAAATAAAATGGTCATTATTTTGTACTTTTTTGATAAAAATTTGTACTTCATAGATCTTTATAATGATTGTCATGCTGTATAAATCCGATACAAGTGTAATGTGTAAATAATTCAGAAGCTACTTCGAACACTCGTGTATAATTTTAATCCTTTTCCGATAAATTGAAGCGAGAATTACGACGGCGATAATTCGAAACAAAAACTCCGACATAACTTTAACACATTCGTGACTACCGTTTACGATTTAATCTTAAGATAGGCTTTCTGCACTATTAGCAGCGTTAATCATTTCTCTTTAGCTAAAAATAACGTGCCTACTTGTGATTGGTTTAAATACCGCAATTAATTACATTATCTGTTAAGCTATTTGCGTCGTTTAGCAGTAAAAAAAGCTGTACTATCTGGTTGGTTATTCATGAGTATTATCGCTTCGCCTCGCATGGATGGGGGGCCTAAAGGAGTTGATGTCTGGCCGGCAATTAATTGTTGCACGATATACAACACTGAGGTGCCCTACCATTTGGTATTTGAATATTAAGACACATGGCTACAGAAATATATCGATTTCGTTGTAAATCGATATCATATGAGTAATGCAATCGATGTAGTCTACGAGCGTGACTCACGGGTAACTCCGTATTAATATTAACATGGGCGACATATGTCGTATCGTCGAGTTATTTTCTGATAAAAAACAGAGTGTATTAAAATTCAATTTGATTGAAACCACGTATTATTAATATTAAGGCTTATACAAGCACACCACGTCCGGCTAAACGAAACTGCATCGTTTAATTTTTGCAACGCTAACCCGTTCTTAGTAAACTATTAAACCATATTTAATTTCACATAAACAGTGCACGGTAACATATACTCGGTATAAATAACTGCGCTGCATTCGCCTTTCATTCGATACTAAAAATCTCAATAAACGTACAAATTTAATTTTTATTACTATAAGGTAAAAGTACATTTTTCTTGAGCAAGGGCTCTCGTTCACATTTGATGTAAATATTTTCGTGAACCTTAACTCTAAGGGGCAAAGTTTATTTTGGCTTGGCGTGAATTGTGGAAGATATTTTAAACTTATTTCCCTGACATAGAGGGCTTCGTGCCGAAACTAGCGTTTTACAGAACAATGTGTCTTCTTTTAAACTAAGTCGGTTAATCGTGCTTCCATTATGATTCTCACATAAAATAGCTATTTTGTGTTATCTTATTATTGTTGGAGATCGTGAGCGTTAAATATGTAAGTATCTATTTGACTGACGGTAATTGAAATATAAAGGGTTATTAAAAGCACACATTGTGTTATGGCTTTATATTAAAGATGAACGGCTTAAGCTGAACAGTAGCGGTGGTCTAATTGGCTGTAATAACAATCTGTATCAATTGGTTAGAAAACACGTTATTCTTGTGATTGCTTAGTGTAAGAACATCAACATATAAATGTTACATTAAGTGGGACGTGAATAGGTGCGCTCACCTCACATTTATTGCACTCTCGCTACTTTTTAATTATCGTTGGTCAATCACAAGTTATATTACTGGCCGTAACAAATCTACGCGATTCGTCGCGCCACTCACGGATTTGTTTCGGCTCTCATTCTAACGACCAATAAAGTTTATCACACCATTTCAGTAGGAATCTCAATAATTATTCAACTATAAAACTTTATAGAAGTGACCGTTGTTGGTGTTTTATCACCTAACATCGGTGAAAGTCGGTAACCTTTTGATATTTTAACACTGAACCAAATGTTTTACGACAATTTAATTGTACACGAATTTAAAGATGTTAACATTTAAAAAGAATGGTATTGAAGTCGTTATTTTATGGAATTGAAATATTCACGGCGGGAATCGAACGGAAAGCTTGCGCCGGCGCCGTTGCCCATGATGTATGGGCCCCACCACATACTTAACTAATAAACCCTTCCAATTTAAGGACACACGCAGCGAAGTATATCCGTCTCAGTCTGTTATTCCATTTTTACTGCGTTACTCAAAAGTGTTGGCAAACTGTACATTTTATAAAGCAAGTAATTATTACGTCAAGGTACTTCCTTGGTTAGAAAACTTAGCGAAGTAGCTGGAAAAAATAATTCTTGAACCACATAAAATATTCATAGTTATATTTAAAATGTAGTAATTATTCAAAGTTTTTAATAAGCGTCTGCTTACATACATTCACACACTTTCAAATGTCATTGTTTAAAATATGTTATCTTCAGTCACATATAAAATGTATAAGTATTTCATAAGACGTAATTTGAAGAAAGAGATAACGATGTTTTTGACGTTGCTTCCTCATACCAAAATGGCCAAGGTCTGATAACCGATCGAAAGCTCAACTTCGGTTAAACGTTACATGCGGGTGAAAAAAAAAAACGACATTTCTATTATAGAAGGCCGCTTTTTTACCGTGGTCACCGTCCAGAAACACAATCGTAAATTATAATTTATAACTCGAAGGACTAGGAAATTAAGATATCCACCTTTTCGTATCAACGGCGGTATCCTTTTGATTATTAGTTTAAGCTGTTTTAGTGCAACTTTGTTTTTCGAGTGCGGCAGACGTTACGAGAACTGGTGGTTACGTTTCAGTGGTTGTGAGACATTGTAGTGACTGATATGCAATCGGAATTGATAAAGCGCCGTGACCTACCACAGCTCAATTTGTCGGCGGAGTTACATCAACGTGTGCGGAGCATGCGATGCGATACGATGCGACACACGTACCACGTATCGGCGATTTACGCAGCGCCATTGGCAGATGTCATCGTCCAGTGATCATGTTACAGTGCGCGTGAACCAGCCCAGACCACTTCCGATACAGATAATGTGGGCCAGTGATTGTTCTCAGTTTGCTTCACAGTGTAATTGCAAAATATGTTCTATCGCACAATCTGCTTTTACTTTTTCACACGCATCAGACGCGAGATGTATTTCACTGTCAACGCACGAATGTTGGAATCATCGGCGCTCGCGCAGAATTTAGATGAGAATTTCCTTCTGCACTCGAGATACATAAACATTATACGGCTCGCCGTCATGTTTACAACGGAAAATGAAATCGCGGACTGTTTGCTAAACGGACATTTTTAATGCGTTTTAAATTACGAATATAATCTGCGACCTTATTGTTTAGTTTATAAGAAAACGTGACAGGGAGAATAATTTATTGGCGATTGTTTGAGCATTGTAGTGTTTATGGTGCCTAAAATGTGTCAGTAAGTAATTTTAAGAGGTCAAACACCGATGTTATGAATGCGAGCGCACGGAGCCGCCGCGAAAATATGTAGACTCTCAAACAAGTAAAACCAAACACGATCTTAGCGCTTTGAATAAGTGGCTGAAACAAAACCCTGCACTTGCATAAATGCAAAACTGGTGGCACTCTATGCACTCTGTGCTCTTATAATAATGGCAGAAATTAATTTTCAATTAAGTCGGCACTAGGTAATTGTTTCATGAATAATTTAAAGTTTGATGGAAGCAATTTTCTTCCTTATGATGTGTTACATAGTGAGGCATGGCAGTATTTTCTGTAGTTAATTATTTAAACATCTTTCCTGTATTTTCGATAAAGGTAGGAACTGGAAAACATTAATTAAAACTGCACTTCATAAAACGTGGCATAAATTCAATTATACGTGTATTTTTCATGTTAATAAATATAAAATTATATGTCAAGCTGTTTGTCCAGTAGTTTAAGGCGTGACTGATGTCCATAAATGAAGTTAATTTTTTTGTTACCATGCCATGTAGAGTCAAGAATTTCTTAGGTGTTACGTTACACGTAAGACCTAAATTCTTCTCTAATTAAATAAAAATGTTACTAAGAAAATACTGTACGCGAGAATCATAGTTTAAGTCTACTGCTAATTACAATCTGATTACGTATTCAAGCATTAACATCTTAACTAGGCGTCAAAATTATTATGTACAATAAAATTCAATACGGACATACAACATTCTATTTTCAAGTAACAAAAAACAACATCTCTTATTTACAGCCAACGTTATTTACTCAGTTACTTCAAAAAATCTGTCAAAACTATTCAAAAACAGAACACTAAAGTTGAGAAAAGCTAGTGATTTACACGAATCTGAGCGCCACAATCGCATCTTTTAGTGTCGTATCCAGGGCGCCGGGGCTTTGACCTCCGCCCTTCCTGCCCCCGTGACCCTGCCGAAACTGAAACTTACTGAACAGACTAAGTAATTTTCACTCCAACTTTACTTCTATGTTCGGACAATTAGGCGATTAGGTTCGTTAAGGTTTTGTTTTGCTGTTTAAAATTGTTTGTGGGATTTTTCGATAGGTAGAGTATTTTTCGGTAGTAGATTTTTGGTTGACTGTTTAAAAGTTTTTTTTTTTCATTTTTTATATTGGTATATTAGACTTTTAATGAGCAATAAATAAGTTATATTTTATTTACGCTATAGAAAAAAATAACCTACCAGTTTTTTTTTCACAAGCAGTAAATTAAAACACTTTAAAGTCAGAAGTTAAAATAGATATTAATAAAAGCGGTTAAACAATAGTACAAAAAATAAATTTTGTTCTTAAACAAGAATTTGTAAATAATCTTTATGTAAAGTAAAGTAGAATTTAACTATTCATAAGATTATAGTTATCAGTTTGTCAAAGACCCCACGGTATTTAAGTTACATTGATACAACCAAAGATACAAAAAATAAAAATCAATAAGTTTTGCATTAAGATAATATCTTCACAGTTTATTTCCTTTATGATCTCATTATGCTAATCATTAATTAGGCGTTAATTTGTAAATATTTTTGTGATATTCGCATAAAGAAATACCCGTTTATAAAATATTCTGATTTTTAAACTGACTTGAAAACTGGTACATTTATGTACTGCTCTATAAGATTGAACTGTTAGGTAGATTTTAAAACTATTTGGGCCTTATATAATAATAATATTATTTTGCAACTATCAATTCATAATTTGTCTTTGCATTCAAATTATACAAAATTAATAAATATCATATCATGAAAATTAGATGTCAAGCTCATAGTGTAAGCACTCATACATTGAAAAATTTACAAGTAAGCCTCTTAAAAGTCACAAGGGTTCTTTACTAAACTTAAAAATAAATTCTCTATGAAAATAAACAAAAACCAGATATAAACCTTCACCAAAACAAACATTCAAGTACAATTAAGTGAATTGATTCGCTCATTTAAATAAATTAACAATATATTCCTCATTCACGAGCCATTAAGGGGAGTACTGTTTCACAGTTTTAGATAAATTTCTTAAAGAGTTTACATTAAATATGCAATTTATTATTCTTGTGCTGGGAATCAGCGTTTATTGATATTAATATGCTGATATTAGTTGCTAAATGACTGCTTATTAAATTGTTAAAATATTTAAAATTTATTTTAAAATAATAATTTGCTTTAGCTCCTCTAGGTGTAAACCAGGTTTATTTTTAACAAATCATATTTTCTGGAAACTTTAGACTAACTAGCTAATGAATTTATTTCGATGGAAATTTAATTTAATAAACCTAATCAATAGGTCTTTTTTACTAATAAATGTTGTAACGGTACTCATTGCTGAGATATTATCAGATAAAATACTGCATCAAATTATTGCATTCACCAAAAACCAAAACAAATGCAATAAATTGAGCATTATGCAAATTTCCTTGTTCGCAGAAGCTCAAATTTCTAAAAAACGTGCAGAAAAATCGGTTCCGTTTTTAAAAATCTTCCTTTCAATTTGGTACGTTAAGGTTGGGGCACACCGATCGGTTCGGTAGCACTTGAATTAAGATAATGTTCACACCTGCCCGACTCTGTATAAACGTCACATTGTGAGCCGAACGCAGTTACTAAGAGCATTTTATGGGTTAGCTTCACCGGCCACCGACGCGGCGCGGTATCGCGACTTACATTTAAGTTTTTTTGAACATTTCGACAAATTGCTACAACATTTAATTGAAATGTAAAAATCTTAAAGGTCCTTTCATACAAAAAAAATGTATGCATTTAATTATTTTTTTAATTTAGATATCTATTGTAGACAAAGGTAGCATTATAAATAACACCAACTTGTACCTAATATTAATTTTTGAAGTACCATAAAATAGTAATGTCGTGCAATAAATTACTTGCGGCAAATTATTTACACGCGAAACGGCGCCGCCATATTTATAGTAACTACCAAGAAGTCTCACTCCATATTAGGCGATAATGTCAAAAAATATTACCTTTTTATGAATTCAGTTGTTTGATATTTTGTTAGACAAACGAATGGGGAATGTGGGTGAGTATAGTAAAGTTCGTTGTACGTTAGGCGCGCTGTGCGTGTGTCGCCTCCCCAGTCCCTTTTTATTGCGGTTCTGTTTACAGCGTGTATTTTATAGCATCAGCTGTTTGATTACGTCACTACAGCTGGTCGGATTAGGTCTTCGCGTAATTTCGTAGTAAATTCTGTAGGTGAGAAAATTTTGGGGTGGAAAAATTTATCGTTGAGAAGTAAATAAGATGATATTGCTTGCAATTAAGTGAAGGAGAATTAAGTCAAGTTATTGAGACGTTGAGATAAATAATTATTTCTCATAAAGTATCTGCTCCAGTATTCTTGTTGACAGGTTTTTTCTTTTTTACCTGAAGATTGTGCAATAGAGTTGTATAACACTAAAAACCCAAAAACTGTAAAAATGTCTTCCATCAGGTATACGACTATTGTTTAGTTTACCGTTGAGTTACAACTGTTTTATGGTTCAAAAAACGTTGCACAATTTTTATGGTTACAGGTGATTGTTGTTAATGAATGGGACCCTTTAAAACCATTATTAAGTTAAGGTTAACAATAAAACGCTTCATGGAACAACGTTGTAAACATTTCAAAAAGAACTAAGTTTATTAGTGTGACGTAGCCCTTACTTTTTCGATACTGTTAAAAAGTAGAGTTAAATGTTTATGTCATTTTTATTTATTTTCAAATTACTACAACATGTCGAAAATTCCATGGACAAAACCGATTGATTGAAGAAAAAAAAAATAGGCGTTTAAAATTAAATTACACTACCTAACTCATTTTCACTCAAATATCATCGTCACAGATAAATCTCATAATATCAATTTTGTTCATCGTTTTGCCAACTTGTTCAAAGAACATCTATTAGGCGTCTCATAAAACATCACACTTGTAAACCACTGGATACAGGGTGTGTAAATCTCGCGCTATCCTTTCTGTATTTTGTTACATTTCCGACTCGCTTCCTCCACTGACCCTTGTTATTTTGTGTACTCTAACACAGTTATAAAACTTCAAATGAAAATAAAATATCAAATAAATGTTTTATTACTAAAATATTGAATAATTTTTGATAAATAACCCATTTATTTAGCAATCTGTAACACATTGAGTCACAGTATCTTAACAAAAATAAATAACGAACGCGTTCAGCGCTACAAAAAATAAACAAGTTACTTTAATTATTTAATTACCTACAAGCAGCCAAGTTTGTTAGCGAAAACCAAAAAATAATAATGAAGAGCTCAAATTTTTTTATACTATAAATCAGTATAATTACAGTGTGTCTAAATGATTGTGTGTACAGTAATAAAGAAACAAACTGTTAGAACTGGTGGCGACAATGTAACGACTCTCACGACGAAACCGGAAAACATTAAGTCTCTGAGTCCTACTATTAGTTAATTTTTATATCTTAACATCACATAAAAGTTAAAATAATAGAACATCCACTCATATGATGGATATTGTTAGACATCCTGTGTAGGATACGTTTCTAGATAACAGCGGTGATCATTATACCACTAATTAGTTGGAAAAATCTCAGAATACACGGTAACCGAGTTACCTACACCTCTGTTATGCACTTACAGGAATTTCATTACTTAATTAGCGTGTGTTGCATAACTCTGTGTGACAACGATTTATGTCGCATTGGATTGTTCAAAGCATGTTCAAAGGTAACGTTGAGTACTCGTCTAAGAGGATTAGTAACCGATTTATTGCAAACTTCTTGGTTCCGTATGACAAGTAATACTTATGTCTAGTAGGTACCTACTTAACCAGATTTACCACCACTTAATTTTTTATTAATAACAGCACGTTTTCCAGTTAAATATAAGCCATCAAAGTAATTTCTCGGCCTTGATCTTCAAAACCCCAGCTAATCTTAACTTGCAAGTAATTTTAACCGACCAACCTGTATTTAACCCGCATGCAAATTATAATAAATTACCCGTACATTACTTCGTACGTCACATGATCGTGGGTTGGTGCGTGCGCGCAGGATTATTGAATCTGCGACAGTCCCGCCACGTCATAAATCGGTTGCGTCTCCCATTGTTCCTGCCGATGTCAAAGATCAGTAATTTGCCATTGTGCAGGCAGGGGCAGGTTTTACCTTATACTCAATCGAAACTCATTCCTATTCTGCTTATACGATATTTACAAACACCTCTTATCCAATAATCCGTCTTTTAAAATATAATAAAATTATAAATCGATACCTGATTGAAGTTCTCAATTAAGCGATGATTATCAAGCTTCGAGATTATAACTTGTTAAGAAATCCATTTTTCCACACCAATTACAAAAGAATCATAACGTTCAGGTAGCGTATCTACTAAAAATAGATACAAGTTTTCCACAGCCCATAAGATATTAAAACGTGAGGTACACACATGCTTACATTTTTGATATTACATTTCAAACCGCAAGCAATGTCGGTTCGCAAAAACATGATTTATGTGTCTGACTTGGTAGTTGTTTTTTGAAGGTTAAAAAATCTATACCTTTCTGTTCTACGGCTGTGAGCTATTAAATTCCTGGTTAAGGACGTAATAAGTTTTTACTATTGTTGAGGCTTGTATAGGGTCACGCACCGACATCGTGGCTCCTTGTATATTTGTAGTATTTTGAGAGTAATATTCTGACAATACTTTTTGATGCCATAGCAACAGGGGATTCGAGGGGAAGAATTTTTATGCAGTCCTATTGTTAAGGTGTGCTAAAAAATCTGAAGCAAGGTATGTTTATTACCTTAGTATTAAAATAAGTTTCGCACGGAAACGTTATTAAAAATTCAAGTTTTATTGCTTTATAATCAGCTTCTGGAAACTATATTGTAATTGCATATCGCAATTATATATGTAAATTATGTTATATTTTTAAACAGAACAAAGTAGTTTCTTATTTTTTGTTTCTGGTATATTTTAAATAAATAGTTTGTCAGTTGAGTATAGTCGAGTAAGCCTGTGAGAAAGCTCGAAGCCAGTACCCGTTAGGTCCCGAGGCCCTCAATACCGTGGTTTGCGCAACAGCTGATTATCCGTCATTACATTGTTACACGAAAATCCAATCATTCCCTTTACGAAATTCTCACTCTCAACAAAAAAGCATCTATACGACTATACCTGGTTATCTAGTTCCACGTGTAGCATATCTATGCATTTTTACATTAAATCAGATTCCAAGTTTCCGCTCTATTACACTTATACACAGTAATTAAGCAGATATTGTCACTGATATATGTATGAACATAATTATGTCGGCCATACATAATGTCTGTTGAATTATTAATAAACACAACGGTTTCATTCCAATTCTAAAGAGGCGACAGTTTTTTATTTTTATCTCTAGAATTTAAGAGTTGCGTCTTAATCCACGAATAGTTTTACAGTTTATGAGTATAAATAATGCTACTATTACGAATGATATCACTCACATACCGAAATATTAGAACGAGTCATCTCCAAAGCGGCAGTGCCGGCCGCTGTATTATCGACCGACCAAATTGTGTACAAGTTCAAGGTTCTAATAAAAATTACCCACGTGAGCAGACTACGGGAAGTGACGAATTATAGCGCGATAATATTTTATCTCAAGTCTTGTACATATTGTGTTTATAAACATACGAAAAGACTGGAGTTTTTAGACGCAGATTTATTAGAACAATGTACACGTAATGCGAGTTCGTGGAAAAAAGTCGTTCGAGTTTTTCTTCGTGTGACGACAGTTTAATTAAGATTCAATTAATGAGGTTAAATTAAGATTCTATAAAAAGTCTTCTTTTGCAACAATGCTACACATTCTTTGCTGAACACGATATAAATACCTTGGAAGTTATAATCGTACAATGAAGTTTAAAAATAACTTTTTGTATCTTATGCCAAACTAGTGGTGTAATAGTTTGAATTATTGTTCTCAGATTTCGATCTTAATTTCTTAATGCGTGGAACTTAAATTACAATTAAACAAAATAACAGGTCTTAATTAACTAGGCTTGGGCGTAGTAATGAGTTCTTGAAAAATATTTCCGTTAAATAAACCAGTGTCTTCTAAAACTGTGAATAAAACATTCAATTGTTATTTTATGTTTCTGATTCTTATCCAGTTTTAGTGGCTCCGGTGCTCAATTTTTTAGGGTTGCCTATTATGGCTTTTGTTGAAAACCTGATTTGATTAATTACCTTTATACTTAGTCCGAGTGTCTTACTGAAACATTTTTTCGTAGCAAAATTGAGGCTTATAATTATGCCATAAATCTAATAAATTCATAAGTTTTTTTCACACAATTTATTATTTAAAACAAGGACATTTAAAATCGTGAAGTAGGGAGACGAAAACGTTGTCATGTTTCCGAGATTTTAGAGGTTCGTTTGTGTGGTGACCCTACCCGGCCATGAGTAATGGCTAGCTGGCTACATTCTGTTTACAACTCTCCTGCCCATAGCGTCCGGGTGCATTCGGGCACTATGTTAAAACAATTGTTTATTGTCACTCTAGTGTCGACTGCCGAATGATTGATACTGACAATTTAAGCGTTATACCGCATTTGCAATTTAAATTTAAACTTCTCATTATCATTTCTAATCGTACGCTTAGATTTCGATATCGAATTTTGCTTTCGATTGTACCAACGACCAACTAGTCTTTGACAACCTTAAATAATGGCCTTTTTTGGTCTAACTGTAGATACTTAGACGCATTATGTATGGACAGTTTAATTACTCGTCAAAGGTGTCCGTAAAAGCAATTGGTTTGTAAATATGCAAATTTATATGACCGTGTTAATTGAATGTAAACCTTAACCCTAAGACATTAATTGCAGTTATTGTTTGTAATTATCGCTACGCAATTGTAGTGAAAAAAGTCGATTGTTTGAGTGAGTTGAGTTTGCGTTTTCCTGTTGGGGACAGTTTTGCTCAATATTAAATGTGTCTAGACAGAGAAAGGTAGTAAAGGTATTATGAGCATTTCGCGTCAGTTGTACAGTTTCCCACAGACTAAAGGCTACGCTTATTGTTCGATGTAAAAATACAAACATTGTTTATTTGATCCATGTTTTACAAAGGATGGCTGTTTCTTGAATTGTGTGATATATGGACTCATTCTTTACACATTCATAACAGTGTAGTGTTTTATTAAAATTTATGTGAAATGTGTTTCTTCCGCCTTTTTATTTTGTAACTAAATGTAGGTAAACATTATTTAATATATAGAAGTATTCATGTAAGACGCAATATATAAATTAAAGATATAGAAACATCATTTATGTAGGTACAATAACACAGAGTCAGAGTAAAAATAATTAACAGCATGTTTTAAATCCTAAGTTACATTTATTTTAATTTTCAAATTAAGTTGTATCACAGCAATAAAAGACAAAAAAGGCAGTAAACCTAACTACCTTGTTACGTATTTTAAGATGTAATTATAACATTTAAACATGTTCCTTACATTCTAAGGCTATGTTATATTGTGCAATAAAATTTTAAGAGCTCTTGTTTTTTATTTAGTTCATAAAAATCACCCTTTGATTTTATTACAAGTAATTCGTTTTAGATTATGACGTATATAGATTTATATGAGACATTTTTTTCTGAAATATTTTTGTAATTAAGAATTAAATGGCCACATATGATCGTTTAATAGACACCATGTCTTAATTAAAGTAATAATGTTACAGAGCTGCTAAGAAAACTGTAAAATAAATTGGCAATAAGTGTTAAAGAGAGCAAATCTTGTACCAAAATCAATTTAATGGATATAACTAATTAGTTCAAAATTGATTTGTGTATTTTGATTTAGGCTGTAGCAATCATAAATAATGAATTCATACTTTTTCTTAGGTAATATCAGATTGTACAAAAACTAGAACGTGCTTCTGAACTTAATTAGTCGAATTCAAATAATTGGAGTTTTTCTGTTATCTAGGTATTGAATTAATTCACTTGTTTCTTTCTAAGTTGGCAAATAATAACTCTTCACGCGATCTTGCACACCTGCATTTACCAAATTGTTGTAATTACAAAGTCATTTCAGGTCCTTAAAACTTCGTCTACAGCCTTAATTAAAGTTAAAATTAATCATAATTATAACCTCTTTTATAAAAAATGTGCTGGTAATTTACATAATGCCTACATATTTCACAAATATAGGTTCCAACATATCTAGGTTTATAGTTCATAGCTCCATCAAAAAGTGTTTATTCAAATATGGCCAGTAACACCAACATTAAAAAACGAACACTACACAAAAGATTTCAACATAAATTTAAAACAAAACACGGCTTCCTAGTGGTCATTACCCAAAGTATGGTAGAGTCAAACAAGCTAAGGTTCATAAAAGACAATGAATATTTTACCGAACTTTACTTAGGGATACTAGGGGTCGATGTTTATGTCTCTATACAGGGGCTGCGTGCGTAATAGCAGTACAGCCTAACGTGTCGTACGTCACCGGTACTGCCTCGCACTTTAATCTAATACGATTTAATAAAAAAAAAAGTAGTTTTTGATCGACCAATCGATCTTCTTTTTTCTGTAGAGTTGTGTCAAAAAAATCAAAGGAGGTTTATGTGTGTGATAGTTATCTTTTTAGTGTCTAAGTGCAATATGCATACTAATGGTACAACCGCCTATTGCGACTAATGCTCTTTGATCTCATCGCAAAACCTATTTCTGGCCAGCAAATGGACTTCCATTATTATTTTGATGGTAATGTATCAAATAGATAGAGTTATCACTCACGTGGCGTGTATTAGGACTATATCACGGAGCGAGGTGCCCAAAACGGCGAATATAACGTCGGTTAAAGGGTTATTATTGTGAATTATTATGCTTATCTTCGAGTATTGAGGTTTATTTATAAAATGGAGAGAGAAAATAGCGAAGAAAATTCTTTAAAAACGGTTATTTATGTAGTCTTTTTCGACAATAGTTCGAACGTAATCTGCGTGTTTAAACGCCTACAGATACTTGTTTTCCATTCACCAACAAACGCGAGAATCTAACAACCGATCGATCAGTAATTGCTATGGCATTTCCCTTGCTTGATTTACTACCTCCATGTAATTGTAGTGTACACACAACCAGTACCTTTAGTGGGACATTTTTCTACGTTGCTCAATGTAGGTGAGTACAAAAGTATAGTTTTAAAATTCATGACGAGTAGAAACTAGGCGGGGAAGTAATTGATGGGATATACACGTAGAAAGATTAACGAGACTTATCTTAAGATAATTATGTCAAGCGATGAAGTTTAAATTGGAATTAATGTTGTTGATTGAAAGTTGAGATGAAATAGGAATACTTCTATGAATTTATTAGTCATGAATTATGAAAATCTTGAAAGTCTTTGGAATTTACACCCTTATTTTCTGCATCAAGTGTCAGAAAAAGAAAAATATTTCTACATAAAATTGAAGAAATTAAGATGTAATACGCTACATATTTGTAACGTAATAATTTATTGAACCTGGCCTCACAAATGAAGTAATTGATCCTTGCGGTAGTAAACAGATAATCGCCAATCAAAACGACCAAACATAATTTAGAACGTGTATTAAAACTTAGCGGAAGACCTTGGCCATTGTAAGTACCCACCGTTCCTAAGTCCGACCTTGTCATCGCAATAAATTTAACATTGCGACACGCAAATATCCACTAACTGAACATGATTTATAACGAACCGATGTAGATCGAACAATTTGCTATTTGCTTCCAATTCCACCAGGACTTGGTTCGTCAACTTGCATACGGTAAATGATTTGACTGCTATGTATATTGCTCACGTTGTTTTTGGTAATCGAGTTTTGACAATCATATTTGGGTATGCAGTTTTCAAATTGAATATTGCTTTCATAACACCCATAGCCACCAAATCAGGCTAATAGAATCTAAGTCGTGCCGAGAAATAGACACGCAAGGTGACATGATTGAGTATGACATAATTTTTCAATACATTGCTTCCCTGATAAGCAAAAATAAGCAAATTATTTCCTCGAACAATATTTCTCATGTTGTTTGAACTGTAAAGCTCAGCGGGCGATCATGCGCAGGCGCCGCATTACAACGTTGCCATTGGCCCCCGAGCGACAGGGCTGCCAATCTACAAATAACGTATGCCCAACACAGCCCGCTATTATAATTTAATTGAGGACTTACAATAATTACTGAGTCATGCCCCAGCGGATGTAACACAGCGATTATGCTCATCCATTCTTAAGGCGGCGCAGAATAAGTGCACGTAACCTAATTTTATTTAAATTAGTCTCAAGAGGGGAAACACGAGTCACCTGTTCATTCAAAAGAAAATCCACTATTATTGCATGCACCGCGCACATTCTTGCCGCCGACCTTTCTTTGTTTATTATCTTTATCAAAATGTGATGGATATTTTAAGCTTCACTTAGAATATAGGTGACTGCACTAAAAATAGAGCATTCATCAATACAACGAGCGCAAGGCGAGTAGTTTATTCGCATTAAATCATACCAGCAATAAATCTCGCAAACCCGTTCTGCAGCTTATCAAAACAATACGCAGACACACTTCCAACTATGTATTGAAAAATGTCTTCTTTGCTACATTGTACAGGCTAGTTTTTAATTTATTCTACGTTACACAAGGTCTCATTTTGATTGTCATTGAAAACGCGGATCATATCCTTCGGCATCGCGAGGAGATCATTTCAAAATTAAGCCTCAAGTGTATGATAAATTTTCATAAATCAGAACATTATTTATTGAAGTATCGACTTTAAGGTGTTTGTGGAGTGGTTTAGTTTGGTGTTTAAGGATTTGATGTGTTAAGGCCTTTCATAACCGGGGAATCTCCGGAATAATCGGATATCGGATTCTCATCTCCCTGATATTTTGCTGTATGGATGAAGAATTAAATTGGCGGTTGTTATTACTGGGGAGATGAATGCCTTGTAGAATATCTTGAGGTTACGTTGCTTCTAAACGTGTTCAGTATAAAGAAAACCAACAGCTAAGTGATGTAAAAGATTAGTAGGTGCAGTTAGGTTGAATTGTTTTCATTGCATGCAAGCTGCGAAGGCTATTATTCTCCACGTGGTCGGTTCGATATAGAGATAGTTCGCGTGGTGTTTTCACACAATTAATTTTCAATAAATAACAATGTAATATGAGTTACAAGCGAGCGGACGCCCTGTGAGGCAGGCATCGCGCGTCCCATCGGACCACCGCCACGATACTCAAGGCGTTTTTTATGAAAATATTCAACTTCTTATTACGTGGTATCTTTGAAACAATACCGCTTATTATTTTACTTTTGTTATTTTAATTAAATGTAGTTTGAGTTTCGTACAAGCAAATCATTTTGACGTGCAAGTAAGTGAATAATAAAAAAGTTTGAGTAGCTTTTAAAATTGGTCGTATGTAGTAAACAACTATTACTAGAAGGAAAATGTTTCTCGTTTAACCTACTTAATATTATCTCTACTTAAATATCCGGTGTACAAGCAATTATATGTGCCACAATATATGTTAAATTATAAGTTAACACCGCAACCAATTACAGTACAAGGTAACTGTAATCAAAGTCCATATGAGGCGATAAAACCTATTATGCAAGCTTACACCCATTTCCCATTAATATGTAAGAAAATGTTCTAATACAGTAAATTATAGAGCGCGTTTTATTAAACTAACGTTTCATTAGCAAAGTATAATATCATTTCGATCTCGTAGTACAAGCTTTAAAGGAGGTTAAACTTACCATGATTTGACTTAGAATAGACCCTAGCTTCAATAAGTGGTTATAGGAGATAGGAAGCTCTATCTATACTAATATTATAAAGAGGAAAGATTTGATTGTTTGTTTGAATTGAATAGGCTTCGAAACTACTTGACCGATTTAAAAAAATCTTTCAGTGTGGGGTTGTTAAACGCAGATAGTGTAGTTTACACTATCTGCGTTTAACATAGGCTATATTATTAAATTTTCAAAAAAGTTAGGGATCCATAGGATGTAGGTATTAACGCAGGTGAAACCGCGAGGCACAGCTAGTGTTCAATATAAGTAAGAGTGATAACTAATAACTTTGAATGATTGGATGTAGAAATTGTCAGTAAAGGTAAAACAAATATCTATACAGAAATAGAATCTCGTACAGAAACAAAACGCACGTCAAACGCACACTGGGCGGTCAAACTCACTGCTACGGACAATATATACTTAAAGTACGTGATAATTCCCATGTTAAAATTACTGATGAAAACTTCATATCGATACTTTAGATAGTTAAGATTAAAAGAATACTCGAAGTATGTAGGTATAATAAATTAAAAATATTTGTGATCGTCTACAGTTCCAATTAAAATTGTAGAGCCAAAGGGCTCCATAAAAACATGCAATATGGAATTATGAATTTGGCCTTGCCTTTCCAACTATGGTTGTGCAACAGTACCCCTTTAGCCCAATGCTTCGGGGAATGCAGGCTAAAAAACATACATTAATTAATTTAACCTTAACTTCCATACTAATAATTTAAGCTCGGTTCTGCCTGCTTAACCAAAAAGAGGCGAAGCGGGAAAGTATAACCACTCAATGAAAACGATGCTTTATAAATCATATACAAGAACGTTACGTACGTAGTTAGGGCATGTTTAATATCTGTACCTGATTGTAATCTTGATAATTGTGCAAAATTTCATTGTCCGTCTGTCTGTCCGCTCGCGTGTAGATACCGCAGATATGAACCTTTGTTATTCGACATTTTTAACATGAGCTTTTTAATTATTCGTTTTTATCTCGGATTAATATACGTGATCCTGATGCAGTGTGTGTAAAATGCACTTGTGTACACCAGACACGTGTAATTATGCATAATTAAAACATAGTAAGCAAAACGTTTCGTTTCTGTGATCTGCGTTCCACGCATATTTTTAACTCCCTTTTATAAATTTTACCAATCAAGTTACCTTTAATTTTTTTAATTCTGAAAATAGATTTTAATTGATTTTGAAGGTACTAGCTTAGCATTTGATTTTATGTAAGTCCAATGGGCGTAAGTTTGGCATCTGGCAAACATGAAACATCAATGTACGCCTTAAAGATGTTCTACATTTCATTTTTATTAATAGCAATAATTTGATAATAACAAAACAATATAATGCAAATTGTAAACTGAGTCCTTAATTCAATTAACATCGAATACATTATCCACTCCATCTTATTCATAACTTACGTTCAATAAAGTTTAAACTCGAAAGCGTTACTGAATGAGATCAAACGCCAAACTGCATTTTAAAGATGGCGGATAATTGAACTCATTAAGTTATTTATAACCGCTGCATATGGTTCGGTGAGCGATCGAATTGCCATAATTTACTTGTAATTTATTTTAAAGGTCACACTTGAAAGATCATGGCGTTGTTCTAGCGAATTTCCTAAATGATAAATTGATAATAAAATTCAGTTAGTTGGAATAAAACTTTTGTCTATCTGTTTAGTAGTAAAACGAGATTTACATTGACTCTAGGACTGTGATTCGAATAAATATGAAAAATTATAATACAAACCTATGTGACACGTTTTGAGAAATTGTAATTGTGGATACTTACTTGAATATTAAAGTAAATTCAGAATAAATATTGTATTGTTCTGCAGCTGCAGACAGTTGATTGCACATGCGCAAAAAACTCTGAGTAAATATATGTATGCCATACTAATAGTGGGTATCGCCGTGTGTGGAGAAAATAAGTGTATTTATTGAAGTAGGTACATATACAGTGCCACTGTACAAGTAAACTCTATGTAATAAATATTAAACGAATTAAAACACTGAATTTTTAAGTTAAGAACCTTTTATGAATGTAAAATTAATAATTTGTCGAACAAAGCCTGGGGGAGCGCCTTTAAAATATTAACATCTTGTCGGTTCGTAAATTTTTCACTCGCCTTCAAGATTTACGAGACTAGTTAAATATCATACCGTTGTTTACCTACTTAGGAACTTTATTACAACTGAAAATTATTTATATTGCCCATTTTTTATAAATTTTATTCTATAATGCATTACTACTATTAATAATGGTACTATCACTTTGTTTTCGCAGTTGCAATTATCCAGTATTTTTTGGTCAGTGACGTATTTGTGTTTACAAACATAAATCTCAAACACACAAACACTTTTTGGACCAACGTCTGCTGTTCGTATAAATATTTTTCTCCAGCATGAACCGAAGTGAATTAGGTCACAAGTCACAAAGGAACCTATATTTTAAGATCTACAGTTGACAGTTGCATATTAAGCATAGTTCACATAACAATTTCTAAAATATTGATACAAAAAATCTCATAAAGTTAGTGTTAGTGCCTATAGCATAAACATACCATGGAACCAGTTTTCGACAGTAGGTACCGTCCGCAGAAAAAAAAATCTTAAATAAAATAATTTACAACGAGTCTTCAGACGTGACTTACATATTGCATATAGTTAGCAAATGATATTAGGTACTTATAATGAATAATAATGATAAATAGAACTATTATTTTCTTAAGGTCATGCTATATTACACCTCTTATTATTATAAGAATGGTTGCAGACGCTATCAAATGATTTTAATATGATTTAATGGAGTAAATAATGATCTATTGCATATTATATTTTTTTACTATAAATCTAATGTTGACGTTTTATTGACATCTATCATATTATGCCTTTGAGATATGAAAATTAATGTCAGTTTATATTACTATGTTCGCCTATAAAAGCTGTTATAATGATAAATAAATAATTTATGTGTATTTAATCTTGTTTTATTAGTTATCCATGACTCACACCTACTTAATAAGCAATAATAAACGCCTATCTATTGTTTATTATTGCACTCATTCATCTTTCTGTTTTATATCTTCTATGTATAATACCTACAGTAATTACTAAAGAGAATCAAAATATATCTGAATAAATATCTCAGTTAACTAAACCGAGACAGTATTTCCTAAATCAAAAAATAATACCTGATTATTTATTACATTTATTAAAAAACGGAATTTAAAATATGAATCTTAAAAATATTGATATTTAAATAATATTTTATATTTAAATTGAATGTCATTTAAATTAAATTAATCATTATTTTGTTTAGTCAACGTTGCCGACTCTACCCGTTTCCCGTTCGCGGTCCCTCCAAGATGATGTTATTTAAGATGAGATCAATTTTATTGAGATTTATTTTGTGAACATGTTTCGTGTTGATTTTCTTCTTTGTCTATAAATTAAAGATTCACAAATTCTATCGCTGATTAATAACTATGTTTAACTGGTTTGCATTTATTAACCTGATAGATGATGGCGTTTTGTTGTTGACCACAGGTTACCTACAAATTCTATTAGTGTATTGTACCTATATTAAATTTTTTACATTTTAGGAAAAATGAAAAAGATTTATACTATTAATAATAACCTAACCCTTTTGAGATACTCCTTCAAGTTGTCAGAGCAACGAGCAAAAATATAATAAAGCTAATCCGTTTATTGCCAGCCTGGTATAATATCTTCTAAACAATATAAAATTACAGAAATCAATTGACTATCAGTTTAAATTTTATTAGATACTAGCACTATAATACACACTTAAATAACAGTTTAAAATAATCATGTTGCGTCTGATAGCCGGCATTATCTTACACTTACTCTACGTAATATGTGTATAAGTATTATATTAAAGCTATCAGTTAGCTATTTTGCTATTTTGTGCGATTTTCCCCTCGTTCTAGCCCATAGTTTAGAAACGTTTAACAGTTCGTGCCGTGAATTTCCAACTGTTGTTAGTTGCACATAACTTATAATTTATGTAAAAAAACAGAATAAGGGCGTCATCTAATGAGACCACCAACGTGAACAATAGGGCTGCTACTTATCTATAAGTACTTAGTAACTTCATGTATAACCACTGCATGTAAGTACATACAAATGACTAACAACTAAGCTTGCTTGAACTAAGTTACACTTCAAAGGAATAAATCTTAAAGAAACAAAATTATTACCAACAGTAAAGTCCAAACAAAATTATTTTATCTCCGCGAAAACAGGACAAACATTTTCGCGAACATCCTCTAAAAAGGTTAATACGACAGTTTTTATGCGTAGCAACCCTATTACGGGCCGCGGGCGTAATGCGCGTGAAACCGTTCATCACACGAAGTGCGTTCGCGGTCTTCGAAATTCAAACCTTAGAGCCTTTACGTCTCGTGTTTGGTGACGTCATAGTGTACATAAACGACATTTATTGCTAATTAATTACGTGTGTGAATACTTTTGCTATTATCTCAAAGCACCTGTTCATCGGCTATTTTTATAGTTGCTACTTTATTTTCTTTCACCATTTTCTTTTAGCTCAAAGTTACAGAAACATCCAATCGAAGAAAAAGTGATAATTTCTAATTTACTGCAGTCATATGAATCTTCATATTTTATTATAGTCATTGGTATAAATAAAATTACCAGTTGCCCCGCGCCAACCATCCGCACACCTCCATGTTGAAAGTATTAAAACATAACACAAAAAATCGGTTCACGCTTGACCCATTCCCTAACCGGCAAACTTCAGCGTTATCCCGTGGAAGGGAGACGCAAAACGCCGTCTTGCTCGCACACGGTCCTTAAACGCTTAAAAAGCTCCATAGATGGCAGTAAAATCGTTGCAACTGTTTCAAGCGGCCACTAGTGTCGCCATCTAGCGTCGAATAACCGAACTTTTATGGCACGTTTATTGAAGAGGGTTCTTCGGCAGCTCGTAAACGATTTTATGGGCACTAACGAAGTCTACTCTCGTGCTCGATATTACCCGACCGAGTACGGTTGGGAATGCAATATTTGGATGCTCCTGTTGAGCAGCGTTGTATTCAATTTTACCGGTGTTCATGGGCTTTTATGTGCGATTCAAGGTGCGATTGGATGGCGTGCTCGAGCGTTTATTTGGCTTTATTGTTGGGGTTTGTTTATGCGATTGCTGTTTAACCAAGTACGGTGTTTGTACATGCTTTTGTTATGATTATTATGTTGTTGCGAATAATGAAAACGATACCGTGGGAAACTTTTGATAGGTATTAGAATTTTGTTTAACTTATTAGTTTATTTTTCTGATAAGATAAAGTAAACAAGGCGTAATTATAAATATGAAATGTTTTGTTTATTAGACAACAGTAGGCCGTAACAAAGTTCGAATTAGGTACGAAACCCAATAACCATTTATCAGTGATTTATATTCGAGTTTTCCCCAAAACGTAGCCGTGAAAAAGGCAAATCATAAATAAGATCCGATTCAAATTTGTAGAAGATGGTATCGGTATGATTTGTAGGCTCGCACCCGAGAGCGCTTTGTCTAGTGATGTGCTAATTGCCACATCACGTATCGATAAACAAAATAAATGGTCCAACTATTGTATGCTTTATGATACATGCAATATCGTTTTAATACATAGGGTACTCGTATTGATCTTGTAGAAATACAGTAGAAAATTATTTACTTGTATTCTGTTATTTAGCTACTACGGTAAAAATACTTAAAAGGAAAGGAATAAAAGAGGTTGTAAATTTTTGTGTAAATAAAAACATTGGCCAATAACTGAGTAAGCATAGCTGAGCATTGCTGTCACAAGATTCCTACATCAGCTCGTTTCGGTCAGATCTGTTTGTAAAATATCGCTTCGAGCGAGTTCTTTTTATACGCCTCTTATTTCTTGTTGCGTTAGCATGACGCCTCTCGCGTAGATATGTAGGCGAAACTTACGATGTGGGTCGACGAGTCCGCGGGAAGTCGCATCACTAATTATTATTTTTATTATTTTGTTGGGTCGTTTCTGTTGTTTTGTAAGCTAGTCTCGCAATCTGTAGCGTTGACTGTTGATCCCAGGAATTTTATTAATTCAATACTTTCGTTCCACGGGTGAACGCCTTTGAATAATGGGCTTACTAAAATTTTAATAAATATGTATGTATTTATCCCCGAATTTTGTTGTTACGTAGTTAGCTGGAAAGCTCGTCATGCATATAAATTAGATGGCATACACAACTACGGAATAGATACCCGGAAACTGCCGAAAATGGCCCTATGGTCCGATCCGACACGAACCGTGCGGACACCACGTATCGATGTCCGAAACATGGCCGATAAATAATCATTAATTTAAATTCGATACTCGCCCACGCACTAGCGATATCATTATGATTTAAGACGGTAGAATATTTGTCATAAACGCACATAAACCGGTGACTAAATAAATACATTAGTTATTATTGTTTGGGCTTGTTTAAAATATTTTTCGGGATCAATATTTGGTACCTGGCTAATGTATTCCGAACCGTGTACCACATAATATATGAGAGGAGCGATGATGTAAATGCCACCCTGAAGGCAACAAATCTGAGCCGCGTCGGCCGACAAACATTTTTTCTAAACCACATATAGCCCAAACAATGTGTTATCTGTCCTGATGTGATTTAACAGGTAATTTTTAAAATAGATTACCATTAAACAGAGCCTGATTTATGTTTGGGCACAATGTAAATAGGCAAGCAGCAGAATGAGGAACTACATTTATTTTCATTTACCTCCATTTATATCGCGGCTCCACGTGGAGATTACGTGATTTAACAAAGGGAGTGCTATAAATCTGTGAGTCCTGTCTTAGTAGGCTTTTGTGGGCATTTTTGATATGTGCCTTTAAAAGCTTTTTTCTGTATTTAGATGAGAATTCATTGTGTAATTCATTAGAGTGGCGGGGTGGGGGGGTTAGGTCGCGTGGAGCGAAGTGCGGCCCGCGGTCGATATCGAGAGATAACGCCATATTTATTGCCGACCAATGAGATGTCCAACAAGGGCGCGATACTTTTAACGGCCGACGAATTAGTTAATACAAATAAGAACATAGCTATAAAGGCAAACCACATTCGATTGGCAAGGAACACGTCATCTTTACAACCGAAATCTTTGATTCACAATATCTTAAAAAACATTAACTTGAAGGAGCTAAATTCATTAGAGCTACTTGAGTCTGTACTTCATGTAACCAGAAACATGTATTCTGCTTTAGGTTCCCACATAGGTGAACTTTAGATATCTATTAGAAATTATCATAGAGCGCAACACTAGCATTCTAATCACGTATTAGTCTGGACAACACAAATCTATTGCAGAGATCTGCTGTGATCTATGTGTTACATTTGTAGGTATAATAAATCTTATTGGCACTATTTACCTACTAATATCTACAAATAAGTATATTGCAACTTGCTAACAGTACAAACTGTTCCCAGACATTTAAAACAACATTCCATCGCCGAGAAATGCGACTCCAACGAAGAAATTTCTATTTTCATATTTTTCCAATAAATTGGAATCGTGCTACATATCAAATACATGCATTGCAGATGTGTGGGTGGTCCTATAAACTTCTGGTCGCATTGTCTATTCTAGAATCGAACTTGCGATTTGCATTGGAACCTATTCAGCATACATTATAATGTGGCGTGGTTTGTAAGTAATTAGTGCTCATGTCGATATCGATATTCCTATCAGGTGGTTCATTAGTCCATGTTTCCGCCCTCCAATTATTCAGTTCAATAATAATTTAATTCATAACATTATTTTTAATTTAGTTTCAAGCACAAAATTAAGCAATTAAAGTTAACGTTACTAACTAACGACTGACCCGACCGACCGCCAGCCGAGTAATACGTCACGACTAGACATCTGCCCCCTCCCCTGGACCCCTCGGAGCTCCTGCTTAATGTCGAAACGGGACAGCGCTATAAAGAATGGTTGTAGAGTGAAAGAGAAGGATGAGGCTCGTGAAACATGGCGTATAACGCCCCTTGATTTATGGTAGTGTGCCAAAGTTCGAACTTTATGTGTGCGTGACGCTCACATACCTACAACGACATAAATGTGTTATTGTTATTCACTGTTAAAATAGAGTTTAAATAAACTTCCCTTTTACAGAGATTTAAAATGTGCCTTTTTAAATCTGTTGACATTAACTGCTAATATTTTAGAAGAATAAATCCGTTTTTAGCTCTCCTTGACCCCATTTCGTAAGTCCACAGCGGAATGCCGCTAATGACGTAGCACGCATTCAAACTGTCATAACCATTAGATGTCTATAGCGAGAATTAAGTGTCCTAATGCAATTATATAATTGAGTGTTCGTGTGTATGGTCGTTCAAACTCAGTGAACTACATAATAACAATGTTTTAGTGTTCTCTATACGCCGATAGCTATCTAGATTGTATTCAAATGAGCTATTACGGACAGTTCTTGAGTTTTGTGAATGGAGTGGCCGAGTCGCGTGCTCTTGCTTGAATTAATTTGCGTTACATTATTTAAATGTGATAATTATCTAGTATTATATTATTAAAGGGGCGTTTTCTATTAGGTTTGAAAGGCAGATTCGTTTAATTCACGTCAAGTAATGATGTAAGGTGTCGTTGGGTGTTGTTACATGCATTAATGATATTTCTAAAGCGATTTGATTTGTGCATTACCAGTAGATGGATACATTATTCAGTATGCAATGTAATGGTTATTTAGCATATTATAAATATATTATCAATTAATGAATAGTTTACATGTTTCATGATCAATTCTTAAACTTAATAAAATTGTAGAGTCACAAGCTAATTTAAAAATGATCGGCTTTAGACAACATTTTACATTAGTATAGGTATAGGCTGTGTAAGGCACCCTATTTAAAGCATCAACTTTAAAGCCCAATTAACTCAGCAAAAATCTTAACAAAACAGCATTAAACATCACTTGTTCGCTTCCTTCATTAAAGGGTTATTAGACACCCTGAGCGAGTAATTTGCTAAGCAAAATATATAGCGTAGGTGGCCACAATACTGCTAGGGTAGTGGCATAAACAAGCTCAGTTTCCTCGCTAGGTGGTCTTAACTCACACTGCTATTATTTATTAGGTAACCCGTTGGGGAACAGTAGCTCTTGCTAAGTGTAACATCTGTCAGTGTAAACTAGTGTTGTAAACGTTTTTGGAGTTTTGATTGTGTTTTACAATTTTCGTTTCTTTAGTGTGGGTGGTTGAATGTCCTTTGAAGAGTTATAATAATATGTTGCCTGTTACAGAGGTGTTTTTATTTGGATCATAGTTTTGATTAATGATTCTTCAGGTAAACTGGACTACTAAAAATTATCTTATTTAGATATAATTTTAAGAAATAGGAGCATCATTCAAATCTTTAAGGAAATATCCTTTAATATGATTTAAATATTTGTTTTTATTAACATTATACAGTATATAGACCGTAATAACAACATAAACTTTTATAACTTCCATTTGAAAATCATATCCATAAAAAAACTATAGAAGTCAAATGTATTTTTATTATATTTAATTGTATAAACATGTGTATCATTACACATGTCAATTACAACATTTATAGTCTAAATATTAAATATAAAACAATATGAACCTAGTGGTTAATTCATTCCACCCAGTATTTAACCACACGCTGAAATATATCATTAACACCAGTAACATGACCCCAGTATAACAGCAAAATTAACTTTTTCGCACACCATTATTTTAATTGTTGACAAATTGCTATAAGATAGGAGATAGGTAGGTATACGAGCTCTCATTGTTCACGTAGTGACAAATAATAGCAGATAATACCACTATCGGGTGTCCGTGAATTTAGTACTGTGTTTCCAGCCAATATTCCCACTTGATAATAAACATACATCATGTATATACATGCAACTGGGATACATTATTGGATGGTCGGAACTGTAAACTGTTTTCTGTATTAAAATTTAAGTTAAGTTGATATGTTTGGGAGGTTTAGATGAATGAGAAAATGTCAATACATTCAATGCTTGATATTTTAGATAGATAGGTACTGACGGCAAAGGAAAAAGCTGTGAAGAAATCTACTAGACCTGTCTCTTCTATATAATACCTTACTTATGAATAAATGATAGAACTAAAGAATTCGTGAAGTTTAAGTATGTATGAAGCCGTATAAATAAATCAAAATTTAGTTTTTTTTTTTATTTAGGCTGATTGGTGAATTTGCAGATTTACTTACTCATAATTAAATAAATAATTTATGTGCACACATGAATATGGGAATGATAATTCTAGTTCCTTCCAGCCTTTAAGAATCCTTTATTTAAGATTCCTATGTAAAAACTGTTTCCGTTCATTAATGAGGACTACAATGTATCTAATTAGGTTAGTACCCATCCGTTATTTAGTGTTGTCGGTTTTGAAACTTCCATTCTTGTCAGTTCAATGCTATTCCTCGAATTGCGTGTAGTTATGACTACATACCGTGGCATACCGTTAACTAAAATCCACATTCTTGGAGGTCTACCTAATTAAACTTTCTATAGTGATTAATACAAAGTTATCACGCCTTAAACGTTCCATTACTTCACTTGTTTTTTGTTCATAATATTTTACTAGCAAAAAATATTTATCCTTCTGGTGGAATAAGCATTCGAAAATCAATTTAAAAAAAGTACAACATAGGTACCTAAACAAATGAATTATATTCTTATTTTAAATAACATGACTCTAGAATAAAAAAAGAGAATCAGTTGACAGAGTTTTGTACTCATTATTTTTAATTTTATTTTATATAACATGACTCTTCATTTGAAAAAAGAATTAGTTGACAGCGTTTTGTTCTTTTTTCATTTTAAAATAGAACTTGTAACAGAAAATTAACGGCCAGTATTTTTATATACATGCAGATCTAAATACATTCAGTATACACACATATGCGTATAACTGTGTACTCTCTTAGTCATTAGGTCCACTAATGAAGAGCTATTGACATAGTGGAGTGTATTAGTGGTTGGTTACGTGACGCACGTATCTATGTTCAGAAATAGATCGTATGAACTAGAATTAAGTTCTGTGTAGAATAGTAATCATCTGTTTCGAATGAAGTATTGGATTGTAAATCATTTTGATATCAAGTTGATGTAAGTTTTATGTCGATAAGAATGTAAATTGTAAGTTTGTTAAATGAACGGAAATTTAAAGTTCTTAACAAAATAAATTTTACACGAAATTATATCATTACAATTATACAATTATATCCTCATCAATAATTCTAGAAGAAACACAATAATTAGTCATGTTGTATCTCAATAAGTTATATAAAATTTCTTAGAACGTGTTGTGCATTATTAAAGCCGAACTTCTAATTTAAACGCTCCAAAAAGTCACTTAGGTATGTATCTTTTTATCATTTTCAATTATTTAAAGGAACAATTTATATATAACAAGCTTATGTAAGTAAATATATCGGCCTATTAAAAACCGCTCCATTTCGCGAGTCATAAAGATGTGTTACACAAGCTCTCGTGTTGTCAGATCGGGGTTCAGTCACGAGAGTCACGATTTGCCGTGTAGCATACAGCGAACCACACTTTATTCAAACCAACGTACTGCAAAAATGAACCTTAGTGCTTTGAGATAAGGTCACTGTAAAAATCAGTAATTTTATTTCAGTGTGGTTTACTGTATTTTGAACTTAAAGAAACACGCCACTCAAATTTAGTTCTCTGAAAACCAGATATGTGCAAACGCCTCGTTAGCTCATTGCAGTAGCGGTAATATTGAATATTTTAATTAATATTCATTCGGTAGTTTCATCGGCTGAGTCGTGACTAAACAAGATGATAACAAGGAATCATCGTGTAGCCATAAATCATATCTCTAGATTATTTTGAGAGGAATGTTTTTTATTATTTTAATCTCAAAAGATCAATGCAATTAGTTTTGAAAATAGTCTCTACATTTATTTGTGTTCCAATCTCAATGTAAACAAGGTCCAAATATGCGAAAACGATGACTTTTATGACCAAAATAACGTTGTTAAGATCGCCAAATATCAAAATAAACCACCTAATATACACCCAAACAATGCTAAAATAACACGCATCAATCTCTTATATTAGCTCCGAGAGCGGCGGAACAACATAAAAACTTCCCGAAGTTTCCTATACTCGCTCGTAAATCTTGCGTTTTTTAATAGATAAATAGGGCCTCGCACAAACGAGCAATATCGCATTATTTGGCCCTCCCTCAGGAAAGGCCCTCCTGATAAAGCCTCCTTGCCTCACACTCTTCATGCTAATGTACTACGCCAGACGGTGACAACCATTTTTTGGCCCACTTGGCTACATTATGGACGCTATAAAGAGTATTTCAAATTATATTTTCCGTGTCCATTAAAAAGGCGATGTGGCTTTCTCGGGCTTATTATTCAAACTTTTGATACAGATTGTATACAAACTTGTTTTGTATTAAGCTTCAAGTAACGGTGACGTTAACCTTCTTGGACTTACCGTATAGGTAGCTGTTTTAGTTTTTTAAGAAGCATAAGTTTACAAACAACAATTGTTCTACTGTCGGCGGCCTTTTTAAGGTATAAAGCGAGTTCACGGTACAACATAATAAAATGTTCAAAACTTTGAAAAAATATGCCGTCATAAACAAAGCGGTTCGGATGCAAAGTTAGATAAAGAACATCTCACACACCTGAGCTAGAAAATTGCTTTTTTCTAAGCGCCTCCAGTTTTTTACCCAACTTTCTCCGAGAATAAAAGAAGTTTCGTCGAAGAACTTTCTTTTTTTTTCTTTTTGTTGTAGACGTAAATCATACCATATTCGAGCGGCATGACGGGCAGCAAACGCGCGAAATATGGAAACAATAAAAATATTGTGACATGTCAGAACAATTGCTTGGGATGCTTTTGTTTTGGCGAAATTATGGTCAAAAATTTTAATTGTTTGTTTTTTGGCCGCAGCTGTTACGAATTTAACTCATCCCAGAAATCCGAACATTAGTTTAAACTTATTACAGAGGGCGCATAAAGCACTGTGGACCCTTATCACAACTAGTTAAAAACTAATTACCGGGGTGACACCACCTTTCCATAAATCCCGCTACTCCTCCGAATTACTCTGACAAAAGTTATTTTTAAGAAAAAAGCCCTTGAGGCTGCGTCGTCCCGCCCCTCCCTCCCCCTCCGTCCCGCGAGGAATTTATCACGATTTATATTCATGGCATAACAACAAGAGCCCGTTTAGGGTCATCCCATTCAAACTGTAGACTGCTAAATAAAACCTGTTGTTTCTACAATCAGCTTCTCTAGAACATTATTAGTTTTAATTAAAATCACGTTGCATGTCACATAGCTATTACTGTAAAAACGTTCGGGTATGTATTTTTTTGGTCGTAAATTTATTTTTGTGTCATTCTGAGAGTCGATAGTCTAAATTATTCTATATTTAAGTCCGGGTGTGAACCCGCAGCATATGGTGGCTTAGAAATGTTTCAAACATTGGTGGCTGTAACTCTTGCGAGGACGGAACAACAAATCAAGTGTGGTTTCGGAACGGAAGCATTTGGTGTCGGTACAACAACTGTCTAAGGGCCATTACTTACTGCAAGGGTTGGCTTTTACTTCGATGAAATTATTCTAATAAATTAAGTAATTCAATATGTATATTTTAGGTCTTTGGTGTTGAAATTATGAAGATAGTTACCCACTGGGTTATATAATGAGTGCTTAGTGCTTTGAATAGTGCTATTTAAGTAAGGTATTATAATTTAATTCTTAAACAGAGTGCAAAAGTCTTTTCAATTTTAATAATTGTTGGGACGTTATCATTAATTAATCAAAAGGACCTTTTATGTATAAAACATAATCCTCTTTAAAACTGTAGATGGATATTCTATTACACACAAATTACAGACTGCTAGGCATTCTCTAAATTGTGTTTTGCTCTGAAAGCATCCTAACCAAGAGGGCATTATTTTGCAATTACAGTCCAACACCATACATTTCCATGGTGTTAAACCTAGCACGTTACTCGTAGTGACTAGATCACGAAGGGGTGCAACCTTCAGGCCTCGGCGGGGGTGGCTTCGCCATAATTGATGAGGTTCTTAACGCAGCGGGGCGGGGAATTATCATCGCGCCGCGACACCCTGCTACAAGCCCCCATTAATTTGTGATTAGCCCTCAGTTAGGAGACTCTTCCAGAGGCTTTCTTCTAATTAGATAATCAGCTTTTCCTCCAGAAGTGGGATTTAAACGTCTTGAGCAGATGTTATTAATGTTGCGTACATTAAAGGGTTGGGGAGAGACCATTTGGAACATTTTTATGCTGTATTTTACATCGCTAATATAATAAAAAAATCATTATTTAATTTTCACAATCTATTCTGTTAGATTTTACAGCAACTTCTACCATTTACTCAAAAGTCATTTACTTGTGGGAAGATCAAAAGTACATAAATATATTAACAAAAATGCTGACAAACAATCTTCGGAATGAACGCACAATCGTAGCATTCACAATGCGCAAGTGAGATAAAAATTCGCTGCAATATCTAAAAACTCAATTCATCCCCTAATAAATATCTTAAGCATCGTTTACTCAGAATGAGGCAAAAACGTTATTTCCCCCATATTGTTTATTTAAAGGTGGATTTGTTGAATATTTATTCATGTTACGTACACAGTACACACATGTTAAGGGGCAATACAGATGTATTTTATTCAACAAAAAGTTTAGTGAAGTGAATTTTTAAGTAACATAAAGTACTGAAAATATATGAGCCCGTTGCCGCTTTGTTGCATAAATGGACAAAGAATGATAACTTTTTCGCTCGACTCTACATTCTATGCGTTAATTTGGTCTGACTTTCTTAGGTATGTATTTTTTGCTTGTGCTTGTGAAACGATAAATAATACAATTGGCATCGACGGCTATTCCTGTTCCCTCCTGCTGCCCTCTATATTTCTCTGTGTAAGTGGTTTTGTCTAAGAAAACCTACGAATCAGATTAATTCGGTTAGCGGAGGGGTTTGGATGGAGCCAATTTGTCTGATTGCCGCCGATGTCAATTTATGTAAGTTACCTATGTATGCTACTGTCGGTTTACAATAAATTGTGACCCTATCTTGTTACGTCCCCATCGATAAATATTTGCGCATGATCAATTCAATAAACTAACTGCGCAGTTGAAGCATAATTTGATTTATTTTTTCATTGCATTGCCTTAGGCAATCTTGTACAATTTGGCCAATAAATAACATTTATGTTACCTATTGTTTATTTAAGACATTATTGTATTCCGTTTCCAATCTTTTTAAGTACTCATAAAATACCAAGATCTTTACTGGTACAATAAAAGTAATTAATCCACTCAAGTGCCTGCGAAAACAACGGAAAGAGGGAAGGAAAAAGCGGAACTCGTAAAATAATCAACTCTCACCTCATAGAGTGTAGGGCGTACTGTTAATTATAAAGGTTATGTATCCACCGACCCTACCGGCCATTACCATCGCAGTACACGCCTCTTTTGGGTAAACGTCCCAAATCTCGACACGAGGGGAAAAATCAAACAGTAAATATCGGAAAGCAATCCGAGGTGATTCTATTAGATTGAGTTAAGCGGAGGCTTACTTTGCTTTGAGGTCTTTGGGCCTTACCGAATGAGTGTTACGATTTATATTACATTGAGTGTTTTTAAACCGTAACAAATATATTCCCCTTTGACTATATGGTCTTGTTTCCATATTGTGCTACATTTGGCTACTAAGAATTACTTAACTTCGCGTGCAAGTCGAGATACATCAGCACTCCGCCAGTTGGTCCGGCTGCCCAGCTATCTAGATTTCGCCTTTCAAAGGGCTACACTTCTTAATTGGCAGTTCTTGATTATTTTAACTTACTTAAAAAGCTTTCCTTGCAACAATTTCTCAATTTATAAATCAGAAGTAACATTTATTATCATATACATTTGGTATATAAAAGGTTAAAAATTTATCCTCATATAGAGGTAGGTAATTTTAGTTCAACAAAACCGAATTGTACACGTGCCCATCCAGTAGGTACTTTAAAAGGCGTTTATACAAATGTCAATGGCAGAGCTGCAGCGAGCACGGGTTAACTCCTGCGATCGAGATAAGCCATCACATTTAAGATATTTAAATCGATTTTCCCCAATTTTCCGCGGGCGGGCGCGAGTTAAAGCTCGAGTCAATTTATCCGGTGTCGCTGCGGGCCTGTGGGACGGGGCCTCGCCATTGTTCACCAAATGAAGTACGCGGCAAGCTTACAGGGCCGTTACACTGCTTCCGTCATCGTTTTATGCTCGGAAAATTCGACTTCGCTGTCTAATAGTCATTCATTTGTGTTCAAATTATTATTGAATTGATATTTGTGATTTATATTAGAGTGTCATTGACAATCAAATATTTTATTTTGCCAGTTGATCATATTAAAAATACTAAGTTAAAAAAATCGAATCACCTTTACGTTCATTACGGAACATATTTTGTACCTACACATAATCAAAAATGTTAATAGGAAAATTAGTAATTAATTAATTTAACATCTTCCGCGTTTGGGCAACCCTTTAGATATTCTTTCATTAAGGAGTTTTGCTTATTTCGCTCAACCGGAACCTATTTGTTGGGTTGCTATTTAAAACATTCGCCCCGACTGCTTACATAGATCAGATACGTTCAACAAAGGCTTTTGTAATTAAGAAAGATATTTTAAGTCGGCGGCAGCTTGACTTTATATACGCAAAATGAATTTACTGAATTAAGGGTGTTTCGGGTTTTGTTAGACGAAATTGTTGATTGCCTGCAGCTACACAAACTTGAAGTAATAGATTGGAGAGTCGTGAAACTTCGCCTAATTATATTAACTATTCAAACTGTTGTAACATTGGATATGCAGTCTGTGTTCGCACTTAAGCACCTACCCTGTTTATTTGTTCCAAATAGTTTATGTCCCAAACGTTCATAAAACAGATAAAAGTCCAACGTCCGAATATTAGGTAAAACACGCAAAGCAATACTTCGTTGGGCTAACAAAAATAAATTTCCGAATTCCAACCCCAATTTAGGAGTGCATTATTTTCGCTTTCACAGACATCCGATACAATTAAAATCTTCTTTAATTAAGGGACGAACATGAATCATTCGCACGTGGCGCACTGAGTTTTCCACTTGTATACGCAGTAACCTTAACACGAAGTGGTTTAGGACTCAAAATTCTTCGAACAAATATCAACTTTATGGCTCACCACTTAGAGCTTGTTTTGGTAAACCAGGGTTTAGGAGTTAAGGCGTAGCGCTCCCCAGTTTTTGGGTATCTCTTTTCACTTTATCGCAGTGTCTCCGTTATTTACTCGTACGTGAGGGATGCTCGCAATAAATAGGTGCGCACAAACATATTTGACATTTACAAATACCTCCCAAATTGGTTTCCTTGGCGTGACTGGCCGTTATTACGAGTTTTGTTTACTTATTGCTCCCGCACGGTGGCAGGTTGTAATAGCGTTAGAAGATTTTGTTGGGGATAATTTTTCAAGCTTCTGTCATATTAAAGCTAGCCGCCAATGAGTGTGGTCAAACCAATCCTGTTTTATGACAGTTAAATCAAATGGATGACCCAAAATACTAGAGTAAATATGAGTAAACCACCCATGTAGCATGATTAGTACGCCCAAAATAATAAGTTACATGTTATATCATGTTTTATTATTTCTAAACGAAAACATATCGGATTTAAAAATAGACTGTATCGCCTGCCATTGGTACAGAAAGCACGTGGACCGCATTACTCAACGAGTGATTGAACCGAAGCGTTATCCGAGAGTCACTGGCCGAAATCCAGTGGAAAAAAATAGATCATTCAGCAAACGAGGTGCGAGTAGTCCCGCCATTCTGGGTGTCCGTTGGGAGTTGTAATTCAAGTGACAAATATCGAAAGCTACAATTCATATTTTTCTGCTATCTCCGCGTCCGTGTCGCCATCTGTGCCGGAGGGACACTCGCTATTGGTTCTCCATCAAGCGGTCGTGTGATGTATTTTTGTTGCGAATAAAACATTGTATTTTTTTCCATCGGGAAATGTTTTATAAGTATTTTTATGGTTGCTACGTGACGTGTTATTTGGGGTAGGTATCTATGATTTTATTTCGGGGAGCATTGGTTTGTCTGTAAATGGAAAAATGCATAAAAAATGCAACCCTCCTTACATTACACAACACGTATTTAATGTAACTACTTTACCCCGGTTCTATCTAACTGTAAAGAGCATTAAGGAAAATTGTATTAGGTAGTATATCAAATCACCAAATGGATTTTACTCAATGAAATTGATCGATGTAAGTGGTCTGTAATTTAAAAATCGCGTTCATTGTATCGTCCAAAAATAGTGTTGGCGGTACACTGGCCATGCATTATCGAGATCGAAAATTTCACGTGCCCATATAATTTTAAGCTCGTAAAGCCCGGACAATAATTCACCGGGAGCATTTGCGGAAAATGCATTTTATTGTTAAAACGTGAATTTTATTTATCGTCGACAGCCCGCGGTGGGGGTTGTAGTGGGGGTTGATTTGCAGTAGCATCGCATCGATGCCACCCTTTGGCACGGATTATTTATACTAAAGGTAATATCGCCGGTTCATTATTGGGGAATGTAACATTTGCGTATTTCACTGACTATCGTTTGCAGTTCATTAAAAATAAGCTATGACTGGATTTCGAATGTTGATTGATGCGTTATGCCTGTTTCATCGTTTTCAAATAATGTGCAAATGCAAATACATTAACTACAAAAATTTACAAATAGGATTTAACTAACTTTTTTAAGTTCTTTCTGGACTAAATAAAGCTTATCTAATCGTACATGGACTGCTTATTACTTTTTAACTTCTTTTCCATTTTCATTTAATTCCTACAATGCTATATTTCACTCACAACACGGGCTGACATCGCGGCCACTCCCCTCTTCACACTGCAATCTGCAACCAAATAACATCCTTTATTAGCACCATTCAGCGTATAAAATTACCCGTGCGATTTTAAACAAGCACTTCGCACAATATAACTCATACAATTTTGCAGTAATACTTTATCTGGTAGTCTAGCACGCGTTAAGGCGGCCCTTTCCGGGCCGATACGAATCGCGAGGCGTTGCCGCTACCAGCGATCTCGACCAGCCTTCACATTACACCACGTTTAATTGCAATTCGCTTTTATTTAGTGCGTTTTTATTACGTTTATTTCAATTTGTTCAATGGAACTGATATCCAGGTTATATATTGCTCATACATTAGAAGTATCTTGATTCTTGATGCATTGCCTTAAAAATAAATAAGAATTAAGATAAAAGTGGACGAAATTGGTTGCGAGTTGAAGACTCGACAGATGTTCGCGTCGATTCGAAGCTCGAAAGGAAAATGCAAACTCTTTTAAAAGCTATTTAGCTGCACTCCCTAGATAGCGTCTACCGCAGTGGCTGGCTCGGCCCGTTTTTTTCCCCGCTGAAAAGCCAATTTGGAATGAATCACTGTAACAGTGGCGAGCATCTGTGCTAATTTACCTACGGGCGGACAGTCTAATGCGACTCGTTCGATCGTAAATATCGAATCGCGACCGAGCGCCGAATATCGAAAGCCGGCATTAGTCGGATACAGCTAATACACACGGGGGTTGCTCCGATAAATTATCGTGCGTTCATTTGGGCTCCGATGTTTAATCTATCTGTAGCGATACAGTTTCGCTTCGGGCTATTGTGAGTTTTGAATCGTGAGAGAATTATTAGCTAGCGATAATCTATCCTTTGGATCGCTGAACGAGCTGGGAAGGACTAGAAAGTGTTAGTAAGAAACTGTTGAGAGCTAAAAGCGTGTTTACATTTCTATAAGATTGAAATATAAAGAGATAAAGACGTCACGTTCGAACATAAGTTATCGTTTTACTATAAATATCATGCACTATCTTGAACAGTCTGCGAAAGACAAATTCGAATCACGGAAAACTTCAGTTCGTCTGACTTTGCGATATCCGAGGGAATCTTGGAGCGTACGTTGTTAAATTGAACTGTGACAATAGTATCTATTGCCGCTATCGATAGATACGTATCGACTATAGAATCGATGTTATATTCCCGCCGCTATGTTTGCGTCTACGTACCTACTAGTGATGTAGAGCTGAGTTTGCAATTCGTTCTGTGTGATATTTATGCGTATGCCATGTTATACTTCATTTATGAGTTCTCATACATACGATACATTATTTTTTTGTAATCAAATTTTCATGTGAATTATGACGTTTTTTGTCATTTTTCGAGGTTTTGACGGCTGTTTGACTCTTCATCAGATATTTATTGGATTTTTATGTGAGTTATGATTTTCTGCTTTGAAATGTTTTTCCGCCGAAACATTTTGAATAGTTGAGTGATAGTCGCATTTATTCTTTGCAATTAATTGCAAAGAGTATAGTCTGTATGTATTTTATTTAAACTATAAATAAACCCACAGAGTACTTTTTGTTTTATTTATTACTTATTGTTTTATTGTTCAAGTATCTAATAAATGTCCTTTTTTGTTTCAGGTATGAATCTAAAGAGGGATCGACAGCGGCTTTCCTCGGTATTTTATCTAAACTATGTAGAGTAGGAACCCCAATAAAAAACCTTTGACTTTATCATCGGCACAATTTTATCAGAGCCCTTTGATATGCAATAATGGGGGCAATGTATCAAACTAGCTATCTAAGTTAAACGCAATTTGAAGTATGGCCGCTTCTTAAGTCTGCCACCCCCAAAATGGTGGTGGGGGAGGGCGGGGTTGCCTTATCGCGGAACTGCAGGCACTTCGCCCGTTTACCTTAAGATCTTTAATATTAAATAATATACTACAGTTAGAGCCTTAAACGTAATGCCAGACAATGCTTTATTGCCTTTGAATAATATTAAATCTTCGGGCTGAATATAAATTTGGGATAGCTACCTAATTTATCTGGTTAATTTTGGCTACTTAATCTGTTGCCTTTATAAAGAAGCTTTATAATTTGGGAATAAACGGTAAAATAATTATAAAGTTAATCGTTCGAACGAGCATGTAGATGGCCCTTGGCTACGATTTGAATGGCCCGAATGGCTGATACAACTGTCCTAATATTCCGGTTTGGTTCCGAGTACTAGACCCTAATCGACAAGGTCAACAAATCGTTTACGGAAGGCCCTTTCCTCTGTATTTCTCCGATTTTCTCCATAGGTAAGTGGAATATAAATAAGTTTATATTAATTTTAGATAATTACATTAAGTATTTATTTTTGGTTTTGTTTACGATCAGCCAGAAAGCAGCAGAAAATAATATTCAACAAATCCTCTAAAATTACTTTATTGCTTAAGAATTAGAGAGAATCAAAACATCTAAGAATTATTACGCGGTCGAGCTAACGTTACGTTGCGTATGAAAACAGATAAGGAAAAACTGTAAATCATCTCATAAACCGGTGCTCCAGATTGTTAATAGTAGATTCCGGTTCAGCTAACTTCAACAAAAACTGCATTTTTGCGCTAAATATCAATTTATAACGCATAGCCAGCAGAATACCTGTGCACTACCTATTAACGTAGGTATTTATATAGATTAGGTAGGCCTACACGCTAAGCCCATGTATCTTAACATCCGCGTGCCGGCATGCAACCTGCGTGCACCACAGGGGAATAAAGACGTTAAATAATTTAATCGGATGCCTGGATGGTTTATGCACGCATGCTCCAAGAAAACACGTTTCTCACTCGGCTCCGCCTAAACTGTAGGTGCGTATAACATATTTAAGTACTCACTGTTCACTGTATGCTGTACCGTCCGTTATCCGTTATCTTCCGCATAATGAACTGTCACATTTCATCATGCCATCCAACATTAGTTCTTTGCTCGTATTGCAGCGTGTTGCTCTATTTTCAACTTACGCTGTGTAAGTTTTGGATTCATTTTTCCTTGTCGCTTAAAAGTCAGTTCATCCATTATTTTGGTTGGTATTACATTGTTCTGCCCACGTCGCCGTCTTTAATAGAAGTCCATGTAAAGCTGCAATGTAAAGTAAGCAGGTTAGAGACAAATGTAAACAAACCGAGCGGTGTACGTTTATAGGGTCTATACAAACAGATACCTTATAGAAGAACGGTTATCAAGGGGACCATCTTAATTATTTTTATTTTTTTAATTGCATTAACATACAATATATAAATTAACAATCATTTCTGATATCTAAAAATTATGGGTACAGGCGAAAAATTATTCTCATTTGTTCACTTAAAAATAACTCTTACTTTGGTTAAATACACACCTAGAAACACAAAGATACTTGATAAAAAAAACATGGAAGTAAAAATTAATTATTTAAATATGCATAGCGGTATGTACCGTAACTTTTAATACAATATTATATTTTAATGAGTAAAAATGTAAATTAAAGGCAGTTGTTAAAAAGTGACATGAATTAATGCTACCGCTTCCTTTTCACTACACATAATGTGTATATTATCTATGATAATGAGTTTTTTAAATATTTTATTGATAAGTACAGGTTTATTATTAAACTCTTCCCGGTCGGCTTCACACGGTTAAAACTAATCGTCATTATTCGGCCATTTTCAACACAAATCACTAACGTAAACATTTCTTGTTTAGTGCTCTTTCGATTTGTGAAAATTGTATCAAAATCAGTGGAGTAGTTTAGAACATGTGGCGAATAAACAAAAGAGACACAGAAAATTTGTTTTATATGTACCTGTACGAAGATAAATTTTGACTCATCCTCATTATATAAACGTGTTTGATAGTAAGTATATAAACATAGCATCGGAAACTATTATCGGTATTATTTTGTAGTGTGTAGGGTCGCAATAAACCAGCTAGGGTTTGTGGTGACGGCGCGTGGGCGAATGATCTACAATGTTTAGGCTATACTGTTTTCTAATGACTCAATACTATCTACCTGTAGGTCAGCATTTATATTTCTTTCAATATTAAAACTTGGATTTTGTAACCTTTTAATGCGTGCCCAGTGGTCATTACATTTTTTTTACTCAGTCAAAAATCTTTACAATTACATGTTTAAATATGCCTTATGTTAATGAGGCCATTGTCTAAATTATTTATTTGTTCATTTACATATCTAAATAGTTAAAGGATAACATTTTCAAGACAGAAGAAACATAAATCAAATATCACATTCCTAAATTAACTTATCACAATTACGCGAAACAACATTTCATATTAGCAAATTAAGATTTATCTACAGAACAAAATTAAATGCTCTAACCACAATGTATTGCAACGCAAGTCCCTAATGTAGATACACGCATGATAAATAACTCGCCAAGATAGGGTGAGAAATCTTACTTAATTTAACTAATGGACTAATATAATACTGCGTCTAATATGTGAAACCATTGTATGCCGTGGAAGTTGCTTCAACTAAGTTTACTAACACAACAAAATTACTGAAACTTCATAATTGTTTCAAAGTTTTTTATATTGCGGTTCTATTTAATTTTCGCTGTTTTCGCATAAAGTTATTTTCGGTACTTCGCTTATGAAAACGGGTTCTGAATTACACGTAGGTACGTACCTATAAATACAATTTGTTAATGTTATTTGAAATTTACTGTTATGGCGTTGTGTATTTTCTAATTTGAGGCCATCAATTTTCATTATTGACGAGTCAATATTTTCGAACGCCCCTAATTTTTTCCAGGGCTTTATTGGTTTGGAACACTGTGCACCTAACTCAATATTGAGGAACACGTGACCAAAGTAGATTGACGACTCTCCTGTGTGGCCGTAATTAAGTTTTACCACAGTGCAATACTATGCGTGGGTTACATACCTACTACATACTTGTTATGTATTAAGCCGTCTGTGGGCATTTATTTAGGGTAGCATGCGGATTATTTAAGTTTTTAGTTAAAATTCTTTGTAAGTAGGGCCAGCAATTTGTTGACGTAAAAACTTACTTATACCTTAGGTGGATGGTAGAGTCAATTTAATTGTATAAATTGATTTGCCTCCAATTAAAAAATGTTGTTGATTTATTGAACTTCGAAAATATCATAGAAAGTAAGTAACTCGCAAGATCGTATGCACGAAATGTAAATCTGTTTGGTGCTGTTGAGCGCAGATAAATAAACCGGGCTTTATTGGAATGTTTCTTGCAAACAAACTCAAATTCATAACTGTCTTGTAATAACATCACGATTTTTAAGTCGAATACATCATAATAGGAACAATAACAGTAAAAATGAATAATACAAATGGCGCATGTTGTACGTACAACTGGTACCTACTAAATTACGCCTGAACTACCGAACAACGTTGTACACAGCGCACATTCAGCTGTTTGCAACGTCACCAACTGTTCACATTAATCTCCACTATATGTCGCACAAAATACTATTTTATTATTATTTATGACTAAAAAGCTTGACATAAATTATGATAATTGATAACACTGGACATTCCAATATCTTTATAGATACTTAAGCGCATATAAGCAAACCAATATAAAATTTAACGCCTTTATAACCAGTGAACGCATTTAAGGATAATATGCACAAACCCTACAATCGACTCTACAGGCCTTGCGGACCGACTCTTTAAGAAAATGATTCCGACCCGAACGTGCCAATTCAAAACACTTATCCACTTGTATAAAGTTGACTGACATCATCAGTTTTACACTTATTATACGCCAATAAACAAAACCTTCGTATTGTGAGGATCGGTCGGTTCACTCGCAACGGGGGGAGTTGCGGAGGTGCCACCCTCTACAAAATTATGTACGACGAACTGGGACTAATATATCAAGGGGAGGACGTGCCAGACTAAGGAGACTGGGTATTATAGGGTGGGCCGGTGGAATACTTAAGAACCCTGGTGACACCCCATTAAAACACACGTCCCGCATTTTTGGCCAGACGTTTTAATTTCGGTCCAAATGCGAATTGGATTAGGTCCGGAATTTGTGTTGTACATTTCAAAAAACGGGTGTGCGTTTTCGAGGGTTAAAACGAGACCCGTAATTTAAATATCTTTTATGAAGGAGATAGTATGTTACATTGATCAAGTAGGTCAGCGTATGTCAAGGTTGAGTTTATCAGAACACAATTATTTTACACTCGAGAGCGTAAAAATGCCAATTAAAATAACTGTAGAGTTTATTCTCGGGCATCGTGAGACCTATTCGTAGACTTCATAACAACGTTGACTCATAGGTGCAAATATGTCCGCGAATACGTTATTGCGTCCAAATGCAACTTAAACGGTTGCAACCGGCAGATATTACACGAAACGAGGCGTGAAACACGCGCCGCTCGCAGGACGCATCCGGAATCATAATTCCAAAATAACTTCCATCCGTTCCCCTTCCAGCCCCCACTTCACACACCCTCCCCCCGCAGTTTTTTTGGATAAACTGGAATCCCCGTCCCACCGTTAATTCCCAAGATAGACATAATTTGGAATTGGATCCATCTATCGCGAGTACCTACGAACAAAAATAAGTTAGCGCACGGTACACGCCCGATTTATGTGGGCGAAAACAAAGCGGCCAGTAACCATACAAACTTTGTGAGTATACAACAAAGAGAAACGTGTCAATTGCTTTCAACTGATACACTAAAATATTTACTTTAAAATATTACAGTAAATATAGTAAAAGCATAGAATTTAATAAAAAAATAGAGGCTTAATTTTAGTGCTCATTTAGTAATCTGCGAAATTGTTAAAGGTTTTAAAAGATGTAAAGAACACCTTAAACATAAAAAGACTAAAAAGTGGCCATCAAACAATTTATTTTACGAGAGATCCTTACGTTAACAGGTCATAAAACGAGTCATAAACACGGACTCGTCCATTCACAGAACACTCTATGTTTACTTACCGTTTTAAATGCAAATACGATTACGGCTCGTGGTGTACACATTTACAGATGTTAAAAAATATATATTTATGCCATATTCAACCATATTGTCAAATATTTACATGAAATAAAATACGAATTTTGCATCTCAGATATTTGTGAGTACTCCAGAGACGGCTGACATTGCACAGACATCGCGAAAGATAAAGTATATACACGTTTTTTATTTCACCTTTGACACTTTAATCCAATTTGTTTCCTTATATTCAGCCCATGGGATAGGGGAAGAATTCTGTCCTTATAATTGTTATTTTGAATTTAAAATTTCCATTTTTATTTATCGGCAGCTACCTCCCTTAAGGACGAAAGTGTTTTCATAAATATTTGCGAGATTTTCATTTTTGCTACGTTAAAAACGGAACATTAATTTACATATTTATAAGGGGACATAATTGCTCATCATGACAGTTAATAAGATAAGTTAATTTATGTTGAAAACAAATTTTGTACATAATTTGTGCATCCGTGTTGGGAACTTGGGACCATAGGGCACAAATATTTCATTAGTGAAAAGCGCAACGAATTCAAATTCAAATTCTATGCCTAACAAATACATTAAATCAACTTCAAGTTGACGTAATTTATCGTTTAATATCGTGATTACTTTCACATCTATTAGTCACTTATTTTGCAAAGGAATGCATAGTTCACGTTGCCCAAAGTTAACCCGTAAGTGGTCGTGATGGCTTTCGAGGTCGGCCTAGCGATTCTTTTTATAGCCAACTAAGAAAATTGGCTCATTAATCTTAAAGATAAATGTCCAGCCACTATTCGGCCCATCTTATCAGCGAACGGAATGAATGGAAGTGTGGTATATATGTACCTACGAATTTTGATAGCATTTCGAACTTTTTGGTGTTTTTCTCGTAGTTTTTATGGCTTTATTGGTGCTTAAAGCAGTTGTTCCTGAATCATAATGACTCTATATGTCGATTAAATGTAATGTATTGCACAAAGATTTCCGATTACCTTTCTGTAGGAAAATTTAGTGGCCTCCCCAGACATAGTACCCTTTAGAAAGTAATAAGTAGTATATATGTATACTTTAGCTACCAAATCTTTCCTTTTTTTATATGTATGTCGACGAAGTCCTTAATAAAGGATTCTATTATGTACACTAGATTAAACAGATAGGTTTTGTACATAAATATCCGAGTGTGTCGTGGCTCACGACCGCGCCCTGCCTCGTCAGATGTCGCCCAGCTAATTGTCAGCTCGCTGACACCGAGTGTCCGGACACCAGTCGACACTAGACACGTATAAGTAACTTAACGCTGTGTTGCACTGACCATAAATAAAGGAGCAACAAAGTTGTGCGGTCCGGTATTTAAGACCTCCAACAACATTTACTTTTTTTGTACAAGAATTTGGTATCTATTCGTGTTTTATTTTTGTTTAGAATTCGGGATATGTTTTTGAAAGTCTGCTTGGACTAGTGATGTAGCCGTGCCGTTAAATAAATACCCAAAAATATTTATCGCACATTCGGAATTATTTTCCGCTATTATATATAAATTAAGGTGTAATTTACTGACATGTAACGATTAAAGCTTGGGTTATGGTATGTAAACTAAAAATTCCGTGAACATGGTCGTTGTTTCAAAGAAAAATAGATTTAGACCGTTAAAGTTTGCAGCCGCTATATAAATATTACGTTTAATTAAGTCATAAAATGGTTGTTTTATAACTATAACACGTTTAAAAATAGTTACTTTAACGTAAATCGTTTTGAAGTTCGCTGGCATGTTTCTAAAAAGCTAATATAGTTTTTCACGCCATATATAAGGAGCAAGTTTATATTTCGTCAAAATTTAGCATGTGTTTATTTAGAGTCGTTAGAGTAGTAAAAAGCCATATTTATGTAATAGATAAATATATCGCCATTTTGTGTAGGTGCGATGGAGTGAAAACCTGGTGTTGATTTTCATTTGGCCTTTTCTGGAAATGATAAGTAAATAAATACTAAGTTCATAAAATTTATTATATTCGTGTTAATGCCTCACACACGTAATATTTACATAGTAATATGATGCGTGAATGAATAAGTGTGTCATAACATTTACAATAATTATTGACTACATAAACCTGTCAGTCAGATCATAAAAATAATTTCAATTAACAAACCAGTAAATACCGTTTAAATACGGGTAAACAACCACAAAAATCATTTAGCCATATCGGCGAAACTTTTCACGTCTACCGTCCGAACACAAACAAAGTTCAACAGCAAATAAAGTTTACCCAGGTATACTGAAGCATAATTAAAAAGAAAGAAAATTCTTTGGAAAGAAACAATCGCGCTTGGAAAGGAAGCAAGTGTCGCGAAGGAGTCGTGAGCTGAAAGTTCGCCACATAAATCGGTGGCAACGAGTTAACCCAAGTCTAGTCTGAGTTGAACAAACTCGGCCAACACACACTGGTGCAGTTTTGTTTATTTAAAAGAATTTTATGGATTGGAACAGTTTTGGGGTTGGAATGTTTGAAGGACATTGGATGCTTGTTTGTTGAGTTATAGGCTTATGAGTCAGGGTTTTCAGACATTTGTCTGTAACGGCTGTTGAAATGAAAATTATGGCGCTTAGGTCATATTCACATCTTCATAATAGACGCAAAAATTTAGGTGGTTTGATTCTATATTTAATATTGAATAATTTTAAAAAAATGTGCTGTTGATACTAACTTTCAGTCAACTTTTAATCAATTCGTCTTTATCAAGTTAGAAAAGAATAAATCAAAATTTTTATCACACTACGATAAGGACACGTTAAATGAAAGTTAAATAAAAATTACGGATTCAATTTAAAGTAGAGATTTCGATTAAAAACACGTGATGAAGTTATTCTTCAGGTTCTGAAAAGATTACCAAAACGGTTTTGACCGCACAACACTACTTACTTACTCATAACTTAGATTTTGACGTGACTAAAAACAAAGATTCCGCAAAAAGCAATAATTTATCTTTATGAAGTCCAATAGGGAATACTTGAAAAAGATTATGAAGAGAGAGAAGCTCTCTGGATCATGGTATTCGCTTATTCAGCGGTGCAATTGCTCGTGTTCCCATAAGTCACGCTGACCGTCCTAAACAACGGACAGCAGAACAAAAATCGAGCCGCTTCGTGTTCAATCATTTCGGTTGTTTATTCGAAATTTATTCTGTCGGGAAATACAAATGAGTAGTGGGCTAGTGAGGCGATAAATCGTGTCGATGTCGCGACGTGTCGCGCGTCGGGTTAAAAGCTCGATAACCGAGACGGGCACACACCTACCCGCGCCAACAATAACCTCTCGCTTTGTTTTATTTCTGAACGTTCCGACGCGCCCGACCAGATATCCGCCAAGTATTTTATGCATAAAAATATCGATATATAATTGCTTCATTACGTCCCTGTGTTGGTGAGTAAAATATGTGGGAGTCGCACACAGGTGGCTCTTTTCGTGAGGCTTTTTCGGACCTTCAATTAAGCGCTTATCGTATTAATTAGAACTTTATTATCATTGTCCATGACGCGCTAAAGATTATATTCACGGAATTATATACGCAGCAGTAATTACCTCACGATAACTGCACAGTTATAATTCATTTAATACAGTGGTACAAATATAATCACAGAAAGTTTCGCGCCACTTTAATTTAGACGTTCATTTGTGTAAAAAGATACTTTTTGAATTGATTATGTGAAAACTGTGCTTACCGCAACTTGCATAGTTGCCAACGCAGTTATTTTTATCTATTAAATATTTTACGTGCTATTGTTTTCGTTAATTAGTATGAAGCTGTCTTTTGTACTTCTTATTTAGATTAATTGTTTGAGAGATGTGCGTCGGTTTCGGAGTTTTTATTAAATGTTGTTGTTAACAATAAGAGGCAACACCCTGTAACGTCCAGAAAGGCGAGTTCTGTGGTGTCTGTCGGTTCTCGCAGTGTCGCTATCGTTGTATCGCCTCTGCCACGCCGTTTGCTTTATGGTGCCAGCTTGGGTGTAATATTTCTTAGGGATCGCACGCCATGATTCATTCCGTGTCACTTTTTAACTTTTCGAACGTACCTGTAATGAACGTGGAAGGCAGATAATAGAATTTAAAAATCGAATGAGGAATGTTTTATATATTATCGTAATTTTATCAATTTTAGAAAAGCAGACAGCTTGTGATTAGTTGTGATCTGTCGTCAATGCGAAAGGAATTTGAATTTAAATTATTATTTATTTAACTATATCATTCAGATATTTATAATTGATAGTAATTGAGTTTACGTGTAGTGATTCCTTTGTCTCAGTAATAATACTTGGTAACAACTAAAACATGCATCGTAGGAAAATACTAAAGTATGTGGCTTGAAGGCTTGAAATTGAGCGGGCGGCCGCGCCTGCGCCGCTTGTCAGTTATAATTGGCTGAACTTGTCGACCGACTCGTAGCGATTTTTTTTTATTTTTTCTCCCTACACCGACATTACTCTTCGTCTCCCGGGAGAGACGTAAATTGCGAACATACAGTCCGTGGAAACAAGCATTGATGTGACGTATGAATACGAGACCATTGTTATGTATTATTAAAATTCAAATTTCAGATGGAATTTCCTAAGCGCTGGGGGTTCGAATGTTCATATTAATTGCGTTTATGAAAACATCGTGCTCTACATCTCATTTGGTGCGACATTTGAATATTTGCGGCACGGACTTGGAAACAAAAGTCTGGTCTAGAATCGGGTGCATTAAAATGAGATACCATTTTAGTCTTAATCGGATGTTCGGGCGATCCTTACACAAAAGGGCGGCATGAATGTGGTACATCGTTCAGTGTTCATTGTATTAGTACCAGTGGCAGCTGGATCCTGGCACTTTACATAATTCATACATAATCGCTTTGCATATCGACAACATGTGACATGTGTTGCATTCTGTATACTGAACGGGCGGATTTGTTTTTGTTGACGTAGAGACCGATAAAGCTACTGTAGAACTGTATAATGATGTTTGTTAATGGGTACATTTATGTATCGGTGATTCCTTAATCAAAGGTTGCTCTATCTGTATGTCAATAGACAACAAATTATCAAAGAATGGGGAAGCATAACTTCAGAGTTTCCTTAATAGATAAATCTAAACTAGACTGGAATTACATAAAACAAAAACGAAAACGAATCGATACTTTGTATACCTATAACGGAAATTAAATAACCCGTTTCAAAATTCAAAATATTTAAACATAGAACAATAAATCATCGCGTAATTGCGTCCTATGACGTCACTTTCCATTAAAACACTGCATAGAAACATCTAAGTTTTAATACAACATAATTCTACTGATTTTAAATGCAACTAACTGAAGCTAGCATCATTAGTTTTCTCAAAGCGTAACAGCTTTACTTAAGCTCTGTAAATAGCAGATTCGCGGCGCGAGTCCAAAAATGCATTCGGTCCGTAATAAATAATACATGAACCTATTTATGGTTACCTCATTATGTTGGTAAGCTTTCTGATATCCTGACTTTAGCACTTTAAATTTTAACATTTATATTATTATAAATAATATTTTGGGAATAGCTGAGTCGACTTGATTAAAATGTTACTAAGTGGGCACCTTTACATATACACTAGTAAGTCAATAATTGACTGCCGTAATTTTGGATCCTATTTTTTTACGTACCTATTTAAACTTTTGTACCTTCTGAGAGTGTCCTTTTTTTTAATAGTCCTTAAAAACTATTTTATTGGTCCTTAATTTCATTGAACTTAATTGAACCCATTACAAGCAGATGCGTAATCATCCCAACAATTTTCTCCTTGGCATATCCATTCTAGTAAGTTCATTATCAAGTTAAAGTTTTTAGTTAGTAGTTCGCAATTAGTTAGCCGCTACTGTACTTTTAATGAGCATTTTCTTTGTTCTCAAAGCAATTGTTTAAGTCTTTTGTTGTTTTACTTTAATTATGTGTTTTTAGCGTCATTTATTATGTATCTTGTTACTTGAATTATTTGTGAATGCAATTTTTGTATTGGTTCGATAAAAGATAACGCAGTTTATTTTGTTCTGAAGCAATTAGCTGATGGTTTATTTATGTAGGAGTTTATTTAATTTGTCTTTCTTATATCATGCAATTAACAATTCAATGAAATACAAAATAGTTATTTAAAAAATCTAAAGGGTACTCCCTAAATCGGTAGGTTATAGAAGAAATATTTGTAATATTACATACCACGTATATTTGTGTACCTACCTATACTTTACCAGTTATCTTTCGTACGATGTGGGTAATATTTCACAGATAGATGATTACAATCTCATGTTTATTAAGTAATAAATCTTTAGTTTAATTATGTATGCGTCTACAAGAATGATTACGTTATAAATTAGTCGATCTAATGAGCGATGAGAATACAATCATTGTTGTATCTGCGAATGGATTTATTGTGTCGTTATTATTTTTTATCAATACGGTAGAGTTTTAGATAATTAAATCCGGTATATTATTTGGCATTTACTAATCGCCATGATCAGTCTCAGGGCATCATAGCAATACTAACTCAATTTTAAATTATAATTACAACTGATTCTATTTAAAACTTTTCTGATAGGTACTCATATTTGTAAGAAGTGTAGTGTTAGTTATCGTTCTAAAATTTTCTTACTCTCATACATTTAAAAGGTTACTGTAATCTGTTGAAAGTTATCATACAGGATACGGTTGTCTATTCCTTAAGATAACAAACCAACTGATTTATTTCCCCAAAATAACTATAATTCTTAAAGTCACGTTATTTTTTTCATTTAGAATCTTTAATCCCCACGTTATCTATAACAGCCCACTTTGTTATCTTAAATGAAAACAGAGAGCGCATTCAGGAACGGTTTGCACAATCGTTTCCACTCGGATACAGCGGCAATTAAGAACAATTTCATACAACAGCATTGCGTTGTCAACGCATTCTCTTATCAACTTGACCTCTGCCACCTTTGACTGATTTGCACTGAGATACAACAGCCAGTGCATACAGAGCTCCCACGCCTCCCTGTTACATTTAAATATCTTCGAGAGTTGAGGAAGTGTGGGTGTTTCTAAGGCCAACTTACACTGGACGTGACTTTATAACGAGTCCGTAGAAATTGTGACAGATCGAAAGCGACGCAACCGTAATCTCAAATTGACTGACGTTTAATTGTTAAATTAATTGCCGTGATATAAGACTTTGTGTTTGCTTTGAATTAATTTTAGAAATTGCTCGTTACGTCAGAAACTGCGTCAGGACGATGCCCTAGGCGGAATAATATTGTTAGCGTTGATTGCTAGGGATTATGAATATTAATTTCAATCAGGATTTTATTCATGAACGAGTACAGATTTATCTACCGTTTAAATCATTGGTACATAGTTATACAGGTGTAGATATACCAATATATTTAATTGATTAGAACATTTATGTTCCAAGCTTGCTTAAGCAATCAATAATTGTGACTTATTTATTATATTAATGGTCAAAAATTCTGTGGCTTTGGAGATTTGACTATGTACACTATTTTATACATAATTAATTACTTTTAAAGCCTGTCAAATGTTGTTAAATATCCGTTCAATCAAGTACTACATATTACTAATACATGGGCTTAAAAAACCTGTCAGGACATTCTTATAACTTACAACATATCTATTTGTAAGATTAATACCTTTCATAATGACATGCAAAATTGCAGCAGTACATAATGCAACTATCTAACCTAACTGACCTACTAGAATCAAATCAAATACCTGCCTTAAAACAAGAAATGGCCGACATTTCCTGATAAGATACGCTCTAGACCTAAACGATAAATAAAATATCGTTTACGATACACAATTTCCAAATTAACAACTTAATTCTTAACTTAAACACATAAAGTGTAAATTAACTTTGTGATTAATTTCTAGCGGTCTATGGCTAACATTTTACTTAAGAAAGATTATAACTAGTGGGTAATTGCCATGGAATAACTCTGATACAGTTAAGATTATTACTGTGATAAGGTTCTTTTTAATTAAGTAATGAACCTAACGTATGGATTATGTAAGCTTATTTTCTTGCCAGTTTTAAAGGATTATAATTTATTATATGTGTTTCTTGCTCATTCATTTAGTGTAGAGATTTAAAATATGGTGTCTATTATGTAAAAAATACTTGAATATTTTTTTTTTAGTTTACTTTAATTGTAGACTTTAATAGGTAGGTAAAATATACTTGACTATTTAACTAACTAGTTTTCTAATGAGATCATTATACATAGGTATTTTATAATATTAAGGAAACGCATAACATTATAGAGCATATTGAACGCTGCATCTAAAATAAATCATAATGTAATAGGTATTTACAGAATATAAGTAGGTACATAAGGCATCCTGTGGTACAAAACATTGTTTAATTATTTGCCTTCACAAGCTTGGATGGAAATAAATCGTCTCAGAATAAGAACTGATCTTGCTTTGTTTACATGTCTTGGTACCTACAGTTCCCTTGACCAGCGAACCATGGCAAGTCGCCAAGAAAACGCTAAAGAAGACAATACTTCATACCCACTACAACTGAATAGGGGCAACGGAAAATATACCCAATATACTGAACTTGCTACTACATTCTAGGCATTAAGAACAAACAAAACTAAATCGCTCATGCATTTATGACCCAACTCTATTTAATAATTCATAAGTCTTAGCCAAGCCAAGGGGAATTTAACATTTTTTCAGCGACAGTTTTCTTTTTGTGAAGGTTTTATCGCATTTTCATGTAGACACAACGAGTTAGGCGCGGTCTTATCGAAAAAGTATACAAATACGTAAAGGAGCCAATTTAAATTCAGCCAAAACGTATTCGTTGGAACTTGTTCGATCCGTCACGCTTCCCCACAATAAATCTCTACAGATACCCGCCCTAGTACAGCATAAATAAGGTGGATCTTGTTAAAAACTTGCAGGGGTAAAAAACGAACATTTTCCGCCATTTTTAAAACGAGACGCTCCCCTTAAGGAGGCTTCCGTGGTTTCATAAATATGCAGATATGCCTTCACCTGGGCTAAAGCCACGAAATTTAGCTGAACAATTTATCGTAATAGAAATATTGTAAATACGTATACATCGTGCGAGCTTAAATAGATTTGTGTTGTGGCGTGCTTTTGCATAAGTAGCGTTCGTATCTCGCTCATTTCGCTTTGTGTGCGTAGGCCCTTAGCGTAAACGATTCGTTATTATCTGATAATGACTTCGTCCCCGACCAACTGAAACAATTTGAATTATGGGTCCAATTACATCGATTAAAAATGCCTGCCATCGATAATAGGACACGTTTTACTATGTACATATAAACTGCACATACTAATTTACGTAATGTAGACGATTAATAAAATTATCGACGAAATATAACCAAGTAATTTTAATGTTTATCTTCTAAATCACTCATTCCATTCTAATAAAACACAAGACATGATATCCCCACAAATCAGACGAAACTTGTTTGTGACATAAAAGGAAATAAAAACGACACCGCTGCTATCAAATAACACACAAAAGTCATCGTTAGATCTGTAACTTAGTTAAATTGAAAGAAATCCTGAAGCCACACAGTGAACGAAAACAAACCTAAATAGAAAGAACTTGGGTTTAAAATTCAATGATTTCAGAGAAAATAATGTCTGGAAAATGTAGTTGTATTCATAGACATTGATTGAAGCGAGATATTAGTAAAAGTCGCCGCCCAAACAGTTCTGCTACCTGTACTTACAAAGGCAAGGTACTCGGTAATTTTCTGGTCTATCTGGTAACTGATATTAATCGGAAACAGTCAATCTTGGTCGTGTTTTATTTCGTGCGTTGGTGTACACACGCATGCCCTATTATTTTATATGAATAGCCAATCATTTTGTAGGAAAAGACGAGTTTTGGAACGGTTTATCGGATTCAAGCGTGACGCTTCTCTACCGACAAAACAAACCTTACTTAATTATGTTGTGTAGAACTTAGTAGGTATTATGTAGAATGTATAGTGAGTATATATTTAAGTGACTTGCAATATTTCAAAGTAAATCTCCATATGAGTCATTAAAGACGGATAATGACCAAGCATCTTGGCAAGCTTTGCGATAAAGCCAAAATAAAATTCAATGCTACAATTCTAACAATATTTCATACCGCATTTTCGGTAAACAACTCAACATGCAAAAGTTTCAAACTGCAGTCAAGTTAGTCACATAACTTATTGACTCATAAATGTATCTAGATTGATATGTAAATAATTTAGTTATTTCTTAGTCTATAAATTACGCAAGATCTTATCGCGACGTTTGCGGTATAAGATTAGATAGGTACACGGCATACGTAGGTAGCTATGCATATTAAAAGCAGAAACAGATTCAATTATCTCATTAGTCATTAATTACTCAACGGGAACGGACGTATCGGTGAGGCGAACATGTGCCATTCCAATTTAAACACAGCTGTTGAATAAGTATCTATGATTTGTGTAGGTATGTTTGTTCTGCCAGGACCCGAGTATTAATATCGTTCATTAAATCATACTTGTTTACAAATAATTAATTAGTTTATTTCCTGATTTAAATGACAATAATCAATCAGGGAAAGTGACATAAATTGCTACAAATATCAAAACTTATTTTAGTTTTGTTATAAATTATGGAAATTAACTTAGTTCTCGTTTTTATCTAATCTTCTATAACTTCACATTTTAATTCTACTCATGGAAACATTTACTTCAATTTTATTATTTGAAGTGTACAGAATTGGGTTTCTAATTATTATTGATCTATTACAGCCTTCATTCCCACTGCCAATCGTCTGCTAAGATTAGTTTCAGAAAAACAGAGATTCTAAATTAAGGCACTTCAACTAATTTAACATCTCTTCATTCTAATTTATGTACATTGTAAACATCAAATGAATTTAAAAATTCGAAAAGATTTCTCTTTTTTCTCCAACAAATTGTTCAAAGTATTCATAAAACCGATTGTATATGTACTTAAATATATTACAGTGAGTAAGGTTATTTCGATGCGTCGATACTCATCGGTCAATCAGTAGCAACTGTCGGTACGCCCACATTCTTCTACTGGCTACATTTCATTCAGCACTCCATACAAAAGCTACATTATCTCATACAAACATTACATAACTCGGGAAACGCAGGTGTTAAAAGCGTATTAGAGCCAACAAACAGGGCGCTAAGCTTCGGGATTCGGCAGACCATAGCTCGGTTAAAATGGCTAAAGATTAGTCGAGTGCGGCCCCAGATATTAATGTTACAGCCAAAATATCAAAGGTTGGAACATAATTATGTTATAATTGGACCTTTGATAACCCTACGATTTACATAAACGTACCTACATATCAAATAAACGCACATCTCCATAAGGTTGAAAACCTCGAATGATAAACGAACCTGTAGTGAATAAAAGTCACAACAAAAATCGTGTAATTAGTCGTCGTTTAAACTAATTAAAATATTTTTCTTTAATTTACATACAATTTTGTTGAAAACAATGCAATAAACGAGTTATGTTTTCGTGACAAATGCGGGGGCTTGGTACGTAGGGTTATTCCCATTATTGTTCTGTAATAGCACTCATGATTCCCTACATGAGTTTTGTCGTACAGACGTGCCAAGTTTTTCTGAGAAGTTAATCAATAATGTGAAGAGGTATTGAAAAGCGCGCAAGTGGTATAGCGTTTACACACGCCACTCCTTTGTTCATTTTTTCGATTTAGAATGAATTATAGAACGCCTCTGCTGCATTTAATTAGACAGAATTGTTTATTGTTTTACTTTGGATTCATAATTCATTGTGGTCGTTCTTCATTTGAATTTTAAGAGGATTGTGTTCGAAAAAGCGACCATTTTAGGTTCTTTATTTATCAAATTTTAATGTGCTAAATATAAATATGGTAAAATGAATGACTCTGGATTTGGCCGGAGTATCTCATATTACCTTGTTTATCCCCAGTTAATGTTACTTGCAAACTTTGACAATTTGGGTGACGTACGTATCCCGGTCCGGTTTCGTTAATTCTGCGTACGCCCGTACGGCCCGGGTGAATTTGCATTTTGCACGCGTGATAAGTGGGCCGGATTACACGGGATTCCCACCAACAGCCTCTGTTTGTTCTGAAATAAAGGGCTGTTAAACTTTTTTCATGGTAATTTGGGTCACCTTCAGAAGAAACGATCGTTGTAAATTTGTTTAAGTAGGCTTAGGTCCGGTTCGTTCGTTTAAATTAGAAAGAACATGCGTAAAGCTAATTTGGATCATTTGTGCAGTCGTTTTTCCCTTTTTTACAAGGCTCATCAAGTATCCCCGCTATAAAGGAACTTGTGGAATGAATGAAACTGTGCGGAAAAACTTTGGGAGCGCACCTAAATAAGTGACGTCCACAGCGGAAGTTAGTCGGAAGTGGATGGTATTTTTCCATCGCGTGATTAATGAAAACCACCACATAGCAGTCCCGGCTGACTTCCAAAATTTCCACAGTAAATCTCTCCTTTCGTTTCGCTTCTTTTGCCCGGGAAAGACTTGGCACCGTATTTTATCTCTGTAATGCAAGCGTTGCGCTGTAGCTAGGTAAATAGTCGTTGTATATATTTAATGTATTGTGAGAGACATTTCATTTTTATGGCTGTTTTTATTTGCGTTGTACATAATCTGGAATGGCTCTACTATTCACAATATTTCATAAAAGTAGGATAACAGTTGGGCAAAAGTTGCACTGATATAAAAATGAGTAACAACCCCTTTTGAAAAGGTCACAATAGTCGCTAGTACTTGTACCAAATACCTATAGGTACTTAAAAAGAACAAATGAAAATCGTTGGGAAAATTAATTTGAAAACAGAATGGAATAAAACATTGAGAATGAACGCAAAAAGGGTGAATTTAAATACTTCGCCTGTATTTTAAGTTTTTCTTTGCGAGGCTATCCGTCATTGTCCTATTTAGGATTCAGAGTGGTACCACGCTCAACTTTCACAATATCGCACTGCTATTCTAGACTAAGTTTATCTGCATCTTTATCTTCAGTGAGCCAAAGAAATACTAGTAACTTTAGTGATACTGAATAAAGTATATTCATAGTTTTGCTTCTGTCATTATTCATTGATAGTCTTACATAAAGGATACCATCATGTAGGTATTTAAAACATATTGAAACGATACACCTACAGTAGGTACATATTTTGTTTTGTGATAAGTTATTCCTTTATCATAGCGACTATAAATATCTAAATATTTAAACTACTCAATTTTTTAAGACATCCAAATCCTGTTCAAGTTATTTATTCATACTTTAATTAATTAAATATCACCTAATCATGTGTCGATACTTAGGCGCATGTGCTACATTTACTAAGCATCCATTAAAAAAATGGTTTTAATATTATATTTCTTTACTCAGCTAAGTAAATACTCTAAGCTAAATAATTGTATTCTAAATTATCTTATTAGTTTTACAAATGTGTAATAACTTTAGGTATTATTTTATATTCTGAATTAACAAGCTATCAGCACCACGCATGCGCCGTCGGCCCTCCCTTTATTCCGTCCGTCGGCTGAGTAATGCCTTGTTTTTATAAAGAAACGGTTAAATAAAAATAACCTACAAAACTACATAAACTTAAACATAATGATAAATAATATAAACTTGCGTTACTTGCTCAACATTTATACTTTCAGCAGCAATCTTCAAGTCAGGAAGGTAAACATTTAGATAAGAGGCTTTGGATCGGTTATAGTGTAATCCATTGTAATAAACGTTATTATCGAGTAGGCAAAGATGTATATAAACGTTATTTATTCGTGCATATTATTTTTATAACTAAAAAGTATAATATTCGGTATCTACAGCTGCAGTTACAACCACTCATGTAAAGAGATTTGTAGAGTAAATTTTGTCACTATAAATGCATGGAACTAAGTGTTTAAACACATTTGCGTGTATTCACAGTATGCGATTATGTGTATGTTTATTATAAACTGCAAAAATGCCCACTTTATGTCCTTTAACCGCCTTTCAGGTTAAACAATAACAATACCTACTTTGAGGTTAGAAATGTGAATGGCCGACAGCGGAATCTGAGTAGTTTCTAATTGGATGTTGTCATAAATAATTATTAAGTCACCAATGCTACTAGTCTAGCTAAAATACATTTACTTTGTAACATAAATAATAAGAAAACATTCGGAAACAAACCATTGCATGAACTGAACTTAGCTTTAGGTATACGTCGTGGCGTCCTTTCGACTTTACCATGTTGTTTTCACTCAAAATCATCATAAAAACTTATAAACGGTAGCCAACCAAACCATAACACGCAATAATTCACTGTTTTAATGAAAAATAAACGTAGAAAAACATTTAAAACCAAGAAAACCACACAAAAACAGTAAGGAAAACACAAGCCTACGTTTTGCATTAGTTCGGGCAGAGGGCATTGCGATCGGTGAATCCAACATGGCGATGAGTCGCCGGCCGCTGATTGGTCGACGCGCGCATTGCCGTGAAGTTGGCTCGGGTGAGAGAGCGAGTTAGATTTATGTGATGTTTTGGCGCCGATGAAAGACGGAGAATGTGTCGGAACGAGAGTACATTTGTATGCTGGCGGCGTGTCAGACCGGTTTTGTCAGAGGCGTTTACGGAGTGTGCGTATGTGCCGGCTATGTGCTGAGGGCAGGTAGGGCCCTCGCTACCTATTTATAATGATGAATTGCCCAGTTCGCCTCCATGAATTAAAATATTAATTTTTAATATCCACTTTTTATTGTTCCAGGTAAGCAGTAATGTTGATGGCAATGCGGAAAGTATTGCTGTATCTACCTACCGTACAGTAAGGAAACATAAACACGTTGGGTTGACTTGACTATGTTTGGTATGCCGAGTAAGTTCCAAACGGACTTTTAAGTAATTTAGGTACTAGTAAAAGTATTATTATTTATTATAAAGAAAACTCACATAAAGAAATATAGGTAATCAGAAGAAAAAATTACGGAAATAACCTAGTAGTATTAAACATTTTTAAATTATAGCAATGCTAGGCTAATGTCGTATCCACAGAAAAAATTTTTGTGCATAATACAGTTGAGAAATAATAGACACATCCAACAATCAATTTCTATTAGAAGGTTTTTAATTTTGGACTCTATATTTTCTCCGTCAGTAAGCTTACTTGCCAGCTGTGAGATTTTAGGTTCGATTGCGAGCGAGTAAAGTAAAATACCAATAAACCTTGTCATTGGGTTATCTCTAAGAAAATGTTTATTAGCAGCACAAGGTTTCTGTTCACCTGCTCATCTTCATCTCGATAACCCTTTTAGTTTTTCAACGTATTTACTAGCTATAAAACATTAGTGAAGGAAAAGCTTATGTTAGTTATGTATGGTAAGTTTTTATCTACTGAAAATATACCAGTGCGGATCAACAAAATCATATTGCAATCTAGGTCACCCATGACAAAATATATTGTCTCTTTCTTTCGGCGTTGGAGGGCTCTATTTTGTATTCTTAAATATTTTACATAATTCATTTTAAACGAGAATTCTCCTTAATGGATTACCTACCAGCCACACCCAGTAAATACATCCAACCGGAAGCTAGAATATGTGAAGCAAAGAAAAAGGCAAATATGGCGAAGGCCCAATGGCCTAAGATAAATTTATTTCGTCGTGTAACTAGCAATAAATATGCTAATTCAACACTATAACGTCCGTATGTCGCCTACCAGCTTCGCCATTGAAAGAGTGAAAAAGATATCACAAAATTGCACTGCGCATTGCTCTTTTCAGTCATACAACCTTCGAGGGGCATCACGCAAAACTTTACTCTGTTTCTTTCCCTCTTAGGTCGTATTTTTTTCTTTCCGATTTATTGAGATACGCCGTTCTGTTGTCGGTTTGTAGTTTTATCGACCTACGGCAACTACTAACCCAATAAATTTTGGTGTTTCGCTCAGTGAATCCGTTCGTTGAACGAATGCATCGTCCCAGATACGAACGTGCGGGATTTGACTGAGGCGATTTATTGACGCGATTTATAAGTTAGTGACCGAAATTTATAAGAGATGACCTTCGATTCGATTTTCGACGTTCACGCACGTCGATATGGAGATTCTCGTAATTAGAAATCCGTATCTATCGATGTATTTACATATGTAGGTACGAATACTTTATCAGAGACGCTTTTTAGCATTGCAAATCAGCCTGATTCAACCAGTTCACGAACCCACAGTGAAGCTCTTAATTAAGAAACACAATTAATGTATAAATCAAGAGCACAACTTAATCTGCAAAATGAAAACAATCAAAACCAATATTTAATTGATGGGCAAACCTTAATTAACTTGTAGTTCGGCGGGTCCGAAGCCCCTTGGATAAAAGAAGCCATCTGCATTTCGGTATTCAAATTATTCTCCAAACGTGTTCTCCGTTCTAACCGGGCAGCTATTAACAAAATCGTTGCATCACGCTCACTCCTGCGCACACAAAACTGGCGCGAACAGTTTAACCCTTTAGTTCGGGAACACAGCTTTCAAACGACAATATAACGTACTCATATGGACCCGAATAAAAGCGAACAAAAAATCACATCACAAAAGTTTGCCTAAACTAACCTCGTTAAGAGATTTCTGGATAAAAGAATACCGTTTTTCAGTATCATCACGATTGTGCCGTGGATCGGATAGCTCGATCGAAGACGCGACTAATACTGACTGTAAAATTATTTTTTAAAGTGATTCTTTCTTCTTATTCTATTATGTAAAGTTACCATTTATTGCGCAAGTGCTAAGAGAAAGTTTGTTTTGTTGTATAGGGAGAACAAAATGTATAGTTTTTTGAGTTATTGTTCGAGAGAAAGTCCCCATTGTTAAGGTAAAAAACCTTTTGTACCTGCTAAAGAACGCAGCGATATCAACGGCTTAAAGTTCTGTAGTATTTCAATAACTTCGTTGCAGAGCGTGTGTGTTTTTTGAGTAGTTCGCGAGTTAGTAGTTGTGTGATAAAAAAACTGTGCTGCGGGAAAAAACATGGACTCCTAAAGGGTGTCCAGATCAGGTACATGTTGAAACATTTTTCCATAACTGATGTTCTCTCAGATTAAACAACAGGTTACTCGTACCGACATGATGAAAATTTTTCCTCCGGAAAATTAATTGAGGGCGTCATGTTTGAAAATTTAATCTCACGGTCATGTTGTGCACAGTTTGTCGGTACAAATTTACGTAGCTTTTTTGACACATTTTGTGTTAGGCAATTTACGTGACGCAATTATGTGGACAATGTAATACATGAGACCTTTATGGGGTTCTACATGTTTTATATGGTCCGTAATCTCTTAACGCTCTTAATTTTGCTATGAGATCGATTAAAACGTACTTTTGTGCTATATGAATGGAAATGTTTCGTCGAATTGTTCAGTTTTGAAAAGACAGCATAGCTTTTTCTATTTATTTTAGAATGCTTATATTGGCACTCGAATTAAAGAGCTTACGCCGAGTTTTGCCGATCAAAACAAAAAATATCATTCTATCCCTCTATGGAGCGCTCTCCGAAAGCAACGGTTGGAATTTAAATTCAAACCGACTTAGCTATAGGTCGATGGAATGGGACAATGCGTCTCCAGTGGTCTCGAAGAACAACAGGGAACATGTTGAATGTGTACGCACATGCAGACACAAAGGAGGAGACGCTTAATTAAACTAGCGAAGCGGGGCAAGCGAAACGTAAGCATTTAATTTATATCCCTGCAGTAAACTCCGCGGCCTCTCCCTGGATGGGCCGAGGGTAGGAGCGGAGCGAGTGGCGATAATGCGTGTGTACGCATGCCATATTTAGCCTGTAAAGATATGAAAACGCAATTCAAACACGAACGCGTAAACACATTGTTAGAAATAGACAATTTCACTGGTGATTTTTTATTTACGGTGGTCAGTATTGGGCAGGTATTTAAATTATTACACTTTTTAAATATTATAACTTTCAGCACAATAATAATTTATTTGAAAATATTATATATTATTATTTATATATTATTATTAAATATTATATACCTTTAAAAATTTGAGTCTCAGACGATCAGCTCCTTGTATGTATTCGTTTAGGTTCATTATTTTTTACATTCACTTGATTGGATTCGCTGAACGCTTCTCCTAGAAGCCGCACCATATTCGTTGTACAGTCGTGGAAAAACTCGCCTTAGTTGAATACTGGATTAGAATAAACTATTTTAATTACGAGTTACGCTTGCCATTGACTCGCTAACACAATTATATGTGTAGCTACTTAATTGATTGCATAAAGGGACCCGCGGCTTCCTTTCTGCTTCATTTGTTCCCCTGAATTATTTATTTACGTTAAAGGTAAAGCGTTAGTGGAACTAACTTAAGTTATTGATTTCTGTAATTTGCATACTATTTACTTTGCATATAAGTTGGATGGTTACCAGTAAAAGGTTTTAAGGCTACATATATTTAACATTGCATATGATTCACAGAGTTCAGCCCCTTAAATGCCAACTATTTCATTATTCTTTGGTAGCGTTTTCTGAGTCCAATTAACGACGAGTAAGAGCGCTCGACCACACAGCATCTCAAACTAACGTTCGAAATATTGTTTGTTATTCCCTGAGGTCTAAACGGCGACCACTACAAGTACTGCAAGTTTACCATCTTGATTTCCCAGCAGCCGAATTTGAAAGCGAATAAACGTTGAGACGGCAAACATTAATATTATTGCTTTGGACGCAGACGTAAGGATCCATGTTCAGACACATACGTTTCGAATAGAGGGATAGTAACTTTGCAGAATGGGGCAAACCGTTGCCAATAATTTACTATTACTATCCTTCACTCGTGTTTCAGTTGTTACGTTTACAATAACTTCCTGAAAGTACGTCGGCGACGAAAAAAAATATGATATATATAAATAATTCGTTGCACCGCTCCTTACTATTAATTACTGTTCTTCAAATTTATGTATTCAACCGATACGAATATAATAACTTCCAAGTTGGTAATCAACACCTCGAGAACTTCAATAACTGGGCTATTATAAGCACTTATTTGGTTGGCTTTACCACCTTGACCATCCTCTAAATTCCAGTAGATCTTTCCACCTATTCTACCCCTCCTTAATTAAGTCCATACTGGGTAGGGACAACAATGGCCAGCGACCGATGCGCGCCAAGATATTCAAATACGTCTAAGGCCACTATTATATTGCCAACATTTATCGAGATACTATTTCTGTTATGTACCTACTAGATAATAGGAGAATAACTTTATTCTAACGAATGATTAATTTTCGATTTTAATTTTTCTGTATTAATTACTAAAAAATTAACTCTAACACAAGCGATTTGGTTAAAATTTCAAAGAATAATCAAATAGAAATGACATATGTAGCATTTAAAAGATCAAATATTTATGAAATATAAACATAAATAAAGTTACGTGTTCATATTTCTTAATAAAACACGTGTCAGCGAACGTAACTAATGTTTCCGCAATCGAGATTAAAAAGTGATAACATTTTATATTATATTTATACACGTACAGTTCATAAATCGGAAACTTTCATTTCTATTTTGTCAGACTTTAAAATAAGACGTATGAAACAAATTCCGAAGCCTGGAATAGTTTTGCCGTCGTCACCCCGTCCAAGTTGGATCCCAATTGGGACATCGATCCCCCTTGCTTTAGCGTCTGTCTGGCGCTACACGTAACTATATTGCATTCGGTCCGGTTTAAAAAGCATGTTTTTTTTTTATAATGGCAGATTTATACTCCAGGAAAATTTATATATTTTATCATTTTTTATTAGTCAAATAATTCAGTAAAGGTGTTATAGACTTCAATAGAAAAAAAAAACATAGCACATTGATTCCTTTTGTCTTTAGAAAAGCTTTACTAAATCTATGTACGAGCGAATCATGAAAGGTCAGAGCTGATAGTAAACAATTGGTAAGCGTATGGGAGCAAAATCACTGTGAAATTGGAACCACCAGCCGACTCGTGTTTCCAGAACTAACTGTACGTAACAACGTGACCAGATATAGTCGTTTCCTAAGCGATAACATCTGTCGATGTGCCTTACTATAATGAAGTAACTTAATGTAACATTATATGCCATACACATGTATATTCTTACTATATATATTCGTTGGGCCGAAGAACACACCCTTGTGACACACCACAAATTTTTCCGTCATAAATATGCATGTGACACTTAAAGAATTTTAGGCATATGTAACGCAAAGGTGTTAAATATTTTTAGCTGTCCTGTGTAAATAGTAAAGTACCCGCTAAATGCCTATATAAAGTCATTATTAAAATAACACAACACACATTAAGTCAAACGCATTAGTATAAACCGAGTTTGTAATTACTTAAAGTGATGAATGGAATGGATGATAGAATTAATAAGGGCCACTGGCAAATATATTAATATAAAGGTTATATTATAAGACATATAACTGTATACAGACGGCAGATGCACTTGCACAATAAAAAAAGAAAGGTAAAACTCGACATGGCTCTTGATTAATACATACTTTAAAGGAAACTTGTGCGGAGACCTAACTAGGCAGTCGGTAGTCTGCCGTACTGGCTTTTTACATACTATAAAGCTTAATGTAAGCGTTCACCTGGATTTAATTTAACGTATAAAATTATAGCGCGTTTTAAATTGATAACAATGTGACATGCTAGGTAGGAGGTACGTTTTCAATGCCTGAAAGTTATATTGAGGTGGAAGCTAGACGAGTCGTAAAGCCGCTTAAAAGTAACATTTAAATGGGTATATGAAAGGTCGTGTAGAGAAATAATGAGAACTTTGTCAGTCCACCTGGTGAGGATCTGATCGCGCAAAGAAACACTCCAGTTTTACATATGGCCGAGGTAAAAGTAAGATACTCTCAGGAGTTGCCGCATAAATTGGCCCGTTCGTGATGCAGTGCCTCGTTGAATATGTATAGGTGCGCTCCCTTCCGTACTTCTCATTTTACTAATAGATTTCTCTTTGATTAAATTTGTATACGTTTTATTCATACGACCGAGACCACTATTGTTAGCTAACCGGCCGCTTTAAATCACCGGTTACCGCATCGCATCGAATATATCTACCTCGAGTTTTTTTACGGAAAGTCGCCGATCTTAAATATGCGGGCATTAAAACGATAATATTCAAATCATTCCGTGAACTTTATGTCTATATGAAGTTAATCTTAATATGCTTATTAAGTAATGTTGCGTGTAGACAATCGTACGTTTTGGCAAAAATGATTTAATTGACACGGCAGAAAAGAACAAAAAAAATTAGGCAATATTTTCTGTAATGCAAATACATTAACGAAAGGACTTTCGTAACCATAATAGGCGTAGCACACGACTGCACGCTCGCTCTATGGACGTATCACGACGGTTTTATGCCCCAAACTAAACGTTTTAAATCGAAGTATAAATATACTAAAACTAAAATGTACTTATAATAAGAGGATATAACTTACAGGTAGTAATATTACACGTCAAAATACATATAGTTGCCGATAAGTGAGACGATATGAACGTAATTTAAATTATCCTTGTCTCGTAAAATATACGACCGGTAACCCTTTGGCATTTGGCGTCGAACGACTGGACGTACACCGAGGAATCAGATATTTATAATGGCTTTATTAAGACGAGCCATCGGCAGAGCTCACGCCCGCTTATTATTATAATTTAGACGATTGCCTAAAGCTTCGTTGGATGAATGAAGTCATCATTGTGTAGTGTTTTGCATATTATGCTAGTTTTTATTTCATTCACGTGACTGAATAAATGGTTTCTTTCGTTACAAATAAAACTTAAGTACATGTACTGTATAGAAAGTTGAACATTCGCTGGAGTAAATAATTGCTTTTTTAACAAACTGTTGTGAAGTTAAGTCGATGTGATAAAACGCAGTCAACAAATCATAGCTGGGTTTGTTATGCAAAAATGCAAGCGAAGATGCCGTGACGCGAAGCCATGGCGGTGGGCCGTTCATGTTTATAATGTGTTTATACTTTTTGCTGGCCCCAGGTACACGTGAGCATGGCTCTTCAAACTGCATAATGAGGGGAAAATTAAAATATAAATAGACAGAACCTTTTGGCACGATAGCATTTCAAATATGTTGGAGAAACCACTATTTAAAAAAGGTTTTTATAAACTTAATTAACAGAACTTAAAGTCCGCTGCGTTACTCAACTTCCAGTAAGAGCTACTAATCTCACAAATGGGAATATTTATGATCGCCTTACCTCATTGGAGACATTAAAAGTTTTCCAAGCCATAACGGCGGCAACTCTTACCTCTCATTGTTCATTCCGGGTGCGTATATTGTTGGAGTTGAAATTTGTAGGCACCACTGAAAAAGTGTCAATTCATCATCGCAAAGCCCCGGGCTCGAGACCGAAGTCCCCCACATAAATCTCACTTCCATACTTTCGCGTGGGGAAAACGACTGGTTTATGAGATCCTTAAGGCTGTATGGATTTGGGAAAATATTTCCTCTGCGTGCTGGCCCCCGACAAATGAAGGAGCATTGGGCACATTAGAATGTGTGAAAGGCCCTATAGGCGTTTTTATTGTTATGCGAAGCAATTCGTTTAAAAGCCAGTGCGTTACGGTAGTACATACGAAGTGCCTATTTGCTAATATTTATTAAGCTAAAGCACCTCTTTGGGTTTCGGGATCGAAAAAAAAGTGAGTTAATGTTTATGAGAATATACTCCCTCGCTTAAATTACTCACGATTCTCAACGGGATCCAGATACTTACTATGTACTGAAATCACTTAAGTATAAATGGCAGACTTGTCATTAAGCAACTATTTCTGGCGGTCATGTGTCACTGCTCTTTAGAAATCCCCACTAATCTTGATATATACGAGTCGGTCGTGTTTATTTAAAAGTGATTTTGCTTGCGGCGTAGTTTAAACAAACTTGTTTTTTCATTGAATGTATTTAATTCATACTTAGCTACCATTGCGTAATTGAAATGGGCGTAGGTATTCATTTAAATTCATACCTAAGTACATAAATCGCTAGCGTGCGTGCGTGAGTGCAGCGCCCGCGCACACTGGGCGCGCCTCATTAGAACACGCGCCCGCCCCCCATGCCCTTGCCGCCTCCCCTGCGCCCGCACACCCGTTTATCCAGACCCGACGACATTTCCATTGCTTGTGCGGAAAATAGACGTTTTAGGAGAGCGGCTACAAACACAGCAGATTCTTCTTAGATAAGTTTATTGTGTGCTAATACACTGCCACTATCTAGTTACGTACGATTCCTACGATATGCAGCATGGTTTATAATATTACATATACTTAAATAGAGGGCAAAGGTAACATGGAATACAGACTATGGCTATAGTGTGAGAAATCGCAGTGGGTACAATCGTGGTCCGTATAAGGTGCACCAGATAAATTGAAAGACTCGTGGGCGATGTGATTTGAATTGAATTAATTATGAGAAGCGCATGACTCGCTCACGAACTCCTGCAGAAAATGCAAACGAGCGGGAAAAATTACGAGATTATGGGATATTTTCACTGCTACTACGTGGAAGCCTCGCCTTATCTGGATACAGAGTTCAATAAACCAGGGGACGCGACCGCCTCGCGACTGAATTGACGACAATTTATGCGACAAACTAACGCATACAGGTGTCGCCGGGCCCGGCGCCCCTTCCAATAGCCGCCGATATGGGAACTAAATAGGCAAGGGCTCCTTAAGCCCGCGTACCAAAGCGTTAGACACGACCGATGCCGCGATAACGCTCGCTACACATCCCCAATTACGATTTATACAGTCTGTAAAAGGTAACCAGTAATGACGGGTACCCCGCGAATGCCTTTTTCTCGCACAATCGAAATCCAATTATTTTCGAAAGTAACTAAGATACCGGTCGCGACAGAAGCGCAGAGGCGGCCCGTAAATCGGCGCTGGATGTTTGCAGCGCGCTCGGAATATGAATTATTCTCGGTGATTGTTCTTGCGACCGCGTCATGGTTCATACATGAAGCGCGAACTAGTTTTTTCGAGGTTCCTCTCGTCCTCGGCTCGTAAATAAAATCGTATTCGTGAAAAGTTGAATTTCTACCCCGTCGTTACAGTTTTTTTATGTCTCCAAATTCGTCAGCGTTTCCGAGAGACTTATCATCTTACAATTTTCTCTTGTTTATAATTATTAACATTATCGACAGTTAAGTTTCGGTGGTCGAAATTGGTCTTTGAGAAAGTAAACTCACGTAGTGCCTGCGGTTCCCCTTCACAGATAACCCAAATTTGTTTGGGCGAATTTTTCGAAACTGTTTTTTATCAATCGGTGGGCTGGTTGGTAATTGGCTGAGCGGTCTGCGAGGCGGCCAGCCATAATTGACGGTGCTATCATTTTGAACTTTTCGTTCGGACATTCGGGGAAACTCTTAATTGGTCCACCTTTTGTGACGGTCAATAATGCCGCCTCGATAATAACACCGACAATTATTAGCAGATCGTTGTTTTTAATTAGCTGTTTGATGGCTGTAAGACGTTTTGTCCTGTTTTAATTTTCATTTAGAAATGTTGTAGTATTTTTCAAACACATACTTAGAGGCCTTTTGAATGCGATAAGTATACATTTCAACAAAAGAGTGTTTTGTTTTTATGGGAGCTGTACTTAGTTATTACCTAGTTACTCTTTTATAGTTATGTAAGTTTGAATGGCTTATTAAGAATTCAACTTTGGTGTATATTTAATTTACACTTCTTAGAATTTATATCTTAAGGTTCTCGACATAAATACTGTATATAGAAATTAGCTAAGGGCTTTATTCAGTTCAGCCGCTTAAGAACTTTCGATAGCATTTTTTATAGTACTGCTGCGAATAGCCATTAATAAGGCATTGTCAGTGGAGCATCTTGAGTCTATAAAAGAAATAAGTTTCTTATTGGTTCACAATTAAAGCGTCTTGAAGGTGACCGTGCCATCCTTAAGGCGGATAAAAAGTTCGCATTCGTCGAATACTAAACGAGAGAAGCTCCGCTGAAATTCTGCAAGTAAAAAGTTCCCAAACGATACTTATCAAGTGTTTGAAATGACACAACCGGATTCCGGTCCTCGACATGTAGTTTTTTTCCATACGAGTATAAAACTGACGAATTTCTCAATAAAAGAGAGATGACCGGCGTGTCGTCACGTACTAGGGACCAGTGGGTATTTAGAGCGGTGCAGCAAAAACTATTCAGGGGCCATTATTATGGCATTTTTGTCGTCTGACGGGGCTGGAGTGGTCGCGGCCATTACTGCGCGCGGTGGGGGCGGCGCGTCCCCCGCCTCGCGCCGCGGCCCGCCCGCGCCTTGCCGCAGCGCACACTGCGCCATCCATCTTCGATATGCACATAAAGCGAACCGGGCCCGTAACGGCAGACCCACATTCCCGCTGCTCTTAAATTTATTTATCTCTTTATTAATTCTCCACTTGAATTTTAATGTTTTGCACGAAATTCTCTCGAGAAATACACAAATTAAACGCAGGTGAATCAATCGAAAGTTCAGTTCAGTTATTAAACTAGATAAAATAAATAATTGAAACCGGCTTTGATATTTAATAAAACTGCTAAACTTTATTTCACAAATAAATTGAAAAACTACTTTTATATTGATACTTGATCAAATGAGTGCTATAAAACTACACATCCACAGAGTAGTAAAAAATATTAACTACTTAATACTTTGGTTCATTGAAAGTCAGAAGTTGTCCTCTTATTATAGAGAACTCAATTAAAATCACCTGTTGGTCGACTTAACAATGGGATAGATAGCTGCGGGCCCTATAAACCTTGGACAAGGGCTCGCTAGGAATGATCGCCTTAATGACGTGCGAGCAACGAAGGCGATATTAATGTTGCAATATCTACTCTTTTTACTTTGTCAATACGAGTAACTCGTACAGTAGAGTACAAAAAAAAAGTTTCATTTCGATTGATATGATTAAAAACGAGCTGTTCTGAAGTTTCGAAGTGTTTTGTAAATTGTATTTACAGTTTGTATATTATGCTACTAGATGAAACGGTTTGATTACTAGTTCAAGTAAAAAGAATCTTGGATGCTTTGAAATCAGGCATATCATGCAATGTAAAGAACGTTAAAAATGATGCAGGGAACCGCGTTTTCAAAAGAACAGTTTATATGTCATTAGCCGACCAGTTTCTTCATCCATTATGGCCGGCTTCTGGTTTTCCGTGAAGCGACTGCATTTGACCTCCGCAACCCTCGCAGAAACAAGATTTTCACAGTGCGATACTATCATTGCAAGTACCGGTGAACGCTGTACCTATCTGATAAAAAGATTTCATCTAAACATTCCCAATGAAAACATTCAATAACACAGAGCTGACCATATAAAACTCTTTGGAAGCCCTTGGGATCGCCGTGGTGAGTGACTGGCTTGTTTACGAGCCTCGAGCGTCCTGGGATGGACTTAGATAGATTGCCTCTTCTTCGGGCTTGCCTCGAAATACATTAACCAATTACAACACTCGTTTCAGCCAAGCCTTGCACCAAACGTTAGACAATGATTCAGAACTGCGAAAATCTAATCTAAAGTATTTGTTTCAAGGCGTGTAAACCCATTCAAAATTCTCAAATAACAGAAATAGTCATGCTCAAAGGTGTGCTCTATTACCTATCGATAAAATCGAATAGTTCCTTGATTAATTAACGAAAATCAATTGTTTGTATTAATTAGATATTAATTAAAATAGATTAGTGTATCGATGAAAATCACTATCTACAGATCAGTGCCATAAATCGGCGTGGTAGTTGGAGCGCAATCATGAATATCTAATACCGGTAGGTGTCTAGATAGGTGTCCAGTTAGTCTAATTTGCAATAGCGCCTTTGTGTTAATTGATCCCGGGGCGGCGTTGGTTACTGTAATTGTCTATAAATTGTTACGCGCATTAATCTGCACATCAAATTGCCTCTGGTATTAACGACGCATTCTGTTGCAGATTACATAAACTTGTAACAACTTTATCTTCTAAAGACTATAAGACCATAAGCACTTTTAACTGTTTATGATTTGAAGTAGGTCTTTATATGTTGAGCCGCACCTTTTTTAATCCTACCGAGACATAATCTCGAGAACATACATCCATACACGCCCGAGAACGTGAGGAACGCACTAATTAACGTTCAACGTGAAACTTCGTCGTCTACCTCGGCCATTTACACGTGATACGCCATCCTTCAAGTATTTTCCCCGGCTTTGTCCCCTTCGTCAACACTGAGAAGGGAGGCGAAGGCCTTATTAAACTGGGTACTTCGTAATTGCGTGTCTTACGTTCCCTACACGTAACATGGCCTTTTATTAGGTGGAAATTCTGTATACGGCACTACACTCGAGTATCGGACAACAACTTATAAACTCCTCGTGTTTATAACTCAGCACATGCAAATAGGAGATTGATTTGAAAACAAATCTAAAGAACATACATTTATGTGTTAAAAGATGACTATAAAATTACCATCGATGAATAAATTTCACATTCTCTCGAATGGTGATGTGTTAAAATCGTGAATCTATTCGATTTTTTATTCGATATGATTCGATTCAATTGATTTCTTTAATCTGAATCATCGATTCATGGAGCGTGTTTAGTTCAATGAGGCTTGCTACAGTTGATGTGTTATTGTCATGTTGTAAGACAGCCGTAAACGTCTGCATTAGTCGAATATTATTGTTTATGGACTATTAACACGTATTTACTTGTGCATTAGTCACACTGCGCGGTTTCTTTATATATTGTTCATTCTAATTTACTGCCTACTTGAAAATGTTAACAATTTTCATTAATTGCTGTCGTGAGTTATTCAGACCAAGGTTTTATGGAGTAATGGGCATTTAAATGCATGTTATTTATAAAATAGTTCTTAAAATGAACTAAAAATACTAATTATATTTGAATTCTGCATTCTTACTTTGACATGAGTATGTTATAAATCACATATACTTTTCTATTCTTTAAAAATAGCTCACAATTTCACAATAGCTAATAATATGAGTGAAACAAAAAGCGGTCTAGCTCGACATTTCCTTAGGAACAATTCTTTCCCTTTTAACCAATGCAAATGTCTAACTGGAGGCTTTTTCTTCATCCGTACAGGTCCCAATACATATCTAGATAGTCACAAACGTGCATACAGCATTGTTCGCTAACAAGCGACTGTTACCGCGCCCCGGCACGACACCGAACCCGCACTTATAACTACTTAAAAGTATAAACTTAAGTACATGCCATTCCATGCGGGGTATGTACCAGTTTATAGGATTTATTGTTTCTCTTATTTTGGTAATAGGGGACATTCGGATTATAGGCAATGTAAGATTTTATACTTCAATGATATTTCTAAACTGAAAGTAGTCGATAAATAATTCGCACCACTAGATAATCAACTTCTAAATTATTCTTAACACATAGTACTATTTGAGGAAAAATAGTCTAACTCCTTGTCACCAAATAATATAGATACATTTTTTTTTTAGTTTTTGATCATAAATCCATTGACTCTTTAAACCTGCTAATAAATACTTTTTAAGTACATTACAACCTCCATTTCGCCTCTAAGTCTGGAGTCTGAATCTACCCCCAACAGTTTCTCAACCAGCGAACTTTCTTTCAACCAGAAACAGTTTTATCCTGAACAATAGACAAACAATATCGAATTTTAGAAAGCTGACCGTTGTGCAACTTTCTCCCTTTATCTACAGTACAAAGGTAACTGTAAAGTTTAAATGTATTGTACCGTTTTTTTTATCATATTCCCGTAATAATGCATCGGTTGGATTTTTATGACTGTCCTGGCTTTCTAAAGCTCCTTTTTTAACTTTGTTTTGGCTCCTTAAATTGGTGCGACGAAATAGATTTACGATGTCATTGAGTCTTGTTCTAAACTTTCTTGATTGTTAGTTATTGTTTAGGGTAGCGGCTAATTAACTGGGTTCGTTACTTCATCATTCATATTGTGATTGTAGTAAGGGTTATTTTCATTTGTCACTTTATTGTTCTCGTTTGAATATATTATTATTCTTGTTTTACGTTCAGGACAATCCTTAGGCAGTTATCTATTTCGTCAAATCATTTGAACTTGAGGGGAATTAATGAGCAGGTTTTTTTAAGAGACTGCATTTGGTTTTTAGGAGTGGTATTTCTATCAATGACTTCCTCTAATTCCAGTTTTCAATTACGCTTCATTCATCATTTTTATTCAAGTTTATTGATTGATTCTTTTGCAACACGATAAACATTAATGTCTGCCGGATACTATACATCAAACATAGTTAAGCTCGGTCACCAATCAGGCAGTATCATAACGATCAATTTGGCATTCATCAGCCAACTCCAATTTACCTACAATCTCTGCCTAAACAATTTATGCGTTCAAAATCGTAATTACGTGACTTAGAATATTTTATAGTGGTGCAGAATAATCATCGTATATCTAGTGAGATAGACATCTAGATACATAGTTAGGTATTAAATTGTCGTGGTGGGACGTTTACGAGCATATTGGCGGTGCAGGGTGCAACATGCTAACGCTATCATTTACCCCCGTCCGTGGCTAATTCACTGTGACAAATTAACAGCGGCTAAATTCTGGACCTACAGTCGCGTTCTATCTATATCTAAGTAAGGACTTAACTTGCACTTGAACTCCTTGTGCTTATAATTTATTAGTCTTTATTCAGTGTGGGTTATAGGAGTTTGAAATTAACTTCGAAATAGACTATTTTGGATTATTAAGAATTAGTTTGAGTTTTCACACGATGAAAGAGAACAAAAAAGTCTTTTTCTGGGTAGATTCTTCCTTTCCTAATTTAAATTAGATGTCCATTTACTTAAGGTCACAATTACATAAATAAAGCATAGGGAAATAACTAAAGAAGTACATACTAAAAGGTATTGATGTAGAATTCTTACATAGCCTACAGTCGTATATCTGTGAAGTTCGTGGCGAGCGCATTGTTGCCTTGCTAAGAACTGAGCGAACTATACCGAACTATACCGATAGCTAGGCGGGGATGGCGACACAGGGAGACGTACTCGGTTATCTAAACCGGATATATTTACTTGAACTTAGAGGTTTAAGGAGGTTTTGTGTGATCACCCTTTTTGTGTCTACGTAGACAGTAACTAATATAATGGTTAATTTTTCTGTTGGAAATAATGACGAGAAAAAGGAAAGTGGAAAGTTTTCCCGAATAATAGATAGGTACCTATATAAATGGGCTTACGGCTTTTATATATCGTGAACGCTCTACGTCAACAATACCTTAATATCGAACGGAAAATAAACACAATTTAGTATTCAATTTTCGCAATACAAAACTTGGTTAGCATATAAGTTTATATGTTGATATAAATACTGAAGTTGGTAAGGTTAATAACAGGCGGGCTAGATGTATGGGCCGGTTGAAACTAATATTTCATATCAGCATTGTTTACAAGCTCGGCCGCGGGGACTACAGATAAACCTAATAAATTCTATGCTATATTAGTATTTAAAATTAAACGGGAAGCTATTTTATTTTGGCGTTTAATTATGGACTTAATTATAAGTATGAATTGATGTTATTTTCTCTTGTAGATTTGTTTTGGTTTGCATTAGATAAAGTTAAATGTAATTATATTTTTGAAATTATGTAAATAAATTGTAAATTTTATGTGTATGACGTAAGTTGAATTACTAGGTATTTTATACTAAAGTTTAGAATATTATACTACTTAGTATTTACATAATAATATGTGATATAACGGATTTTTAATTCAGTAAAAATAAGTTACTTACTCTGCTTTAAAAGTTAGGTTAACATAAATTTTTGTCCATACTTATTACACGTGTTTACGAACACATTCGTACATTGTACATTTCTAAATCACTAGTCACATGTCTACCTAAAAAGCTAACCAAGAAAATATCTAGAACTAAATTTAATAATCCCACATATCTCAGTACATTTTAAACAATAATTCTCCACATCAAGGCTGGTAGATAGCTGAGTCGAGCAGTAGGCAGCCCGCCCCCTATTGTGAGGTTCTTTCCACTGTCCTACAAGATAAACCACGCTAACTGCCATAAACATGCCCAGAAAAAGGTTGTATACCAAGCGAATTAGGGCAAATTGCCAAATCAACTGATTATGATAAGAATTTATAGCATTAATTTTGAGGTGAAATTGCAGTTTTAATTTAATACACCTAGTTTTTCTGGGAGTTTAGTTCTATGTGGTGGAAGTTGGAGAATTAAAAGTTATTGATCGTAGTCCATTAGTAGTAAAATTAAAGATAGGATTTTTGTTTCGTTTAGTGCAATTTCAAATGATAATTCAAACATATTGATAAATGAAACGTGACTGAAATAAATAAATTATGTAAGACAAAATGAACAATCTACACGTTTTAAATTTCTTAGAATCCTAGTAAACGAAACCCTAGCACACCCAATTCGTTGGTCGTCGTTGGCGGGCGGACTATCGCTTCAATCTCTCGTCCAATAAACCTCTGACGTTCAGACAGACAGTGCTTAACAAACGTAACTGATCTGCAGAGTATTGTTCGAGAGCACATATGTTAAGGCCCCGTATTGTAATGACAATGTTTTATGCGGTGGTTGAACGATTTAAACTACGTGTTGTTGAAACTTGTGGATGGAAAATATGCCTTAAATAGTCTTGAGGCAGGTGAAGTTACAGCCTTCTACTGACGATGTGCTGCTAATTTGTTATTCGAAATCTGGATGGCATGTTTCCATAATACCAACTTTTATGCAAATAATCAGTCAAAAAAGTATTTTTTTCTGTTCACTGCATGCAGCATTGGACTTGCTTTACGGTCACTGCATTTAAATTGTCGAACATGTAAAACATCCAGCTCTTTACTAATGTAAATAAAATTGTAACTAAAAAAATAGCTCTGTTTCAACAACAAATTCCGCTTGTTTGTCCGTTATCCGTGGGGCGCTGATATTCACATAAATCGGGGGAAAAGCCAAATTGCAGGCCACGGTTCACGCACAGCACTCAACTAAAAATTGCGATGTTTCACAAACAAATATTGCGTGTACACACGTTGTTTAGCCAATGCTTTTATTGTTTTATAGCCCCATTTTTAACGAACTTATAATTGCTTAATAGTTGTATTCTACAACCGTACTGTACTCGGAAAAGCTTGCATGTGCAACTTCACTAAACTTGGGCTTATGCCAGACAAACTAGCAGCCTAATAATGCATTATGGATTAGGATTTTAGTGCTTATCTAAATTCAGTAGGAAAACATGATGACATTGCTCTAGCGCAATACAATGCGAAGTTTTTCACGAGTTTAAAGTAACAGCTTTATTCCGCACCACGCCGCTAGATTAATCCCTCAAAGCTTTGCAGCAGCGAGAACGCGCTGATAAACGGCAAAACTAATGCCACACGATTGCATTACGATGCAAACTTTTTCAGTAACTGGCGCGCCGAGCGTAAATCGAATAAAAAAGAATCGAATAAATCGGTGAGTTTTTTCAGTGGCTCCATTCGATATTCGACGATTGGATAATGAATCCGAATAGGTACATTGTTATTAGTTTTGGAAAAGTTTTTACTAATATAAATATGAAAATATTGCGTTCGATGCCTTTGTTTTGTGAGAGATGATCGTATAAATCGTGCGCTCATAGCTGTGTATAGTAAATTTTACTGTATAAGCGATGTTGCCAAACCGAATCAGCAATATGTGTAGTCTGTGTAGTACACACGTATAGAGCTGGATTCTCTTATGATGATTTAGTGTTGTACGCGACACTGCTGGATGGATTTACCGCCGTATGAACGGATTATGTGGGCGAGAGCAAACACGGGGCAGCGGACGCCGTATTGTGATTTACTGCCAACTTTTGATTCGCGGCTTTATTGCCGCCATGTAACAGAGGGATGCAACTGCACTGGAAAATGATCTGCATTTAAAATTATTTCACAATAAATGTTTTTAGAAAATGAAACTATATTTATCGCTCTGCATGGTAGCGTTAAAGTAGAGCTTGCACAACTCTGAATTATAAAAATATTTTCATTGGAAACCAATCAGTATTCTTTTTTACCAGGAATGAATATGAACAATACATAATTTACATCCAATCCCATATGGTAAGAGTAACTGTAGGTTATCTCTGCATACGGCGCGAATAAATTGCAATTATTCGAGCGCAATCTCGACGGTACATTTGTTAATAAACCTGACTATACTTCCAATGTAACCCCTCAAATAATTTTTCCTCGTCCGAGATAAATAAGACAAACAATAAATCATAAACGCCCATTTCCTCGCGAGATACAAAACAACGGCCAGGGCGGGGGAGGCCGGGGAATTATGACAAATCATGCATTAAACATAGGGAATAAATGTTTTCTTATCACGTACCTATTCTTGTTTTGATATTAGTTTTCCTTTATCTTTATTGACACAGGTTTCGGTAGGGAACATTTTATTGGTGTTGTATCGTGACGCGCTGACTAAACAACGTCGGTCGTATTATTTACAGTCTGCTCGGTATTGTTCATGAATATCATATTTTTGTGAAGGACCAAACATTTTCATACCTGAAATGAAATATTTTTAACGTTTGTACAAAGAGTGATCGGCAAGTTGCATTTTAGTGTATTTGAAACGAGACAAATTTCATAAATTACTAGTATATTCATACCTTGTGATCCAAGTGAGTCGAAGTCACCGGATTAAGTGCAGTTGGTAGTATAAATCTAGTAGGTACTGTTTGTTCCTTAGAATGGAGTTGTGAATGAAACAGTAACGTCTCAGCATAAAACTGCAGACTGCAAATCTGGTATATTTATTTCAAACGGCGGTAAAATCTCGGCGCATCCTCGGCTCAGTGGTGAAATTTGCATTTAAGTACAATACACACTGAGGCAGAACTTTGTTAAGTTAAAGTAAGATAAAAGGCCGGCTGTATTTCATTTGGTATAATTATATTCATATTATATAAGTTTTTACTCAACTTAAACTCTACCAATGTGCATTTTGTAGACATTGATTTAAGAAAATAATAAAAAATTGAAAATTGTACATTATTCAGAAAATTGATCTAAAATATAATTTATTAACTACTTAGATAGTAATCAAATACCTATTCAGTTTGTTAGGGCATTATATATTTTTAGAACTAATACATTTTCAAATACCTAAAAAATATCAAACTCTATTTCAAATGACTTACAATAAAAAGCAATCCCAACAAAATTTAAAAACAAGCTCAAACAAAAATCTATCTTAAAACTTGAAATCCTTTCATATATTGTATCCAAGTCCTAACATCGTCTGAGATTTAAGTCGGTCTTCAGACAACACGGCGCTGTGGTTTCTTTACTTAAGTCTAACTTAAGTTACGCGGATACGCCCAACTTGGGTTACCAAACCTTCTGAATACAAACTCCTTTCAGGTGACTTTGTTGTCTTTCAGCCGTTTAAAATTTTCGCAGCCGGATTTCGGCAAACTCGCGGATTTAAAGTTTTTGAATTTCGAATGCGAATTCCGAATAAGATACGTATATTTTAAATAAATTTATGCTTGTTTGTTTGTTATTTGTTACTTTGTTTTGAAGTTTTATTCAAATTTCGAATGATTGAATGAAGTTAATGAAGAGTCTGAATATTAGCGCTTTTATATTTTAAATGAAACAAATGATGCTCGTATTCTTTAGAATTGCAATTACCTATGTTAGCTTATTTTTGTCTGTGAAAATCACAGAACTATAACAAGCATCTTTGTTTTATAATCGTTTAATGAGAGTCTATGTCAACAGCCATTCTATACAAACTAAGGTACGGACTACGGGCCTATCAATTTAATAAACCTCACAACAACTCCACGATTTTATTTCAAGTGCTAGTTTATAGCATTCATTGAAATGGAGTACTGTTTGCAGATAAATCTGTAGCAGACGGTCCGGATTCAATTTTCTAGCGGCGATATAAAAGCAAAGTAAAAGGTTTTATTGATTTAAACTTACGCTGAAAGGATGAGATTACATTTTGTGATATATTGTTTTGTGCTATATTAGTTTTTAAATTACCCTTAGGGATTGAAGTAAATTATGTGATATCAATACATATCTGTTTAGTAAAGCTCTTTAGCAACTTCAATTTTAATTGAAATTTGTATTTTAAATAAAGCTTAAACCGCAAGGATAACTAGCAATTATGAAAAACATTTCACACCCTTTCTAGTCAGGTGAAATAGGTTTGATTTGACACCAAAAAAAATACTGTATTTCTTTAAACAGGCTACATTGTCTTATTAATTAAATTATTTACTCTTTAGTTACCGACCATCGATAAAGATTTATGTCTCCATTATATTCAAGATCGGATTCCCAACGCTATCTGTCAAGAAACAAGTTTAAAACTATTACCCTTATTGAACTTCGCAGTACCTATACATTCTGTCTCTACAACTGAGAATCACAATAATAACATGATATCTACCAGATTACTATCACTATGATTCGCTTTTATGCACGCTAAATGGCAAATTGTCGGTTCATTTCATCAGACACTTTAATAACAGCTTCTTAAAAAGTTTTATCAACCTTATTTTGTTGGAGTTAAAGTTCAAAATGCTGTGGTTGTAGGAACTCCTTACTAATCTAATGATAAGTATTCGTACGTATCTTGTGGTCTAGCAAAGTTGTTAGCACATCTATAAAGTTTTGCGGCAAACCGCCAAATGCGACACTTTTTTCGGACGTAAACTATTTTCTTATTATGGGCAATGATTTAATTATGAGTTCAGTTTCCTGCAATTTATATCAATTTTAAGCTCTGGGTTCCTTTAAAACGTAGGCAATTTTTATCTTTCGAGAATATTCTTTATGTACGAATGTAAGAAAACGAAAAATCCTAATCGCCTTGACAGGTACTTTGATATTAATATCTGTCGTTTTTATTACACTAATAAATTAAACTTACAACAAAAACACGAATGTTTTGGCTTAAAATGTCAAAATATAAATCAAATCTTTATCTTTTAGTAGGTAGTCTGCTCTCGCTATAATTTTACACCTCCAGAACAAAACGTCAATTTTTCAAAATGTCCCGTGAAATCAAAAGATTACGTTTTTCTACATTATTTATTTCATACAAAAAATGGTTATTTGAAGTTGTGAAGTAACAAAATATATGAGTTCGCAATTCTTAAATGATTCTCAATTTAATCTGTGATCAATGTGATTATAAGACAAGGCGCACACTAGAGAAAGCCAGCTGTAATATATCAAAGTTTGACAGCTACAAGCTCGGAGCAATATGGCGACTGCGCCACCCAATGAGGGACTGCCCCGTCACGCAGCGCGCACCGCTCCTAACTTGGATACATTCATCACGGCTGATTTATCGGGGAAGGAGTGACACATTTTATATTCTATTTTCGAAAACTCTAACGAGTTTTTCAAAATGGTCTCCGTTTGAGAGATCGCAACAGCTGCATCTTGTTAGCGTTGGTTTCAGAAGTTTGCTTTGTGTTAAAATTATTTGCGTCAACGGTTTCGTGTACTTTGGGCTTGTTCGAGTGGCTTTCTACATGCCCCTTGTTAAATAATATAGATATAGACATTATTGATGTTTATGATTGTATTGTGCAAATTATACGCTGCATGACCTCGTATTTAATAACAGTCTATTATTGATTTATGGAGTCATTTATTTTGAGTAACAGCTGATGTATTCATCATATTAATGTGCGGCGCGTCGTCCGCCTATTCTGAACGTCACATAAATGTCTTTGAAGTACATCAGTGTTTTAAGTGCTCTCTAAAATTGATTTTTAAATAACACAGCCGACCTCCCCTTTGAAAAGAAATAGTCTGAGGCTTTCACGTGTCACATATGTCAGGGTTTGGCCTAATCCTCTCGGGACGTCCAATTTTTATTGCGTTCAGTCCTGATGTATGGTCTAATATCGGGACGATATATCGAAAAGTGATATAGAAAGGGGTCAAACATTGTTCAGGGGTTGTTTTACATAGGGCTTTATGGTTTAAGTTTGGAATTTAAGCGTCTTGACATGTATCATATTAAAAATATTACGTGCTTGATTTAATGATGTCCACGTTCTGAGAACATTTAAAGGGCAGTAGGCATAATTAGCGACAAGGCTCGGTCGTGAACGGGTTTTTTGATTTCGGCATGACTATCATGATTTCGATCTTGGACACCGTCGTTGATAATTTACGTTTGCTGGGGCATCGCGAAATTATCATCTAGGGGACAGAAAAAATCAGGTTGACGTCGCCATTTTGGTTTGCAAATTGTTAATTTTCTTGGTAAACGCCTTGAACGTCATGTCTTGTGCCATGTAGGTACTCCTCGCAATTACTTTAATAGCTATCTTCGATATTTAATACTACATGGCGAGTTTCGCTTGGCTCTCCTTTTATTAATGCTTACACAGTATGTATATTGACCGATAATATGCAGTCCTGAATATTGAAACTTGTATGTTCATGGGTATATAAGTTTACAATAACATAGCCCATATTATATAGTACCTAATGTTGCTTAATTCCTCAATATTTCAATGGCTAAAGGTCTTAGCTATAGTTTGTTTCTTCACAAAATTTACACACATTTTTTTTTCGTTTAAGACTTTCAAGTTCAAAACAACTCGAAACAAACTCGTTTAGTATTTTCCAGTTAATTGCGACTACAATTGAAACCAATATGAGGTTAAGAACAAGAAGCTAACTAATAAAGGCGTATTGCTTTGCCCGCCCCTTCCCGTACAGACGTTGTTTAATCACATAGAAAATTTGTTCAGTACATCGAAACGAAATGATATTAGCTTTTAATTAAATATAGGTAGGTTAAGACAAATAGGAACCGTAGATTACCTTTAAGTAGAACTACATTAATAAATGTAATTAAAATCGTGTTGCTTTTGTTTTGCAAACGATTTAGCATGGTGAAATATAATAGATGGTTTGTTCAGTCGTGAAGAATTGTATTTATTTTTGCCAAATAACACGCGTAAATAAACATCTGCTTTTTCAAACCGACAATAATTCGAAAACACCTCGTTTTCTTTTCATAGATAATAATTTACTCAAGTCTAAATAGTCTTAAATGCCTATGTAAATAAAGAAATAAAAAGAACCTAGTCCTACAGAAAAAAAACAACACTCATTAAAAGATTTTACCAAAATTCCTCGGACTGGTATTGCCATAACCGTCCTTTACATAAACGCAATTCGCAGTTTCCCACATGATAAATTTTATATTGAAATTTTTATTAATTAATTGCTTTTGCTGACCTTACCAACCCTTATACGCAATCTCACATAACCGATTTAAATTGATTCCGTTATGTGGTCGGTCGAGTACTGATTACATAAAAAGTTGCCGTATTGCCGGTAGGACTCGAGTCCTTCGTTTCATTTTCAACCTTTGAGTCAATTAAGCTTTGCCAATTTAAGAGAGCGTGTACTCTTACACCGGCCACTAATGTATTATTCATATTGTGTTTTTGAGATAACAAGCAAGCTCTCAAGTCGATACACATCTAGTGAGCTGATTGGAAGTCGGCACTGCAGATGGCGGGAAAGCCGCGGCGTCTTGGAAACTACATTAAAATTACGCCGCGATGTTGGCATCGTTAGGATCTGTATATTATTCCGCCTTTACAAGGAATTTAAAACTATAATTTAACGAATTAATTCCTTGGACGTCCCTGCATAGGAGTCGAGCCAATGTGAATTAAACCCTTTATGTATTTACGACTTCGTGCCCTCGAATGAACATGCGAATAAATTTTCTTTCTTTTAGCTACGCGTACTTTAGTTCTTACTAACTCAATATTGCGCTGCCTTCTGAAGGTACAAATAGCCGTTATAAAACACTCTAACTAAATAAGCATTCCACATTAAATTGCGTTGCGGACCCTACAGCGGTGGTTTAATTACACCGCGCATTGATACAGTAATTCATGTGAGCTTTTATTTTAAACAATAATTCACTTCGTGTAGATATAAAGGAGAGCGGCAGCCAATGTGTTATAGCGTGGTGTCTATATACTTTGTAATCGGTCAGTTGATTCTGAGACCACCCAGGTGGGAGCAGCCGAGTAGCCTCTTTCTTACCTGCACCACCTACATACGCAAATGCGCACACATACATATTTATATACAGTTAAGAATTTCATCTACCTCCCCACCACGTCCGGATTTTTTCGTATCAATTTTGTAATTTGCGATTCGAGTTACCAATTTGAGTGATTATGTTCCGTCGAGCCCGTTGGCTGGGAATATGTAATAAGGAACTCGCTAAAATGAACGGTCCCGATTATTTAAAATCGCTCGAATCGCGGGTAATGAGATGATAATGTATTAAAAAAGTGCACTGAACACGTTTTTTGGGTTATGGATTTCATTATGGCGTCATGTAGTTCAGAAATACGTGTAAGTAACGACTTAAAATGTATCTCAATTCTTAAGGGATCATGTTATAAAATGATTGAAAAATTATAGGGCTAGGTTTTGTTTTGCATAATAAAAGCTTTTAAGTCAGTAGATACTTAGATAATTATACTGTATGGAGAAACATGGGTAGCTGAAATTAAGTTTAATTTATACCTCACTGCTTTTATGGTGGTATATAGAAATTTGATATAGTGATAATAAGGTCATATATATCTAAACAGATAATTTTCTTTCTTTTGTACTGGAAAGTTATGCAGAGTTTTCACTACGGCCTTCAGATATTTAGATTGAAGCTTCAATGAATTAGAACTTCATTTCCATAATTAAAACCAATACCAGGAATTACGCGTCTTGACAGACCTATAATAAAGCAGAGTTAATACAGCTATCATCTGTTTATGTAATAGGCACAGAATGTCGCAGGCAAACCCAGCCTCGTCTCGACAAGTCCTAGACACATTTATTGACTTGTAGAACATGTTATGCGGAGTCGAACACAACACGTTATCTTAATTTGACTCATTAGACTCCGAGCGCAAATATCTACTTTACATAATTTTATCGAAGAAAATTGAGCGCGTGGGCAAGTCACCGACGTGATCCGTTTTAATGTCGCCCTTCCATTGAAATATGCTAACACAATTGTCCCGTTTGATCGTAAACCCATCAGTCTGAGCTGAAACTATAAAGCACCCTTACAGTTACATTCAAAGCAAAAAAGTTAAAGCTATTGTTTTTGTCATTAAAAACCGTTTACGATCCCACCAGTGTAAATAACCGCTTCCCGCGTTGTCAACCGCGCGCCACATGTTCGGCGGTATTGGAAAAAAACTCAAAAGCCACCGATCTACTAAAACAACACTAGTAAATCACGCTGAAAAGTTTTACGAATTAGGAACAATTAAAACATCGAAGCAAACAACAGTTGTTGCGAATGTCCTCCGCAACTGCGGGACCATTGTGAGTTACGAGCGGTTTACAACCTTATAGATCTTAGTCCGAAATTCTTTACGACTAATATAACTTGCGCAATCCTTTTGTCGCCCGATGGGGAGAGGGGGGCAACTTGGACAAGTTTCTTTTGTTTGCGACACGTGTTGCAGAACGGGTTGTGCCCGACACTTGTACGAAGGGAATCTTGGGAACGGTTACGAGTCGATTTCCTTGGAAGCGCTCATTGTCTTTTTGCTTTTGAACTTGAATTTTTGAGAGTCAGATTATATTGTAATTTTCTCTGGTTGTTTTTCAACGAAAAATGTTGCTTTTTAATGCTCTTCGCCTTTCCGAACACAAATTCGTTTAACCTGTTTTTGAATCGACCGCCCCGGGCCACTCTCGAATGTAATCAAGATCGGATTGAGATCACACAGTTATAGCTTTATTATTGTCGCTTTGTATATTAAATCTGAGCTTTCAATGTTGGTTATTTTGGTTGAAACCTCAAATTTCATTGGGCGTTTTTATGGTTACCAAACTTTAATTGGCAGTTACGGTGAACGGTACTTAATATGCCATGCTAATGAGTAAAATTTTGGTCGGACCATTTTTTATTTACCTCGTGAGCATGAGCCGTAACCTTTGGGGTCCGTTCTGTGCCGCCCTGCGTACCGGAACACGTAATGCGTCTACGCAGCCTATATTTTTCAGATTTGTGCATAACGGAAACGTGCCGTCATTATATATCTATTAAGGCTTGTGTGTGACACTACACTTTTTTTTCCTAGGCCACAAACCCCGCCTTCTGCCTTAATGAAGCCATTTGTGTCATGTTTATTGCTTTTACGGCGTACTCCGGATTTTGAGGAGAATTTATAAGGCGAAAATTGACACTGAAATTATGGTAGCCCTAATTAGTTGGCACACGTGCGGTGTTGATGTTTTGGTGATATTTGTGTGAGGGGAAAATAAAATCATCGTAGGTTTCCACAGTAAAGGGTAACTCTACTATTTTAATGAAACTTTTGTTATTAACGAGTTAATTCCCCTATTTCCTTAACTTTTAATTGCAATTTGAAGTCATTGGGGCAAAGGGGTAAATGCGTCTTATTTTAATTGATGGAAAATAAGTGTGAGTTAAGGCATAATACAATTCTGTCAATCTTCTCGATGAAAATATATTTCAGTAGATACTATTTAAAACAGAACGATACCATTTAACTTATAATTATTTTTAATCGCTTCATTCACCATAATTTCGGTAATAACCTTTGTGTTTATTTCGAGACTTGCTCTTACGTGAAATCTTACTCGATACAAAATTATACCTACAGAGAGAAAGCACCGAATTAACATGCAATACTGCAGCTCAAAGTAATCATTCTTAATGCATTTGATTATCACGACTGTTGCATTCGTCATTCTGAAGTTGTTTTTGGGTTAATCAATACAGCATAATATTATACGTATACGAATTAATGGATCGCGTTATTTACATGTGAGATAAATGGAGTTTAAAACGGTATTTAACCGTTTTAGTATTACGGGTATGTGGGCAAGAGCATGGACCAGAAGTTCTAATTATTCAGTTAATATGTTATAAAAAATATTCATTTAAACAATATGATAGTCTTCCTCCATAATTTGAAATAAAATAGTGATTATAAAGCTCATTATCTTCCTTAAAGTTTTACCAACTTGTACTGATAAGATATAAATTAGACAAAATGTATGGTATATTGAAGCATATATGCGTAATTGTTTTATATATTACACTAATTCTATAAACGTTTGTAAGAAGTTCTTACCCTGAATAACACGTATCTTAATTTGGATTGCCTAGCTATTTAATATATAAATAAAACCTATTGCATCATAAATATGTCATACCAACATTACTCTATTTTTTTAAATCACAAACCCCATTGTTCGTAGGTTGATTACAATTGTCGACCATAAACAACGATTTGTAGTTAATCCCGTAAATAACTCTAACATAAAGAGTGGCCCCACAATTCACGTTGTACCCCCAGAAGGCTTTTACGGGTTAGGTAATTAGCGTCACTCAATTACCCACTATATACTGGGCGCAAGAATTTTTGTTAATTATTAAAAAGGTTGCACTTTACCCGGTGTTACTCCAAGAATGGCTTTCTTATACGGTTGCTATGTATTGTGGCTACGTATGTGATTGGCAAAGTGCAACTCTGTTGTATTCACATGTATAATTGTATCTTTACTTTTAAGGACTGAAATGCAAATGAGTCGAGTCGAACCTTATTGGTCATATCATTAGGAAGGTTGGATATGTCGCATTCGCTAGATAAAAAAAGGAGGAATAGAATGTCGAGGAAGAAAAACAGTATGCAAACTAAGATGTTGTTTTCCCACAGTTTCCTGTAATTTGTTTATAGGAAATCGTTAAGTGTTGAGTTGTAAATAGTTAGGTATGGTAGGACTTTCAAGAATAAAGAAAAAATAAAGCGAGTCAATGGTCGAATTAACATTGAATGGTACCTAATGATTAAAAGTACTACAACTGTTGTAATATGTTAAGGATAATCCGACTTTTTGTTACTTAGGGTTGCTTATTACTCCATTCTTTATCAGACGTTTTCGTACCACTGCAAAATCAAACAGTTTTCTCTTTCAATTTTGTACTCAATCAATATTTTTAATAGTTAATGTTAAGTCATTTAATAATTAATTTAATAATCAAGCTTCCAGTACCCAAATTACATCCCGAAACTATTTCATGCTTTACTCGCTTTCTCACGATTCCGATTAAACTATACTCTTACAACTTAAGGGCATAGATAAGGTATGAAAAGGGCCGAGGCCCTTACGCAGGCTCCGATCTCACTACTTCAGATAATTAAGCCATTAAATTGGTTCGTATACCCTTTAATGTTGTGAGAAGTACGGGTCCATCTTTGCTTTTATTTCTGTATGTACTAAAGCAAGCAATGTGTTTGTTCGAGTGTTTTATCGCTCATGTTATTTAATTATGACACGTATTTAATGTAGTTTATGGTTGTGTTTCGCTTTGTGATGGGCTCCGATTGTTTTTTGTTTCGATTGGTTGCTACGTGCCTTCGATGGAGGTTCCTTTGTGAAAGTTCTGGAAGCATTTCTTAGCTCTAGCACAAAAACGACTTTGATGTCAGCATTAGAGAATCCTAATAAAATCTTACTCAATACCTATATATGTTCGTGTAAAATATAGGTTCAAAGATCAAAGTTACACGTGTGATATAATCACAATTCAACGTCTTTTCAATCACTTATTTGATGACTATAATGAAAGCGAAATAAGAATCTTAATTTCCTACAAGAATCACTCCATACGCAATGCAAGTTGTATAATTCACTATAAATAAATTTAATGTGTTCTTAAACATCGAAATGCTGAAATATTACTTAAAATTCCATCCAGACTTACGATGCAACACCTTACATTTCAATAAAACAGTAAATATCAGACACGATCTTCACCGCCGATCACTTAGCCAACAATATTTCATAACTGATACAATCAAATAGGTCGTGCCATACTTATTCCGATTTTAAACCTCCAAATTAAATCCAGATACATTCTGATTGGTCTTAATCTGATATATTATATACCTACTGAGAAAGTTCGACAGGAAAAAAAAAGAGAATCGCAGCGTGCGTTCGGTCTTATACATAATATTAAGGTGCACGCAACGAACGGCATGCAATGAAAGCCTTCGAGTAACCGCCCCGACAGGGCTGGCATTTTAATATTAATATATATTAGCAATAAATATCGAAGTTATTAATATTTCTAGATCTTGTTGGTGTTAAAGTCGGATTCGCTGATATGTCAATACTTTATGTCTGCGTGTAACGCAACTTTAATATGTGCATGGATGAGCAGAATAATGATAAGTCTACCTAGTTTGATTAATATTATTGTAAACAAGTTACAAAAATACAGTATAAGATAGTAAATTAGGTGCATACAATTATGCTTTTGTAGATAAAAATACACCCTAAACTTTATAAAGATATTTTTTTAGATTAATTCCTTATGGGTAACAAACTAATGTTTTATCATTCGACATACATTTAAATCTTCTGATCATACAAGAAGACTTCAAATAAAATTTGGTATTTTCTGGAACTTATAATTTAGGTTCAAAAATTAGGTAGAGCAGCCCTGAAATCGGTCGAATTTTTGCGAGTCACGGCTATTGGCCCCTTATTCAGTTATCCTGTCGCGAATCGAGTTCTTGAACCGCAATTGTAAGACATTCCGATTCAATGCGATGAAGGCTCAATATTGATTTATTGAGTTCTGTATTTATTCTTTAAAACTACTGAATCAAAGCTAGCTAATAACAAGTTTACTCGATGGCATATCACATTCTAATTTAAGTACGCATCTACATTTATATTGCATCTAAAATCAACAATATCACATGTTCGCCCACACGTGTTTATGTTTCTTAATCAAGTTTGCAACCAGTCTTAATTCCCCGGTCGGTGGCTCTCAAAGGCTGCCCCTGCGCATATATCAATATCGACGTTTAAGCGAAATGAAGCTGTCGTCACCGCCAATTGTAACGTCATTTGAACTAAGCTGCGTGAGACAAGCAATCCCATTCAACATTCAAATGCTCCGCCAGACCAGATGCGTCGGTTCAATGCACAAACTTTTTACCAATCTGCCTCTACATTTAACTGCTTCGATTTAAAGATATTAATAGAATGTTCTTTCTTTTGTTTCAGGAGCGAACGGCCTCAGAAGACGAGGAAGACAAACGTACACTAGATATCAAACGCTAGAGTTAGAGAAAGAGTTCCACACGAATCACTACCTCACACGGAGGAGACGCATAGAAATGGCGCACGCTCTCTGTTTGACGGAGCGGCAAATCAAAATATGGTTCCAAAATCGAAGGATGAAATTAAAGAAAGAGATTCAGGCTATAAAGGAGTTGAATGAGCAGGAGAAGCAGGCGCAAGCGCAGAAAGCGGCAGCGGCGGCGGCGGCGGCCGCGGCTGCTGCGCAAGGCCATCCCGAGCACTAAGCCTGTGCGCGCGCGCCTTGTCCAGTGATACAATCGCAGTCCGCCGAACACTCTATAGCATTGTGGTTTTTTTTTTTGTAAATTGTTTGTAATTATTTTCTCGTTATTTAAGTGTTGTTCGGTTGTTGTGATTATTTTTAAATTAATTTTTAACTAGACGCAATGTTTTTTCAAAACGAATGATGGAACAATAAACTGTTGAATGCTAGACTAGAAACGGGTCGTATTATTTTGTGTTTCGGGTTTTGTTTTTGTTGATTTATTGATTTTTTATATACTTTTATATTTTAATCCGCGTAATCGTCGAAGATGTTCGCGTTTGGAAACCAGTGCAATTTGTAGAAATCTCTTCCGTGTAACATAGTGTAGGTGTATCGTAGTGCGTTTTACTTTATGTGCGATCGTAGCGCTCCCTGCTCGGCAGCGTCGGCGTCACGAACTATATTACATTGTACAAATTTAATATGCCTACCAAAGAGACCCGGTCTCGTACCCTTAAAGCTAAGTAAATAAAGAGTCGTAAGTTAAATTAATTATCCGCTATCGTAATATCGGACAGTGTGAAACAGAATAACCTTCCGCGCCATCTAATTCTTCAATACTCTCGCATAAGTATAGTGTAAACGTGATCGTGTTCCTGCAGTTTTAATAGTCGGTGAAGTTAAACAAATTGCCATAAATATAAGTAGTTATTATTTAGCCAGTAGCGGTGTAAATAGTTAGGGTTACGTCTGTAATGATGGAAGTGAGCGGTTCGCGATTGCGCCGGCGCCGTGGAATGGGCAGAAAAAGCTCCGAGGCGAGTGCGGGGCGGGCGCGGGGCGCGGCGCGGCTGCGGGGCGGCTGCGGGGCGACTGCGGAGCGGGCGCGGGGGCGCGCGCCGCCGGCCACCGAACAGGACTAGGTGAGTTTTTGTCAAAGTCACCGCCATTATTTATCGAGTGGAGACGGTCGCGAAAAACTTACTCGCCGTCACCAGTCGACGCGCGATGCCATTTTTGAAGTCGCCCAAGCGCGACTTCTACGGTATAGCTGTTTTGCAATGTTTTAATTTACTAAGTCCGCTGCACCTTTTGATGTTCCCGACTGTCTCCACGTCGAGCATGTAGAATGTCGTAATAACACTCGCTTTGAGGCTACCTACTTCGATCGAAACAATTAAACATAATTTACTGGTCACCGTAATTATTAAAATGGCATCCTACATGTTGACTGATTGTTAACTGCCGCTTCCCGTCATAATTAACACTAACAAAAACTCTGCCACAATATACAATAATTAGGTGTCAAAAAAATTAATACAGGCTGTTGGCGCGTCGAGGTCTTAATATTTCGTAAGCATACATAATGACTTCATCGGCTTTACCGACCGGCGATAAGCGGTGGGAACTATTAATTAAATTGACCATAGTCTGTTTCATCTCGTATGCCAAATATGGCGGCTGAAGAGTCAAACGGACGCTAAAAACTGAATTCCAAGGCTCGCTCCACGTACAGTCAGCAAAAGAAAAACCCACGAATATCTTTCTACCTATTTGGATGTGCTATTCATGTAGAAAAATGCTGAATAGCATTATATGTACGTGTCAACTCGTTAAATCAGGATTTAAATCTCATTTCTTAAGAGTCGAGGTGTGCAAAAACTAGATCACGTACTCGGTTGCGCTTTGAGCTCCCTACTATATGGTGAAAGATTATAAGGCATTTTACAAACTAACAACTTTGTCGTTTCGTGTTTATATTATATAATCGAGCGAGGCGGACTTGTGTGCAAGTATTTGAAGCAAAAACTTCAGGAATTAATCGTTAAAGTACAAATAAACATTACTGGTTTGTATTGAATAACGTTAATGTGTTTCATAAATCAAAAAATCTATTTACGAGGTAAATAATTTATTTATTGGTACATTATGTTGCTGTCGTTGCACGGAGCGGCCATGTTTGAGGTCCTCGACCTGGCCTGCCAAATCGACGATAACAGATAATTATTTAGCCGATACGAAAATATATTGGACATCGAGGTATCGCGGCCCGAATTTTGAACATCTCAATTTTACTGGGGCATACCGATCGGAACTTTAATGTTTTATACATCAATAATTGGTTAATATAATAACTCACTTCAGATCCTTTTTATGAGCAGGTTATATAACCGTACATAGAGTTTTAATTATAGATAGATTCTATCTTAGTTCTAAGTTAAGACGGCAACTGTATCGTAGTTTTTATTCAAGATACGCTCTGAGTGAAACAGGAGTTCCTAGTTCAATAGCAGTGTACGTTTTCAATTAAGAATAATGACTACTTCAATGCCATGTTTCTCACTTAATTAAAACATACCTTAGTAAATTATAAAGATCATAAAGAGCAGATGTGGTTATAAAAAGGTTAAGTTCGTCGATAATTCGTCCATTTCAGTACATAGTCATGTAGGTACTACTATCCCTACCATATACAAGTCTTGTATTTTTTTTATAAACATCTGCCTAAGTAAGTTTTTCAGTATATTGGTTGGTTGTAATTCAATTTAATCAGCCAATAACTTGCCAAGATGTTTTTATTAGCTGTTAAATCAACTTGCTGGTAGGTATCTAGTTTTTTTATAGTCATTTATAGAGGCCATTTCTTTTATTAAAGAGTTTAATAATTGAAACTTGAAAGTATACGAAAAGGGGTTTTTTTTAGTTAGAATTTTACACCTTGCTTTCTGGCTAGCTGGTTTGTTGCTAAGTCTACGTACTGGCTTAATATAATAATAAATCATATGAATGGTACGATCTGCCCGAAGTTAGTTTTGAAGGTAATTTCTTTATAACTTAAAAAAAAAACATAAGCTTAAGTTCAGATATGTAATTTTTGCAAAAGAATATAAGCTATTATTTTGTAGGTACAATGTTTGATAACTACGCACTGTTAGAAACAATCAATTTTATACAAAATATGACGCTTCTACGAAACACCAATACTTCTTAGAAAACATGTGTAAAATCAGACTTTTATCGATCCAAGGAGACTTAACTACACTTTAAACATGAATATCGTGACATTTATTTTTCTAACATTTGTTTTATATTAATAAATAATGCATGTCGTTAGCTATTTTAAGACAGATGATTTAAATCTTAATTATGAAAAGGAAATAAGAAAACAACAGTAGCCAACAATACTGGTCTGTTATATGCAAATACAGCTTTTAAAACACAAAATATCACATTCCGATTAAATAAAATTTATTAAATTAATTCAGAACTCCCAAACATAGGTGCATTCGAGTCCGTTAATTAGTCGAAAACGCCTGAATAATGCATACAGATTAATCAATACGTTGACGTTTTTATATTTATTATAATTAATTGTTATTCGCTGAAGGTTTCTTATTAAAATATTGCAGTTTTATATGGGATTGTAATAAAACGAAGGCTGCGTAGCCGGTGCATACGTGTGTCTGTATGTTTGTGTGTATGTAGGCAGGGAAACGATGTGATCGCTTATGTGCCTACTACGTCTACCTTTGTCTGTTTAAGGCAGGTTTTGTATACAAGTACCGACTGGTTATTTATGTGGGAGTTTGAAAGTTCTATTTTGTTTTTGTAGTAGGATTCTTCATGTGGATTTAGCTAAGTTTACTCTATAAAAGTAGTGATAGTTTAGTTATTTAATAGTGAATTAAATGTGCCTTTTTAATGCTCGATTTTGTCTATCGATAAAAGATTTATATTTACGTTTTTTTAGAACGATTGATTATTTAATTTTTAGTTGAATTTGAAGAATTTTAATAAACAATCGACGATCGACAAAATCTGGCATTTTAAGCACTAAAACTGTATACGATTAAAAGACGTTTTAATGTTCCTACGTCTATAATAATATTCTAAGATTCTAATCTTAAAATTTTACATAAATTGCATTTTTTTTTCTTAAATAAAACATTGATTAAAACATCAAGCATTTAGTTTATTTTTAATTTTCCTCGCAGATTGCTGCCAGCTACCGTATAATTATGTTCAACCTTTTTATTATGATACTCTGTATCTTTATAACCTTTACATAAAAATATGCAAACAACTGGGTATAGTTACAATGTTACCTACATAATTATATACTTACGGTATATATGGTATATTAAATCCTGTAATTCTATATACAAGAGGTTGGTAATTTTCCGCAGCTATCTAAGAAAACTGCAAATAAGAGACTTTAAATAATTATTCATAGGTAAACAAAGATTACGAAATAAAACTATCCTGTGATTTCCTTCAATGTAGAAGGTAGACATACATATATGTGGCGACATGTATCTGAAACAGGGCTGCCAAAAGAACTTCTATCGTTGGAAAAGAAAACAAAATCTATCGACTCTATATTTTTTTTTCAGAGTATTTTTTTTAGGTTCAAATAAATAGTACACTTTTTTTTTACTTAATCGAAATGAATCTTTTAATTACAAGTTAGGTTTCAGTTTCTGCTTTACATAAATCACTACAAATAAATATTTGAAACAATACACTACTACACACATTTTCTGAAAGGTGTTCATATCAAATGCCTTTCCAAAGCATCGGGTAAAGTCCTTAAATTCCCAAACTAAATCTTCCTAACCACTGAGTCCTGTTCAACCCTGTCCTGCGAAAGGTTCGTGAGTCGATAGTATCGCTCACCCGACCTGCCCTGTCCTCTACACGACTCCTTTAACTGTGCGACTAACCTCACTGTTTTGTTCCTGAGAACATACCTTAGGTAACTTCATGTACCTATCTACACTACCTACATTTTGGTAAGTTACATTTGCATAACGTAAATTATAATTTTATGCAGGCCGCTTGAGTTATTGGTTGAGGACAGAAAAAAAAATGAGTTCGGAATTTGATATTTTGGTTAACCGATTTTGTTGAATGTGTTGAATTAAGCAGTTAAGGTATTTGGAAACTTTATGTGTATTTATTGCGATATACCTACATTAGTTACCTGAATAGTGGATCTGAAAATTGTGAAACTGTACTTAGTGTTGAGAAATATAAGCGAAAGAGGTTGCCTATGTTTGATAGTTTACTTACGTTTTGGAATTATTAAATAAATAGAAGATTTGTTGTTTCTAAGAGCACGCCCTATTCCATAATCAAGGCAACGATAGTTTGACAGCAAATAATGTCAACTGTAAGCCGTCTAGGCTAACACTACTAAGACAATAACATGTATGTCCGTACGATAATCTCCGCTACATACAATAAACCTACTGTTAATCGAGTTAACCCCTATAAAATAACGAGACCAATTCAAAATTTACGACACATACGAAATGTTCGCTTACCACAACAGTTATTAATTGCTGCGGATATAGCTATAGTCCAATAAAGCTAGGAGCACACTAGATGTAATAAACATGCCGCTATCTACCCAGGGCCTATTTAATAGTCACTTTACAATAATTGGTGCAGTCGATATTACAAGTGTTCTACATAAATTATGATTTGTGGCTGAGGGAAGTTTTTATGGTCGTTTATCATGACATTGTTGATTGGTTGTGTCCTAAGTAGCTGTTTTACACGACACAAAAAGTATTGAGTGTAATTCCAATTAGTCTTGTCAGTGAAAACACTTGACAACCAATTTCAGTAAACCCTACTTAACAAGCAATAGGTACATAAAATTATAAGATCTTGAAAGCAAAAAAATATGCATAAATACCTATTGGTTTACGAATTATAATTGTTGTAACTTATTTACTGAGTGTCTTATGTATTCTTGGAAAACTAAATACAAATTATGGGCCTTCTATCCATTATGCAGACTGTAATTTAGCATTCGCCGCGTGTGGCGAAGTCTCTAGCTTAAAACTAACTAACTTACTGTTTACTTAATGAAACACCTCCAATGAGTCATTGCCCCCACTTTATTCGTACTTGCCAATCACAGTTTTGTTAACAAACAATGGGTCGGCCAACCCATTGTGTGGCGTGGGGCGGTAGCATACAAGTACGTAACTGTTACCTAACTTAACGACCAACAATTATTCACTTTACAATCACTCTGAGAGCTGTAAAACTGACCAATAAAAGTTCATTATCTATTGGTTTGTTCGCGCTTCCAACTTTTATTTTATTAGTTTACGACGGCACCCCAACTAGTCGTAAAGCTAGTTGTAACGCGCTCTGATTGTGTGCTTCTCCGGCCAAATTATTTGTACGTAATTTAGTTTGATGACTGAATTATGTGTTGTTATGGTATTTTTATTGGAGCGTTTATTGGTAGCTATTCGTTTGTAACTTGTTTTATTTCGAACGCATAAGTCTTTGTGTTTAACTCTGAACGTCGTACTATTTGTTGTGATTCCCCTTTTAGTATGTTTGGCTTTCGTGAAATATTACTTTGTTCATTATACGCGGCCAAGAGGAATGTCGAATAATTATACCTAAGTATTTTTATTTTAATGCATTTTTCTTGAGTTATTTTAGTAGTTCGGTTAATTGGTAGTTCATCATTGAGTACGGGCTATGTTTATCAAGGGCGAATATATAATTAATTTCGATACTTGTGCATGATTATATACGTACCCTTTCTCACGGTATTGCATGTTGTAAATATATTAAATATTCATGCTCGCTGAGAAGAGATAATATGGTGTACGTCGGAAGCTATATTTTCGAAATTACCATTTATTAAAAACTCGCTGAAAGCTTTATTTACTGGGTGCAAGTGACATTTGATGGGCGTGGCAACGTTTATGCAAACTGCTGTAAGACGTGGTCTGAGTTTCGCGAATCGGCCGTCTCGTTCGGACGGTTCCAATAAGTGGCAGCTACTTACCTAATTGCCTTAACACTTAATGATTATGATTGGCCGTTGGGCTTCGGACACTGCTAGCTATTAAGTATATAACATGTTCGATGTATGTAGTTATTATGTCCGTTCTTATAATGTTAGGTCTGAACGAATATAAAACGTGATTAGGTAAATTGACCTTTATTGCGTTCATTTACATCTATTGAATGGAACTCGATACCCAAAGTTCGTAGGTACAGCAAAAGTGTGTAATAAATAAGGAAACGTCGTAAATTCAGTAAGGCGTTTTAATTGAAATCGCGGCAGTTAATTGAGTGGCTAGTTCGTTCTGCGCATGCGTTCCTAGTGATTTATGCCAATCGCATCTATTTATCGAGCTGCTCACGTTTGCACTTACACCTGCATTTCTAGCATATAAATGGGGGATGAATTAGTACGCACAGGGTGGTGAATAAAATTAGCTCTAGCTTTCTAACATTCAAATTTACTGCTTTGTAGAATTTTATTCTAAAGTAATGTACCACCTAGGTTCTAGCACTGAAATTAAAATACTAAGATTTAAGAATTATTGTTAGGTATCACATATAGGTATGCAGTAGATATCAAAAAAATATACCTGTCTAGAGACAAGACGAATGCTTGAAATACACAATAAAAAGGTTACAACACTATTTCCTTTTTAAATATCCAATAATTTACATTAGACCAAAACTAAATGCTAAATCTAGCCATCTGTTAGTCACGTTTCACACCTAAAGATCAAGACTTCGTTTATAGGGCGGTAAATAAAACAATATCGACCAATTTAAATGCTTCACATTATTTACTTGCAATATATTGTATCTTTATATCTTTTAACATTTAGATAAAAGTCTTAATTGAATATTCATGCCTAGGCAGGTAGGTAATACAAGGTGTACTCACATCTATTCACCTGTAGATATCTAACTGAAGGATGTAACCTCTTTTAGTTTCTTCTATAAAGATAAAAGAAAAGATAGACTTGTAAAAAGGAAATAAAACCTTCAGATCATTCCTATCCAATCCAGTTATTGATTACGCTTGTTATCTGCCCTGGTGAATTTAATTCATTTTTATTTATGTAAGTTTTAATTTTAGTATAGTTAGAGTTTGTTCTTGTATTGAAGAGATGTTAATAGTCATGACAAGATTCAAATAGCCTTAAAAATCAATAAGTAATATCTTACAGTCTATACAATTCGTTTACCTACATAAAAGTTAAAATAAAAGCTCTATCAAAGTGTAGCGACACAGGGCGTTGGGAGTAAATAAACAGGGAAGGGTTGAACCCCTCAACTTTTTCCTTCCTCGGTCTCTCCGACCCCCATCACTCTTCTCTAGAGATACGCTAATTTATTTTTATCCGACTTTCTTTATTGCGCTCGAGATTCGTTTCTCGCGGTATTGTTTAAGGGTCTGATTAAACCCGGGGGCGTAAACACCAGGAACTCATTATTCAATAGTGTTATTGTGCTGTTAGATTAGATAATTGTCTTTTGTTACGCGATTTACCAATCTTAATTAGAATGTAGATTACATTCTTCGAAAGTGTCATTACATGTTCCATTTTGAGACGACCTAAAATACGTCGGAATGTCGTGAGTATGCTAGCTGTCAGCAACGTATACATTCTTATTGGAGTCCATTTATTTCGATAATCCAATATATTAAATGCTACTTTATATTCCGAATGTAATAATATTTATATTTATTTACATAATTATTCAAATTCTTGACACAACAATCAGGAAAACTACGGTAAATTTGAAGCTAGCAACGGTCGGCACGTTTAAGACGTGACAACGTTAATGAAACGTATAACGGGATCGCATGCTTACTGTAACCCTTTCATAGGGCTGCCATTTACATGACATTCCAGGAAGCCATTAAGACTCGAATAAAGATAGTTTCAAGTTATATTAGGACCTTTTCGGTGACTAAGGGCGTTGAAGTCTTGATTTTAATGAGGATTGAAGCGGTTTTGTAAATTGTAGTTGGTTTACTAAATGTTTGTTTGAATATAAACCTTGTGTAGTAAAAAGTAGTTGTCAAACTATTTACATACATAATCGTGTCATAATAGTACCGTGTGCAGTTGTAGATTTATTTTCATAATTTGCCACTTAGATAACATTATCAAATGAGCTTCTTAAAGAACATAATACCACTAAATATTATATGACTTTTTAAAGTTATGGTATTTGTTAAAAAAGTCTCTACTACTAAGAATCGGCGTTTCTATGAAAACAAGCTCTACTTGTGGTATATAGAAGGAAATCTTTCAAGGAAATATTGACCATCGTTCCGTGGTTAGAAGTATCCTCCAACATGTAAACAAACAACTCGGAAAAAACTGTATTCACATAATTTATTTCAGTTAGCTATGAAATATGAACAGCAATAATTCAAAGCTCTATGTCAGGAAAATCGTTACATGTTTTATCCAATTTATTCGAGTTAAAAATTATACGTTTTCTTGTTTTCAGCCCTGTGGTTGGGTATTGTTTTTGTGATTGCCAACCCTGTCATTACCCAAAGGTTGGCTATTCATATAAGGACCCTGACATATCGTTGAATCACCCTCGAAATGCCAATATTATTGGAGTGCAGGAAATGTGCGGTAGTTCTCATAATAGTGGTTGAATCCGTGTGAGAATTGTAGGTACTATTTGTCTGAAACTCACTTGAGTCTCATTCGAATCTCATGTCGTTATCACTCTGAAATAAGGAGCCAAACATACTTGAGTAAATTAAGAGCATAGAGTACCGTATTTATAATGTTTAAATAAACAAACATTAAGGTAAATTAAAATGTAGAGTCCGTAACCTACACGGATTCATTACATAAATTGACGCCTACACGCCCCATTGATGTCTTCTTAAACTTTTCTATTAATTTATACGTAGGCTACCTTTTTCAACAGGTAAATTTACTTAGATAAACGATCTCATATTTAAGTATAATATTCTTACAAAGATACTGAAAAACCTTATAAAAATACTTATTAACTAGTAACACTAAATAGAATTTCGTGTGATTCTCATAGCTTTCGAGTAATAACCATTCGAGTTTCTAAAACTAAAGTAGGGGCTCAGGAGCACCAACTCAACCAAATAATTGCTATTCTATTCACACTGAGAGGGCGATTTATGCCCAGAATTATTTCCTTGTTGTTTTATTCGGGGATTTGTCAGTCACCCCCTCTTTTATAATTACCCCAGATATCGAGTAAGTTTTTAAATCGAATTTATGTTGTTTCAGGGCAACTTTTGGCATCGGATTAGTTGTTTCTGAATGTAATTATGTGGATTTTAGAAAGTTGTGAGATATAAATGGTTGGGCATAATCTCGGCTTTATAAGGTCTTGGAGATTTTCTGTGTAAAATATATAAGCAGACTAGGGCTATGGTACCTACCTATATATGCTGGAACTTAGTTAACAGGTCTTATAAGTATTTAACTAGGAGATAAGTAAAGGACGCTCCTATTAGTCTCTATATCTAATAAGATTCTTGAAGATGGTGAAGCTTCAAACACCCTAAGCTCTATTTTATCTACTTTAAGAATGTAAAAATTTAAAAGACATAAAGCTACCAACTTACTAATACGTAATCTCATCTACCTTTGTATTTTCATTCCCATTGAGCTAAAATCGTATACTTATAATATGTTTTATCTGCATGTGCCCATAATGTTTTCACCATCAATGCCAAGACTTGGCCTACGCGTTGGCACTTGGCACAGCTCGCAAGTCTGTTTTAGCTGTGTGGAAAAATGAATAACTAAATCTTTTACTATGTGCGGTGGAAAAATGTTTATCCATACCGATTTTTCAAGTTAAAAGACAAGTATTAAATAATACAAACCTTGGTTTCTAAACTTACTTTCTCTAAGCAAAACATTGGTAGCGCCATCTAGTGACCACGTTCCTGAAATATAAAATTATTATACTTATCTTAAGTAAAAACACTTTGTTTAACTTCGGACCTTTTAATTTGTTAAACAATAAAACAAATGCAGCTGGTAAAAGAGATAAATTACATTCGAGAAGTATTACTACAGCACTTGTTTTTGTCAACCTGACTCATGATTCAAAAAGTTCAGCGATTTGCCGCTAGATGGCAGGCAGTTGAGCGATTGAGGCGCCACGATACGCTCGTGGACGTTTGAGGTACTAAACTTGTAGAGCGAAGGAAAATCCGCCGGCGGGACACAAGCGGATGTTTATGATGCAATTTACAGTTCGTATATTGCCAGGCACTTCATATAACACGACAATACACTTCTGAATTCTCTTTCAAGTTGTTTGGGTTTCTTGAAACCTGCGCTACGAAATTCTTTTTCAGTAAGTTTATTATAAACTGCCAAGTGCTTAGACTTACCTAGGTTTTCACTAAGACGACATGTTGCTTTACTTTTATTTTATTTAAACGATATTTTTATAGAATTTTATATTTATTCACCATATCGGACAATGCGAATTTTCAGATGTTTGTTAAATGTTTTACACTGTATACTGGTTGGTTAAAACGGCTTATTATCTAAATAAATATTAATTACATATGCAAAATACATTTCCGCAATATGTTTAATACATGCGTGATTTGAATAAAATTAAACTTCAATCGTAGGTATGTATTAATTGCAACACCATCATGTTAAATCATTCAAGTTCCCACACGGTAATGTAATTCGTCCGCAGTGCTACACTAGCGGCATCAATCGAAGCCATAAAACATCTGCTTTACGACGTGACGACCTCAAATGGCTCATAAAAAGCTTCGCCAACTCACTCACAGATGGCAGTGCGAGCGCTGAGCGATGAACGCCATCTATTAACAAGGATCGTGAGTTATACCTCGCTAAGTTAGAGGACCGAGGTTATGGTTTTATTGGGTTATAAAAGTTACGAGTTACGACGTTCGACCGTCGAATATGGAGATATCGGAGGGCGAATGGGCGTGTAAGACAAGAGAACGACTTTTATTGTTTGTAAATTGGCTGTAAAATTATGAGTTCGCTCGTATTGTGCGTAATCACGGCGATCAGCTGTTATTTTATGGGATAAATCACTTTATTACCGCAAGTGGTGGTTTATGATGCTATAAAGCTTCATTCAGTCAGGTTGTCTACGGCGTCCATGTGCTAATGTACATAATATTGTCTAATGTTTTATGGCTTTATAATTTATTGGTTTAACTCTTTTAATAATTTAATTAGAACATCTTGTACTACCAACGTCTCATGATTTAATGAGTTTCGTTTATACTTAAACTGTAGTTTATTGTTGTTTATTTTCATTATTACCTATATACGTATTCATCAGTTCAGTATATATTTTTACTAGGTATTACTTATTATACAAAACCCTTATTAATGTACTTTGTTAATTAATATTGTTTATTAATTATTTCAATAACAGTCATCGATTATTCTATGATTCCGCTATCCAATAACAGATGGCGCTACGTTAGAAACTCATGCGCATACTAGCTGATCAGCACTACTGCTACTTTTATTTAGGTTTATATTCACTATAGTCTGCAAACTTGAATCTTTTCTTATTAATTCAATAAATATAGTAACAATCCATATTCGTCGTCTAAAACTTCGTTATGTATAATTAATTGTAAATAAATCTTTCAAATTAATTACAAATTAATATTATTATGATTAAATTTAAATCAAGATGTTACATTTAAAATTAAAATCTCTCACAATTTTCAATCAGCATATTATTAAAAATTCAATGAAAGATCGTTTTTATCCTCACAAGCATGTTTTTATCTCAGCCGCGTGGCTTTAAAGTGAGCAGCAGCTAATTATTTGTTTTACGACACGTTTATGATCATCGTCATCGTTAACTTGACGTTTACGATCAGTTAACACCTCGGCCGTGATTGTTTGGCTTGTGGGCTTTACAGCCACTTTATATTAATATTGTAAACACACTTTTATTCATTGAGCGGCCCCATTGAACTTGAGAATAACGGATTTTAAAGCGGATTATTTCGCAATATGTTTTCTTTTTACAAATTTATTTTATTATGCTCATTAGGTTATAAATTATACTTTTTAAGAAGCAGGTTTTTGTTTTTAAGTAATCAAACTTCTTTTATTTGAAGAGGTTTGTTAACGTAATGAAGAACAGATTTCTAATACACTTTTTACACAATAAAATAGATACAATACCCAAGTGAATTGAGCTAGCCAGTTAATAAACGGAGGGAGAGAACAAGACAAAAAATAAATCAAGACAGAGAAAGAAATACTGAAGGAGAGACGTAATTTATGAGATGCACATTTGGGCTGAACAGCACCAAATAAAAAGTTATTTCCCGGTATGGTTATGATATTAATGTTTTGTTTTTATTTTTTTATAAAATAATGTACTTTTTGATACAAGCTTTGAGTAAGTAATGCTTTAATTTACATGCTCTCTTTAAGTGTGAAGCTTGTTCAGAAAAAGTATTCCACGCTTAAATTTTAATAGGTTTTAGGAAGAAACGACAGTCTTTGTCGAGTCGTAATCTTAAATCCCAATTCAACGATCCAATTAAATATTTAGCACAAAAAGTCTCAAGTTTCAAATAAAAAATAAACCTAAAATAATGTAACAAAAAAGAAATTAAAAATAAGAATAATGTAGACATGTTTTTCGCGACCGTACCGCCTATCGCTATGAGTAAGTTATGGCCGCTGTAGGGTGAGTTACACCCTGCTTAGGTCACGTGGCCCGAGAGGGATGCAACCACCAAAAATCCACGGGAGAAAAAAGGACAAAACAAGTTGGGGCGGCAAGTTATCTTCGTTTCATTCAACTCACACTCGCGCCACCCGAACGTCCGTATAGATCAATAAAACTACTTTATCTCTTTTTGGCACATCCCCATCCCGTCGGCGACTTCCTAGAACGATACTTTGCTGTCGTTGCATCAAGCTTTCTCTATTAAAACAAATACACTTATCCAACAAAAGTTTATTTTTAACAAAATTCAATTGTTTCGTATTCTTAATTTCAAAAGTCGATTGTCATTTTTTAAGAACAAAAAATAGCGAAACGAATACTTTAAAAAGGAATACAAAATTCAAAAACAGAGCGTTTTGTCCATAGTCTTTTGTTTCTTTTTTTTTCGGAAATAACAAAAAAGGAATCCCGCTAACGCAATTGTCGCCCGTTTTTTACGTGGTGAGGTCGCGTAAGAACGTTTTATCCGTGTTTACAAAGGTAATGGCCATAAAATATTATTACCGGGCTATTAGGAGGCGAGCCACAGGTAGGTCCGGGTGGTAGTCGCTAGTTCATTGCCGCTGCGATAGCGCACCGGTAGTTGTAAGTAATTGAAGCTGTTAATTTGTCGTTAAAGTGTTCTCGTGTCTTGTTTGAGCGGCCGCACGTGATTTAGATGGGTAGGTCGAAGTTTGTTTTAATATTTCTTTATTTGAGGTACAGAACTCACTTTACCACCTATTAAGACGACACTTTTATTAGATAAACGTATTTTACTGAAAGAACATTTTTAAACTTTTTCCCACTGCATAGTTTGAAAATGTCATCCTTAAATATTTTTAAAAGCTTGTTGATACTCACCGTTTACACAAGTGGTCGTTTTTCGCTAGGGCTGTCACCATAGCATATTTCGCGGCCAAACATCTTCCGGCATCACCTAATAAAGTAATTACTTGGGTAAAGTCGGGTAACTCCGCCTTCCCGCTCCATCGCTACTTTATAAAGTAGGGACGACACAAACGATTCATGTCTGAATTTAAAATTGAGCAATTTGATAATGTAATGACACCCCTGTTGTTTTGGTTTGATTTGGAAATTGAGTTGTAGGAGAGGTTATTTAGAAGGCACAACTAGGTGTCTTAACAAACTGTCTTACTTCCAGACTGAAAATAAACAAACATTTATTGTTCTCCCTTAAGTAACTAGATACTTGCTTTCATATCCCTAATAATGTCCAAAACTCTGCATCAAAATGTACAATAATTTACTAGAAATCAAAAACAAGTGAAAAAATCCAAGAACAAAAATCATTTGGTACATCAGAAAACTGATAAAACAACTCTACTACAGTCATAGTACCCATAAAGTTCCTCTATAGAAGTTGGATGAAGTGAAAACGATTCATTATCGTCTCCACATCATGTCTTACTATCCTAATACAATAAAATCGTTCTTGTATAAAGCGATGGTGCGTTAGGGCAATGTACACTTTTCCCCACTTTCCTTTGATCGGGGAAACTTAAGCAACATATGTATGTATGGGGATGTTTCCAGTTTTGTCACGAATAGTGATTTTTAGGAGTCGTAGGGGAGAAACGGATCTTTAATGTTATGTATCACTTAGTTATCTTGTTGTTGACTATTTATTTCTTAATAAATTGTTTTGTAGCGCTTCGAATGAACCAACAACTAATCAGCGATTTTTATTTATTTCTGATTTTTTGTCTCCTTCTTTTGCAATACCTATACCCACTAAAGGTTACCTCATACCTAATAGATTTATTTCGATATTTTATTACAAATGTTTCAGCTAGAAATGAATTTCTTTGCCACCAAATACAACATCCTTTTTCCTCAAGATTTTATTTTTAAACTGAGGTAGAGTTTAGACGCAAGACTTAGGCAGATACAGCAATGCGCTCATACTTATATTGTACGTATCAAACAAAAGTTTGGTCACGCTTAATGCCTTTACGACTGCCGGGGGTGACATAAAGAAAATGAAAAACATTTTGTATTATTCTTGTTGCGCTGTTACCCGCGTAACTTCAACGACCCTCCGTAGGTCGGCCGCACACTCGCGAATTACACCTGCGTTTGTATTGGAGATGAAATTAGCTTTAGGAACCGAATACAGCAATAGAAAATTGCAGTTTTGTCGTGTGTTATGTCCAGCACTACGCAATTATCAAGCAAGCAAGCCCATAGTCCTAGCAGAATCAAGTCTTATCTGCAAATAGTTTGAAATAAAGACACAAGAGTTCTTTAACGTTGAAGGCTTTTCTCCAATATTATGTTTTATTTTTGTGTTTCATTAATCTAAACAGTATAAAAGCTCTTGTTAAAACTAATATTCAGACTTCTGTATACGTAAAGCTAAGATCACAAAAGATAAGAATTAATTAAAAATAGATGATGTATAAATTTGAATAGAAATGAGCGTCTTAGTAAATATTTAAATTGTCCGTAATAGTTTGAAATATAAATCTTTTATCGATTTGAAATGCACATATATTAGCATAATGTTACTGAAAGTCTCACAGTAAATTAATCGCTGTGTATTAGCTAGCCTTAGCGCTTCCCTCTGTATCCAACGGTTTTTGCTTAGACAAATATCCACAGAAACTAGTTACGTGTTTGGACTTGTTTATGTCGACTTTTTAATATTTATCACCTGCTGTGATCCATCTCCGTACTGTGTAGCGAGTTATCTAAAACAAAAAGAATTCCTAGTGATGATAAAACTTATGTTTGTGAAGAGCAACCTTTTTTATTAATACTGCTTTCTTAAACTTCTAAATTGCTTGCATCTGATCTATCCTTATGGAAATAGGATTAAGTAAAATAGTAAAAAGTTGTCATTTATTGTGTCATAGATCCAAAACCGTTTCAAATGTTTGAGCAAAGTAAATCAGAATATTAAGACAGTTTCGATGTTGAAATTAGTTTCTCAATAACAGGAATACGTTACAGGTAAAACATTTATATATGCCAGTAGCACAAAGTGCGTCATTGAGCCATCAACAAAACGTAGCAAACAGAACACAGCGATACAAATACAATGTAAATCAGTGAGGAAGCGAGCGGAAAAGCCCCGGGTGTTGAATAAAATTCCTTTGCTGTTAGTATAATTTCGTAACATAGTCGGGTGGGGACGAGCCAGCTATAAACTTGTCAACTCAAACTATTTCTGGGCTGTTTGTTTTCCTTTTGACAAATCGTGTCGCAAGCGACGCCATCTTGCTGCATAGCTGACGAGTCGGTTTTCAGATGCCTACCGCCGTCGAATTAAGCTCGACAGTAGATTTCCTTAATAGAAACAAATGAGTTAAATAATTTCTTCCTTTATTCGTTTTAAGGGTTCGCAGTCAGAAGTTGAAAGACGTAAGATTGTACAATGATGACAATCGATTATTATTTCGTAAATTGTCTTGAGATCATAAATAATACATTTAATGTTAAGTAGTAAGTCTCAGAAATATAAATGTGTTCAAATGAAGCTACATTATATAGAACACCGTATTAAAATTTACTCACTTAAACTGTCGAAAAACATTAAAATTTATATGCACTTACTCACCGGAACTCGATAACTCTTTTCCGATGATATATAGACGGTGTTCGTAATGAAAGGGAGACAGTTATATGTAATATTTACCCAAAAATACCGGTAATAATTCAAGAAGTGTGGGATGGATTGCGAAATAGAAGAACAGAGGTCTCTGCTCACGTAGGTTTGGTACGGAACTAGTCTGGTGAGATGCCCGACTCTACGTCAAAGAAAAACAGGAATAGCATCAAAGAATAGATATATGTTAGTCTTTCAGTTACGTAATGGTTGGAAGTAAAATATCGAGTTTGTTTAGTTAACGAATGATATATTTTTCTTCTAGTTGCCAATAACAAGCAGCAAGATTTGTTAATGAATGAAACTATGTTGTGCCAAGCAAATTTGATGATTTAAATCCGTTTCATGTGGTTTTTAATGAGCATGCTTTTCATACTGTATCTTTAATCTTCTAAGAAAATGTACAAAGATTTTAATGCCGATTAGTTACTGACACCAAAAGTATTGTATCAAGTTTCTTTTTATCGTGGTCCCACATCATTAGATAAAATAAAAAATGTATAAGCCATACATCACGCGATAGTGTCTCGACAATTAAGTGGACACCCACCACAAACCGACCTAGGTTTTACAGAGTATAAAACATAATTCTTAAATATTATATATCGCGGTCACATAACTCAGCTCGCGTCCCAGGTTCGCTCGTAATTCGTCGTGTGTGGCTCGCGACTCTTCCTTGTAGCGCTGACGGAAATATCGTTCTAGTATCTGATGAACGACAAACAAAAATGAAACCTATAAGCCACGATAATGAGTCCTAATTCGATTGACCAAAAGATTGTTTTATAACATTATTCGCCGCCAAGAAAACTAAAACCTTAGAGAAGAGATCTATGATAAACGTGATTTCGGTAACGAGCACCGTCATCGGTGATGAATGTTCACGACTCTTATTTTTCTTGGTAAAAGGGGAGAAAAAACGAAAGTGTGAAGGGACGGCCTCACTAAATAATATTGTGAAAAATAGTTTATTGTTAGATCACGTGATTAGGTGTAATAAAGGCTGAACGGGATGTAATCTTTTCGAGGGAAAATTGTTTTCATCCATTGGCCGTTTGTTGTGGAAGACGGATTATAATTTGCCGATGTTCCGAGAGAGTGCGCCACAAATCAACTTTATGATAAACATATATGTTCGTGTAGGTACCTACTTATATAGACGGGAAACGACGTGACAAATTAACGTCCGATTGACTGTGCCCTTTATTGTTTTAAATCGATTAAAATTTGGGTTGTCTTAATATGTACAAACTAAAGAGAGTTGGGAATTTTATTCGGGTCTCATGTTGGGCACTTTGATTACAAGCTACTTATTAATATAACAATGAATGCGTCTAAATAATCTGAGGCAAAAGTTATGCTAGAAAGTCAACAAAAGTTTAAAATTTTAGGGAAGTACATTAATTGAAGTTATTTCCTTTTGTCGTTACATTGTCGGTCTTGAATTTAATCAGCTGTGTGTTTGATAAATGTAACAAACAATTAAACTGACACAAATTATCACGATTTGGCAGCGTGACTGACGCGCTATTACCCTTTGCTCACCTCACAGGTATAAGAGAAATCGTTTTATTTATAAGAACTAAAATAAAAGAGCCAAAGGTACTTAATAAACGTCAAGTTCTCTACAAAGACGTTCGGTTGAAAGTGGTTTTATTACAAATCATACAGAGATTTATAGTGTGTGTCGTCGAACACTAAGCACTCAGAACTGAAATATTGGATTTCAATACCATGAGTTCGCACTTAAATAATTTTCTGGACTGCAGTGGTGAACTAAATCTTGGGTAGTTTTCTTTTCCAATTCATCAGATTTTTTTCTTTGTTCTGAAATGATTGAAATGTGTCTTAAAGGTACACATTTTAAGAGGGCTTTGAATACATTTTCCAATTTTCAAAATAAATATGCTCAAAATATTGCTGCACACAACTCGTCTCTTTAAGTAGACATACTTCATCAAAGTACTATCTAATTTGAAAAAAGTTGACGACCATCCAATCAAGACTACTTTCATAAATTCTTGATCATTTGATGTAAATGATCAAGAGTCTCGCAGTACACGGCGCCTCATCTCACACTCTCTCCACAACAATGGCAGCTCAGCCAGTACACCAGTCGGTACACCGTGCATCTCCGCGATGTTGCCAACTCGATATCATCTTATTTCCTTGGCATCGACGCCAGCGACGACCGCTTGATTTATACCCTACTACCAACCTACAAAACTTTACGGATTAAATAGTTTTTTCTCATGACAATATTTGCCAACTTTTTTCTCGAATTTTTTGGTTTAATTTACATAGTGCGTGGGTTTGTTGAAAGAATTTATTCGAGGTAGTGAAATTCTTTGTGGAATCTTAATAAATATCGTTATTTAACTAGTTAGGAAGATATAAAATGAAGTCAGTGGTTCTTTGTTTTATTTCTTGTCATTACTATTTCATCACATTAGTAGAACATTTTGGAGGATTCACATAAGTAATTGTAACGATTTGTTTTTAAGATATATTTTGATCTTTTTTAAACAAAAGCGTCTATATAAATTAATGTCTATAAAAGCGTAACTAAAATGAGAACCTAAAATAACTGTCGCTTGCAACCCTCAAATGCCCGACCTAATGGTGGCACATAACAAACTGTTACAGAAATAAATAGCAAGAAAAAAGAAAGATTAGTCTGAGCACGTCGACCGCATTAGCCGTGCCCAAAAATAAAATTAATATAAATATCGTGTAGTGTGAAAGTTCACTACGGCGACAAACGATCGCGCATGCGCCTAGTAACGGTTGCCTTTTTAAAACTTCCGTATAATTGGTCTCGTCTTGAAAGATCGGGATTTATGTGAAAGCCCTATAGGTTAGAGTACCGTTGATAGTATTTTGAATAATGCATTTAAATATCGAAGGCTTGTAGCCGGTAACGAGTTACTGGCCGTATCTATGTCAAATTTAAATAAACACTGATTTTTTTATCGAACTGTTGAAAGATTTGAATTTAGAATGTGTGATAGAAATTATACGGATGTTACCACGTGATACTGCGTTTTTAATCGTAGATAACTAAGCCTTTAAAATCCAAACTTAATTTTCATTTGAATCGCATACACAAGCAATCGCTTGGAGTAACTTTTCGGTCGTGTTTTTTTTCACGCGGTCGTGTCATGTTTTGTGAAATTTACGCCCAGCTTAAAGCGTCCAAAATTTTAGCTTGTGCCGTCCAAAATCCTGATAAATGTACCGGGCGGGGGGCGGATCGTGCGGGAAAAAAATCACAGTACCCCTTTTATATTAATATTACTTGCGGAGCAAATTGCGTTAGAATCTTATTTTATTTACATATGAGGATTTTATAGATAGGTTTGTTTTGAATACAAAGTAAACAACTTTTGTTCGAAATCATCTAAGTATTCAAAATGATATCATGCTACATTTATTTACAAATGACAGAACACTGACCGAAAATTAAAAACTATTCAACATCACATTTGGTGTTCCTTTTAAGAACAGGAGAAGAAGTGTTTGAACACTTGAACGTATAATTCTAACAATAGACGATACAGTAATGGCGTACATGCACGGAGCACGTCACACGGCGCCCGCACACGTCGGGTGGGGATGTAGATAAATTGATGGCCACTCGCAGGTACGCGGGGTGGAGCGAGCTCCTTTAAAAATGGAACCCCTATTCCAATTTTTGAATTCGAATGTAATTGGTTGTTCCAATTTTTGCCGTTTCTGATTCCAATATGGTGCCAATGTTAATCTTGATTTCGGTTTAACTCGGTTACGCTTTTGGAAGATTTATTGCCGGCGTCATAAGAACAAGAATATTTTAAGGTTATGTTGAGCTTTTACAATCTTTTTAACATTTAAAGTTTGAAAATATATTAACAATATAAAATAACTCAAAATTATAATTTAAATAATAAATTAAGCTAAAAAAATCTAATTCAAATCTCTGCAAAAATATATCGCGGTTATCATTTTTAAACCCTTTGTTTAAACCCTCTGTAATCCTTATAGAATTTACATACAAATGTAAAGTATTTTCACATTAATCTTATATGCGTTAACGAATGTAATAAAATCCTTACAGGCTGGGGTGGAATCTGAGACAATTTGCCAGTCTCGCCCCTCCGTAAGCCCACCTATGCGTCTTTCTTATTGCCGCCTAAATCTTGAATATACAACTAAGATTAATCCCGCTGAAAGAAAGGGTGATGCAACCCTTTTGAGGGATGTTGGCGTTAAAAAAACAACTTTAAAGGATTTTTGTTTCGACACGTACAAATGTAATTTTGGTCTGTATGCATATTTATTAGCTTCAAAGCAACATCCTCTATGAAACAATCCCGAAACTGAATTTCCGAATATTATATTCGTCCCTCTACATATTCTAATGTACATATTTTCAAACATACTTATATCTTGGATTAAGGATACTGACATCTAAAGTCAGTGTTAAAGAAAACACATGTAGCAAAGCCATTTAATCACCATCAGATTAGTCGGTATTCGTCAAAAATGCGCACGATTTGAGCTACCGGTCTTAAGTGTCGTTTGACACAAAATCTTAAACAAGTACACACGTGTTCCATTTTAAGTCAATTATTGAGGTTTATTTACCTTTTTTATTGTCGTGAGAAATACCTAGAATTAAATAACGGCTTCTAGGTGATAATTGCCGGGTTAATTACAAAACCAGATACAAGTCTTTGTGTGTTTAAGGTGTTGATTTTATAAAGTGGTTCTATTCAAATGGGTGGTTAATTAATTTTGATTGATGTTTTTATTGAGTTGATGGAGCTACCGAAAGTTAAGAGCGATTGGTGTGTTTTGATTGGGGATCTGTACAAAAAAAAAAACATTTTCTTTATACATATTTTAATGACAAATAAAACAATATTGTTATGTATGGTCGTTGTGTAACACATGTACTTGTGTCAGCGGTCGATATTCATTATTTCCACGGTAGAGTACTCGCAACCCTTATCAAGGGAAGACGCCCGTTTTTTCTCGGTTTTCCCAAATAATTTATTTAGCGGGCCGCCGTCAATTTATCTCTGTGGGAGCTAATTTCGCGTCGGCCCGGTGGCTGGCTGGCGCATGCTGTAATTCAACAAATTGCGCGTCCTATTGGATTTATGGGCTCTCGCACTTGACGGAGCGCCCGGCGCCCTTCTTCCATTGTTCTTGATGCTGCGTGCATACTGGTCAACATCTGGAAATAGAATAGAATTCGTGTTACTCGCATTTGGGGTCGTCGCCCGTGCAGGCATCTTCACTATTTGTTTTAGTTTTGTAACTCAGGTTTAGTCTGGCGGCATTACGTAATGTATTGCAATAAAAAACATGTGACATCATTTTGGATTAACATATTCTAAAATTGAGCGCGCCTAACGTCAAGTGTAAGTGATGTATGGCGCTTAACGAGTATTTTTTCGTTTTCTTCCTATTCCGTTCGTGCACAGTATGTGATCACCCTTATCTCCGCAACAGTAGTAACACATAATCGTATCAATTATTCGGTTCGCGTCCCTCTTCTTTATTACTTTCCTTGACCGGGTTGGTACGAGAAGCTTTTTGTACTACTTTGACTTTTTGCGAGAACTCCCTCGAGAAACGTAGGTGTATTCTTGTTTATAGCTATAAATTACGTCCGTACTGATTGTCTTTGTGTTAAATCAAACGTTTGACCTACTTTCGTTCTAAAATTCTTGTGGGTATTAAATTTTGCCGTCATCTCATAAAATACAGGGCTACCTAAGAACATATCTAAGAAATAATCTTGCCGACTATGCCTAGAAAATATATTTTAAATAAATAAATAAAATAAAGCAATTAAATTCTCTCAAATAATAAAACATTTTGTAAGGCAAGTACGAACGTTTCTGTTATGTGTTTCTTTCTGCTGACTGCGGATCGCCAGACGACGTCCCTCTCGCGCGCGCTGCCTCGCGAATGGGCCACATCAGCAGCGCCGTATCTTTATAGAGCTGTTACAAACTAATATGCTACGTATTTTTTTTTGTTGATTTTTTTTTTCTGTTATGTTGAACTTAGGTAATAAGTTTCTGTAGGGGATTATTTTACGTAATATACAATATTACTTTTATGTATTCATTTCTTGGTAATTGATCATAGTCATTGATATTTCTTTACATAAAAAAAATTACAAACAAGTGAATATACCTAAGTCATAAGTAATGTTTATGTAAAATAGGAATCTACTCCTAATTTATTTAGTTGTTTCAATTTGTAAAAGATAATTCCATAGCATTTGTATGTTTTATTAACATAGCACATACCTTAAACTTACTTATAAAGTTTCGCAATAAGTAACACACCTAAACGATATTTGTCACACACGCAGCCGCTCTTAATATTTCCACCGTCTTTGTAAATCAGCATATGCAAAGTGGTATAGCAATAAATCTAGCTGCTCTTGCTCGTTCTCGCATCATGTTACATCTTAATTTCAGAGCCGGCTCGACGGAGCCTGGCTGCCAGAGATACAGCCTTTTATCAAATACGCATTACGCTAGAAATTAACTTTAACTGAAAAAAAATTCGCCGTTCCGTGAGCGTAAGCGATAAATAATGAAAAGCTGTTAGAATGCTGAGTTTGTTTTAACATGCCCATGGGGCTCGCGCGAAATTATTTGCATTTTAAGTCCGCCCTTGTTTATGAGAACGTATTCCGATCTGATGAAATATCGTCGTGCGCTTTAGATTTTAAATTGTTACCGACTAGTGCCAAGCGTCTATAAATACAGCTAAAAAACGTCACATGTTTCTCCTCAGCAATATGCTGAATATATGCTTCCAATTATCCTAAACCAACAGCGACAATATCGAATGTTTCATACATTGTTTGGCTAACCCCGCTTAAATTATTTATCTCGGAACCGAATAAGCTATTTGCATTTTTAATTTTTTTATGATTGGCGTTTTAATTAATTTCGCTTTTCCTTTTGTTTCAGGTGGTCGTCGCGTGTAAAGCGTTGTCGATGCTTGGTAGGTCTTAGGGCCGCACTAGTATGTAAGTTAGCGCGCTCCATGCACTCGCCGCTGTCGTGATGCATGTGTTTCGATTGTCATATTGTCGGTCGGCTCCGCACGCTCCGACGCGGTTTGACGTCGCGAGATCAAGATATCAAAATCGACTGTCGAATAAATTTTTACGCCAGCCCACACGAACGCTTAGGCAATCGACTGCCAGAGATTTATTGTCAAAATTTCCCGTTAGTAACGCTTACCGAGCACACTCCGCGTATCACTATTTCACAAATAAAAGAACCAGCTCGGATGAAAAATACGCAATTCGGTCTTCGCTTATTTATCGCTTAGCTTGACTTACATACGAATACATTATGTTAATAAGGAGATGATATTAAATAGTCGAGTCGATTAATATTAATCTACGGCATCGATGTGTTGCGTAACTGGTGCGGAATGAGACGTGAGCCTGCAGTATATCGGGATAGAACCATTAGAAAGCGTACAGTTATTGTCCAGACGACATGGCGTTAGTTGTGAGGCTGTCGCTATCTGTCGGGGTGATCTGCTATCATGTTCCATCGGGACGGTGGCTGCTCCGCGCTAGGAATAGGTCGAGTTCCCGCGTACTGTTCCGTGATATATTGTTCCGCATCTCCCTGTATAAATCTTGAACGCCTGCTGAGGTACACGGGACACGGCCGCCGCGCCGCAACTCCGAGCTTCAAATGGAATTGTGTTTTTATTTATCGTGCGAATCGTGCCCCACTATCGCTCACTCGAAATCGCACTTTATCTGCCAAAACGCGGTGTCGAACCGAGGTGGGTTTTACAGCTCTTTATAGTTACTATTTTTGTTTGTATTATTGTGATGCCGATTATACGATTAGGTAAATACAGTATGGAATTATTTGTGATGGAAGAATTGCCAATAGTTCATATGTAGACAAGTTCATATCTTTAAAGTCTTTGGTAGCGAGCTGAAGTTATTGCACAAGGAGTGTGAATACACTGCGACTAAGGGATTTCATCTTAATATTAATGTAGTAGGTATTGTGATGTAGAGTTTGTAATACTCAATGTTTGACCAGACAACGTTATACGAAAATTGACTAAGATTATAAGTATATCAAGTTCGTTCTCACTATCATAAGCTCATGTCGCAGTGTATGTCGAAACAAATTATTGTAATGTAAATATTAAGACTAATATATGTGTACTTGTAACCGAAATCTGATGTACAACGTCTGTATACGTCTTTGAAACGCAAAATAGTGATACATTTACAGACTTACTTACAATATATTTTGCTGGCGCGACGCATACGGCAAATGTATACTTTACCATAATTGTATGTATATTTGTGAGATAATTGAATGAATCAATTGAAAATTGAAGACGAACTTTCGTGCCTACCAATTTTTCTATTAATGTATTAACATTGAAGTCCATTGCGTCTCGCCAGAAATCCTATACGTAACTACAAAAGCTTTAGTATGAAAAAAAAAATATTCCATTTATTAGTCGATAGCTTAACTTATTCTTAGAAACATAGATTACCTATAGTCACTTAAAATGACATGAATCAAAACTAGTTGTGCCCAGTATACGAATAGCTAATTAAATTTAAGTAATAGATAATGTAATTTATTTTAAGATACAGTAGTGGTAATATTTTTGGATTCCTATAAACATATACGTAATTTTTTCTTCTGTATAATGTAGTTACGATGCGATAGATCGAGTAAAATTTAATCGAGATTCTTTCGGCACATTTATTTTTAATTAACGCCCTTCGAAGTGCCAAATTATTTTTTTTATTAACATCGATTCATCTTATTACCTCTTTATAGTTCCTTTTTAACATAATAATGATTTTATTGTGTTATTTTAAACAACGATCGTAATGTTGTGTACTTTGCACTACTTAACTGAAAGAATCTTGATCTAAGTTTTATTGATGAACTTTTGTTACATATTGTAAATAATAAATACTTATTTATAAAGCTTCTTAATAAATAATCACAAATTTATTGTATACTATCCAGGGAATTCGAAATTCGTACACTTGTTTTAATATTTCACAAATATTTTGCGGCATTTTGAAACTGATAAGTTTACAGTTCAACGAAATCGTTAATTTATTTTAATTCGAAACGTGCTCATGAATGTAATACGTAAATTTTGTCCTTTACGAAGCATTTGTCATACGTAAATAGGTAGGCCCAATTTTATTGTAATGTAAAATAATTATAATATAGTCATAAATGAAGAGAAATACTTAAAAACTCGAGGGATTCTAGTGTAGAGAATGATTTAAATGTTTGTGTTTCATGATTGTAACTGTGTGAAAAGTTATGTAATATTATATTACCTATCAATACCTATTATTATGAATGGAAACGATATTATAATTTTTTGTACAATATCGGCTACAGTGCGAGATGGATCTGCATTAAATAAAATTCTGTTACTGTACAAGACGCTTTTATTTTTTATACAAATTACCTCAATTATCTCCCTTAATGGACAAACTGAAATCCTTTTTGGGCGTCAAGCCAAATTAAAAAAGGATCGTTGATGTAAATGGAAGATATAAGAAATTGTTGTTGCTAAGGATCATTTCGGAGATGGATTTCAGGAATGAAAACATACTTTATATTTTAAGTCTAACACCAGCACAAACTTACACACGAAATTATTTGTAGACCTTAAGGCACACGTTTCTAGTCGTACGCCCTTGACATGTCATGGACATACCTTAGCCGATTTCTCATTTATTTAGCAAAGTGAGATGAAGACTTTATGAATTCGCTCTTCTAGAAAAATACTCTTGAATATTGTCCAGAATGGCGCAAATTTCATATCACCTTTTTCTTATACCAAAATGAACTTTGGACTTATAAAAACAGCTTACTAAGTATACCTAAATAATCTACCGTCAGGTTATTAGCCAATGAGTAATAAATTCGTGTCATTTCATAAATCATAAGGTGCGCTTAGCTCATAAATTTTAAAGCATTACCCCAGAAGTAAAGACATCACTACTTATACCGTTAAGAGGTGGTATTAAGAATCACACATTATTTTTAGACAAATATAATCATTTGAATATATCGAGAGAAAGATCATCAGAGTTGTATAAGAAAAATCTTATCATAACTGTTTAATTGGTATTTTGACCAGAACAATTTTGCCAAACACATTGAAGGCAACAAAATTCGGTTTTTGTTTGCCCCTTTTTGTTCTGTTTGAAGTTTGTATGTTATAATTAAAATTAATACATACTTTTTATTAACCCTTCAATAAAAGACAAAGTTCATGACGTAGCCCTGGTAAACGATGACAAAAAAAATGAACTAGTTTTGATCACGAAAAAATAACAACCCAGCCTAAATTCTCAAAAATCCACCAACAAAACTCAAAATAATAAAATTGAACGATTGCTTGGAAAAACCTAATGCATAATACATACAGACGAACGGTAAAATAAAGTAGTGTACACATAGAGAAAAGTAGCCATGGTGTCGTGCCAAACAGGAAGCGTGCATGCGAGGCCGTCGGGATGTGGGGTTCGATTCTCTTGCTATGCGATTCTAGGCCTTATTTACAGTAGCATGTATTTAAAAATGTTGTAAATATATTTTGAGAGGATTATTTGTGAGGCTCCTTTAGGAGTGTAAGAATTGTTGAGGATTTATGAGAAACAAGTATTGGTTATGTTAGAAGACACTAAAAGTTAAATTGTAACAAAAAGGTACAAGATTAAATTATCAATGTTCTTCTGAAGAGAAAGGGCTACAAGAACATGCTAATTTACCAGAAATCCTGATACAAGTGACTCTCTAGATTCTAGTAGACACAGGATAAATTAAGGACTTAAGATATTTGTAGCACCTCATATGTATATATATAATCATATATCATATATATATATTTTAATTCTAGAAATTTTAATACACTGACATGTTCTTATGAATAACTTTGACCAGGTGTCAGTTAAAACCGTGTCAACAAGTTTGCAAATTGGATAATTAAGTATTTGTAATTATGTATATTTTATAGACTTGCACGCATAATCTAGGTAAAATACAAGAACACCTGTTAATAATGAAAACTTTTTGGCAAAAGTAAGAAACAAGTGAATTTATTTAAGCTTTTGAACAATAAAATTTATCAGATCTCTGTATATAATCTGTCTAGACAGATATATTTAAAAATATTAAATATCTAATTGCTTTAATTCAACATTCGTGTAGACGATATTCCAGAAAACATGTCATTAATTGTAAATCATGAAAAAGGAGCATCTTGAGTAAATAGACGTAAGAATTAAAATCAACATTTACCACATTCACCTAATAAACAACTCAAACTATTCTTACCGAACTTGACAGAAGTACCAACGTAGCTAGAACATACAAAATCCCTTTAGGGATTTCTAACATTATTTATAACTCAAGAAACTAAGCTCCATTTTTTATAAAACACCTAAATTTCGTGGTCCGTCTGTGGGTCGCTATAAATCAGGGTGTATTCGGCGGATTACCGCAAGAGTAATGACTCCAGTCCACCTGCTGAGGGACTGCTATTATTTAGCTATTTGCTCAGCCGTATGCCTCTTGGAGTATCTAACCTATTTGGTGCGTTTTCGATGAGCGTGCAGGTTTTGTTAGCCGAATAAAAACTTGCTTGATCTAAAGTCTCAGCCGGCCTTACTAGTGATTGCAGAGTTTAAGACATGATTCTTAAATACCACCATTTATGAACGTTACCCACAAGATATAAAGTGTTTTTTTATTGAGAAGTTGTTTGGTGGGTACCTAAAGAAAATTTGTTTTATCTGTGCTTCGAGTACTGGTCTACCGGCAAATAAGCATGAATATGACGGTATATTTATTATCAATAGGAACGGAAGCAAAAATGTTGTGTTTTTAAAGTTATTCCGTGTTAGTTAGGTTACTTTCATACTATTAGAATTTTATAAAATGAGAAGCGAAACGATAGAACTACCTAATTAACCTTAACTGAGTAAAAGTATTGTTGGTGTGGTAAAGGTGTTAAAAATCAAACGTAAGTAACTTTATTTATTAAATTATTTCTTAAAGTCTTCTCCTTATTCAGTACCTGCTTTCGTCAGAGGATATTAAGATAGACCCTATTCAATTACACTAGAATTTGTTTATTAATAGATTTATATGAAAGTGTAGAAGCGTAAATCAAACTGATGGAGGATATGAGCAATAATTTATTGGACGTCTTAGAATCCGTTTGATGGATAGTATTGAGCAACTGCGAATTTTGTGTAATGAATACCTAAGTAGATATATCTATTTATAATATCTCATTTACGAGGACTTAGGTAAATACCTAACTCAAAATAAATTAATATAAAATTGTAACACAGGAATTTCACGTCATTGGAGTTACACAAAGACAAACTTAAATTGTATTTATAAAAAAAATGAAAATGAATTTGTTGTAAAATTAAAACACTTGATTTAGAAAAAGTACGACCTTTCGAATAGCTAAGTGCCACATAGATTGAAAAATAAGGCTTAATACCTTAATATTAAAATAATATAAGCTAATCACTATCTGTTATAAAAACCTTATTAGAATCACAACAACAACAAACTTAAAGGATATTCCTACAAAAGTTAACAACTAGTCAAATATTTGGACTGTTAACAAAATCATTTCATAACACAAAACTGAATAAACAGAATCAAATGACACCGCGTAACAAAATCTCTTCAAAATTAAGGTCGGTTTCGGATAGTATTTTATGTTGAAATTAAGGCTCCTGTGAAAGGCTTATAATGAACGGGCTAATTAGCAACGTGAGACTCACTTTATTAACTGGGTTGCCTCGGAAGGTTGGTATCGGATTTTGGTACTTGTTTAATTAGGCATTTTCTTGTTTTTGTTTAGGTTATATGACCCTAGTTAACCCTGGTCTTATGGTTTTAGGAGATAAGGAAGGTGGGGTTAAGAAATGTTGAGAAAGATTTATTTAAGTAATATATTTAGCGATACATAATTATGTTCATGAGACAAGCTGTAGGAATGGTAATAGACACAGTTTAACATTTTTGCAAATTTGAAATCTCAAGAAAATTTGATGTTAAGAAACAGTTTGGATTGCCAAACACAGTTTTTTTTAATGTAGCTGAAACATATTAAAGTGTACCTAAAGGGGCAATTGATAGTACAAGACAGTAGATTATCAAATAGTCGCATCAATCGAAATTCAAATCATCCAATTCTAAAATAAACAAAAGAAAATCACACAACACTCAAAGTATCTAACCCTCAAAAACAAGAGACGATCAAGCCATATCCTAACATTATTCATACATGGAGTGCATGTCATACAACAATTTGCCGCGTAAAATCTGCACAGAGCGCGGCTATCTGTGCGTGCGCGCCGCCATATTTCGCGGGCAGCGGACATATTGAGTTATCTTAATTAGCCGGGAGGCAACCCGCCACCCGCGCGATCAGGATGATACCTATGGAGCTGTGTACCTATGTTCAAGATTATCTAGTTGGTATCGGGTTGACTAGTCTTGCTTGTGCGTGGGTTCGATTTCGTTTTTGGTTGCTGTTTCAAGGTATAGGTCGCTGTTTGTTGCGAATTAGATAATTTTTGTCAGTGGTGAAAATATTCTTATTTAAATTTATTTATTAACAGAGATAAAATAAACCGCTTGTAAGTTAGATGGGTTATCAAATCTGTACCAGTGACAATAATCGACTTGATTCAAACTAGGTATATAATATAAGAAATAATAACTTGAAATACAAATTTAATTATCAAGCATTCCATATTCTGAATATATTTTAGCATTTGCATTAATTAACTAAATCAAAACCATTTCTATTTCCAACAGTGTGATTCGTATGCACACTAAAAATATTATTATATTAATATTCATATACGTGTAGTTGCCACATAAATCCTTCTGTCTACAATATCAGGCACAGCAACTCCCGCGCAGTCGGGGCCCGAACACGAGGAAATAAAGACAATATGGAAGAGAATATTAATAAATATACTTCGCAATATTGTATCCAGCCAGTACTAAAAAACAAAAAGAAAAACATGTAACTGACATAACTGTCAATATTCAAAAAAGGAACATAAAAAACGAGACAAATTATTCAGCCAGTGTTCTAAAGAGTAAATGCAGGAAGCGGTTTTAATCTATTAAGTAAAGAGAACGGGCTTAGCAACAATGTCTATCCAGCCAGTCCTTATAAAGCCTGAAAATGTCCATTAGCTATTAAACATGGCTGCCCTTATAGACAGGTACAAGCATCCCGTGGAATTTTGTCACGATCGACACTTTGGAGATGTAGAGTCTTCATACTTATATGGGTAGGTATAATAATATGTATATTTGCAAACTTATTGAAAACTATAAGAAGTCCCATGTCAATGAATATTGAAATAAATGCGAGGAGTCGATTCAAGTAAGACGAAGTTATGTGACTAAATTAGGTGATTTTGGCAGATTAGCTCCTAATAAATGTCTTAATTAAAAAAAAATGTCCGATGGGACTGGCCACTGAAATTCGTTTCCAAATTTAAAAAGTCTATTGCTATATATATCTGTTACTTCTGTACACATGGATTACTTTTAAAATATAATAAATTAATAACATACAATTTCAATTAAAAATAACTTTATATCTCTAAACCACTTTATCATTCAAACTCAAAACAATTCACTTCCATGCCAACATTAGGTACAAAACCTACCGTGGTCTATGCCCAGGCGCCATACCCCTGTTTTCATAAACAACTGCCCTAGAGTTCGTTGTTCGAATCGTGAGCCGAGATAAGATAGGCTCGCGCGTGCGCAGTGCCCCGCCGCGACCGCTAATTAAGTCTTTAGCTCCGATATGATTTTATAGTTTATTTGTTAATAGATTGTTACAAGTTGAATTTGCTAGATGTAGTGCTGACGTGCCGATAAATAGAGCTGTTCGAATTGCTTTTTGTTCTTCAGTCCAAGTTGCATTTTAAATTTTTATTTATTAAGTGATTTTGGAATAAATAATCCCATATTGAAAAATGTACATACAGACGAGTGTCTGCTCCCTTCTAAGACAATAGAAGATACGCAGGATTATTAAAAGTTTATTGGCCTGCTTTGGATGATGTAGTTTTATGGCTTTACAGCCTTATCAAAAAGTTCCCAAAAATTTCAAAAACTGAATACTAATACTATTCAATCTGTTATGACGCAAAATCACCGCAAAATTCGCAAACAAATGAACTTTAACAAATTCTCGAATGAAAACAAAAGTCAGGTGGAATGTTCTAAGCATAAAAATGTTCAAAAAATGTATTTTAAATAGAACAATAAGTCTAACTCTTGTTTGCGTTAGTAACAACAAAACAGCTTTATACTGCGGGTATGGGGGTAGACAAAGCCGCTTGTGGCCGCCTGTCATAAATGCATGATTTACGCAATTACCTTGCAAAGACGACGATAAATTACTGTTCATTTCACGACAATAACATACAAATTTATTGGTGCACTCATAAAACAAAACGAGTCTACATTTCAAACCTTATTACTAAACACATAAAGACTATGAATTCTGATCGTCAAAGTAGTAGCGGTAATGTTATCTTTGTTGAGATGTAAGACCTGATTATTCACAGATATTGTATCGGGTATTACCACCCGCTAACTTGAGGTGACGCGAAAGAAATTCTTCATAATTTTCCATTATATCTCAAAGCGACAATACAAGTTTTTAGTATTAACGATACCTATACTAAAAATTAAAGGTGTTATTGTGTATGCGGTTTTTTGAAAGAAAACGTGTTTTTTGTCACATTAGGTTCGCATTTAAAGTACTTTTAAAACGTAAAAGGAAACCATTGCCAAATACGTTTAAGGAAATAATTGTTACGATGTTTTGTCAAAATTATCATTCTTGTTCTTAACTTATCAATAATTGACATGAATAACATCGATACCAAAAGTCCTCGAATAAATGACTTAACTTTTTCTTTAATGTCTATATATATATAATAAATAAAAAAAAAAAAACAGTAACTATCAACTTCGAAAATTGCGTTTTAAGACTAAGTAGTTTAAATGTCGGATAACGCCAAATTCCAGGCATTTAAAAGAATAAAAAAATCCATAAACCATAACGTTAATCTTCAATGCTATTTATAGCATCAATTGTTCACAATATAAATTAAAATAAATTTAAGTATTGTCAAATCACGTATCGTCGGTGTCACTGATGTTTCCACTTGTTAGCGAAAACCCCATATTATTGTCGTATACATACAAAGCAGGACAATCTGTCCTTGACTGTACCGCTTGCCTCAAATCCTTGATCCTCAATTGTTTTTATATTATAATAAAACAAAAGAATGTGTTGATTCTGCAGTTTGGGATATCGTACAACAGTTGAAATTGCTATGTTTGGACGCTTGCCATAACACCAACCAACGGTCTAATGAATTTACAAAATGATTGTCTGTGTTGGTACTAAGACTTGTAGCCAGGATTTTTACTTGCTTTAGTCAAAAATAAAATGTACAGTTAAAAGAATCCTTATAAAATTAATTGTAACGGATTTTTGTATAGGCCGTTTTTCTTAAATATTGATTTAAAATGTTAAATTTTTATACAAAACTTTATTGATGCTAAATTGGTTATTTTTGTTTAAGTAATCTTTAGCCCATTTTTTTCTCATATTTTTCGTAGATCCAACCTTAATCAACTGAACCAGGAAGTCATAATCAACGAAAACAATTATAATATCATAGTTTTAATCATACATGAATCCCAGTTCACAATAAACCGATCATTCATCACCAACCACCGCAGCAGCAAAACTTAATTATTCCGAAGACGAACAAATCAACATGACAAGCTAAGTGACCTGCTTAGCAAATACAGGACTCAAACCATCCTAATGTGTTGTCAATCATTCTGCTTCCACTCACTCATGGTTTGAATAGCAACACGTTTTTTGTTTACAACACCTGAATAACAATTTGTTGATGTGTCATGTCTTCATGATTCGTTAGACGGAATTCCTTAATAGCTGCTTAATTCGTGTGTACTTAGGTTTGGCGGAGATTTGGTGAATTTAATGGAGACATAAAGGTTTGGAATTGAAGGTATTTCAAATTGATGTGGAAAAAATATGGAGAGAAAGACTTTCTATGTATGGATTAGGTATTTATACATTTACGTCATATGAGATCAGGGTATCTAACATCAAATGGTTTGGTGAGATAAGGTATGCACCTTATCTCACCAAACCATTTGATGTTGTTTCCTTAGAAAAGGTTTTCCTTCTGATCAAGAAGGTAATTATGTCATCCTTTTTATGAGCAAAAACACAGTACTCAAATTTTAAAAGTTGATTCCTGCTAATAGAAAGTAGGAATCGAAAACAAAGTTTTTTAGGACAACTGATTGTATTTCTAGTCGTTACTTGCCTATTACTCACCATCAAAAGCACCGCCAGCCGATCGGTATTGGCAACAAAGCAAACCAATAAATCATCGACGTGGGCTCAACAAATCAATAACACTTAGAGAAAACAATTATCACTTACAACAACCACAAATCACTTTACAAAATTCAAAACCAGTCGACTATTACGCAAATAATTTGTCAAATAACAATTTATTGACTCATAACGCTCGAATCAATCAATCAGAGATGGTGAGATACGGCAACACTTCCCTTCTGGTACACTGCGGTAGGTATCGTGGCTTAGATTTAGATTTCCGATTGATATTGATAGGCGATCGGTCACGTACCCAGCAGTTTGCCTGCCGACTGCTAATTAACAGGATTTTACTCGGGCGCCTTCGATGACGTCACCCTATTGTACTGTTCAGTGATATGTTTAAAATAATTTGCGCGTTTTGGCTAGCCGTGTGTTGTTAATCCGATATCCGGTTATGTAATCAATAACTTGGTTGTGTCTGGTGATAGACTGGCTAAAGTATCACTTAGTCTTGTAGTCGTTTGAAAGTGTCTTCGCCCGATTTCGTTTTCTGAAGACCATATTATTGATCCTGCATTAAATTTGTTAGAAGATAGCGTTTTATATATATAAAATGAAGTGTTGCAAGTAGCTTGATAATCTTAGAAACAATGTCTTTTAATCCATTTATATTTTAAAATGAAAGACACGCGCAGAAAATAAAGAAACTGAATTCTTAAACATTTTTACCTTAGTCGATGGTGACTGAATTTAGATTTTAATACGGTACGTTCTTAGATATTTCACAAACGTAACAAGCCGGCGACAGTTTTGACACATTCTAAAAATGCTTTATTCATAACTTAGGACCCGTACAGGAAATAACAAGGTTTCTATTTTGAGCTACCTTAGCTATACTAAATAGTTGCATAATGTTTTTATCTATTGTTAAGTTTGGCGCCGTCGGTCGATGACTTTTGGTGCGCACATCCGAATATAGACGTAGGTAAGTGTTGGAAACAAATGAAAATATGCGACAATCTAATTATTTTTTTGTATTTATTGGTTATGTACAAAAGTTGTTTGCGAAGACTAGATAATTTTGAAGCGATTAGTGCAAGACTTTCGATTAGTGCAGTTCTTTAACCATTCAAGATCTAAAGTTGGCTATCAAAATACACTCATTTTTTAAATTATTCCGACATATAAGTAGGTTCTATGTTTAGAGGTATTGAGTAAAAATAATTATGTAAGATTTCAGTACAATGAGATTCAATATGCTAACGTTGCAAAAAGTACCCAAAAATCATATTTTTTTTTGCAAATATATAAAAACTTTATGCGAAAGTGTTTAATATAATGTCTCCAAACATTTCTAGCACTAGTATCTAAGTAAAATTCCTCCTATCCCCAGATGCACATTCTACTTAAGAATCACTGTGTCGTATTTACACATTCACTTGTTAACGCCTGTTGCTAAGCGCTTACAAATTCTTTTGACACAGTTTGACTTTACGTCATTCGCTAAAGTAGTTAAGCCGTTACTAGGAGTCTAATTAAAACCACACAAATACGTATGGATGAGGTTAAGCTGTATTCACTGAGATACTTCGGAATACTTCGGATCGATTAGTAATTAGTTTCAGACTTTTTGCTTTAGAGAGAATGTTAAGTGGTGAATCTTGGAAGTGTCACTTGTAATTGTCTCCTTAGCTTTCTTAAATTTGTGAGTTAATTTGCCATTACTCACTGTTTTTAGTGTGAAGTTACGGTACATAAGGACTCACAATTGAAGGACAGGAATTTAGGTACTTCATCTAAGTTATTGTTAAACTTACAATATTGTATCTGTCATGCCCGTCCTGCACCACCACCGCCAACCTCTAGGACTTAATAGAAGCCAGCGACAAAGCCATAACAGTGGCGACTTTCTGGGAAAACAAAGTTTAGTGATCATTGACTCGAGAAGAAGAAGAAGAAGAAGACTAATAATATTTCGTCAACTATCAATCCCACTGAATTGACAAGAATATGTTTACTGAGTGGGTTTTACAAAATATGTTCTCTTACCGTCTTGTTCTTTACACGTGTACCTACTTGTAGAAAACGCTTCTGAATTTGAGGAATTGGTAAGACTGGGACGACATCAGAGATGAAAGAAAGAAGTTAGATCACTAAGTAGTTTTTATTATTCAAAATGTACATTTAACTTAAATAGCATCTAAGATTCATTGAAGCATGAACTAATAAACTAGCACTATTAAACTCAATACCACAAATCCGAACCAAAACCAATAACTCAAAATATAGTGTTTAATTGAAATTTGAAAATCCCAAAACTACTCAATAACAATACCCAAATATGGCATTACTGGCTGGGACCACCACATAAGCCTTAATTAAATAAAATTGAAATGAAAACGCCAAATGGATTTTGCGTGCTTTCATTAATGGTGCGTTTCGTATTATTTTCGAACATTTATTATTGTGTATGTAATACGAATGAACGTTATTCATGTCTCGCTTATTAAGCTGCTTCAAAAACAACATGTTTTCATTAACGACCGTGTGCAACGCTATTGTTTTGTACTGTTTTAGTTTATGTTTAAAATCTGTTGTAATGGAACTGTACTGTAGATATCAATTTGTTGTTTAATGTGATTAGTATGGTTCGTTATCATTTGCGGTGCTGTTATAGGTACTTAATCTAGTGGGTGTCATTATTCGGTTTGTTTAATGTACAGGGATAGAATTTAGCTTCATGTCGTATTTGTATTTGATTTCAATATATTGCACTCTGCTATATAATGTTCTATGTAAAGTTAATGCTTTAAATGAACTTTTCCCATGTTCCCTATAATACCTTCACGCTGAATCCCAAAGAAGAATAAATCTTCATCCTGAGAACCGTTTCAATAAAAACGATCTGAATACTTGATACATGTACAACCTAATTCACAGTCTCACAACCAACAATTAAAATTCATTCATACGAACTCGGAAAACTGTAATAAGATAATCTGGCCGCATTCAACACTACTACGTGTGAATATTTGATAAGCCACATGTTAGTAAACAAAGATAAATAACAGTGAAATTTAACTAACCCCAAGCTGCCTCCGTGTTTATAATTCGTAATGACGTAGGAAAAACACTTGGACGGGGCCTAGCAAACCGTATGAAGACTAAAAATAAGTAAATGTGCGGAATTGTTAATGCAACCGGTATATTTAAATTCACCTCAACGGGTCGCTTCGTTGCCGTTGCAGCGGTTGGGTTAAACCGACGTATACACGGCTTTTCTCTTACATGTCTCATGTGGATTTTGAAATTTAGTATGTGAATACTGAATGGTAATGATGGCACTTGTGTTTTTTTTTATTTGTTGATGGTTGGTTGAATAGTTATTGATATTTGCCATATGATTTTCATATGATCAAGTATACATTTGTCGTCAATTGTAAGTCCATACTTCAGTGGTATTCTTTTTTGCTTATCTGTAGTTGCCTATCATGAATTAACGCTAAATTATTTAAAGCTAAGAATATACAGAATACTTTTTTAAATTATCAATTAAATTAATAACATAATTGTGTTTTGTATAATATGTATATTTACTTTCCAAATCTAATACCAAACACCAAGCTAACTCCAAAAAAGATCTATTTATTACATTTTAAGTTGTTTACCGGCCAGTGTTTGCTAGACAATGTCCCCAAAACATTTGTTAGGGAGAGCCGCGTAATTTTTTACGCGAAAAACACAGCAATGCGGTACGTTTTACAAAAAAAAAGAGATGAGAATAAACAGACGAGGAATGGCGCGAGAGAGCGCTCGAATTTTGAATACAAATGTAAATTAGTATCTCCACTAATTACCTCGGTAGACACGTCCAGGGCCATGCGTCTTGCCGGCTTACTGAGAACGTTCATTTTTTTCCAACGGCGAAATCTTCGGCCATTTTTCACGTTAGTATCAAAGCGTAATTTAGCGTAGTGTGTGGAAATTGAGGGTAATTAACGAATTAGTTATAGCTATTGCTACTGTTAGCAGGTTTCTTTTGTGATTTTGTTAGAAGCTATTTGATTGTAGAAGAAATGTACCTAGTAGAAATAGATGCTGATATCTGATCATTGTGACATATTTATTACCTTTATCGTAGGGTTTTAAATTAGATGTATTAAAATAAAAAGCATATTAAAATGTAGGAAAAAAAGACCTAAAACTTCTTTTATTTTTATACTTGGTGGAAATTACAACTTAAGTGTATTTAACATGTATTTAGAAGCAATATTTCGAAGGTACCAATTTTTTGGATTTCTATAACCTAATACTAAATATAGGTCCATCGTCACCAGTCTGTGTTGAGTTATTTACTTGTACCCACATAAAATATAAATGACAGAACACAAAGTACCAAAGAACTGACTACCCTACAATGTCCATTAAAACATTCGCGAAATCAACATAAAATTAGACTACACGTCAGCGCCAGACAGAAATCTCTTTTAAATGTTACTTATAAATGTTAAAAAAAGGATTTACATATAGAAACACGGCTCTCGTTTCAAATTAACACACAATTAGTTAGGAACTCGTCAAGCCGGTGGTCAGACATTACTTGGTATTCTGTCTGTGCTCAGCCCTCAAGTGTCGTTCTTTTAACCCATTATTAATCATCATCTGCGTGCCACCCTTTTCATCGCCGCTTCTTCAGTGGACAGTGTTTTATGTTGCTTTTATAACGTGCGATGGATGTCGAATGTGATAATGTTTGGATAGATTTGTTTGAGTAGAAAGTGAAGTGGGAATTGTGTTGTGTTAGTGACGGTGTGAAGGTGCTGGCAGCGTTTGCAGATTATGTGCAGGTATGTTTAACCTTATTTTGCATGCTTTTCTAATTATGAACTTCTTGTTGATTACGTTATTTATAATCCTATTTTTATAGGTACACAGCAAATCATTATCGTATTAAATCCTGCTTAGATACAATTAAGTATAGTGTTTGTACTTACAATTTTGTAAGCACATTTCTCCAAAGGTACCTTCAACAGTGAACAAGCACGAATCATGATGATCATATTATTATGATACGATTTAACTTTTATTACATAATCTTTTAGGATTACCTTATCAGTTTTAAATTCGTTTTCTGATAGCTTACTAACAAGTAAGAAGATGGTCGTTTATTTTTTTATTTATTAAACTATTAGTAGCTTCATAACGTTATTTCATACGACAATAACGAAAATCTCGTCACCAAAATCGTAGAGTATAAAAGCCACGGACGCACCCCGTCCGTCGGAACTTTATAAAAACGTTATTATCTTTTATTTTTCACGTTCCCAATTTGCATGTCCCGTTTCAGAGATGATGCGCTATGAAATTATGCTCTAAAAGTTATTTATTATGTCTGTGCATAAGTTAACTAAGGAAAGAAATTAAGTATTTTCATATTTATTTTATTCTAGAAGTGTTGGATAGCTGTTATGTATTAATATTCATGTGAAAACACTCTTATTTGTAATAATACCAAGCTTTTTATTTGTAAATAGGTACTTTAAGAAATATTTACTTTAAAATAATTTTGATATTGATTTGAGGAACGTAGAAAACAAATACCTGTTGTTTTGGGTCTTAATATTAAATTTTTGATTTTATTTGTGGACATCGTTTTTGTACTCACTTCACAAGCCCGCTATCTTTTATACATACGTAACATTACTATGTAAAAAGTTTGAAATTCGAACCAAAAAATCCATCTTGAATCCTGAAAAAAAAACAAAACAATTAACGAAAAACAAAAATCCTGATTTCATTACCGACCAACCAGCATTTAATCATAGTTACCAAACCTTTTGTTCTCTTTGTTCTAAATAAGAGATACAATTACATACAAGCGTACCCGGGATGACGTCATAAATCTAGGGGTGAAATTTAAAATTTATTTAGAAGCAAATGCGGAGTTAATTTTTTAGTGAATCACCGGTGGCCCATTTTGGTGATTAACTTTTTTGGGACAGCTGATACGTTTTCAGTTTAATGGAAAATTTAATTTTTGCTTATTGTTTGGGGATTTAAGTTTAATAGCGAGAGAGACTTCTAGTGTTATGTTACGGAAATGTGTATGTTATGTTTTGGCAGAGATTTTTATGATGTTTTAAATTTGTTTATGGTATTTTTACGTTATTTTAAAGGTTGTGGAGGTTTTCTGTTGTTATGCGTCCTTATGGATAACAAAAAATGAAAATATTTTATTTATTGAATCTAATAACTCTTTCTGGGTTGGGTCATAAAATACAGAGAGTTTATTATTTTTGTCTCATGACATAAAAGTTTACATCTAATATATACCTTTCTGCCAAGGCTAACTCGACATTTTTCGGTACCTAAAAAGGTATTTATCGATTATATTTCGAAAAGGATTTTTTTATGCATTTTTATTTTTCATTGCTATATTTTTTAGACATCTAACTTTACATAGCTAATCCTTACTAAATAGTAGAGACTAATTGTCACAAACCGTCTCCACTCTCGTGGGGTCCTACTGAACTCGGAGCACGCGCTACTTACGACAGCTTTACAACTAGTCTATTTTTAGAGGCACCTCAAAAAACACGCAATGTACGCATAAATTTAATGCCTAACACTTAACATTCCTCTTGGAGACAAAACCGCTGACTGGAACACTGATCGTGGAATGACGTAAATAGGTTTATAGGGTAAATTGACGCGGCTGTTCTAGATGTTTACTTTGAACCTTCATTTGTGTAAGAAATATTCACCAAATTATATTTATGTTCATAATTTTATAAATGAAAATAGCTTTCTAAATAATTTAATGTTTATACCTAAATACTTATTTTTAACTGGATTCAGAAGCAAGAGGTTCTCAATTCGACTAGGTTTGATATTTTATTTTTAAGCGATATAGTCGCTTATGTTTAATTAACAAAAAAACTTTTTTATTCCATATACATTTTATGTACACCGGTTTCTGTTTACATTAATTACATGTAGGTAGTCAATGAAAATGCAATCTTTCACTAATGTATGATTAAACGTCCTCAATTGTTTTTAGTCCGTGATATAAAATCACGGACTAAAAACAATTGTCTTCCAGTTGATATTGAGGATCTAGGTTGCTATTGATTATCAAATGAACAAATTAATCTATTGCCAACAATACACAATAAAAGAATAGCAAGAGTCAAGTTTGCCCAAGCGCCATAAATTATAATGTAGTTACTAAGAATCTTAATAAAGCGGCTCTTTAGCTATTTGTTATAAATGACGAAACAAAAATAAGGACTGAATACTTAATGCCCGCCAAAGGGGTCCAACTAATGTGTTTGCTATGTCACTCGAAGGCAATTCTGAGCTCCATACGGATTTTACATTAGAAATATTGCGTAGCTCTGCAGTTAAATATTGGCAATTACATTTTAGCGATACGCGAAAATGCTAGAGTAATTTATTCTTTCGAATGCTTATAAATTTCTGGATTATTTCAGAAGGTTTTGTTACCAAAGGAAACTTTGTAATGCTGAATTAATGGAAATTCGGCCATTGGTTGTTTTCGTATAAGGAGGTTTTAGTAAAGGTTGAAAATATATGGCGATGGGTATTTGTATTTAAACTTAATATTTAGGCTGAGATTAACTGAACTGTGTTAACATTACTCCAAGTTTAAATAAGTACATACCTTACTTTAAGATTAATTTACCTTAAGAGCAATATATTTAGGTCTCAAAAAACCTAACTGAATCGTTTATCATTTGTTGACTCTTTTTTCTCCCCATCTACGAAATGATCGCCTATGAGCTATCATCTAACATTCAACTGCATTGCACTTACAACAAAAACAACTAATACTATTTCTAGTAAACCAAACTAAGACGATCGTATACCACCAGCAATGTTAAATACCAAGGATCGGTCAGACAGACACATTAAAGTGCACTAAAGAAACCGCTCCAAGTACTAGACTTATTTGCCAAGTTACCGAAATGCTCGAGACCAAGTATTGTGGTTAATTGTTTAATGATGTGCTTAATAAGTACTGTTTATGTAGCGAACTTTGAAGTTTAGTGCATGTGTTAATTGATGATACATTTAGTGGAGCAACATCTTTTGTTGGACCTACTGTAACTGTGTCGTTTGGGTTATTAACGCAACGGACTACAGTAATCTGTCTATTACTTGTAATTTTTCTCATATAAGTAAGTTGTATTCGAATTAATCCTCGGAAAGATGCTCATTTTAAATGGTCAGCATCAATTCTTTATTTATTTCCATTCCATTAAAATTATTAAATGGAAAACAAAGAGAAACCCCCACTTATCAAGCTATAGATTCACCGCTATTTATTCGAAACACAGTTGAAGCAAATATAATTCGCGTTAAACCCCCATAAAAATCCGTCGTCGGGGCGGTAGGATGAATAGACCAGGCCACATTCAGCGAGCTCATGAAAAGAGCGACCAAAAACGAATATATTTCGAGAGAGAAACCGCTGAAATACGTCCACCGGTCGCCACTCGTGCGCCGTAAAAAATATCTAGAAGAGCTATGTTATGTAACAGAGCGTAGTTTGTTATTGAAATATTAGTCCACTTTCCACTATTTAAAACAACTCAAGAGACACAATTCAAAGTATTGTTTGATAATGACTTTTCATCCATTTATCTAATCTACCCTTTGCATAAAAGTTATTGCCCTTCCGTAGGTGCTACTATCAGAAGCCAGCAACATTAGCAATACATTAAATACTACATAATAGAGTTTGCGCTATAGATGCACCACTTGTCTACGTTTTGTGAAATGGTTCGGTAATATCGATATTCAAATATAGCTTTTGTGGTCTCATTTCATGATCGTATCTGTTTTCATTTATGGCGTAACTCAATCATAAGAGACAATTGACTAATTCAACATGTATTCGTCGTACAAAAGTCTTAACTCATAGAGTTAAGGATTACTCCAGACTTCGCTCCTTTCTATTAAAACTCAAGCCACATCCAGTAACTTTACAATCATCATGCTGGCTAAGCTACATAGCAGAGGGAATACCTCCACGGGAAAATAAAAATATAGCCAGAATATAGAACGTAAACATGTTTACCGACTCACGGTCCGATTAAAAACTGGCGATTAGGTAAACATTCATTATTCATTGAAATAACAACTACATACTATGTTTACTGTCACAATTCGAATGAATTTTGTGTAATACGTAAGACTTATATACGTTTTGGGGATTTTGTTTTTGGAGATACTGATTTTTGAGAGAACAGTGTCCTGTGTTGATTACGTTTTCAATTTAGACGTATCTGTTTTTGAGTATCTAGGTACTTATATTATTGAATATTACTGATATAAATCTTTATAAACATATGGCGTTAAGTTACAAAATAATTATGAAATTAGCTATAAATTTAGGGAAGGAAATTGTAAATAAATCAACCTTCAGAACAACACAGAAATGTGGGCTTTAGATAATATTCTATTAATCGCAAGACAATTAAATTTAAGTAGTGTATAATTTTATATATTACTATTCTATATTCTACCCCAGTTCACATTTTTCAGAATTCAGTTTACTACTATCATTCCCCAGTTCACATTTTTCCCTGTAATTAAAGTCATCCATCACACATCATTATGACAGCCAGAGCAGTAGCCTTATACGTATGCCATAAATAGACATGTCAACATACATCCCACTTACAATACATCATTTTTGCTAATCACTCTGTTTAAAGAGGTTGAAGGCACCATTTGTCTTTATTATTGCTTTCAAACTACCGACTGCAAGACATTTTTGTTGTTTTTAGTAAGGTAAATTTTGAAGAAAAAATGTGAACATTTTCATACAAAAGACAAGTATGTTTTGTATACTATTTATAGCTGCCGTGCCAGTGTCTTTTAGTCACATCTTAAAATTGGCGAATAGATTTTGATGCAATATGCACTGTTTCCTAAATTAATTTACCTTAGCGTCTAAAAACAATGGCCAAGATCGAATTAGTATTTCCAAAGATAAACCTACGTCGACGTATGGATACGTGGATATATTAGAAAAAATCCATCAACATTTTGTGTATGATATAAGATCATATATAATATGAGATTATAAGACATATTATGAGAATAAAATATTTCAGTTTCAGTATTGTAATTTACATACCTATAATCTACATGTTGTATTTAGTGAAAAACCTCTTCTTTCGAATTAAGTAAAAATAATTTAAGAAAATATGTCTTAAATACACATAGAAACAATCTTCGTTCTCTATGAAATATGTTGAGAGTGGTGAACACTGCAACAGTGTATATTTCAAGGGAGATATACGGGCGAGGCACTTAAATCGACAAATAGCTACGTTGCAATTGACAGTGTATTAAACAGCTGCCGGCATGCCAGAATACAGAAGACTTCTTAGTAAGATGCTTTTACACTTTCCTCTCATCTACATTTAGACTAGATGCTTTAATAAAATTACTAATAAAGATTGTTAAGGTGTATCATTTTTGTTTGATACCCGTGTAATCCATACTTTATTATACATGATCCGTAAACTTCAAGGCTGGGTTTGTTGCATTTCCTAACGAGTTTTGAATATTATAACTGACTCTCAAACAATATATTTTTTAATATGACCTGCTATGTCTATATTTTGCAAAAGTTTTTGTGTTTGAGTGACTGTTTTTTTCTAAATAATACTGGTTTCCCTAACTAATGTTATTATAATAAATCTGGTAGGTACCCAAGTATTTATGCGTATAATTTTAGAGAATTCCGTATTTATCTGAACCAACTGTAACAGACGCTAAACTGAATTAATAGGAAATGCAAACATCCTGAGCCATTTCTAACGAACAAAGTCTACGCTCATTAGAGATAGCCGTCTTATTAGTTATGCTTAATGAAGCTTCTTCAAAAGGCTTTAATTTATTATTTTCATACACTTTATGAGGTCACTTTCTGCATTTTACATTTCAGAAGTATTTTATTTATAGAGGAGGGTATTAGTATCTTCATAATATTTTAATATAATTATTTTAGCAATAGTAATATTATGCAGGTCTCTAAGGCTAAATAAGATCCATTTGTCGAATTTATGGAACGGTTATTATATAATAGTTATTAATTAAAATAGTCTGACTATTAAGCAATAGATAAATAAGTCTATCGTATACACTCCTTAAGTAGGGGGGATGTCACGGCGCCTAGCGGGTTGCCAGGGAGCTACAACTTTTCTTTGATAGAGTTTGAATAAATCTGCGCCAAGACCGGCACTGCAGACGCTAGCGGACGACTATATCGAATTTGCACTTTCGGAACGAATTATTTGTTGTAAATAACAAACGAAATACGTTTAGTTAAAGGTAGAATAAGAATAAAATAAAAATAACACTTATTTATGTTGAGAATTGGATATAGATAGTAAGGTAAAGATACTGACAAAACTTTTTTTTATTGAATAACAGTATTTACTGTTGTACCAAAGAAAGTACTTAAATTACCAAAACATGAAAGGATTGTGTTCATAAAGGAATATCTTGTAAATTGGACTCTAAAAGGGACTGTTGACATTAATATTAATAATAGAGTGACAGTACACTCCAAGGCGTAATTGCTATCGATTATAACAATGTTACTTAACGACCTTTAATTATATCGAGCTCTTAATAGCCTTTATTAAGTAGATGAACACGTTTCGTGGCACGAAAACTCCTTTAGTTGCCAAACAACGGAAAACATGAACTGCATACTTTATTAAACACTCGACTTCTTAGTCATACAACCGTTTACACTGTGTTTAAGATTCAATTCAACTTTTTTTGTTTATTTTTACCCAAAATAAAATATTACCGTTTACTTTTTTTACTTCACGATCACGTTGTCGTCTTATCTGATTTTATTTACTGTTTTAAATCGGTATTGCTGAAATAGATGTCTTTTTCTTAGAACTTATTTCCACTATTTAATTTGAACAATAATTCAGCTGTTTTAATTTCATAACAGCTAAAAAGTTCTTTGACAATTTGCACTTGTTTTCCGATATTTAAATGTGGCGAGGAAAAACTCTACCAATGCCCTACAAAATACCAAAATCAACCCTTACCTACATAGCAAACAGTGTTCTTTTCCATTTAAATTTAATGTGTGAGGTAATAAATTATTACAAACCATAAGAATCCCATATTTAATCTGTTGGCAACGTTCTGAGGGCGGTCAAAGTCACCGGTCGCATAAAGAAAATTCCTGCATTAAATTACTATTAGGCATGCAATTTAAGTAAACTCAAGTTCTGGTTGATATCTGCATCTGTCTACATGAATGCTTACGTGATCATCATGAAAGTCAGATCTGTCGAGATTACGACTGTTTCACTACCTGAGTTTATTTATGCTTATTTAAATTGTAGTGTATCATTTACTAAAGATGTTCTTGGGTACGAAGAGGTCTTTTGGTGGAGCATTGTGTCCAGCGCAAGGGTTATAGTGTTTTATTCTTTCAAAGCCGAATTATGACCTTGCTATTCTTCCGGCCTGTGATTATTGTTGCTCTTAAATATGTCTAATCGAATGGTCTACTGGATGTATTTTAGCTTTCTTTGTAGATCTGAGTTTCCACCTTTGGGTAGTCCAACATTTTTAACGAAAGGCTGAGGCAAACCTGATTGCTTAGCAAATATGTAACACTTGTTTTAATCAATAAACCCTGTCTAACTTAAGAATTCAAGGAGGAATCATTTTAACTAAAACAACCATCAGATATTGTGATCAAAACAAAACAAAAGACTCCAAATGAAGTTGTGAAAAACTATTTATTCTCCCTTTTAGTTTTGTTTATTCAAAAAACCTTGAAGTGTTTATGGAGTGTGCATTTAAAAGATAAATAATATCTTTATTTTGGCATAGCTTTTAATCTGGGGCAGTTGGCACGAGAGGTATCTTTTCATTGCCTATGACGTTGATTTGTTATTTTTACAAAACTTTAAATTAAGTCGCCTTTTCCTTGAATGAAACCTTGTGTTATATATGTTCGCAGTATATTATATCAGTATACATTATATGGATGCAACAAATCAACTCTGCCATAATACTTCGCGTCTAATACGAGTCCCCTAAATACAATATTTATGTATTTTCAGACAGTTTCATACTTTGCTCGCGATGTCCGCCCGAGTTGTATCCCCGGCCAGATGAGATTGAACCGCGACTTTCCCTCAACTCTCATCTTTTCGTTTGTATTCTTGTTTTGAAGGGAGAACGCGGGGTTCTTGATATAATGGTCATATGTTACGCGGAGTGGCGAGTATGAATAATGCATTTTTGTTTTGGATTTTTATGAGCAAAGTTTTGATTATTTTCCGTTCGGCACCGTATAGGTACACGAGTTAAGGCAAGACTCTTTCGGTAGACAAAATAATTGTTGTATGTTATGTTACGGAGGTATGGGCTGTTTGTTTTGTGAAAGTAATTTGTGGTTTATTTTATTGAGAGAAAATTTTCTGTGTAAATCATGAGGGATGAATAAATCTAGCTTTCAATGAATTCATACATTAATATTGTTGCTTCGGTTGCCTATTGTCCGAAAATATTTTTAATTAGGTTATGAGGTTGATGACTAAGTAAACAAAATCAGAGGAAATATTTTAGTTTAATCTGAAAATGAAGTAAGAGTTTTCAAGATGGTATCAGTTGTCTCACTTCTTAGGTATGTTGTTTTCGACAGCCACAAAATCGATTTAAAGCTTGAACTCCAGAAAAGAAAAATCTGATTGTAGGAACGTTGTCGAAATATTTTGAACACATAATTTTTACAACAAAATAACTGTAGACTTACTTAACAAAAAATAAATTATATTTAAACAACAATGTTTATACGAATTTCGTTGGGAGTAAATCTCTGTTACGGGGTCCGGGGTTCGGGCGACTTGCAATAAAACAACAAATATGAACAATAAATCGATCCCGCTACATTAATCATGTGTTATTGTTTTGCAAACTACTTTTGTCAGAGTTCGGATGTGCCTTAGATAAATTTACGTGTAGTAGGTGTGCCAAATATTACCTGCACGTTAATTCATGGTTTAGGTCCAGTTTCGTGTATTATTTAAAACTAAAATAGAGCTTCAAAAATCATTGGGGCAGTTTTTTGTACTTTTATTTTTATTTAAATTCCCTAAATATTCGTAAAGGATAGTAATTTGTTGAATTATTTTTAGGTGACGAATAATGCATTAAACATGTAGCTAATCTAGTTAAGTATATTCCAAAAACCTTATTTTCTTTTTATTAAAAAAAAAGTAGAGTTTTCACAGATTTAGACAAAAAAGTGATGCATCTCTCAGCTGACATACTTACAAACAATGATACCAGCATAAGCTACTAATTACACAACGCTATCTTCAAAACAAGTGAAGTCATCCCACGTTACACGCACTTCAAATACCTAAACAGTAAATCAAAGGTTCAGGATAAAGTGTTTATTTGTTCCAGTAGTCTTGTAACATGTTTGTACAAATCTGATAAACGTCGCAAACGCACTCACGCGATATTCGCGCTTCGGAAATACATGGAACTGAAGTAGAAGTGATTTTATCTTTATCACTATTTTTAAACTTTGTTTTGTTTTTGTTGTAGTTTGTATGTTGATTTGATGTAGATGTTTATTGTTTGACTTCTGTGTTATTGTTGATGAGAGTGTCTTTTAATTTTGGTGATTTAATTTAATGAAAATCGTTTTTCGATTACATTGAATTCTGCTACCTTTGGGCAAAGTAAAGTTAGCAAGACAAATATGAAAAATACAGTAAATTGTGTTCTGTTATAGATATTCTGTATATTGCCTTTTGGAAACCAGCCTTTGCCGATTCAGATGTGGTTGTAAAATCCGTAAATGAATTACATTGTCAGTGATTTTCAGGTGTCATGTTGTGGTTATCAAACACATTGAATAGCATGTGATACTTCATTACAGGTTAGATGGTTTACACATAAAATATAGTAATTAGTTTAAGCTATAAATCAGAAACAAGTTCCAATAAAAAACAGCAAGAACTTGAGTCACTTGGAATTAAAACTCAAGATAGAAAATAATACTTCCGCTAAACTCGCGATAATTATAACTGCCAACATAAATTATTAAAGCAAACAAACTATTTACATCGCTGAACCAATAAATAATAAGCCTAACATTTTTGAGTTATCTCAAGTTATCTGTAATTACTCAAATAATGCTTGATAGGTGTAAAAAGTGATATCCCTTGCAGCTGGCTACCGGCAAGCACGCGACGGACATACCCTTCCCGAAGCTTCGTACTAGGAATACCAAACGTATACCAACATATGGGATAAAGTACAGCGACTGCATTTTTACTTTACACCTGTTTTTCAAGATGGACTAAAGATAGACTAAGTTACTTTCGTCAGGCGTGTGGACTTGAGAAGTGATTAATAGTCGGTTTATAACTTTAAATACATGGCGGAAAAGTGATAATTTCTGCATTAGTTTGTTATGTAAGTATTAAAATTTAGTACATCAATAAATATGGATTTGTAATTAGTGTTGAATATTTGTGACGAATACATATTGATCGTGTCAATTATTTAATAAACATTTGCTCCCGGTTTTTGAAAGTCTCATTTGAATCTGTTGTCAATAATTGTGATTGTCTGTTTTCTTTTAAAAAGGATACTAGCCTGGAACAGATCTGTATAAGAAGATCTTTGTATCAAGAAGAATATAAATATGTGTCTATTTAGTTGTATTGATATTTTTTCGTTTTCCTATGGTTTACGTTTTTGATCGCAAAAGTATCAGAAGATATTGTGTTCGCATAGATAGGCAATGACATAATCTCTGTAATCTGAAGTACTATAAGAAACAGATTCAGTTTTTTAACAACATATACGCGTTACAGACCATCAATATATCCTTGTGTTCTATAGACGTATGGCTTCCCCAACATACACCCACCTTCAAGATTGAACGATTAAAGAAGTAATTAAGTATCGACGCTCATTCTGTCGTGGCGACTCTCAAATTTGCATGTTAAACGAAGTTTAACTTTGGTTTTTGTTTTACTCCTTATTGAGACGCTGCATGTTTGCGTGCGTCGCTTCGGGGACATTTGAGCTGCAAACTTAGACATGCAGCTCTCGTAACTCTTATTGTCCAGGCTTAAGGTTGGTTTTGGTATGTTTATGTACGTTTAATGTTTTGCAGTATTGATGGACTTTTTAATTGTATTGTTAATGTCAGTGTAAAGGCGTAGAGATCGCTTGCTTCGATTGTGCGGTCGATGTGGTCTTGTATTTGTATTTGATTACTTTAACTTGAAAACTGCCTAGATCTTTGTGGTAACTGATTTAAATGTGCGTAGTTGAGTTAGTTTTAATGGTTTTGAAGTCGAATTTAATTTGTTAATGGGGTTTCGGTTTGTTGGGTAAACTTATTGTCATGCTTGAGTGTTATCAACGGATCATAGTAATTAGTGATCAAAGTACCTCACATATAAGATGCCCAATGGTAAATAATTTCGAAACAAAAACTATTATATTAATGTTACTAATAAATTATAATGATGATGACTGTTTTTTTCGTGGTTATTGAGTTAAAACCTTTTTATTGGTTTTAAAAATTATTCCGTAATACATAATCTTAAAAGGTACCTTATCTAAAAATAAACATTAAAAAATGAAACCAACCTTCCCAGATCATCAAAACCAAATTTAATCCCTCACACACCAAATACGAATCCAGAAGTTCAAATTACAATCACACCTTTATAAACGGTACATTTATAATACAGCTACAGAACATAACTCTTAACGGAGAAGGAAATAAATTATGTACTTACGTCGGTAAGCCATATTAAGCGACCCCAATTAGGCTAGATGAGATATATTGTTATAAAATATATATTTTGTTTCGGAGGGTGAGCGGATCGATTCCCCGTTAGCGGACGGTGGTCAGGCATTAAAATATTAAGGGGCCTCTAATCTGCCATGATTGAATTTCGCGTTACCATCGCGAGTGCGCGAGCCCTATGTTACAACCCTATATCAAGCTGTACTACTGTCCTACGTAAATAAACGATTTAAGTAACTAAAGACCATGTTATGATCCGAAGTTGGCAACCCTTAGTGGCATAGTGGACTGATACAGTGTTGCTTTGTTTATTATTAAACAATTTTGGTATTTGTCCTATGTACCTGAAGATGAAATATGGGTATAAAAAGTGCAGGTAAACTTATTAGCTTAACTTCAATATACAAAAAACAAACAAGATGGCTTTCCATTACACTAAGGCACCATGTACGAAATCGACACATAATATCAAGCCAAGAATAACAACTATAGAATCATAACTCGCTAGATTCTCATAAAAAAACTTTTCACAATGGATCGAGTACCAAAAGTATACCTCAACCGTATGGCATAAATCTGGAGGTGGCACACAAAGCGTGCACAGGGCCGATAGCGAAGTATCTAAAGCCACGGAGGAGAACCAAATTAGCATTTTAATAAATACACACCCTTTGAACACTCAACACTCGTAAATTTATACCTACGGATCTCTATAATCAAATATAAACACATAACTCTTGTTTTGAATTGAAAGTCGGGGAAAGTTTGCTGGTGCTCCAAATTTGTATTGATGAGTTTCCAATGTTTGGATATGGAAGTAGGAGGATAGGCAATTTGTGGCTTAAAAGGAGTAATTTAATATTTAGCAACTGCAATTCATACATATGAATTGCAGTTAATGTCAAAATATCAATAAAATAACAATTTCTCATTAAGCCGGAAACCCACAGCGGCGCACGGAGAGGCTGTGCACGTGTGTTAAGCTTCGCTTTAGTACAAAATGTATGAGAGCGTTTCCACTGCAGCGCACGGACATGCTACGCAGCAATTGACGTCATAAACACACGCGTAGCTAACTCGTATAGGAGGAACGTAGCTCAGCCCACGGTCGTGCGACGCATCCGAGCTGCGTGGGTTGGCCATTTCTCGGCAACCCACGACTATGTACAGTCTTGAGCAAAATATGTACACACATAATATTGTTAAGAAATTATCATAAGAATAAGCTACTATAAATAAGAGGTACAATTAATGTTCCTAGTATATATACATACATTTAAGTTGTGATAAGTATAATTTATGGAAGAACTAAGTAATTTATAATACAAATAATTAAAACAGATGTAACTACACAATAGCTAAATTATATTGTTACTTGGAAGCGCTATTGTCTATATTATACAAATAATATATTGACTTTAAGTAAAATATTTATTTTTATTAAAAAAAATATTTGAACCATTTTATTTGCAAGTGTCATCTGTCAGTATGCATTGATTGCTAGATGGCAGAAGAGATTCGACAAAAAATCTCATTAATTTCGTTTAACAATTTCGCATATTATTATGTATACATATTTTTGCTCTTGACTGTACCCCACGCATAGCTATGAGCTGTGTGGGCGACACATCCGTGTCCGTGCGCCACAGTGGAAACGGAGGCCGACGCCGCCGAACTAATGAGCCCACGCAGCAGAGGTGAGCCACGCATCCGTGCACAGCCTGCGCAGCGGTGGGGTTCCGGCTTTATTGTGGGACATACCTCAATAATGAGATATTTATTTGACATTAACTTCGCATGTTATACCAGTTCAAAAATAGTCATATGAATGAAAATAAAGAAAGGAAGGGAAACTAAGATTTAAATAGTTTTTTTAATTAAAGAATCCACAATTATTAAAGAACACAAAATGAACTGTTCTTCATTTTGGTCATACAGTCACCAACTAAAAGCAAAGAACTTTTGAGTTAGCTTCGTATGACCGAACTGAGAAAACTATTTAATCTTAGCCCGAGCGCAGACAAATAGAACAACCTCCATTAACCTATGTTCAGCACTAAACCTATATCAAACGGACACTAAAGAATAACTCAAGCATTGTTCTCATGACATACGCACTCCACTTAATTACAAACAGTGATGTTGCGAGTCGAGCTAAACAAGTGGATGGCGGTCATCGTAATCTTGGATAAGGGTTGGTGCATAAATCACGCGGGGTGACGTTGCCCCGGGCCTTTACTTTATCTACTGTGTGCGGGTGACGCTACTGGGCAAGGAGGTAGGTGAGCTGGATGGGATATGGCTGAGCCCCAATTGAATCAGTAAAGGTGTCACTATGGAAATGCTTTGAGCTGTCTTTAAATAACTGGGTATTTGAAAAAAAAATATGATAGATATTTAAGCCGACTGTGCAGCACATACGCAGATCACGAGCGGTTTGCAAAGGATTCGCAAACAGTTCATTTGAGTTCCGCGCATCCTGTGCGCGTATCTAAACTCTAAACAACTACGATTTAACTGCCGAATTCACCCAGAAATATCTTTGACTTATGCAAATATCTACACCTAAAATTGAAGGATTGTTGTACTACCTAGAGTTACCTTATTCATATAGCATATTTAATTAGTTAAGTGTTATTTTTTGTTGTATGATCTAATTTAGTATCGTTGTAAGTGTTTGTTCTTGTGTTAGTTATATAATTTTTAAACATAATTTTATGTATAGTAAAAGCTTTAACCAGTTGGAGTTATCAACACAGTGTAACTGCATTTCTTTATCGTGACCCACAAATTATAACTAACACAAAAAAATCGTTCCGAAAACCACCTTATAACCCATTAGAACCAAAATCCACACGTCTCTTCCAGATTCTCTACACATCCGTTCCCGATAATTGCCGGCCGCCCCGCGCCCCGCCCTGAGCACCTCTGACCCTCTGAAACTTGCAGCCGATCACAATAATTTATTGTACGTGCTACCCAGTACTGGAATTTTGCAAAAACTACCGCTTTTAGTTAGTAGGTAGTTGTAATTAGATAATGGGTGGTAATATTAGGTATATAGTTTAAGTTGGACTTAGTGAAATTTGGTTTTGTGGCAAGTTAATTATTTAATAAATAAATATTTGTAAATTAGCTAGAATGAATGAAATAAGAATTGGGTAGTTTTTTAGTTTTAGTTTCCAACGCTCGCCAACGAACTGTTTGACAAAGATATACATTTTTAGTTACTAAACATTTTGTTTATTTTGGCTAGTAAGTTAAAATAGCGAGCAATGCTTTTATTGATTAGCGTGGGATTTAAGGTCACAAAATTCATTAAATTATGTTAAATAACATCTTCCACGTGTCTTAAATATTATTTTACTCAATATGCAAACACATAAACGTTTAAATACTGAATCATATATTTATTTTTACAATCCCGGTGACAAAATTGACTCATTACGACTTAAGTTCTTTCTTAGAGCAATAAATCTAAAAGCTTAAAGAGGTTAACTATAGAATAAAAGCGAGTGAAATCTTCAATAATTAATGTCCGGTCCGCGCATGCGTCAACGTTGCCTGATTTACACACAAAACACTACCCCGATCTTATCCTGAAGACAGGCGGTCACATAAATAAATGAACTAATTCGGAGATACAACCGCCTTACATTGACTAACCTCTTTAGTTAAACTAATGCTCTAGTCAAATGTTGAGATTATTTACATTAGGCAGGTACTTACAAACATGGAGGAGACCTTTAAATAAATGAAAGCAGTTTTGGTTTTTTAAAGTTAAGTTAGATTTTTTATGAACAGCAATATTTTCAATTGACCAGTTAAGAAAATGACTAATTACTTTTTGTAACTCTTGTCATTTACTACATCGCATATTATTATTTTTGAAACCTGTAATTTTTAAAGTAATTCACCGAAAAATAGTCAATAATTTCAAAGCATTCATGTCAAATGTATCATATTTTCACACTTTCGCTACCCCAGCCTAGCTTAAGAATGCCTTCACTACTCTCATCATAATCCCGACCTAAATAATTTTCCGATTTATATGTGCCTAGCATCATAGTGGACTAGCTTAAGGCCCAAAATTAAATATTATACCAATAAAAGGATAATAATGGCTTCCCCAACATCCGACCGCCGCGATAATTCCTCCTCCCAACCAATAAATACACCTTCGACGTTTTCAAGTTAACTTGCTATATTTCATAATAACCTGAAGCGACAGGAACCTCCCTTCAGCCCGATACGGCAATAAAGGGAATCGCTTTAAACGTATCCTTGGCCCTTCGACTTATAAATATCAATTTATCCGGGATGTCAAATACGGCGAAGCCTGGCCATTTTCACATTACGAATTGTCTGCGATCCGTCTTTCCCGGCCGCGGTTAATCTCAATTTTTCTTGAAATTTTTATACAGAACAGACTTCGGCTGTGGTACTGAAAAACTCGACGTATATTGCGGTTATTAATGGTGTTTGTTTTTAATTATTTTGCGTAAAATATATGTTTATAATGTAAAATGGTGTAGTCACTGTTTCTCTCGTAACATATCTTTACAATATTGCCTTAGTATAAAGGATAATTATAATATTGAATTACTAAACGAACTAAAGCTTTCGATCACATAACGTAAGTTTCAGTGACAAATAACATTTAACACATTTAAAACCTCTTTGTTTTCGTTAAAACACCAAATAAATCTGTACAAAACAAATCCTATTTCCAACCCGTAAAACAGTCCCGAAACAAAACGCGAACACAATCGTGAATGCAACTTGACATTAACATTCATTAAATAGCAACGTCCCCTTAAATTTTAAGTGTACCAACAAAAATAGAGCGATATATTAAGAGGATTTACGGTACAAATATATGTAAAGTTTGCTGGATATATTATATTTTGGGGTTGGTCCCGAGACGAGAGGGGGTATACGTGAAAACATTCGAGTACGTGCCTTAGCATAATTCCTTAAGGGCGCTGAGACTGGTAAGCTTCCGCAATTCGTCTTGGAGGAATCCCTAATTTGAAATGTGGATGAGGTTCGAAATTCCTCGAGTTAAATACGAACAGAGCTCACGTGTGTAGAATACAAGAAGCTTCTGTAAAGCCACAAAATTTCAAATCATCTCCCGAACATACTAGACTACGGGCCCATGAACAAAATTAATGGGTCATATGAACCACCAGGTGACGTATATAGGACGATAGAAGAGCATAAAATAATAAGATTCAGCACTATGCCGTCACTTGTGATCAGTCCAACTGGGTGCTGGTGAGCATTCAAAAGTGCAGTTAGAATGAGTACATTTTGGTCATTTATTTCTGTACGGCATTGTTACCATCGAATAGATCCATGAAAAATAATAAGAAAGCGCGCAATGCCGTACAAAAATGGTGGTCCAAAAAGTTGGTATTTTAGTTTTACTTTCTGTCAATTTCCAGGGTAAATTTGGTCATTTGATTCTGTAAGCGTCAGTTTCATACTGTTTCAATACAGCTTCTAATCCATTATCAAAAAAATATTATCTATGCATGAAATACTTTCAAAATAAATAATTTTATGTTGTTCAAATCACGCCTCGGACCACGGAATGAAGGCGCGGGTTGTAACCCTCGATTTTTTTCCCTTGTTCAAAGATTTTTGTACGGCGTTGCGGAATAATGGATTAGAAGCTGTATTGAAACAGTATTCAATGAAACTGATGCCATACAGAATCAAATGACCAAATTTACCCTGGAAATTGACAAAAAATAAAACTAAAATACCAACTTTTTGGACCACCATTTTTGTACGGCACTGCGCGGTTTCTTATTATTTTTCATGGATCTATTCGATGGTAACAATGCCGTACAGAAATAAATGACCAAAATGTACTCAGTCTAGCTGCACTTTTGAATGCTCACCAGCACCCAGTTGGACTGATCACAAGTGACGGCATAGTGCTGAATCTTATTATTTTATGCTCTTCTATCGTCCTATATACGTCACCTGGTGGTTCATATGACCCATCCATTTTGTTCATGGGCCCGTAGTCTATACCTTCTGATCAACAAGGAGCAGATCAAAATAATGGCCAAGTATTGACAGTTTCAAAGAGCTACAGGGTATAAACTCTTCTGCGTTCTAATAAGTCCCTTGAATTCATTCTATTCTATATTAATGGCATAAGGTTTTCATACAGGAAATATCATGATTCAGCAGTCATGTGTTGCATCCATGAAGTCAATGAGGTGATCATGAATATTATACCTACATAGATTTTGTTCGTGATAAATGTATAAGTTATTATAATATGTAAATGTTAAAAAGTTTCTTATAGTGAAAAGTCATCTATGTCGTAAAATTTAATTTGTTAACGTTCAACATAGTAGCTGACTATCAAGATCAGTATTTAACTAGCTTAGGTAGCGTAGTTATGTACATATAGAAATTACTGATTATAAAATGTTTAAATTACTAATTATAACTTAGTTTCATTAGTATATTCGTCTACAAAAACTATGTAAAACATGAAAATCAGAAACAAAACACAAAATCTCTTTAAACCAAACACTGTATCATTTTTCTTCATAACAAAATGGTGGATTAAAAATTTTCGCTCAAACTTTTTAGCAGATTAGCAACAAAGCAAGCGTCATATCTTAAATGTAGATCTGCTGTAAACAGATTCGCGCGCTCAACGGCTATTTATGTGTTTATTTATCATTAACAAATTATATTAAAGCTCACGGGAACACAGTTTTTTGTTGTTCCACACTTTTAGGTTTAAATTTAAGCGTTGTAACGTAATATGCGTTTTGATTCTTATCGTAATTGTTAAAGATCGTTTGTGTTAATGAATGGCGGATTGTTGATTTTGTTTTAAGACTAGCTGGAAGGGACGGTTGTGGTGTTAATTAATTTTAATTTTATTTAGGTTGCAAGGTGTTTTGGTAAAAAATGAGTTACACATAAACCTGTTAGGATTTAACATTGTCTAATGAAATAAGTAATTATATTATATAAATAACCTATAAGTCTATGTAATAAAGGACATACCGACTTAGCTAAATATGAAAATGTATATTGTTAAAACACAGGTTAAGGCACACTGAATTCCCTTTCTTGCGTCACTGTAACTCCATGGGCGTCTTTTGCATAACAAAGATTTTATTACATAATATTTTTTATTGCTCGTCGGTACCTAATTCAGAACACATTGTGAATCATTTACGATTATGTCATAAACATAACGAGAGCAAATCAACGCCAAACAGTACAAAATAAAATGTTTATTTTCAACACGCATTTTATTTCGAAACTGTTTTTAACGTTCAGCTTAAACGACCAACCTCAAAGCTTTTACTGGCCAATGTTTAGCCATTTAGCCATCAAGGTCCACCATCAAAGGTGTTTGATTAACCAGACAAAAGAATCTCTAGCCGTAAAGATCTCGAAACAATATCGCGCTAAGAGAATTTCATGAGAATCTCTTACAAAACGTTAAAAGCGTTAAAAAAGGTGAATCCCTTGTGGGGATGATATTTCTTTGGCGATACAAAAATGAGGTTGGTGTGAACAATACTGAGACCCATCTGCACCCACTTCCGAGGTTCAATTAAATTTTTACTGGAGATTATCACGCAGACGAACGGACCGATTATGAATGTGTCGAAAATGTTATTAAATTAAAACCTTTTTGGGATTACATTACCGCGTTTTATGTTTATGTTTTGAATTAAGTATACCTACTAATATTTTTTATTTTGTTTACGGTTTTTTTTCACAGTTGACAGTATTATCAGTACCTATTACATGTTAGGTTTGTAGTAGGTAGGTTTATGGCTCACCTTTTTTGGATAACATACCGTTTTAAGGCTTGTAAGTAATAAGATAAATGATAATATTATTCATTGTAACACTTGCAAATATATTTATTAATTCTTAGCATGTTGGTTAAGAATTATTTCGGAATATTGTTAAATGAACTCCATATTAATATTTACAAGATTTTTTCTGGGTAAATAAAGTTTCTATTAATAAATAAAAGGCCACCGGGGTAAATTTATTCTCACTATCTTATCTGAAATAAATTAATAGACTGGAAAGCATGATAAAAATGCGATATTAAACACGATAGGTTTATTTACCTAGTAGTCCTAGTTCAATTGTTTGCTGAGCAGCTGTTTCTAAAAGAAACGAGAAAAATACAAATGATGCTTTTTTTTTAAGTAAATTAGATGAAAATGATTCTTAAAAAATGATTTCAACGTACTTTATTACCAAGTATGAATCCCAGGTTAAACAAGCAAAAGATTTTCTTGAAAAAGTGTAAACGATACCAATAGACATTGTTCTTCTATCACGACACGTAATAAGTCCGCAGCTGTTTGCAGAGCTCGCTCGTAAATGAAAAATAAACATGCGTGAGCTTTATGCGAGTATGTTATACTTATTAACGTTGTTTGTCCTTTGTTTTGTACTAAAATATTATATGTCTTGTTGATTCTTTAATGGGTGTACAGATTTTAGCAATATTTAGATTGGACTTACTAACCACATCATAGAGTTCCTACATAAGGACTTTTTTTATTTTGATTTCTTTCAATTTAACAAATGTCAATATTCCATCGGAGATTTATCCGTTTAGATAATTATAATTATTTGAACATGTGACTTTACGAGCATTATTGAAAAGTATTTTTTTTTATATTTTAGTTCGTTACCATCAGTCATCACAATGAGTATGTTTATATTGTCATTTGGTCTCAGTGGATATATCATATATCTGCCAAGGAAAAAATGATGCCCAATAATTATGATAATAGACAGACCGGTACAAACTCTCGTATATATTCGTTATTATATCGAATAAAGTACAACAAACACTAATATCTTTATAAGCGCACCCAAAACAAATTACCATAGGAAAGAGATTCAAAAAACTTTCCCTACACTCATACCCATTATAAGTTTTCAAAGAAAAACACTTTTCGTGCACACGTCGGTCGCTCCCGGTTTTTTCTCAGCGCACTTTTCTAAGTGCTATAAATCTTTCACGTAAATAATTGAAGCTATATTTTATGCCAAAACATTCCGCGGGGGGATGTCGCACCACCTGCCTCCCAACTTGTACCACTTTCCACTTTAATTTGGTTGCGTAATGTATTTTCAATTACTTCCAAGGAGCAGTGATTTGTGGTTGGTCTGAAAGAGATTGGAGAATAATTCTTCTTGCCTAATTTAAAGTTGCCTAGGTAATGTCCTTGCGGGTAGTAACTTTGTGCTTTTGACATCATTTTAATCAATCACACTGTCACTTGACTTAAAGGTGTATAAGTTGTATCGCAATTTAGGCCCTGTTTTGGTTATTAGGAAAGTTTTAATAAAGTTTTAGCATTTAACATGTTAGAAAACTTTGTTTAATATAGAGCCTCATACATAATGGATGATGTGTCGTATATAAGTATGCCGTATACCGACTTTTACCCGACCGAAAGGAAAGAGTTATGTTTATTTATAGAAATAACATACTTTATGAAGATACAGGTCTACATTGTAATTGATCATTAACTAAAATAAGTAAGAAGTTAACATAGCTCTATATAATGCGAAAAAACATGCACATAAAGCTACCATCGTCATACGTCAAAACAATCAACAATCTATGTAAAGTTCAGTTTGTCCGCCTTCATTTAATGTATGGCTGTGAAGGAGCATCGCCCGTCAAAGCGCACCAAACGTGCATTTTAAATGCATGGCCCAACAAGATCTGATAACGACCTTTGTCGAGGCCACAATACACTGGCGTGTCATAAATAAAACCTCACTTTTTCACTTCGAAAGGGAAATTTATCATTTCGTACGACTTTTTTTCCCCTTTTTCCCTACACTTTTTGTACATCTTGGATCACACTTTTAAATGCCATTTATTTCTTCGTTCGACGCTCCATACAGTTCTACGCCTGATGAAGGTATCGTTATGTGGTATCTGATAATAAAATGCTTGAGTTGCTTGATTCGATTTGCATGTTTTAGGGCTGCCTTCTTATTTTGTGAGTTTATTTTAGTATTCGATGGTTGATGTTTGTATTAAGATTTTACGATACATGATTAACAACTCTATCGCTTTTTGTCGTGTTGTAAAGCACAGTGAAGACAGTAGGTCTGCTTAAGAAAAAAATACCCTACATTACTTTAATAGACTTTATGTACGATGTAAGGGTTATAATTTAACCGTTAAACAACCAACGGCTCACTGATACTATACTAGATACATGAAGAGTTACGATTGTGGCTACTCAGTAAAAAGTTAGTAACACAATAGCAGGAGAAAGGTATAATTGAAGGCAGCTGTATCTACCTAAATTACCTGCGTACAGGATAATGAAATATCATTGTTTAACGGCTGTCTAATATGTTATGTTTATGGCATTATGTTAACGCTCTATTAAACATAAAAAGTATATCGAAACAGGCGATTAACAGAACGTTAATTTTTTGTCATCGATCGTCGGGCCGCGTCGAAACGTGACTAATGAACCGCGCCAACTCCTTTGTTCAACATAAGTTGTTTTTATAAATCCTCGACATCCATTGAGGTGACTCGATTCCATCTCTTTGTGTTCTCTATATAAGTGCATTATAAATTTCAGCCTCTCGCGACCATAAGTCATACTTGTAATGAATAAGGGCGATTTGTTTTGAATCCGTCCAAATTTATGGACGATATCGGCGCTTTTTTACAGGCGTTCCTCTCCTCATTCCGCCATTGTGATCGCCTTTTTCTGCCCCTTTTTATCCCCGCCAAAGTTTTTTTATTGTGCTCAACAGTGACACTTTACGAGTTATTAATTGGTTGTCACGAGTTTATTTATTTCTCTATTTTGACATCCGAACGTTTTTCGCCGTATATTATGGAGGCCGGATTGAAAATCTATCATATTCAGGTTGTCGTAAATTTAACGTGATATAGTGCGTTACACGGTAATAATTCTGCGAAACCGTCGCGTAGTGCGGACGGATGTGACGCGGTTTAAATAACGACTTTGGATATTAAAATGGCCGCCGAATATGCGTTTTTGTCATAAATTATATATTAATTTACACTGCGAAAAAAGGCCATTACGTTGTCATCGGTGAAAGAGTATGAATGTGCTTTTACATTTATTAATATAATCGTGAAATGTTTTGGTCGTGTAAATTAGCGTTGTAGTGCTAGCTGCAGTTAATAACCGATATCGAAAACACATCAATTGTGACTAGAACTTTTGTTATTTATTTACCTTCACAACTTGTATATTTGTAGTTGTCCCCTCACAATGTCTATTAAAAAGGCTTGAATAGTTTATATTGTACGTGTGCAGTGGCGAGCTCATTGCACGTGCTGAAATAATGAATGTTTGTACTTGAGTTACTACATTGTATAAATATAAGCTCTGTCTCATTTGCTTTTTACTATAAGCTATTAAATTTTATGTGACCGTTGATGATTCATCTTCTTTATAAAAGAGTAACTCTAACTAGCTTTATATGTTACCTTAATTACTCCCATTGTTGAAACATAAAAGTACCAAGAGCACATAACACAACGCATCTAACCTGTACAATACGAAACTTGAAGCTTTCTCTTACGCAACACTAACATTCATAATGTATGTGCGAAGCCCTGTATGCTATTTCCCGTCTTATGTAGGTTCTTTTTTTCGGCCATAAAGCATTGTTGGCTGCTTTATTCCTTGATTTATAAGAAACGTTGGAAAGACAAATAGCCGGATTGTGTTCCAAATTTTTAAAGCCACATTTCGTTTCGCTCGCACCCCCCAGTAATACCTTCGCGGAGTCTTGGTGCTTAGACGATTGCTAGATGTAGACTCCTACATTTTCTGAAAATAAATTTGTATGCATTAAGGTCCTGTTCATACATTTAAAAAAATGCATACTATTTTTACTTTCATCAGCTTTAAAACTAGATATTTAAGAACGGGATTTATAAGGGGTGACACAGGTCTATCCAATATTTTCCTTGGCACGTTTTGCGGGTGCGATTTCATTTGCCAAGTTTAGTGATTGTGGTTGTATTTCATACGCTGTTAATTATATTGTCTATTAAGAAACTAGTTGTATGTTTTACATGAGTTATGAAGGTTTTTCTTTCATAGTTACTTTGAGGGATGTTTTAAGGAGCAGTACTTCTTAATGCACATTGTGTGACTGATATGATGGTTGTATGTATTTAATAATGTAAACATGTTTGGTATACATTTTTTATTCAATCATTTATCTGTCGTAGGATACACGAATTGTTTATTTCGATTATGATATTTACCTTAAGCATTGAATTTTTAAAAACTTAATACAAAAATAGTTCTCACAATTTTATTAAAGTTCATTATTTAATTTCAGTTCATTGCCCATTTATTTTTTTATATTTCCCACAAAAATATCAAAACGTGTCGCACAAGTGCATCGAAGACTACGGTACCTACGGCTACACCCCTTATTAAAATGTGTTTTCCAGACGCCTTCCCACTGCTTAGCGAGAGCGCCATCTATCGGCCTGTTACAGAGATTTAATGGGGAATTCTCTCATTTCTATCGGGTCTTACCGCGGAATTTATAACGGAATCCCAGATCTTTTTTCCATACGAATGTACTTCGACGGATTTATTGCCGTGAAATAGTATTTTAAAGGAAAATTACTTAAATTAGGAATGTTCTTTTATTTTATAGGTTATTGGGTTGTAGGTGTAATGTTCTTGTGTTTTATAATTTATTGGATTAATTAGTTACATTGTAGAATAAATTGGTGATGATTAGATTATTAATATTGCATTATTATGTAATAGTAACTCAGTATCGCGGTACATAATTGAGTATTACTATATTAATGTTTAAGTAGCTGAATTCTACCTTATGAATTTGTGAAAATGCATTCTCATAATCTTACTTTTTATCCACCTTGAAAGATAAACTTACGTGAACTTTATCTGCATACACCGCATTTACAGCACGTATAGGAGGTTACGTTGGTGACAGTGAGTAGTAAATATAAAGGACATAATCTAAAAACAATTGAATAAAACCTACTTTCAAACAATGTCCAATTCGACCGTTCGAACTATCCAATTGAAAATCAACACGTAACCGTTCGCCGACTTAATTTTTACCCCATAAACGCACCCCACGAATCGCGATACGATATGGAAATTCGCCGCCCGTCGTCGGCAATATTCGGCAATATTCGGGCGAACGTGATCCCCGAACTAAATTGCCTATTTATTCTTAACTTCATATATTACTTTGCGCGTGTTGTCTGCGCAAAACGATATTTATTGTTTGACCGTTATTGCGTCAAATGACGTATTGGTTGTACGTATTAACGGATAGGTTAAGGATGGGAGGCGCGTGACGTAACCAAGAATTGTTGCTACGTAAACAGTGGGAACAAAAATAAATTATATTTTTTCCTTCATACATTTCCAACAGTTGTTCGTTCCAATTAATTTGATTTCCAGTGCATTTATCACTATCAAAGAATACTAATTCAATTAATTTTAAACATGTTATTAATACGTAAATGGATTAATAAATATGAATAAGGATCTACTTTTCTTTTAAGTCAAAAGTATCCTTATTCAGTAAGTAATAACAAACAAATTAAACACATATATAATTACTCTACAAATAAATGTTTGAAGGTACCTTCGAAACAAGTGTCCTATAAAAACTGCCATAATTTATACATATTTCTAATTTATTACATCCTGAAATACGCACACATAAATTAAGACTTAATTAATCTAATATTTCTTGCCCATTGGGAGTCGTGGCAATGAATGTTTTATTTTGTATAATAAGTAGGTGTTAACTATAACCAAAGTGTGACAATGAACCTTGTTACTGTACCCACGTGTTAAACACGTGTCCTGAGGCGAGCTTTAATTTATAATCTAGCGATAAAAAATGATCTCTGGCTTTTTACTATACCTTCCTACTTTGGTTTGCGACAATATTCTGAAATAAAAAATATCCTGCTAGTTTACTATTTGTAAAACCGTTAAGATTTAAATAATAATAAAAATACATCATTTATTTTCGAAGTTATATATGTATCTACACTAGTAGGGATACCTATTTTTCAGCTATTCAATATAGTGGTTTTTATGTCTGTTCACTGATATTAAGTCATTTTAACAAACTGCTGACCATTTACCACCACGCTTAGCACCAGTTATAGGGACTTACTCAACTCCGGGTTCGTCATTTCGTAATCCAGCATTTTTTCTTCAAAATCCGGCGTAAACAGTTTAACTTCGGCCAGCACGTGCCGAATAATACCGGTTATCCCGTAATCCAATGAGCTCACAGTTTCCGGTATCCAGCATCGTTCTAAGCCAAATTTCGAGCCCCTAAGGAGGTCTTAGAGTTTCCCAGAATGTTTGCTTCGAGAGTTTTGAGTTTAGTGAATTTCTGATGACGGTATATAGAGCTTTGAACCTATTGTTTTATATAAAAGGTGTTCCAATCAAAATATCTTTGTAAAATGTAACTTCAGAAGTTTTTTGACAATTTTTATTTGAAGCTTAAAATAGAAAGCTCTGTTATGTAGTTGAGATGAAATATTTTAGGAGCACCCTAAAGTTCTTCTTAATAGTTCTTTAAATAAATATGTAATGATATTGTTGAGAAAGTGACTGTGAAGGTTATGATATAGTGTGCTCTCAAATCTAGAGGCACATAATTATTTAATTAAAGGAACAGGTATTTAACAAAATATTAGCCTGTGCTGTGCCACTGTTTAAATACTTATCTTTAATGAAAAGAAACTTACGTCTAAGGTAATTTATAACCCGACTCCAAAACACATAAGACACCATTTAAACAAAAATAAAAAAGAAACCACCATTTGATTGCAAGTTAATAGCTTTCCCTATCTTCTGCAGCACTAAATATTTTCTAACATACACTCAATGGGGGAGTAATGAATTCGTTTTATTTACGAGCCGCAGACTGGCAGACGACCGATAACGTCCTACCCAATATCATATCGCCATTACATTGGGTTACTGACTGAAATATGTCCTGGTCTAAGTTTTTGTTGAGCAAAATATGGTTGTTGGTATTTTTGGTAGCGTACATGTGTTTTGTAGGCGTTCTTTTTGTTTGATAGTTTTTTGTTTTGGTTGCTAGTGTGTTTTTCTTAGATGCTTAATAACGGCTGTTTTATCTTAGGAAATGGGGGTTTAATTTTGTTTCTTATTACGAAATTTTCCTCGATAAAACTCGTAATAATTTAATGATATTCGTTAAGTCTACAATTATCTCTTTAGACATACTAATGGTTGATTAGTTACAATGAATAACAATTTCATAATAATCCTCTCAGAAATAATAAATTTCACAAGATTTGAGGATCACATACACTTTTTACATACACAATTATTTTTCTGAAACATAGTTCAAGTAGGACTACTTGAACGATATTTCAGACCAATAATTTAACATGTGACACCATCTCAAATTCGATAAATCTAGTTCTTTTGATCCATAACTCATTAAACTTTAATAAACTATCACGTACAATGAAAAAAAGTAAAACATACCCATTTTACGCTTAGGCGAAAGAATAGGAATAAGTTGACAGAGACTTCGCCCCTGAATTATGTTTCTCAAGATAAACGACGCGGGCGAAATGAAGTCGCACCCCTGCCCCCCCTCCTTCGACCCCCCCCTTCTCCGCCCCGCCAGCGCCCTCTGGAGGCAACGCGGGGACATAAATTTTGAAAGAAAAATCCACCACGGTTTCTCCCGGAATGTGTGATTTGGATTTTTAATTGAATTGGTTTCTGTTATCTGGTTTATGGATTTATTGGTTGCTAATTTTAATGTTCATGATTCTTAAGGGACAGGGTATCTACTTGTTCAACTTAAATGAGAAAATCATAATTACTCTTTAAAAAGGATTAAACTTTTCTTTTACAAAATGAAAATGCAAAATGATAAAAAAAAAAAATACTTAACAAAATTATCTGAAGTCATTATTAAAGCTATATGAAAATAATAGTTTTAGAGTAGTTGCTTAAGAATTTGTGTACGCTTGACATACAGTGGTTTAGTATCGTATTTTAGCAAATTTGAATTAAACTGTCAGATGCATATTGTAGAAGATCCATAGGGTTGTCAACCATCGCATTACTGACTTTCAGACGTTACTATCTTTAAAATGTTTAATTGAAGTAAACGTTTAAAATTCGTTGCCATTCTTTGTTCAATAAATCATTATGACCCAGTCCGGAGAAATAAAAATTGATTGATCGTTGACAAACATTCACATCGCCTTCATAATTTACTATGTAGCGTAACTAAATTTTTATATCCTTTCATCAGATATGATTTGCTCATTCCCGATAATGAAAAAGTTTTGCGAACCCATCGAAAACTATCGCCTCTTTATAAGCATGAAAACTCCATATAAACTTCGTCGATATCCACTATTATTTTATCTCTTAGCAATCAATCGTCTTTTTTTCCTGTGTTTTTGTTACATTAATAATGCGTTACTATCTCCAGCGATATCTATTGCTGACCTGTATTATTGTCATAGAGATATTTACAGCGTTCATTTATTTGTCGGTGTCCCCTCTTATTTTCCGTTTGGGGCCAATCGGATAGAGGCGACTGTTGAAAATTTTTCGTAAGCAGCAATACATCTTGTCGCGAGTCCTATCTCTTGGTGAACATTCGACGGCCACCCCTATACTGGGCACAGATCAGGCGAGGCTTACAGATTGGTGTGTTTGATGTTGTTTGGTTTCATGCGTGGGATTACATTTGGATTGGTGATCATTTATTACTTACTTGTTAACAAAACCTTGCAGGTCATTTATCAAAACGAAAATTTATGTGTTTTTAGCAAAAATATAATTATAATCATTTACATCCTACTTATTACAAACCATTAAAAGACAATTTAAAAACATCTACTATTAATGTAATCACATCTTGGTAGCACCATATAAGAGTAATTGCTAAATTTCAAGAATTATAGGAGACGTCTAAAATATTAAAAATGTTTTTGGTTTTAATCTTTCTATATAGTCTTAATCATTAAAAACCTTCGTTGCCTGCTCCTAATTAAAAGACAGATGTAGTTACGCACACACAATGAGTCCTCAGAGAAGACAATATAAATCACGAGCCATCAGTGTCGCATCTGTATTTTAGTTCGCTTTAGTTCTTCCCCCGCGTCCCGCACGGCGCGCCGCCCGCCCGGCTAAAACCACTTGTGCCAATTTTCTCGGGGACGCTTTCCACTTTACTTGAGCTACCACCTACGCAACACCTTACAGCCTAACTACCCTTTCACTTCATTGAAATCTGACTTTTATTGCTCAAGATTTAATATGCATTTTTGTTCGTCAGAAATAAAATTTGTTACTCCGTTACGGGCTTTGTCTGCGTGTTTCGGGGTACATCCGTGGGCCTAGGCATTTCTTTTCCCGCCCTCTACTAATGTCTTTTGGTTGTAATGAGAAGATTTTAGTGGTGACTCTCATTTTAATTTGATTCTTGGCAGCTTTAGATTAGTGGTTCAGGGAATTGATATTAAAATGTTAGAGGGGTGTTAGGGCGCTTTCTTCAAAATAAACTGGAGCAAATTTGGATAAACAGTTTCTTCGGGAGATTTATTTGCGGAAGTAAAGCTGCTTTATTTGTAACCGGCTGTTTTTTAGAACAGTATAAATTTATATAAAAATATAACTTGTCTAGTTCATAGCTACTTATGATTAATGATATCAAATGATATTAACAACGGCCAAGTGCGTATATAAAAAATGTGCAAAGCGACAAAGCGGCGACCTAAAGGCATATCAAAGGCTTGAAATTAAAAATCCAAGAAATGAAATAAATGAGTCATCCATGCACGATCATTATCCCAGATACTACTTTTATTACTTGTCACATGTAGCTAGGGAGAATATGACTCATAATGTATTAGGATAAGTCCTCAAACATGAACCTCTAAACAAAAATAACATGTTACCGGCCAGTAGCAAAATTAAGAATAAATTGAGCTTATAATCAATGTTTTATAAAAAGAAACAACCAAATTAAATATAGATTTTTATTATTAGATACCTACTTCTAATTTAGATTTCAAAACATTTGAAGACTCATTTTTTTTGCCCGTATATTCTGTAGGTATATCTAGGCACTTTGCTACGTCCTTCTACTAGCTCCAATTGAACCCGCTCAATCCCACTCGGCTCAAGATCACGGCGCTCACACGTAGTTAAATTATTACCGAGCGTCATAACTCGAGCTCGACCTTAGCCCGTGGCCACACTGAGAGCGATAAATCCTGCCTGTCGGGATCAGGTGACACCACCTTCTTTATGTTTTTTCCCAAGCCATTTTACGGAAAAGATAAAAATCTTTACATATTTTGACGCTGCCTTAGTAAGGCTTATTCTCAAATTACGCGCGTCCATTACGTTATACCGAGAATGAACCATTTTAAAGAGGTAACTTGAGTCAGATTTTTAAGAAAATATATGAAGTTTGTAGTACTCTTTGATATGAAGTAGGCGTATTAGTTAAGGCGTTAGTTACTCTAGTCTCGTGAGATCTTTTACATGTGGATTGCGTCAACAGTGGCGTTTGCTCCATGTGGGGTAAGGGACAACTTATATTTGTTTTTTTTTTTCAATATGTACACAATTTTATTATTTAGCTACAGAGTAGTTTTAATATACTTATAAGTATCTATTGAACTGCTAGAAAAAAAAATATCTTTTTAAGCAAGAAAACAAGGTAATAATATTTTCGTTTTAATTTTTTGTTGGAATTTAATTTTATCAGCTGTAAAACTACAGAAACAAAAATGGTAAGTTCAATGGTTGCAAAGCAGTCGACCACGTTATTGCTCGAACAAAAGCTAATGCAAAAATATTTACATCAGATCATTTATATCGAAACAATGAAGTATTGTCAACTATATGAATCACCAATCTTAATATCCCTCACAGTCGTCTACATTTGCAAGTTCGCCTACTGCACACACCAATATTGTTACTCTAGCATACAAAACAACAAAGACCTTCATGAAACTAGAAACATTGAAAATTAAACCCTATGCATCACGTTGAAGAGTGAATTTTAATTGAAAGCTAACTGTCCGTATGTCTTTTCAATCCCTGGAAATACGATTCCCACAATTGGAATGTTCGCGCGAAACAGTCGTAAACGAAACAACGTAGGTTTTAGAAAAAACGATCTAAGCCATGAAAAATTTACGACGATTTTCCATTGATTCCAATTCACCGGGTAAAGCAGAAAAGCGCGAAGCAAAACTGGCAATGTATAAAACATTAGTAGATACAGACAAGTAGCGGAGCGTAGTGACTGGGCGTCTGTGTATGTACCCCACACCGCACTGGGCAAAACGAAAATATATTACTTTTCCGAAGATTTAAGAGTGTTTGGACCGAACAATAATGTCCGGCTTTTGTGGAAAAAGATAGATGGCAATGCATAGGTTACATGGAGCGGAGTTTTTCTTTTGTGAACGAATGAAACTTCAGTACGGGACACTGTTATTAATAATATTTATGTTTGCAATTTAATACGAGGCCCATTGTTAGTGCGGAGAAAAGATTTTTCCGTGATTTTGTCTAAGAAAACTCTGAAAGCACTTACTACTTAGCCGTACCTCCATTACCTTCGTTATGACAGATGGTTCCACATAAATCGTTTAACCATTTGTATGGGCAAAGCAAAAACCATTGTTCAGTTAGTTCAGTGTTCAGTGTATTTGTACCCATAGAGAAAAAAACAAACATCCTTTTAACTAGGCTAGGTTATAAAACAAATCGCTGGACTCTCCTGAATTATCTGAACCTAAGAACATTTAAAACTGCATGAAGAATCTGAATTTAGTGCGCATGACTCAAATTGTTTTGTTCTATCACTTGTTTTTCAGAACTTTGCAAGTACTAAAGTGAAATCGCTGGTGCGTTTTCGGGCATAAATCAACATGCACGAACAATCTCTGACTCCAAACAAAATTCTGTTTGCTATACAAACATTTGACCCGAGTGAATCCGACTCTTGTGAGGACTGACGTACGAATGGATAGCTAGTGTATCTATTGCCAATGATATGTTTGTGAGATCTTCCTCAGCTTTCTGAGTAGCCTTTTCTGTGCTGTCATATGTTTATTGGAAATAACTGAAATTTATATCAAACAAAAATTTTAAAAGTAGTTCATTTCCATAACTTGTTCGCATGCATTTACTTAATGTAATACAAAAACAATTGGATGCTTATGGCCTCAGATACACCAAGGTGTTTAAGGATGTCCCGGGTCTGATTAAAATTCACTTAGCGAAGTTTCTTTATGCACATCAGGAACTACATAAGGACGATCCATGTTCAGTTGACCTTACACACTACGGAAGAAAACAAATATCATATTGGCCAAAGTAACTACAAATAATAATATTTCTTGCCCTCAAGCATAGTTCGGTTTTATGCATCCAATCGTAATTCTAACCCCATTTCAAGCAATATTTTTAATGTAATCTTAATGTCAATGTTTGCTACGGTAGTTGGTTTTATCCTCCCGGGCCATCAAATTATCTATTCGGCAATTCAAATGTTATCCGGCGAATTTGAATTTCGTTGCTCAAATCCACTTGATTTTCGAAGTGGGGTGCAATGATTGCGGATATCCTATATCGATAATCTCATGATTTATCGATTACAAATCGTTAAAATTCTAGTATTTCATGTTCTGGGTTTTAAAAAAGTGTGGTTAACTCGACCAGTCGGTCGGAGTTTTACAGATGGTACAAGCAATTGAATCAAAGTCAAGTGAACTATTTGGAGCATAGAGACCCAATTGTCCCGCCCTAAAACGCTCTTGTCTCTTGTTATACATCCATAAAATTTATGTCATTGAAAATGAAGTTATAAAAGATTACATTTTGTACTAAAGTACAGGCATGAAACAACGAAGTAATAAATTAATCTTCTTACTGTATTTAAATCTTTGTTATTTAACACACTTCCATTCTGTGCCATCAGATAAGATATTGTTTACATCGATGCCGTTGACCCGTCAAATGAATCGTGACATTTAATCAGATAGCACTTCCCATAGCAATGACCCCCTCAATGTATAATACTACTAGCTTTATTCAATCAGAGTATATGCCGAGTAATTTTCCTTCGCCATATCAGTATATTAAGAAGCCGATCAAAGAATTATTTTAAAATTTTCGGCACGGACACATTGACACCGGAATTCAAATGGTCAACGACTAAAAATAGATACGAAAAACAAATATAACCCAGTTCTACGATTCTGTTGTGTGTTGTTCGCGTACGCACCTATGGCGTCGGTTGTTTTGCGTACCTGCCAGCACTGTACAAAAAAGAAATACAAAAGGTCCATTCTCATCAAAACTTGAAACCATCGCTACAAAAATTGTCATTCTGATACTTGCTAGTAGGAAAGCTCTAACTTGAGCTACATTTACTTTGGTTGATATAGTTTTCTTTCATAACGGTATGTTTTAGACCTTCTGTTAGTTTTTCTGAGCTATGCCATCAGTGAAACTGCGCTCGCGCACCGTGACTTGCAGAGGAATCACCAATTATATTGCTTCGTGGTGTCTCCACTTTATTAATCTGCATATTAACTTCATTCCAGCTGTCACGTATGAATGTATTTTTATGGTTATCCTACCTTTGTTTTTATTTATGGTAATGTAATTTTTAGTTCTGTTACGCAGAGTTTAAATATCGATTTCGATAACTGGTGAAGTATTGATTGAATTTTAATGGAGCTTCCGTTTTAGTGATTTATGTTGAATACGCTAAAGTGCTTTTATGCCTATGTTTTAGCAATAAAAGTTTATTAATTACTTGTTATGTCCAAGCTAAGAACTGGATTTACAACTATATTGACTAGAGAATGTTAAGTGTTTGAGATTTGAGATCTTTGAAACTTTTTTAATAGCCATAGCTTTTGTTGTACAGAAATATTATTATATTTTTTAATTTAAGAAAATAGCAATATTAAATTTTTTTAAAAATTACTATACCTGCTTATCTTATTTTGCTGCAAAACTAAAAGACTATATTTTCTCTTTAAACAGAATCCAATGAAAAACTTATTTAATGAGGAACATAAGATGACTACTTTAAAAGACAACAAAACATGGGAAGCATCTATTAGAAAGTTGTAGACAATATCGGTAAACACATAAAAACCTCTGTTTAATACAGTGACATCTAATTAGGCAGTAGGACTGTTTCTAACATAAATCAATGACAAGAGATTTTATCTATTGTATTCTTTATTATCTGATGTTATGTTACAACTACCTAAAAGGGAGAAGCCTGTCTTATGTAGTGGACCAATACCTTCATGTTGGGTTGATTTGGAGATCCTGAAAGTATTTTAAATATTAATAGCGCAATAATTTTAATTTTAGATTGTTTTTAGAAATATAATAGAGAAAAGAAAGTTCTCTTTTTTCTGCTCTATTTTTTTATTTTACCCTTGATTTTTTTGTTGTTTGGAAGTGTGCGTTTGAGATAATACTGCAAGTTGTACACTTTGGGTCTTTTATATTTATAGATTTTGTAGGTTAGTTTTGTTATATTTCACATATTTCTTTTAAAAGAAGAGGCCCTACAATAAACTATGTGTATCAAATTTCGCCACCCTAATATTTCCAAAAACTTACTCTATTCAGTAAGTAGCATTTATGATTCTTAAAATCACGTAGTAAAATATACCCCTTTTAACACGTTTTTTTTAAACTCTACCTTGTTTAGGTAGAGTTACCTCACAAAGTGCTATGTAAATAGTTTATTTCGAGTTAGATATTTATCTTGGTCATGTTTCATCGCGAAGGGAGTAAAGGAATCCATAGCGGTGTACACAGTGCTAATTTATTGAGCTTAGGGCGACTCTCATTAAGGGCTGTACACCTTGCCACCTGTAGAATGATCCGTTTCATTAGATTTATCGTTTTTTACCACTTTCGCTTTGTTTTGATAGCATCCAATTAATTTGTGGTTGGTTTAATTAGATTTAGTTTGGTATCTACTAATTTTATGAGCTTGCAAAATTTTTAAGGTAGAGTTTTGTTTGTGTTTTAACCATTGTTATAATTACGTTGACGTTTCTTTGATAAACTCATCAATCTATAAATTATTTTAAGTTTTTAGATCATGTGGGTTCTTGTTTATCAAAATCAAAAAGTTTTTATTTATTTTAAACCAAAAAAAAAGGCGCATATATACTAATGACTCTATTTGCTCGGTTCCAAAGTATCCTTCCTATGGAGAAGAGCCGACAAGAAACTCCATAGGTTACTCTTGTTAAATAAAAATCAGCAGATATTGTCATAAAGAAAACAAGCTAAATAGTTGCTTGTATAACTGAATAATGTAGCCAGTTTAAACGGCGTTAGACTATCTAAATCTGTGTTAATTAATAAGATTCTATCAAAATTTAATGACGTGATATGTCAGTATGTTCTGTTCATAAGAGACAATTGCGTTTTAACAATTAATTTCTGATTTATGGACCCATAACTTGGTTCATAAGTTTACAATAAATCCTAATGTAGGTATTGAGTGAGCTTACTTTTTACATTCTTGGTTGTATTGCGATTAATTCAGTGATTTTTTCAATAAAAAACATGTTCTTAATAGTTTTGTTATCTTAAGACGCATCATTGTGTAACTTCTTATGAAGAAAGTTCAAAAAGTTTGTAAACAATCCTGTCTTGGTAAGCATTCTTAATAGAAGAACGCTTAGATAACGAATGTTACTTTATTTTATTACCTGAGTCTTATTTATGTTTAAATTCTGCATAAATAAAATAAAAATGTAAACAAAAATGTTAAAAATCTTTCATAATATTTAAGAAATGCCTGGTGTTACGTCGACGCCATGCTCTCGACTGCCGGGCTTCCCACTCTTTGCATCGCACGCGGCATCGCACCCCGCCCATAAACATGTCACTCCAAACGCACACCGCGATTTACGACCTCTCGCTCTAACACACCCATAACTCAGACAAACAAAAGGGAAAGCTATAACATTCATCGGTCCCATGCGGATAGTTTAATTTACACACACAGACGTAACAAAATGAGCTAGTATGCGATTTTACGTTGCAGTATACAGGTGATTTTAAGATCAATTTTGAGTGATTGCTCAGGTATTTAAAAATACTTATGTTTTTGGCTTAATGAAAATAAAATGATTAAAAGAAACCAAATGCTATACGAATTTATGATATCTCTTAATAGTGCAAGATCATAAAGTATCTTTGGATTTAGCATATACTGGATAAGTCTTGTTCTCGGAGTATCCACGAGCGGGCTACGTTCGAGTTCGCTGCCGGCCAAGAGTTTAATGTTCTCATCTCACTCTAACACACAATTCCCAGATCGTAAATCTCGAAATGGCCGCATGTAGGTTACGCACGCCGTCCGCGCTGTACCGGCGGGAGCGCATAAACTATAGTGTTCTCTGTTTTATTACGTGTTTTAGTATGCGATAAAGGAGATGAGAATATAGAGGGGAAATCAGCTGTTTAGGGCATGCTTTAAACGTGCTGAGGAATGTGGCGAACGAAATGTGCTGTTGCATCGATACGAAAGTGGCTCTACTTCGGTAAAACTGATATGGATTTGAGGCGTATTTTTTTGCAATGCTTTGTAATGATACCATAAAAAGTTTTTTTTTGTTTTTACGGTATTAAAAAAATATATAAAAAAAAAATAGGAAATTTTTGGTAAGAGATTTAATTTTTTGATAAACTGGCCTGCGCTTCTATTTTTACATTTATTTATTTATATTTTGTACTCAAAAGCCCTGGCTGCATTACTGGGTAAGATGTAATTAAGAACATCAAACGTCACAGTAGTTTCCAAATTGATTTAGCTAGGAACTTTATACCAGTTCCAAAATAATTTAATGAAAACTTACTCTAATTGCGTTGACATTTTAATTTTAGTTCATTACAATATTATTGATAATTAAACATGTACCTACTTAAACTTAATTATTGTATGCCTAAAAGGCAGGACATAGCTGATCTTTATACCACATAAAATCTGTATTTTGAAAATACCTGTGTTCCACAATAAAGAATATGATTGATTGAAAAAAATAAAAATAGGTATAGCATTTCACGATGCAATGATTAATTTATTTGCAGAGAAGAAAAATATTTTGCTGCCATATTTTTTTTATGTATGTGTTCTTGTGCAATATAGCGTTTTGATTTTTATTTGTTATACAATGTTCTCTGTTATATTTAATATTAAACGAGGGGTCATTGTCAGAAGGTTCAAAAAAGGTCTCTCAATCCTTGAGGTCACTATCTTGACTGGCAGTTTGGTTTTCAAAGTAACAGCTAAAGGGGAATATAGGTGTTATTATTGTCTGGCATTTTCAAAAAGGTTATCTACGGTAAAAACACTCTTGATAACACTTTGACTGTTGGTAATTGTCATTTTATTAAAGTTGGCTTCAAAATCAAGTATTAATTTGACTAAATCTACTCTACTTTTTAATAATACATTTTTAGTAAAACGTAACATTATTTAAATTTGAATATATCTCTCAATATTTTCAAAACAATTAGTAAATCATTACCTTCCATTTCACCACATATAATAGAAACTATACATTAAACATTACACAAATAAAACGGTTACAACAAGTATTCACCTATTTATAAGAGTAGGTACAGCATCCTGACGTTGACAGATGCGACTACGACGCTCCTCTCGTCTCGATTCGGCGTTTCGGTGGGGAAACAAGATGGCGGATCGACGCACGCATCTGATTGGCTAAGGGACGGTGTCTTTGTAATCCATTCATATTGTCCGAAATTTTGGGTGCGAGCGGTTGCTTTTGTGTAGTGGATTAGAAATTTAAAGATATTTTTTTTTGTGTCGGTTAGTGTGAGTTTGTTATAATTAATTTCAAGCTGTTGCTTAAATACTTGTGTTACTCAATTTGAATGTGGTTATGTTATGAAATAAATAAATTCTCTATAAGTATCATATTACCTACTTTGAAAATTATGTAATTTTTTTGTTTTCAATATCTATCCAAATAAATTATTTTTTTTGTACAATCTTGAACATTTGCGTCAATCGAGTCTTACGGAATGATTTTCATGTAAGGTCTGGCTCTTATGTAAGTCCATAATTTTGTGACTGTTATTTCTTTAAGTAATCAATTAACCTTCAGGTATTCCAATACCATTAAATAATGCAAACCTTCGTCCATTCGAAGAATGAGAATAAAAAATGTATTCCACCATCGCAGCAAGCAAACACAGCGAACCAGCAAAGAAACAATAATCCCAGAAGCCAATGTACTCAATAGATTCTAATATGTGAGGCAACCAGACTTTGAAAGTACATCAAGTTGGTAACATGTTGCTCAAGTAAAGAGGTGTCTACTATAATTTTTTTAAAGGTCCGTCTTTTCTGTCTTAATAATTTCTAACTTTTTAATTAAATAATTGTAGATAATCAGATCACTTCAGACAGATCACAGGTTGAAGCATTTACCTATCTTAATTGCTTGTGTTGAGAATCCTCGTTTAGTTACCATTATTCACCATTAAAATCTCCTAAGAATGTCTGAAAATCAACGCGTCGATGAGGCATGCTCATGCTGGAGGCATTAGCTGAGCTACTATTTCTATTTTATTTTGTAAATCCATTTTGTATTTTGATTTGTTGTTTCATTTAGTATTAAATCCAGATTTACTAGAAACGTGCATGAAAAAGTATTTAAATTCATGGATTTTTCCTTTATCCTGGGTCATTTATCCATCTTGAAATATTATCTTTACAGGTTTTCAGCTTTTTCATACTCTTATATTTTACTTGCATTGTAAAACAAGGAGATAGAAAAGCGATTGCTAGGTTCCTACCTACCAGTTAACAACTGATTTGCGCCAAGATTATATAAATTATTATTGTCTCTAGTCGTCACAAAGCAGGCAAACTACGCCAAATCTACCCGATTTTAGAGTACGGTTAAACGACTTACGATGGTTACCAGGCAAGCCAAGACAGCATCCGGCAAGCCTCGCAGACGGCCTAACAACCGATTACCTAGCAATGAAAGGCGCATGTGGTCTTACAACCAATATAATATATCAGGTGGTGCTTTAACAAAATATTCCGCACAACGAATACAGGGCCTAAACACCAATGAAAATGAGCTTTAAATTAATATAATAATTAAAAGGTTTTCAAAATTACTTAAACTTTTCATCAATCAGCCACGAATCAGTGGAAAGCACTTGTATTTACTTGGTCTACCTGCAAAAAGTTCTAAACTATATGAAATCTGAACATCAAGAGTTTTGAAACCCGTCGTAGGGAGGTGATGACTGAGGTTGCAAAACCCTGGTATACAACTGTCAAGTAGAAGGGGCTGGTCTCTGGCCAGTATAAGTACCTATCGAAACAAATTAATAGATACTCAAACAAGATTCTTAAAATGTTCATGATCGACATCTTAACAATACTAGGGATTTAATTACAGAGTGTTAGAGTTCACTGAGAATTCACTGAGAGAAATGTGGTCGCTAACGGTTGGCCTTTTTCAGAAGCTCAGAGTCACTCAACGAGCTATGGAGAGAGCTATGCTCGGGGTTTCTTTGCGCGACAGGATCCGGAATACGGAAATTCGCCAAAGAACTAAAGTCACCGACATAGCTCGAAGAATATGCAAGTTGAAGTGGCAATGGGCAGGCCATATCGCTCGAAGAACCAATAACCGTTGGGGAAGAAAGGTTCTCGAGTGGCGACCACGAACCGGAAGACGCAACGTTGGCAGGCCTCGCACCAGGTGGACTGACGATATCGTCAAAGTGGCGGGCACCCGGTGGATGCAATTGGCGAGTTGTCGTTCATTGTGGCGTTCTAGGGGGGAGGCCTTTGTTCAGCAGTGGACGTCTTCCGGCTGATGATGATGATGATGATGATGATGATGAGAGTTCACTGGTCATTGATAGTTATGTGTTAAAGTCTTTATAATTAATCTTTACCAGGGTATTGAGTTTTTTTTTCCCTAGTCATTTCATTCCCACTGCAGGAACAAAGGCCTCTCTACCCTCCTTCTATTTCTCTCTGGTTAAGGCCGTGGTCATCCACTCCTCATCAAAGGCTTCCAGTTTGTCCCACCATCTCCGCTTGGGGCTACCGCGATGTCTTTTGCCATTTAGAGGGACCCAGTGGTCGTCTGACATGCGGCAGATGTGGCCAGCCCAGTTCCATTTTAGCGTGGCAGCTTTCCGAGTGACGTCAGCGATTTTCGTATGCGTTTATCCAGAAAAAAACCTATTGACCAATATGGTATACCTATTGGTTTATTTTGCAAGACTTTTCTGCGTCGCTTCTTAATTTAGTGGTGATTGTTTATTTATTCCACTCAAAAAACTAAATAAATAATACTTACCTAATTACTTTTTTCTGCTCTGAATCTAGAATAACGTTGAAGATTGGTCTCTTCCATTGGAAATCATTTAGGAAAATAACCTACTTGATCGCTTTAATAACTATCTGATATCCAAAAATCATTTTTCGGCTGTCCCTTAGTCCTGGTTTCAGGTTTTTGTTCAGTGTCTTTATTAATATTAAAAATAAATATAGGAAATACAACCAAGACGGTATACATACAACCATAACAGTCGAAAATACGGTATATTCCACTTTGTTAACAATTATATGTTTGTTTTTCATTTATTATTAGAATCATCACTAAAATAAAAATCAAGTTTAATATACAGAAATCAACTTCTTGCTACTTTGAAGGTTCGTTATTATATTACAAGGTCGACAAGAATAATTCAATAAGTCGCGTTTATTCACCTGGGTGATACAGTTCCGAGTAAAGTCCGGTGAAGCAGTCAAAACTTGTTCTCAGGTCAGGTCAGGTTGTCTCTATGAAATCTCTACCAAGAAATACAATTCCAAGGTGAACAAATTACAAAAAAAAATCTTATTTCATCAGGGTGATATCAACCATGCTGTTAAAAGAAGCTGGCCCGAGCCGGCCAAACTAGCAATAAATAGGTATAGGTATGTCCCTAAATAATTAAAACTTAGATCCAGCCATCCCTTGTTCTTTTGCTTCATTAAGATTGTTAGCAACGCACTAAGTCGTGGTCCGAACCCCGCAGGGGGTGCCCTCAGTGGATGTTGCTGACGTAGTCAGTTTTTCCTATTGCTCTGGCTGGAGGCCTTAGGGTCGCCAAAAGTACGGTGAAGCAGTCAAAGCCTGCGCTCAGACTAACTGAAAAGTGTCGAAGGCTGATCACTCATGCATAATATACCAAATTCACCGACGACGTTGCTATGGATTCTTGACCTTTACGATCAGTTGACCATCTTCTGCAAAACCTCGAGTTTTTGAATCTTTCCGATAGTTTTAACTTCATTACCTAATTTAAAATCCATTAATTTCATATCTGACAGATTACCTGCATAAGTTTCATAAAATGATGATATTTATGTAAGTATGTTGTATTTATAACATGGATCATGACGTGCTACGTCCATGTTGCACGTCGCGCGCCGAACGAGTGATAAGTGCGTCAGTGCGTAACAAGACGTTGGCCTGCGTGTGCGCATGTATTATGAACTGTTAGAAATAAAAACTGTGTATTAAAGTTCTTGATGTCGACAAACTCTTGGAAACTAGGGTTATGTTAAGGTTTTTAATGATTTAATTTAAGTAGAGCAACAAGTGGTCTCAATTTTTTTTGTTGGGTTTGCTCTATTTAGTTTAAGCTTGCTGATAGGTCAAGTAAAATAGAATATTTCGTTCATGTCTTTAAGGGCTATATTAGAAGTTGAGGACTGATAATTCGAAGTAGAGCATCTTTCAGACCGTGCGAACTGGCATCAACGTCTGGTGCATCGAACGATACACGAAGAAACTTTACGACGCCGCACTTGCTCGGATCGGCCGTGCTACGGCCAACCGCCGATACAATTCTATCGCGAGTCGAGACCGGACCGTTCAATTAATCGCTCCGATTAACGTTGTCTCTCGGACATCAATGGTGTTGGATTAACGGAGGGTGGTGGTGTCCTTTTCTGTTGGTCGCAGATTTAGTGCGGCGCCGCGGCGTTCGGCGTCGCCTGGCGGGGGGTGCGCCGTCGCTCGTAAAGCATCGGTCGCCACATTCTACTGACGCGCGCCTCGGCGACTACGCGTTGCGTAACAAACCGCGCCATAAACAACACGACGTGCTTGCCTCCGCACCTGACGGCTGACGGCTACTTACCCACGTGCGCCCGACACATTACGTATTGCGCTCATGCCGCATCTAAAACGCTGACACGTGACTTGACGGAGTGAAACTCTCGGAACTCTTTTTATTCGGTAGAACTGTGAGTTTTGTGAAGAAGTTTTTAGCGAGCGGGATGGCGCGAGCGCGTTTGCCGACGGCGAACGCCCGCCCGGCTTAAGGTAAGTTTATTGCCAATTTATGGCTCCCAACTTTGCAGGTTCGAGACAAGGGTCCAGCAGGTTCCGATCGTCAAACCAACTTTTTAAATGGTTTAACAAGTGTTAGATGGATGTTTTGAGCAATGTTTACATTGTAACTTGACAATATCAATAGCCTACACAATTTTTCTGACTGATAATTAAAATCTAATAAGGCAGAATTTATTGATGACTAACATAAAAATCGCAGTAAGTATTATTTAATGAAACACATCTCATTGCAATAAAAAAATACAAAACAGTCCAAATCACACAATGTCATGGAAATTAAAATATTAATCACGACAAACCACATAAATTGAACATTAAAGCCACAGTTTTAAATAATTCAAAATCACATAACAATCTTATAATAATGACCATAAAAATCAAACAACTTATTCAAGTAATATCAACAGTAACAGTAAAATAAAATATTAGTATGGTCTAGTTAGCGGTATACCGCTCCGCTTTGATTGATTTTTTACCCAATTTGAGCCTTCACATCATAAAATTAGGGTCGGAAATGGTTTGCCCTCAGGGGCTATGATAGAAAAACATTACCATTTATGAAATACACAGTTATTGAGCTAAGATAAATAAAGATAACAATTTCCTTGTACAACACTAGTTTAAAATTAATTTAGGAACGAAACTACATTTATCTTGTTTAATTGTAGGGTCGACTAAGTTTAATTGAACTTAGTATGTAATAGCACATAATTACACTGATTGATATGTAAAATTTATACAAGATTGGAGGAATAATGATTCGCTTTGAAATGATTCATGTTATTATTGTAATGACTGACGCAATACTGTACTTAAATAATTTGAGTAAGTACATAAAACAGATCTGGGGTTAATGGGTAAAAGATGAAAATGAATAGTATTTATTTCTTATCGGTTAAGTTATTTTTGCCGGCTTTTTGTACTTCTTTAAATGTTCTTTGATAAGTGTGATATTATGTCTACTGTTTGGTACCTATCCTAATAATTGTAAGCATCAAAATTACCTACAACTATTTAAATTAAAACATCATTTTCCAACATGACTGAAATAAAAATAATATTACTATACCAACCACCAACAGGACCAATAGGTACTCAACCTATTGGTCTGTTACCTACCTTACCTATTGGTATATTTAATTAATTTGATTATGACAATAATCCTATCAAAATATTTGCCTGCTCCAGAATCAATTATGTATCCTCAAATTCACTGTAATAATTTTCAGGTAAATTAAGAGATTTATAAAGATAGAAATTTTAAAGTTATCATCAAGATTAATTTAACAATAGCTCATAAAGTTTACTATATGATGATATTACAAAAGCTCTACCTATTAGTTAATTTGATCATACAGGAAAAATGTTTGTCATCTACGGTAAAATAATTCAGACAGTGACTTTACTCTAAATGTGTATGACACTGATAATAAAGTGTGATTAAAAAATAAAACAAAACATTAGGTACATCTGATAGTAATATCATTACATTTAAGTCTAAGTAACTATTAAATAATTGTATTGGGTAAGTGGGCCTATGGGACAAGGTTGTTTACAATTAAAAAAATATCTACATCTAAACGTCGTTTACATAAGCCAATGTAGGTAAATAAAGCCCTAAAAAAAGGTAGAGTACCGAAGATCCGACAATACTTATAAGTAACTCTATGACCTTTATAACAAAGAGTTAAGGTATATTTTACTGTTCATTGTTCTTTTAAAATGCGGTCGAATTTATGTAAAAAAAGCAAACAGAAACTGTTTTAGTACTTTCGTCAAAAATGGAACCGGCCAAACTGAAGTCCAACACTTGCATTATATTTTTTGTTATTTTAAAACCTTGTAGGAAACACGATTTAAAAATCTTATCAATTCTTGTTTCCTTAAATCCAGAAAATGAAAAAGTAGTTCATGTGTGCGCAAGCGTCGTTTACAATTCCGGTCATGTCGCCGCCATATTTGTTCCTTACCACATCGCCCTGTTAGATCTCAATCTCAACTTATTATTCAGTGATGCTGGTAGCTTTTTGTAATTGTAATATTTAGCTTTCCTTGTACGCTGCTGTGACTCAATTGTTAAGAAGGATCTCATCTATCTTGCCTACTGAATATGAAAATTATTGCTGTGGATGTGAATAAATTTTCCACTGACAATTTAATTTAAATCTCGTATTGTTGAAGACAAAGTTCTTGCATTAGTAACATCTAAGAAGCTTGAGTAAAAACTACTCAGATTTAAAATAATAAAACTATGTACTTACAAACATGTATTTTAACAACCACACGTTTGTGGTATCACTCCTACACCTTAACACCAGCTAAATGCATGAACATATTATTATTAAATACAGTCCAATTAAGAAACCTACAGTAATTTGGAAGATTTTTTAAATCTAGATTCAATCATTACTCACTACCATTTTAGATAACTGAATAAAATTCGTACATGTACAACAAGTACTTAAATTTTCGCTCTTCAGTAACGTGTAAAATATAAATATACTCGCAACTTCAAAACCAAGCTGCAATATGTTACCTGTACCAACACATACTGTAAATATTGCCTTTGCGGTAACAAGGCGCCTTGGGGTAACCAGTTATAGTTCATCAAACTTCTTAAGCAAAGAGAACAGGAACAATAAGGTTGCATTACAGACTCTATAGTCTTACACGAGACTGATTACTTCAACATACGCCTATACAAAACAATGTTATTTTCCGTGTGAAAAATATACACAAAATTTAGATAATTAATACAAAATATCTGTAAAATATCAGTTATGTTATTTTACAATAAAGTAAGCATTTTAAATATAAAATTATTACTGCCTTTTTTATTGCCTGTAAGTACTCTTTTACCTTTCATTTGAAAACAAACAATTCCATATAAGGTACCTACTCTTTATTCATAATTGTATAAAACATTTTTTTTATGTACAACTTAAGAAAATACCTTAGATTCGTATACTATACCTAACCAGAACCCAATCCCTTATTATTATTTAAGTCTCAAGATGCTGTGGCCATCAATTTTGCAATGCATTGACATCTTTATTACATTGTATGTTTTACAAAAGTGATAACCGCACTCTGCTGAATTAAACATAATAACTTCAATTGTTACATTGATATCAAAAGAGCTACAATAATTATAATAAGCCGTTGACATGATAAAGGAGAGTTAAACCTCTTAGAAAATACTTGCCAATGTAAATCTCAATAAAATTACCATAAAATCATTGTTCGGATTATAAAGTTCCATAAATTGATGTGCTGATTGATGGATTTATTCGCAATCTACTTCCCGCAATTATTATGTTAATCATCTATCGAACAAAACCTACCTCGCTTCGCTGCGCAGCCGATGCTACTGGACAAATTGAACCTACCCAAACGAGGCGAGAACTTTCCGCGCCTTTTTTGTTTAATACAAACGTTTGATGGGACCTTGTCAAACAAAAACTAAAGGGGAACATTCAAGTGTGTTAGTACAGCATGAAATTGTCTTACTCGCGGTCATAAATTATCATCTTAATAAGTTAATGAGTGATTCCAGCAATACTTTTGTTTTTGTTACGCACAGCGCAAGTGCCAACGCTACCGGTCGCCGATGCACCCGTTATTGCCATAAAAGACGCGCGCCGCGCATCTGCCTTTATCGAATTTGATTAAACTTCATGTTTATTTATCGCGTATTTATTTAAACAAGTAGACCTGCGCACCGATGCCATTTAGAGACAATAAAACTTGAAATGACAAAAATATTGCTAACTTTTTGTCCGACTATTTAAGTTCTGAGGTCACTCCCATTTGAACGTTAACGGCTCACATGGGAGAAGGCCCGACTCGACTACTAGTTTAGTTCAGAATTTAAGTACTTAATGATGAGATTTCTGCAGTAAATCATGATGTTGGTCTAGTGAAATTTAATTATGTTTTTTTTTATAATGCAACCGTTACATGTATTTCCACATGATGCGTTCGAACATGTAGAGGATGACGTTGACATGAGTTGTGCGTATGCTGGATGGATTCACGGCACGTACCGTCGATCAGACGCTATCGAACTTTTAATTTCAGCAAAAAATCGTTTGCGAAGCGTCAAACATTACCCAGTAACAGGTGAGTCGGTTACCTCCCGCGCGCAACAAGCAAAAAACAACATCTGTTAGTGAGAAATTTATGCAAGCATCGGTCGTACACACGATCATATCTACTTGAAATACGTCGCTGGAGACAAATTGCAGTCACTTCAAACGTGGCGAGCGAGTCCCACTGCCGCAACGGAATAAGCAAATAGCCGATTGTTTCGCTCCCGGCCGGGGATAGCGGCCCGAATAGATCTTAACCCCAGCGTAACAAAATACAAAGTCGTGTAGTTGTAACAAGCCGTAAAGTACCGTAAACCTGAACGTAAAGCACCGCACTTCAGCTTTGAATCCGCATAATTATCGAATAGGCTATAAATCGTGCGGTGTGCGGCCGCGTGGTTCGTATTGTCTGCCCTGACGACATTATTGTCTTTGCCGTGAGCTACAGGATTCCGCGAGGCTCGTCCCGACTGTCATAATACGGCACCTTGCGTAAAAAAGTAGCCGCGCGTTATCAGCTTATATAAATTGCTTGACGGCCGCAGATAAAAACTTGATGTCGATTAATTACGCTTTAGTAAACGAGAATAATTTATGGCAGTGCACGAAAGATTCGCGTATACTCTTTATTAAACTTATTTGTAAATTAATTAATTGTTGACAAATACGAAAACACGCAAAATACGAGTTTGTTAAACTAAAAGTTGCCGAGTAATTACTCAATGACCATAAAAAAGTTTGTAAGTAGAGTGGTCGAAATTGTCCAATGTTTGCTTATCCATAATTTCATCTATGATTTACAGTGATGTTCCGACCTCATCGGTTCGATAATGAATGAGGTGGTCGTAAACGGCGAAGTCAAGTGAACATTAATGTCAATAAAAAAGCCATAAACCCTATTAGCTGTCATAAACTTCACCACATCTGTTCAATAACTCGTTTTGCGTACAAATAGTACTAATTGAATAATTAAAGTTTTTGTTGTGCTTGAGATATTGATATTTAATGTTTATATTTTATAAGATACGAAAGTTTTATTGGGAAGAATATAATTTAAATATCAAAAGGTGCACAGAATCATTCAGAGAACCAAGACAAAAATATGACGATACTGTATTGATATGATAATGTGTAACTTATAACAAAGGTAAGACGATAATTTCTTTATAACGTCGTAAATTTCCGTGTCAAAGATAACTGAGACTCGATAGAGAACACGGAAACGGAGTTTTTGTTATAAACGCCACAAAATAGAACAATAAATTACGTCAAGGTGTTACGTGTTTTTGGCCACAATTCCCCAAAACAGCGCTAAGTGCAAATACATTGTTAAAGGTATTACCATAATAATCAGTTACCTGTTAATTCTTAGGTGACAGAACCGTCTATTCTTTTAATTTGTGCAACGTTTATTGCATCATTGTCCACGTTGCGTCTTTGTTTTTTTTTACTGTTATAAAAACAAGGAATTTTGTAAACATAACGGTGCAAATTTGCATCTTTTTCTCTGTTTACCATCACAATAGAGTGGGCCCGTTATTTTTTGTTACTTTGCGATTTTTAGGAATTCTCTCCTCTTAATATTTATGCTGTTTAATATAACACATGTTCTTGTTTTGACTACTGTTATTCTTTGAAACAAATGTATGCTTTGTTCTATTGTCCCGTTTTGCTACTGTTAAGATATTTACTGCTTTTATGGACTTGTAGCTGTATGACAAACAGGATTGTTTTTTCAAATTGCTGGCACATTTAAATGTAATATTGTAAAATGGTAAAAAATGCTCTCGTTCTGAATTCAGCATTAACTTTTTAAAAAATGAATATGTTAGTTTTTATCTTTCAACTTAGATACTAATTCAAAGATAGGTCCACAAAACATTAATTGCACCGATAAAGTAAAAAAATCTTATCCTAATGTGGATTTATTAAGCTACAATGATCAGTCAATTTTAAACTTATGTACTTAATCAAAGTAGACAGGTGGTTATCTCAACTTATATCTTAACTCAAATGTAAAAAGAAATACTAATTTTTATTACTTGAAATCTGCTAAGTCATTATATAAGTAGGTACATACATAATCTAGTTCCTTCTTTAAGTATCTTATCATATCACTATAATTTTTATTACAATAACCTAAAAAAATCCTCATAATAATAGTAAACATTGAGTAATATGTGTGAGTGACTATCTTATCAGCTGCATAAACCAATACATTAGGATGAAGGTTAAACATAAAAACCTCGACATTTTTATAAGAAAACTGACAACAGAAGTTTAAAACCTCAAAGCCACTATCTACATAGTCAAAGTTAGTCTGTCGAAGCACGGGGTGGCGGCGTGCCTCGAAAATTGTAATATTTCAAAATTACTCAAGAGTCGCGCTCGCTTGAATAATGCGATAACTTTGAGCTAGGGGTGGTCTCCCCTCCCCCTTACTCGTGCGTGCCTCACCCCCCCGGCACTTGTTTTTGAAGTTCTGCTCCAGAGTTTGATCAAAATATACTTGCGACGCCCGCTTCATTTGAGTTTCAGTTTATTTGACCAACAATACACGAAGTTTGTTGAGTTAAAGTGTCTGTTAGTCTGACTTAATAATTTGAGATATACCTAGATAATATATTTTGTTTATTTATTAACATACCTACCTACTAAAAACAATGAAAAGAACTTGCTAAAAGAAGAGCCAGCGCTACAGCGAAGTAGTTATTTAAAGAGACACATTTGATAATTTTTATAGCATATTCCTTCTTTCTTTTTTCTGGTCGTTCCCTCAATGCTGAGGATCGTGACTGTATGTCAATCATCTCCAATCGGCCCAGTTCTGCGCCATATGTACCGCTCCCTGTATCTGGCCTTCAGTCACCTCCTTGAGTTGGTCCACCCATCTAGCTGGCGCTCTTCCTCTAAAGCATATTAGTGTGTCTTAAATACATCTAAAATTTCAAGAACTTTCCCTATTTAATTTTGTACGCATCATCTTTAGTAAGAACAACACAAATCAATTCAATACTCCATACATCACAGTCACAAGCTCTCTTCAAAATACTTAAGAAAATAGCTCCACTCGCTCGACTACCGAATATTCAGGTACTTCCAAATTTATCACTCTTCTATGTTAAACAGTCAGAGTAGAAATAAAACCGAGCAATCTCGAAAACTCACTGAAGTAAAAACACACATTCAGTAATATTTCTCAAGAAATATCATTGGCCAATTAGTTTAAAAGGCACAAACAACAAGACTTCTAAGTTCTAATACAAAGTTTTAATGAAGCTCTGTAGACCCGTTTGACCTGAGGCCAGTTAGCTAATAGATTTCTTTAACAGTAGGGGAGACCAGCCCAAAACGGGTATACCGCCCAAAGCGGGTAAGCGTTCTAGATTTCGCGCCTTTCGCATAAGTTTCAATGTGTGCATGTAGAAGGATAGCGCGGGCGTCGCCCAATCACAGGCAGTATCCTCACACACACGGAACTCGCGGTTGCAAGATAATTTGTAATCAAATATTTTTGCTACTTATGGTAAAATTATTAAAGAATTTTCAATTCTGATTAGTCGATTTTGGTTTGTTGGACGAAATTACTAGTTTGGTGATATTATTTTGTTGTATTTGAAGCTTTATATCCGTGAAGTGATTTGTACCCGGTAGCTTTGGTTTCGAGATTATGAATGTGCGCAATGCAATTGTGCGTTTGGGCAAATCAGGTATGGGTAAAACAGGTACCTGATTTGCCCTTACCCGATTTGCCCTGACAGATTTTCGATACGTAACTTTTGTGTGACCCTATTATTTTAATGTATACAAAACTATTGATATAGTCACAAATTATTGTTTTTTTATCACAACATAAGTTGACCAGGACTTGGCTCCTATGCGATCTTAAAACTTTTTACGATGGAAGAATTACATAAAGAGACTTGGCTTTTTTACATTGAATGTTTTTGGTGGAATCTCATTCATTTTTTGTAGGTCTCTTGAACCTGTGCATGAAAGATTTTAGCTTTTATTCAATACATTATTACAATTTGTTAATAATATAAATCGATTTGTTATACTTTTTGAACCTAAACAAAGAACAAAGTTAACAATGCAGTCAAAATTCATACACCATGTTCTTGGAAAACCGCAAATATAAATTTGTTTCCTATTATTTACTAAGTTATACAATTTCTAACCGTTTTTATAATTTTTTCTTAACATGTAGTTAAAAACCTATCTTGGTGACAAATTTGAAGGTTCTAAGTTTGTTAGAAGTACCTTAGATTATCGGTCAGTGAGTGAATCAGTGACTGACAAAATAGCGTAACTTTGATTGCTCATAACTCGTAAACTATTTTTCAAATATAGTTCAAATGTTAGGTAATTTTGATACTGAGCTTGCTTTATTATTAACTCATCGAAAGCTTAAACCCCTTTCTTTTTCCGTATCGATGATAGGTACAGGGGGGGTGAAATATCTTCGACAAAAGGATGGTACTTTGGTATGGTTTTGCTCGAGACTTAGCCGGGCCACTGCCGTGCCTCTAGAAAACCAAAACTGTTATTTTAAGTTCTAACTAGATGTTAAAGTTTATTAATTTCTCATTATTTTTGCTACTACCCGTTTTGCCCATTAGCCTTACCCGCTTTAGGCACCCCCTCCGGGCAAAACGGGTTTTTTTAAGGTTGTAGATTTTAGACATTTTTGTTTTGTAATGAAGATTTTTTTTGAGTTTGAGACTGATTTGTTAAAGTTCTTTAAATAGGGAACTATGATAATTAAAACAAAAGTTTGAAATCTGTTAAGAACCTGTTTTTTTTTTCATCTAACGTTAGCTTACCCGTTTTGGGCTGGTCTCCCCTACAGTCTACAAATGAGGTAGCTTCTAAACGGCAGGTGTGCTCAAATTCAATTGAATATAATCGCTATGTTTCGAACTAACGGACGGTTAATTGTCGACCGCTGCTACTGATTATTATTCGGGGCTATTTAAGCGCTATTTATTATGAACTACTAATTGTAAGTACTGATTTATCGAAATTGATAACCGAATGTTGATAACCCCTTGTCAGTCTAATCTTTTGAAGAGTTTTGTGGTTAAGCTAACTGTAGATATTTCTATATCGTTAGGTATATAATACAATGACAAGTGTTTTGTTTGTAAATAACAAAAGAGTGAACTTGTCACACTTACCGGATGATTAAAGACTATATTTAATCTAACATACATTCACAATGGAACCTACAGCGAGCCAAAAGTCTACTTAGGTCGCCAGTTTGGCTTCAAATGTATCTGTCATTTTAACCACAAATAAGAGATAAGACAGTGGCCTGTGATTGTGAGAAATTGACGGAAAGACCAAACCCTTGCAGATACCAGACTTGCATCAGCAAGAATACCGACCTTAGCGGATTTTTGACCCCGCTTCAATAGACTTTTATGATGGACCTACTCCGTCATAAAGTATAAAGAATATTGATGGCATACTATACCATACAATAGTAGTTTTATTAGTTTCTCTATCATAGTAGATATTAGGTATATAAACCGACCTATGATTTATGCGACATGTAAATCAATTTCGTATCCTTATTGACATCACATGGCAACCGCATCCTGTATATCAAGTTTGTATAGGTATCTAAAGATAGCAATCTACATAGATTTTACATTTCAATGATATCTAGTTATTATAAGATATCTTGCAACAAAATCTTATGAAAATCGGAGCAAATATATGCAGGCTTGTAATTGATACGACACTTATTAATAACTATCTTTACTATTATTTTTATCAAGATATATGATTTACTTTTTTTTATATAAATAATATGATAATATTAATAAGGAATTGTAATTTTAATAATATAATGATTATACAAAATCAGTCTTTGAAATAAAAGTAAGTAGATGCACTGACAAATTATCAGCTAAATAGATGTCTTAAAGAACAAAACAAACCGATTTATTTCAACCCAAAGCAATCCCCACAAACAAAATTCACTCCATTCAAGAAGAAAATTTTGCACAAAACAATACTATATCTCAAACATGAACGAAACATTTAAAAACTCATAAAATTACATTCACCATAAACTGACAATGCGTTGCGTCTTCGTACATACGTACCTATATTTGTACATTTACATTCATATTATAAATATATTCTGGAGGCCGCACGTGGCCCATGCCATGTGATAAACCGGTCTTGGGCAAGCCTAGTAACCTCTAAACGACACAGTACGAACACACTTGAAGGATGCTGTACCCACACTCTTATTTTTCATTTAAACCGTGAGATATATTTTTGAGAGCAATGCAATAAATTTTTTGATGTTTTATATTATGTGTGAGTTTAAGTGTAGAACTTGTATGAAATATTTTGATTGTAAGTATGTTATGTAAGGTTGAACAAAGGATAAATATTTATTGTTTCGATTTTAGTCTTCGTTTTGTTCTTAAACGAAGGTTGAGTGTGACAATAAATACTCGCTAATCCTTAGTCACAGTATAAAGGGGTTTACTTGCATTTTCGAGTCAAGAAAAACGGTCTGATTGCAATAAAAAAAAAATTCGGATGAGTATAATTTTATATATTTATTATATATATTATTTAGCACCAGCAAAACCTGTGTCTGCATTAAGTGACACATTTAATTATTGTTATAAATAGAAAACCTCTCACTCATTAGCACTGCAATTGCTTTGAAAATGCCCTTTTTTATTTCCTACACTCTAGAAAAAAAATATCACAAAAAATCTTATCAATAGATCGATAAAAACGATCACTCAAGATAAAAAAATAAAACAATCTTATTCGTAATAATTGTTTGCCGTTTATAACCGAACAAAAAATGCCTTTTAATTTACACCAATACGAATCGATGAACAAAACTGCATTTAATTATTTTAGTATTTCAATTCAAGTAACATTTAGAGTTGTTTATCAATTTATCGATAAAATATCGCTTTCTTTATTCACGAAGATGATATCATTCTATCGAGTCCTTTAACTATTTTACGTCGAAAACAAAAAGTTTTTATGTAAATTCTTGTGCGTACAGCAATAAACAAGTATTTAATTAATACAGCTATGAGGCTTTGTATGTGGAGTCAATAATTGTTTAAATTGAAAACGCTTGGCTTCCCGGGAAGTCGGTGGTAACCGCACCTGCGAAACTTCGTGCCCCCGGCCAACTTGAAGAATTCCCAACTCTTACAATTCTCGAGGAACTTGCTTCGTCTCGTTAGCTGCTTGCCGCAAAACCTCCTCTTATTTATGCCCTTACTTTATTCCATTTGCGGCTGGCTTTTACTATTTTAGCGCTATTTTTCATTTTACGTAATAAGATTTTCAAGATCTTATGCAACTGAAGGACAGTTATTCTTTGAATTGTTTTGTGCATTTTTTTTTAGTATATGTTATAATTTCATGTCATTTTGTTTTTTATTAATTTGTAGTCCTGACTGAATTAAATACAGTTATGCATCATAATTGAGTGTACCTTCAGGCTTTATTGCTACATAAAAACCATGAATAAATAATACTTGCGCATGGTTTAAATTACTTATTAAATTGTCACTCATCTATTCCACTAATGGTTACGACTACGCTATTTATCAATCGTATAATATATTGTGTCTATTTATCAGAGTAAAAAACTTAATTAATGATACAATGCTAATGGAGATCTTTAGTTTTAGTCTTTCTTGTTATGTTAATTAATCTTTGAGGTAATAATTTTTCGTGGCCGTAGATTTTCCATCGGTTTGCTTTCGAGATACGATTACTTAATAATATTAATGACAAGTATTAATAGGTTATGGTTTGGAATTAATGACAAGCATATGTTTTCCCAGCTTTCATGTTTGACATCCTATAATTTATAGTCCGAATAACTTCTATGTAACTCTAATTTCTTACACTCAAATAGTTTAACACAGCTTGTCTTAATTCGCTAAGTTATTGCATTAAGTGCAGCATACCGCAATTATATCATGGCACTTTTTCTATAACATTTAATAGTAATAAGATCTGTCATTAAACCGTGCAGTCCGATATAGCTTTCTAGAATTCGAGTCATGCAATTGTAAGGTGTCGGAAAAACGCTGGCAATTCCATGAAAATGCATTGGTGCAAAGAAACCCGCCGAGGAATGCCACATGCCGTCTTTTAATCGATATCACTCATATCACGAACAAATTTAATCTTTGTGAATGATGGATTAATGTTAAAAATTTATTGGCGTCCATTTGGTTGTTACGACGTTATGTCGCATAAGTATAATTGTTTCGAGTTTTTATTTGAGCAAGGTGCAGATATAAAATGCGAACGGCGACTAAACGTTCCGATTATAGCATAGATAGTGGTATACAGTTATTGTTTGTATAATACATTTAGCGTACCTCGCAATAAATTTTATAAATTTATTTCTTAAATACACACAGTTTTTAGATGAAAGTAAAAATGGAGTGGAAACAGCGCGTGGCATATTATGAAATACTTGTTTTTGTAGTAATAAAAAGTATTTCGTGTTTATATTTTAAATTGCTGTAGAAAGTGGATAAGATACCTACACTGTGTCTACATTAAAATATTTTTTTATTTTATGTTCATTTAATTAGGTTTTCATCAACTCATAATTTGGACAAAAATTATAGCGATTATCAACTATGAAAGTATGAACTAGATTATGACTGCAAACATAACATTGAAATAAATAATAAAGTCTTTTGGTTGAACACCAGTTTTACCCATGACCAATAAATAGCGATCGGAATCCCAACCGCATCGCGATTTGTTACAATATCGCACAACATTGTGTCACTTTGTTCATACCACCCCAGACGTCCAATACATCGTTCATACGTTTTATCACTGAAGATACTTCCCTCAAATTTCCAGTCCCATAGAAACAACACGCGTTCCATATTCAAACGTAAAAGAAATAAAAATCAAGCCGGCCATTACGTAATTGTGACGTCACGAACCTCTAGTTCGTTCATAATTCAAAATCGTGCAAAATTAACACAAAAACTTGTAACGTCAAATAACGTAATCGTGTTAACGGGTCATTATGACCCTGGTAATTATTGCAATTAATTATAAGCTCCTTTTAATAAACAAAGTAACCCTCCAACCCCTATATCATTAGACGTTTCAAAGACTGTTATTAATACCCCTTACTTTAGTTTATTATCCGTAAATTGTTACTAATTTGCCGGCCCTGAACGTGTTAGCGACAGGGTTATTGTGCGAAATATTTAGGTTTTTTTTTATCTGAATCCGTTTCTGTACAATAGTTTATAATCAATTGATGAAGACTTCGAGTAGTAAGATATATCATTAGCCTACTTATTCTTTATCTACTAATGTCTTGGTTTAGTTAAATTTCTACTTATACATTAAAAATCGATGATTAAATAAAAAAATATCTTGAGTTTACCTTATAAAGAACCAAAATTAATAAAATGTATAAGTAGATACATTCAGTAAGCTCAAACTTAAATTAAATAAGTAGACCGTATAAGAATAGACCAAAACATTTATTCAAAACAAAAGCAAACAAAGTCGGATAAACAAAGAACTCACACAAGCTTACATTTTTATTAGTAAATAAATTAATATTCATAGCTAACTGTTCTCTTAATTACATCATTTATAAAATATTATATTTTCACACTCATGTTGGCTTTTGTATTATTTATAAGAAAGTAGAGTGTTTTATATTCTTCATTTCTTTGTTAATAAATTGCGTTTTATTTAGTATAAATTATGTATGCGTAATGCACAGGTTTGTTTGCATCTTTATTTAAATGAAAGATCTTATTTACATTATTTATATTCGAAAGAAAGATGACTCTACTATGCTTTAAAGCTTATTTAGTTTCAAAGAAAACAAAGAGAAACAGAAGTAGCAAGTATAAGAAGTTATTTATCTGGAATAATAAATAAATAATTTTCTGTGAAAAAAAAATGATACAAAAAATTGACTTAGTCTTACTGTAACTCGCTGTAATCACCAAAAGCACATTTATCAAAATAAACCCACATGTAGGTAGGTTCATAAAAAGGTATCAAGTTAGAAAATAGATTTTCATATAAATGCCTGATCTTGTCACATCAATGAAAAAGGTGACCTGTAAAGTCTTTTAAATAAATGATTATGATCTAAAACACAGCTGTGAAAAGACACTGATATAATGTAGGGTATTAATTATATCGTCTTATTAAAATTTTATAAATATTTTATTATAAGCTGTTAATCCAAACTTAAGCAGACTAAACATTATTGTTATGATTTAAAGACAAATTACGGTATAAATATAAATAAAAAAATACTTTTATCATACGATGAGTCTTCGCATATTTTTATTATTTCAAATTATATAACGATTTTTGTTTACTAAGCTAATTACGTTCATAATGATGCTTTTAAATTTAATTCAAGGCTCATACATAATGTTACTTAACAATAAAAACACAAAATAGACAACTAATTGCTTAAGTAAATAAAATCTTCTTTTTAAAAATATTAATCTATTTATAAAGACCGCACGACTCTACTTTTAATACTTCTTATTTATAAGAATACGAATTTAATAATTATTAATACTTATCAAGTCGGTAATTATGTGATGACAAGACATTAGATAGACCAAAATATCAGTCTCAATATTATATCGCATTAAAAAGTACTTACCCATTTGAGTACAAAATATCAGTATTTACTAATATTTTGTATCTGTTCCAGTAACAGCGCATACCCAAACACTTTTCTCCGAAAAATCCAGATGTAAACAAAATATAAAGTTGCGTTGACAGCCATTAGGAGGCTTAAAGCCGAAGCATTGTAGCTCCGATACATTGTGGCTTATCAGGAATCTCTACGGATAGGAATTTTAACTAATACTAGGTACTTATCTACCGTTTGGTATCACTATTATACCATCATGGACCGCTTTGTGCCTCGTCATCGTCAGAGGACGGTACCGGTTATGTAGGTATCTGTTAAGGTTACGTGTGCGTCTTTGTTTCTAGGTCAGAAGTTCATAGTTGTAGGATATTTGATGTATTTTTGTACTTATTTTGTTTTTATAACATTAGCCAATATGGTGTAATTTTGGATTGATTTAAGCGAAAAAATACAAGTTGATAAGTGAAAAAATCACAAAACAATCTGTTAAATGCACATTATTTGTATCTAAAAGAAAACCCATAATATACCCATTAAATAATGTGTCTAATAAAATATTCTTACCGATAAAAGATGCATGCCTTTATTGCATTCAACATTAAAAGAATTTTCTCATAATTACTACAACAAATCCCGCACAAATTCAAACAGAATGACAAACCGGTTCCAATAGTCACAGTAAACTTTACTAAACTTTATTACTACCAACTATCAACTATACAGACTTAGAATGAACCGCAATGGAAGAAACCTATGGAGCAATCTGAGCAATACCACAATCACGGTAGGTTTGCCTCGAACCTGATCCGAGTACACACTTGATTGATGGATAAAAGGACGCCGTGCACAAATTAAAGAACAATCCAAACCCAACATGGCGGGGAAAAGTAAAATCAACAATTAAACTCGTTATAATACGAGTGAATGTTCAGACTAAAGGAGAGATTCAGTGTTCTACTAAAACTATCATTACTTTTATGGATTATGCTAAAAATAAGTGTAGGCTAAAAATAAATGTAGTACCTACTGTATATTTAAGATGTGCTAAAGTCACATATGGACACACTTCGACGAATATTTTAATGTTATTTGCGCCGCTAGAAAGCTCGTAACGGATGTTTTAATACTGGGTTTATTTTCTTTCTTCCAAAAGCGCGTAATTATGTGTCTAACTTAGGTACGTAGATAGTGATTTTGTATTAATACTCCTGAATGTCGATATATTTTTGAAAATAAGCCATGTCAAAGACTGGTCTGTCCCGCAAATCGAATCATAAATCATGCGGCCTTAACTTTCGATTCCTAGATAGTATGCGGCGACATCTAAAATCACCCTAACGTACAATGCGGTTATACAAACTTCAGTCCATAGATGTAATCGCATCCAACTTTATGAACCAGTAATGTATAAGAACACCAGTTTTGTGCTCAAATCATAGCACCGTGAATAATTTTGACATACGGTGTAATTAAATTTCATATATGTGACTGTGTACCTATGTAATTATGAACGGTAAAAAATGTAACGAATGAAAATGTAGCGTAAAAATTTGGCTAACATTTTTCAGGTAAAGTTACCTATTATTAACATAGCTAGTTCCCAATTAAAATGTTTTATGATTACCTCGAGTAACATGTGAGTAGACGTATTATAAATTTGTGTAATTAGCTATTTAATGTATGTTACATTGGAAATTAAGACTCACGCACGATGTTTAAATAAATGTTGATAACGAAGTTGAATTATTATTTTTATGTTATGCCGGTGAGAGTCACATTAAAGCGTGTTTGATTGTAGGGAAAAGATAATGGATTCACAGTAGCTTATACCAAGAAACTTAAATTAATATTTAGATTATATTTCACTACGTTTGTCCGTATCAGTTTTAATTATATTTAGAATTTCATTTTATTTTTTACTATAAAATGAAATAATTTTGTAGGCACAGGTTTGCAGTTGATCAAGTCTCTGATAAAGAAAAGAGTTTTAATATTAATGAAAAACCGTTGCATATTATAATTGTAGATTGATTGCGTACTGTTTCCTGCAAGCTTAGAAACCATAACTTGCAGAACTTCAAAACAATTAACAGAGTGAAAATCGCGGACAAAATATTAGTGAACATAATTTATATAAAACCTTATTTATGCTGTGCGTGGTCAAGGCGCCATGTCCCCGTTCACTCGTCACCGAGCTCTATCAAAGATGTCCTTTGCTTTACCGACGACTAAGAAGTTTATTTACAGTGAGCATTCAGTTTCTAAGTTTAATGTTGAATCAATTTGAATCTCTTTGAAGACTATTTCAAATGTAGCGAGATCTCTCTTTTTTCACTCTTGAATTTAAAGGGCTTGTAAGTAACGTATTAATAAATGTTGATGCTTTGAAACTTATACGAAATCGTGTCCCATATTTAGATATTTTTACAATAAGTATTAAGGTCATGAAATGCGATATTTCATCTTTTTACTATCTAATCTCGAAGCTCGTTATTTTCATATAGCATGTAACATTTCACAAAATAATATTCATTCATAATTTTAAACAGCTTAATTATTTAACCCAAAAAGCGTCTAAAAATATACAAAGCGCATGTAAATTTTATCTTTGATCACGGCGAGTAGATAAATATTCATTTCACGCCTCACCAGTTGAAAAGGGCGTAAAATGAAGAGCAGAATATTTCATAATAAATAAGAAGGTGGCGACGCGACGTTCGTCCTCTCCTGTGGCCTCGCAATGACTGACGTCAAGTCAGCGATGATTTATGCATCGCGGGCGCAGTCTAATTAGGCGCAGGCGCATCTCATTCTATGTAAATTTGAGCCGGCCCACAGCATGAATGATATTCTCATCGCGGCAATCTCAAACTTCGTGTAGGTTTAAACAAATAAAAGCTTAAATAAACCAAGTAAGTAAACAAGAATAAGTAATTACACCAAGATATACAAGATACAAAATATTAATTAATTCAATCCAGTATGTTAATACTTTTATGAGGGCGCCTCGAGAGAAATAAATTTGACAACACCGTTGATCAACTACAGTTACGTGAGTGAATGTATTTTCACACGCCAGAAATTAATTCTGAGTAATTTTAGTACACTCTCAAACCAAATAAATAGCACGTTCCCAGCAAAAGACTGCTCTTGAAAACTCTGTACCAAGATGCTTTTACATTCGGGGATATCGCGTCAAATCTACTGCGGTGTAGTTTGGTATCCAAAATCTGCGGAGACTAGAGAGTAGCGTAGTACGGGGGCCCGAGGACGAGTAATGTTATGAGCAAGCCATTATTGTCTCGCCCCATACCGTAAAACATTACGCAGTCGTGCCGGGACCGACGAATGCATTTAGAGCTGTCAAATACCCCTAAACACAATTTGTACTTCATGAATCACGTTGTTCTTAAACTAACAATTTTAAGTGTTTCCTTATACACATGTATAACACAATACCTTGAACGTAAGCTGCGTCAAAAAAAACACGTAACTTGACTTGTTTTCGTAGTGTTATGTCCGTTTTAGAGCCAAGTGAATGTACAAACAAAATGACGAAAGATCAAATTATATATAAGTTATGTGGAATTTCTTTGGGTCAGTGCAAGGCTAATTATCGTGCCTACGGCGGTGCACGCAATTAATCTGAACACGTTAAGTTCTTCCTGGGATCGTTAATTTGTGTGCTAACCCAATAAATTAATTGAATAACAGGAAGCGACAACAAAGTGTGCAATAAATAAGCACAACTCAGGACATGTGTTAACTGTCGGATATTTTTCATTTTATTTTTGAAAATTGTATTAACCGCTCTATATAGAGTGGTAGTGAAACCGCTTAGGAGCATCGAGTGAATGTTCTACGTATAGTAAAAGATGCTACGATCTCATGGGAATAAAAGAGTTATCAATAAGTTTTATTCAATTGGAATAATTTACTTTGAGATAAAGCGGACTGTGGCGGGATTTTGGCAAGTTGTTGATTCAACTCCTGTTACGAAAAGTTCTTGCGGTATTTTGTGGAGGTCTGTAGACTTTGCTTTTTAATATAAATTATATATTTGATGGAGTGGTAAGCTTTGTGGTAAGCTTTTACTTACTTACCGACGACATAGTTTTCCTAAACTTTTATTTTCTTGTCACACATACATAAGTACAGCTACATTATTACCAAGTTTCCAGTTCCCAGTTGAAAAAATTAGAAATTCGCCGGAAAAGTTGTCAAGAGACCATAACTTATGCGTTCATGGTACGGTAGAGAAGAATGACTCCAAAACAAAGCATAAACTTTACGCACAATAAAGACCAAACATTGTGCATACAGTCAGATAGGACTCAACAAATAAGATATAAAATTTTGTCAAGCAATAGCTTGACAAGCATGAAATCGCGAAACACAAAACGAGCGTCAACATAAACTAACATCCGGCAAACACTGATGTATTGCAGCCGCAGAACTATGGAAACAAATCTCTCGCAGTAATAATTTACGGGCGCAATATGGCTCCGCAGTTTGAAAACAAACAAACAAAACAAAAACAGAAGCGCGACCCGCGATAAAAGATGTCGCCACACTCGCTGGCCTCACTTTAAAGATAGACTAGGTAGAGCTTAGATAGCGGCAAATAAAGGACATGAAGTTGCGCCTGCGACTGCACCGCGGCCCGTGGCCAATCAGCGGCCGCCGCGTAATTATAGGTTGCGTTCGAATTAGGAACGACTGCCGTAGCTCGTGCTAATTGAAAATAGAATTCGCTGATTTATATCGTTTTGAGTCGGAAGCCTTTGCTGATTGTTTTTAACATGATTAACGAGCTCTCAAACTATATTTGAATTTAGATCGACTCCTAGTTTCTAGACAATTTATAAGCTTTGCTTGTTACCGCTACTGTGTTGAAAATGTTAATTAATAAATTGAACCTAGAAATGATTAAAATTAATAGGAAGGTTAGACAGGCTTTGATGCAACATTTTATTTAATTAGTGTATAAAATGTATAGTAACAAGCGCTAGCATACTAACACGCAATAAATTAATCTATAATGAATCTAATCTATTACATCAGCGTACAGAAGGCTTATAATCTTACGCATTTTCAAATACTTAACAGGCAATAAGGTGTTTGTTTTGTAGCAGTATCTATTTAAGTGTTGTTTACGAGAAAAAAGGTGTGCTTAATTATAATAAAAGATTGGACAAGCTGTTTTATCGAAAGTCGATTACCTCTATAAAAGATGATTACAGCCTGGACAATTAATAAACATAGATAAAATTCCCATAACAGTTATTTGAATTATAATACAAACATGACTCACGAGGAAACAAATTAAATGCCCACTGTCCGTGCTAGGGTTGCCAGCTCGATAAAATGTTTCGAATTGTCGGGTGCCTATCGTCATTCCTGACTCAATTATTTAAAAAACGAACGCCCGTTGCGTGCGCTTCCGTCCTTGTCGCGCGTGATTTTTGACGGTATATCTTGCTCTTTCGCTCAAATGCGCCCGCGTCGTCGATAACCGCGGAATGTGCCGGCTGACTTCAGTCGGGCGGCGCTCATAGACAATTTAAATTGGAGAAATTGGTAGCCAAGTACTTCGAGGAACTGGTAATAACGGACAAACGTCGGTGTATGTAGATAGTGCGGGCACATCATCTATTACCGATGACATATTATTACAAGGAAACGAAGAACTCGTTTGTACTCGGTTGTTTATATGCTCACTTAAATGGAATAACAAATACATGTGGAAATGCAATTATATATTTAATTAAAAGCTGTAGGTACTCAAACCAGAACTTTTAAAAAGCAACCATTAAAGAAATCGTCATAAAATTATCATTAAGAAAGTGTGATTAAAGTACAAGAGTATCAATAACATTGCAACCGATATAGCTGCAATAAAATAAATAAGCAGCTAATCAATCCAGCACACGTAATGTGTCGCGAGTTTCAATTAAGACTTGGCTCGACAACTAGTTATTTGCGATTAAGATTCGAGATAAAAACTCTTGGCCATCATAATAGGGATAATTGTATTCAGGTATATCATAACGTGTTGCGAGCTTTAATTGGTGTCCAAATACAAACATTTTATAAATAGCAGTACCCTATTATATTACTATGCAGCTATAATGACGATCTTAACGAAAATGTATTCGCTACAAAAATAAAAAGTAGAACAAAAGTACTGGTCGAAAAGTAAAAAAGTAAAATCCCCAAACTAAACCGTTTACTTCTCGAGAAAATTTTCAAGTAGTCTTGAGCGCTGTATTAAGGGTAGCATAATAAGGCTTTCTGGATTAGGTGTAGCGCTCTTGAGTGAGAATAAACCCAAGGGGAATCCTGGCTTGCAGCTTTCCTTCTAATTTATTGCTCCTCCAACGGCCAGCGGCCTTTGTATCGGATCTGCCGGGAATGAGAAATATATTTCTAGATGGATTAACATGTTTGCCACTTAGAGGTTAGTAATTAGTGTGCGCAGGTACTTTAGGTAAGTTGAATCGGGTTTTAATGTAGCACATAAATACGAGTAAGTGAATCAATATGATATAGAATTTTGTCGTCTAGAAAGTTGGTTAAAATATGTCTGATTAATGTAATTAAGTTTTACATTGTACTGTCATGGAATACGTATTAAATATTTAAATTATATCTTGCTTTTTAAAGACAAGCTTTTAAACTTGGGTCGAATAGAAAGCCCTGAATAATTTGTCTTCAACAATCCCAACGTCAGCTTAAAAGCGGAGTTAAAGCTGCGAGCCTTTTTAGTCACCACGAATTCGCAAGCTCACCAAAATAACGAATAGCTTGGATAGCAGCCATCGAAAACAAAGAGATGAGGATAGCTATATATTACTGTCTGCTAAACAAATTGATTTAATGACTTCTTAAACTAATTGGATTTACCGGTCCACTTGTATTTCGTCTTTGCGCGGAGATTAACGCCCTGTTCACATCTTAACTTACACGGGATGTGTGGACAGCGTTGTTTGGCTATAAATTAAGAATTATATGCCTTTGAAGATAAAACATTTCACTTAAGATGTACACCCCACTTAAGAGCATAAAGCAGTTTTGTAAAACGATCAAAAGTATTATAAACAAGAGCGCATTTTGAGCTGTTAATTTTGTGGTCGTTTCTGGTCCTAAATTAAAGAAGAGTAGAGCTATGTTGTGTTGTATCGCGAGTGCTTCCTATTAATCCGTAGTAGTGAATTAGTGCGATGCACACACGTTTGTAGTGTGGAGACACTTCATTACGGGGGCAGGGCATAAATCAGGACTTCTAATATTAAACGTGCCTTGGTGGGGCAAATTGCGGCCCTGTCTGCGACTGTGCGGTCGATGGCAGCGACCTGATGAGCTGACAAAACCTTACTATTAATTAATTACAGTGATTAACGAAATATACGTGACAAGTCATAAAGAACAAAGTAGCTATCTAAAACCTTTAAGATTTGTGAAGCAACTCCATAACAAAGTATCTAACAATGTAAAGCGAACATAAAACAGAATTTTCAAATTAATTCATCCTTATCTTTACTTCCATACAATTTACTTTTTTTCTGTCACCACCAAATGAAATATGAAATGTTTAAAGTATTTTTTATTAATTTATTTTTTCCAGTGCGCGAGATAATTTCGCGGGCCCCACCAAGATCTTGCTACTAATGTGATTTTAATGTACTTAAATGTCTTCTCACCTATATTTGTATAATCTGTTTTGTGATTTTATTGTTATCTGTATTTTATTCGGCTTTATTTACGTACTTTTGCTGTGAATGTTATTCATGTTTAAGTATTTTTATCACGTTCGTGTTTTCATAATAAAGCTTATTTAAGAGCTCGCCTTGAAATATATGGTCTTCCTTGTATTTCAAATATATAGTGAGAACGAAGTATGATTTTCAATGTTTTAAGTCTTTCGTAATTTTGTTTCGTACTCTAAGTTAAACCTAGGTTTTATTGCTAAGAAAAGCATATTGTTGTGAATAGTAATTGTGATGCGATGACGCACTATGAAGTATGTTAACTTTTAGGGTTGTAAGTACATACATACATACATATATGTTATGATGGCAATTCAAGGAGACAGCGACTAAATTATAACACTTATAAACGCCATCTTCACCCATAGATAAATAAAAATAAGTAATGGGGGGAGAATTTGAGAAAAAGCGCAGTTTATAATATTTTTATCTTTTTTTGACACTATCGGCCCTCCCGTTTCTGCGTGTTCGAGACAGGGGCGTATCGAGAGTCATTTAGGTCCTGGTACCCCATCTGACCCCCTAAGAAATATAGGGTTGAAATAGGGACGATATTTACACCCCCAAATGATTGATATCGATTTAAATAGCAAGAATTAAACTGATTTATCAACAGATGAGTTATTGATATGCTTAGTTTGAGAAAATTTGTTTTTGTTTTTCTTGTCAATATCAGAACTTTTACTGCGAACTGAAATCGGGTGAGTTGTATTTGAAAACTTCTTAATTATCCTGCGTTTGGAACCGATTTACAAGAAGGCTCGACTAATTGAGCCAAATCACTATAATCTATGCCTCATAAACTTTTGCAACTACTGACACATATTAAAGGTGTCAATAATATTAATTGTTCTTGCTTACAAACAACTAAATTGTAAATAACGTTTTATTGCCAAGATGACGTCATGAAGTCTTGTTTTAGAGCTCATTTGAGCAATTGATCGCTTGAACGTGGCTCAAATGGATCGGAAAATGCTTGGGATGTTTGAAATTATTTTTGTCGCGTCGGCTCCCGTGGCGCAGACGTTTATTCGCCAGTGTATCAACGCCCTACTGATGTATGGTGCGTTCTAACATGTACCTACTGTATTAACTTTTTTGTTCTATTGTTTTTGTGTATTTGTTTATTGGAACGCTTTTTATGAAACGTCAAGGTTTTGTTGTTGTGAACTGTTTTATTTTTTGTTCTTTCTCTATAGACAATGAATAGTAGGATGGATGGTACCAAATTGGTTTGAATGTATAGTTGTCTGATTCTACTCGTGATCAGAGGGCTGGTTTGTTCCTTGCACAGAGAATCGGCATAGCCATTCAATGTGGCAATGCTGCCAGCCTTCTGGGCACGTTCCCTGCCATTGACAAGGATGACGATGAGTTCTTTGACGCCGTTTAGTTTTTATTTATGTAAGTTTTCATTTTAGTATAGTTAGAGTTTGTTCTTATAGTAAAATAAAAAAGTTGTCTGATTTAAATTAATCTACATAAACAATAGCTTTTAACAGTTGATCTCATTATAACATACAAAATATATAGTCATTTAATTATATGTAAACTAAACCTCAGTAAATAAACATCACACTATCCAGAATCCTGCAATTAGCACATCTTTTACCCAACCCGAGGCATCTAAACATCTTAGCCCGAACTTCCTCTAACAAACAATTCAGTTCCCACATTCGTGTCAATGGCTCGTTTACGATGAACTTTAGAAAGGCGGTCGGGCCCTCAGGTACGAACTCGCACATTAAAACTTTGCGCCAAGTACGGCCCTGGCCCATGAGAGCGCTGTACAGAAAAATGTACTTAATTAATTAACATTATTTATGATGAGCCGTAAATTTATTTATTAGGATATAATAAGTTCTAAATGTGTCTTATTTTTGGGGAATTAAAAGCATTGTTTTTGTAATATGCTTTTGATACTGAATTCCCTAGATGTGTTAAGCTTAATTAAAACAAGTAGATGGGTATATTTTCTTTATATAGGAGTGTTAGCACAAAAATAATATTGGAGAATACGTACACGTTTGTGTAGTTGAGGTTACTTGACCTGACTGTCACAATACCTTATTTATTCCCGATATTGTACCCAATAGTCATGTGAACTTTAGCAAATTCCCCAAGAGAAAAAAAAGCACCAATAGTTGGAGCATACAGGTGTATGATTATTGCCATTATGATTGATCGTAGTCTGGTGTTTCGACAATAATTCAGTGCGTAACTTAAAACATTGTCTACCATAACACATGGTGCAGACACATAGTTGTAGAAAGCAATAACTTATCCCCCTCATCCCAACTATTCCCTTGGCTCAAACATACATCTATGTAACCTTAACGTGGATGTAGCTTTAACTGGATATGCTACTGTTTGGATATGAATTGTGGTGTGATATTCAGGGTATGTTTCATCAGTTATTCCGAAAGATATAAATCTGACTAGTGACTAGTGGAATTGTTAAATATTCGATTGATTTCGTAAGAAAAGTATTTGAACTTAGTATTACTTGACGCTTAGTTATTCATCAAAAAAAGTTCTTCCGATAACTAGATAACTGTAGTAAAATGTGTAGTTATTAATTCTGCTTCAAAATAGTCACAAAAATTAGTTCTCAAAAAAAGAGAAACAAGTATCGACTATCTAATATACTTAGAAAATTCAGAATGAATATTTGAAAAGCACATTATAAGTTACACGAGACTTTTATCATATGTGAACATAAAACAAACACAGAACAAGTCATCGTTTTCCCAAGCCCTTTGCTACCACATCTAGCCCTACGAACTCTATAACCCTTCCAAATACGAAAGTTACTCGCGAACGCCGCGTGTTGTACAATATATCACATTTTGATTCGGTCGCGCCATAAACAATACCATATATCAATATAAAGCAGACGGTGGCGAAATTTGAACGTAGCGAGTGCGTTGTATTTATGTGCCAGAAATTGTACGCATTTATGTATGGCTGTTGTATTTTCTGATGTTTTTAACGCATTGCGAAAAAATTGGTTGGTTTCGTTTGATGTTGCAGGGTTTACAGCGGGTTTAGTGACGTGAGCTTCGTAGAGTCGTAGGATTTGTTGTCCGTGAGGTAAAGCTTAGGTAGTTTCGGACCAATTTGAGAAGGGTTGTCTTTGCCTAAATGCTCAGTTTTATTTTCATTGTCAATTTTTGCAAAAAGTTTGTCCTTAATTTCACTAGCTGAATTTCTTTGATTTACCACTCGATGCTGATTCTGCTTGAACATTACAACTAATATGCTTATTAACTTTCGTCCATACCATTTCTCGACATCACATTTATGGTTATTATTTAGATCCATAACAACATTCTAAATTCTACTCTCTACGTCCCGTAGAGAACAAGAGTCCTAACATGTTTTTGTATTACTCAAAATTTCGGCCGTCCCTGGAGAGAAAAGTTTCGTGAATCTAAAAATGCTTTTAAACGCACATGTAAGCGTGCATTATATCAATGTTCTGTCATACGGTTTGTTGGTACATTTTGTTCGATTTTAAACGCATTAAGTGAGTCAGAGAATTTCAACGACTTTGCTGAGATGTGACCGGCCATTGATCTTGTTTGCTTCGAATGAAGTGCTGTGATTTTAATTGTTGAGGGTTTGTCAACAGCTGCAATTGGACCAATAAGATTGGGTGCATCTTTCAATTGAAGACATTAGTCATTATGGACTGAAAACTTATGACATCACTATGTACATTTACCAACTTCTTGATGATCTGGTTTGCTATTTATAGTTTCTTGATAAATTTGAGCAGTAAAATTTACAAAGAAAGCTATCTTTTTACGGTAATATTTCTGAGTAAACTTGCATAACACTGAAATATGGAGCTTTTCGGATTACTAAGCCGATGTAGGTGCTTAATAAATTAGTATAACATGTCAGCCATAAATACTTAGAACAGGGCACAATTAAGTTGTCTACACTGTTGATTCCGTTTAAATTTATTTATTTACTTGTAATATGATACTACTAAACTGTTTGAATATAATATCAATTATTGGCAAAATCAATTTAGTGCCATAAGTTTTCGAACCTTTAAGATTCGAACTTAAGATCTACTTTACTTTAAAGTCTACTTGATTAGTGATGCAATTTTAAGTACAAAATAAGGTAGGTAATAATTTAAAAGAAACATAAACATTAGCTATCAAAAGCTTTACAACATAAAACCAATGCTTTAGAAACTATAATCACAGATAACTACAATCCTTAATCAAAAGCAAACAATCAGACTGAAACTTTATCAAAAGAAACCCGTTTCTCAAAGAAATCTAAAAATCTTTTAGAAGCTCGCAGCGATTATTCAGAACACTTTAAAGACTATCACATAAGCCAAGTGAACGGCCATTTATAAAGACACTAAGAACAGCGGCCTAAGACTAAATCACTTGCAGTCGCGGGGTGCCTGATAAAGTTGTAACTACGAACATTGTTCCAACCTACACTCGCGCACCTATATTTTGATTTGCATAAGCAAAGCAGGTTCCGTAACTTTGAACTTAAAGAGTTTCGATTGAGTTTAAGGTTTTGTTCCAATATTCATTTCGTTTTCTTTTGTACTGGTTTGATTTCTATTCCGACCTGTATGTATCTTAATTTTTCTTTTTATGAATTTGGCACCGTAGTTGAGTTTTAAACACTAGAATCATTTCGTAATGAATGACAAATATGAAAGCAATTTCTGAGATATTCATAGAAAACGTCTTTTAAATCAGATCAGTTGATATATAATGGCAGATATTAAAGTAGTTCCAGGTATTCAGTAGGATAAAATCACTTAAGTAATTGATTCAATTACACCTTGTTTGAACATGTAGGTCGCACAAACTATGTCTTAGACATGTTCGATACGTGTGGCCCTTCTATTTAATTCAATAATGCTTGCCTAACAATGAAATGTCACCTTCACAGTCTATTCAACTTTAAACTTGCTCCAATTTAAACAAATGAAGTACGTACAAGTTCAAGAAAATACTTTAATATATTTTCGACGAATTTGTTGGCTGCTTTGTTAAGTTTATTTGGTATTGAACTGAGCTATTTAACTTTATTAATTTTAACTTGCCAGTATTATTTCAGTCTATTTTCAAATTCTATGTTTCTAACTTTGAATGTTATATAACAAATTAAATTACTAGGCTTGTTTTGTTTACTCTTAAGACGCACAGCTATTAAACTCATACAACAAGTTTTAAAACATGTTGGTGATTTGTGTTTTGTGCTCTATAATATGAACTCTCATCATACTCGTCTTGTCATTGTTATTTTGTATTTTAAAGCAGTCTTTAAAGTGTTATATGATAAAAATCTAATTATTTTGCACCAACGCATTTAAATAAAACAAAAAACACGTATAACTAACATTGCCTACATGTCCTATGTTCAATTGCATCCTGTTCAATCAGTATATTGAAACGCGTGTGTACGGGCACTAGGGGCTCGCACAACATGTTGGGCACCCAAGACATGTTCGTGCGTTGCGGTGTGTTCGCAGTTCGCACTCGCACGGCCCGTCTTGTCTCGCCCCGCCCCGCCCGCAACATGGAATTGTTTTAAACTTTGATTAATTCCTTGCCAGCGCGGTGATGTTGCCTTGTTTTCTCTTGATGAATAATGTTGGATAGTTGTTTACTGAAAAAAGTTTGGATTGGTACATATTCATAAAATTATCAGCTTATTTATTCGTCGTTTGCTTTTTTTGTGATATTTTGAGTTCACTGTCATTTGTCTTTTGTTTGTTTGTCGTCAGGTCAAACGTATTCTTTAAGTTCTTTTCAATTTTTAAAACTTTTCAATTGACTTTTGTGTTATTATACTTTTTAAAGAATTCTACAATGTTAAAAACGAGAAGCACCTGCATCCATCATTGTAAAAGTAACTGACGATTCGACCTGTCGACAAGCGTACAACGAAAGCCACCGAGCTTGACACATTCAAAAGGCGACACGGCGGTTATCTCGAGAATTACATTAATTAGAGGTGTGGCTATAATTAATATTAATTAAAGTCACCTTTTAGCTCGCGACACTGAATGCGTATCGCAGTTAATAAATTTAACGGCATTGGCGGACCACTGGCTAACGCAGATAAAGATGCACCAGAAAATACGCAACTTTGTCCAAAATACAAAACCGATAAATTAAGCCTTATTCCTTAAACGATAAGGTTAAGCACGATCGCATAAGATACTTGGGAATTACGTTCGCTCGTTGTAAATTTTGCAAAAAGTGTTTATCGCCGACGCAAAGAATTGTAGGCTTTCTGTCATCGAGATAAGATAGTTGACAAATGAACGAATTTACTTTGTTTTATGTCCGCTGAAAGTTTACGATCGTAAAATGCAGAAGTGTAACGGGCGAAGAAATTATAAGTGAGGATATTTTTGATCCATTCAACAACCCAATTATGAAATGCTCCTATTTTTGTTTCAATCGCGATAAGGAATGTAATTTCTTAATGAACACAACGTGAAATGTTTTAAAGAGCCTTGTAGAGGTTGTCAAAGTCAATATTCGTGACATAAATGTCAGTATTAAGAGAATGTATGCGACCTTTACTGAAGGCACGCGTTTTAGCGAACATGATATTACTGCACCTAATTGTTTGAGAAGCTCAAATAAAGAGAAAAGTACACGTATTAATATTGTTATGAACTGTCATTACATGTAGAGTCTATAGTTGCCGGGTTCATTTAATGGCTGGATCTATTACGTATTCGTACATTTGTGATAATACGAGTAGGTTAATATGATACTATTTTATTTGTGTTTTTTTCATATTTAACTTCTCGTATGCCGCAATAAATAAGACAATAGAATTCAATTGTGTCTCGCGTGGATCCGCGCTTCCGGCATACGACGGGTTAATATTTAATTGTACTTCTAAATATTTCAAAAAACGTTTAATATAAACGGTTGCTTTGACTTTTTACGTTACTGAAACACTTTACAGCAAATCTTAACTAGATACTACATAGAGAAGCAAGCATTTACGTTTCAATCTAAATAAGAAACACAATATTATTTATAATGGCCGCATTTGCATCACATAAACAATAGCACCTAATCATTCCTCGTAACCATTCCTGACTAACCGAAGTCTACATTAACCCGTAGCTATTGTGTGTTACTGCATACATTGCTAGCTTTGTGAACAAAATGCAAATGTATCATAATGTTAGTAATGCATAAATCATCGCGCCTGGCCGCGCGGATGCCCAGCGCTGATTATCTAGCTATGGATTTCAAGATAAAAGCTTTATCGTTTGGCTTTTGTTTATTTAGATTAGAATAAAATGAAAAATAATGCTAGGGAAAAAATATACCAACAGTTTCTGAAAGTCAAATCTAGTACACTGAATGTTACTGGCTGACCAAAACGCTTAAAGAATTTGAAACAAAAAAAACATGGCAGTAAAATAAAAATAATACATTTTTAAATCTACGGTGTGAGAACTAGAAGAGAATTTCATAATAGTAATTATTTATTTAATAATAAGACTGCTTCTCCCTACATGGTCAGTACATAGGTAGGTCCAACTAATAATAAATTAAGCTCCGAACAACCAAAGCCAATTTTGAAATAGAAAGGGTTAGGTTATTATTCGGCCGCAGACATATTAAAACCGTACTCGTTTTATGAAAATTAAATACGGGGTCCATTCGACCCTTTGTATAAGAGCACATGTGCTTGGGATATGCAAATGACGTATTGGATGTCGGGGTACAATACATACTTGATTAGAGATAGTTTTGTATATAAATTAATTTCTAACAAGCGAAATACATCCGGGAAAAGGAAAATCTAAATAAAATTCTGAGGTTCATTAAGCAATCCTTCATTATCGCTTGATAAAGTTTATGAGAAGTATGTAAAAATATATCTTTTTGGACCACTTAAAATTCCGTCAGAATTTCAGATACAAAACTGGAACATTCACATCCAAAATATTTCAAACTTTTTTTTAACCCTACTCTGCGTACGGTTGAATATCAAACACTCTGTCATTAGGGAAGCATGCAAAACATATTTATGTTGCGGAAATATCTCATTCTGTCAACTAAATGCGTTTTGGTTTAACTAAAATTGCATGATAATTTTGATTTCAGAATCCGACACGACCGCTGCGATGACAGATAAATAAATCTATGCATTATGGTGTTATATATAGGTGGCTACGGGAATGTGTAGTCATATTTATAATACTGCTACTGCCCAGAGAAATAAAAATTTTAATCTAGAACTGTAGAGTCATTTTCCTTAAACCAAACTGGCCTAATAGAATTCTGATGTTGGGAGCTGATCAAAATTAGTAAAAAGGTGCTTCATTTTTTTTAGATACTTGACCGTTTAATTAACTTTCTTATGGTGACTTATTTGTATAAATGGACAGAGTATTTTTTCAAATATGACAACATATTTCCGCAGCACCCTATAGGTATGTTTGAAATTTTCGGATGACAGGACTCTACCTAAATTTATTAACGTTTACTGCCAAATACGCGTCATTTTCTATTATTGTTAGGTATAAACAGTTATCTTAATGTTAGCGTTTGGAGATAAATATTATAGAACATTATACGCGTTACTTTCATACATTGTTGTCGTTGGAGGACATCTTGACAGAGATTTGTGTTTCGTGTCGAAACTGATGTTGGGTAAGAGCTTAGTGCTCAGTTGGTAATATCTGAGATGGTTATAATATTATATTTTTTTGGTAAAAAAGTGTATTCGTTTTCGGTAGTGTGTTTAAGTTTGATTACTGAAGGCTTTTTATCTTTGTAAAAGACAAAAGTTCCAGTCAATATATTCTGTATGATATACAAAAACTGCTCGTTGATTTTATCTGTTACCTGTAAATAAGTGTTTTACAATCGTTTTCACCAATTTTTTTTTTCCATTTTTTGCGATTGAATTATAAGCTCAACTTATTCCACATCTATTAGTATATTCTAGTCTCCAACAAAACATGAAAAAAAATGTTTGGTAACTAAATGAATACCCACCAAAATTTCATACTAACTCACGACATTCGGTCGAGTTGAGCTAACACACAGCTACACACATGATATAGCATGCTATTGTAGTTTTAAATGGAACACGACATCAAAGCCTGTTAGACTGGTTGACATTTAGGTATCATAATAAGTACTGACAGCCTGTGGGTGGATGTTATTCCAACATGATATTAGTTAGTGGGTGTTCGACGGTTCGCGTTTAGTGCGAGACCGTTGACTGTGGACAACGATCTCTTTCAGATAAGTAAGTTGGGTGAAAATTTAGGACAAATGAGCTTTTGGGAAAAACATGAATTATGATCATTAAATAATGAAACTTTTGGGTTTGTGTTGGCGGTTCTTCTAGCGAGGATACAGTTTAATGTAACATGTATTTAAGTGACTGTAAAACGAGTAACTCTAGAAATTAATCATGTATTAATAATGAAATAGCTATCGGATAAAAAAGGCTGTATACATCAGTTGGTGACAGTATAATAATAGTCTTCAAAGAACCACTTAGCTTGGTTCAGTGACCTGAATCTAGGTAAATTAATTGACAGGCGACGAGTGCCGTCATTTTGAACGTCAATGCGTACAAATTGAGGAACCCACATATCAAGACTAGTTTACAAATCTGTGATGAGATCTGCCTTGAGAAGATAGTCAGAGTAAGTAGGCTTGCGTCACTGACATGAATACTGGGATTGGACTAACTAAGCCGTCACACAGATTCATTAAAAGGTTCGTGAATGATGTACTGCGTCAAAATGAAACTTCTGAGGTGATAATTTCACGCAGCATACGATTTACGTAAAGTTTTAATAGGTAACTAGTCAGAAGCAAAAGTTGTGTAAACAGAGCGTGTTGCAAAGTTTTCTTTCGTGTTCGTTTGTACATAGTGAAAATAATCTGTTTGCAGCAGTAGGATTAGGGTTGAATCACGAATGGACATATGGACGATTATTTTACACATAACACCACAGATTCCAACAAAAGAATTAATAATTGAATAGTGTTTTATTTAAAGCTCGCGAAGGGTTGCTTAAAAAGGGTACAACAGTACATATTGAAAAAAAATACAATGTGGCATCAAAAACTTTTATTCGCGATCTCGAATTGTCTTAACCCTTCAACCCTTCCTATTCGGCTCATAAAGCTGGCGAAACGTACAAAAATACCGACATAATGCCATTTGCATAATGTTTCGAGCTTTGTTTTTTCATAGAACGGTGGGTTTGAAATGTCACCGCAGACTAGGGGTGCGAAAACACCCATTATGGGGTGCCGAGTGTATTAAAAATCGTTCGCGTCCTTTGCATTCTTGAGGTTATGGGTTTTCGTGCGTGGATCCCTTGAATGTGAAGAATGAACGGAGATAGTACTGTGTATAGATAAATATCTATTTAGTCGTTTATTACGTTAAGGAGGGTTGAATAATGGCGGATTAATTGAATGCTTAAATGTTTAATGTACTCATAATTTCAATTGTAAATTTGTCATTGTTGTCATGAACACTTATTTGTGACATAGGTGACAAAACAGACACAAAATAAATTCAAAGCTAATCAACAAATGAAATAAAAATAATTTCAGTCAAAAATATTGTTCATTTAAAAATAAGAACTACGAATGAAAGCGAAACTTTCATCGACAACATTTTGTAAAGTCTACGCAAGTAACTTATTTACGATATTTCAATACGATTTCCCAAGTACAGTTACATAGCTTAGAGCACTTTCTTCAGGAAAATCCAAAGTAAAAGTTACCTTAATATTTACTGCTAAAAGACTTGACTGCAAATACTTGGACAGTGTTGCTAGAAGCATTTATAATCCACACTTTATTGAAACAAGCGTTAAACAATGTTTGGAATAGTTAGACTAGACTAGAATAAATATCTCTCTAAGTAAAGGGTTACAATGTTTGGTTTGAACTAAAGATAATTAAATAAAAAGAAGAATGATTTTTTGTACTAAATTCAGCTTAACTAGGTATGTATACTTATACAGAGGGTTAGAGGCATATTGTTGTACAATATTTTACTGTAGCCAGTACAGAGTACTAACTTAGTAATAACACATTTTGTCATTTTGTTGACCTAAAGCTTAATCTAAGATGTAAGGTTTTTGGACTTGCGAGTTTTACATTTACCAAATATTTAGGTGCAATACTATCACAGTCCCCTTACCTTACTAATGCGACGAGATACCTAAGGTGCCTTTACAGCTTCTCTCTTTTCATTCTTACTTCAGTTAATACCATGAGAAAATTTCCAGAACATTTTCCTCATAACTGTTGCATTACCATCAGCTCTAAGGTACTGAAGACAGTTATCGTCACCAGCAGACTTGAAGTCTACGCGACCGGATGTAGTAGTCGTTCCGGCAATAACATTTCCGGTAGCGACACTCGGCTCACTTCCGGCGTCTGCGAGGGTACTGCTTCCTTCCAATTGTTTATGCCTTCGACAAATACTAAACGAGTGCGATTGTGTTACTTAAATATAGCCTGGAGTGAGCTTTACGATTCCATGTGATCAAAATTTTTTTTTTTTTTAGTTCAATTTCGATCTTCAACTCTAAGGCAATGAATGAGATAAGAGTTGAAGATATCGTTTTGTTGATTATATACAGATATATATTACGATCTGTGGGATTTCTAACAGTAAACATCAATATTAACCTGTACTTTTAGAAGTTTTTCTGAAGAATGGTTATTCATCTATCAATTGAGATTCTGCTAATAGTTCATAAGATTATTTGGTGTCTTCTTGAAACCGCACTTCAACTACGGTTTTACTTAGCAAAAACAGTCATATTTCTCACTATTGAGTAAATAAACAAATTCCAATGACTTTACGAAGCTGACAGTTATTAATTTCTTAAGCTCCATTAAAATACAATAAATTATAAAACTGCACTAGAATTCCGTACCATGACTCAGCCATCTGATGGCAATGACAATTTATTGCTATTAGAATATGGAAATGGCGGTCTACTGTAAGGGACTGGGCTGTTTTTAATTTGGCGCTAAATTAATGAAGATTCTCTTGTTTCATTTCTCTACAATGGTATTCGCGCGTTCTGGCCAGTAATTTGGTTTAGATGTTGTTTTGTTTAATTCCGTATTCCTCCAGTTGGGCGAAAAATTGTGGAGTTGTACTTCGCCTGATGAATATTTTTACGAAAAATTTAATAAAATTGGTCTACCTACTAATTTCCTATATTCAGCTTTAGAGTACTTTAGTTTAACCTAAATTGAGTGTGTTTCTCTTGTGTTAAGCAGCCTACTGAGGGATTAATAGTGCTTTATAGTGTGCCAAGTTGGGATGTATGAAGTTTCTGTAAGGGAGGAACGATTTCAGTTGAGATTTCAATCGGTTGGGTTATTTTAAGGTATGATACGGTGACATGACTGTAGTTAGTGCTTAAGAAAAACAGGTAGGTACTAGACTTTCAGAGATTAAGCATCCTTTGAAAAGTCTATTATACAGAGAATATGTATTTCAAGTGTAGAGTTTCTTACATGCTCAGTATATAGGGTTTCCATGTGAAAGATTCGTACACAAAATTTATCGAGGTGGGGATAGGGACTGTCCAATCAAAATAAAAACACAAAGCCATAACGAAATACTATTACTTGCCACCCCTTAGAAAACCAATAAGAACAATAATAAATAACTCTTATCATATTTCGAGTATGCTCCTGGTCGCATCGCGAGAGATCCGAACCTATATATCACTAGGAATTTACGAGGCAAGATACGACAGGAAAATTGCAAGAATGGTGGCGCAATCTATCTTAGTTGGGTTGCTTGGGGAGGCTGGGGTAGCGCGGGAGTCTCAGGGGCGCGGGCGGGGGGAGGCGAGGGGGAAACTTCGAGAGGTTATTAGTCCAAGCATCTGTTGTTGAGCGGGGGCGTGATGAAACTCTTCGGGTAGGTACAAGCTAACAAATCTAATTGCTCAGTAGGCGCTCGTGTATACCAGCCCTGACAAAACGGCCCCCCTCATGCGGTCGCCGCGCAGACTATTTGTTAAGCGCCCAGGTGACCGTGGAAGATTTAGGATTTTTCCTAACACACATGCTTTATACTTACATTTATTACGAGTAAATTTTGTACGTCGTTTGTTAAGTTTACGTCACATGAAGCACTCGGTATTTTTTTAGTCTCCTGTTCTACATAACCGGTTTTATTTAAAAAACGTAACTTTTGAAATATCACAGAGAACTTAGTGAAATATGTGCAGTCATTCCTTTGCGTAGCGACAATAATTATTCACATAGTCGCTAGTTCGCTAGCCACCGCTGTAGTCTCGAATAAAAAATAGAATAAGAATTATTATGATGGAATTTAAGATAAGAAAATCTAAGTTGTAACGAAAATTGCGTGATACTTAACACTTACTGAGAAATTTGTATAACTGTGTGAGTTTGCGTTAATCTGGCGGCGTGACTAATCTCGCCAGTTTTGCTAGGTCTCGGGTTTTGGTCTATTACCTAAGTGGTTTCGGGGAAAGGTGTAGGCGTACATTTTTTGTAGGCCCGCTTGACGCGAGATAACAAAATACGAAAAGTTTAGTTCTACCGTGTACCCACCTCATACAATCTTTTTATGCTTATCTTTCTGTGATTTATGAGTTGTTCGGCGTCCAACAACGGGAAAGAAAGGAGGTATACAAAAGTAATTTATTTTTTACGTTTGTTTTTCTTGTCTTACCATCGGTGCGTGCGGTACTGGCCACGGGGCGAACATGTTTTTGAAGTTGGCATTTTTGAGATGTCGCAATATGATTTATGTTTGACCCCGCGCGTAGGCGGTGCTTACTGCTTAGTCCGATCGGTATTTTCGGCTCTATATAACATAAATCATAATACATATATAAATCATACGTTAAACGTCACCTCTTTATTATTGAGATTTATTTATGGTGCGATTTTCCCCCGAAAATGTTGTCACAGTGTAAATATTAAAAGTAAACAGTCGCAGGTTATAATTTATATCGTCTGCAGGTGGCATTTGTTTAAATTCCAAAAAGTACGCTTTTGACAATGCATATTTAATTTATGATATCCAGTTCATCTCATTTGTAAATAGGAAAAAAATATTATTTGGCAAAAATACAAATCTTACACTATTTTTATTTTGATACACGTATGTACCAACATGAAAGCTACATCTAAAACAAAAAACTCGGTACTAAAACAGAACGTCATAAATCAAAAACTGTCAATAAAACGAGGTTATTAAGAAACAGAAAAAAGTTCACACGCTTTTCGACAGACACGCTGTCCTCTCAATTAAGCGTCTTTACTGCACGGACACGGGCCGGACACGGCCGTACGGAATTATTCATGACGCGGCCGTCCGACATGTCATTCGACCAAATTAGAGGCTTGTCATAATGAAGTACACGAACGAAGCCTAAGGGTAGTTACTCAGTAGCACGTATGTCCCGCAAAAATGGTAATTTGTTCGTTATGCTGGAGGGAAAATAGACTTGAATAAAGAATGGTCTTTTATTGTATGCTGTCAAGCTATTTTTCCATCTTATAATACTTAATTCTGCAGTATTTTAAGAAGATAATGTGATAGAGTCTTATGACTATGGAGAAATGGCTCCGGTTCTAAGTAAACTTTTTACGCAATGTAGTTTTATAGCAAAAAGAGTAAATGACGTTTATTTATTATCAAACTGTCTTTAAGAATGTATCGGAATAGCAAACAATAGGCACAGGTGAATACCCAAGAAAGCCCTGAACTTAAAAAAAAATAACTATTTTCGAAGAAACAATATCTACTTTTTTCGAAATGTCATCAAAGTTTAAAACATAAAACAATACAGAAATTATTTATTAAAACGTATTTAGTGCCAACTTTCTCTTTTTACGCCTCTATTATTGTTTTAAAGTGAAAGATTAATTTAATCGTATTTTTTAATTGTTCACAGGTATGTCCGTTGCTACTACTTTATGACGAAAACACGACATGATGTAAGTACAAAACCGTTGGTTCTACGTGAACATAATAGTGTCATAAACTTTCTACGCCGTCTTAACCGCTTCATTTCCAAGAATTTTCGTCACTTCATGCATTTTTTCTTTTTTATGCCCATGAAAATTATGAGTCATAAAAAGTAAGAAAATATAACACATGTGTATCTTTCCTACCCATTAAACACACATAGGCTACGTAAAATATTTAATTTAGACTACCGACTCAAAGTATTCCGTACATTAGGTTGATTGAAAACTTATCAAACAGCTAATATATTTCCCATGATAAGTTACTCTACTCCTAAGATCACAGAAACAGGCTCCGACCTAGTCAGACACTCGATACATTCTGACATCAAATGTTCGACTACTCTCGAATGCTATTTACTACAATAGAACCTTAGATAACCGCTCCAAATGCACTAGCCGAAGCACTCTAGTACTTACGTCACTGGGCACGTCAAACCGCCTCTAGCTATCATACAAAAGTGCATGCATTATGAAGATTGCATGCACATCTAGCTGAGCCAAGTACCGAGCTAAAGCTTTGTTGCCAAAAATCACACAATAAATAACGCAAGGGGGCAAACGGCATGCATTATAGCCGTACCTTATCTTACTGAATTTGAAGCCAAGAATTGCCCATTAAATATGCATTAAAATTACCTGTCTCGGATGAAAAATAACGGTCAGTTTAAAGCTTTATTATTGGTTTGACGCATTGACGTGTTTAATTAGGTAATTTGTGCGGTTCGACTTGATGTCTGTATTTGTGGTGAATTAAGACCTTAATGTGAAAGTACGTCTTGTTTCTCGGAGATGCATTAAGTGTAGAAAGTCTTGTTCTTAAAAATATGTCTTATGAATGAATTTTATTTTTTTCTCGATTTATTTTATTACAAACTATCTGGATGATTGTCCGTCAAGCTACCACGTTCTTTATTTCTATAAAACAAATGGTAGAATTATTCAATTGAACTCCATCAATACATCAATGTGTTCTCCACGGATTTATTGTTACAAAAAAATAATAAATCCTGTTCCCTTCACGACATCGATTAAAGAAATTTTAATGATTGTGCAAACACGCAGACATACAGGCGCTGCATTTTATATAAGGCAGAGATTAGTAAATTTCATCATGTAGCTACCGGTGACACGATGAATCACAATAATCGCATTCTGTATACGCCACGGTCTCATCAATTAGACGAGTCGCAGGCAGATTGTATAAACAGATATTAGACCAACTCACCAGTAAACGCATTATATAATTTGGGTTTTTTACTCAGAGTCCAAGGAATTCTAAACAGGAGAGTGGCGATATCGGAACATGCAATTCTATTTTCGAATCCATTTCGTAACCTGGGAAAACGGCCGAATTAGAATATTAAATCTATAGACTTCGAACGATGGATTTCTTTTATTAGCGTAGAGGAAACTGGAACAGTGCTTGATAGTGTTCTTCAAAGATAAATAGCCAATTGCGAAGTCCTAGAAGCTGCCAAATACCTTCAAATAAATAAAAATCTTGACGATGTATTGCATACAAATTGGCTGCAATATTTTTTGTACTGTACATATTATAGTCGACACGTAACGATTGATCTGATGATTTTGAATCCGTCACGATATCGTGACGATGGATTGAGAAATGCTTCAGAAGTGAAGGTCTTCGTGAATGATTTATTGTTGCAACGATGACCTGAACATCTAATTTACGAGTGTATCTAGAGTTATTACTATACTCTCTTCATGAGCATTAGGTGTTATTATGAAGTCATTTTTATCGTTTATCATAGGCCTCTACAAAACTGCGTCAATATGATTAATAGGTAACATCCCTTGTTATATTTGATGAACTTTCCACAACTACGAAGGCTAAAATTATTTCATGTTTTTGAACAAACTCGGTCCATCCATCAGAGGTATACATCGGCGGACATGTAACAATAAATAAATTTAATATCATCGCGCATGTTCCCAGGGTCGGTACCGGACATGGCTCTTCATGTGACAGTGTCCGTTCGTTGCCAACATCACTGTCTCCGATTCTCTTGTTTCCAAGATTGCGACTACATGACGCCTCTACTACTGGTTTTTTGTTCTCATTAAATAATTATAAAATTCATAATCATCAGCTGCCTTTTTTGCACTTCGGTTATGGGAAAGGTTGTATAATAAAATCAATTATATTATTGGTTGTGATAGTACAGAGAAATCAAGTGAAAAATGTACTTGAATACCTCACTTAGCATTTGTAAGGTAATTTATTTTATTGAGGTGAGAACAAATACATCATTAAAAGTGTTGCGAAAAGCGACTACATTCATTTATCTGATTGCAAGTAACACACGACTGATTCAACTAAACGACTAATTTGTTTACAAATTACCATTGCGAAAACATTTAATCGACTATTTGCACGGACTTTAGCTATACTTCATTTACCAATCGATACATCTGCATTATATTATTGCAATAATTTCACACTATCGATGTTTAGCAAGAGTTGTACAGCAACAGGTATTTTTGGCTCGACTGTTTCGGGTTGTAATATCTTCAGTAAGTTTTAATGTAACAGCTTCTGCAATCTCACTGAGTAGTGGGTAATCTCGTTCTCTGGTTTCGTAGTAGGGCCTACCTCATCACCGGCTCACTGCCAACTGGGCTCGTTTGTTATTCACTAGCACACCTCCACTTGACACCACACGCATACAGAGAATATTCAATGTGGGGAATTTTCGCATACTATCAGGAGCATGCGTCTCGCTGGAGTATTGACGGAGACCGTCTTTATTTTGGCTTTGATCGATGGTCAAATAAATAAAGGAAAGACTCGTTTGTCACGGAGTGAACTTAGATTTACAGTTGAATCGGAGTTTTCTGAGGAAAAAGTGGAGCAGACTTGAAGAATGCGGATTCAGATTTTTGCTACACATGATACATTTATCAGATACATACATACATTTTATTAATATAGAGCATGTTGCAGAATGTCTTATAATAATATCTTTGGCATTTAAAATTAATTTGATCTCACGCTATGTGCGGATTAATTTATAATTTAATTAATTTTATGTATCAAATCGGCATCAGAAAAAAAAATCAGATCAGTTTCTCAACTTTCAATATAATGTAGTTGTGGTCTAGAATGTGTTATATATTTCGTCCTAGATATACTGTCATGTATTTCTCGCGATTTCGTTAGAAAGCCCTAGTTGGCAACACTTAAGCGGATCTAAATCGGTACGCAAAGTTCTCTCGCTGTTCCACTACATGCGTTCTGGTCACGTTTTTATCCATTATGGATTATTGCAGGGCACCTAGCAACTTGTACCATTATGCCTGTTAAAGCCACATGCGGAGAAAACATGTTAGGTTTCACTATATAAACATTGCGAGTAAATATGATGTGGGTCCAGTGTATGGTGAGAAAAGGTGTTCGTAGAATTATTTAAATACTTTTTTTGGGATTTATAACTTTAGTAGGTTGAAGTTTTATTGTTTTACTGCAGTTATCGACTAACTTTTGCCACATAACGATTGATAGTAGATACTACGTACTTTTACAAGATTTTGTTAGCTTACGATTTCGTTTCCTGCTACAATTTGTTTTATGTAAAAATAGTTATAATAATCGCAAGTATGTAAAATTCCAATACATTTATAAATGCGACGTTCTCATTGTCTCGTCATTCGGTACCGTAGCTAACCGTACCGGAGCATAGGTTAGGAAGCCAATCAGTACACATAATCCCGCTTTACAATGTAACTTATTACCTCATAGTTATGAAGTTACGTAGGCCAAGCACGCCTCCAATAGAAGGTATGTTCCGATAACGGGACGCTATAGGAAATATTTTTACTAACAACGGGATTTTGTCGGTCTTGAAAGGGTCAAAGTATAAATATTAAAGTTGTTCGCTGATACACTAAGGTCATGGGCTGTAACTGTTGTGATTGTGACTTTAAAGGCGGTTGATAGATTTGTTAATATACATGAATTGTCTATTAGTGTTTTAGTTAGGTGGTTGTAAAGAGATGAGTAGGGAAAGGCGTATCGTTTAATGACTATCTAATTGAATGGAAATGTTAAAGCATTTTTTATGTTCAATCAATTTTATATTTATGTGCACCAATAAGGTAGTTTTGGTGCACATTAGACAGGAAAAACATCAGATGTTAATTTGTATCGTTATGTACAAAACAGTTTTTTAAATATAAATTATCTTCATTATCAGGTTTTAGCACGTTTAATTTAAGTTATTATATAGCTTAGGTAGTCTAATTTTTTTCCCAACTTAAAAGCTTTCGATAATGAAATTCAATTAATTAATTATTAGTATGTAAGTGGGTTTATCATTCGCTAAAAGCTCAGGAAGTGAGAATGATATCATGGCCACAGAAATTCGAAATCGTGGGAGTTTGTTGGACTGAATTGATTAAAATCTTTTTTCTGTTATTTTTATGACAAACATATTTCTGTCACGCTTAACTTTGAATCGCTTACAAATTAGTTTCGTATCGGTAATCAATAACTTTTTTTTGTTATTATTGAAATTAAATTAAATCTATACAAGATCGATTCGTAATTGGCCTTTTTAGTAAGATTTCGTAACAGAAGCATTTGATGTATAATTTTATCGCTATGATCATCAGAAATGAATAAATAATTTGTAAGTTTAGGAAACTAATGTGGGTTTAATAAGATATACAGCTTAGTATAATCGGATTATTGTAAAGATTATGAACAGTAAAATCTTGATGGATGGTAGTTCTGATCTGTAGTGGGGGTCAAATGTCAGACGCTTTGTGGATTAGCGATCTGAAATTGGTAATTTAAAGGCGCCTGTTATTTTTTATGTATAATTATTTCATACCCTTTTTGACTCCAACTTTGAACTTTAGTTTTGAATATCAGAAGACATTTTCCGTCATTCTCCTTTCTAAGTTCTTACCATAGTCAATGAACATTTAATAGAATTGTTATAATATGATAGATCAGTAATTTCAAAAAGATTGTATTTGATAATCGAAGATTGTTAGGAGCATCATTAGCAATAAATACTATATGAGGTACACCTAATAAGCTTGTATGTTTAGGTAGCCAATGCAATGATAATTATCTCCACATAACATCATCAAATTAATTCAGTATTTTGCCACAAACATTATTCAAAGATGTAAATTTAAATAGTCTTTGCCTACGTTAGTTTAAAAATAAATCAATTTACATAACCGGAAATAGCTTGATTGCAAAACCCTTTTTCTATTTACTTTTCTATTATGTTAAAAACTGATAACATCGAATAATTTATGGTCACCATTCGTTTCGATTAAATTTATAACCGATAAATCGAATAGATTTTCTATCGTCACTATAGTTTGGTTCATTCATTTTAAATCGAGAAGTTTTGGTTCGAGACCGGTTTTCGAGATGTCGTTAAAAAGCCGATTCGCGATAAAAGCTACGAATACCGTTTATAGAAAAAAAACATCTTCCGATGTCATTGTCCGGATAATGGTGATAGAATTCAAAGTAGTATGTGGTAAAAACGTATGTATGGTGTTTAAGCCTTATATGGAAGCTTAATTTTACAATTTTTTACATTATTTATTTGGTCTGTCGCCTCGCTTTTTATATTAAATTGTTTAATGAATTAAAACATTAAGATACGTTTTAGGTAGGAGAGTAGGTAGTAGGTAGAGAGTAGGTAGTTTTTCTTTGCATTTCCTCTTATTAGGTAGGTATCTACCTAAACTTTATTTAAAGTAAGATTCTATCTAGGTAGATAGAACCTTTTGATTAGGTATCTAGGTACCTAAACTTAGTTTCAAAACATTATTGAAAGTTTTTCATTCAAGAATTTAGTAAGCGGATGAATTATATTTCGCTTACTAAATGCTAAACTGTAGATACTAAGATGACAAATAATGATAAAATGAAAATTCCGTGTATTCAAAGATTTAATGTTAGTAAATAATTTTGCACTAACAAGTATTTATTATCAACTACATCGCTTCCGATTAATTGCACGCTACTCTATTAATACCTAACACCATGAGACATCTTTCATTACATCGCATAACTAACCAACCAGCTTGCAAGTAAACTAGAATCTAACTTACTTGTGTCCATAAATCAAGCTCAGAATATACACCTTGTTTATTGAAAAATATGGCATCATGCTGTTGACAAATTGAGAGGAAACTAAGTAAATCATAATCTAAGTACTTATCCTGTTATAAAAGCTGTTTACTAAGAACCAAGCAAACTATGGCGTAAAGTCTCGGCTCTATAAATTCCTTCACTATTAATTAAATAGACAGGAGCACACCTATATTAATTTATATCGCAAGAAACCAGAAACTAAGAGCACACAAACTTGTTTTAGACACGAAACTTAAAGACAATAACGTGAACAAATAAACTAATGAAGAATTAATAAAATGTTCGCACGAAATACGTAATTGAAACCGACGCTAATTGCAAGGTGATAATAACATCATTTGCAACAGCGCAACAATCTAATAACAAGCAATAATCGCGACTATTAACAAACCGATTCGGTGCTTAATAACAAACAATTCAGCGTATAGTAACCTGCACAATAAACCGAGCAGTTGGTAGGAAGTCAATAAAATAATAGCGGATCCTGCCCACAATAGTACGAGAGTGCAGAGCAAACAATGATGCTCGTAAACAATCTTACCGAGGGTGCACACCGGCGACTGCGACTCTGCGACTATGCGATTTTCAAATTAAATTCTCGAATTTGGCCGTTTTCATTTGTTTATATCATTTAGAGTAAATTTTTGCAATGTTATCTTCTCAAATCTCTGGGTAGACTTATTTTTCCACTCCCTCACAGCCACAAACCATCTATTTAATTCCAACCTTTTACTAAGGAACTTAAATTTTTGTTCTTTATTAGTTACTAAGCACCTTTCAACTTCTAAATAATTAAGAAGATCCTATATCAGTCACACTTCATCAAGATTATTTTTACGTCATCGATAATTTTGCAAAAACCACTGAATATATTTTTTTATTTATAAGATAGTAGTCAACGATAGGTATTTCCTAAACACATAAGCTTAATTTATTCATTAAGCTACGATTCTAATCTCTTAATCTTTAAAATCGATGCACAGGTATCAAGTTTCGATTAATTAAATTCTGCAATAAATTAATAATATTAAATTATTTTATTTATTTAAGTTTTATGCGATAGTCGCAGCTTTGTGTTATTTAGTCGCAAGTCTGTACAGATGGGAGTATGAATTGCGTAGAACTTAATACTTTGTGGAAGCTCATTGAAAATCAATGGACTTTTACGATTAACAATATTATTGTGGCCTTATAAATTTATATTGTTCTTAGTATTGTGTTTATTTTTAGTGTTTTGGTAGTTTATTTTATTATCTTAACATAGGCATATAAGCTACATTTCAATTATACTCATCATCATCCCGTGTGTTTTTTGATGATTTTCGGCTTATCGCAAAATATTTCTATTGACTATACATTTCTTTTCAAGGTATTTAAAATAATATTTTGCGCTTTAACTTTCAGTATTCACACCGCATATATTACGTTTTACGGTGTTTATATGAACCCGCGACACTACAGTCAAGATAATATAAAAAACATAAATTCGATCCGCCATGATTCGATTCAGCAGAACGAATAACCTTGGGAATTATTTAAACGCTACGGTTACGAGGGCCCATGAAATATAGAGAACAAATAATAAAATCATCAAACATCCATATCGACATTTTAAAATTACAGTCGTGACTTTCATTCTAAGACGTTGAAAGCTTACGGCGATGTATTATTTAAAGCCGGGGCGCGAGTTCCATAAATCATTTCACTGTCTCTCACTACAATCGTATCGATTATACTTTAAAGAATAATACTTTACAGAATAAGAACGTAATTGAGTGCAGTATTTACAATATAATATAATGTAGAGCGACTCAACCGAGACGTGAAGGGTTCAGCCAATTTCATGAAGTGTTTCACTAATTATAATCGCGCCAAAACGGTGTATAATTAATCTTATTTGTTCGTGCTTCGTGCAATTAACATCGGAATTAGGTGAAACTGGTCGTCGCTGTCATGAAGTTGTAAGAAACTGAAGTTTTAAAAATCCTGTTCTCATTACTGATTCAACGAAGTGCAAAAGCTGACGCGAAAACAATCGTTTATTAATAAAGGCGACAGCAAAACATCGGTTGGAGTCGGAATAAATCGGAAATGAAAATGCCGATTGTCCTTATAGTGCATTAGGGGCACGTACGGCTCTGAACGGGCCTCGTCAACTCGAACAGTTCTTTTACCGGTGCTGTAGGGTTGACAACGCTCTTGATATGCGGACACTCCATTTCTTACACAAAGCGCTTACCTTACTCGTAAGTTATTGTTTTCAAATCCATACACCATCCACACTTTTCTCAGCTTTGATATAAGACTCCATTGCATTAAATACCCAGTAGGTACCAGCGTGAAAATATAATTACGCAATTAAATTTAGTTAAATAAAAACTGACAAGTAATTAAACATTTTTTGAATAATTTAACGGCTAATATTAATCCTTGAATGTTCTTTTATTCATTGTTGGTATTTCAGCGGTATGTTTTGTTGTGTAGAGGTTATGATTGTGATGTTAATTAAAGACATACCGTGTTACACAGTCTTCAAATTAACGTAACATGAATACTCGGAAAATTCTAAGGAGGATTAATGCACTGTAATTTAACCAAGACTGTACCTACCGAATTATTATTTCATGAACAATAATTCGACTGTTGTATGTTTTCTGAATTGTGCAAGTTTTCTTGTACGTCGGTCATTCATTGAGGTGCCGATTCTGGTCAACCCTGCGCATGCAACTAAAAATCCGATATTCAATAATTGTTGTACGGGTACGTAAGCTTAATGTCTTCATCAATAACTGATAATTTATGTACAGCACGATCGGTACAAGACGAAATTGCGGCCGCCGGCTCCCCTTTGTAATCAGTGCAGAATTATAAAGCCATTGCAACACCGCAGGGCCAGTTCGCCATGTTATTATAAAAGTTATATCTCAATGTACTGAATGATTGTGTTTTTAATCGAACGGAAATGTGTAGTGGAAATGCAAACATAAAGTAGGTATATACGGGAGCAAGAACAACCAGTTTGTTTCAATAAATGTCTAGGCTATGTTATTGAGTGGTGTATAAACATTACAGAATGCAAAAACACCTGATGAAAAGCTATTGATTAAACGCTGCGGATGTAGTAACAAATGATACGACAATCTGCGTTAGCCGTAGTAAATTATTTCCTCCGAAGAAATAATTCCTGAAAATATTAATCGACTCCTATTAACTAAAAGTCGATACATAATTATTTAAAAACTTCCACTTTTCAACATTACGTTTCTTACTTGATTAAATAATTATAAACCTACCTATGTTTTATATAAAGTAGCAGATTTGAAGCAAAAACCTGAAAAGCATTACAGTAGCGAAATCGAAACAACCCGCGCCATTAAATCAACAATTATACAAGAAAACTTTCTTAAAACAACGCAACAGGTATATACAAAAGTTTACGATACAAGACATTGATAAATCATAACATAGTACGAAAGATCTTAAAATAAACGCATTCGGCTCCCAAAGTATTAACACTGACGAACTTGATTGATGTCTATCATTAGCCGGTGGGTGCATGGCTCTTGTTTATCGAAGATAAGCGCGCATTGAAGCTCTTGAAAAATTTTCGGTGGCTATTTCGAACGAGCTCTTTTATTAGTTTTAAAAAAGGTCGTTTAGATTACAACCGCGTTGGAGGGTTGGGTAGCTTATTGGCTTCTGAAATATTAGGTGGTGGGATTAATGGCACTCTCAAGAAATATTGTAGTTATTATGAAGTATCGCTCTATATTTTCCTTGGGAAAGTCACGTATTTTTTCTTCGTTTAAATTTTGTACGTTCTAAGCTTTTTAAGAGAGCTTTTATGGAGTAAGTTATTACGATTTGATTTCTATATTAAATTGTTGAGAAGTAGGTGTTTTAGACACTTAAATATTGAAATAAAAGATTTAGGTGTCTTCTTCAGGAAACTAGTTGTGTCGGCCTTCCTAATCAAATCATGACAAAGTATTTAATTAGATATATAACAGGGTAATGATCATAAAGAGTTCCTTTATGATAACTAAATAAACACAGCTAACACAAGTTGCGTTTAAATAAGAGCTCTTACCGTGACCTAACAATACGGTGCAGTACCTCGCCATACCTATAGGTAATACAGGTACGTAGGTAGCCATCTAAATGTAGGTATAGGTTATGCATACCGGTCCAGAAATAAAGCTAAACCGGGCCCGCAGTAATATCTTCATCAAGAGGTGTGTTCAATCGATTATACCGCTGTGCCTTATAAACCATACGTATACTTTAGTATGCAGCCTACTGAGATATTGTGCGCTCTTTGATTTTTATTTGCCGATCACTACGCGGTGCAAATGTACTCGATTTTTTTGCTCAATTGAACGAATCTCGGTAATGATTCCTTTATCGATAAGTACAAACTATTCTGGTAATACTGATTTTTTTAAAGAGTTTTATTTATGCATGCAGTTCTCGTGGGCACGATAAAGATGTCGCAACAGCATCCGAGTATTAATTATTTCTCGGGTGTAAATCAAAGTTCTGTTTTTACAACTTAATAATATGTTCCCAACATTTAATCTTGGCTCAATCAAGTTTATTAAATTACTTTTTTAATGAAGTCAACATGAAAGTAGTTCGTAAGATGATATCTTTAATTTTTCATTACAAAAATAAATGCGGCGCAAATAGTAATAAAAAACAGTAGTTTTGTTCGGATGATCAGAAATTACAGGTTTCAGCCGTAATAGGTAGCGTTCAAACATGTTGTTACATTTAATTTTGCAAGATAATCTTAAGTTTGGAACATTCCATCAAATTACTATACACATACAGTACACGTATGAAAATTAATATACAAAACGGTGTAAGCATTAATTAAAAATAAATCCAAACATTCAGAGCGTGTACAGCGAAAGCCTTTAATCAATGCGCTACGCACAACCGCGAAACGAATCGCCGACTTATGCTCTCTTACTTTAGTATGTAGATGAGCTTAATTCGCTCGCATCCATTCTGAGTATGTTAAACACTCATCGGTGGTATTTTTAATGTGAAATCTCCTTCCAGATCCCGAGATAAACTGTAAAAATTACACCGTTTTAAAGCATTTCTCTCTCGGCCGCAGTTTGTCATTTAGCACACCCTTAATATCGATGCCAGTGCCAGATAGCCTCGTGTTTATGTCGCTTAAATTAAATTGCCTGTGTTGATTATTGTGACACTGCTTTTTGTATGTGTTGAAATTTATTTTACTCCGTATTTATATATGTTTAGCTTATGTTTTCTGTCCTTACTTTACATCATGATTTTAATAATCTCATCCGTTAAATTTTGGCGCCATGAGGAACGTGAACGAAGCCACGTGGCGTGGCAAGCTTGGCGCCTCCATAATAAAATGATGCTGTCATAAAAATCAATATAAGCACAATAAGATTCTATAAGTGCGGCCACGATTTAGCTTAACGTCTTCATTAGGGTGCGCACGACCTCCCGATCGCAGGCTCGGAGCGCAATTTTCGAATCGGCTCGATTCGCAGTCGCGTCCATAATTTGCGTTGTTCGGGTCCCGATTTGTCGGTCGGCTCCGCAATTCTGAAAGCGCTTGCCCGACAATTTCCAAGAGGTCTTGTCGGGTAATTTTCGAATGCGAGCGATTGGTGCACTCGCGATATTCGAGGTGCCCGAGTCCCACGTCGTAATTGATGCTTGGGGCAGGTCGCAATTTTAAAATTTGCCATGATTAAGTGTTCACTTTTTATTGCAGCAAACTTAAAAGCTTTTACGCTCGATGCCTGTAATTTCGTTGAGAGATTCATTAAATTGTTGTTTAAAACAATGAACTCATCTGATACAATTGCGTTTCTTTACGAAAAGCCTCCAATCGTTATCACTTTGTTCCATATTGATTGCCTATATAATTAAAAAGATTTGCCGAGAAAACGTGAGTTACCAAGGTTAGCCAAAAAACCTAATTGAGGATGTGGCCAATTCAAATTTGTAATTTAAGGGTGCGCAAGACTACTTAATACACAGGTTTTATTTTACTTGCCCCAAATTTCGTTTTATTTTTTGACCTGTGGTTTCTGCTCTCATTATGTGTTCTATTCAGCCAGCCGACGAAAAAAAGGCGCCACAATTTCCTATTAGCATCACCTTTCTTTTTTACTGTAAAGGCATAATTGTACAACCTGAGCCTGCGCATGGAACAGTACAACAAAATGATTTATGTGCTCTGGCTAGTTAATTGTATTTTTCTCCCAAAAAACGTAGGGCATTATCTCCCGGCGGTCGACAGGTAACAAATCTTGCTTTTTAAATATTATTACTCATCGTATTCGATTTGGGAACGAGCTCGCTACGAATGCTTTATCACCACCTACTCGGCGTCCCGCGGCTCACGATTCTTTGGTCCCCCTAAAACTTTATTCAAATGCGACACACATTCATCTATCTGTCTCGGTCGCACGCGCGGCGATTAGTCGCCCTCAGAATTATAGCCGTCTCGCACCTCACTAAAATAGACTGTGCCCAAGCGCAAAGTGTTCGTGTCAAAAGTTTTGTATAGAGTCGGATAATGGCTTACGAAATTTTTCCCCTACCTCGTGACTTTTTTTTACAGTCGAGCTTGTATGCTGGGGTTGTGAAGTTGTGTAAAAATATTCTGGATCGTTTGATGCGGTGTTTTATCGTTGCATAGGTATCGTGTAATGTAGTGCAGATGCCTTCTCCGCTCTATGTGAGCACAGAACACGACTCTGTTATAGTATGGACAACAGTGTCAGTTGTAAATAAGGATTTGTATAGGCAATACGTATCGTAGTAGTGAACGCGTTCCGATAGGCGCCTAATAATTTAATACGAACTTAATCGGTCCAACTTCAAGATAATACTAATATTTATTTGTTTTATATTTATTATAATAATATAGTGGTCCAACAAGAAACTTTGATGAATTTAATTCGTCTTGGTGGTTTTAATAGTGATATTGAAGATTGTTTATTGGTGTTCTAGTGTCATCGGTAATCCAATTAAGTGATTCAATCCAGATTTTAAAAGGATTTATTAGATTGTGAGTATTAATTAAATTCATTTTATTTGAATTAATTTTACATACATTTTTTTTGTAAGTTTTTTATTTATTTAAATATTTAGTTTTCTGATTAATAGTTATATTTTAAAAATATTAAGCTAGGTATTACTTATTGTGATCTACCCTTCGTTTACTTTTCATTAGGTTTCATATTTTTTATAGAGCTATTAGTAAAAAATATAGATAGGTATAGTAGTAACAGCACGTGTAAGTTCAATTAGCGAGAAAATAAATAAAGCGATAATAAACTAACATTGAAACACCTGATTCATCGTTACAAATATTAAACATGTTAAGAATACGAAAATAGCGGCTTAACACAAACTCTTTAAAGACCGTCGAGCGGAATGCATCGCGATAAAAGATGTCATCCCGATCCTCAGACCTAAAGGCGAAATCAAACCATGTGGATATCACCTTATCAATCGATAACCACCCTTATCCCGACATATCAAAGTTGAATATAGCTCGCCCACCACACCGGGACGAATAACCTTTTTTATCAAAAAACTAAAACAAAAGTTCAGACCTAGCTTTGGGAATTCATAAAATCAAAGCTCCATTCGGAACGTTTTGTTATTCCCAGAAATCGTGCTCTTTTGTTTTTATCGGACATTTTTCATTATCATTTTTAGTAAATTCTGCTTGTGTCGGCACTCGGCAGTCGGCGGTCGCGCCTCACTCCGGGCCCTTGTACGAGTGTAGTCTACGTATGAGCACTTATGTGCTTCGTTCTAACCTCAACAAACAAAATAAAAGGCGCTCGCGATATTGCCAGCACCTGTACTGAATTCTGCTTTTATCACTTAGGTATTTTTGTCAGCGACTTCCTCAGATAGCGAAGCTCTCAGAGCCGCGAGGAAATGAAATTCTTATCGTGCTTCAGGAGAAAGAAGCTCACTTCTCTTATCCGCACAGGAAATATATAGAGGGGAAGCCGAGCCGCTCGCAATAACCAACATCTGATTGCTAAAAGGAATCACGGAGAAATCTCGGGTTTAAACATAAATGTATCGCAGCTACTAAATATTTGGGGAGAGATTGAATGGATCTCGACTATTCGACGTTTTGTTATAAATTGATAACATTCGTTTGAATTTCAACTTTGTTGATGATAGTCTCAAGAATGTGGTTGTTCAAATATTTGGCAAAAGACATTTATTTAATTAACGGCAAAAATAGGTGTAATTAATTTAACAGAATACAATAATAGTAGACTAAATAAGTGACGTTATACGCGAATACAAACAAGCAACGCGTTTATTACTGTCATGCAAAGCGACTCGATTACATACGAAATCACAGAATGCGTTCGAAAATTTTCAACAATGATGTCCCCTTTTTCATTCTGACGCTACAGAAAATTTACGATCGGTCCCCGCGACCGAGCATTTCGTGCCTGATGTTTCTAAAAATGTGTCAAACTTTTTTACAAACTTCTTTCATTTAGCTTCGTCCGGCCTTCCTCTTTAGCCTTGCGAGTTTTTATTTTTATTGTTTATTTTTTAGTCTCTATTGAAATGTCGCCAGGGCAAAGGATTCTGAGCAACACCGTAAAAACTGGGCACCCCGTGAGTAAATGAAATTTCTCTTTTTAAATGCTCTTTTGTACAAGTGCCTTTTAGATGTTACTTGGTTTTGTTGCTTTTCGAGACAAAACTATGCTTTGTAGAACAGTTTAATAAAACTTGACCTTGAAGTCATCCTTTATACAAATCAAATCTTAGTCTGTGTATTGACGATAGCTACCATTGTTCTATTGAGAGATCAATATTCAAATTTTGACAAATGTATTTATTTGGGAAGTGTGAAGGTTACACGAAAACTTCATTTCCAGTATTTCCCGCTACAGGAAGTTACCCAAATCGCTTAGGGGCTCGATCAGACCTTTATTATTTGTTTCTTGTTTTATCAATGTTCCCAGCTTTGCATAATCGGTTTATTTAGGATTTCTTTAGCGCGGCATTCGTAAAACCGGTCTGTATTAGATGTTCATATCGTATCAACCAACATTATGTTCGATTCTAATTCGAATTTTATAAACTAAAGTATCAAGTTTACTGTGTCTAAACTCAGTTAATTGGAAGATAGTGTATTTACATAATTGATATTTGAGATAAGAAAACGGTTAAAAACTGATTTTTACTTTAATATTGTAAAGGTTAACTTATTTAAGGTTCACACAATGATGGCATTTACTTTTAAATAAATACGTATGAAAACCAGAATTGGTTATCTTCCCGCGCAAATTGTAAAACGCAATTGAGTGGAACGAGACAGTTTGAGGATGTTTTCGATAGGCAAGACTTCCCACTATGGAGTGCTTAAATAAATATTTAGAAGGAAATAATATTGACTTAGTGTTTGAAACGTACAAAAACTTGTTGTAAAGGGTAGGATAGGGTTTAACCAAAATAATAATAATAATAAACGTTTATTTTCCCAACACAATACACAATACATTACATAAGTTTCAGAATCTCATAAAAAAATAAAAAAATAATTAACAATACATGATTATGTATACCATTAAATTTGTCTAGTTAAGATTTTTCTCTTCTTTATTTAATGTAATCGGAGCCAAGCCTTTCGATAATAGACCATTTAAAACATAGAAAGAAAAATTTTAAAGTATGAAAAAGCATCTGACAATTAATTACAAAATCATTTCCAGCTTTCCTTCGCGGCTAAGCTTTTGATGATAGATATTTCTACCACTATAAACAATCAGACTGGAAACTAAAGGTACTATTATCACGCCATGAGAAAAGGAAATGGGTAATAAACAACTGCCCTCCTAAGTCCTAGTTGTAGCCTAGAGCTAAGCAGGTTACAGTAAATACTTGTTGGTGTTTCATACTCGCAATATCACTTTCTAGAGGTCAATTCTTAATGGATTCAGTAACACCCTTTATCTTGTTAATATCTTTACTTAGAATTCCATTACCTCTCCATATTTATTTAGTATCTGAGACCCGCGGTTTTGCCCGTGTAAGGTACTTTTCCGTGCCGCTTTTAAATGTATTTAGTAAATCTGGTATTCAGGGTTGAGACGAATCCTAAAAATCTAAGCACATGACAATCGGTTCAATCGTTCATGAGAAATAGGTGGTTAAACTAACACGAACTTGTTTTACTCACAATAGTTGTACATAAGTAAAGTTTAAATGTATATTCTTTACACATTCTACACCTATTGTGTTTTATATACATAAGCATCTTAACTATTTACGTAATACATTATAAACTTACTTTTAAAGTTTAATAGAGACTTTTAACTAGCTAATTAAGTCCTCCAATTAATTATCGAAAAGCAGGTGAAAATTATACAGAGCCTGCAGTATACAGCAATCTTTTTAAATTCTAGTTTCATTAAGCCCTTAACTAACGCTATTGAAATTCTTAGTTCATTTTTAAATGGCGCTTTTTACCTGCGTATACGCGTCTGTACATACTACATAGCTTAAATTAATTTAGTATATCGTCCCTTTGTTGCCACACACCTGTTGTATATTTTATAGATAAGAAATATACTCTGCAACTTTTTAATTATCTATTATATTAAGCCCTAATTAGGAAGCAACGCCCACTTCCTGTGAAAACATGAATGTTTAAAATGAATGCCGTTGTAGATAAAATAAATATGTAGGTTTCTTTTAGATTTTTATAAGAAGATAGCATTATCTTTTTGTTATAAAATAGTTTGTATTTTAAGGAGTTAAGGACACATTTTTGTTTAAGTTAAAGTGTAGAATATTTATTATAAAGAACTCTTATTTTTTAACCTCAAAATTTAAATAAATATGTAACTAATCTAGATGCTACTACATTCATTCTCTAATCTGCATTTCATTAGAGATTATGTTGAATTTAAATGTACAGTTAGATATATAAAGATAACAATATGAGTGTTCACTAAAACGCCTAATTTTATACGAATAAAAACCTCTATTTAAGCAAATATCGGATTAGACATCAGACACCGAGGTGTGCCGGACAACTTTATGTGCTTACGCAGTCATAAACTGTATTAAATTATTGTCAATACTTTATCGATATACGGAAATACATATCATAAAATTGATACGAAGAATTAGTGTCTCTACAAATGGAAAAAACCGATTCCATACTAACAAACTTATGCTAATTATGATACTTCCATTCAAAACGTTCTACAAACACTGCCAACCAAGGTGTTCATATTTCGGCGTTCGAATTTCAAATTTAGAGCTGCGTAGGCGCACAAGAATCGGCGTGTAAAAAGATTTTAATCTGTCCCGAATGTGGGCAGTGACTTATAGTTTTTTTTTACTATTATAAATTTTGCTTTCCAAGCCTAATATATTAACTAATGGTTAGGTCAGTCCAGGGAAACTGTTCTTACATAGGTGCCTACATAACCCGGAACGTAAATCAAAGTGACACGGTGCGTTAGTTAATTAATAGGATTTCACGCTTTGAGCGCCGGCTTTAATTTAATAGTTACTGTTTACTGTCAATTAAAATTTCATGGAATAGTTATTATGTAATATAATTTTGAAACGGTGGTTTTGTAGATTCGTTTGGGTTTGAAGAATGTAATACATGGTTGGTATACCTGGTTGTGCAGGGTTGTACCTAATGTAAGGTGGGGTGCAGACTGGCGCGCCGGCCGCAGCTGCCCGCCGCGTTAACTGACAGCTTTTAGATTAGGGCACCCCCTACCCCGCGCCCCGCACCCAAACCCCTCCCAAATTGAGAGCTCCATGCCGCGCCGCCTAAATTAGTAACGGTTACCAAATTGCTTTTTAATTTCGGGCCCGTTATTAAGTAGATATTTTTACAGCAACTGAGCTTTTTGCCTTTCGTAATGGCAGATCGTAAGAGATTCCTTACCAATCTCTTAAACGGTTTCCGCGAACATTTCGGCTTACGCTTAACATATTTATTATTATAATTGTGTGTTCATTATATTCGTACAAACATTATGAAGCAATAAAACAAAACGGGCCGAGTATTGAGTTACAAGTAACAAGAACAACGGTCGGACATTGAGAAATCTTTCATCTCATCTGTATCGATGCCCGGCAGTTATTCATTGTATGTGTGTTTTTTGTTTCGTTTTTTTTTACGAACCGAGCCCCAGGGCGCGCCGGCCCCGGCCCTGCCCTAGTCGCAAGTTTCGTGGCCCAACCCTAATTTTAATGGCTGCTTACTTCGTCACATCCGGGTAACTAAGTATGGAATAGGTTTTTTATAACGCCTGCATTTTAATACCTCTCATTTTTATTAATTGCTGTAAGTAGGAATTCTGTTCGTGTAACGTCTGATCCTAATAACACATAGCCCTGCATAGTATGCAGGGTTAATGCAACCTGCTTCGCTTATCTGCGTATTGATTAGAAGGCGTATCTAATTGCAATAATTAAACTGCTATAAATCAATTACTTCTGCGTAATTTTGTAGTATTTATGTGTCTGAGGTAACGCGTCTCACATTCTATGGGGTTTGAATTCTTAGAATAACACCTAGAAAATATACCTAGTCTACTTTAGCACTACATTTTTTGTAAAAGCCGTTCAAAGTATATTCCATAATTTATTAAGATGAATGGCAAACTTAACGTAATTTTTCAACATCTTACACAACTTTTTACTTGTTGTAGAAATTCCTCTTTTACTAATTACCGTTTAAATATTTGCTGGTAATACATCAACTTAATAATTAACGGATTAAAATTAATATTGCAAGCCAAATAAGATGCTATCAGAGTTACAATTTAATTTAATCTTATACCTACCGATGAATAAATTAATAGATATAGGTAAATTATGCAACAAGATAGACATCGCAATTAGGTAAATACCTAAGAACATTAAAATATATTTCAATAATTTAAATAACGATTCGCAATTAAACATATCCAGACTAATTCTATAATAGAATTATGTAATACCTTTTCCCGCATAAATTAATTAATCCGAGTGAGATTGGATTCCTGTGTTCGAAGCGTATTAATACAAACTATAAGTCATCGGCGCTGCAGTCGCGGCCAACCCTATCCCGCAAGCTGATGCATGAATTACGAGTGCGTCGGACGGGCCTCACCGACCCCGCGCCGTGTCGGATCGACCGACGCTTTTTGTTATATTCAACCCGTAATTGCTGAAAAGTTTTCACGCCGTTGCGCTGGTCTCGCGTATTTTATTACTATGAAATTGAATTATTTATGACGCAATGCCCGACAGAGCGACCATTGTGCGTTGTGTACGTCGGCTGCTGAATTTTAATATTCGAATTATTATATTTTCGACGCTATAAAATGGAATTGGACCCGATTAGTATTGCCCAAATCTGGGTAATACTCGTCACAAAATGACATATCAGCGCGGAGGCTTAATTGCGTCGCCCCTAAAGCCTTGTCCAAGATTTATGTATATCCAATCCCGGCCGCCTAATCCCGCTCCTGGCCGGGTCAATCCGACCCCGGAAAAGGTTTTCCCGGTTATTTTCCGTGGAACTTTTAATCCTGCCGAATACCGACATACATCATAGAGGATTAAGAGGTTTAAATTGGAAGTTACCGACGTCCGAAATAAATTTAAATCGGCTGGCAGTCGGTATTGTGATATCGGTACCGATGCTAAATGGGAGCCAATTTTATCCCACAAGTAAATCTTCTAAAGAGCGTCCTTTTAGAAAAGTTGTTATACATAATGTATGTCTATGTAATGAATATGGTCATTTGCGGATTGAATAAGCTATAGTTTTAACTTCAAGAAAACTGTTTTCTCTCCCTACCAGTAGCTATGTGTTCCTTTAGGTCCGATTCCTGGGTTTAACTACTTGTACAGTTTTCTTTACTGCGACATAATTTTGGCCCTAGATATATAAAAAATATACTCGCACACAATAAAACTACCAAAATATCAGGAGTAGGTATTTTATTATAAAACACTAAATCACTTCCCCACATACCTACAGGCTTATACGAAACCAAATTAAAATGGGTATCAATAAGGGCCCCATTAATCATGTGAAAGCGTCTAGCTGGCAAGGGGACCTCTGGAGTGGACCTTTAGGGGACACCTGACCTGCCACAGTTGTACCGAACGTCGCATATGGTAGACCTACATGTGCCTAATTATGAAAAAAACAAAACATACTGACGAATTGAGTACCTCTTGAAGTCGTTTAAAAACAAATGAAATTTAAAGGCATCGCATCGCATCTCATCGCATCATCGCAGACAAAAAGTCTACATCATACATTTTCATACCTATTCATTTTCGTACATAGCGTAGGTACATATGTACCTACGCTATGTACGAAAATGAATAGGTACATATGTACCTACGCTATGTACGAAAATGAATAGGTATGAAAATGTATGATGTAGACTTTTTGTCTGCGATGATGCGATGAGATGCGATGCGATGCCTTTAAATTTCATTTGTTTTTAAACGACTTCAAGAGGTACTCAATTCGTCAGTATGTTTTGTTTTGTATATTTGTTAGGCATTTTATCCCTAAAAACTGCAATTCTGAAACGATTTCTAAAAACATTAATTGAAGTCGGTTCTTTTTGCAATTTATCTGTTATTTTATTGTTACTATTGTTCGTTCGTTTAAACATGTCCTTAATTTAAAATTATTTGGGGACATTGACCTCTTCCAAAAGTAGATTTACATGTCATCTATTATTACGCGACAACGGCGCCGCAAATGAAGGGTTAATTAATTTTGTTCAGTGTTGTCTGTGTTTACGACGGGAAACCTGTGAAAAAGCAAAACACTTTTTTATTAAATATACTTTATTTCCAATCTTCATTTCAATTAAAATCTTAACGTCTTTAATATATATTTAGATTGTTAATTCAGCATTTAATAGGTTAGTACTAATCTTAAATGAAAGAACACAAAACCTAATTTATAATATTAAACAAATTCATAAAAAATTTAGAAATCTTACTAAATTTCAGCACACAAACTTCATGATTTATCCCAAACCATTTTATGACGTCATTCCATAAAAACATCAAAACGTAAAACAGTTGCGTAAACGTCTAACATACACATAATACATTGTACACTATACCCGGTGGACAACACGGAATTGGGTACGTAAATCATTAATCAGCCGCGTCATTTGTTCGCGCCAAAATTATTAATGTCCGCCATGGCGCTGCGTTTACGTCGCGACGCCTCTTTAAAACGCAGTTATTACCTTATGTGCCGCTAACATTGCTGCGAATAAATTCGAATAAAAACATCCATTTTGAGGGTTAAATAGTTGATAGTGGGGTTATTGAACTTTGTGTTAAGGGGAAGGTTTCATATTTCAAATAATAATTATATACTTTATCAAAATTAATTATATTTTTGTATTTTGTGGATTTCATAATGTGTGTGTGTTTAATTGGTTTTTACCATTTCCAATTATAAAAAATATTTATTCATTTAATCAAAATAAATTCTATTTTTATATTTTGTTGAATTCAGAATGTGTGTGTTAATTGGTTAATAGTTTTGCTAAGTTAGTTTAGTCTTATCAGATTGACCGATAAGAGATGTTCAATGGGAACGTTTCTCAAAGTTTGTTTGTCTTTACTTTATCCATTGTTTGGGTGTCTTATTTACATAGGAAGACGAATTTGAATGTTTTAAAAATATAACTTACAAGATTTCTGTTAATATTTTTTAAATGGCCGTAGTAGATTCCAAAAAGATCAAGATTCTTAAAAGATCGGTTGAATAGATTTCAGTACCATCAATGATTTAGAAGTTTATGTAATTGGTTAGAATAATTAAAGTATTTTTTTTTTACTACTAATCTAGAATCAATTTTAAAACTATATTAACAAAATCAAATTTAGAGACGTTAGCCGCTCAAAATTGAATGGTAAAAAACAGAGACACAACTGAACAATTTTTGACCCACAACACAATTTAGAAACACATAAATTATCACACATTGTCACAGCGAATACAGTCAAACTTTCGAAGTCAGCGCGGCTAATCAAGTGTAAACTTGTAACAAAGTTGAGGCTGGGAAAAGGGCGTAATTCAACTGGGAAGGGTTGTAACCGCCAAGGGCTGAGAGCCGGAGGCGCAATAAACTGTCGGAGGACTCCTCTGATTAATGGATGTGTAATTGTTCCCACATAATGTACAATAACTCGCATAGATAAAACGCTGCGACGCTTATGTCATTATGGATGTGGTGTTAAGCGTTTTGGAGGTCCTTTTGGGCGCAGTTTGAAAAAGTCCTGAGTAGAATTGAGATTTTCAGAGAAAACAGGTCACCTGAGTGTGAAAAGGTGAATTGATGTAATCAATTATGTGCTTATCCATGTTCTTAAATGTTAATATGTGTTACCAAAAAGTTTTTTTCTTTTTTTAAAGTAGGTACCAAAATCATAATTTTACCATGCTAAAGTAGAAGCAAACTAAGTTTGATACAAAATCTAAAGGCCTAAATACTACCAACTGGACTAGAATACGATACCGCATAGTATACAAATTGGAAACATTAATTTTTAGTCCCCCTAATAGTCAACATTCCTCGACAGGACCGTAGGACCAAAGGACCAATTCGAGGGTCGTGGTACGAAGGACCCGATGCTTTATAATGAACCCGAGGAATGTTCCGCTAACTAATGTCTTTGTAATTGTCCTTGTATAGTAATGTATCCCTAGATTGGTAGGCATAAGAAATTCGCAATTATTTTGCGAGGCTGTTACGTTGGTTAATGGAATATCGTAAAATTTTGCTAAAGTGCTTGTTCAATTCTTGAGAAAGAGTTTATGTTTATTGGTTAGTATAGCATTTGTTTATTGTAAAGCATTTTAATGTGGGCGCGTAGTTATTTATTTATCGGATGTAAAAGTAAAACGAAAATATACTGAAACGAAAAGTCCTTGGGCGTGATAGATAATTATAATGTTGATAAAACTAATTACTTTTTTTCTAATTAGAATTTATCTATCTACATTACGTACAGTTAGATTATTATGTTCCGAGTGAAAACTATTTTAGAATAATATCAAAACCTAATTAAAATATGTTCCGTTTCGCATAAAATGCTTTGCTCTTAAGCGTATTAAATTAAATTTGTTATCATATGAATTAATCTCAGGGCTAGGTCACGCGTCTATTGTCTTGGTTCCGTTTAACGCACACTTAATTACATGTGGTCTAACTTGAACGCCTAAAGGTGAAGATTGCACTTATCTTACTTTCCTAATTTAGCTAAAGATAAATAATTCAATTACCACACGGTGGGGCGGAATTGCTGGGTGGGCGAGTAATTGAACTAATTACGTCAGTGCCTCTGTGTTATTAGTAATGAATTATTGATGTGCCGTAGCGTGTGATAAATGATCTTCGCTTGTTAACTAGACAATAATTATTTTTTTCTGTTCTCATACTGTGAATTCAGTCGCACTGTCGTGCCTTGTATACTCATGCCTTTTAAGAAATAATTAACATTTTTAACATTCGACCGATCCAAGAATTCGGAATATTAATTGTTAATTTAATTCGTCTATCCGCCGGCAGATGCCGTTGTTACCAGTTGTTACGTTTTCGCGGTCCGACGCGGGAGAGCGCCACTTCCCGCCACAATAACTGTCGTGTTTTATTATTATTTTATTGCCGCGTTCAGTTATCAACGTTGTTTATTGACATTCTATTACAAAGCAGTAAATAAACAAGCATGTAACCGCAATAAAAGTGCTCGTTCATCATCCGAGCGAGATTGAGACGATAGTGAAGCGACAAATGTCTCGTAGTTCAGCGTTGTGGCGTTAGAGGGCGTGATTTATGTCAACATAGATGTTCGTTTATGGTTCAATTTGTTATAATCGACGATTATGAGCGCATTAGCTTTTACGACGTATTAAAACCTGATTTTAATGGCGGCTCTTCAAATATTTACGTACTGCTGTGCGTTAATCTGTACTAATAAACTTATAAGGATTTATTGAAGTGTAGAAGTGAGCTCAACTACTGGATTTATTCTTAATTTATATCATAAAGTCGACTGACGTGTTCCCGGTTGTATTTCAATGAGATTTAAAATATGTTTATGATTATTATTTCAGTTGACTTTGTTATTAGTTTGAAATAAAATGAGACGTTAGAATAGTTTCAAGTTTATACAAATAATATATTTCTTAGATGTATCTCGTATTTTTTCACAAAATAAGTATAGTAGGTATGGTGTAGACTGTAGCTATTAAAATAGATACCTAATATCAAAACAAAGCTCGCATCAAAAACGCGTTACAAAAATACCTACGAAGCTAACATTCGTCATGCTATCACTACGCACACTTAATAATATTACTGTAAGGGTGTGCACCCCTAAAAATTAAAAATGGCCGCTGCCGGGCCCGGCTCGATTGGTGGCTATAACTCATTCGGCAGCAGGGGCGCTAGTCATTTGTCTGCGTCCCACCCCCGCCCGAGAAATACTCGCAAGATGGGGATGCGAGTGTCATATTGTTTTATTGTGTTTAGGAAAAGTTTTCGTGTATTTTTTGTGTCGGAAAATATTGTTATGAGCTAGTTTTCAAGTTAAGATTAATTGAAACTTCTAAATATACGACTTGTCATGAAAAAAATGTGAGTGTAGAGCTTTCACGAATAATAACAGTTCTCGAATGAAATGTAACATGTAAAATTAAAAACATACCTACAGTAATATAAAGTTATACACACAATATTCTAAATATCTTTTTGAGTCGAAACAGTAATATTAATTCCTTTTTTACTTCAATATTAAGATTTACTTTTTAAAGAAGTTTTTCAACTAGGTTTATTAATTTTATTCTCGTTATCTAAAGACCACAGAACATCTAATAATCATCATCAAAAAAATAACCAATAAAAATATATTCGCGGCTCTGGAACACTATAAGAAATTAAATAATTCTGACTGATTCCCAAAGACCCATCGGATAGTCGAAAACTTAATTACGTAGATTCCTCGTGTTGCAAACGCCATGCTTATCTATATTTATGAATATACAAAACCCATAAGTTAGTGGGACAGGTTTCCCTGATTAGGTCTCCACTACTACCAACTTAACAAAAACCACCGAATTATTTTTTCGGGTGATGTTGGCTATTCTGAATGAAAAGAAATAGTTGGGTATAAGTTACTTTTGATTTTGTCAACGGTAAAGATAAGTTTGTAGGTTAGCTTGCGTGTTAGAAAGCAGTATCGGTACTCAACTCACGCACTGCCTCCAAATTATTTTAATAAAACCAGGTTATAGGTGAATGTTTTGATATTTTTTTCCACCGAAACTGGGAAGGGAAGTAATCGGGAAATTATTTGACGCGACGTATTTTATTTTCGTGGAAATATTTTTGTTACTGAACTATTTTTCGTCTTTGGCCTGAGTTGCGTTTTTTGATAATTTACTGATAGTATCTCAATGTTACTTATTTCTTTTTCGTTTCCTCGTTTTGCTGAAATATTAGAAAATCGCTACCTAGAATGTTAGCTTGATAAAACCCATTCAGAAGAAAAATAATCAATGGTTCTGAAGCTTACTCAACATGTTTTTTTAAGTGTTATCAAAACAACAGTGACTAGCCAATGTATAATTTAAGCTAGGCGTAGTACGTTTGTGTAGCACGTTACTAGCACAATATAATAATTAAATATTTCCAACCCGTATTAAGTCCGACAATGGTTGACCAAAAATAAATCAACAACAACAACTCTATCTTTGAAACAACAAAGCACTTGCATTCGCAACGATTATTATCTCTAAAACAAACTTAATGCATTTAAGGCTAGTAGCGACACGGTCTAGAGACATTTTACCACTTAGCAAACATAATTTCGCAATCTCCTTAACCTTTACCCGTATTTAAATAGAGCCCATTTTCGGATGTTCTAATCGCAAATTTCTTAATCGAAACCAGCCAATATCCTTTTGCGGTTAACTGGGACCTTAAGTTTAAAGGAACAGCGTTGATTTTCGGTTGTGGAGGTATTACAAATGGATAGTAGAAGGACCAGTCGTGATCGAGGATCGTGATTGCGACACCGTACTGCGTGCCCTTTGAACACGGGTTCCTTAGCCGTGAAAAATCACTTGAACATATGCAAGCTGCCGGCCTGTCCCTTAGCGACATTCTAATCCAGCGTAATGGTAGCAACGACATTTATTGGATGTTTATTTCGTGAATACAAACTTTATTGTCAGTTTTGAGTAAAGTGGACTTAAGTTTATTATGTGAGATAACAGTAAATTTTTATGTGAAGATTAAAAAAATATAGAGCAGATACTTTAATGTCGTCTTAACAGACACATAAACTGTATTGTATATATTTTGATTTTTAAATATTAGCTTAAACTATATTGACCATTAGCAATTATTGCGACATTTATATTTTCATGTAACACATTCTACACAATATACTCTACATTTTACGTTTATCATTGAAAATAGTCCTAAAATTGTATATAATTTATGTCATCAAACTCAGAAGCTGTAACTAAGCTCATACTTTTTATTCGCGCTGTACACAGCAAATGATCGTTCGGTTTAACACGCAAACAGACTGGCACCGTGAGCTGTGTCGAAAGAATTATTGCCCTATCTATCTCGATATCAGTTTCATGATACCAACTCGCTGTAAAGACAAATATCAGACACGATAAACGATCCATTTAAAGTTAGAAGTTACTTAGTTATCTAGTTTTTTATATTAACGATGAAAATAAGAAACATGTGTCGTAAGATAGGACGATAATATAAATAAATATGTATGATCTTTTACGGGGACGTAATGAATTAATCATCCTTGAGCTATATTGAGTTAATATACTGTATAAAAAGACTATTTCTTTATAAATTCGATTTAAAAGCTACATTTTTTACCAAAGTAAGTACCAAAACCAATGACATTCAGTTGTAGAGCCGTTTTTGTCCGTCAAAAACACAAAATCAAAAAATGGCTCTACACTAACATGCTTAAGTTTTTCATATTTCACAATAAAACATACCTAAATAATAATAAAATATGCAAACATAAAAATGCTCGTGCTGCATTGATTTCACAAGTGCCTCGCCAAATAAAAAAAACGCTCAACTTAAGGTAAGCTTTCCAAGCAGTTTAAGTATTCAAGCTTAAAAGAACGATAATAAAGTCGTTACATCAGTTAGATAATATTAAAACATTATCGACAGCCAATAAAAAGTCGACTAATTATTTATCGATACCTCGACATTATCGATACATGCGTGTGCGTTTTGTTTAAAATTCGAGTACCGACGCCGCCCGGTAAGGCGCACAAGCGATCATAAAATATTATGGCTCTATTCTTTTCGATACGTGATAACTCCTGGATCAAGTGTTGAGTGAATGTTAATGTAGGGCTGAAGCCTATGCGGCACCGATTTGCTTCCGGGATGTATCGATATGGCGATTCTCAGGTGTCTTTTTTATGTTATCCCAACACTAGTCATTATTTAAGTTCAAGGTTTTATGAGGTACTTTGCTTAAAACTGTTAGCTTACATAATTATGTACTTACCACCTTTGACTTACTTTTACAATGAAGCAAGCAACTATAGTATTTAATTGAAAATCATTTTACCTAGTATACTTACCTATCCTTGATATGAAAGCTCAGCGTGTTGCAGTAGAGCGTTCATTAAGATAAGTAAACCATTCAGTTAATCAAATACACGACTCAAAATGACTAAAGAAAACTTTGTTTATTTTTAATAACAATTTATTGCGAGGTGAGATGAGACGGCTACTATAATGAATAATCTATATTGAATTTTAATGATTAAAATGTCATCAACCGTTACTATTTATGATAGTTTAATTAACAGACTATCGACCTGATATCACGTTCATAAATAATTCAATCGCAAACTATTATTTAAACAAATCATAACGCCACATACACGTGCGTGATTCAAATATTTAACAAAAGCACGTGTCTTTTTAAAAAATATTATTGGAATAGGCCCGGTGATCGAAGAAAAACAATATATTGATGAATTAGTATTCTTGTCTGGTCTATTTCTGCCTACGACAATTTGGTGTTGGCACAAAGCGTTGGTTTAACTCTACGTAAGAAGGAATTTTAAACAATATATAATATAGGTTTATAATATTATATTCTTCATATATACTTATTAATTTACTGAATAAGATAAATCTCAAGCAAGAAGTAATTCGTAAAAGTCCTTATTTTGAAATTAAAAAAGTAAGTACGTACCTATAAGTACAAATGACAATTTTATTGTTATTTTGTTATTTATATGGTTACTTTAAACAATTAATCATGGTACAAAGCAGCGGCTTTACCTACTCATGTATATCTATGATTTACGTTACAGATACTAAATATAAATTCTATTTCACATCTGAAATTAAAAGCCACAAAATGATAACTCGATTATCAACATCGATATTTTTACTCGATTATCGAGATCAGTTTGAAACATGACTTATTGCGCTTATACATAGTGAAAATTTACCGATAAATCAATATATTTTATTGGATAGTTTGAGCTTTCAGCGGTAGGCGTCACAAATCATAGTGGACGCATCGCCCGCCCAAACTGACAGCAAATGGCGCAGAAACTTTATATATAGTCCGTACCTAGTTTCTGATGTGTTGTGACACTCGAATCACCTAGTATTGTAGTTTTATAAACTAGATAAATCACAAAGTCGTTCAAACTACTTGCACATTGTATCACTGTTTGTCTTTTGTTTGGTTGACTTGAAATATGAAAGTAAAGAATAAACAAATGACGATCGACATTATACAATACAAATATTGCAAGTAACTGGTATTAGGTGCAAGAGAGAGCGCCTTTTCTTAGTGACAATACCTAGGTAACGTCCGGTGCTTTTTAGCCTGTGTTAGTGTGACTGTCTGGTCAATATCTTTACGAAGAGATGCATACTTTCTGAAGGTGCTCATTTATATATGATGAGGCAAATTATATGCATGTAAGAAATTTAATTTTAATTAATGACCTATTTTCAGTATCTCATTAAGCAAGCCTTCAGTCCGTCAAAGTTATAGATAAATCCATTTCCTTATTCTAGCCAACATAATTATAATTATGTTCATTAAATTGCCAGAAACCTATTCCAGTATGGCACGATAAATGCCAATTAAATCGTAGATTAGATTACATTTAACTGTAATGTCTGCGTCAAGACAATCAAACGCAATGCCTCGTTTGCAAGCATTAGATTGATCAAGTACTGGACTCTAGTAATGACGCTAGAATAGCCATAATTTAGTTTAGTAAATGACTTCTATTTGTAATTTATTTAGAATAAACAAAACAAATACATTTGTGGGTATAATGCCATGAAACTGAATTAGTATAAATTTACCCCACACCCGTTTTATTTCTAATTTAACCCGTATTAGCAAATAATAATTAGCATTTTCGAACCACACAGTTCTTTATTTAAGACAGCTTTGTAGAAATAAAGTAAAAAAAGCCTTAATTATTTTTAATTATTCAGATAGTACGTTAGAATATCACCTTTTCTAACTACATTACAAATATTAATTGCATTCACTTTTGACTGGACAAAGAGTAATTTATTTGATAATTATTCAGAGACGGTAAAATAGTAAAAAAAAAAGCTATAGCTCCTACTATATAATTGTAGCCGCTGGCAATTTGGCCCTCTATCGATTTTCCGAATACAGACCGAGTATTGAAGTTGTGCTGGTTCAACACCTTTTAGTTATTAGTTTTAATGTCTGGCATAAAAATATCATTTATATCATCTATGTTTATTCCTATCTATGTAGACTGGTAGATATACGTGTTACACATTATTCCCTTATATATTTTTAACAAAGAGGGTAGGTATTATATTTCCAATGGTGGAAAGGCCGCGTCCAGCATATACATCCCCAAATTACTTGAAAAGCAATCAATTTCAGCAGCACACTGCCCATCAATCCGAACACGGCATAAAATCTAAATCTGCGCGTGCACATGCATAGTTAATCATTCGTTAGCATAGCAATCTGCATGCGTAACGTACCCGCGATGTACACAGTAATTAATAATTTCGACACTCGCCGATTAACATTTAAATCAGAGTCGCATTCGGGATTGGTCGGGTTGTGTCGGCTTCGGTCGGGATCCGTCGTGGCCGATCGACCGTGGTCGGGGGGTGAACACGGTGAAGTCTGACGGATTGATTTATATTTTGTTTATTCGGCAAACAAATGGCTTTGCTGCGTGTGCGGGTTTCGTCAATGCCGGTACCGCGCCAGTTTTAGCTTCCATGCAGGATGGATACACAGACTGAATCTTTAACACAAATGTGTATAGCCCTGTTACGGATAAGAAGTCATAAATCATTGCGTTACTTTGTAAAAATACTCCATGTTCATAGCTTCACCAAGTATTTTTTGATACGAAATTTTCAAAGAACCAACTGTAAAGTTTTTGTTCTGTTTATAAACAGAAAAGAAATATAATTGAAGCACTCGACGTACTGTACTGCTTTTTGTTCTGCTACCACAAAACATTATTCTCACTAACTGAACTTGATGTTTGACGCATTGACAGTTAACATACGATTACTTACCTTAGGTTTAAAGCACCCGTTCTCAGAGGAAGAATTTAAAGCTTTATTTAAAGAATGCCTATGTAAATGTTGTTGTGGTTAGCAGCGTGTAAATGTGGTGGCTAATCTATCACCATACAATTAGCGTGCGTCTAGACGCACACGTACCTTCGAGCAGTTGAAAGATAAATAGTGGCTGACAGCTAACTGGCCAGGCGCCTGGGTGATACTGATAACACTATCTGACAAATTACAGCTTACGTTGTAGCTACTAAGTACATTGCACACTGTATTTCGCTGTTGCAATTTATTTACAAACAAATATAGGCACTAAAGTTTCCTTTCCACAAACACCCCAATTAATTATTTCTTCTAGTGTGAAATTGTGTTATTCGTTTTCTGAGTCACATAATAAAAACAACTCTTCTTGCCAAAATTCCATACATTTCAAGTCTACATTAAAACGCCGGTATCCAAGCAATTATGTGGTACTAATCCATAATTTTCCACTTAACAACTTATTAATGACACAAATAATTGCGTTTCTTGTGATGGTTACATCTACCTTAGATGACCTACCTCGAGTCAACCCTTCATTTGAACGCGTTAAAGGTATCGAAGCATGTCCTATAAATTACTGTTGGTAATTATGTTAATATTGTCACTATGGACGTGGTTTTGCTGACCGTCAATTGCGGTTCACGCTTGACGGCGCGACGCTGCCCGTCATTGGGTGGCACGGCTCATAAACGAGACACCTTCTATTACACACCGTATGTATTAAGACTGGCAATGTATTGCTGCTAATAGGAAATTATTGGCTGCGTTTCAGATTGTGATCTGCGCTGTGATTAAGCGATGTAGAAGCACTAATAAAGCTATAGAATATATTGTTTTAAAGCATAGTACGTTTCCTGGTCATGAGTCATTTGCTAACAAATCTGTATTCACATCAGCCAATAAACATCAATTGTTGAATACCTACGTGGCGTCTTCGAGACTGCTGCAATATGCGATCGTGTGAAAATGTAATCACCATATATTATGGATAGAGATGCCAACTTTTCAGCTTATAATAAGACCGGATTATTCAGTGTTTACACAGAGCATAATGACTTGCTAACAATACAATAGAAACAATATAACACTTTTTGAAAACAAAACCCCTCAAAATGTGCCTTTTCATCCTAGTCGTCAATTCCATTCATTATCACTCCTGGGTCTTTGGCTATCACGAAAGCTATAAGATTTATGTCTACCATCCAGTAGTTCTTTATTCATCTACCTACCTTAATTACTATACTTTCTCTTTCTCCAGACTTTATTTCTCTTCTATTATTCTTTTTCAATGATCGCTTAGAAATTTCGCGCGTTCTTTTCGCAAGGTATTCGCAACGATTTATATCTGTCACCGATGGGTGCACGTGTGTAGCGGCACGTAGGCCATTATTTCAAGTTTAGATAGTACATGGCCGGGCCATCCAACTAGGATACTAGGATATGTAAATAATTCGCTTTCCTATTTGGTGTTACTAAAAATAAATAAATGTAGGCGGAAATTTTTGGGCGTTGGTCAAAATGGCTGAGTGTAAACCGTTGACTTGAAAACAAAATTTGTTCTGAATTTGGAATGCTTCTCTTCTGTCCTGTTTTTTTTTTTGTACTTATTTCCTTTAATCTACTGTAACTCAATGAATTTATGGAATTTAGCACTATCTATCAGCAATTCTTCATTCCTCTCAATAGAGGAATGAAGAATTGCTGCGTGTTTTTGAGTATTTTATTTTCCTGACAAAAGCATTTTTTTCGGTTTTTCCATTTTTGGTCCCTTAATAGGATCTGAAAGCCAATTTTTCTTAACAAGATTTGTATTCCAAAAATATTTTAAATACAGTCGTCATGTAACAATAAAAATGTCTGCCATATAAACCTAATTATATTAATGTAATTTTTATTCTCGCCATAAAAACATTAAAGCACGTGGGATGTTTCACACGCTTTAACTTTGTAAGACACTATCCATTAAAATTCTCATGAAGCCATTTTGAAGATTAAAAAGACTATCATAAGTTTAAATTCTTAAAATAGGAATAATTATATTTAAAAATATAGAGGTATTTAAGAATATAACATACTAATACAAGTACGTTTCAGCAAATAAAATGTCGCTGACACAGAAAAAAAAGAATCGTCGATAAAGATGCTAGAGTAAAATCAGTTATTACGAGTTATATAAAATCGAATAAATCGAAGAACACATTTTTTACTTTATTTATGTCTAAAATAAAAACTAAAAACAAATTACTTACGGAAACATTTAATGGCGTGTACCTAACATAACCGCACGTAACCAAACAATTATTTCAGAATATCGAACAATGCTAACCTCAGTCGTGTTTGACACGCGCTGTGCAACGTTTTTTCATCAATTTGTCCAGCGCATTGATATGCGAAATGTAGTCGCGAATCGCACGTCGCATACATACGATTAAAAAATCGTCGCGGTAGGTGACCGGTGCGTACCCAGCTTTAATTGAATAGATTTAGCGGCACAACCCGACTCCTAATTGTCTAATTTGAAGCGAAAACAAGGTATGGTTGACAGACGAATATATTATAGAGGTATGTAGAAGGACTTTCTTTTGGTGCGATATAAACAATGGCCGGGAATAACAAACAGTAACGCTTTAAGGCCTTCTTGACATTGATATTGATTAAGCAAGATTTGATGAATTTAGGTCCACTATCGCTGACCTGATTGCTGATTTAAATTAAGTTATGTTCGTTATCAGACCGCTTAGTCAGTTGTTCAAATATTCAGTTGCATAGCTCTACAAATATTCCGGAGTACAAAGCTACATAATTGTATAACAACTATATTCCGATAAGAACGATTTATTTCCTGAATGCTGAACTGCAAACTGGGTTGGAAATCCGCAAGTAAACTGCTTTACTTAAGCTCGTGTCAACACTTCATAGTTTTTAGATAGCAAAGCTTTTTAGATAAGTGATCGAAATAGATACTAAGTCTGATAGAAGTTACATAATAAACGATATTTCGGATTGAAAAATAATATTTAACAAGTAACAATAATAAAATCCTGTAATATACACCACTACACCTGGGCAAAAGCTTCATTCTATATACAGAAGGAAACGAGCATTGATCACCACACTTGCTCACTTTGGCGATTTCAGATTCCAATATTTTGAATCCAGGTTTCCTCATGATGTCGTATCCAGTTGTCAGTGGTTTCTTACATAGTCAGGATTGATAGTATAGTACAAAATACTTTGAGATACGTTTTTATTCATTTGACTCATTAACTGCTTGGATCAATTAAAATACGAATGCTTCTTTCAACTTTACACTTAAGGCCAGAGAGAACAATTAAAATAATAGAAGCTTATGATTCAAAGTATGTAAGTACCAACTTTTCTTACATTACGTCATTTCACGAATAACATACACCGTCAACATTTTAAATTAGGATTCAAAACAAACAGTTAAGGGCAAAAAGCAATCAAGACACCATTGTCTGGTCGGCCTTGGAGCTTGGTGCAGCATTATTATTCGTAGACCGACGATCATAAACCCGAAGGTATGTAGGCAAGGCATGTGGGTGGCCGAACTAAACTGTCAATACTTGCCAAACGAGCAGCGGACGATTGTAGAATACCTATGACCAGGCAGGACGGTCCGCGGAGGTCTAAGAAAGCAGACCTGTGATACGGATACGAGGTTTCGACTCGCATATTAAGAATGTTATGCTCAGTCTGAGGTCCACTCGTAAACATCGTAGGTGATACCTACTTACAATTCCATTCATAGCATCGCTCTTTAAAACACTTGAAGAAACTCTTTTAAACCGAACTAAATCAAATTGCTGTCATATGCTTTAAGTACCAGTACGCGACGGGGACCACACGCCACCTGCATAACAAATGAAAGTGCCTAATTACATTTACGATGCCTGTAAACATCGTCAAGATATCAATCAACATACGCGACCAAAGTACTCAAAACATTCATCGTGTGATCACCTTGATTTATGACCCTGCTTTAAATTTTTTCAAACAAACCTACAGCGTTGCGGCGCTGGAAATGTTCTCAAATAGTTTATGCACACTTTATCATGACGAGCAATTCAAATATACGCAAATAAAACTAAAACAAACCATGTTCTCGCGGCACTAAAATAAAGACAAAAGACGACACCAATAAATTGTCGCTGAAAAGTAACCAAAGCATTATACAGTTGCATAACAGTACAGTAACAGTAAATAAAAAGAGGAAAAAGGAGCAAAACTGTGCACGAAACTGTGCGCTTTTAAATACGGACGACGTTGAGCGCGGGTAAGGCAAAGACATTTATGTTCACTAAACAAGTAGTAAAAGTCACTACTTGAGCGTTTTTATGGCACTCATAAATGTCAGATTGTGCGCCGGGGGTTTAGCAGGCCGGCCCGTGCGCGGGACGCCCCGACCTACTGAATAAGGCATCCGATTTTACGAACCCGACCACCGATACTTAATTGATTCCGTTCATTTCTCAATTTGTGTATGTTTTTTTAATGTTTTCGTTTACACTCGCTTGACGTTTACGACTGTCATTTGTTGTATAATAAAGCGATTTCTTTCCTTTTTCAGGTAACCATTTCTGCTGTTTAACAGTCCATAAACAATAAGGCGTCATTAAATGGTAAGTTGACGAATGATTACTGTGAATGTTTAGGTGGTGCGAACAGAACGGAACGAGATCGCGTCGTCGCGGGATATTTAGCACAAAAGTTCACATAACAAGAGTTGCTACTGTATAAGGAAACTTTATAGCCGAAGACAGACGTGAGAATAGGTCGCGTTTCTCAGCAACGGGCCCCTATGCAAATTATTGCATCATTAAACACCTCGTTGCGAGCTTTCGTGTTAGATTGACGTTTGCAACACCAGCCAGTTGTCTCCAGTTTAAACACGATTTGTAAGACCGGATGCGTTTGACTGGCGTTAGTTTGTTCAATTATTGTAAAGAAAACGCGTTGTTCTCGCTGAGATTGACGGCTCTAGATAACGCTTTTATGTATAGCCAATATATTGCAGATGTGTAAGCGAGCATGCAAATTAAATCACCGTAATAAAATGATAATGCGACACACCCATTTGGTGGGTCAAGTCTTAATCATCCGTGACTAAGGAAGTATAAATCGTATATTTTATTGTGGAAACATGTTGGCTCATTTGCAGCTGAATTATTTTAAAGATCTGTTCAAAATTAAAGCGGTTGTGAATAAACGCTAAACGGCCAGTGTTTCAATATTCCGGTATGAAAATGTTGACAGCATCCGTCTTCGAGCCCGCGTATTTCCATAGTACGTGTTTACGACCAGTGAGGGTTATCACAGTACTAAAGAACTTTTTACTGTAATCCATTTTGCTACTGGTGCTCGTAAAATGTAGCATCTCAGTAAAGGCATAAGTGAGGCGGAGTACTTAAATAAAATCTTTGAATATCTTCACTGGTATGAGTTATGCCTTTCCTTATTTCTAGTCATTAAATAAGAAAATAACAGAGATGTATAAAATGGAAGTGTAACTGTATTATTTTATTGTTACTACTCTAGATCAAAGTTTTGCTATGATTTGTGTAGAGTTGACTTTTATTCCAAGAACACAGTTTTCCGAAATTTATAGAGTAACAAGCTCATAATTTTCGTAGATAGTCAGTTTTATACACCACAAATATACCCACAAAAAATGTTCTTAAATAAAATTCGACCAAAGTCCAACTTAGCAGCTGCAGACATTAACATTAAAAAAACCTAAAATAATATTTCCATAACAATATAATACTTAATATTTTTCGGGCAACCCTACTGCCATATCCTAGGCAGTACACCTGCTAGCAAGCGCTGGACATGTGTATGGTGGGACGGTGACTTTTATTGACGCGGCCGTGTTTATTACTCGCCTGCCTTCTTCGGCTAGCGACAGTTTCGCCTCTCGCTGCGCGCCAGAAGGAAACAACGATCCCATTTTAATTTTAATATTTATTTATTTGGGTTTTGAGTTCGGTTGGAAAGATGCTCTTCAAAGAGCTTATTGATTTTAAGTTGTTATTTATTTAGAAGTTTAACTATTTAGTAAATGAAGGTTTTTATTATTTATTAGGATTTATTATTAGTATTTATTAGGAATTTATTTTTAAGGCTGTGGTAAATAAAATAGATAACATAAATTTTGATAAAAATAAAACAGAAGTTTCAGATTAAATTTCATTGAATTAATTATTCAAATATATAATCGTTGCAGTTTCCGTTCAAGAAACACATAATTTATGAGAAAATGCTAATAAGAGCGACAAAAAAATACAAAATGCTTACGATTCAATTCAGGTTTCCGCTCATGCTTATAACTTGAGCAACTTTGCAAACTTCGTTTTATGGCTTTTGAATTACGTATGTTAAATAGAAATGAGGCATGGGAATATTCTATTTAGTCGCTAAGCGGAGTCCGATCCAAAGGAATTTGATTGGAATTGAATTGAATCTCTTTTGCATGAATTTTACTGTGCGGTCTTAGTCTCTTTACTACATCAATAAAATATTTTATGTTTTTTTTTCCTATTGTATATTTTATGACGTCATCGTAAAAAGTATTTTATAGGTGGTCAATTAAAAGCAAATGTGTAGTAAAACTCGGTTCTATTGGTGCTTAATCGTAGATCAGCGTGCGTATCAAGATTAGAAGTAGTTTACTGCTCTTTTATGTTCAGAGGTGGCATGTAACTGATTATGTAATTTGTGAAATGAAACTAACATAACAGTTTGGTGCTGTATTTTTGTGACAGAAAACCATTGTAGAAAGTCAAAGGAAAAAAAGCACAACTCAGCCCTTTCGTCGTCTTTAACACCTACGAAAAATTTACTCAGAATTTTGTATAAAATTCCTATCGATTTTAACCACAGCCCTTTCATAAGCAGCTAATCATTCTACCATAAAATAGGTGCGTATACGTTGAAAGCACCAATCGTAATGGCGCGAGAGGGCATGTCCGCGATCGTAGCGCCACGATAGCATTGTGCGGTGTGGTGCGCAAGAGTCGATCGCGACGCCGATTGCGAACGCCTGTCGCTTACGTGTCGCCTCCCGCCCCTATCTCAGACCGCATCGCACGCAAATTATAATCGATACCATTATTGTAATATCCGAGTGTAACATTCACACCACTATTGTTCCTTTTCTTTGGCGTAGTCTTAGCTCTTTGTTCGCGGCCGTCTGATGCTGTTACAGATCTATCTAAAAAGTCGAGTAACAGATACATTGTTCAATTATAGCTTTCAACTGTGTAATGATAGCTAATTAACACGTGATTTATTTACACCTCTTAAATGTATTATTAATAAGATCCGCGAAAGAGTTTCGTGCGAGCTTTTTTGCGTGCATGTGTCGGTATGTAAAATAATTCCTTAACCGTCGGGGGAACGGATAATTATTCATAATTTTTGTATGCAGTAATTAAAACGTGGATTGAAATGTTATGTTTTGTCGGTTTTTCGTGTAGTATTTAAGTTTATTATCTCTTTTAATGATTGCGCGTGATCATTAACAAGGAGTTCTGACAGACCGCGGGCCGTATCGGCCGAGATGTCCAATTTAAGTAACCAGCGAGTGGACACGTAGTCAACTGACAACCATGGCAAAAAGTTCATTTTGCGCCAGTCTTTATCATTTCAAACTGTCCTTTCTGGTTTCACACTTGGACCAAATAATGTACCGAATGTCCGTTTAATCGGAACATTTTCTCGTTCCGCACGAGTTATGACTTACGATAATATTTTTTTTAATAGTAATGAGCTGTCAGCTCTTATAGTCATTACGACATTCGATTGTGTAATTGGATAATTTATTCGATCTTTATCTTTTCAATTAGCGTCGTGTCCAATGATGTGAAGTTTTAATATTCATCTGACAAATTGTTGCTATTAATTTTTAATAAGCTTTTTGCCACTACTTTTATATATTTCCGCATATATTGATGTGCATTGCCATTCAATGATGTATTGAACTACTATAGCTTTATTGGTGCCTATATAATATGTTCTATTCATACTATTTTTTGTATAAGACACATTATGTAGAGCAGTAACCTAAAAAAGAAAATGTTACTGTACTTTCAAAACTTTCTCGATGTGCTAAGTCTGTACTAAGAACCTAAGTAAGATCAGATTCGTAGAATTTACAAAAGGCCTTCATGTTAAAATATTCATGAATGTAGAAGAAAGTAAAAGCTGATATCTTATTCTCTACACCATCATCCTACACACGTTTACTGATCATAGGATAAATAAGGCTGTAGAATAAAGTGGTCAATAAGAAAATATTAATGACTCTATGTACCCCGATAATTATTCAATATTTGTACACCGATTCGGTAGAATGTCCGATACTCTGCTATTCATAAAACATCTACTACTCACTACATTCTAACAAATAAATTTTTCTTTCTTTCTTTAAATAAATATTTTTTTTGGATATCGCGATAATTCAGCTACTAAAATTATTACTTGCCACAAATTATTATCGGTTTTATAAAAGCTTCAAAACAGTAGGCTTACATACAAAGCTATAGGCGCCTAACTGTACCTAATCAAACGTATTGTTTTACACTACTCAAATTTAAATCCAGCCAGCAATCAAAACAATGCATCGATGCATTAAAAAAGCTTATTTTTCCTTTTCTTTTGTTACTTCGTATATCTTTTCTTGTTTGGGCGTGTTCATGGTGCCACTGTCCTCATAAATCACTGCACTTACAAACATTGTTTCATCTCATAAATGCGATACTGTAGTGTCTTTATTCGCTGCCTGTCTGATAAGCGAGAGGATCTCAATTTGCCTGTATACAATCTTGAATGAGGTGTATGTGCGATACGAAGATGAAAGGTTTTATTCTGGATTTGTTAGTGATTGAAGTTTTAAGTGGAATTGTATTGATAGCTGTGTAGATGTCGATTAAAATTTATATGAGAATATAAGATGTTTGAATAGACATTTTCTTTATTATGTTCTCTATTTCCACAGTTAATTAGAGAAGATTCCAAACCATACGAAAATGTTTTTAAAGACAACGTCAAACTTTATTTTTCATTAGTGTAGTAGACATTTAATATAACAATTGACGATCTTTGTTCGATAGTAAATTAATAGGTCCCTTTAAAATGTAAGCCAACGTTTACCAAAGTTCACAAAATTCAATAGGCAATTTCTTGACATTGTTTATGAGATAACATTGTTTAGTAACTCTGCCCTTTTGAAAGTGGCGCTTCACGTTCGGTCAAGAAACTCATTAATAGTTAGTTAACTTTCCAACAGCTGAAGAAACAGGTGAAAGTCCTATGCAAAACAGGGTCACTATGCTAAGGCATCACGCGAGACACAACAGCTGTTACGTAAAACAGCGTATAACGGCTCTAAAGCTATAAATTGACGCAATATAAGGTCAGGGTCCCCATATAAACGTTCAGCGTTCGACGTTGGATGCACTACTCCGCAAAGTGGTCATTCGTTTCAAATAAATTACCATGTAATGGCGCGTTAATTTGCATACTCTACTCGGCGACGCAGCGTCTCTACAATCTAAACACAACCTTATTTCAGTCCCATAAGTCACATATTTCTCCGAACAGGCGTTTTCATTCAAAGCTTTTGCGCTGGTGCTGCCATAGCGGTAAAGCTCTGAACTACGAGCTTTTACAAAAGTTCGTGCGCCATCCCAGAGATGGCGTTACTAGCGCAGGGTAAATTCGTGGTGTATAATGGTTCGAGTTTTGGTATGGTTTGAGTTTTGGTCGAGGTAGGCTTGCGTCGGGGGTTGTAATGTTCAGCGTTCGCAACTAGAGGGTGGTTTAGGCGCGCTTGACTATTACAGGGGTACGCAGATAGATGGCGCTTTACTAGGGAGGTCGTAACTGAACTTTGTCAATGCTTGAGTTTACAAAGTTAACCTTTTAATTTTTTATTATTTAAGCTATTAACCAATGCTGTAATTTTAAATTCCTTATTTATTTATTCCTTACTGAAATCCCGAATTGCATCAATTTTTATTAATAAGTTTTATAAGGTACATAAATAATTATTATTGTTGCACACTTTTTATAGTTTTTGGCACAATTAATTATCCACTGTAATGGTATTAAGATTATTTACATAATACAAACAACGGCATTACCAGATAATCCTATAAGCTCAACTATGCAAAACTAAAGACAATTTAATCCTATTACAAGTCTTGCGTTTACAACTATTGTCACAACAATTGAATGAAGACAAACTGGAAGCAAAAAAGGTTTATCAACAAAAGAGTCTTTTATTTTTAACAATGAAAAGTGAAAGCTCAAATCTCTATGCAAATTATAATTCGCACAAACATACCTGCTTCTGTGTATTGTTTATTTAAGTTGCATAAGTTAGTTGACAATTTAAAATCGTAAATCTTTCGTTTGACCCAATTCATGAATTCTTTTGTCGTCTTTCAAGTTATTCTTCAATTGTTTTGACTCACCTGTTGTTTGGCTTTTGTTTTGTAAAGAGCTTTTGTGCAATTGACTTCCTTGATTTGAGTTCTTTTATTGAATTTTGAACGGACTTTGTTAAGGTATATTTAGGATCAAGGCGGAAAATATATTAAGGATACAGCAGAAATATTAAACAAAATATAGCTGGACTATGTTTCATATCCAAGGAGGTTATCCAAACGCAGTTTTGACACAATTATAAAGGTGTTTTGTATGTTATATGCTTTTTAATATGGTATTAATATTTTACTCACCTTATACCTATGCCTGTTTATATATGCTTTATTATTTCAATTTTATTTAACGTTCCGCAATTCTCGGGTATAAGACCTTGAAGCCTGGCTCTTTAGAAAGGCTGATGCAAACATGGGTCCAACAAGTAAATACCCCATAGAGCTTTTAATCTGAAATGAAATGGGATGGTAACAGTTGACTCTCCATGGCCGCTCTACATAAGAATGTTTGTGTTTGCTGTCTCTTGTTACTATTTTAATGAAATAAAAAATATAACGTTAAGTGACTAAAACTAGTGTACAACTAACTGTATGAAATTTTGAAACCCATAGTTGCTACCTATGTCATCTAACCAGTAGGCTCTTAAAGCTTTTTTGTCTTCGCTTTTAGCTACTGCAATTAAAAAAATATATTTTAACATCTTTCACCCTCGGATTACAGCCCCGAGAAATTTAGACGTCTCATGCACTAAGCAAACACATATGATTTATACCGAAACACGGGGTCCGATGACGTTTCCACGCCATAAATCCCAGCCCTCAAGGCGAGCGGACATATCGGGTGCTTTATGAAGAGCACAGACTCGACGACAGCACGGATACGACCAGCGTACCTAGCCGGGTATAAATTGGTACACGAGCCGGTCACAGCCCGGTACACCCGGGTACGCCAGGGTATAAATCTGGCACATCCGGCCGGCTACCGCGCCGGTAGTGGCGACGATTATTCACCCAATATCGAGTTTTGGCTTCACTAGCTAGCTTTCTAATCTTCGCTTTCGTCGAACTGGATTTATGTCGGACGATATAAACGTTTTCTGTATTTTTAAGGCCCAAAACATGTTCGTTTCGATTTCAGTTGCTGATCTACATCGTACAAGTGAATCACTTTTACGTGACTGAGTCCTTAATTCGGATGTCCATCCCAGTGGTCCATCCATTACTTTTCATTACGAATTCTTAAAGTAAAAGTTAGCTGAATTACTTATACTCTTCTAATGTAATATTATTTTGCTTAGTAACAGTTGTAGCAGAAAAAATACTGAACAACTTTCCGAACTTAGAAAAACGTACGAAATTATGACGTAACAACTAAAAGCTTTCGCATCTACTTCTAGAATGGGCGCCTTAAATCAACGTCCATACTCATTAGGGCGCGTTGGGGAATCCTCGGAGTAAACAACTGCGCCCTTCGACTGTCGTTCGTCTAGACGTGACCTTACTCACCTAGCTTTGCCTTTTTTTCCAGCGGCTAAATTCCCGAATCACACACGGCTAATACGCGACCGTTCGCAATAAATCAACTTGCCATTTTTGTTTTCAACGCACCGATAACTCTTTTGTCATAGGGTGATGTAGTAGTAGGTAGGGGTCCGATGGAGTTATTTATATTGTCGTATTTTCTTTGGTGGAAGAAAATTTCCTTTCTGTTTGCTTCATGGGTCAGTGATCAGATTCGGCAGCGCCTGCCGCTGATGTTTGCGGTTAACAAGCATAAGGAAGCAAGTGTAAAATTATAATTGTTAAAGCAATTAAATGTACACAGTAATTGCAATCTTGAGATATGTCACGGTTCCAACCATGTGCCAGAAAATTACCTGCTCATAATCAACTTATAACCGGTTATTATAAACGCTGTAGAATTATAAAGTTAAAAACAGCAATTAATCAATTACAAGAAGATTAAATAGTAGCAAGGAGGTTGTAGTTGTTGGAAATTACTGTATCATTAAGTTTAAATGTTTATTCAAATTATATATCCACCTATTTGCACAAGAACTGCATCATTGGGTAGTTCGTTGATTACCTACGCTACAAACTAAAAGCTCTACTCCTGTTTGAGGCGTTCTATTTTCAATTTGCAAGTTTCCATTTTGTTTTCAATAGCGCTGAGAATTTTTAATAACACGCTTCATTCCAATTTTGAGTGTCTCCCTTCGTCGCGAACAGCGTTTGCACCCCACGGCTCCTAGTTCGCAGGCTTGCTCCCTCTACGGGAAATAATTGTTTATTTTCGACAGCCACGCACTCAAGTCCACTGTTCTCTAACGACCATATACAGTGGTCACCCTTTGCATCGCGATCAACTTGATTGGGTATTTCTATTCATGACTGCAACCTATGTACTATTAAGGCCGTAATTGTGTAAGCAGGTATATAACAAGTCAATATTCCTAGCAACTATAGACACTATGGCTGCAAAATTTTTATTCAGTAACCATAGCCAAAGTAATTCTTAATTTTAATGTGGCCTTTTTTATTCTATGGTCTTTTTTATAGCTAGTGTGTTTCGTTATATTAAAAAAAAAACTCCTTTTTAAGTCTACCAGCCAGTATCTTTAGACACCGCATTCCAAATTGAAAACAATTCCAATATCAAATCCGTATGCATACCGAAAGCAATCAACGACAATCCTAAACATTTTTTGCACCCATAGCGACAGTAGCGACATAAATAACAGGGACATAGCGGGAAGCATAGACTACACAATGGCAAATGTCGGTGCTCACTCGCGACCATTGTAGCGTGGCGCGGAGGCGTTACGAATCAATGGAGGGAATTATCGGCACTGCGGATGGAGTAGAGAGGGCTTGGCAAAAAAATATGATCAATCATGTTTTCTTACATGTTTACATGAAGGAAATGACACTTAGCGATACATACTTAGTGATGCATAATTATTTGCTGAAGTCCTGTTCATATTAAGTTGATAATATTCTGAAAAAAAAAAAAAACATTTAAAATTTTGAGATAAGTTTGTCAATGTTACCATTGTTATTGGATCCACGTGTCTATGTAAAATACAAAAATTCTAAGTCACAAAACTCCGTGACTTACTTTGATTGAAGCTAGGATTCGAACCAGCGTAATTTTAAAACAGCAGCCGTAAATGCCAGCTCGAATATGAAGCCCTTGCTTTATAAATAATTATTTAATTCAGGTATCTCTAACATTCCCTTTGCGGACAACTCAGCAGTTTCAATATAAATATAAAGAATGGATATTATAAGTATATCATATTAATATAGTTTAATATATATATTAGTTTGACATCTCCATAGGTAATGTTGTCCCCGATTAGTTCGTCCCACGCAGCGTATCGGTTGAAGAGGTAAATGAAATGCTATCCGGAGGGGAAAAGTTAAATTACTGAATTTGAGGGTCAAAGGAATAAGTCTTTCGTCGACAGACACGCCTATTGAGATGTCTATTGATTTAAAATGTGTTGTTTCGTTTATTGCACTGATGTTGTATGTAAATAATGTTATAAGCATCGATGCGAGGCGAGAGGATACTATTAGAAAATATAACGTTGCTTTAGAAATAGTAGGAAACATAGCTTGTTTGTAGGTTTTTATCATAAGTATAAAATTGGTTTATCCTACTAATATTATAAATGTGAAAGTTTGTGAGAATGGATGTGTGGATGTTTGTTACTCTTTCACGCAAAAACTACTGAATGGATGTTAATGAAACTTAACAGTAAATAATATACCTGTTAATGTTTGTTTATGCTTCAGATGTAACCATGTGATTCCCAAATTGACATCGCAATTTAACTTGATATTCATCGTTTGGTCTTGAAAGTGACGAATATCTTGCAAATAACAATGAAAAGAGTAGCTATTTGTTTAAAAATATAAGAATGTAATAAGTTTTGCTATTCCTTTGAATCCCCCTTGTTTTCGATTAGGAAGCATTAAAATAAGCTTGCAATGAAAACTGATCTCTATACCAACGTTCGAAAAATCATTATCCATTTTTACATTCGGTTCATGGGTTTTTCCGCGAATAAGTGGTCAATATTGAATGTATGGAATTTGAGCTTACTATAATCTCCTGGGGTTTCCCTACTCTAGTTGTAAATTGCGCTATATGATAGTTATAAGGGCGGAGTTAAAATACTTCTCTCCCTGTCTCATTATCCTAAGTAGAACATAAAATAAAACTGTTGTTTTAAAAATGAAGTTATTAAGTAATTGAAAGCAATAAAATTCATGATATCAACATTTAAAATGAGACGTTTGACAAATATACCTATTTATACATTGACTCGAAATTAGGTTAGGGTCGTAGTAATGACCCCGTTTACTGTTATCTATGACGATCACTACCACAAACCCTAAATTGCAGCCAAATTTAAAATTCGAACATCATAATCTAACTTCTTGAGGACGAATAAAAAAACGGGAAAGTTTTTTAATGACATACTGTGCATTTGATTTTATGTTTTATTTATTAGGAGTTATAGTTTAAAATCGTGTGTAAGTTGACTCTGGGAATTGGAACATCTGCCGTTGTCTGGAAGCGGCTCGCGCGCATTTGAAATTTTGAAAAAGGCTCGACGCCATCGCCATGGCAACAGATGCGACATGGATTCCAAAAAGCAGATGTTTATTAAATACCCTCATAGATTAAAGTGGGTAGTGCTTTTGTTTTTTCATTTCTTACATTGGACAGTATTGCGCGTTAACTGGTTTGACCCTTTGTTAACGATATGCGGGCAAGATAACATGATAATTGGTTTCGTCGTCTTTCGTACTGATGTACGATATGAAAATTGCTAATAATTGTGAGCTTATTACTCTGTATTAAGAGCTGAATTATGGAAACATTTTTTGTTATCTGTTATTACAAATAGGGTGTTTAATATGTTGACCGCATTACCTATAGTCAGCAAAAAGTAGTTGTAACTGGATAGTATCGATACAATGAGTAGAATTTGTAGTATTGGAACAAAAACTTGATCGGTAGAATAAATACCTTCAATATTTTTAAAGGCGCATTAATTTCACACATTGATAACATCGCGAATAAAATAAATAACTTGCAATATTTTTCAATATCTGACCAGTAATGAACGTTAAACTCAATTTAACACAGTTAATCTTACACAACGGCAATCAAGACATAAAATCCAATCAAAACTAAACGTTAGATTAACACAAAAACACAACGGTCCTTTTAAAACGTTATTCCCGTAGCGAAGGTGAAATTTCACGGCCAATTTTTATATGATTCGTGGAAGTTGGCACTGGTTTAATCTGAACTATGGTTTAACTGCCATCTGACATGCAACCCTTGCGTGGAACTGAATTAGATAAAAGTTTCAAAACAATTTCATCGAAACATTTACGGAATGGGGAAGCCGAAATAGCTTGGTTTGTATTTTTGCGTTAATTATAATGCGTTTTTGTCTGTATATGAATATTGTTAAAGTTACTAATGTAATTCAATGAGAAGTGAATTCACTTTGAATTTTCAAACATAGTTTTAAAAGTTTTTTCAATGTATTCTGCTGAATTTTGTAAGCTCTTCCACAATTTAGTTCATTGTTTATGGATGAATCTTACTTTCAGTGTAATGATCGTTATACCTATTCAGTTTATTTAAAGATATTTTGCAGAAGATATTGAGTAACAAATACTAATTTAAAGTAACATATACTTCACCTAGGTATAAACCATGAAAAAATATACCGTTTTTTAATTTAAAAGTTATTTTCTACTCACTGAACTTACCTCGTCACTGTCTCCACATATCCACGTTCAAGCCGATTTAGTTAACTGAGCAGTGACGTCATCTAACATGGCATACACTCCAGTCCACACAAAAGAGGCCACAGGCGATTCCGGCCTCGCCCCACTACCTCGGATATAATATTTATGAGGGGTACATTTTCACTCTATAATTACGTATCGATTCGTCCGTTCGAGTGACGCCCAAATATTATTCATACGACCACTTCAATTACTATTACGTAGGTGGATAGGCTTTTGTTTAGAATTACGGTTCAAATTATGATTGGTCTCCTACAGTAGTGGTGTGGTAAAAACGGAATATTTCAACTGTTACATTTTCTTGAGCCAGCTTTACACTTTCTTGAGAAATTATTTTTTCAATAGGCTCTAGATTACAGTAGCTAATACTGGTATAAGTCACCCTTATAGAATAAAAAGTAGTAACGGGATTGATTAAAAAGCTTGGCAAAACCCATGCCGTTGATCGTGAAGATAATATCCACCTTTGTATTTCCTGTCTGAGAATACAAGCGTAATGTATTAACTAGAACTCTATAATTGGAAAAGACAAGGCAAAGTTAATGCCTATTAGTTATTTACACTTGATTTAGATCTAATCAAGTCTATTCCCAGACTTTCCACGGTATAATACGCGGTTTTTATTTAAGTTCATTCATTACGACGTTTATAAATCGCCAAAGGTAATTATGTCGACGTTCAACATAAGTGATACATGGAGATAGCCTTTTCATATTCAAGTAAAAGCCTTAAAAAAGTAATCCAAATAAGTGCCTACTATTAATTACAACTGTTATTAATTAAAGTTGCCGTCAGGAATTTGCGTGTTTGCATGCCACGGACTAATAAGGACGTTTTTAATAAACTCCATTCAAATATAAAATAGGATGTGGGCACACAAAAAGTTATACCAATAAAGATCGATTCACAATGATAATAAGCAAAAGTGAAAGCGTACACGTGATTGTGGAGTCCCGTTGGCATCGTACCTGTTGCAGTCTTATTTACGACCCAAAACAAACGCTTTATCTCGCCCGTCCATAATGCGACCATAAAACGCTCCACACCGATCCATTTACGACTTCTTGCATAACACCCTTTTGTTTATAAACAAAAAGATTTCAAGGTCCACGCTACCTTGCGATTTTTGAGTCGCAATTGAATTTAGTGACCGTTTTTCGGCCGTCCGGTAAACTTGCTCGTCGAACGTTGTCGAGACGAAAAAACAGTGCAATTTTTGTTGAAAATAATAAAGTCGTCGATTAAAATTCAGTGGACATCCACGTCATTACCAGCTGTTCGATATTGCGGTATTTAAATTGTCGTAGCGCAGTGGCCATAAAAACAGGACGGATTGTAAATAAATAATAAATTATGTAACGTCTCGCTTCGGGCCGATAACCTGCGATTTTTTACGTCTATCTGAAGTTTACAAGGCTTATTTTCCGATACGTCGAGTGATAATCAAAAATGAATTTAATTGATGTATTATTTATTAATGAAGTGCCTTCGATCAGTGAATCTATAGTGTTGACGGATAAAATGTGAACCAATTTCATCGTGATGAATAAATAAATAATTGATTAAAGGTAACAAGAAGAATTTATTTTCCAATAAATAATTCATTTCATTAACTTATTCGGTAGCGATTCAGCTTTGTCTTAGCCCTAACAATTTAAACACTGTCATTTAAGTAACTCAATCCCCGCAAAACAATTGAACTACAACATTCCAAATTCAAAATGTAAAACTAGCAATAGGTACAACTAAACGCAACTCTCGACGTGTGTAAAAAAAATTATAAAAAGTGATTCTAATGGCGGCTGCGAGTTTCGGAGGGGAGAGCGGGGCGGGGCGGGCACAAAAAACTAATAATAACAGTGTGTGTCACCCCATCAGCGTGGTGTTCCATTCCTGCGTCAGCCAACGTCATTCGTGTGAACTTTGTATGCCATTTTGGATTGCGACGCTTTTGGGTGAGAGTTTAATAATAGCGGGATAGTGTTTGTATGTATTTAGATTACTCGTCTCTTGGAAGTCTGCTGATTAGATATTTCATGAATAAAGTAGTTATTGGGTTTATATTCTAGTAATAAATTATTGTAAAAGAGGATAAAAATTGTTAAACGACAAAACCCGATTTACTTATAAAAGATTTGGTTGTTATTTGCGTGTTTGAAAGAGAACGTTACACTTTTATGAAACTAAATAATAATCTTATACCTGGGTACATCTTTGTTATTATTAACTAATAACAATATGCCTACTAACTTAAAATATAATATTTTTTTTAAGATTAGTGAATTGGCAAAAATTATTGATATTACAATGAATTTTAAAGAGCAATTGATGCATTCAAAAAAAAAGAAATTACTTTTAGGCCCTCTACCATCAAAACCACAAACCAATCAAGTCTAACAGTACTTCTAACGAAGACCACCATCAAACAGCAACATTCCGTCTCATACATACACACATTTTTCTCAACGGATTTAAATCTCCGTTGACCTATCATTACTTGGGCGCAACTAATCCAGCGTGTAATCTTACGTAATTATAACATGGTGGAGGCTAGTGTAAGTCACGAATTCTGCTATCTAGCCATGAGGCGAGACTTTAAAAACTTTACTTTACCCTATGTATGTTAGTTCAGATATGTATATAGATACGGCCCGAATCTGATTATCATCGCGGACGGAGTAAAGCTGCGGTTATACAGACACAAAAATGAATTAAAGTTTTAATATTCGACGACAACATTTTTCTGTAATAAAATGCAGTCAAGGAGTCTTTGGTTTAAAAGACTACCTAATTTTGTACGAGATTACTACAAGAGTACATTATGTACGCAAAGAGCGATAGCCCGTTATACTTTTAGAAAATGATGGGTAATGTATTAATTATAGTATTTATATTATTTATTAGTTCGAAATTTCCTATTAGTTGATTGACGCGAAAGGTTGTTCTTAACAGAATTCAATTCTTTGCAGTGTCTAAGCCTGAACCTTAATGCACATTTCAATTCTTATCCACTTTTCCTCTGCAAAGTTTTATTATCAACAAAAGTACAGTATTTTCTAATATTTATCAAATAACACTACTTCCAGAAAAAAAAACCGCTGATAATTATTATAAATCCAATATTTTTACTCCAGATTACTTTTAATTGTATCCCTACTGTGTCCTTCCCCTTACATTAAGACCGTGAGTTAAACCGGCTGATAAACCGGGATGTAAACACGCGAAACACGATCGCCTCCGAAGCCCACCGCTACGTCAAAATACACTAATATTTATTTATTTATTTATCTACAAGGCATTTTGTACTAATAAGGCTATGTTTAGCCCACTTCGTGGATAAGGTACTTAGCTAGACAACGTTTAGGAAAGCATGCGATGAGACTTGTGATTGTAATACAAACTTAAAGTACGGCGTGTTTAATTCTGAGAGAGAGATGTAACTCTCTCATAAATTTATTTAATAAATTATATAATTTACACCTACAACAGCGCTTGCCTACATATTTTGTTTGGCCTTAATTTTTGGAATTCAGCTATAATTTCCTACATTAGATAATAAGAAATGTGTTCATTAATCACCTGAAATACATACTCATTTAGATTAACATTTGGAACAAGAGATTATGTTTTAGACGATGGGTTTCCCCGTAGAAATATCTTATCAAATATACACATCAAACCTGATTAAGTTTTTCGTGGAACTGCATTTTCAGGTGACCTAGGGTTTTGAGGATACATCACTAATATTTTCATAGATAGGTATAGGGTAGATCGTTTTTATTTTTTTAAATAAACTTAGTATAACATATTTTGTAATTATAATCTATCCATACCCACTTACCTGCACCTGATAAATAATCCGAATACTTAAATTAAGAGGCAACATTCTTATCGTCGTTTATTGGCATTTCATCAACGTCAAGATCTGATGGCGGGCAAAATAGGGACCATAAAGAATTATGGTCAATTTGCCGTTCTTACACCGTGGCAGGGTATTTAAGTGCTTTATCATCTCATCTGGTCATGCAGATTTAAACCAGAAAGACTTAATTAATATTCCATGGAAGATTTTAATGATTAATCCATCTAGAATTTTGCTCTTGTTTTTTGCAATTATAATAATATGCTACGTTTATTTCTGTGGATATATTATGTGCTTATATGTTAATATGAAGTCTAAAAATACTCGTACATCATTTTTATTATCTAGTGTTATAAATAAACGAAAAAAAAATGCAATAAACACTAACAACTTCCTTTGTACGAAATAGGAAAAACAAAATTCAGTCTATTTTCGATTCGCTCTAAATACACTATTCGATTTATGAATTTTGAATACATTTCCATTCATAGAACAAAAATGTTCCATTTAAAAAACCATTTGAATTGACAAAAGAAACAATGCAAAACGCTAAATTAAATTCAAATATCGAAAGAGGAAGTCGCCACGCCGCCCCCGCGTCTCTGCGAGATTTATTATATTTGTCCTGCGCTTATTTCATTATTGCCAGTCGCGCGATTCCGAACAGGCCCGTTGAAATTTTAGGAATAGTTTACAATGTCAATGATCTCTGATAGTCACGAAAATGCTGTAATTTTACGTAGAAACGTTTTTATAGGAGTTTGAATGTAGAGTTTTTGTAGATGTGTAGAATTTTGTGATTGAGACTTTATAACTAATTGGATTTTTTCCTTTTTTTCAGGTAATTGCAGTGTACTTTTACAACATACTATTAAGAACGGCAAGTAACACAGGTATTACAGCTTCATTTATAATTATTTTATCTTAAACATAAATGTAAGATACTAAATTATAAAGTGGAGGGCACAGAGTTAATGGATTGAACATTTCAAAACAAGAATAACTTGAAAGGGTTAAAACGTTATGTAAATAGAATGAAAATCGTTTTCTAACTGAACTGTAAAAGCGCGCAAAAACTTTTTGATGGGCTTCATCCAACTGAGCTCACAGTATACTTAATATTTTGCAACAATTTATTTCTCTTCTCTTTAACATAAAATACAAATTTCAATTTTCACCAGCCAGTACGTTTACTAAAAACTAAGTTCTGAAACATTTATCTGCCTTCAATATTCTTAATTCAAATGTCGATTAAATGTTCGTAAAATTTCGCTTGTACAATCACTTATGAATAGAAAGCGTTCAATGGATATCTGTCTCGTTCACACTTGGGAATAACCTTATCAATCTAACACGAATCGAACAATAGCGTCGCATGTTTGATTTATACAGTCGCTTAGTAGGAACATTACGGATAATTATAGTGCAACTAAATGGTTTTAGCACTTGAAAACAATTTAAACAAATTAATACAAATTTTAAAATTACATAGATTATAATATTGGTAGAGTTCATGGCTGTTTTATTTATAAAGTAATTAAAATAACATAAAAAACAATACCGTACTTATAAGCTTATTTGAATACGGATATAAAAGTTTTGACGTATAAATAACGAAGTATTTTTTTCTATGGAAGTATAGGTTATTATTTTTGTGTTTTGTTCCACTTCAAACGGTTGGAGGTCACATAATTGGCAAATAAAGTAAAAACCTTGTACCACCGCTATTCTAAATTTAGTTCATCGTACTAATTCCTAGCTTACCGCATCGCACTTTAAAAAGGCAATTTCAAATTGCGAACTGTCAATTGGAGCGTTCGCGACAAATCCCAAGAGGTCTCGTTCGAAGTACACCTCCACAAAAGCCGAACAGAAGTAGGAGCTCAGCTCACGAGGTTTTCAAGGGTGGTGGCTGCTTTCGGCGGGAAAGCAGCGGCTTGAAGCGCGGCAGGGGGTGGGGTGGTAGGGGGGCGTGATGGCTCGTATTGATTTAGTGCCGTCGTCGACGGAGCTATGTACTGCTAGCTAGGTAAGTATCGCTCGATGTCGCTTGATGCGCTTTCTTTGAGCTGTGAATGGATGAGCGAAGGCGCGAGGATAAATGATGGCCTGAAGTTGGAACATTAACTGTTGTGTGGTGAATACGGTTAGTGACTTTCTTTTTGCTGAATCGTTTTGTGTTTATAATAGGAATCTATTAAAAAGACAGATGACTTAAAACGATTGAAACGATAATCCGTACTGGGCGTACAATAAAAAGATAAATGCAATAGAAAATAAATGAAATGTCTTGGGAAAGGACAAACTACTTATGAGTGTTAGATCTACGTACTAGCACGCATTTAAAAGATTTAGTATTTCATGTATTTCATGTCTTGAATCAAATGCTTGGAAAAGGACGTTTTTTTGGTACTAAATAAAATTTACTAATTGTCAGTATTAAAGTTTTTAATGGAACATAAATCATAAAATGTACGTTAAACATAAAACAGAGCCGCAAACCATGTAGGTAACGTAACACAATCTACCAATTTTCTTGTGCAGTCAATGTAAAAGCGCTTTTCGTTGCTGCAGCGCTGTATCCCCAAGAGACCTCCGGCGTCGAAGATTTAAATGGATATTTAACTTTAGTCTCAAGAAACCTGAAGTCTATTGCCTTCGTCCTCGGTCTGAAGGTTTTTTATTTAGAGAAAAACTTGCGAAGCTCCCAGCAAATGGTTCTAAATAGTCCATATACAGCGTTTTAAAAGTTTTATAATGGTCTGCTTATTTAAGTTGTTTGTCTTCTTGGATAAACGGATGGTTTATTACTACACTTAGAGTCGCAGAAATGAATAGAATATTATGTTTTGTGACCTCTGTATTAAGTGTGACATTGTGGGAATATTTAATGTCGTATGGATTTCAACCAGCTAAAACTCAAACTGTTGAACTTAAAGCCTCGAAATATCGTCATGTTTTTATACTACAACATATTGTTACGAATAATTAATAAAGCAGACAGTTATAATACAACTGTATTCTTATATTCAAAACACATTACGAGTCGGATATAGTCACGATGATTCATGGCCTATTTGATCACACACCTACCTATCTATACATATATCTACCACTTTTACAAGATCGAAATCCAGTCTTATATTACGGCCACAAATTTAATGGTAATAGGCTTTTAGTTGAATAATAAAAGTGAATGAAATTTAAATATTTAGTAGGTCATCACCGCAGCTTTGCCGTTTGGCAATTCAATTGTTAAAATTCGATCACTAAATGGATCGTTGATACCGCTAACATAAAAAAAGCTTTACAAATTCCTACAGAGTAGTAAAAAATCAGGAGCATCAGTGGAATTTAATATGGCATTGTCAACTGTCTTAGATAATGTTTACAAAGTATTAATGCTCAACCATAATCATCTAATTAGGATTATTGCCTATTTTGAGTTTGATATATGTCTAGGTACCTAAATGAATGGATAAAAATAATCTACTAATCATGAAATCATTTAATCAAGATCATTTTTTTTTTATCTAAGGCTTCAGTTAAAACTACAAACGTCGTTAACAAGAATCAAATTGTGTCTCATTAAAAGCAACAGGAAACCGTAGCGTCAAAACCAACTTGTATTCTCTGTCAGAGAGCGTAATCTGTGTCGACATAAAGAATTTTATGGTTGTTGCGGCGATGCCATACACTTTACACCCGGTTTTGGGTACGCTTCCTACTTATTTTAATTACCATTTTAATTGGTATACAACCGACGATAACGATCGCTTCAAACACTATTGTTCGAATTCGTTCGCAGAACAAAAAATCTTTCCTAAAAATATATTTTAAATGTTACAAAGTATAAAAAACTAAAGCGAATAGTAGCAAAGTTTTGACGCCTAAACGTGATGTTATTCAGAAGTCAGAACTTTATATACGCTTTCTTTAGACAGTTGGTATTTGCAATTCACAGACAGAAGTCGCTCGGCAGGTAGGACTTTAGAGTTATCTTTTATTTATAACTACGCAAAGAATCCCTCTCTAATGTATTACCATGGGATCTCGAAAGATTCTCCCCTTTGTGAGTGTGCAAGAAAAACCGATGACTGGCCGTCACTTAAAAATTATAAACCAAAAATTACACGTTGTTTTTCATAGTACGCTCGCTCGGTATTTGTAGAGTCATAATATATACTCAATGGACTTATTTATGGCCAAATTCCTTTACAATCAAAAAGTAAAACACTTCTTCTACATAATCATTCTTATATACTTCACGATTAAAAAGAACCCTCTAGATTTTGTATCAACCACAAAATGCCTTCGTCAGCTAAGCACATACCTACCTCTTATTATATGTCAGTCTGAACTTAGCACAGTTCACACAAAAATCAGTTCAACAAAAATAGTAGGGGGTCTAGAAGTCCGGAAAGCAGCGGGTGTTCGCTCTCATAATAATAATTATATTCACTGATATTTCCCAACTTTCACGTGAGCTTTATTTCGGCGGGTTTTTTTCTAAACTCTTTGATTTACGTCACTTGAATGTGGATGTCGGGAAGTGTCGAAAGCTTTACGAGTCCGAAATTTATTTTGTTTTAAGAGATCCCCTAATATTCACTAAGCATTGTCTTTTAGGCGTGGTGAAAAATTATGTGTTAGGTAGCTAATGATGTATCTTTGAGAGATATATCTATATCTCTCATTTTATTTGGTACCTACTTAAGATAAATCAATGACGATTTTCTGATGCGTCTAATTTGTAATATTAATCAAGCAACTAATTTGAATTTTTGGATATTTATGTCTCTCAACTAGTTTGGAAAAAGCCCTTCGAAGGTTTCGATTTAGAAAATATATTTTCCAAAATTAATAATCAAAACACTTAGAAGAAAAACAAAGTAAAACAATTAGTTACCACAAAGTGTTACAATAAAAGCGTACCCACTCCTCTTTCCTGTTAGTTTTCGCTCCCTTGCACTTTTCCGTAGCAAAACGAACAAAAGATTTACGTCGGCCACGTCTGGGCCTTTCTCTAAGACTACTTTTGTTTCTACTTAGGTATCTAGTAAAGCTTAATGCGCAAGGTGAGCTGCTTAAGATGTATGTTACGTTAATAAATCGTGTTTGGTGTTGCCTCATTTAGCTTGTTATCGTATTTTTAGAAGCACGACGATTTAGATTTACATTTTGGGTTTTCTTTTACACTCATCTTATATTTATTAGGGAGATACTTAATACCTTTGTCCAGTAACTGGCTTGATAATTGAATATTAAGGTCATTTCTAAATGAGTAGCTGGAATTGTTTGATATTGTAAGCCGAAATTAGTTTCAGTGCTAATAACTACAAACTTTGGAACGCTGTCATTCGCATTTACAAAATTTAATTAATTGAACCAGCCATGTTATGCCACGTGAAATTAGAACTGAAATGCTAAATGCTAATAGCTAATACGGTTCCAATGTTGCGGTGACAATTCGATACATATGCAGACGTAGTAAGGGAATCTGTTGATCGTCTGATAAAGTGTTCCACTAGACCATAACTCAACCAACGAAAGTAATTCATCTTTTCAAAATTTCCCTCCAACTGAAAACAGAGTTAATTATGATTTATTAAATCTATTTCCATTTCTACAAAGCTGAATCACACTCAACAATGAGTTAATAATCTAATTAAATTCTCCTTCGACTTCTGTGTCCTGGGCCATGTTTCAAATTTAAATAAATCACCAACTCGAACTCGTCCGACGGAAATAGCACTCGGTCCGTCCATAAATTTAAGTCTATTTAAGCAATCTCAAACGAAAAATCTGAAATAAGCCGCATAACATGTCACCTAGCACATAACTTCCAAACTCAAAAAGAATAAAACAAAAGAAGCCCTTCTGAAATTTATCGCAGTTGTCCCTATTAAAATCGTTGTGTTTCCTCAGAGATCTGTGTGTTTGGCCTTAAAAATAATGACTAAACGTGGTCCAAATGTTGGTTCCCAGTGAGTCTGAGAACCGCTCACAAACTGCTCTTCTAATTTGTGCCGTAAAATCTTTAATCCGGCAATCGATTTAGTATTCAGGTTACACATATGTTATCGACGGTTATTTGACTAAATGTCAATGTCAGTATATAAAATAATAAATAAATGAAAGTATGTCTGCAGCATCTAAACATCTGAACGGAAATCTAAACGACTCTACATTCTAAAATTAATTAAAAATATCCTACGACATTATTTATTAAATATCCTACCAAAACACTTGCACAGTTCCTACATTTCTGACCAGTATTAAGCCAACAATTTATAAATTTTTCGTGATTATCGTAAACACAATCAATGCGAACGTTCGCGCGCGATACGCATCAGGTATAAAATAATTAATGCAAATTTATGAAACGCGCGGGATTCGGAACGCACCGACAACTAGACTTGTTGCTATGTTCTAGTTATTTTAAGAAGCTGGTTCAACATTTTTGGCAGTAGGGGAGAGAGAACTGTTATCGATCGTCCGTTCTTTTTGCTTTATTGGCTCAAGACTCCTTTAACATGCTGGTTATGCATTAACCTGGTTAGTAGAAATAGGAATATAATACTCTTTATCATTTTATTTCAAGTCCGAGTTGTATAACGTAAGTGAAATGCAACATTTTTTTGTTTACCATTTTCAAAAAAAAAATGATCTGATAAATATTTTAAGAAAAAGAACGAAAAATGTAATTAAAACAAAAGAACGAAAATAGATTTTTGTAAATTAATTTTAATGTATTACAAACAACAGTAGTTGTCACCATATTATGTTAAAATATTTCTGTAAATAATCTTAATAGCATAGTATTAAGCGTGGGAACTACTTAATTAATTGCAATACTTTAAATAATAATGAGATAAACCCGTTTATAATTATTATTAAAACCTATAAAATCTATTCAAGGCTTTCTCATTTGTTATTTATACGTCCTGTTGTTGTTTGTACTGATTCAGTGATGTCTATCGCAACTAATTGGTTTTTGATCTATTTAATATATATTTTTTATAGGTTTTTGGTTTTATTGATTTTAAATTAGTATAATAAGGTAAGTGTTGAGTAATAACTTGTATAAGAAGACTGATGGTTCAACATTGGACAACATTAAGATTGTCAAGCTATTAAATTAGTGTATAATTTAATAGCGTGGAAATCTTTATGACTTTACTTGTTCTTGATCAAAAGCTTCTTTGCTATAAAACTTTTTGCTTGATCTGCGTATCAGTAAGAAGAGTATATAAATATTTACCTAATATAAAAATCAATACACAAGTTTAGATATTCAAGCATCAAGTAATAGGGACAATACATGTTATTTAGTAGCTTATTTAAGTAAAAGCTGGTATAAATAATTATATGCTGCTTACTCACATAAACCAACCAAATTAATCTTCAAAGACTAAACCGACAGCTATCACTAACACATCATCAAAAATCAATTTGGACTTCCTTTATAGGTACTTGATTGTCATTTGAACACGTGAACAATTTATTAAAAAGTGATAAGTATACAGGGTGCTTGAAAAATACATGCTCATATTTGAAACTACGTTCTGCCTATGTAAATAAACAAAATTTTCTAAGAAATTATTAGTTTCAAGAAAAATATTTTGCGCCTTTCGTACTAATTTTCATAAGGTAATAATCATTTTGTATGACATGGCCTATTTTTTTAGTCAATCGACTATTATTTCCTTAAAAACAAGTTCATGAATTCCATTGACAGAATCAGATTTTTAAGAACAACCACGCATTCCCGTAGCATCCTGTATATCCGGTGTACATCAAAAAGGAACCTTACTCAAATCTTGATTAAAAAAACTTAAACGACACTACCGTTAAGCGATGGGACATGAATAAAAACATCTGGGCGCCACTTTGTTCTTTATCATAAGGTTTCAATGTGTTTAAAAATAGGCTTCGTACTTATATTTATTATGTGCAAGTTTAAAAACACATGGACGAACTTTGTTTTTGTAAAGATGGGAATGATTATTTGCAAAAAGGCAGTTTAATAATATGATTATTTGTATCTTAAAGACAAAAAAAATGGGAAAATCAATCATAGGACACGAGAATCTTCAAAATCTTTGGTTGACAAATAAAGATTTAGTTGACAAACCTATCTGTATGGAATTTGACAAATAGGTTGATTTTGATCTGACTTAAAATATCCTAGACAGTTCTTAAATCTTTAAAATCTGTCACCCTTCATATGTATTTTTAATCGCTCTACTTTATTAAATTCTCATACAAATTCCAGTAACTGAAACCGACATTATCACTAGCAAGTAACATCGATTCGTTTTTTCTTATCTCAACTTGAGTGTTGTTGATCCACCGATGTAATTAGTCTCCATAAAACCTTTGATACATATTAATTAATCCCGTCATACCGGTTACAGGTTAAAATAAACTTGCAGTAGTGTATTGATAAGCTGGCATTATCGTTTAAATATAAACATCAATGTGGTTATACTGTGGCGGTGACGTCACTTGTACAGTAATGGGTGACAAGTTTGCTATGAGTGTTGTGACACGAGATTATCGAACTAGTTTTAATTGGTTTACTTTAATTTGCTGTTGGCATGAATGGTTGTGTCAATAAAAATAAATACGGAACGTGGGATTTACAATGTTTATTTTCATAAGTAGATTATAGTAGAGGTTTTGTTTTCTTTTAGTAAATATCCGTTTAACTCTAAGCGTATTCATAATTATGTATAAATTAACTAAAGGTGGAGTCGTGTTTAGTCATTGATGAAGTTATGTAATTAGTTTCTAATACAATATAATTTAGCTTAAACATGCGAGCTTATAGCATTTATTAACTTTATAAAGTTTTTTTTAAGAACTAACCAAGGTTCAATGGACACTGTAGCTGTTATTATGTAATTTATCACAATCACTAAATAAGTTGTTTCGAACTAATGTTTGCAGATATTAATTTAATTCCAGAAGCGACCGCAACATGAATGATGATGGAACATAAAATGAACGAGGTAAACACTAATAACACGCACTTTCATTTCATTATAAAAGTGTAGACCACCTTGTATCGATTTAAGTATTCATTATCGATAAAGAATCGAGCACGTACTTCGATAAAGTATCGATGTTCGGCATAAAAATCGTTGGCGGCACCTATTTAATCATGTCGGCTGGCTGGGTGTGCACCTGCTTGCATACATATTCATTAGCTCGATATCGGTACGCAGTCACTATCAATGACAGTATTCGCAACACTACGCTGCGCTGTGATAAAAAATACGTTTTGGAAATCGAATTCGATTGTTTAATTTAAAAACACGTGTTCGAATGTCGTGTTCTGTATTTGAATCGTCTGTCTGAATACAGAGACCTAAAGCTGCGTTTAGACTTTACAGGAATGGCGACACAAGTATCAAGATTTCTGTGTTGTTGCTTAAACAAGTTTGTTCTATAAACTGATCAAGATGTTGATAGCAGAAGAAAATACTTCTTTTTAAGTCGCAGCTTTTGTCTTGCAATTTTAAAGTAAAAGTCTGACTATTTACATACTAAAAGTATTTATAGTTTTGGATCTGTATGTCTATAAACGTAATTGTATGCGGAAGAAAAGACACGAGTACATTGTAGTCGTGTAACAGTACTGTAAATATAGACGTCTGCAAATAATTAGTTATTTCTGCACTATTAACAACGCAAAGAGCGGTTATTAAGGCGATTTAATTTAGCTGCTATATACTTATAAATTTCAGTGTTGAGAGGTGTTGAATTACAGGCAATAATGCACTGAGATTTCTTACGGGCCACTGGCTGGGAAGTTGCGATATCAAGAGCTACCTTTCTTTATCTTATATTCATTTTCTCACTCTATTTTACATGATTTTCATATGTAAAATGCACTATGTATTTGTAGGCTAGATTAAAAGTTGGATAGGCTGCAACTGTCGAACTAAAGAATTTTATTCAGTAGATTGGCAGTATTGGCAGTCGTATTCGACTTGTGAACATCAAATTCGATTACTCCGCTTGAACAGTGATTTTTAAGCACTGTAGGTATGTTGTCTATATGTACCTACATAGTTCGTATTATTGAAGTCTGAGTTATATTTATATAACGTGGTACATAACCGACTATAATCAAATCACTGTAATAAAATTAGAGCGGGACAATGTTACCAATCGAATATACTTAGGCCCCTCTACGGAAGGCAAAATCTAATTTGCAAAAAGCTTTTTAGCTACTCAAAGTCGACGTTATCACGCGATGATATCGATCAGTTTCACCGTCTGTATTTTTCCCGGTTTAACGAGCGTTTTCTAATCACAACGAACAATGTTATCATGCAAACAACACCAATTAGAATTGTTACATAGGAACGCCAAAGAAAAATGCAAAGAGGAGACGAATTCAATTTAAAATGAGATCCGTCTGCGTTCCGCTTGGTCCCGCGTCGATCGGGGCGAAATTGAAAAAGAGAATAAAATCCGAGAGTGGAATAAATAAAAATAGAGATCCCGCTACAGCGCAAGTCTCCGTTGAAATGAAAATAAAACACCAAAAAGCTTTTTGTGGACGAAATAAATTAAAAAGTGTGTCGCGATTTTGTGAGCCGTCCGCTATGCCAGCTCGGACGGCCGTCTATGACTATCATACTCGCTCTCCGCTTGTTTAATGTGTTTTCGATTCCGTTTTGACGCTATTCGGACTGGCGTTTAAACCACTTATGTGTTTATGAGTGTTTTGTTTCCGAGCAAATTATGGGCATTCTTGTAAATGGGACTTAGATTTAAACCAAAAATATTTCAAGTTTGAGATAAAATTATAACCGTTTTCATTATATTATTTGATTCTTTTCTTTTTGTGATCAGAAGTATTTTTGATGCATGAAATTTACTTTTTTAAATTGCTAAATAATAAGATCGTTTGGATGGCTAAATCAAGAATAGTAAAATCAAACATATTATATCGTAAAAATACTTTCAGTGTTGAAACACCAGTAACACAATTCCTTACAGACATTAAAACCATTCGAAATCCACGTCTCAATTAAACCTGTAAACCATTAATTAAAACACGTGTAGCCGTTAACTTCGGTTAACATTTTTACGAGTCGTGTCGACACCGTTAGTTTTCGTAGTTTCCCAATCGGTGTGACGTCGAATTTCAGTCGTAGAACATTTTGTGCCGCGATTTGATGACGGACGCTTGTCAGACGAGATTCAGACCGAATGACGTCATACAAAATACAGCCAAGATATTGGTTATTTATGGGTTTGATTGATTGATGAAACAATTGTCGTGTCGTTCGTTATCGGTTGATAGAAAGGGTGATAACATATTTCTTGGGTCCGTAGACTATTATTTGTGGGAAACTATGCTTACTATTTTGAAATTGCGAAATTGCCTCGTGATTTTGCTAATCAGTCGATTTTGAAATTTATTACCTCTATTTCCTTAGTCTTTTTACCTCTCTGTGTGTTTAAGTAAAGCAGCAGGTAACACATCATATTTTTTTATATTAAAAATCATATTAATATCTCATAATAGTCGTAGTAATTTTCAAACTCAACTCTTAAAGTTTCACTTGCTAATAATTTACTTTTCTCCAAACAACTTCGAACAGTCAAATAATTAATCACCGTTATTTTCCAAAGCATTAGCACCCCTAATATCTTACATTTTTAATTCATGCCATCCCTAGTACGTCACCTATTTAATGCACCACTCTGTATAACATCGGGGGAAAGTTTTACCTAAAATTATATTTGTGGGTCGTCACGCTTTTCCGGGGGTGTACGGAGGGGGGTTGCGGGGGGAAGGGGGCGATTAGAGGGGTCCTTTGTGAGCTCGCCGTAGGTGGCGGACCGCTGCCTTATCTATAGGTTTGTACACTGATTGATGTTCGATTTATTAATTATTTTATAACATTTAGATTTTGAAACTTGTTTTTTAAAGAAGTAGTCGTAGTTTTAGTTATGGCTATATTAGAGCTGGTTAAAAGCATTATGTTCATATCATTAACATGCAATTTAATGCAAGAAGGCTCTTGAACCAATTTTAATACCGTTACCGTTATGTTATTGCTATATTATCCCTATATCCTTGTATTATAAAGTACTCTCAGACCAATCAATTGTCATACGGAGTTCCAAAACGTCCGCTGATTTTTGAATTAATTTGAAATCTAAGTATGTCTTGGCTGGGTCTCTACTATAACTTTACTGAAATACTAATAAGGTTATTAGTGTTCATTATAACGCAAAAAAATATTACTACACATAACTATAACAATATTTCAAATCATTTGTTTTGTTAAATCTTAATGATGTATCGTGAGGAACAACAATGTTCCAGACTACACATAGGGCGCTTTCCTAATCCGGTCGGCACTTAAGTTGCGGGGGCAATCGGGTGTAATACGCGTTTACAATGTTTCTATAGTTTTCCGCTCTAAAATAAACGTAAACGTTACGTGCCAACAAAACCTTCGACCGCCTTCTTCGCGAGCCTCGTGAATGTTCTACAAAATTTTAATGATGTTAAATGGCGCTCGACAAATACCTCATACCCAGTATTTATGTACGCAAATACATAAAACACGCAGTTTACTAACATATGCATATTATAGGTTGCTAGCTTTCAAGTAATGAAACTTTCTATAGAAAGTATTCGTGTTCTAACACCACTGTAATTTAATTTAACTGCTGTAATTACCAAAATTGAAGCATTTCTATTACTTGTGGTATTTAGCTACCGTATGTGCTATACGGTTGCATGAAGTCAGAAATTAAGTATTACTTTTTTTGTGAAAATCGAGCTACCGTTTGAAACGGCATTCCTGAGTGACGCGCCAAGTTCGCAACTTTAAATGGGGATGCCGTCAAGGTGGAAGAAAGTGGCTTACAAAGAAACCATTTATGGGAAGTTGGGGGCTATCCCGAGAAGAAAGTTTGGTAAGAATGTTTAATGAGCGGGGCTGCGCGGGGGCGCCGGGCGGCGTCGCGGCGGCGGCGGCGGCAGTGCGCCGCGCGCGGCCGACGCGCCGCCCGCCCTCCACAGTCGCCAGTCGCCCGCCGCCATGCCGCCCCGCGCGACTCCGCGCCGCCTCGCGCCGCTCGCCACGCGCGCGCTCTGAACTCGCGCGACTCCACGCACGAAACTGAATAAGTTCGACAAATCCTCCTCCTACCTGGACCACTACATAGACGGACGAGTGACAAACAGTGATAGTTTCTTTCGTTTACTAGTACAAAATTGTATATCTTCTGTAGAGAGAAATATTAGTATTTTTTATTGTTAAAGTACAAAATAATGTAATATAGCGGCACCGTAGCGTCTATAGTTTACATACGAATAAAATACAGGGTCAGTTTTGTATGAATTCAATGTGATTGTAGTTTAAGTCGCCGAGTCGAGATCGCCACTGTTCATACTGCTTTAGATTACCTACCGTGAGTAATTCTAGGTAAGTAACTGACGATAATGATACGTCTGCCGCCCCGTCTACATCTCATTAGAGTAGGCGCTATTAGCGCGATAGGATCACTGCTACACTTTCCAGTCGAATCATAAATATTAAATTTGGCTTTATTATATAGCCAAAGCCACATAAATAAAGATGTGGTACATAAACCCATGTAATGCACACGTACATAATTATAACGCTAAACACATAAAATAACAAATTATTGAACAGCTAAGAGCACGTATGAATTACACCGGCTAATATCTTCGGATACGGTACGTCTAAACAGAACCAAAACAAACCATATTTCTCGAGCGATGTGGCAACTGATGGCCGGTGCAACGGTGGCTACATTCAAGCTTTGTAAATGCAAAAAGCATACGTATTCCGGTCTCGAAGACGACACCGCTATGATTTAAGCGCGCCGGCAAACTCCTAAATCACGCTAGGTGGCAGAGGCGAGTGCCGGCCGACACCACTCCGTTGCTCGCAATCCGCAAATTGTTTGTCCCAAGCCTAACAATTTAAATTTAGCACGAACAAATGCCGATCGTAAATCGAACGGCTTGCAATTGTTTTGAATAGCCACGAAACTTAGAAGCAAACAATTGAGATGCAGCGGACTCGCGTCGAAAGTTTGATTAATCGTTCGCACACAAGCATCGCCTCACGTTTTATGTTTCATCTAATGTGTGCATAAATTATTTAAGCTCAGTACTCCGTAAGGTCGAGTTTACCACAAGAGATTGCCACGACAACTTTATGGAATGTTTTGTTGTTATTTAGTGGCGATAAATAACTCTAGTAACACTTTTTCAAACAATAAAGCTGAGATGTCAAACGACTCTGTGGTTTCGAACAAGGGAAAACTCACACAAATTTGAATTCACACATACAGATTACCTAATTTGCAGTTTAATGTTGCATTAGCGTTGTTCAAAACTCATGGGAATTTGTATGGCAGGGAAATAAGAATAAGAACTAACGTTTCTTTCTGTATCTGGTACAAAACAAACAATCAACGTTACTCGAAAACTGTTTAAGAAAATATTTAAGTAATCTTGTGTTAAACTTGTTTGAAAGATTAGTGTGGTATTTATAAATGAATAGTTGTAGACCATTTTGGAAAGATAGTGGTGACACTTGATAAGAGATTTCTTGAAGATATTTTTTTACATGGATAGATTTTTATTAGTTTGATGATGTATTTCAGATATAGTAAAACTTTATTCATGTACATCAAGGTATTGTATCTTCAAAGAAATATTTTATACCGTCATCTAAGAACCGTCACCACGTGGAGACGACGACAAGAGAACATATTTTTTGTTTTTTAAAACGTCATTATATGACAAAGGCGCGAACACAACAACTAATTCTATCTAATTCTTAAAGAATGGGAAACCACTAAATCATATTTGCCCTTTTGTTCGGAACATCACAAAAGAAAAGAAACTAGACTAGTTTTTTATCTTTCGGACGCGTGGCCCTAACGGTACATTACGATATTACGAAAGCGCCCAAAAATGTTTATAACAATGGTTTTCGTGAATGCGTTTGCGCAAGACATCGCTATGTTTTTGTACACGCTCGTGGATAGCAAAATGTGTCGTGTCGGCATTTAAGAGCTATTGTTGTAGGGGTGGTCGGTGAAAGCGAGCGTCATTGAAGCTTTGTTATTTATTAGTTTACAATATGCCTTTGTTGGACTTACCTTTAAATTAGAGCGAGGCCTTACGGAAAATGTGAGGTAGCATCCGACTCTACCTAGCTTTATTTTTAATAATGCCACCTTCAAATACTGTAGATATGTCAAAAGATAAGTATCTAAGTGACATCAAAAATTAAAGTTTCATCAGAATATTTATCTTGAGGTAAAATTATATCAAATTTACCTCAAAATAATGAATTATAGTGAGGTAAGCTTAGGTTTACCTCAAGGCACTGTCTTAGGTCCCTTACACAAACTGGCGCAAAACAAATTGTGTAAACGCTCAGAAATTCAACATTTATGTATTAAGGCACGTCGTTCATGTACCTTATCAAATGCGCGTTAAGCAACTGATGCTGATGGCATGAGAACCCGCGGGCCGTGACCCCGTTCCGAACAGTTTTATTTTTATTTTCTAGTCCAATTTCCTTTCCGACCGTGTCTAAACTTCATAAATATAACGACTTCCATATTTCGAAACACTTTCGAAATGGACACGGATTTCATACGTTTTTACGAAATTTCGTGTATCTATGTTTCGTATGGTATCTTGATAGTTGATTGCTCCAGTTACCTGTTTTAGTTACTTCGGGTATGTAAATTTAATTCTCTATCTGTGTGATCGGCAATACATGTTCTTTCTTGGATAAAAATAAACCGTGATACGAAAAAATAAAATCGTCACCACAACAAAGTCTAGTGCCATTCGGGTCCGTGTTGTGATATAAATCATTCTCGAAACGAGTAATTAAAATACTGGTGTACGCCAGAATCAGGCATTTCGAATTTACGCGGGCAGCCTGTGTACGATGTAAAAACACGAAACAGATATTGTACTGGATTGTCTGTATACGTGAAAATGGCGACTGAATTGCAATTGAAAATCGCTATCATTTTTTCATCCCGCTCTAAAAACCAATAGTCGCTAGCACTTTTTTTTGCTTTCATTGCACGTTTTACAATGATATTTCTCATTGCAGCTTGTAACTGAATGTTCTTTTTATTGGTTTTAAACACTGTGGGTGGATTGTCTCTTATAGAATTTAAAACTAAGCTTAAGTTATATTTAGTACCTTCGCATAAAACGTTTTGTCCAGTAAAATAATACAAACATTTTTATGACACCAGTAAAAAACCTTTAACAGAAATACAAAAAGCTTACTTTAACTTCCTTAACGGCTTCATTTGTTCGAGTAATGAGCCGTTTACATATGTAAACAAAAACAAGAATGTGCTTACAAATCAATAGGCCGTTGAGAACGACTGTTATCTTCAATACAAGCATAAAACAACCAATTACAAGGCTATAATCTCAATATGCCAATTAAGGTTAGTATTACGAGTGCATAAACGGTCGGTGGTTGAGCGCGGTAAGTGCGTCGTAAAGTAGGATTTAATAGCCCAGCTGACTGCCGAGGGAATCCCGGCACTGGATACAACGTGTTTCAAGGACTTGGAACTGTTTGTGGGACATTATGAATCAGTTTGCCTTGTTATACAGACGTTTAGGGTTTAGTGAAAGTTTTTCAAGGTTGTGTCAGCTTCGGAGCTTGCTACCGTGTGGTTTGAAAAGAGAATACGTGTCTTTATATAAACAAATGCCTGCTACTTGTAACTGATGTGACTCACACATATTTTGAGTAGATACTATGTGTGAGGCAATTATAAAGTTGAATTACGACTAAGCAAAATAGTTTCCTACTCTAAAATTTTAAGCCAAGGAAATTCAAGGCAATTAAGAATGCCTAAAACGTACAACATAAGTCATATTATAATGAGCTTATAAAGTTTGTGTTAGCGGTTAGTTTGTCTAGTATCTAATGATGTTATTTCTATGTAGACAACTTGGAATCCATCGCGTGACTGCAAACAGAAATTCCTATAGTGGGACACGCCAACTATTTTATGTATGTTATTTAGGATTCAAATGTATGTACGTCTGTAACCATCAAGACATTTATGAACATATTCATAAGTCCTTAAACGTTTTTTGTCGCAATAAATTCTGGCGTTATGCTTTTGTTTTCTTAATGTGGTATTTTGATTAATTTTATTAAGACATTATTTTTATTCGTTGCGAATTAATGTTTTGGCGTCAGATGTAAATTAAATTAAGCCTTGTTAATGTTGAACGGAAATGCTTGACAAAAGTAAATTATGTGTTTTACATAAAACGTGTAATGATAAATACAAAAATACTACAAATAATAATGAATTAAGACGGTCAGCTGATGGCAAATCATACCATGTAAATATAAAAACTCAATCGTCTTTATAATTGTAATCATTCTAGTATAACATGAAACCGTCTCAAATGTACGAAACAGAAGCGACCTTTACTCCGGATTAGCACTATCCCTAGGGACATCAAGGCAGCCGTCCAAACCAACATCTACATTCTATATAAACACTAACTGTGACCCCAAAATGTACGTAATTTAGGAACTCCTTTACTAGTGACTAAAACACACCCATACTAAAGCTCTACGAAAAATGTACGATTATCACCCATCTACTGATTTTTGAAATTCATTGAAGCGTCAAAGGAGATTGGCATCGATTTCTGTTAACTTAACCTTCAATGGATATGTAACAGCCTGTGGATAGTCGGAGTTATAACGTTGCGGTTCACTTCGGGCTGCTTGCTATGCAGGGCAGCGTGGTTCGCCCTGATTTTTGGCCGATGTCGACAGTGAGCCCAAAATGTATTAGTGGATTTAACGCCTATGGAATAAGAGGCTCCGATCCAGGAATGTGATAGGAATACGATATTAGTAGGCGAGTAGGTAAGTTCAAGCTTTAACGAAGCCGCATTCGATTTACTGATTTATTAGTTTATTTGGAATACCTTAAACAATGACGGCTACGTGGAAGGCAACTGTGTCAATAATTAGTTTGAAAAAAAAAGAAGGAATAGTTTGCATGATTCATACTTATAAATTCGTGAGTCCTGTCTCATTATTTTTTAAGCACAGCCAAACGTACTAAGTCTAGTTACGTGAATCCAGAATATGGATATTGGATAGGCAATATTTTATGTGCAGGGATCCCCAAATGGATGTCGAATAATAGTTTAAATCTCTTTACTTAAAATAACTTGAAAACTCGAAGGGTAAATTAACATAAAACTGCTAACAATATCCGAAGAGGTAAAGATAAACATTAAATACGTATATAAGAAGTAATAATGATACATAATTTTGTATAATCACTCAATTTACACATCATTGCGTGTTTGAACGACTTAGTGAGCTACGTAAGCTACATTAAAATAGATTGGGTATGTAATCAGTAGGGGCTCATATCGAATGCAATTTCCTTTATTGTTTCGTCCAATAAGACCAGGTGGGTATGTTCGTGGGTTAAACGGTTAAGCTTTAAGTGGATTGTGGAAAAAAAACCTTAAAATTGTTAAGAGTGGTGCGTGAATGCAGAAAATACTTGGCTAACGGTTACACGCCTGTAAGCTTAAGTTTACATTTAGCAAAAACAATCATAATTTAAAAAAAAATTTATATGTTTTATTAAGAAATCGACAGCGAAATCCTTTTTTTTTAATATAATTATGGTCTACATAGTTCTTGGATTCTATAGCAATTTTTTCGTTTGTTTGAAAAACAGTAATCCTTAAAAAAACTTTCTCAAATACATTGTAAATTGGTTCAAAATTATTAAACAATCCATAGCCACCTGCTTTACCATATTGTCTGAAGAAAAATATGAGAAGGAAGTGGGCGGCAACAAGCTTAACGGTTAAAACGATCTACGTTATGGCCTGCTATTAAATTCACACAAAATTAGCAATTATTCTACATGAAGAAACAAACGCCTTACATGCTAAGCTTTCGCGGACAATTTAGTTTTACATTGTTTTAATTTGTTAGTTTGTTCTAAAATTAAAAACTTAATTGTTTCTTTTATATTTAAAATACAATCGATTTTTGACGTTTGAAGTATGAAACCTTCTTTGATGCTTCTTCTTCTTTTTTCTTTTATGGGAATGGTTGTATTTTCAGCCAGTATCATAAATTAATGAATTAAATTGTCGTAATAATTAATTTGAATAATAAATATTAAATGATTGATGCTATAAGTCACCAATTAATTTTAAAAAGCATACTTTTAACACCTTTGCCTTCCATATGTAATAAGCGCTTGAAGCTATGTTCGACATTTTAAAGGTTACATGCGTAAACAACTTACGCGGGAAGTTACGACGCATTTAAAGCTTCAAGAATTGAATTTAGAACAGTTTTCTTTATTATGGTGACAAAAGGATTAATATCAGCCAGTAGGTGTTTCTTGTTGCTATTTGAAAAAGGAACGTTTTTTCTTTTTCCTATTTCTGATTTTTATCACAAAAATGCACAGAATAAATACATACGAAAATCAATTTTTATATTGCATTGTTTTTTTAAGATTGGTTTGAATGCAAGATCACATAAGTAAATAACAAACCACACATAAAGGTTAATGCAGACGTGCATACATAAGGCATCGTGCACACTAGCATCTGATTTCCCGCCCACACTACTTCCGGTGACGTCACTCGATAGGTGCCCGCTAGGGGCTCGGCGCGTACAATAGTCTATAGACTAAAATGGAGTAAGATAGACTTTGTATTGATTTGTTTCTTCCGTCATATGTGCTCATGGTACAAGGAACTACAGTACGGGCTATAAATCGGACGCGTTAAATAAATATTAATATCGATTCATATTAATAGAATGCCCTGCAACATTGTATGACAGGTGATATTAAATTCCAACGATGTATCCAGTAGGAACTTGAGGATTCCGCGAAGCCATAAATTTGTCCATCAAAGTGTGAACAAGCGTTCCTTTGTCGTTTGTTAGCCGGAGTGCTTAAAATAGAATGTTTTTAAACACGTCGGGAAACACTCCCACTGCTTATTTCGGATTCAATGCTAATTGACGTAAAAAAATCGCCTGAGTAAATCGTTGATGCGTTCGCATTCGTTTCGTACGGAGCGTGTTTGATTCCAGGATGTGATAGTGGAGTTATCGCCTTCACGATGTAATCATTCTTTATTTCGCCGTGTACCGGCCAGGTTTCGTCCTTCACTCAATTGAGCACGCGAGGGGATTTCACAAAAAATCGTGAGGGCACTTCCTGACTTTTCATTCGTGATTGCGGTTTTTGAATACTCGATTAAAAAAAAAAGTTTTAAACTTGAAGTCACGATCAAACAAATTACTCTTATTTATGTTAAAATTGCATATGATAGTAATAAATTATGGAGAATAAAATCTAAGTGTAGCGTAACTAATGTTAGAAAAATTCTGTATAACATTATAATAACTTGCTATTTCAGGTGTAAAAAATATAGTTAACTCCTTATTTACCAACGACATTCTAGACCATAAATAACAGACTTGGTATTCGCATATAATACCATTAATACAGTTATTAGTCATTTGATATTGAAAAACGTCTTGAACGAACCATTCCAGAACGCAATTCTATTAAATTGGCTCCCATTTTTAATAATAAGGGACGAATCAGGTGTCATTAATTGAAATAACCAGAATAGGTGTATGAAAGCTTTAAGGTCTTTGATATAAGATCTATTTTTGTTTAGCAGATGAACAATGAAGAACTGAAATATATTGGCTTATTAAAAGTGGATTAAAATGCGAGACCAGACAGAACTTTCTAAAGACGCTGACTATTGAAAACTCGTAGATTAAAAGTAATTGCATTTCGTATGACTTTTAATATAAAAGTTGTTTTACGTTATATTCCTCAATAGAGTGAAGCTTTGTTTTTGGAATCTTTGAAATAATTAAATCTTATTTTGAAAAGAAAATCCCTTTTTCAATAATGAGTTTCTATGATAACTTAAAAACAATTATGTTGCACAAAAATGTCTATTTTCGCAACCTTACTGTACTTTTTAAATAATATAATATTTAATAATGTTTTATAGTTAAAAATAGGTGTGATTACACAAATCAAGTTTTACAAAACTTATGCAACACAATATTATTCCATTTGACAGATCTTAAAATAAGTAAGAATGACTTTCTAAATCAATATAATTTATATGGATATGACAAAAACCAGTAGCAGTCGGTTACTTTCCGCCCTAATGCGATCTTATCGGCGGAAGGGCCGCGTCGGCGCGCTTTGCCACTTAAAGCTACGCTATTTATATCTTAGGGCCCTCAGACAGATTGGGTCACCGAGCATCTGTCTGCCAAGACTTTAAAAACTTTTAGATGAATTGTTTTAAGTATCTAATTTGGAAGGTTTAGTTAAACACTTGAGAAATTTTGTTTACTTAGCTTGGTAAACACATTACTTATATTATACGGAAGTTATATGGCAATTTGAATGGAAATATCATGTGGAAAGTACCTCGATAGTATATACCTCGAAATATAAGTAGCTGTGTAATAAATGACACTCATGTCAGAACACGATAGTTGTGATTATTGTTTTAAAACATGACAGAAAGTTCAGCTTACAAATCATCTGAAATTAAATAATTAAAAGTGATAGCTACAGAATTATATGATGCTTTTGTACATAAACCATGAATTTACGAATGTTTCACCGTCAAATAAATTTCCAAGTAATTAAAACTTGGAGCTTTTTAACAACATACTGCTTAGAAACTTTTTTAACTAACCTTGCCTTGCTTTTTTAACTAGTTGCCTACAACTAGGTACTTACTAAAAAGTATCAAATACTAGGCCACCAAACAGAAGCCGCACTATTCAATCTAGGACGCAACCCAGTGCCACTGTCCTATAAATTATAATTCGGTGAGAACATATGACACTTAGACCAATAAGCTGCACCAAAATCAGGCCGTATCATAGACGACCATTCATTAGAAACAGATTCCTCACCAATTAAAACGCAGTGTTCCGGGGCTACTTTATATCTTATCTGTAGCATAAGATCGCGTTCTGTATTCAACATGCTTAGTTTTGGAACATGTGACGAGCTTAGGTATGTGTTGCGTTTAAATTTCGACACTTGTGTGAACATGGTTTTACTTTTGAGAAGACAGAATAGGAATAGGGCCTTAATATTTTCTATTGATAACAAATAATTATGTTTCGTATTTGATTTTAATTTATTTTTTATTTCTTTTCAGGTATGTACGATGAAACTGTTTGCAACATATCATTTGGAAATCGAAGATATTCTAATAATGGTCAGTATAACAAGAAGTTGAATAGTAAACTGAAATAAATGATCTCTCCTATATATTCAAAACTGTTAATACACTACTGAAATATTCAAAACTGTTAAATATACACGCACCGTGAGATCACCGCCGAGGAAATAATAAAAAAATAAGCTATCGCAAAATTCCCGTTTAGACGCTTCACACAAAATCTTTTTACATACAAACTGCATAGAGAAGCGTTGAACTTTTACAAAAGCACTCAGGTAAGTATAGCGATAGGTAGTGCCGTTTATAGAATAGGATAGTCTCATCCGCCGTGTGAACTAGAAATACGCAAATTGAATGAGTGCGAGAGGGACGGCCGCATGCAACTCTATTGCGCCCCTACAAAGCTTAGAGCTCAGCTGTCTGCCCCGAGCGGTGATGTTTGAAACACGGGACAGGCGGAGCTTAGCTACAAATCACTCAATGTCACATTTTGACATTTGAGATATTAGGTCTTTTTTTCTATAACACCGCCATCTCTTATTTCTTGGTGAGCTTTTAGGTATACATTGACATTACGGCTAATTAACACGAAGCTCGCGACTCTAATATTTTTAATAAATTATTTAAATATTTTGTTACCAAAACGACTTGTAAAATTCTTGTAAGTGATTATTAAACATTCACACGGCTCATCAAAACAGCCATAAAGTTTACGACGTCATATTCATTCCCGGTTTTAAAATTCGAACACAACGCTTGGAACAAAATGGGCTCGGTCTTTTAGTGGTATAAAGTTTAAACGTTGTCAACCAATTTACTTTGAGCTCGCAACGTTTACAAGCTAACTCTGGCTTTAAAGTTTTGGGGAGGTCTTGGATATGTTTGTCGGTCATGGTTCAAGGAAGCGCCCTCGAATAGTCCAAATGAGGCCATAAAAGTCCCGCTGAGTGACGTCTCAATACGAGACGTGTTCAGTCGCGCTAATCATATTTTTACTGCCCACATAAATTATCCCAAGTAACAAAAGCCACAACAGTAATTTGGACGGCACGCACAGATGACCGCGCATGTTATGTAGAAATTCGCTTACATAAGCCTACCTAATTAAGATGTTACATTGAAAATTAACCATTCACATTTCTTGAACCGTTACTTACTATCTTTTTCTTATTTTAGAACAGTTTTAAAATTAGTACCAAGCTTCCTGAAGCGAGAATCCATTAAGAATTACATAAAATAGTGTGGAACTAATCGAATTTTCGTTCGTTCTCTGTCAATCGGCGTTTCGCACGACTTTTCCTATTACGAAGCTGGAAGTGCTCCAATACGGCTTTACCTCGAACTTTAACGTAGCACTCGAAGATATTAATTTTCTCTCTCCCTCTATCCCTAAAACATTTCAACACAGGAACTAATTTACAAGAGCATTTGAAAAACACGTGCAGTTTATTATTCATGGTCGAAAACAATACAAAAATTAAGGTCTATTATGGATTTTGAATAAAAAATCTAGCATGTGACATAGCTGTTTTGTCCGCAAATTACGCAAAACGTCCAAACATGTCCAGCATTGTGAGAAGAAACAATAACCCGAGGTTTTGTTTGCATAATTAATTCTTCGTCCAAACTCAGTTCGACCACGATCCCATACCGTTACTCTCGTAAACTCAGCGGGCTATAGGACCGATCTACAAACTTAAACAAGCACACATATTCAGCTTTATTGCAACCCCATAAGGTCTATTTTCTATATTCAAAGTACACAAAAATGTGTGTTCAAAAATATCTTTGTTCCGCGCATTCTAATTCTTACACATTTTTTCCGTTTACAAAACAATGCTTAAAAAGAATAAAATTATAATTACTAGTCTGCTATTATTCCGTTTGTGTTTTGTTCACGAAATTAATTCGTTATTTCAAAATTATTAATGGCGCTTGTAAATAATTTCTGATAACGTCTGCAATCTGTTTTTAAGTAAGTTAATTCAAATTACTAAATCGTAAACGTTGAGATCATTAACATCATATTTCAAACATACACGAGTCTGGTAGTCCTTTAGAAATTATAGCTTCGGAAACAACTCTTTTGAATACACAGTAAATCAAAGTAACTGTATTCTATTGTTTGGAATAATTAGTAGAAAAATAATAATTAAGATTGATTACTCCATATTAAATAACTCTCCTATATGATTTTTTTATAAAATTAAACAGTAGCTGAAACAAGTTTTGGTAGAGACAGGTAGTCCTACTTTGGGAATAATTAAAAAAAAACAATAAAGTTTTAGTTTAAGTATTTTAGCGTTCGAAAGAATTCGAAAATATAATGTAATACTTAAATATATTATAAAATCTATTGAAATTTTTCAATTAATTTTCAGAAACTGAAGAAAGTTTCAGATTCGTAAACTGTTTGCTGTATATACCTAGGTACCCAATAATGAACTCAAACCTGTCATAATAATATATTCGTGAAATGCAATACTCTGTTTGTAGTCACGTGATAAGTGCTATTTCAGACGCAGCGGAATGCATGCCGATGCATTCCATTGACCGTCTTCATATTGGTTCACACCTGCCATCGCGGATCTTAAACCTGACTGCTCGCAAGAATATTATAATAGAACAAAAGGATTTATTTTGATGTTCAATGAGTTCTTCACGTCTATTTTCGATTTTATTTTTCAGCTTGCCTATGTATAGCCGAATTTTGCGTATAATTGGGCTTAATGTCAGAATTCATTATTTAATCACCTATAGTAATAATACCCATACACCTAAATGCTTAAAATATTGTTGTTGGATTAAAGTCCACACGAATACCTCAGATAGAATGAAATGTATTTTTTTCTATCAATACCTTTTGCAAAAGAATTTTAACTAAGTGCCAATGCAAGTCTAATTATTTTTTTCCTATCTGGAGTAATCCAATCAAGGCACTAACAAAGGTTTTTTAAGATTAATTTATACAATAACCTGTACATTTTAAATTTCTTTTACAACTTCAATCAGCCCGCAAGTCCAGTAGCTCAATCATCAACGCCACTGTACCAGAAAAGCAAAAACCTGGACTATTAAATTACAAAAAACATAAAATACAATGCAACATTCTCAAATACATCATTAACTCAATTTTTATCAATTAGACCCATTTTTATAACCAACAAGGATCATAAAATATCATCACGCTATAAAACGAAGTATACAAGCAGTAAATAAAGCTAAACCTTTGCAGGTTTGTGCTAGTTAGCGCTCGTTATAGCTACACTCAACTTTTATAGCACCCATAAAAATGTTTTTACTAACTTAGTCGGTTAATTAAACAATTACCTCTTACTGCATCATGCGAAATGTAATCTACAATGATACCTGAATATATTTGTAAAGTATTTTTTCAAACGGGCATTGACAACGAGCTATAGCGGTACATTTTAATAATTCATTTAGCTCAGAAATATTTAACCTGTGTAGTAATCATGAAAACATTGGATTCTTTTTTTAGTCTGCAATTCATGTTTAAATTTTGCTCTTTAATTTTATGTTTTAATTACTTAATTAAGGCTAGCGCGCTGAAAGAGAATAGGTTTTGTAGTAATGATTTATTTTAATTTAAAGTAGATTTCTGATTGTTTTGTCTTGTGTGTAGTTCGGTCATTGACCAGCTACCTAAACCAATGGCCTTATGTAGAGACACGATGTTTGAAAATAGCTATATAATGTCTTTAAATTTTTCTATGTATACTCTAATCTCTGAATCTCAATTACCAACTCAGTAAAATATAGCAAAATATTAACATAAATACACCACTGTCAACTAAGTTTTGTGAACTTGCAAACGGTTTTCATTCATAGATAGAAAATAATATTCTCGACAATTTTCCTGACAGTTTTCGCAATTGCTAATTGTAATTTTCGCCAGTTTCATCGCTCAGTCGTCCAATGCTGGGAACCATTGGATACATGAAGCATGCTAGCTAAGTCAGGCCAGCGATCTAAAGCTTTCGCGGCATCTGTTCACATATAAGTACATTACCTTCAAGGTGTAGACACATCTGACGAAGGTTCCGTAATATAGTCGCCCCCCGCAGCGCTAAGACTGCTTGATGGATGGTCAGTTTATTGAAAACCAATACCTAGCTTCATTTGTGTCTTACACATAGGGGCTGGTCACGCAAGTATTAGTGGGATTAGTGTGGGGCCCCAATTTGATTAATAATATTAGATTATATTGCTTGTAGAGCTTTTGGTCGTCCAGCTTCTGTCATGACTAACGCTTTTAGTGTTTTTTTTTTTTTATTTATTTTAGTTGAAATATGTCCAACAACATAATACTTTTTGAATATTAATCAAAATGCATTCTACAATTACGAAAATTACGGTATGCTACGAAAAAATGAAAATTGTTCACAATTTGTACTTAAATAAATTAACTAATTCAATAAAACAGTATTCATTTATGAACAGTTTCATATCCAAGTACACTCAATAAAACCTTTTTATGAAACAACCATGCAAACCTTTTTTGAACTCCTTGATAAGCTTGGAACAACACAGTACTCCAATAAATATGAACTTCCTGCAAAAAAAACATGATTTATGAAGATTCTAAATAAAAAGACATAGCTGTAAAGAAATACATACATACCTAAGTTAGTAGACACGTAATAGGCATTGAAGTAAACGGCAAATGTATATTTATTCCGTCGGTTAATTTATACTTGTTGTAGTGACAACTGAGGTAGAATGCCGGCATCATAAATTCTATGTAACTCATATATTTCATTTAATATTCAAATATGTAGGTGTTTGCACAACGAATACCGATAGACGTTAAACAAGCACCAACAAAAACTTTACTAGGTATATACCTACTTAGAAACTAGCAGTGCGGCATTCTATTTTAGATTTGGAAGTGTATAAAACTCGATAAAATAACAAAAAGCTTTCTACCAACATAATACGTTCTCAATTACAAATATACCGACATATGAGAGCAGATGTTTAATAAAACCAATTTTATTTAAAAGCTTGAGTGTGGAAAACATGCCGATAATCGCGCGGCCGCTTGCGATGTTCTTAGAAAAACAAAAGAGATTACTCATCCCAATGCTCGAACTCTATCTGAGAATTCTTCGAAGCGCACCGCCGCACCTCGGGGCTTGTAGCGTCAGCATCAAACAATACAATACCGACCGACGTACTAACAAAACACAATCAGTAAAATACTCAACTATAACTAATACGACTAATAAAGCTCTACATTTAGCGATATATTTGTTGTAGATATATAACCGATTCCAAACTTTTCCGTTTTTGGTAAAAATCGATTTGAAACCTAAACGAAATAAAGAAAGTATAAAATAAAATTCAACCCGTCATCGCGACGTGACCGCGTAAAATAAAAAATGTACGTGTGAGGGTCTGTCCGTACCCACCCCTAGACCGAGACGAGAGAGCGTAAGACGGAGTACAGAGAAAGTTTGAGTGACGTACCCCCTCCACCGCCCCGTCTCCCCCAGCGAGGATTTACGGCGCCATATTGGATTGGGACAAGATGACACGAGGCCCGGATAATTTGGGCAACGGTATCACGTGACGGGACCCGAACTCTGAAACGGCACTTTAATTATGATATTCTCGAGTTTATTCCACTTTGAGTTGCCGAATGTTTGATACAGATGTAGTTAATTTATATTATGTAGTTAGGCCGATGCTGTTAGACAATTTGGTGAGTTATTTTATGTAAATAATCTCATATTTGCATTAAATAATTAGTGCGTCTATTTTTAATTAAGCACTCGTTCCTAGCTTTTATACTACCTACCTAAAACCAAGTTTTATTGCCTTTGTAATTAAATTATTTAACCAACTTGATTCTAAACTGCTATGTTATAAAATGTAAATTTAAAGCAAGAAAAAAGTCAATAAAATATTCATTGGCGTTTTAAAAGTCAACCCTCAAATGAAAAGGTGCTATATAAACAAAACTAATTCATCAGAAAGGCAATAAATAACCCGAAGCGGTTGCACGCACTCGCGCGCAGCGTCTGATGTCTTGACACGCATGCGCCGTTTGGCGTGCCAAAGCACATACGCGTACTATATCTATGAACTCGAATGGACTAAGAAAATAATTGAAGATAGTTTTAATAAATCTCCGCGAAACTTTTGCAAATATTTACATATATTATAATAAACTTGGAATAATGATAATATCGGTTAATGAACTGTGAGATTTTTGAACATTTGTGAATTATGAAATATCGCCGTTATGTTCGGCGTCGTTTAACAAAAGCCGCTGACGTAACAATCCGTGCAACACAAAACAGGGACGTCACCGAACTGCTGTAGTATCGGAACACTCGAGGGTGCGAATACTGCAAAAACAGAAATCTCGTTAAGATGACAATTTATGGGTTGTTTTTGCTAAATGAAAATAGTCGCAAGCCGTGAACTGAACAGACCTTTTTTGATTTTCTTAATGGAATCTTTCCGCTTGGGATTTGTGTCGAGCGATGCCTTAAGCAGTTCCGCTTACTCACAATACCCTATAGTGGCAGATTTGTACAGCCTATTTTCTTTTTTCGTACTTAAACATTTTCCCAGAATCTTGGCATTCATTCGCTTAATTGACACCATTCCAAAGAGCCGCGTCGGTATGTACTTAATACCAAAGCGGTGTAAACAAACAACATAATAGGCATGTATACAATTAGCAGCGTTTTCATTTCCTCGTGGACAATAAAAGCTTCGTAACATTGATACAAACTTTCTTTGTAATAAAGCAACCAGCCGGAAGCATTTCATGATTTATGACAAAGCAAATTTTTATTTCCATTTCTCTTCGTTCATTGTTTTTTTATTATTATTTTGCCACAATTCCTCGCAGCTTTTCAGTGGAAAAAGTCACCGTGGAAAGTCGCTTTCGTTTTAGTGGAAATGGAAAATGGAGGAGAAATAAAAGAAAAAGCCGCATATGTGCTGCGAGCTCAAAACTTTGGCGTTATGATCGCCATCCGAGTGGACATGACATACCATTTAAGAGGTGAAATTCCTATCCTCTTTCAAAACGAGTATACTACTCGTTTTGAAAGAGGATAGGAATTTTAATTTTGAAATAAATACGTATTTTTTAAAATTTAGATTATAATTATTATATTTTCAAAGGTTATGATTTGCAACAAAAGTTAGAAATGTAATATTTTACACATAAACAAGCTGTTAAACCTTATTTAACATGTTTGCATAATAAATAGTTTGAGTAACACAATATTGCTTGTACTAATCATTTGTCAACCCACGCGCAATTAGCCATAAATGGATATCTATATTTTACCAACATTTTAAGACAAAGAACCTTCTAAGCGTTGCATACGAGGAAAACTTGAGTAACTGTGATAATTGTACGTATTTTCTACGTACGAATCCTGCCAAGTCCCCAGAGGCTTCACAGCGCTGCCGAGGCGAGTACACGCCACTCTTTTTGCCTCGTTTTCCTGTCACGCTTTCCTTTTCAAACATAGCCCTCTCCTTCACACATTATACAGAAACCAAGAAACTTTAAACTAGGTGGTTCATTAAAACAAAAAACAATCAAGCAACGTATCTAATACTATTAAAAACAAATGCATATTTACAATTTAAATACGTAAAAAAAGAACACAGAAAACCATGTGGAGTACTTAACTAAAAATGAAACTAAATTCGCAGTTTAAAAATAATAATAAAAAAATAAATACGTATCCACACGAAAACAACTCCACGGTTTCGCTGTTACAACACGCGTCATTCTATTTTCTTTATTCCACTCTGTTTTGTTGCGTCCCGCTGCTTCCGTACCGTGGACACTTTTGGTTAGTTTGTTCTGTTTTCCGTATAATAAATAATAAAGCCCATACCACCGGACTATGTAGAAAACATTCGCTCGCATGTCTCTTCTATCGTTAGGGACAAACGGGCCCCGTCGCATTTAGAAGGTTAGGAATGTAAAACTTTGTGTAGCTCACATTATAATTTGTCTTTGTTTGAATAATTTGCTTAAAGGGCAAACGTATTTTCTTTTATCAAAAATCTAAAAGAATTATAATACTGACCTTTAGTTTCGTCATCGATTAGACTTACATAGGATTTAAATATGACCAACGATAGAATCATTATTTAATGTCTATTATTTGCAAACGCTTTTCATTTCCTGACATGCAAAAAAATATTAATAAAAGTTTATTATTATAATTTATTAAGATTCGAAAATCTATTATTCGATTGTGATTCCTATTAAAAAACATAATTATTTACATTACAACCTCGTTTACAACCACAAAACAGTTTCGTTCATTGATAGAACATCCGAATATGAGTAATAAATTATTTCATCGAATCTTAAAACGAGCGTAAAACCGATACCCACAGTGATTACGTATGCAGATGTAATGCAGACAAAGTCGTGATTTGATCTATAGCGCTTTAATATTCTATTAACCGATATTCAGTCGTTTATTAGCATCGATGCATTATTTATATCAGATAGTAATATATCATTATTGAAAATAAGGGATATATTGTCAGTGATACGGTTTTTCGTTGATCAATGGTGGGCACGCGTGCACTTTTATGTACAACTGATAAATAGCGGCCGTTTTATGGGGCGACAGCATTGATATCGAATGTGAACGCTGATTTATAGTTTCGGCGCGTAATTTCGATTTCAAAAACATTTTTTTTTAAGATATCTGCTTTTTCGATATATTTGATGAGCCGTTCATGAAATATAGCTACTTTCTGTCACAGCACCATTCAGCCGTAGAATAGAATCGAATTCAATTTATATCAATTCGAAATTAATTTAAGTTTAATTTGAAATGTAATGGCTGCCAGTATTTACCATTATTCATTCTAATTAATAGGGATATTAAGCTAGCGTCGTGTTAAACAGAAATTAAATTAGAATTAGTTCAAGCTTTCATTCTTCTTGATCAGTCTTCACGCAAGCGAAAATAAAACTAATTTCGCAATCAAATTAAACAAACATAAACTCAACTAATCTGTGGCAAACGCAACGAATTATGCCTACTATCTATCACTGTCTTCGTTTAAAAATGTAGAAAAGAAAACAAAAAATATTCGAGATATAAAATTCAAAAAGTTAACGTTCGGCTCGCGATTCGCGAAAGAATCAATTTTATTGGTAAAACAAGCGGCGTCGGTGATTTATGTCGTACGAACGTGGCCGATACCATGTCACCGGGTCGGTGTTCGCGCTTCGCTCTAGAATTTGCTAGAATATTCTTTTGTGTTTACAAGTACAATGAGTTTTTGGTAAATCGAAAATATTGCCCGTATTTGCCCTATCTTGAGTGCCGCTGCCACAGCATTAAACGTGGTTTTGTTCAACTGGGAAAGTCCTAACATAGCAATCCTGTATTTATATTGCAAATAAATCAATTTTTAAAATAATTACTTTGACTGTGTCATTAAAATCTTGAAAGTGTTGATAAGGTCAATTCGATCTTTTTAGATTTAGTATGTAAATTCAAAAATTTCATTACGTCAAAAAAATTGATGATGCTGTAGTTATTATTTTAGGCTTTGTTTCTACATAAGCCCATTATTTTATTGTCAACCTGAGAAATTTGAAACAAAGAAACGCATTGACCTTTACGCAAGGTGTCTCGATTAGAATCTTAGCAGTTGTAGAAATGTAGAGACGGAGACATAAGCCTTTACTAGAAATTTATTGCGATTCAACGACAAATTGTGCAGTGACACTATCGGTTATAATTCAATTAATATTAATTGGGAAAATTTACATTAAAAAAACATTAAAAATTGCATTTTGGAAATCATTAATACATTACATTATCACGTATGCTTACAATGGCATAATGTTACAATAATAAAAATTTAAGTTTTGATCTTTTTTTAAAAATAATGTTACCTACATGAAAGTACAAAGATACTTCACCTAATAAGTGCTCTAATAATTTACTGATAAAAGTCAAAGTCGTAATACCAAAAGTGGGACCATAAATAATAGTTTTTATTTACCAAATACATGAACAGGAGAAAAACCGCGAACAAAGCCCGTTTCCAATAAGCAGGTGCTACATTATCATACGGTCGTACCGCAAACCAACTATAGACGCTAATCTACCCGTCAAACATTTGTTCACGGGCTATATATCATTATCGAACACTATTACTATTAATTCGCACGTTTACCCATCAATTACCAGGAGTTTTTAATCATTTGTCATTTATAACGAGCGCGGCATAAGTTTAAATTAAGTGCTTATTGTTTGAAATGGTTTTAGGAAACATTAAACTGTCATTCACTACATGGTTGCCACCGTCCACCGATATTCTTTAATAGTTCTATTTACATTGCTCGTCCCCCATATATCTTGTTTTTGCTCGGCCAATGATGTACATTTACGATTATACCATTCTTTTCGATCGTTATCATAAAGAACGAGTAATGGGACTATTTGCAAAGGTTAGAGAAACGTTTAACAACTTCTTGTAGTTAATTTAACATGTAAGTGGAAGTGTTGGTAAGTTTTATTTAAATATTTAAGCGCTAAATTATTCCTTTAAACGTCCACTAATTGACACAATTTCTTTGTGGTGTACCTCTTAAATAACTGTCACTTTTATCGAACAAACGTTTGAAAATTATTGTCCATTGCTTTTGATACATTTTGGTACCGGATAGCAGCTTTCTATGCTTTTTAATATAATGTAATGACGTTCGAGAAAGCTAATAAAAGTAAAATTACTATGCATTACTTACATTGATATACTGCATACTTTACTTAATCAAGGAAGCACCTTCTGCAGCAGGTGAGGTTGCAACTAATATTAAAGTTAAAGTTATGGGAGTAGATAAGACAACAAATTAATATTTTCTTTAAAACACAAACAGGCTTAGGTATATGTGATGACGAAGATATCATAAAACAAAGAAGATTAGAGAGATACTCAACGAAACTGGCCATAAAAGTTGATGGCTTACTGAAAATAAAACAAAATAAGCTTCCGTTGGTATAATCTATATTACGATGCTAAACGTTTTATATGTACTTATCAGATCATTAGGATTGTTCGTGGCTGTGACTATCGTTGCGAAAGGTCCAAAATCGGAAAGGATTGAGGTCACGTCCGTCGGATGATATTAAGTGGACCCAGATATGTTGTTTTCGTGACTTCGTTACAATGGGACCGTTTTGTGATCGGCTATCGGTATTATGTGGGCAAATAGCTATATAATTATGTTTCGTAAGCTTGTTTATTCAAACTAATAAAGAAATCCAAGTCTACTTTATATAAAGTCTAAATAATGAAAGAGGCAAAGCAAACAATTGAACCTCTGTAAACGACCAAGTGTTAATTCATAAACTTCACAGTAATATTAGTTAGTGAAATAAACTCTACCGATGCGATCATAACAAAATATGGGAAAATTTTATGATTAATTTGAATATTTCAAGGGAAACGAGTATCCGTAGAAGGCGTGACAAGTTATTGGAAGAGCACAAAAGCGGAATCAGCTGATGACTAAGTGTCTGCCGATCTACAGTTTTGGATAGAACTTGAAAAGCCAGCCTGACAGGTACTGGCAAAATAAATTATTGCTTAAATCCAACTGATATGTAACTTCCTGCGGTTAGGTTAATGGACCAAGCTAATGAAATAATGAAATATAGACCACTATTTTAATAAATTCTAGAAAGCTTAGAAACAACGACATAAATTTAAACTGGAGCATTTTACGTCTCGAAATCAATTACTTTAACAGATGACAAATGTGGATCCAAAAACTGTGATAAATGTTCTCCAATTCGGTGTGACCACCTGTGAGCCGACGTGATTATCATATTATAATTGCCTTAACGAATGACACTAAAAGATAAAATTTCACTTCCTAAATCATACTTCTTTGCCCGGTTTCAATTTCTGAAGGCAGAACACCGGGAACTGTTTAAATCATGCGCATGCGCCGAAAATAAACTGCGTGCGATCACTTCTCCGCCTCGCCGTAAATTCACTGCTAATTTACAGCCCCTCAATGTTATAAATAAATAAATATTCGTCGTAGAGCGCCACATCCACTCCTGACATATTGTGCCACCACTTGGATGCTGCTGTCATAACAGATCCTTCGTTGCACGGTTAATGGATCGCTTTGGCTACTGTTATGAAACTCCTTCTGTTTAGCTGTACTACTGAAGGGTGCAAGCGCTTCGCTGTAGATCAAAAATTCAAAAGTGTACGTCTTGGAAATATGAACGACGTTACAGTTATTTAATTTGATGTTGATAGCTTTCGCTGTTTTTACATTAAATCTTTCAGCAACAAGCCCTAATCAATTACTCACATAGTAGTGGCGAACTCACAAATTATTCTGCCACCCGCGACACCGGTACCCAACGAAAGTTATTGAGTGCCAAGTAGAGTGAAGCAAAGGAACAGCCGCGTTAGCTCCGTGCCAGCGTTCATTGGTGGGATTGTGGCGGCCATTGTAATACAAATTCCCCGCCACTGTTACCATCTGTCTTGTAGCCGAAATTCGAAAAACAATAATAGAAGGAGATCTCAGCTACGATGATTAAAATGTATCGTATCCGAGGTGCGTAGTGACGTGTCATACCCTTGTCGATTCACTAGCTACAGCCGATAGAAAGCCGTCATAAATATATCCATCATACGCAACCGTAAGTTGAATAAATTACTAGAAGTGTTGCTAACTTAATTTATAGTTGATTTGCACCTGCAACAAATTATCAATGCATGCTTCTGTTTAATGGCATTCTTTCACTTCATCGGGTACCATTAATCGTCTGCTAAATTCTTAAGATGCGAGGACAATTAATCTGATTCTTCAAGCCACTGTAATTTTCTTGGTTTCTTTTCGAATCACTCGCCGCTGCCGTTGATCGAAAAACACCTTGGTTGACTAGCGTAGAATATTTCGATTTATGCCGGTTTATACCTAGCGTGTCACAGTACATTTAACGATTTGTGTTATAAATCATTTCAGCACTTGTCGTGACGATGATGAATTTTGTCATTTAATAATTAGTTACAAGAAAAAAAGTTACTACAAATTGCAACAAATTCGATTTTATGGACATCACTGCATGTTTCCAATGTTGTTAATAGGCTATCGATAAAAATGTTGTATTTATCGACAGGAGTGATTTGTGCGATCCATCACTACTGATACTTTGTGATGCGCTTTAGGTGCCAGCGGGCGGAGTTTGTATGGTGCCAACTATGGCGAGCGCGTTAATGTAGCGTCTATGCGTGCGCATGTTTTTATTGTCGTCTGCGCAAGAGTCATCTAGCTATTAGTCGACCTATGCGTTAATGCCACACACGGTGCTACCTGTAAACCCTTTAAGACTGCTAAGTTCAAAGCGTATTAAAACTCTTAATTCATAGCCTGATCTATCTAATATTCTATGGAACTAGTTCTTTTCAGGTTTTCATACATAATAAAATATATTTTTACTTTAATACTCTTAAGCTTTATAGTCGATTCGTGTGAGCTTGAGGCTTATAATAAATGTCACATTCTAAAAAGATCGTAAAACGGACACTGTCTGCATAGAATCATTTGTTATTTTGTTTTCGCGAACTCTGCTATGTTTACGACTTTAATTGTGATACAATCTTATATTCGTATGACAGTACGATCATTTCCATTGTTTCAATTAAACTTGATCTGAATCTAGATTCAAAGAACGGAATATAAGAGACTTGTCTAATCCTTGTCAAACATAAATAATTATTTATGTCTTGTTATTAAAGTTGTACTTTTAAGGATAGGGCTCACTGTCAATCGTTAAAATTATTGGTTCGTGCGGTTAACAAGTGATGTATTCGATGTTACGGTCTCTATATAGAAAATAATTGCGCCAGTTATCTCAAGATTTCCAAAGCTCGCGGTGAAAGCGTCTCAAATCACATACGCCGAATCAAGATCAGTTAACATCCGCAACACATACATAAACAATATGTACATATGTGTACGTGAGAAGGGCCCGTCATGTTTTATTTATTCGCGGCCGACTCGTAATAGAGTCGTGCCGTGAGAGCCACCGCCAAGTTTTTTGCCGGCCGTAAGCCTCGTCGAGTATTGAGACGTCTGGATGCTGATGTCTTGTTGCCTGTCCATACTATACTTTCGACATGACGGCGACATTTATTTTTCCGATGTTTTTTAAAACATCCGATACGTACAAATGTAAGCACAGCACGATGTAAAACTGTGATAGATAGCAAAAAGTTCAATTTACTAACATTTTTCATCAACGGAACCACTGAGTCCGGACAGCTGCAAGTGGATATTAAAAATCCATTCATCACTGTAACAGCAAAAAATAAGAATTCAGATTCACACTGGAACACGGCGACTGCGAAATCTGGTGAGACGAGGAGGTATGTCCCCCCCTCCCCACCGCCTCCCCCCGATCCGTCGGGGTGGAAGCCCGCCTCCCTTTTGACAGGAAATGATTGTCTAATATTAGCTTTGTTATAAGGTCCCTCTTTTGGGATTTAAGCGCGAGTTTTTGGAGTAATGTTTTGAATGTTTCTTCGTAATACGTGTTGTCTTAGCTGTGTGTTCAGCAAGTTGCTCTTGTTTACGTTACAATTGGCAATCATACCTACGCTAATTTGTCATTGAATACTTGTTTATCATTTGTTTCTATGCGTAGCTACTTGTAACGTTTTAGAACGGACGTCTATGTTCACGTGTTACTAACAAATAAAAACGTTTGTAATAATTTAACAGACATCCAATACTAACTTACACTACAGCTAACGTTCTCATTAAAACGAATTTATTGTGTGGGTGCTTATCTACCGGCGTTAGTTTATACGTGACAAAAACTATAATAAAGTCGGATGAAATTTTTAATTCGCAACGTTGAGTCACTTCAATAATTTAAATTAGACTCGTAGGAAAAATGTGGGGTCGTCGACCTTCACGGTTCAGAGAGTTTTTTAAACACCCCCGATATCACAATAAAAAGTCGTCGCGGGTTTCAAAGAAATAAGCTGTAGCTTTATTTTCTAATTTATTGGTGTTATATCTATTTCGGTTCGGTTTTCGTCAACGGCCCGCTGGGAAGTGACTACTGTAGACTATGAATAGTCGCGCCTACAGAAACCGACTAACCGTTGACTCCAGTGACAGATTTGTGTTTTACAAATGAATTTTGAGCAGGTCCGGAACACTATTTTTTGGTTTAATGATAGATTTAGTTTTGTTTTCTACGTAATTTATTTACGTGACTATTAGCTTGTCCTCTATTACAAACACACGTTTATTTATATAAGCGAATGTCTCTGTGGTGTTAGTAGATTTCAAAAACTATAACGTTAAACAAACAATAACCTCACTGTCAGAAACATCAACAAAATAAATTGAGTCTTTATTTATTTAACACCAACTTTGTTAACCGATCGTCTGCGGTTTACACGCTGCAGTTTCACAATAATCAGTACGCATTAAAACAAAAGGTTTATATACAAAATTAAATTACCAATATCCGTTGAGCGAGCTGCCACAAAATATTTTTGTCGAAACGGCAATAATGCGAAACTCGCATATTGTGCGATTCGCGCGTAGATAACAGAAATAATGGGGTTCAAAAATGAAATTAATTCCAGGTTGATGATTTCAAATTGAAAAGTCACATCGGCTCGCGCCATAATTCATGATCCTGAAACGTGTCCGGGCCGCCGTGTTGGATGCCCGCGCCAACCAAGCGCAGGGCTGTACCAAGCCTGTATTTACAAAACCATCACACAACTTATTTAAAAAAACATACATCACAAATATATTGGAATTTTGCATCCTTTTTTTTAATCGCACATTACTTATTAATATAACCAGAAATATTCACCGTAACATAATAACAGCTATTCATCTTCGCGATATTAATAAAAAGACACGGCTAAGCCCATGTCACATATTTTTGCCGCCTATTGAATAGAACAAAAAGGTAATGCAAATATTTGCTTTATTACCCTATCAACCCTATTGCGAGTGGCTCAGGCTCATTGTCACAGTCCTTTGTCGGAGGTCTCTTCCGCTTCACCACGCGCGATATCTCGCAGAGGTGGCGCCCTCTATCCGAATATTCATGAACACCCGAGTTGTGGGATAAGTTTTATATAAATGAACACAACTGCTTAACAACCGAAATTGTACATAGAGTTTGTAGATATCGCGACGCTGAAATTCAATTCGGTTGGAGTTTGAAACTTTATGTGGATTGGGTACGGTAAATAATACGGATTTCGTCTTTGATTTCATAATTGAATGCCTACAAGCATAGTATTTCAATAAACAAAAATTATCGGTATATAATATAGTATTGCGTTAGTTTTATGAGCAACCCGTGAAATTTAATTTTAAATAATAGTGCAATTTAATTTGTCCAGATGGCAGCCCTGACGACCGTAAATACTCGTTGTGTAAATAAATAAATATGTAGTTAAGAATAAAACTTTTTATATTCTATGGATATAAAATTGTGTCATTTATTTTTATTAAATCATATCAAGTTCAACATTTTGTAACATTGGTTACCTGGGGCCCAAGTCTGCTATTTACACTCGGTTCAATGTCTTCATAGTGGCGTGCCAGCAGAGCCATTTTCGGAAAATTGGTATTCTACTAAACGTCAAAACGTCAAAATTGCGCATTACAATTTGTACCAAATGTATGAACGATTGGTCACAGTCGTTGAACATTGAACCGAATCGTTCCAATGCGCAATTTTAACGTTTTGACGTTTAGTAGAATACCAATTTTCCGAAAATGGCTCTGCTGGCACGCCACTATGAAGACATTGAACCGAGTGTAAATAGCAGACTTGGGCCCCTGTAGGTATATGCGATTGTGCATGACATACCCCGTGTTTCTAATTGTTGGTAATTACTAGAACAAACAAAAAAAGTTTATAATATCGCATAAAATATGTTATCTTTTTTTGTTTTCGTTCGGATAAACCCTAATCATACTTCTTGTATTTAGAATTATATTCTAAAAGTGTTTGTTATAAATAAAAGAAGCGATCAATTTCATATGACATTGAGTCCCATAATTGTTTATAATGAGTTAACGGCCGCAAAACCGGTTATTGAATGTTTTATATTTACAGCATTCACTGTAGAAATGTGGAAAGTAAGTTTTTTATATGTAAATATAGCTCGGTGGCAGGTCTCATGTTTAATGCAACCGCCATGTCATGAACATTTGTCGGTTGCACCATTTCAGACGGCCGTAGGTACTCCTGTTAGCTTAGTTTCTACTAAACATTTGCACAAAATGTTGAATTTCATTCCGAAATAATTCATCGTTAATATTTCGTGTTTAGTTACAAGTAAAATTCCATATAATCCTAATGTTCCTAATTATATCACTCAGCTCAAAATACCCACAAAGTTTTAATGAAGATGCAACCTTTTTTATTTGTAGTCAGCTTCCGGAATAGTTTGAATTTATAATTAATATTTTAGGGTTTTAATAAGCTCGGTGACTTTGAATAATATCCGTGCTGAACATGTTAATCTAACTAATTATTGTACAGGGTAAATTAGAAATGGCCCCGTAAATCATTCCATCCACAAGTCTTAGCTATGTAACGCCGCAAGGCTTTCAAGGAAATACAATAGCTCTGATGGCATCCTTGTCTGACACTTCGTAAACTATGATGTCAGAAAGGGACAGAGACGTTCATGAAAAACGAGCCCATAATTTGCCTGCACGAAAATTTGATAATAAATCATAATAGTTTTAGACAGAGCAAAGGTAAAAAAATAAACCAATTTGGAAAGTGAATTGTAAGGCACGGCGAGCACCGCAGCACGGTCTGTTATTAGAGCAATTATGTTATTATGTTCGCCGTATCTAATCCGAAAAACTAAATTGGAGTCGGCCGCTGCCGGCGAATGCCCGATAGGTTCAATCATTTCGACTTTTGGGTCGCACGAAATTCGTTGCGGAAGCAATAAGAAACACGAAAATTCCGAACGAAATAGTCACAAATTATCCAATAATACATAGTTGTGAGCGAAATATCGATCGATGGACAAAAAACCGGTCCAAAATATTTTCGAGACCCCATTTTGCTACGGTTCATAGTTTAGTACAAATTAAAAAAGGGTGCATTATTGCAGTACATATTTCAAAGTTCACATTTCATAAACAGCCTCGCGTCGCCCTTTGATATCCCTCACTTAACTCATATTTCATTCAATATGACCATAATTGAAGTGATCGCGGGGACTTCATTACAATAGGACGCTTATTCCTTCAGTCCGAGAGTCCACAGTGGACCGGTGACGTGTCTCTAGATAAAGAAACATCGTATGAACGATTGCCTCTTTCACAATTTGTATCTTTAGCATAGTCTGTTGGTAAAACAGGTTTTTCTCGTGTGTTTTCGTTTCAAAATGCGTCGTCCCTTTGTATTAACAAAGTATCAAATATGAATACCAAATAAGGGTTGGGTTACAAAAGAAAAAGTGACAACTTTTTTAATTTATGCGCAAACGAGTTCATGAAAACGTAATAATAGGAGCGTGTTTGGTAAATATATTAATGTAATTATTCTCTAAGGGCGTTCCTAAAGTTCTTGTGTTATTTTTCTAAAATTTCACGGTAGATACATCATGTAGGGATCGTGGAAAATTGTTAACGTCTTCATTAAGTTTCGAGTGGTTGTTTTGTGAGCGGACCATTTCAGTTTCCACAATTTGTTTGACAATAGTGGTGTGGTGAAAGCAAATGAACTTGTAGAGTCGGACTAGTTCTAGTTCTTTTTTACATGTGTAAAATAATTGGATTATAGCCAACGGTTTTGAAGCCTATTGAACTTATTAAATGTAAGAAAATAATATGTGTATTCATAAAAAAAAAATGTAATTTTACCCCAAAGCTTATTAAGAATATGAAAAATTCGTTGTAAGAAAATCTCCGTTATCTAATACAACGTCACAAGGCTGAAAAAAGCTATGCAAAATACTTTGCTACGTAATTTCATTAGGTAAACAATATTGTTTCCCATAAATTCCGCAGAAACCGTTCACCTCAATGTTTACGGATTTTTATCTAAGTGTTTATTTTAAAACTCAAACACGCAAACGAAGGAAACGTAATAAAATAAGTCTTTATTAATATTTATTTTTTTCTCATCTTTTGTTTACAAATCGAACGAACTTATAATTTATTGCATGAAATAGCTATCTTTTGTTTTAATTAACTGTAGAATAATCTAGTTTAACGAAAGCATTTATTTTTTCAATAATTTATAGCTTATAATATCTCGGTTCGTGTTAAAGGTTTGCAATTTAGATTTAAAGTAATTAATTATTTTTTTGTGATAAAAGTAAGTGAAATAAATGGCGTGTTGTGTTTGTTTTTAACAATAATGCCTGAGTTTTGAACGCTAATCGTCAGACGTTTTACAAGAAACTTTTATCAGCGATTAAATTAAAAAGAAACAGCCGTCTAAATTGATACCCAAAACAAAAATAATTCGAGTTCACGAGAAATAAATTATTTGTAAGCCACACCTGGCTTTATTTAAATATCAAGAATATTCATAAACTAACACAGAAATAAATCAAGAATAAAAAAGAAAGGAGTAAATTAAAAACCACGTAATGTAATAAATACATCAGAATATTCAACAAATAATAAAAAAAAAACATGACTCTACATAATTACAACAAATTATAAAAAAAAAAAATTGCAGATAAGAATTACAAATATACACAAAACATAGGTACATAAATATCAGTAGCTAAAAAAATGTACAAAACCACTACCATACCCAACATTTATTCCAGAAACGAAACTTAGATAAACTGAACTTGACACAATACAAAATCTTTGTACAGTACAGTAATGTTGCACTGACCCACTTATCTCTGTACTACTCCTGACCCTGTCTCCATATCTATTAAATGATAATATTGTCATAGGTCAAAGATATAAGGAGCCAACGACTTTTTGAAAATATTTTTTCCTTGATTCCTGATAAGAATGCAACACAATGAACGTCTGTTTATTGCGCGTATTTTTATAAACAATGTTTAATTCATAATTCCTTCGTCAATAGTAGATTGTACGGTTAATGGATTAGCAATAAATTTTAATTAATTTATTAATTAATTGACTCGCTTTTTGACTGATTGTGGTTACTTTAACCTGTAAATACAGACTGTTTTTGTGCTCTACATTTTCATAGTGAATAAATAAATTGTTTTTCTTCAGTATTTGTGTTCTTGTAGGTATTTAAATTTTCGTTTTATTACCTATTGGCGTTGCGTGTGTTAATTTAAATTAAGATAGAGCCACATGACAAATAATTTGTAAAACATTGAAATTGATCTAAAGTTAGAAAGGTTGTTTTAAATATTTTACTATTTACAAAGCATTAGGTAGTTCATCAAAACATTAAACAAAAATATAAACAAATAACGTTTCATTTTTAACTGACTGTTTTCTTTTTTGTTGCAGGTAAGAAAGAATTCCTGGCCGCATGGAACCTAAGAAAATATGTACGAAATTCAAATTGCGAATTGTGTGCCTGTGTGAAGTGATCGTTTGTTTTGTCACGAGTTCGCCATGCGATTATCAGTTCAGTGATAATTAACATAAAGTCGTAATTCAATTTTGCGCCAAGCTGGAACTGTTTATACGTTGCACGTGTGTTGGTACGACAGCTGAAAATCAAAAGGAAGTTTTCTGTCTCGCTTAGTCTGAGGTAACTTTACATTGTATAAAATCAATTGAATTTGTTTAACCTCTTATGATTGAAACACGTTTTAGGGACCGTTGAAACCAAGCAAGAATAAAAACGTGTAAATAAAATTTAAAAAGAGCATAAATTTAAATAACCAGTACCTACAAGTATTTGCAAACCGTCATTACATCACTCGTTATAAAACAGAGCGACTAGTAATAAACAATAAGTAAAACTGTAATTCATATAAAGCTAACCAATAAACAGGCGTAGAGTAAAAAACTGTTTTCGAATGAACCAATTTGTTTGGACGTTAATAGCTTGACACAGCACTTTTATTGCCAATAAATTTTACATTGATTGTAAAATTACTAAATGTCAAACATAAACGGTTAAAATGTATAAGGATAGTACCGGAACTTATTAAACGCAATATATTAAACTGGGTTTAAAGAATCAAACAGAAATGATTGCTCGATCCCAATGATAGCGTCAGCGCGCATCTCTTCATAGCGTTTCCCGCCCATACGTAGCGCTGCGCTACATGCATTCGCACGCATTCGGCTAATCTCACATGTGATCGGCCACATAGACGCGCATAACCAGCCATTTTATAAAACCGATACAGTCCCAAGTCCGTTTTGCAGTTAGGCATCATTTCGTCTGGCCGCGTTAAAAGCACGCTGCATGTTCGCACTCCCACCCGCCACAACACAGACGCGGCCCATGTATGAATCACGAGCTGCGTATGTGCGAGTGCCCGTACGTTCGCGCTCCGCTGGAGTCTGTCAGTGTGTTGGTGTCCATCGGCACACGTGCACGCGTCGATGTGTGCAGGCCCACTCATGGCAGCGGACTATGACGGCTCGTAGATTTGACAGCTAGCTCAATGCGGGTTCAGACGTTCATTATACGCCGACCGATGTAATTTTCGTGAAATATTTGACAGTTTTATTTATGTACGATAAAGATATAAGTGTTGTGACGCCGCCTGTATATGTGACAGTGTTTAACGTTGAACTTAATTTTTGCGCGAACTTGAACTTCAGTGTTTCTCCTGAATATTGGAGTCAGCCCAATTTGACGATTGATTTGTGACATGCCCGGTCTCAAGGAGCGTTTATTATGATGGTCACAATTAGATACGGCTCGTTGAAAATCTGTTCGAGGGGTAACGGAATGAATAAAAAATCATTGGATGTTTTGCAGTTCAAACTAAACGGAACAAACATACATTCCATGAGTGGAAAATACAAATAAGCTCGACTCTACCTAAAGTGCCTAGAAGACAATAAAATTAATCAAATATGATAAAAAAGAGGTGATATTTTTAGTTTTCATTCTACAAGCATTTATTTTGGTACGTTAGTAGTGTATAATATTGAATATATTTTTATAAACAGTGATTATGACTAGAGTTAGCGACCGGATTGAGTGATTAGTTTATGGATTGTTTGGGAACTTCCACTGGATATTGTTTTGCCGCGCAGAATTCCGGTGAGTTTTAAAACCTGTAGACATCGTAATTATACTGTTTTACATAACAAACATTTTCTTAATAAACAACACGAATTGTTTTAGTTTACATAACGTGCCAAGTTCATTGTTAATAAAGTTAAATAATTATATCATAGTGCACATAATAATTACCGCAACTGTACACGCATTAGTTGTTTCTTACTCACATAAAATAAATTTAAACTTACGTCACTGAAAGAATAAATCATTAAAATAAATGTAGATTTTAAATAACGCTGAAACATTTACAACCCGAAACGAGTATGAATTCGTTATTATACGTTTCTACCTAGTTATTAAGCTCTTGTAAATTAATTTAGAATAATTTACATAAATAATAGAGCTACACAAAATCCAAAAAAGAAAATGTTACTTAAAAAATTACAATAAGAACTATTTATTAAACGGAAATATAAAAATGCAAATGAAACAAAACAGCTGTGTCGGCTAAAATATCCAAAATTAATATTATTAAAAAAAGTAAGGTGCACATGTCACTAAGATTAATAGAGACATTAACACAAATAAGCATAAATTTTATTGTTTTCTTTATATACTTCTCAAGAACCTTTTTGTAGGAGTCGCCGACAAGCAGGTAAAAAGGTTTGGTGATCATTAATCAAAATCGTAGGAGCCTTTAAAATGAGTCGACGAACGGCGAAATAGAGTTGTACCTATTGGGATGAGGTGTGGTACCGCCCGGCGCCCTAAGAACAACCATTAATCAGTGTTATTTCCTTTATCTATATATCTACAACATTCCCTACATAAGTCCGCGTCACAACGTCATAAGCTGAAGACGTCAGATCTAATTTTATGACAACTATTTTCGGTCATTTTATTTATTAAACAATTAAGTGTTATGATACTATAAACGTCGATTCGTGTCAAATAAATGACCGTAAATCAATGTTTATGTCCTTATAATATTGCACCCAATAAAAATATTTGGATTCGAATGATTAGCGCATCTTATTTAGTATCATAAATTAGGAATGTTAATTAATATGTTATTTGTGATAATAATATAGATCGAAATAGATTCTGATATAAATAACAGTAGAAATTGATTTGTTGCCATCTTTATATTCATTTAAAGTCAATCTATAGTGTTCCTGTGTGAAAAAGCCAATTTTGAATATGAAACGGTACCATCTTTTAGCATATTTTGTGACATCACGCTCGAATTCGGCGCTAATGTAGGTTTTAATTGTCTCATTAAACAAATGGAAATAACGCTTTCAACATGTTTTAATCTATATAATGAATGTGTATTAAACTGTTGCCGTACAACGGCCGTCACTAAATCAATAGGTATTTAGTTTCATAAATTCGTTACGCAAATCATTCGCTACATTTAGTTACAAATGTATTTAAATACTTAATCATTGAGCCAATTAAACGTGTACGATGCAATGTTATAAATCAGCTGAAAGGTCAATGGCAAAAAATTGAGCCGTCAAAACTGGCTTTATAAATTGATCCAGATACATAGTGGGTACAAAACTAGGCGGAGATTTCCTAGCGGCTATTATTCTAACGGTCCCTTTCACCGCTATCTTCTGACCATCTGATGAACTGCTTTTTTCAACTGCCTTAATAAAGCGAGCAGCATGTAAGATTGTAATGTTCAGTAGACCCGTAGATTTGGTCGGTGCGATAATTCGCCGTGACCGCGCACGACTTTCTATGAGTGGACTTTTAGAGATCGTTTCGTTATTTTTGTCGGCCTTAAACTATAGTGCCCTTTTGCGTTATAGTATGTCGTAACTTACATGCTATTTAGTTATGAGTGGAAATAAATATATTCTTAGTAGGGATAGTATACCTAATTTTGCAATTTAACCATTTACCAAAATCCAACTGAACGATATTTAGATATCTACTACTTTTACTCCTACATTATACACTGATTAATTCTATTTGACTTAGTTAAAGTAATGATATATGTCATTGTAACTAAGGTTCATTGAGAAAGATAATCACAGTAGCGAAAACCGAGTTGTCACTGCAATAAATCTTCCATAAATCCTGTTTATCGACTAATGACGAAAAAAATCAGCATCACCAAACATTTGAACGACGAAAATTATTACGCCCACCTTTGTGTGTCGTTAATTTAATATCATTCGTTTATGTCATCGGCTCCCACTAACAAAGCGGGCTTCTCATTAAATATTTTAATTAACTTTCGACGGTCATGTAAATGTCAGAAATATATACCTAAATGTCCTGTCCGACGTGTGGTCATATGAGTAATATTTTGACATAGGCTTTATAGATCTCTTTCGATAATTACAAGCGACAGGCTAAGTTTAATAGAAATTTATAATATTGTGGCAATAAACTGGTTTATTATCACTTGTTAAGTATTCGTTGCAGAATGTAGTCCAATTTTAGCACTGACAAATGACTAATGTGATGCGATGTTTTATCGAATTAACTGAGTATATAAACATACAGAAATATATTTGAATTCGTCGCTATCGTACGGAAATAAATTAGTTTAAATATTGCTTAAATTCCTTAAATAATTCTTCATTAATCGAACTTCTATAATTACGCACAACAGACGATGGTAAAGCTACTTGACGTTAAATAATTTCCTCAAAGTCTTTTCTGTTTATAAATTAGCGCTAAATAAAGATAATAACAAGAGGATTGGCGGTTTGACATGTGAAGTGGGCAATATTAATGTGTATTATAGGCCCACACCCGATCGTTGGAGCGAATTTGTAAAATTATCGGTGGAACGATTTGAATATTAATCTTGAGATGCGCCCGCGCCGGCGATCAAGCTCGTTAGATTACCGACTTTTTGTCCGCCGAACGTTTTCTGATAGCTTACAAGATCGATCATTAAGCGTTTTATATACGTAGCAACTTAACGGCCTTGTAGATTTTTTTGACAAGATTGTGATTTTTTATACTACTCTAATATAATAATAAAAACACGCAGGATTATTCCATTTAGAACTATTGAGATTAACATAATTAAAATACAAAAGCTTAAAGATTTGAGATTTTTTATATTATCGAACGAAATTTTTGTGATATGAAAACTTCTAAATCTTAAACTAAACCCAACTAAAACTAAATAAATCCTCAAAACAATTCATTATCATTTTTTTTTTTGGTTAAGGCGTTGATTCTTTTCTCATCTGGCTCTATAAACCTTCTTCCAAACAATTGCTGTCTGAAATTAATCCTGTTTAAGGTTGTACAATTATTATTAACACCCTATTACCGCCCAATGTTAAACATGGGTCTAATTGACCGTTACAATAATTCTAAAATAACGCAACGGAATTCCGTATAAATACTTCACACAAACCCGAGTTATTTTAACTAGCTGTTGCTATGCGAAGCATTACTTTATAAGAATGTTCTTCATTTATAAGTCAAGTAAGCAAATTAACTTTTTATTATTTCTCTCTAAGTTATATTTAAATTCGGCAAACTTGCAACATGTTTTTTTCTTGCCTGAAATATTTTGCGGCTTATAAATGGTTCTTATTTAAATATATAAAGAATTAGATCTAAATATAGATATGTTTAACTAACCACATGGTAATTTTATAGTTTGTTGCTATTTCATACTTAAACATTTTATCAAAATTGTAGAGTCCCTAACAATTAAAACAAAATCTAAATGCACTTTACTTAAACTGGACTGGAATTATAAATCTGATATACTTAGTTTATGTGTTAATCAGTATATTACATAGTTACGTTATATACATACCTAAGTATATATATCACGATAAATAAGACATATGACTTATACCTAATACCTCGCCTTTCTTAATCTTCAATACGCATGAGCTTTTGACATTTAATACAATATACTCTTGTCATATAAATACCTAAACAGTAAACTATAGATACTGTAATTATCAAAGTGCAGGACTAGAGACCAACAAAACTAATTATAGTTATGTAAGCAATGCCTAATTAGATACAGCGTCTGCGTCTCAAACGTTTGAGTTGGGTTTGACAAGACCGTTTTGAGGGTGACCGGACACTGGCAGACAAATATAACTATAACTACGAGTATATGTGGGTATATAAGTTTGTGTTGTTTATGATATATAGTGGTTTTATGTAGTATATATAGCAAGATGGTTTGCTAGAACTTGCTGTAAAAGAAATCGTGTTAGTTGTCACAAGATCTGATATTATAAACTTTACTTAAATGCTGAAGAATTGAATGTGCAATAAATAGTCTCTATAATCGTATTGAATGTAACTAAAAGGCGAGTGATATTTGCTACGACTGCGACGCTTACTAGCATAAAAATAAAAAAACTTTTTCCCAAAACAAAGCTAATACCTACGCATGTAGAAGCAATTTGTGAAAAGTTCAGTAAGCTACTTTAAAAACAAACAAATATTAAAATAACAATACATTTTATGACACAAATCAAGTTTAATTTTTACAAATGAAATGGTAAAAAGCTGTAACTCCATCATGAGAAAATTACAAATTGAAGAGTTGTACATTTAAGACACAGATTCTACTTTATTAATTTATCAGTAAATAAATAAACTTATACATCTAAATGACATGCAATTCAGCCAATTCTTGTAACAATTCTTTACATACAGTAATCAAAAAAAAAAAAATTCAGATTTTTATTTTATTTTATTAACGAGTATAATTCCCACGTAACTACAGTACCTAAAATTATAAATAGCAAAATACATATTATTATATAACCTAGTTGTTAAATACTTACTTTATTTAAATTCGTTATTGTTTAAAAACTTTTGTTTGAGTTCATTCCAATGTAATTAGAGATGAGGTGACAATTGTTTTTATTGTTTTCGTTTTGATTTGTTTTGAGATTTAGTAGATAATATTTTATTAAATTCCTAGCTTTTGTTAAACGATTCATTCGTACATATAATTCTATGTATTATTTAAACTTAGCACGTGATACAAAAGTATCTAGTTATGGTAGACGATTCATATTTAAGGTCTCTTTGTCTTTCGTAATTATTTCTGATCGAATGTCTTCTAAATAATCATAAATAACATTATACACATTTCACTGATTTCATTTATCTGCTATGATAAATGCTGCTGCTATGGATAAATGGTAGCTATGGTAGAGCTTCATGTTAGGCATAGGTTCTTGTTTCATTAAAACTATTAGTATTAAGCTTTATAATATATATTGATACAAAACACCAACCTCAAAACAGTTGGGAATAAATATAGCTAGAAATTTTAAATGCATAATAAACTCTAACAAAGTTTAGATCATATCAAAAATAAATATTTCACATGTAAATGTTCTAACTACTAAATATTTCTAAAACACATGTAGCCTCATAAAATTAAATGTATAAATAACCTAATAAAAAGGTTTATCAGTAGTTAAGTTTGTCAGTGATTAAATGGACTTACTGGGTTCAAAACGAGTTATACCAATAGCTGTTATAAGCATGTGTAGTAAAATGAAACGAATGTAAATTGTTTCTAATAAAATTTACAAACAAAGTATGTATTTTATTGTTATTTTTTTGTAAAAAGAAAAGATTATTAAATACAAGACGTTTAAAAATATTCTTTTAAAGTTGCTCTACTGCAGAAATGACAATTTCGATTTTTGTTTGCGTTATTGTATGATAGTTACTTTTAAATTTTGTGCTAAATGTTCTATTTTCAAATAGTAACTACATTAGGTACATACAACGTTAGTTCCTACTGACTTTTTGTATTAAGCCTATAATATCATTGGTCAGCACAAGATGAACTACACATGTGAAAAAAAAAAATTATAAATTGACATCTAAACGAATATTCGCAAAAATAACGGCTTGAGAACTAACATTACTAAATATTAGGTAGAGCCGCCACAAAATCTGCATCAATTGACCACTTTGTGACCACAAAAGTAGACGCTTGTTAAATGTGGTTTTACTTCTGAATGATACGGCCTTGAAACAGGAGTGATTCGAAAAGCGGCCCGTGATTGTTTGATTCCGATTCCGACACGAATGACAGCTACCTACTTCATTTGAATAAGATTTACACCCACTATTAGTTACCAATATTTTTATACAGAATTAGTAATACATTGGGAAATAGAATAGATTATTTTAAGTATAATCACACATCCGATAGTAGAAGAAATGTTATACAAACTCTTTTTTTGCTTCCCGTCTGCTATTTCTCCGTATGTCAAATCCTACACGAATTTATTGTAGTTACTATAAGTAAAATGTGTAGGCAGACGACGATATGTTTGCAAGGAAATTAATTATAAACCATAGAAATGCAGACACAGCAATATCGTTCACCGAGTATGAACGCTCAATCTTTTTCTATCAACCTGTCTAAAAAAACTTTCCAAAAGTGAAATTAAAGATTCTATCACAGGAAAGACTAAATACACCAACAAGATCCCGCGATTTGGTAATGAGAAACAAGTTTAATTAGCATTTGACAACTATTAATTGATTTACAAACATGTTTTATAGCTACGTCCGATCTAAATTTAATGTATTAATCACTTTTAGAGTACCGCAAGACACAGAATAACCTGATTGTTTTAGTGCATAATAAATGATCTAAAAACGGTACTGGCAATTTTGTTTTTGAAATATAGAAAAACAAGGATGTGAATTGTAAATAAAAATATTTGTAATTTAAACTAAAAACTTTAGAACGCCATAAATTTAAAACAAGTACAAAAATTCCTCAAAGACTTTAGACTAAGTCCTGCCATTGAAATTCTTAATTTAATCTGTTTTTTAAATAAGGATATGCCAAAACTATGTAATTTATTTTGTCGTTACAAACCTGTTCTTGTGCATTTAATCTAGAATTAAAGAAACAAAACAGTCTGACTCATGAGTAGGTATTTCATAAACATGACTACTTCCATTCTTAACGGTAAGGAAAACATTCTTAAAGTAACTCCAACACCTGATCAATTTTAATTACTGGTCACTAAGGCACTTCGGTGTTTTATTTAACATTTCTAAGAAAATCTAAGAAATTACAGGCCTTCAATAGTAATTTGTAGACGTTTCTAACAGTATTAGTGATGGCACTGTACAGCTTAGGAATTGTCGATAGAATGTTTGACACATTTGCGGTCATTGGAATGTTTTAGAGTTGCTACACTATCTTTGAGTGTAATAGAACAAAGTACATAGCACACATACATCAAAATTACACAAGCTAGAACGGCCACGAGCATTGCTCTCCTCTCTATAATTTCGGCCTTTGCCTTTTTTATCGGCCCGATCTCCGATTGCGTTATTTCGGCTCCGATCGACGGTTTCTAACCCACCGACGAATCTATGAGTGATGTGATGATTTATAACCGAACATTTAAATTAGGTATCGATTTAAACGTTCGGTTAAATGCCTTCTTATTTCAAATTGTATCGACATGTAATTTTATTGTTACAACTCACAATATTTTTTAATACTTGCGCACATATGCTTGTAACGAAAAAGTGTAATCAATATCATAAATTCAAATATTTAAAATGTTAATGTAAATTAACAAGATGGAACCACGATGCGTAACTTTAAACTAAGTAATGAGTAATAAATAATGTTGTTAGTAAGTTTTTTGTACATTATAAAAATATTATAATTGTGTTTACTTTGAGAAGTATAATACAAACTTTATTATAAGTTACGTAAGAGAATCGTTATAGAATAAAACGTTGGAAAATTTCGTATTACAAAATTGTTTTATGTGAAGCAATGTAGTTAAATGAATAACCTAATTGTGAATAAAACAAAACTTCAGTCCTTTTTTAATCAATATAAAATTCACACACATTAATTGGTAACCTAATACTTATTTGTAGGTCACTTTTCCAATTGATATTTTTCTTTAACCGCCAATGTCGCGACCCATCTGTACAAATACACATACACTGTAATAAGTTTCATACATTTATAATTATGTTTACACTGTTCATTATGAAACTACATCTGTTTCGAATCGATTAGGTGATTTCCAATACTTCTGATTACCATCCAACTCCTTTACTCGATAACTTTGTATTAGACTAAATGAGAAGGCAAATGATGAGACAGAGCTTGGGTCAAGAACTTTTTGGAGTCGTCTAACCAAATAAACAATTGACGAACGTTCAGACACAAAATTGAACAGCGTGATCATCAATAATTTCTTTTTCTCTACCACCCAATACAAATCGTGCATTGGGTCAACTATGGATAAATATGCTTGTGATATTTAGTCAGTATTTCATTAGTTAATTCAGTGAGTAGGTACATGACTATGTTTTGTTCTATGTTCCATAATATTAAGATTTTGATCGAACAGTTTATTTTTATCCGTGTTTATAGAAACTGACGGACTTGATTTATAGGTTTTGGACTTTGATTGATTCCTGTAACCCGTTCGGCCATGTTATTATGGTTAGTGATCGTTGGGTGCAAAATTAAATGAAAACCGACCTGTAATTACGATCTGATTGCTATCTACCAAGCCTTAGTTTGTTTCTTTAATGTAACATAATGATTTCAGTTGATAAACGTTTAACTCATGTAGTGGAATTTTTAGATCGTCTGCTTTATGAAGATGACTTTTGAAAATGAGTTTGTTTGAACCTAGCTAATGTATCTAAGCTCTGAGGGCTTGGCAACACGATCAAGTGAATATTCTTCGGCCAGTCTTCCCCATTTCTCACGGTCTTTGGCATCCTCACCAGCCAGACGGTTAGCGTAATAGTATCGAGTTATTTTTTGCTTGTAAATAAACGTTACGAACGTAACGCCAGCAACGTTTTGAAACTCAACCGCGACCAACCGCCAACAACCGGCGGCGCGCAATAGGCGTTGCTAGTGATGTGCCACGCGCGAGGTGTTCCCGCGCTAACTGCGCACCGTCACGCGAACACCGCTCCGCCCATCCTCACGCACGCTAATGCTTGATTTTTGAAACGCCAACTCCATTTTTTACTTTACTTAATTATGCCAGTATTTCTGTTTCTACACGGACCTGATGAAATCAAAACCGGTCAGGCTTACGAATCTTTCAGGTCATGTTTTGATATTGAACGGACTTCCACGTGCAACAAATAATGTTTGTTATTTGTTCCAATTTTAGGAAACAACAGTTTGAAAACAGTATTATTTACACGTAACGGTGCATTCTGCTTTCTGTCTACTTATTTATAGCGAAATGCTTGCAGCGCACTGGAAAGAGACAAATACCATCTTTAATCATAAGCTAAAACAGCTCAGCATGTTTATAAATTAATAATCACATTGTATAAATTTACTTCTTCATTTTAACTCCAAAATAACGTTTAAATCGAAATCAGAACGAACCAATTAACACAACGACTCGGCTTTCAATCGTATATCACAACGAAACCAATTCCTAGTCAGAATGAAATAGTCCAAGTGCAGAGAACTAACACTCGTTCTTGATAAACGGCGGCCATCACTGCACGCCACGGCCTATTATGAGAGCATGACGTCACCGCCCCGCCCCCCACCTCCTCGCTTCAATCAAACCGGGGAACCCTCGTCATGCCCCCACCCCACGTTCCGCTTTACTGACTCCGCATTTTTTCTCATAATAATAACGTCGAAAAAATCGCACAAAAAATCTCGACTGACGCGGCGTTGCTCATCCCATCCCTATCGCCGCCGTCCTTTTTAGAATCGAGTCGTGGAATTCAAATTTTGAATTTAGATGGAGGGAATGTCTCATTTTATTTTTAATTATTTATTTTGTGACTAGGGTTTTGTAGTTTGAGCCGTTCAAATAGGTATCGAAGTTTGATTAAAGATAAAAAATACTTTAAGAAACGTATAATTAAATCTTAAACAAAAAAACTAATTATTACACTGAATATTTATATCCATTCATATTCCCATGAACAAACGTATCAAAAAACTTAGCTAAAATTAGGTAAGTAGATTGAATTGTTACAACTCATTCCAGTAAGAAAAATAAATAACTACTCCGCCAAGACTTGTAAAGATTATTTTCTAGCTTCTAGATTATTTAAGGGTAAATAGGTTGTCTATAATGCAGAAATGCTTGAACATCTTACAAATTATCAATAACAGAAGGTCATGCCAGTGGTCACAGGTGTTTCTTTACAAAAGTAGAACAAATAGTCTTATTGGATTATATTATTATCCACTTATTTAGACAAATGTGTTTGCTTTGGATTACCTATTAATCATTTTTACACCTCTTATTAGTATAGAGCTCTTGTTGGAATTAAAAAACAGAACTCATTATTGAATTTATGTGTACAAATTTTATTATAAAACTTTTAAAATTACTTAAAATAATTTTAATATTTACAAATTAAATACCAATACATTTACATAATAAATTTTCAATACGTAAAAATACTTCCATGCCTCAATAATGCCATCTGTCATTCGGACCAAATCGTTCGTCAAACTTAAGTCCAAACTCCAACTGATTCGACTACTCACCGGTAGAGGTCAGTAGTGCGCGAGTTTTTAAAAGTTTGGTCAACTATCTCTTTATTTAGTTCGAACAAACTTTTATAGATGGTGTTATTATAAACAAATGACGCGTGTACAATTTAGAAAATATTGATTTTATTTTCTTTGATATGATTAACAACAAAAATGCTAGACCAGAAATATATTATATTTATTTATGTAATAGTCGAAGGACATTTTAAGTACATGGCAAAATTTAAATTCCATAATCGTAAAGCTTAACCCTTGTCAATTTGGACAGCGCCTTAATATTAATAGTGCGTGAAGGTATTTAGCAAAATATGACCTTAATATTTATGTATCAAAAGATTTATGACTGTTACGAATAATATTAACTATACTTTGTTATACTTACAAATATTTAAAATATTATGTGTTGAAATCTTTGTTTTATCTGTATTGTACTAAATCACATTATAGAAGTGGAGGTCATTTTTTATAAGTAAAAAAAAAAAGATTATTATTATAATTAGTATATCAGTAACCGGTTCTATTAACTTAAACTTTTTTGCATGAGATTTTGACGAATATTTTTTTTACATGAGGTAAGTCCAATAAGACGCTAAGACGTGACGTCTTGTTGGAATAAACTCTGCCTTACAAGACGTTACTCAAACTACTGCATCATAATAACACAAGTATGAAAACGATTGAAAGCTCATACATCAACGATATCATCAAAGCTATCACGACGTTTATTGAGAGTAGCAAGTCCGACCAAAGCTTGATGAATGATTTTCATCGCTACCGGAGCCAGGGCGGAAACTCTCAGATACCGCCCGCCCAGACCAGATGCACGTAAATTAACCCGCCCGCCATGACACGTTTCCGCTTACATTTCTGTTACATTCAATGTAAAGTCCCAATTTACTGTTTCGATGACATGGTTATGAAAATGTTTTTTTGAAATTCACACTCACAATATTTATCTAAAGATTTTTTTTTCTTTCTGTTTGTAAGACTTAGGTATAACTTTAGGACATTGCACAATATATTTTAATTTAATATGTAATATAATATTATTATTAATCATAGTTTCACTTTACCTTTGAAAAAAAATACATTCTATAACTACCTAAAAATTAAAATATATAATTTACTGTAGGTACCTAAAATTGTAACAACCTGAGTTCATAGAAACAATTTAGTTAGTAGCACGAGTTAATAAACGTGTTTAACCTTATTTCAACAATAGGTAAACTTAGAGAAAGGGAAACGGTGAATATTCAGACGGCGTCTCGAATTATTCAATGTAGCGGGAAAAGGACCGTGACAGGAATTTTAATAGCCTTGATAGACAATCGCTTTCCTATTTTAAGCCGTTGCTCAATCCGTATTTATTTTTAGGTCTACGAAAATGATCACTTATTTATGAAAATAATATTTTTTAATTTACAAGACACTTTGTTAGCGACTGTACATTTTGAACTTGAGGGTTGGTTAGCTGTCAGTCTTAGTAGTTCATTATAAAATGTACAGATGGCGCTGAATTAAAAATTGTAATCCGATGAACCATGGAAGACTTCCAAAACTGATTTGAAATAAGTAAACAACTTTTTGTCGTTTTTTTTTCTTATTGAGCGAGCTTAGGTCTTTGTAATTAATGTTGATTGAAACTCCATGTAGATAAACATTTACAGTGAGTACGATAATTGAAAATCAGTACCGCCTACTTATTGTCATAACATCTCACCCCCGCTCCTATTGTTTGAACGTGCATATGCGGTATGCATGCAATGTTTGAATCACGTGTGGCAATTACAAAGGTGTCGGCGTTTGTATCTCGCCATAAATCAGCTTTGCGCGATATAACAATTAGCCGGTATGATAGCAATGTTAATTAAACGGGTATAACTCGGCGACCGCAGCGCCGCTGTGGCCAAATTCGGAACTAAAACGCACTGGTACAAGTTTCACGCGGTCCTGTATTTAACAACTATTAGTATAATTTTTAAAGTCGTAATTATAGTGCAAATTAAATTCAGTGTAATGAATGTAATTAGTACATAATTGAATTAACATTTTCATTGGAATACCTATGTGGGTATATCACGCGATAAACATTAAGCAGCACTTAAATGGAAATTACAGCAAGATAAAACTGATTGTTATTTCATTTATTTATACACACTTTAATAAATTAAATTGTAGACTAAAAAAACGTATGAATAATAAATAATAAATTATATTATATAATTGACGCTTTTTATATAATTTTAATAAATTGTTTGTTCTCTTTGGAATTAAATTAACATTGAATAATAAATTCGAATGAGTACCAGTCTCATAAAACATTAGGAGCCAACATCAGACAATTTGATTATCGACATAACAATTAGCTTACCCGAAGTATTTTGCTAAATAAATACTTACAATCAAATATTTCCCTCCTCATTAGGAAGTGACTACCAAAGCTATCTTCTATCTTCAGAATTAAATCGACAGTAGCCACGAACCTTTGACGTGCAGACGTGCCCAAAGGATTGTGGAATGCCCGCCATTTTGATTGCGATGCCCGTAATTGATTGCGTTCGCTTTGATTAACAGATTCCAGCTTACTGTACCTCGTAATCGGTGATGTGGGGACCTTGTATATCTATAGGTAGCTAGATAGAGAAACGGTTTTGATGAAAACTATGGAATAAGGAATGACAGTATAGGTTTGTATTTACCGTCTGTAAGGTACATCGTGCCGAGAAACAATTAATGGCACTATAGGTAATCTTTCCGTATATTGGAGTTATAAGGAACGAATTTAAAAATAGTATATTTTAAATAAATTACATTCACAATAGCTGCTACTCAAAATATCAAAACGAGTAAAAGTTCTACCCAGCTGGTGGTGATAATTTCTAAGAACTCATCGAGCTGAAAAGTACTCCATTTGTCAATCCAGGTTATGAACCGCCTGTGAGCCAAAATTCATCCAAATTCATTCAGCAGTTATTGCCTGAAGGTGAAACAAACATGAATACACAATGAAAGACATAAATTTTCACATTAAATTAGAATGTTTGATGACTATCTTTTCCGAAAGAGGATTCCAAAAGCGGTTAATACAAGTTTACCCGCTAAAATGTTAACTTCAAATTGATTGATTTACTTTAAATGATTACCTTTACGATTAGTAAACAATTATCGAGCGAGTTTATTTATGAATTGCACGCGACATTTATATTGCAATACATCAGATTCATATCTATTGAGGCAATTTATTACTTAGTTATAAAGGTTAAAACATTATGTTATTTATTTGTAACTATTATGACATTTTAGAGTCATCGTTGTTCTGAACTGAGAGGCGAGTTAGGAATACAGATAGATAGCATTTTTTTTTGTAATGCAACTATGCTAACTTGCAGTTTTGTAATATGACACCTTATTATATAAGAGTCAGATAATAGATAAATAATAATACTTCTTAAAAAGCCAAACATCTGCTACGATTTTTATAGAAGTATGTAGAAAGTATTTTAGACAGCAAAAAAAAGCCACTAATGTTACCTTATGTCTCGTTACACATATATACAATATATTTGTATGCAGTTTATGCACATACTCGTAAATAAAATTGCTTCAAGATTAACAGCTTCTTAATTCATCTCTATTGACGTTTCAGTAATACGTTTGTTATCACTGACATTTAAATAACACAGTTAAGTGAATACATAATTTCATTGCTAACAGTACAAAGTATAGAGAAATATAATTTCCATTAGTTTTGAAAGATGAATTATTTCCTTCGGGTGCGGAGCGGCGGTTTGATGTTTATTATGTTAGCTCTACGCTTAATAAGATTTTGGTTTCAATTTGAGTAAATTTCTTGTAAATGCTCAACAAAGGTTTATAATTTAATTTCAAGTTTGAGCTTTGACTTCGAAAGCGTAGTTCTTAGTACATAGGTAGAGTTAATATCAACACAATGTTTTGAAATGGATGTGAAGACAAAAGTGGAACACAAACAAAACAAAACATTTTAGCTTACAATTTAAGATTAATTTAATATTGTTTTCATTTGGTACTTTACATAAATAAGTAAAAAATAAAACTATTTTGGGACACACAAGCAACAGTGCGTGTTTCAGGCAACCATTATAAAATATTTTTATACTAGCCTAACACTATCCAACATTTTATCAACACTACAAAAACTGCATACACCAACACAGCAGAGCTTTTATGCGTGGACACGGTACAGCGTGGCATAAATTATACGATACGACTACTGCACAACAAACTTATTTGTGCTTTGCTGAAAATTTAAACTAACGAACAGAAATGACAATCAAATGATAGCTGTCAAGGCTGACAGTTGGCTATCAAATGACAAGCAGCGAGGCTGTCCAAGGACTATAGTTTGTGAGAAAATACGATACTGTTTTATAATAGTGCAGATATTAACCACACAATCCGTGGGAAGGACTTAATAATTATATTTTGCTTCGTGATTTAAAAATAGACCCTACTTTTATAAAGCACTTTAAAAAGTCCGTACAATCTCAAAACTTCTTGTCATTGTCTTTTAGTTTAGTTTAACACTGACCTATTTAAAAGAGTTTCAGTCTTTAAACGATTGTCTTAAATTGACCTTTATTTAGTTACCTGTGTACCCTACTTTTAAAAACCTATTTAGAAGGTACTCACTAAATACAATCAAGCATCAGCAAGACTTCTCTTCTTACGTAGGTTCTGCCTTATATGAACAAAGTTCTCCACATTATAGACACATTAAAGTTCCACAAATTATAATAATAAGGTATGATAAAGTCTATTTAACCCTACATATACTTGTCAACGCAAACATCCCACGTAGCGTAGCTATCACAAAATCTCGTCCCGGCGGCGGGAGGCGTCATGAAAAATTATGGACCCACCGCGAAAATTACATAAGTTGTCTGATTAAATTTAGAAGTTGGTTGGCGTAATTAGTGGGAACATAGCTATTCACTCAGGCCTCACTTAGTGGCCCCGGATTTACGCCAGAGGGGCTGTTTGGCTGTTGAGAGGCTTTCCGGAAAAATACGCACGTTTTTCAATACAGAGTTCTGCAATGTCACGTTGGGGAATATGATGTGTTTAAGTGTTAATAATGGATAAGTTGATGAGATTTTTTAGGAGGTTTAATGAGAAGATAAAGGGTTGTTTATAGTAGTAATGTTTATTAATGAGAAAGAAGTCTGAACCCCTACATAATACTAAATAAATTGTCTTTAAATGACACTAGGACATTAATGAGGAAGAGTTGTACGATAACTTTTAGGCGTTGATAAAGTCTGGGTATATCGCTTTTCTATATTAAAATCGGCAATTAAGATAAAACTATTATGCAGTATATAATTACTTTACTGTACAACAACAAAAACACACACCCTTCATTAATTCTCGATTGCAAAACAAGGTGTCTATCTAATTAAAGGATTAATTTAACACAACACAATAACAGGAACATCAGAGAGGAACACTAGATTAATAGGCAGCCATGTTTAATAAATGTTACTCCCAAAGTCCCAATGTTCTTTAGACTTGGTAGAACTAATATGAATACTTCTATATAATTAATTGACTACCTGAATTCGAAAAACAAAATTTTCGTTTTTATTTTGGCGAATTGTATTTTTTGTTACATGTCAGTTATACGTATTCTTTGGTAATTTATGAACATAGTTGTTAAGGTATTATTAAAAAAATATTAATTAAATAGACACGCGTTTTAATACTATTTAAATAAATTAACTAATTTTTGGGTTGACAATAGACACTGATTCTTATAAGATTTTTAATCTGAAATTAGAACTTAAAGGAATATATTGTCTTATTGACTTACGTGTTTCTGCAAATAAATAACACTTTTAAATCCTTTTCAAAAGTTACAATAAACCCAAACATATCAAAGCTTAATTAATATCGGCTTACAATGAAGATGTTATTGAATTTAATTCTCATATTGTAAATCAACGTATAATTATTACACTGAACAATATTGATATCAGATTTCGATCTTTAAGCTTTGCAATTAGGTCCTTCGAACGGTACCTATATCTGGCATCGTCTGGCAAAGGCATCGGGAAGAGATCAGACGCAAACAAAATGAATTAACTCAATTCCTTTATCTACCATCTTTTATACTAATAAAATTATTCACATCAGATTAATTCGTGCCCATTCATAATATGAAAACGCTCGCAGATTTGTATTCAACCAAAAATAACTTCAAAGTTCACGTTGACCTTAAAAAGAAAAGTTCTCGAAGCAGAAATTAAACTGACATCTATAATGATCTAAAGAAACGGGTTATGAAAAATTCCCTTCGTGAGACGTTGTATCCTAATGCGATGTATGCCGTTCCCACCTAGAAATATGCTCCACTTCATTTTAATTCCTGAAAAATAATTTAAGCGATAAAAAATAATTGATGTCATAAATCTGTAAAATAAATAGTTCAACATAAACGACGACAATACATCCCGTTGTCTAAAAACTTTTTTTTGACAATATTTATCGCTCACCTTAACGATCTAACTGCATTATTTGTGATCGTTATAGCTATCCCTCACAATAATATTGTGGGTGTTCGCACACGACGACACGAATTTGGTTTAAATCACTTTAATTACTTAACGAACAACGATTAATGTCACCGGGCTTGTCATCTCACACTGTTATATTTTAAATTAAAAGTACCATAAAATAGGTTTCACAAAAACTATGCACAAGCGATTCTATGTAAATTGACGTCAACAATGAGGTTTTATTGAGATAGATGTGAGCGTTTTCCCGGAACTAAAAACAGTGCAATAAAACAAGGTAGAGCAACTTTTCTTACGTACCATCACATTAAACCGATACAGGGTGTATAAATCAAAGTACCTTGTTCCCACAATAGCTCTCTAATTGACAAATAGTAGAAATGATAAATACACGCGTTGGGAATTTTCCCAAAATACTCATCCTTTGATCGTGCCTTGATTAACAGCTGCCGACTTGTGGTCGCGAAATGTTATTAATTTTCTTTTTAATTTGGTCTCTAGTCTATTAGACCATGTATTTTTGTATGATTTATTGTATGACTGTTATAAAACAAGCCAGAAGATAGCCCATCGAATACTTCGCAGTTTTTACGTCTGATTAAAACATTTCTGAGTGATTTACTCGTATTTTCTTCAATGAATGTGTTTAAAAAATTATGTTATGTACGCGTTTAGGATATTAATTCAATACGAACATGATTTCTACAAACATTTCATAGAACAATTTCGACGTTAATATATTGTTAAAGGCGCTTCTAAATCATTTATTTCACTTGTACACAGTTTTGTCTGTTGCCAATAGCCCAGGGTGGTCTTATTAGCTTGGAAATAAAACTCAAGATTTTTATTTACTGGAAAAAACTAGTTTGACCATTCTAGTTATTAAAACTGAATCTTACAAAAGATAAGATAAAAAAACAACTTTTTTTATCACTCATGTCCAGTTTGTTATCTTCAATAGTTCCGCTTACCTAGAAACAACACATAAACCTTTTGACATACACCTAATAACATGATTACAATTTTACATAGAAGCAGAGGGCATGAGAACGAACTCGGCTGACTCACAAACCTGTTATTTAAGAAATAAATCAAAGTGTAGACCTCCGTTATCAAATTATCAAAAGCACGTGAGACTTAATTTTGACGTCGGTCAGTTTAAAGATATATTCCTTGAACGTCGTTCAGGGTTCGAGTCTTCGAGATTTTAATCTTGTTCGTAATTGTCGGCTAGAACATTAGCGGTACGTGCCCAGAGATTGAGCAGCAACTATGAGATACTGTTATAATTATTACACATGTTAAGTTCAAGTTACTTCGCCGAAATTATATGACGAAGTTATTCTTACCAGAAACTTTTTTTACCTACCTAAATTTTTAACTCAACTTTAGTCATCGTCTATTCTTAGCAAGGCAATTAATAAACGCTCTATCTAGGCTTTAATACAGTCCTTCCCGACGTAATTGTTCGTCGCTCGCTTTCATAATTATTGGTTCTCCGCAACAGGCGTAATAATAACTGCCTTACTCGAGATAGGTACTAAATAAAATAAGACTTAAACGAATAAAACCTCATAAATCACTGCTCGTCTACATGTACTTACATCTATAGGATGAGAGTTAGTTGTCGGAATGCAAATGGAAATTGAAAATTAAAAAAAAGCGAGGGTCGCGTCGCTAGGGGGTGGCGAAATCGTAAATTTAAATTGTCCAGCCCTGTACATGCAAATTTTCCGAGTAGGCATGCCTTTCAATTGTTGTACCGACGCTCAGTTCAGGCTCGCTTCAAAATTAATTAACGCTGTTATGTATTGTCCTTAGAATTTTCACGATTTCATATGTCATGAACAGGGAGATTGAACCTGGGTTTGGAATGGAATGGATGCTATTCAGAACTGATGGAACCCGTTAAGCTCATGAAATATTGTTTTGGAATGCGCCGATGTTTCAGTTGTTAAATTTAGTACAGGATAATAATATTACATGTTCCCATGCCAATATTATTACACAACAAAACAGTAGCATCTGCAAGCAGCACATTGTCTCGAGAGCCGCCGCCATCATTAAATGTCGCTAATGAGGCTTGAGCTTTTGGTTTTAAATAACTTGCGCCAGCCCTCAGGGGCGGCCCTACTCGAATGATTTTTTACTTTGTAGGTATATGATGTTAATAAACCATATCGAAAATGTACTGAAGTGACTTTGGGAAGATGCATGGTTTCATTCCAAACATGATCTTTCGGAAGTATCCACCTCTCATAATAGTTCTACATAGACTTGCAAAACATGACGCACGCACACGTTTGAAGTACCTAATTAAAATTCTAAAATATTCATATTTTTATTTGCTTAATTGAATTTTTTGTTTCATCATGTTTGCTACTTGGTAAATTCTAGTAGCCGTCGTGTTAAGTACGCAATAAATTTTCTACGTTAAACCAGTAGAGCGAGATTCGGTGATAACGCGGTAGTTTCTGTGACACTTGTCCCTCGGCACACAAATTAACGTCCGTGTAAAGTTATATCGTCGGGCAGCGGCATGGTTGTCACTCATGCTCCATCAACTGCTGGGAAATGTCGAGGGTATGACGGCGGGTCAGCCACATGTCGATCTCAAGACGTGACACTATTTGATCTGCTGTCTCACTTCTCAGGATACACTTCCTTCAGCCAGACAAAGACGGATTTCAAATATGAGCCGCGTTTAAGAATGCGCTTAGTTATCTTTGACGAACGGGGGCCCGTGTCGCAGACAGGTTGTCGCTAATAGACGTTTTACTGGGAATATGAGATTTTATGACTTCGTGTGTGTCCCTTGCTTAGGACACGTGTCAGTCTGTCAGGCAGGTCGACGGCGGCTCGCCATGACTGGCGCAGCTAACAGCGAGGTCGCCAAAACAAACATGCTATTGATTCCAGTTTTTTATCAGATAAAGTTATTATACCTACAGTTATCTAAATGCATCAACTTTTCTTCTTTTCAGATTCGAGGAAGAATCAGATGAGGAGACACCGTCCGTCAACACCGAGCAACCCGTCAGTGAGATCGATCGCCGTCGTGTAGTGAATGGAATCCGAAGTGTTTGTGTAGTGACTAAACTGTGATAGGTAGTGTCGGCCCGAGGGGCCGAGAATCTGCAACGGAAGATACGGACGCGAGCCGCGCGGGCTGCGGGCCCGCGATGAGCGCCAACAACTGCGACAGTATGACCTACTTCTCCAACGCATACATGCCGGATATGCGAAATGGCGGTGGCCATGAACACCAACAGGCGCACGCGCACTACGGTGCCGTGCCGCAGCAGGGCCATGAGATGGATGGCTGCGACCAGCAGCTCAGGCCGGCCCAACACCATTACCCCGCACAGCCGGCGCCTGGCATGCCTTACCCGAGGTTTCCGCCCTACGACAGGCTGGGCTACTACCAACAGATAGAGCAAAATGGCTACCGACCTGATAGTCCGTCTCAGATGGGGCACATGGGTCCGAAGACGGACGGATATGGACCAAACGGTCACCAGCCCCCGGCGCCTGCGGTATATACCTCGTGTAAACTGCAGGCAGCTGCGGCGACGGCGGGGGGTGTGCCAGGCAGTCCACCGCTAGAGCAGGCGCAGCAGATGCCTCACCATATGCACCCACAGCAGCACATGGTGCAGCATGGCGTGCCGCACCAGCAGCACCTCATGTACCCGGTGGACGACATGCAGCATCAGACGCAAATGCCGCCCATGCACCAGCAGTCCATGCACGCGCAACAACCACCCCCACAACAGCCCCCGCCAAACACCAATGCCTCGCTGCCCAGCCCACTATACCCCTGGATGCGAAGTCAATTTGGTAAGCATTACCTCTTGATTTTTCTACTTTATTTTATATTATTTCTCCTAATTTTGAAATTGTTACGTTTATAAATACGAACGCATCAATCATTTACTTAGTACGAAACTAATTTAAAATGAACTCTTATTTTTTTCCAAGATATATCATAAAAGACTAGACTCCATTTCAAAGATAATTGATTTATAATACATCTCAACGACAGCGAGAGCAAATTCCAGTGTCAGCGAAAAATTTGCACAATACGTAAACCCAGGTAGTCAAAATAGATTCGACAATTTGCAAAAACACTTTCGCTTCACGTGCGCATTGATGAGAAACAATAAGTGCCAGAAACAATACCCTGCCTACTGTTCGGGGATTATTTATGAGTCGAAGAGGTATTCAAAAGGAATTTCACTTTTCATAAAATTTACAACTGCCGACACAAAAGCGCTCACCTTCTGTTTAGCTGACGCCGATCCCGAACAATGAGCCCTCAAGTTGTGCTACCATCTCCTACTGTTTTTGAATTTGTCTGAAATCTAATTTACGACAGAACCGCCTGATTTAGGGTTTCTATTGTAATTGGCGATATCATTCGCAAAATAGATGCTGTTTAGAATTTGGAGTTTAGTTTTGCGTGCATATTTGAGCGAGATAGTTTAACTTCAGTTGGTGTCGGAGTTGTAATTATTCACGAAAGTTTTGAGTCAGCTTAAATTTAGCCTTTCAGCGAAATTCTGTGTAGAGATGTTTATTTAATTTATTATAATGATAGTTCGTCATCTTCAATAGCTTTCGCGTAAATCTTGTGATGTGTGAATACCTAAGTGAAACATCCATCATTCATCTCGTTTGTAGGTAAGAATAAACCTCTTTCAAGCTTTAGCAAACGATACGATAAGGATGTTCTTTATTCATTAAATGCAATCTCAGATAGCGGCATTCCTATGTCATGACGGCTTGGTAGCGTCAACAACAATAGATAGAGTAACACTCAAGGACCTGGATCAAGTTAAATAGATAGGATTTTTATGAGAATAACTGAGGAGGATGGTCAATCGCGATTGTTACTCATAGCTTCACATGGATTGCAAGAGATCCAATAAAAATGACAATGTGGATATAGGTTTTTAACTACATTTTTCTGTAAGCTGTCGTAAAGGTAACATTTACACAAAACTACTGATTCAATTTGATTCAAAAGTAAGGTCTAAACTTCTCAGATTTTCGATTATTAATATACAGTATTTTTACTTAATGTAAATACAGTAATTAACAACACAAGTCCAAACATTTTAAATCATATAAATCAAGTGACCGTAAATCAAATAAGATGGTATCGCTGTTCGCCAACTTTTACTATCCCTACGTATCGCGTAGGATGTAGACCGATCTATGTCCAACTACGTACCAACTAGAGATGTGGAGATAGATCGTCGATTATTTTAATAGTTTAATAGTTAGGGTGATGGTATAACCTGTTTATGAGTTGACTACAGTCTTGAGTGAGAAGAGGCAGACATATTTTATGGATTTTTAATCATTTTTACTTCTTAAGATAAAGATTTCGTTCGATTTCGTTTAATCAGCTGATTTTGAGAAATTATTTTTAAATGGTTGAAATGCTGTTGATTGTGCACATTTTTAATTACCAGCTATTCAAAATATTTCATAAAATACGATTTTTAGACAAGACCTTTTAAGATTGGCAGGATTTCAGATATTTTCAACAACATTTTCGAAGCTTATCCTTACATAGTTTGCTCTGTTTCTAGCCCATGTCATAACTGATATCTAGCGAGGCTAGATGCCAGATAAGACGTGCCAATTTTGACTTAGTTTCTGTGTGCCAGCCTGGCCCGAGTTGGCTGTCGTAGTTAATTAATTCCCAACTTCGATATCATTTTGATGAGGCAGAGATAGATTGTCACGAAGTATAAATGACGCAAGTTGTAACGCCTCTTGTATGATGATTGGATGATGATGTGCTATTATGTAGTCAGCAGACGGTTACTGACTGTCTATAGGTTTGCGTATAATTACACTTACACAATGCATGCATTAAAATGATGTCATGACAATTGTGAAGCAATTCTTTCTTCGAATTGGTCTGACATTCGAATCCTGTTCGAGTTTGTTCTCATGTTCCAAATATAAAATCAGTGATAAAAATGATCCCTTATCTATATTTAGTGCAACATAAATTAAATCTTAGTGCGTATCCATGTTTTTGTGACTGCAATTAACATCAGGATTATTAATTGCACAACAGCAGATACGAAGCGAAAAGGGTACACCAAAACCAGTCGAGTAAAAAACAAATCTCGGATATTATCTCTTAAACACCAGACGTGCCTATTTAGCATATGAAAAATATACGTGCTTAAAGCATACGGTAGCAAATAGTCGCACTTAAACAGAAACCTCGTTATAGCTCTTATGTTATCTACTTGAGAACGCTCCTTCATTAATTATCTTCAAATATCGGCTGCCATTTTGAAATAAAAAACCGACCAATAAGAACACCGCCTGCGTTTGTTTGAAAATAGAACGCCGTTCCGTTTGAAGCTTACGAATCATTAATCATTGAACAACTGTAGGAACGCGTACGCAATGATTATGTACTAATAGAATGTGTATGTGTGTCTATTAATGTACTTTACCAAAAATAAATATAGTCCATACATAGAAACAAAAAAAAACAGAACTTAAAAACTATGAAAGATTATTTTTTAATTTTAGTTTTGAACGAGAAAAGCTGCGAGGAAAACTAGTATGATTATAGTGACAAAGACAAAGTTTAGTGTTTGATTATTCAGCTGATGTACTCTAATGAGAATGCGTGTTAAAACATATCACAGGGTTTAGTGATAGAATTATGTGTCTCATTAGTTATTTAAGACTGAAGATAAATCTGTATCAATTTTTTATTTCACATCAAGAGCATGCTAATAGGTTATAGTTGTGTCCATTTTCGTCGTCAGTGATACTAAACCTTCATGTAAAGATGAGAATGTCCTGAAACTAAATAAATATTCTGAAATTCTTTTAAGATGATTTTTTCAAACTATAATAAAATTCAGAATGTTTTAAATATTCGGTAGTAAATGCACGTTAAGATCGGTAATGTTTCTTTTTACTTACTTCTTCAGAATTCACACAAAACCACCTTTATTTCTTCACAATTTGACGTATAGCCGCACTGACTAACGGCATAGAAAGATAGACTTACCTAGTCCGAGAGGTAGGCCGCGATAAGTCGCAGGGAATCGAGGTGGAAATGGAAATATAATGGAAATCCCCCCTCTTCCCCACCCCGTCCTCCCCTTCGCATACAATGCCGGATAGACGACTTGTTACATTTCATTGTTCAGTTATCAGGCCCGAGGCCTTTGTGAATGCCAGATGATTGAATACAAGTATTTGTTCTCATGCCTGCTTCTGATTTTCCCCGCTTGCCTCTGAAAGCTCGAATCGTTTCATATTAAACATAGAAACGTATAATACAATTACAAATGTGTTACGGGTTGGTTGTTTGTTTTTTCTTGCAAACATCGAACGAGAATTCGGTTGTCGACAGGTCGTAAATGAGAAATGGAACGAGAAATATTGACAGACAAGACAAGTGTTGTTTCGTAACTTAGTAGAACAACATCTATTACCTATACATATAAAGAATTTTACATTCTTGTTTAATGTTAGGTAGACTAATATGCAACTTACACGTGTGTTATTTTCTTTCCAATATTAATATTATGTAAATCATTTTATCACCTTTCAAAAGCAAGCATAGTTGTATATTCTCGTTTTTTTTTTATGGTAAGAAAAGAGGCTGTTGTCATTGGCTTCCATTATTACTATTTCTCTATTAATTATGTATGCAATGATTTTTCTTTACTTCAAATGTGATTTCCACATCACAATTTAACATTATCCAGTATTCTCGCCACCTCTGACAAAACCTAGTGATTTTCAAAGTTGAGTAGGCGATAAGTCCCATTGTCGGTACGTTTGACTTGATCGATAGTCGATTGTCGTGCAGTAACAATGACGATAAATGCCTCACTAGATTGGAGTTCGGTTTCTTTTTGTACTGAGCTTTCTACCTTTCTGATTTCTTTTCAAACTTTTCTTTAGACGTCTGGAAAGCTTTTAGTTGCAAACGTATGAAAATCGTCTGAATATCTTGCATTTTCATTCTTTACACGTCATTGAGGTTTTCCATTTTTCTGTTCTATTCTATTATAAAAATATTGATAAAAAGCATGTCTCTTCATCCAGATCTTTCTAGTAACTTGTAAGGAATATAATAAAATAGTTGTACCCTTTTCAAGAAAAAATGACAAATCCAAAAAAGTAAATCTTTATAAAAATAAATGTCATTTCAAATTACACATTAATTTGTCTACACGATGTGCACCATTAAGCCCTCTAACCTAGAATGATAAAGTTGGAAATTCCGCAAATGTTTTTATTTATTTAACGCAGGAGATGGCCCGCATTTCCCCAACTTCCCCTTGTATTTACACGTGCTATTATTTGCATAAAGATTTTTTTAACACAGTAGGGTAGAGTCGGGTAGAGGGATAAAAATATATTTCTAATTCTGTTCGGTGGTGACTTTCCGGTTCGGGACGGTAGTGCGACGTTGACGAATGGCGTTTATACTGCTTTTTGATATTATTTTTTCGATGTTTGCTTAGGAATTTGTTGGTACAAAAGTGATATGAAAGAAAATATTAAAGCGATGTCGCAGAAACGTTTTATATAGTTTAAGAAACATGACGTTTACATGTATGTTTTTCAAACATGTCATTTGCAGAATATTAAATTCGTCACTTTATTAATACTGAGCAGCAATTTGAATTGCCTATACCAATACTAGGTATATACTACAATTAAAAAATTATATACTACAAGTAATATTTAAGTTGCTTGTAACTTAAAGCTACTTTGATACAGCTAAGCACATACTTGTTAGTTCCTTACTTACTACGTAGATGGCGCTGTAATCAAAGTTTTATCATCGAATAGTGAAAACACTTGAATTATCAAATAATACTTTTGTTACATAGAAGCTCTAATTAAATTCTACTTACCTCCATGTATCTATCACTAATCAATGAAATAAAGTTAGTATTAATTGCAGTAGTAAATAGCTTACTAATAATACAAATTCTAATTAAATTTCCAAGAACCTTGAAAACTGCTCGCCCAATGTTCAACCTATCCAAAAAAAAAACTCTATCCATTCATAACCACATAGAAAAATGTATAGCTATATACTTAGTGGAAATATGAATATGATTACCACCAAACAAAAAACAAAAAGGCAAAAAGTTGGGAGCTTATTAAAAAACCATTATGGTCCTATAATTACATACACCCACATCGAAATACACCAATCCCATTAATATATGTCTAACGCACACATGCAAACACTCACGATTACCTTCTCACGAATACGACGTTACTCACACATTGACATGTCGAATGCGATGACGCGGTAAAGCTGTGTGCGTTTAGAGTTGCCAGTTATTGAAGTTACCGTTAATCGCTGGTAAAAAATATGAACTAGATTTTTTTTAATTATTTTATTACATTGTTTTTATGCTGCAGTGAATGTTCTCACTAGCTCACGGTTATGTTTAATTTTTTTCTTTTTTCAATTTTGATTTTGTAGTATTTTTTACAATAACAATAATCAGCTAGAATAGAATCTGTACATGACTTTAATTAAGTTATATGAACATACTAGTAAAATCTGTTAAAAATACAACAGTTATTAAAAATAGACAAAAACCGGCTTATTTTTTAAAACTTCTCCATAAAAGTCTTAATTAATTTATAAACCCACTTAAATACTTAAAACATTGTTCAATAGTGTATAACTCACAATTGTATAAAAAGTTCCCATAATTTACATTTGTGTAGATGATAGATAAATCTTAATTATTTTACAGCTACCTTCCTTATTGTTTAATAACTTAATTTAATTTGCGTAAAAATATGTCTCTAGCATTAAAGTGCTTATAATTAAATTAAAGTGGAATAAGTCATTCATAGCAAAAAAACTAGTTTAAAATCGTCTTAAAACATAAGTTTGCTGAGATTCATATCAGAGCAACTTCTTAAAGAATATTTATTTAATTTTACTGTTGAGAGAAATTAAACTTTAGTTAAATTGAACAAGCTTTTTTTTAAGTTAGGCTGCAATTTCCTCATTTTTAAATATATTTATTTCAGCCAATCAGATCTTAGATCACTTAATTACTTCTTCAGTTTCTAAACTTAAGCTAAAGTTCACTAAATAACAATGTGCCTTTCTTGAACCCTCTTTAAAGTTCAGACCAATAATTTCCCCAAACTACGTCCAAAAGTAACTTGTGTCCAATTAACTGGCAACACTGTCAGAAATTGTCTTTCTCTCTTTGGCCCGCTCTCCTCGTCCTTGTCTCGCTCGAGGTTAGGTTAGCTTGGCCCACATTAATTAAACGTCGGGATAGAACGCCAATCAAACTTTGACCGCCGCTAAGCCGATGAAGCCGAACTTATTATGTGGTATTAAAATTCCATTTTCGAACACTAACCGCTCTAAATTGAAATGGATCCATAACATTATGGAATGATGGCTTCTAATTCAATAAGTGCTAGTATACTGGCCATTACACATTAAAAAAGTATGACTTATTACTTTTTCCGGTCATAAATAGCCACTGAGCAAATTAAAGAACTAATAGGTGGTATGTTAGATATTGAAATTATATTCTATCATCGCTCGATACTCATTAATGTGATATTAAGTCTGTTCATATCATTAGATGCGTACAAAAAGTAGCGTCACATGATGCGTGCACATGTGCGAGTCGACGTTGCCACATAAATCATAAACCGTATCTTTGTACTTGTGCCGGTAGGTAGGGAGTAGCCATGTCGATGGAGGAGCGGAAAAAAGCCCCCCCGTTTCCTGCCCGGGGATCACACATGACCGGCCTGTCTATCTGCCAGACCCGTGTCAAATATTCTCTGGAGCGGAGATCGCCTCCCACCCGGCTTATGGGGACAGGGGAAGCCCCCTGGGGCACGCTGTCCCGCGGCGAAGCTCATCTTGGAGCCCTAATGCGTTCCGCGCTCGGCATTATGTTGAGATGAATTTTTAGGCGCCCGCAGACCACTACCACTACTTGTTTTTGATACTTGAGCACACAAGCTTACGTCTACCCAGCGCCATTACTACGACCTTAATATCGACGCTGAAGTAACATGATTGAATATTTTCTTTTTCATTAAGATTTTCGCTTTCACAGGGCGGGCGTTGAAAAATCGCCCACCCACCGGCACCTTTCATAACTTTTCACTTCGTGATCCAACGCAATTACTCACTTTCTATCGCCATCTCAAATATTCATTCGTGCTTTTCCTACTGCAAATTATAGTAATGGCCTGAACAAAACTGGTAATTAGCCCCCTACGTGTAAGGGAGGCAGTCATTTTTATAAAAGCTTCAGGTCATTATATTTCACTTTTTCATGTTTCTCAAAATATGATAGCCTAATTGATGGTTTTAATTATGTAATGGGGAAATTCTTGTGTCGCTGTTACCGGTAGTTGGATGCTTACGAGTATGCATGTGAGAAGGTGTAGGTACGTAGGTGTGTAGTCACACAGAGGTCGGGATAGGATGTCGTGTCGACAGGCGGAGTCGGGCACAGAACAAAGCTGTGCGAGCCTAACAAAGACGTCACCGGCCGTGGCTGCGACGCGGAGTTATGGCACCCATTGTGCGCAACAATACCCAACAAACGAGTTTGTATAAGCTATTAGGTACGCGCATTAATATATATTTTTTGTTCGCCCGAAAATTTAGCATTCCATTACGAGGGAGAGAAATGAAACGCCCGCCGCATGAATTATATTAAAATATATTTGAATATTTCATTTGACACCTTTTTTGCGGGCGGTATTTCGTTCAATCCCGGGCGGGGTGCGCGTAATTTTTAGCATACACCAAAGCTAAATTTTCGGTGAATAACATTCCATTTCGGATGCGAAACACGACGGGTATCAGCGTCAACACAACACTGACTGATGGCTGTGTGTTCACGTTATAAATTCTTTTTGAGTTCCGCTCGGATTTGTGATGAAGCCTTTTTGGTGTACTTTGTAGATTTACATTCGTTTATTGCTATGATTAATTCATCCATTAGCAATCTCTTCTATAACATAAGTACCTTTTCATTTACATTTAAGGCTTAGTATGTTCACCAAGTCATGCCAGTGCCAAAGTTCCAACAAAAATCTGAAAAGAAAAAACAAAACTAAGTTAAAGCAACTATCGATTAGGATTAGCCTACATAACAAAAGGTGCGTGTACATAAATAGTTTACAACAAAAGTCATTAGGGCAGCACATACTGGTAATCTTCTGTACATAATCTAAGCCCGCCCAAACCTCGATGATTAATGATTATCAGAACTTGTAAGGCAGCCATGTTCTTTTTTACTATGTGTCACTTTCCCTTTTGTGTTTGATCAATCATTTCCTTATCTATTAATGGAAAACGTGCTGTAAATATTGGTTAATTACACACAAAGTACGCATCTATAAGTAACAACAAAGAAAATTATATAATTTGATTTTTATAGTCAGATTAAAAAATGTCATTTCTAATTCTTATTTTATTGAATAACATGTGCATAGGATAAACGAAAATACACAATAAATAATAATAATTATTATTATTACACCGATACGTTACAGCGGACAAAATGTTATTAATTCCAGAATATTTTCATGCCATCAATACGCAAAACCAAAATGGAGACAACGAAAAACGTAAAATATAATTTTAGTAAAATGTAGGGTTAAATATATACGCACACGACACATTTATCATGCATGAGGTACTCGTAATTATTATGTCGCGTGTTTTGTCATTCATCGCATTTTGGCCGTGGATTTTATCAATGTTACCCACAACCCATGTTATTACACCAATGCCGGTTTACAATGCCACTGGTTATATAATGGTATTAAAGATTTTTTTTATGATATCACTCGTAATCGACTAATGACCTTAGTTGCTACTGTTTGAATGTTTGAACAAACCTCCGAATTAATGTTCTAGGTTTACTTTTAAAGCCTTGAACTTTGCTCACTGTTTTTTAAGTGCGGCCTCAGCGGAAATTGGTATAAATAGGAAACAAGTTATAAAAAATCTGGCTGACAATCTTAAGTGCTTACAATGTCAGAAGACCTCCTATATAAAAGGACTGCACAATTTGATTGAACGATTTTAACTGAACATAGTTTTTAAGCTGCCAATTACGGAAGCAATATTAATTTTCCCTTTATATTTCTTAACTCATCGGCAGCTTAAAAGCCGAACAATCGTCACAACGACATTTATATATTTTTACACGATTGCGGTATCAATTAAACACTATAAACATGGATCGACCTTCGGTACCAAGTTGTTGGAAACCAGCAATTTTATTTACGACGTGTAAGCGTTTAAGAGAAATTGCATTAATCTGAATACCCGTTTGATATCATGCACGATGTTGCAATACACTGAGTGATTTCAACATAGCTATAGGTCATAACAAACAAACGTTTACGAAGCATTTGCAGTTCAGTCACGTTGAAAATAAAGTCAAAAGTCGTTTGGTTTTCGACGCCCAAATATAGCGGACGCGTGAAGTCGAAATGTATGAAATTGTAGGACATGAATTATGGATTGTCGATATCGCTTCAAGCTGTTGCTGTATTTTTTTCGTGTTCCTGTGGCGATACCGCAACGAATTAAATTAAAAGCTCTTTTCACTTGTCATCCCTTGATGAATTTGGTATTTAGGCTCGCGCGTTCGCTGTTATTATTTTTTTACTTCGCGGTTGCGGAAAATGTTCGTGATTATTTTATTACATTACCAATATTGCAAAAGCTTGGCTTTTATACTGTTTTTTTTTCTTTGCTGTGTCTTTGTTATTGTGTTTCTGCTAACCAACTTAATTAGTAACAATTTTGAATGAGTATTTATAGAGGCATGCAAAATAAGTTAAAAGTATCCTTGGGATGATTCCCAAGCTTCTCCCTTTTATCAAAAGTAGTGTTCACGAGTTGAGTGCGGTCCTCATAGTTGTCGAAACACCTGTTTTAACCGCAGGATCCTTTGTACTTAATTGCTGCAGTAACAAAAGTTTCGCAAACAATTTTATCCACAAATAGTCTACACATAAAGTAGATCTTTTGATAACACATTTCAACGTGTACCTATCGCACATAAATAACAAACGCATATATTGGTTTAAATATTAAAACTTATTGTAATTTTCTGCCCTAAGTTTACATCTATAAGTTAATAAAAATATCCTTCGAAGATTTATGAGTTATAACGGTCCCTCTTTTTAATGCAATTGTATAGCAATCTTCTAAAAAAAATATACAACTCAATTCAGTTTCATCCAGTTAAAACCAGTTCGGGGCAGCTGACCGCATTTTTCGACCCTTTACCTTTGTACACGCAACACTGTAATCAGTACAAATGCGATGTGAGATAGCACGCCTTTCAATATTTTAGCACGCACTTTATCTGGATAAATGCGAACCAACCTTACTTCTCAGGGGATTAGTTGAGTATGGGTTCAGCCAACCGTCTTGGTAAACGCATTCGTAAACTTAATATCACTAACGATAATCTCTAATACATATTTCCGTATAAATATCAACATCAACCTCATTTCATACCTCTTAACACGCTCACCATTAAATAACTCTTCTTGAGAAGGATTTTAAAATTAAGAGACGAAATAGGACTTCTGTTAGAAGTGAAAAGTTTTGTATGATCATAAGAATATTAAAATTGTAGAAAGCCGAGGTATTAAAGAACATTTAAACTGTCATCATAATCATGTAGCTCTGTATAATCGCTATGATCTACTGCACGTCATTCACGAGAGTTTAATCCACTGCACGTAGGTGTACGCCTGAGGGCAATGTTAGAACATTCTACAATAACCGTCAATAACAGAAGTTTATATTTAGGTGCGATAGTAAATACGGAAATGGAAACACATATCAATATCGTATTTCTATTCTGGAACTCTTACATCATTACCAATCACTTTCCCCGGGTCGTAGCCAATTTTCAACAATGCCCGGTGTTTGTCCACATCGTCGTGAAAGTAAGCCCCTTCCCTGGGCCGAGATGATTTATGTTCAGCCGACGACACATGCAGCGCTGCGCCCGGCGCTCCTAAAGCTGCGATTTCATTTGGGAGCAACCAACGGGCGGGTGACGCTGTGGTTTCGACGCTTGTGTGCTAGGTTAAGAAATATCGAGTAAATCCCATGTAGAGATTACTAAAATAATTTGATTTTGTAACTTTTATTCCATTTTGAAATCTTTTTAGGACATTTTTGAGTACAACATCATCCAGATTCATGTCTGGGATAACTAGAAAACCTTATGCAGCTTCTATCAGATTTATTATGAATGTACCAAATCGTTTTTGGACGGTTACTGCTAGCAATATACACAGTGCGATTACCACGAACATAATCTTTAATAAGTTCGCAACAATCAACACAGCAGTTTCAATTAACTTTACATCAATTCTAAATACTCTCTACAAGCAGTTTAAATTAAGCATCGCCAACGTCTAGCCGCTAGCATCTCGCTTGCCTCGTGCCCTCTTTAATGCTCTTATTACGGACGGTTTAAATCTGACGGGGGGATCATGTTTTATGCATCTGAGTGTGCGATGAAACCGCTGCTGTAATATATAAAGAGCCCTCTAGGAAGGGGATTTCATGAGCTATATCGCTATACGACATTGTTTCGGAATTTTCGGCGCGACATGACCGATGAGATCGTGTGTTGTCTTGATGAAATATAAGGTCTAGGACGGGGTGAAATCTAAGGTTAGCTTGGATTATGTTTTTGCTTCGTTGCGTAATGGAATACTGAGTATAGGTATCGTGCTGTCTAAACTGTTACATCTTTTGTTATTATACAAAAAATAATCGTATGTACCAACATATAACAGATTTTTTATTCCCTTGTAACTTCATTATTTTATCCATTTTGAATGTGATGAAACTACGCGGACATGAATTAAGTAAAAAGTGCTGTTGTTGACAGCACCTTCGTATTTCACGTTTTCAATTGATTGAGTATGTAGACATGCTCTTCGAGTATGTCATTCCCATTTAACAATAACAGAACAGTACTTGAATGCGTCCCAAAACCAGCTAGTAGGATGAGGTTGTTATCAATTTCCCAAGCAACAAGTGGGCGATAATTTTGAATCCGTTGCACCAACCCTACTGCCTGACTCTTTTACATCACTTGTTAAATTCCTCTAGAACTCTTAAGATTTATGTTAGACGGTCAGAGGTTATCTATATTGATGATATTATAGTCCTTAGTACAGCTCGTTTGTCAACTCGTAACAAACTGTCGTGTTTGTCATCAGGTTCTTTCCTTTTTTTGAGTTTATGAATATTGCCGTTCTCAGAAATGGTTGGTGGTGTGATTCGCAATGTAATTCGCGATTCGTGTCTGTGTATTTCTTCGAAGTTAGCGTGTTTATCTTGTATGGCAAGCCGTTTCGCGTGTTACAGTTGAACAGAAAATAATCAGCTAAGTTTTGCTTTGTTTCAACTCCAACTGTTTCTATTTCAATTCTGAATGTAGTTGTTGTACTTTGTTACTATTTTGTTGTTTTGGATTTATACTTTTGTTCAAGTAGAGTAAAACTGATGAGTTTCACTGTAAAATATAATTTTGCATTATTTACTATATTTATCTATTGTATTAAGTTTCCATCTATTAATATAATTTTTAATCTCATTCGATGCACGCAGTTTCATCCACAAATTTGTCTTTTTACATTTCAAATAAATTACAGTTCAGTGCATCATCTAAACCGTGTATAATAGGCTTCGCATCTTCCTCGAAGAATAATGATTACAAAATGAAAAAGCCCTGCGGCGTCTTAAATTATTTTAATTGGCTTCGGTAGCGGTTTGGACCGAGTATTCACTCACAAACACACGTACATCTCATTTCACGTAATACACACTTAATATCACGCACACATGCGTACAGCTGGTAATATATCAGAATTATTAAATATCTGTAAATTTATTACAGGCGTCTACTTATGTCTCACTAATAGCCGCATGTAATTATAGAACTAAGACCAAAGCATGATCATTGCCGGTAGTAAGAAGTCTTAGGTCTGATTTGATAGATGGTTAGTTTATTTAGCTAAAAATATAATATCAAATGAGAACTTGCTGTAAATGAATTAATGTTCTCGATTAAATTACTGCCCATGTTACCTTTAATATTTATAAGCAGCAGATAAATGTCAACTAAAAATCGCAATAAATAAAAAAGCTAGAGTGCCGAATGACCATGTTCTTTCACTGATTAGTTTATATAAATGATTTACGAGGATTTTCTCAAGTTGATCAATTATGAATTAACGTTTCCAAAGTTAGATTACCATCTCTCAGCGCACTGATTTCTACAAGACTTCAGAATTCCCGACAGTCAAGAGGGATACCCAACAAGCAAAAACAATTAACAAATTGATAAGCTCAAAACAATTTTCAATTAACTCGGCGCGGGAGTGTTCGCCGTTTACAAATAACCAACATTTATCAGAAATGCCTATGCAGTTTTTAACGTCTGCCGTCAGTCAGGGTTGCCCCAAGTTTTAATTTAATCTGTTGTTTTTGTCTCTTATTAACTTGTACTGTTATCTAATTTCAGAACGGAAGCGGGGTCGGCAAACTTACACCCGGTACCAGACGCTCGAGCTGGAGAAGGAGTTCCACTTCAACCGGTACCTGACGCGGAGGAGACGGATCGAGATCGCGCATGCGCTCTGCCTCACCGAGCGCCAGATCAAGATCTGGTTCCAGAACCGCCGCATGAAGTGGAAGAAGGAGAACAAGACCAAAGGCGAGCCCGGCTCCGGGGACGAGCCGGACAACATGAGTCCGCCCACCTCGCCGCAGTAATGGCCTCTAGCTTAGTTTGCGCGGTCCAAGCTAGGGGTGGCTTGTTTCAGATTTCCTCGCCCGAATCACAAACTCCGTTCTCCGCGTTTTATTTTGTGTATACGAATTAGGTTCGATCGCTTCGAACTCAAATCTGAAACAAAACGCCTCGAGACCGAAGTTACTAGAACAGTTTAATTTGTATAAATTGTATGTTGGACTTTTCATGATAATATTACATTATAACTAATACGTAACCTAGTGATTTCGAATAAAGAGTAATGATAGTGTGAAGAGATTTTTACAGTTGTTAAGTATAAATTAATTTATAGAAACAATCTCAATACCAATAATTACCAAAAACGCAGTGTATATGATTAGTAAACTGCATCATTTATGTGATTATATAGTTGATTAATTATCATTTTCTCGGTATTAACTACTGATTTACAATCGGTCATTACGTTTGTATAAGTTCTTGGCATAGTGCTTGATACCACATGTTTCATAATATTTATTTCATAGCTACTGTAAGTATTGGCATCAATGGTATTACCATCAATTTGGTAATAAATAAAGAAGAAAATTGTGACGTCCATAATTTATTGTTTGATTCAGTATCAATCACTATGGAAGAAATTATGTAAAAGAACAAAAATATCTCTAATAATTTTGAATCACAAAACCATAAGGACCTCTTATAATTAACCATTGATAAGAAGGCAATTAGTATCCATATTGTTATTATTTAATATATTTGATGTTTTATTTCTTAATTAAGCTATCTAAATACTATTCTGTACATACATACATGATAATTTTTAGATTATATGATGTACAATTGTTTTAGTGTGAATAATTAATTATTGAGATTAATTTGGGAAACAACGATTATTCGTGGTTTGAGTTTTTTTTTGCGGTATGAGTGTTTTTGATTTGTGGATCGTCTCTTTTTTTCTATATGCGTTACTCGTAGTGGGGGAAGGCCAGTTTACAAGTGCAATGTATACGATTTTTGATGACACATATACGTAATTAATACTGATAATAAACGTCATAGGAAATCTATAATTATTGTAAAATGTTACGAGATCGAAGCTTATAATTTAGAAAATACTTAATGAGAACATAAAAGAAATATTCTTTGAACTTCTATTGTGGAAAGGTATGTCCATTCTGTGACAACATCTTGGGCACGTTCAGGAGAAATGGAATGGAAGAGAAGAACACGTATTTATAATGAAACAAAAGTTACCTTCAATATCGTAGGTGCAGAACTTAATACATTGATTTATAAATCTCTCGTGGAATGTAGGTATGAGGTTACATTTTCACAGTATACCAAAGTTAGGAAATAAACTGGGGTTTATACGAACGAATATACGTAGATACGGAGGCGCTTGACGTTTCAGGTATAACCGTAATACATCATTTTGAAAAGGTATTTTTATAAAATCATTGATTAAGAAACCCGATATACGTAAAAAAATATCTAATATATATACTCGTAACACGTTAGTTTTACGAATATTATTAATAAAAAAAATTGGCGAGTGATAGAAAGGTTGAACTTGTCAGGATTCAAGTTATACGTTTTTTCGTAATAATGTATAAAAAAGTACTATTTGTAAATTATTTTTCACATAGATTGTAATTAGTGAATGTTTTTAATAAGAACTCAGTGAGCCGGTTCTATAAATATTTTTTTCTTTTTTTTTTTTTAATTTTGTGCTGTGTTCGTTAAGTGAAATGTAAATTGTAATAATTGTATATTGTCGATATATTCAATATTTATTTATTGATTCGCTAATTAGGTTCGCTTATGTTTTCTTCTATTGCAATTGGGTGGAATATTCAATAACTGTCTGGCTGGGATGCATTTTGTTGAATTATTTTTAATTGCTCAATTCACATGTTTGTGTTTTAATTTTATTGATAGAATTAAGCAGTGTTTTAATTTGTTGTAACTTTAAAAAAGTGTACTACAATGTGTAAGGTAATCACTTTACTGTCGGTAACCCTCTTAGATGGTAATATATTCTCAGTGCAATGTTCCACATACTTTAAAATCCCTTGCCAGATAGAAAACTATGAGTACGAACTGTAAAATTTTAAAAATTAGTTGTATTTATAAATTAAGTTCTGATCTTAAGTCTGTCAAGAACTGTCCTTAAACTCAAAAATTAGGTCTGTAGAGAGACATTGGTACCTAATTTAAACGATTTTATTTACCATTTATGTCCTATCGATTCAAAATTTATGAAATATAACTATAATTAGTAACATAATAAGGTTAGGCGAGACGATATTGTCATAAATATATAAATACATGAAATTAATAAAGCATAATGATTGTACTTTGAGATTTTTATTGGTTACCTTAACTTACTTTATAAGACACATATTAGTTAAGAGCATTATGTTATTAGTTTTAAGAAAATATTATCTACTTTCAAAGTTCTAATACACTTCTAACAAGTTGTAAAAAATCGCATCTTTAAAAATCATATTGGAAAATATTGATTCAGTGATGAAAATACATTATATAATTCTTGTTAAATGGTGTAAATTTCAAATAATATGGGTAACACTAAACTACAACTAAAGCTTAAATCTTAGGTTTCACACAATACCTAAAAGGCCCTAAAAGGTCAAGGTTTAAACCAACCTAATGCAGAATACATTTCAACATAAGCTATAAAATAAAGGCTTTCTTTCAGATCGTGATTCTAGATACCATCATTATAATACGTTGGCCTAACGACAAAATAATGATTTTGCGTGATACGACCGTGCCTTCCGTGTCAGTCACGGGTGATTGGTACCACCCCCGCTCTTAAATCTCGAAATTACTTTTTTTTCTTTATTCCAAATGTTATTTATACTAGGTGTGGCTCTCTAATGAGTTTTTAATAATCTCTACGACCAATGAGCGCTGAAGGCGAAACATTATTCTCGTATGCGATCTCAACTAATGCGATTTTGACAAGTTTGAAATTGAGGCAATTATGGTTTTGCAGGGTTTTAAATGGCCTGTATTTGTCTGGTGATTTCAGAGATCGCCGGAAGTTATTATGTACTTTTGTTAATACATTAGTCTAGTAAGACGATTTTGGCTTGTGAATTGCTTTTGAACTAATTTTTGGATTAAAATCTTCAACTTGAACGATATCACAGACGTCATGTTCTGTTTGAAATATCGAAAAATTCCAATTTGCTGTCTGACATTCTATTTCATTTTCGATCTAAATAATATTATTTATCTTTTTTTATTTCTTCTTGTGGGATCAATTTCTTTATAAAATCCAATTATTGTCGACTCATTTATTCTTTTCTACTTACCAACAAAGTATAGAATATTGGCAACAATAACTATTTTTATCAACCACCAACGGATGTAAACAATCCAATTTCTTTAAACTCATCTCCCAGCAGAGCTAGACCTCTCATAGTTTATCTTTGAAAGCAATTTGTTTTGTGATAGGGATCATAGTATAATGGTAGGTGTCTCCTCTGAGGGAACGATGATAAGTGTTATTTATGAGCTTCGTCAATGTGCCATTGCACTTGCCACAGATTGGGTTCACGGTCATGTTCAGATAACACAATCATCTACATATTGCCGGCAATTGGAGCAATCACTCTAAATCTGTCGCTCGCATATTTTTATAAAATATCAATAGAATTTACCGTCTTTTGTTTAGTTTCTTAGTCTTGACTGACTGTCTCTACTTTTTCTATTCACATTTCGAATATTTTTAGCACATTATGAATCTAGCTTATCAAATAGGGAAAGGTGTACTATAGGTGGTTAAATTGATTCTTATTGTCATTATTCCATATAAGATGCTGTTTCTCTTATTGGTTTATATTTTCAATGAAATCAGTAGAATCAGTCTCATTCGTTTTAAAATGTATTTTTGGAAACTTCAAACTTACTGTTTCTTGCCAGTTGTATTTGTCAAAGGATGAATTACTTTTAATTGTTTATTTATCTAATTATTTTATGTAGTAGCCAACTAACCAGAAAGCAAATGACTAATTGGCTAACATTCAAATGTCCTACCAAACAAAAGTAAATACTTATTTGTTGGATATTATGAAATAAAAGTCCTTCGAACTTTAACTGTCCCAAGATGAAGACATAAATCATTGAAGATTTTTCACTTACGACCTTGCCTCATAACGTTCAATTTTATTGACTGCAATAAACCAAAGCAATGGTTAAATCAACGCCGCTGTATCGATATAAACACCTCGTAAATATTCACCCTCCTTCTCACACTTCAATCATTTTGGGCATGTATGAGCGGGATGGAAAAGGCGCCTCTTCATTTAGCTGTTACTGAAAATAGTTTATGAGAGCTAAGGTGTTGCAATTTATCAGATAGTTTTGGACTTTATCGCGTAGATTTTAGAGCTCGTTTTTCTTTGTGGGGTGAAATTTATAGCTTTTAAATGGGTCCTTAAATCGCAATAACGATTTGTTTATAGATACTCATGTTGTCGGCGATCCTTTGTAGAAATAATTTTAATTTATGGTCTTATGTTAAGATATAAGTCAACTTTGTAATTGGTTTCATTGGCTTTTTGACACATTTGATAACTCTTGTGACATTTAATATTGATTGATGTATCCATTTACATATTTGCTACTTAGTTTTACCTTTGTTAGTTCTATACCAAATATTTTTATAATATCTTCATATTGAAATATTCATTCAGAATTTTACCCGAACTGTCACATGCTTTTTTATGGTATTTACAGTTTCTTTCAGCATTCATTTACCATAAAATTACTAAATATGTAATATTACACTCTCTTTTAATTTTAGTTTAAAGTTTATATCAATAGATATTATCACTAGATTAAGTGTTTTGAATTTTATAAAGAAAACGGTTACAACTTATTTGACAATTCCAAATTGAAATTCAAAAATTGGCGCGCGTGCGGCTGCCATTTTGTATAAGGCGTTGCCCCCGCTCGCCCCGCCCCGCGGCGCCACACCCACGCGTCAGCCACTCGGACGCAGCCCAACTCATTTGTTATAGTGTACAGTAAACCCAACAGGTTGCTGTCGTGCCGATGTAATAGATTTTAAGGAATTTAATATTAACAAAATTGCTGCATATTTGATGCAAGACAACAAAATTGAAAATATTGGTTTTGAAACAAATTTAAATTATTTACTTGTTTTTTCATTCTGAAATATTAAGAACCTTTAAATAACAGAATAGGAAGCAGAACGGTAAAAAACGAATGAACACCAGTATATTTACGCTGATAAGGTATATTATTTTTGTACTCAAGCATTGTTTAACAATACAGAAAAGGAAACTACTCTGCAAAATATGTATGTGAATTACCTGTAGATGGCACCTTTGGGTCATTTCCAAGTAATCCATTTCAATAAAAACAAAAAAAAAACATTATTTACTCAGTATTTTAAATCATACTTAATATTTAATGAATTGATACCAAATTATTACATGAATCACCAAAACACTTAATGAAATAAAAATATTTAATACAAAGTTGTGAGCGAAACTTGTGGCCGCTAGATACACGTCAGGCGTTGCGCTCGAAGATGACACCGATAGCAGTACTACCGTCCTATTCCCTTATATGGTAAGTTATATATTTCTGTCCTTTTTAATTAGCACTTTTTGTCAGTCCGTCTTCAAGCACAACGGTCGCGGGGGAGCTGTTACGTCACTTAAGGGAAGCACGTATCAACTATACGTAGGTATATCGGTAAGTGTGTATATCTTACTATATTGTGTTGCGATCTCTTGAATTTTTTAACTCGAGCACAAATGGAATAGGTATACAAGTCTTGAAGAAAAAACCTAAAATGGAACCGTTTTTAGATGCTCATTTTGTTGTTCGTAGAATATAACTAGAATGAATGAGGATTGGTATTTCAGTAATGCCGTCATGCATTGTTAAATAAGTACCTCCCTATGTTACGAAATTGATACCCATCTAAGTGCAAAAAGGCATATTTTTAACAGTAAAGACCGCAAACGAAACCACATCACCAAGTAGAGAAATTTTCATCACAAATGAAAACATTCACATCATTACACTAACAAAACACATTTCATTACTAATAATAGATAATTCGTTTATTCCTAATAACCATAAAATCTGTATTCACACCTTCCTAACCCACATCGTTCATCACTCAATCCATTCATCATTTATCATTCGTTCCTTAATCGTTCATAAAAGAGACTGTTGGATTCAAATAAAAACAAAAGAACATCACTCTGCTATTGTAAGGAAAATAAGATCGCTTATTGAGTATAACAATCGATGTTTAATGGTGTAAAAAATATTAGCATTATAATAATAATATATATTACTAATGCAAAAAGTATTTAATGTAGACCAAAAATCAAATCCAAATCAACTTAGAAATGTTTAACTAAAATCATTTCTTAACAAAAAACAAGATGATATGTTTTTTGGTATGAATTTTACGGCATATATGATTACCTGAATATTACTCTAAATAGGCCTTCTGATGTTCTAATAGATGAAGTTGTAATGTTATACCGTAAACAGCTTGGCTATTATAAAACGATTTGTAAGGGAATCGTAGAAATATTATTGTAGGATCAATTTAACTCGTGTTGTGGTTCTGTCTATATATATTTTGAACGATACATATGGATAGCACATATAAAAAAGAAAATAGTAAATACTCAATTTATTTTCGTACTCTCTTTAAAATTGACACATTTTGATACTTACATAAAAAATTTGCCAATTTAAATTATTTTGAAATAATTGCTTATCAAGACAAAATTAATACTTTACCATGTTATCAAAATAAATAAGGTTATCTACCGTGTTTGTACCCACCTTTCTGAATTACGAGTATTTTTCAAGAAAATAGATTTGATACTACGCCGACAAACCGGACACCATAAGATCTTCAAGTAGCGTGGAAACACAAAAATATTCGCAGAACTCTAACATCTTAACGACACGCATATCATTATCATTACGAATCACACGCGAGTAATTTATCTCAACACCTTCCATCATCACATCAGACTTACCTTTCATACATTGTAATAACATAATTACTTAATTATATCCACCAATAAATAGTTCAGAGAGAATTTAAAAAAGGAATACCACTGTCAATGATGCATTCACGTGTCTTAATTAATGTAGTTAGATGACCTATCTCAGAGCAATAGATAAATTACTCTCAGACATTTAAATTAGTTAATGTTAATAAGACGTAGCTATCGATTTGGTATTGAATTTGTTTTAAAACTAGTGGCTCATACCCACTCATACACACTAGATTTAGAACAAAAGTGTGTGATTATTTTGTCAAAATAATAATAATAAAAGGTACAGTAAAAAAGGTTTGGTGTTATCTAAAAATTACAAAATTACATGGTAAGTTCAGAGGCATAGAATAATTTACATCGATCGCAAAGTAAATAATAATCCTTTCCTTCATGCATTTAAATTCGATTATTTAAACTAAGTAAAATCTTATAAAATTCAATTTTATTGAATACTGTTTTTTACGCAATAAAACTTTTAAATTACTCTGTTTCGTATTAAAATACTGACTACGCAACTAATTAAAATACTTAGGGGTAAAGACAACTGTTACGTTGAAATTAAATGAATAAAAGAACATGTAACACGTACAAGCTAACAAATTCCATTATACTAATCATAATCATATGTTTTAACCCTAAACCGATCGACATCGAGCAATTAATACCCGTTACTCATAAACTCATTACATGAATTATTAATAAATTAACACAACTTGTGCTAAACACAACGTTGTATCATTAAAAAACTAATTAGCAACTAATGAAAGCTTTGACCTTATTATTGATTAGTAATTGAAGTATTTATATCTGACTCCAATTTGTAAGTATTTATATAGGATTGCTAATGTCACTTCCGAAGCGCTTGTCAATTTGTTTGTCATGCTGCCAAGTTTTCTGTTTAATTACCTGTTTGATATTTTATACGGCTAAACGACTTCTCGGTACTTATAAATGAGTTGGGAAAGAAAAAGTTTGGTTTGGTTTTAGTCAGGTAGTGTTACAGCCGGCGGGTGTTACGGGAATAGATGCCGACGGTGAAATGTAACATCGAAAGAAGGGATGAAAAAAATAATATATTTTTGATATTTTCTAGTTAAAAGATGGCATTTTTGACGAGGAAAATTTCGGAAGAGGTACTGTAATTGCGTTTCGATCCGATTTTCCTCAATAAATTATGAAATTTTCTTTTAACTGCCAACAACAAATCTATGAATACTATATACTATGAACTACTAATAAAACATATTGTTATTTTATAATTTAATTATTAATACCTAAACAAACATTGGTCTAGTTAATTACATTTAACTAACTTAATTAATAATACACGGTGGTTGAATGTTTCATTGCGCAGTGTATCTTTTGTTAATTTAAAATTATTTTCAATATTTAACCATAGGTACATAAAATGATTCTTTCGATCGCATGAAACATGCACCAATGGATAAAGATTAAATTACTTATGTAAATTGGTTATAATCTTAAACCTTACTCTTACGTAAACAGTTATTTACTTATATAATTTCAACAAATCGTACAAGCCGGTTAACGGAATACATAAGCAGAGATTAAAAAAGTTAAATTTAAACATCCGATGAAGATTTGAAATAATCCAAACAAAAGTTCATTCAAAACAAGTTTTGTAACACATGCAAAAACACACACACATGTAAACTAAACGTATAATCGCACCATATGTCATCCGCAGCAGTTTTACAAACACTAATAATCTTTAAATATAATGTTATTTAACGGTATCCATTGAATGATTGATGATTGCGCCCCGTAAATCGACACTGTGTTCCTCTGTGTTCAAACCGCTTGTGTTTTGTTCTAGATATTTTGTACGGAGTCAGTTTCTTGTGTAGTTGGAATACAATAGTCGGTGTTGTTGTCGGCTCAAGGTTGGTTCACACCATTTGCATAGGCATCCCGCGATGCGAAGTGTGTAGTCACGATCTCTTGATGTCATCTTAAGTTGAGCAAAATGCACTTTCTAATTTCTGGTGTTCTTTGTTTGTTTTGCAGATTGCAAGTTTAGTATTTTATCCTCTTATACTTGATAACACATTGTAAAGAAAAATTACCAACGTTTTTTTGAGAAATACATAAGTGAGGTCAATTAAAATTGGTTGAGCCACCAATTAAAAACTTCACTGCGACCATATTATTACATACCCGTAAACAGTTCAGTGATATAGGTATCTCTTCACATAACTAATGTAGCTACCATGTTGAACATGTGACACTATAGGTACCAGGTACCTATTTTATCTTTGACAAAGCCACAGATGTTTAATGCATAGGTAACAGGTGCAGTTTACAAGCTCTTTGCATATGGGGAGTTAAGGTATCGTGTGTTAGAATATTGTAAAAATTCATCATTGTGAAACACTTTTTTTTACATTTATTTTTTTAAACTTTTTATGTTAACTTACCATACTCAAACCAGTCTCCTAAACCCGAGGTTTTATAAAATATTTTTTCAAGCAGGCATTCTCATCATTGTTTTCAGTGATCAAATTGTATAAATATAAATATTCAGTGATGTGTATTATCTCAGTGATGAACATGAGGTTCGCTTAATGAAATTAGTTAAAAAATACATAAACTAAATACTATACATAAACAATTTTGATTATACGATATAGTCTTGTTCTTCAAATTTAGATTCAAGTAAGCTTGAAAATATAAAAAATCCTATAAAATGTTCTGAAAAATTTTAGATCTCGTTCAATGAAATTCCGTTCTTGTACTCAAGACTAGATATTTTATATAATTTAGTTCTTAACCAACCACAAAGCATTACAGTACGCAGCAAGTCTGTCGAACATCCTCATGTTAATATCCGGTCCGGATCCTCTCATTGCGTTCCAAGATTCATCTCTACCTACACTCATACATAGCTCCACTTTATCATAAATACAAAAGTTTGTGAGTATGTTTGTTACAATATCACTCTAAAACTACCGATTAGATTTTGATGTAATTTTGCACAAAGGTAGTCAAAGATCTGGATTAAAACATAGAATACTTTTTGTCTTTATAAGTCTTTGGAAATGAGAAATAGGCAAGTAAAACCGCAAAGCGCAACTAGTGCATTATAAATCTTCTTGTATTCTAGATACCACAGATTATTTAATAGCTGTGATCGTTACCTGATAGGAATCAGAGCATATTCCCTTTGTTACGCTACTGCAGAGGTTTATTAGTCTGAATCTGATAGGTATTAAACAATTGCCAATCAAGTGTAGCAAGAATAGTTTGTATTGGAAGCGTGATGGGTAAATAGCGATAGTATCACTAAAACTATAAGGTAAGAGTGTGAATTATTTATATTATAGGTTAGTATTATAAGTCATAGTGTAATAATTATACACCTAGTTAAGTAAATATCAAGAGCAAGATAGTTTTTCTGTCTAATTACAGGCTGTCTTACTATGTGTGTAATTATTGTCTCATACTATAATTTTCATATTTACTCCTTTATTTTTGTAAGTAAGTTTGAGGTTTAATATCGCATCTATTATAATAATATGTTTTGACCATACCTCTTAATCTTCACTCAAACTCATCAAATTGTCTGTTTTCTCTTTCACTTACCTCTCATGTTTCAGACGAAGGCACATCAAACTGCAACAATTTATAGAGACCTAGTAATATGACGGGATTATCAAAATCTTTTCTTGCTTAAAAAATATTTTTCTTTTAAAACTTCCAAATAAATAACCAATTTACTTAGTAGAAAAACCTTTACGTAACGGTTACCTAGAGAATAACGATGTAAATCCCTTATTGCACGGTCCGTAGTCGCAGTAAGTTATGTTAGACGGCGTGCTGTGAGCAGCGTGTGGCATTCAATAAAGATAATCCGCGGATACCAGCTGGCGAGCGTAATCATAGTAGGATAGATAATGTGTAGGTGTAGGATTCTTGGTGGTTTGGTTATGGAAGAATTGATGCAGAAAAAAATACGTATTGAAATAACATTTCTTTTTACGGATTTGTCGCGGTTTACTTTAAATTGTAGGTCCCGAGGACGCGAAAAGTAGTTTTATTTCGTATCTAACATTCGCATATACCTTGGTGACGTATTCTGTTGTGAGGTTCAGAAAGTGTGTGTGACTTTTGATGTTGCTGCACTTTGATTGAAACTTTGCTCTTGTTACTAAAATGCTCGATCTTTCTTTATTATCAGGATATGCTTGACCTGTTCTACTGGTCTGTTTGAGCAGACGACAAAACAAAGAGCAAGCGGGTGGAGCACATGACGCGCAAGAGCAGTCGGCAGTTAGAGCAATCGGTGTACTTTGGTCAGTGACATATTTCCTGTTTTAGATAAAAATATTTCTCCTCCCATTGCAGTAAAAAAGTTAGTTTGGAAGTCTATTTGTAAGTTACTTTAAAGAAAGCTTAAGATTGTCTACAATATCACAAAAAATACAATTACCGTAATATGTTACAAAGGCTCTTACGTCATCATTTAATTAGGTGTTAAAAAGATTAATATGTACGATTATTTATATAGAAGCAGTGTTTATTTTGTTACGAATTAATTAATGTACACTTATTTATTTTCATTTTACGTGCTATTGGGTTTTAAAACTTACGAGGCTTGAAGATTTTGGTATGAAAATTTAAGACATTTTTTTTTACTTTTTCAGCCGGTATGATTTATGGAAGGTTTTTCACAAATATATAGATACTGTCTTCCAGCTATTTAAAATGAAAATTGTTGTGTCGAATCTTCTTAACTTCGATTCAATTTTTATGAAATTAATGTCAAGCTAAAGAATTACATTTGAGATGTATAACTGGCTTTAGCGAGAAGCGTATTTTGATTTAGATATTATGAACACAATATGTACAAGATTCTTTATTATTTTTTGCTGTTCCTCGCTCCGCCTCCTCTTTGCTTCTCTTAAAGCTTTCGTCGCTACAATAATACGGTGTTCCGATTTCTCTAATATCACTGCGTGTCTACGAACGAGCTCAGCGGGGTTTCCTCATATTTTTGTTGCCCCACATTTTGTTTATTTCCTTTGAAACTTTGGACCGAGAGCAAAAAGAAATGAAACGAGAATTTAAATAAAATAATTGAGTTTAAGGCTTCCTGCTTATTTTTGGAATGAGTTTTTGTTTTTAATATTATTATACTTACATTTGGTCTTTGTTTTTTTTTTGTACCTTGATACTTACATTTTATATGATTTCATCTGAATTAGCTGCAAAAGGCGGTTGCGCCATATTTTTTTATAACTCTGTTATATATTATGTTCATGTATTTACCTACAAGGAAAAATAATTCATCGGTACAGGTATTAAGCAGATCAGAATTTTAGAGGTCAAACCGGCTAGACATCCAATATTTCCGTTTGAATCCATTTCTAGTCCATTGACCTTTCCTGATCAGTCATCTACTACCTAAATGATAAATAATCGTCCAAAGTTTTTGGGAGAAAGCCTTTTATCCAAAAATAATGAAGAGAAGACACCAATTGATAACTAAACTTGTCATAAAGATACCAATCCGAAAACCAAACTTAACCCCAAAACATTTTCACTCAACACTTGCGAAGAAAACTTGACAACAGTATATAAGGGAATGGCCGACAAGCTACCAGACAAAGGGGCCGGATATATGATGAATGCTAACTTTCTGTAAATCCTGCCTCCAATACATATACGCCACGTATCTACTAATGAAATTATCTGTCTTCGTTGAAGGAACCCTCGTGATTAACGGCCCCTGTGAAATGGTGGGGAATGAATTCGAAGCTACGAATTTGATTTTGCATATCATAAATTAATTTTGGGTTGGTTAGGAGTGGATTTTAGACTCTAGGTTTTAATTTTAGGTGACATTTACTTAGCTACATGATCAGATTAGATAGTTTGAATTTTAAATATTATATAAAGTCCCTCCTAAGAAGTCGTCCTTATCATAGAAATGTGATCCAAAAAAATGTGCGCCAATGTCGCATGTCTCATTTGGAATCTCCAAATTCTGTTGCAATACCGAATCTTGTTTCTTCGATTATCCAAAGAAATCCAGCTATTTCAAAATTTATAAACTCAGACAACTCTACGTTTAATACTGATTGATATCCAATCAGTGCAACCTGCCATTACCTGTTATCTCTATATTTATTATCGATTAAGTGTTGCATCAAATTGGCGCTAAATTGAACTTGGTTGGACAGGTTCATAAACGTCACTTTATATGCAGTCTGTACATTTATCTTCATGCAATGTCTATGAAGCTATCGGCGAATCATCGTCTCATATTATAACTGTCTTGCAATTGATCGAGATTAAAAGTTCCATTATGTTTATTTTCATCATCGTAAGCCTTGGACTACCCACTGCTGGGCCCTCCTTTCAATATACTTATCTTCTCTCTTGTAAGTTTAATGTATCTGATTACAAGAATCTTAGATCACCTGACCATTACAGACATCGTAGACCATCATTTTGGCCAGGTTGAGGTGGTAGGATCTATAAAACATGTTACAACTAATATCATCAAATATAACTTTTTGTTGTATCAAGATTTGAATGTAACAGCGTTGATGTCACCAACGACGACATTAATGCTATGAGTGAGTGTGTTATTACTGTCAATTTTGAATATTTTTAGCTACTGATCGTGTAGGGCCGTTTTTTTGTCAATTTGTTCCTTTCAACTGCTACTGGTACTTTTTTCGGAAGTCTATTTATACAGGCTGTTTTTATCTCTACCTTTTTTCCGTCTTCCAATACGTACATGGTATGAGTAGAAATCTAGTAACTTTAATTTTACCAAATGAAAATTTATCCTGTAGTTTTCAAACCTATTTAAAGAACTTTATAATTACCCCAACCTAAAAAACTGAAAGGAAAAATTTAATGAATAAGACACGAAAGTAAAATATCAGCTTTATTTACAGTTCATTTGGAAATAATATTTGAACTTTTACTTTGCTAAGCTGCAGTGTGGGTAGTATCGAATTGTCGTCACAATAACCGTTATCTAGTGTTGTGCTGTTGCCCACATTATGTAGATGTATTCACTCGATATTCCGAACCTGCGTCATTGGGTCTCCCGTAATATTCATCCTTAGTACAGTATTCAGAAGGCGTTGAGGTTCAAGTTAAACTGGTGAGATGAGTTCGGTTTGAGGTGAGCGGTGCTATTGTTGTCGTCCATTGATTAATGTCATAGTTTATCCACGATATGACAACAATAGCGTCTTGCCCGAATACCTTAATGCGTTCTGCCTATAGGTTTTATTTACCCTTCCCTTGTTTCTGTTTACATGGTGTTTCTTTATTATATGTATTAATGTATTTTTCTTTATTGCAGGCGATGCTGTGACGAGCTCCCGTGATCTGAAAAGATGAATAATAAGTGAATTATTTGCAATGAATTTTGAATTTGGATTGATGAGGTTCATTAATTTTGTTTTATTCACAAATGTAATGGGAGACATCAAATCTTATTCTACTGTTGTGAAGCAGTAGCATTATTTAATTTTAAATAATAATCATTAGAGCATGAGAAAATGCGAATTCAATTGTATCAGAAATTTGACAAATAAGCTTTATAATTACAACGTGACAAAAACTTTAACATATGCAGTCATTACAGGAAGAAACATGTCTTGTCAGGTTTATAAATAACTGTACAATTATTTAATGTAGATATTCGGTTTTTTTATGATCGGAAGCTGTTGTGCCAAAATACCCTTCTCAGTTTAAGATTAATCTAAGATTCTCTTCTTTTTTTAAGGTTGTTTGCTCCTAGCTGGTGACCAACACGCTAAGTAATATTTATTTATTTATTTATTTAAAAAAAATACATAATTGAACTTATACATAAAATATCGCCAAACTGTACAGCAGTTTGTTGGCGATAATAGCGCTCTTTAGTAACAAAATTATTTAGCAATTGTGTATCTATTATAATACACTTCTCATCAAAAAAATCGAAACACCTCGCAGTTTATGATTTGACAAGGATTATCAGAAAAATGTGCATATTTAGGAATAAATATAAAATGTTATTTAATAGTGAGTAGTATGAGGTTTTTAAATCCTAATGTTAATGTTCTAAATTCAAATTAAGTCTTCATAGGTTTCGTATTTTGTATAATGAGTAATTTTTACCCTGTATGGAATTTGAAGGAAATGGGTAAAACAACACGCGTAAATGAAAAAAAAGTAAGAAACGTTTATTTAATAACTTGTATTCCCTCCGCGAGCTCTTATTACTGCTTCCATACGGTTCTTCATCGATTGGATGAGAGTCACGATCACATGTTGTGGTATATTATCCCATTCCTCTTGGATTGCATTTTGCAGCTGGCTAAGTGTTTCTGGGGCTGGATCTCTTGCTCGAATTCGTCTCTTTAATTCATCCCATAGATGTTCAATGGTATTCATGTCCGGGCTTCTTGCTGGCCATACCATAATGGAGATACCGACTTCGGTAAGATAATCTCGTACGACGCCCGCGGTGTGAGCTCTAGCATTGTCGTGCATGAATATGAAGTCGTTGCCAATAAAATGTGCATAGGGCATCACATGAGGTTCAAGACACTGTTCGATGTACCGATGAGAGTTTAGTGCAGGCAGCCGTGGCCCAGATACAAAGGCAAGTTCTGTCTTACCGTCGGCGCTGATTCCTCCCCAAACCGTCAACGAACCGCCACCATAGCTGATCTTTTCTTCAATGCAGCATTGTGCTAAGCGTTCTCCATCTCTTCTGTAGACCTTGTTCCTTCCGTCGTTACCATACAGCATAATTTTACACTCATAAGAAAACAGTACTTTGCTCCACTGAAGGTATGACCAAGTTAGGTGCTCGCGTGCAAAGTTAAGGCGCGCTCTTCGATGGTCTGCAGTTAATTTCAGCCCATTCGCTGGCTTATGCGGTGCCAATCCGCGTTCCTTCAACCTTCTTCTTATTGTAGAGTCACTTACAGCTACTCTTAGTACAACGCGAAGCTGCTGCTGCAGTTGAAAAGCGTTAAGGCGTCGATTTCGTAAAGAAGTTGTTACAATAAATCGATCATCTCGCTCAGAAGTGACCCGATTCCTGCCAGATCCTGAACGGCGCGTGAACGAACCAGTCTCCCGATAGCGTTTGTAGACTCTATGAACAGATGATAAGCTTAGATGCAATCTTGCAGCCACAACACGCTGACTAAGTCCAGAATCAAGCAATGCCACCACTTGGGCGGCTTCTGCGGGCGAAGTATCCATATGTTTTAGAAAAAAAAGTTTTTTCAGACGTCCCAAAGTCACAGTAAATGAAATAAGAAACAAAAAGTTTAAAGACAAGCGCTAATTTTTAGTTTTTAAACGAGAAACGTACTCCAACCCTAAATACACATTTGTCTCAAAACAGTGATTAATTTCATTTATAGGATAAACAAATGAAATTCTAATTTCGAATTATGATTTTTTTCTTCTTACTGTATGACCAAACTGCCAGCTACACAATAATGTTTTTTTTTTCATAGAATTAATTCTCTTTTGTAAAAAAATAGGACAAAAACAATAAAAACGAAAGTGTTTCGATTTTTTTGATGAGAAGTGTATATATGTAACAATATATATATATGTGTAACACTTATTATTCTTTCTGACTTATTATTATTCATATTATATCTATAACACTTATTTATTATGACATATGTTTAATATACATACATCTAATATACTTATTTGTACTATAACTATCTTATTTTCTTATATGTGTTTGATAATTGGGAGTTCTGACCTCAGATATTAAATAATAATAATAATCCAGCCTATAAACGTCCCACTGCTGGGCACAGGCCTCCTCCCATACAGGGAAGGCACGAGCATTGATCACCACGCTTGCTCACTGCGGATTGATTAATGCGGAGATATTAAATAAAAGAAAAAAATCATTTTAAATCTTGTTTAAAATTTGAAACGCCCTGTACACAAGAGGTGTCACTCACACAATTTGACGAATGGCATCGCATCGTACCATTATATGCAAATGTTCACCAGCGTGTACCAACAGGCCTCAATCGCGATAAAACACTGATCACCATCTAAATACCACGCCACTGGTTTTCATGATGAATTACTTGACACTTTTAGGAAATATTCAAAAATTCGTGGAACTTTTTTATTTATTTAAGTAAGTTCTCTTTCTTTGTGTGTTCGTAAGTTTAATGCACTGAAAGTATGAAAATACACGGAGATTGACAGATTATTAATATTTGTCTTGGATTCAATTGGAAATTGATTTGACGAATGAATGATGTATTAGGAATGAAGATCAGTCAACTTTTATCCACAAAATTTTGTTCTCTGAAAGATTTTATTTGCTTGCTTAGTTAATCTTTTTTGATGCGTGTATTATATATTTTTCTATAAGTAGCAACAGTACCACGTTCCAGTCGATGGCACTGATAGCAGCTCTTTTATTGCAATTTTATTAAACCACCTCAGTCCATATAAAGCGTGCATAGGAGAAAAAAAGCTTTTGTCAAAAGAGGTTTTTTCCTCTTACCATTCTATGGCCATTGACTTCTTTTGGAATATCCTGAGGCCTACGGTGTAGGCGTTCAATGTCACATTCTGCGGTGAGTTGAGCTAAAGATCACTTCGATTGATAGTGATGCCCACCGCCTACAAGTTTTGCTATATGCTATTTCCTTATCTTCCATTTTGCGCAATATGGACAGCAACTAATGGGCTTTGTGGTTTTGATAACTCTGAAAAGATTGTACCTACTAATGCTAGACAGTTGCTTTTTCAAAATAAAAAATTCTTGATGATCCTTAAAGTTTCTAAGGAGCCGAAAGAAAATGCAAAATTCAACTTAAGTGCTGAACTAATAATTTTAAGTTAATAAAGCAAACAGCAAAGACAAAGAGAATTAATCCCCCTTTCTTGATGGAAACAGAAAAACTACCTTCTCAGATTTAATTTGAAAATTTTGTATACCATATAAAACATGTACTTTTACGAACAATCAGAGAAGTAAACAAGTCTCCGTTAAATTCTTCAACTTGAAATTTTTGATCCACCATCTTCCCGATCTCAGAAACAGGTATGTGTCATGGCGGCGATGACGTATTTACTTCAGCGAGGGAGCGGCGCTCGCGGTGACACATCACACGTGGGGCGGACGCTGCAGGCGCGGCGTTGATAACCGATCGGTTTGTTTATCAATAATAAATACAACTATTGAAGGTAAGGTTCGGATTTATTTACCCCCGAACACTCGACTCAATTTAACTTTACGATATTCTTAAATATCGATAGTCGCTTCTTTGCATCGTCAAATGAAAGAGATGGAAGGATGTTGACGGCGACTTAAATCTAAGTGTCGTTTAAGATTTTAACCATTAGAATGATATATAGGATGAAATAAAGTAATGCAGCTGGAATTGAGATATTTTAGATTTATATTAGGTATGTCGTTTTAAGATTTATATCGTCATGTGTGGGTTTTTGGGTAGGATATTGAATGTTGATGATGATATCAAATCTGAGTTTAAATATAGGTTTGATTATCCAATACATATTTCATCTCAATTAAACCTTAGTTTTTTTTGCTGGCCGCAGTACATACATACTTAGTTTGTTATTTATGGGACTTGAATTAAAAATAAGAAGAGTAGTTTGTTCATCAGGACAATATTATTTACGATCGTATAACGAAAGTGTAAAAGTAATAGATCCACTTAATTGAGTTGTCCAAAAACCTTTTATACTATCAAGGAAATGGTGAAACTAATGATTACGAGATAATGCGTAAGAAATGGACGATGGAAGGAACGCTTTCCTACGTCTATTCTGAAAAAGCGAAAAAAGGATCTGTGATGGAGAGACGAAAAAAAAGACCGAATTTCGTCTCAGGAGAGTAAGACTGCAGAACCTGAGTGTTATCAACCGAAGAAGAAGGTAATATCCAACAAAGTAATCCACTTGAAATTAGAACTAAACCCAAAACAATTACGGATTGTTTTCCCTTGATGAGATTAACGTTTTAGAAAGATACTTGGCAACAAATAAAAACGAGATATCCGTGACTAGTGAGAAAGGAACGGAAGTACAAAAAGAGTGAGACAAAAATATGGCATTTTGATTAATACGTAGCCATTGCTCAGAGCGGGCTGTGTACCATTGCTAAGTAATGACCACTCCATAAAGACATGGTTAAGGTTAAAAGAAAATTACTTTATCAACGCCTTGTTTTAAATAAATATCCTGTTTCAGGAAATATTATTGTTGTTTCCAATACAAGAAATTGAGATGTTAGTGAGATGTTAAGATTCGGCCGCCTTATTGATAGCTACACAAATGATGTATTATGATTCTCGTTTATTTTGTTTGGAACTTTTGTTTCGAACGTTTTATTTGAAACATGGCGGGTTAATTTTATTGCTGCTATTAATTACGCGATTGTGAATAGATAACGTTAATTAAAATGTGTTTATTGTAGTAATAAATAATATTATTGCTTGTTTTTTTAGGTAATAGATGTTGCGTTTAATGTTTGCTGTTATTTAATTGATGAGAGTTCCATAAAACGTTTAATGTATTTACACGTGTTTTTATTAAATTAGTGTTATTATATAAAATTATGTTTTAATATTTTAGGCAGTAGACATTTTTGCTAATATAATAATTTACATATTATGAATACCTTATAAATGACTCTCAAAGGAAAGTTTGGTGTCATCATTAGTCGAATAAATTTCAGAAATATAAAGTAAGATAGGAAGCCCCATAATCCTTCAAACAAAAACTAAATAAAGAAGGATATTAAAACGCAATAAAAAACCACTTAATATACTAAGCGGGGACAAAAAAAACGTCTCAATGTAACTCGTGAGCCTATGACATTCCCATTGGTTAAAAAGGGTTAAGACAACTGTCAGATTGGCCGTTCACCAAAGGAATGAGTAATAGTTTAAGATAATCTGTGACAGATCCGTCTTACTAAAAAAGCCGACGTTTGACACAGATAAATATTATTCAGCCATATTCCAACCTTGGATTTTGTTCCTGATTTAATTACCTGAATTCTCACAATGTGAGGCTTTGTTTTTTTTCTGATTTTTATATGATAATTTAAGGAATCTTTTTTTGCGGTCTTGATTATTTTGTTGGTGAGTCTTGTGTGCACCTATAAAGCTGTTTGTAGGTTGATATTGTGCTTTTTTTTGCATTTCTCCTTTATAGGTTACATCTTTACTGCATCCTTTATTTTAATGTCATAGATACAGATACATTAGTAACTTTCGTCCATGTGTTTTATTTCAGAGTACCTACCAATTTTTTTTAACCTTAAATTAGCGTCTTATAGCTTTATCAATACCCGCTTTTTGTTTATTTTCTTTACAACATGTAGTAACAGGAATGCCGTCGCAACTTTCTTAGTTCCCTAGAGAGATATGTTAGCAGTCTCCTCTTACTAAAGGCTCGGAGATAATTACACATGCCGTACGATGCAGGTGTAAACTGCAAGTAATTGAACGCCAATGTCGCTAATTATAGTCTACATTGTAATGAAAATAGTAAAATGGATGAAGTATCGAAGTAAATAGTGGATAGTAAACATTATTATTTGTCAAAATCAAAAATCTTAAAAAAAAAATTGGTAAAATTCATAAGTTGCTTAAGTTTGATATAGGTAGAAGAATTTTTTATATGGGGCCCACAGTAACCAGACAATAAAGAAAAAATATAAAGACATAATGAAGGTTAAATAATTCTGTACTGAAGTGAAACTAAATATTTATGTTATTAACTTGCTCAATCATGCGCATAAAAAATTGTTCTGTTCCGTTTTATATTAATCATCGTTAATTTAAGATCGTTTAGTCAAGCAGAAGGATACAAGTTTCTCGTCTGAATCATCACAGAATTCATTGAATTCACAGTCAATATTCTTAACCGATCCGTAGGTACATGGTTTTCCCTGTAGAGACGGATTTGGCATAAATCGAAATAAATAAATCTAGGTAGTGAAAAATAGCTTGGAATGAATTTGCTAAAAAAGACAATTAATAATTAAAAAAAAAACTTCAATACAACTCATTTGCTTAAAAAAAAGGCTTAGTTTCTTTGAACGCTCTTATCTCTGAACCTACCAGACGAATTTGAAAAAAACTTTATCCTAATTTGATAGCAAAATTACCGAAAAAGGTTCAAAAACTATTTAGCATCAGCTTATTTGTCTGAAGAACAGTGCAAGGCCATATACACAAAAAAAAAACTAAAACTCGCTCAAAAATAAAAAATACTTTGAAATTGTAACTGTAAGTAGTAGAGAAGGGTTCAGTAGGATAATCAATTACGTGTGTAGGTAAGGCCACAGGCAGTTAGGTACAATGGTCTCGCCATTACCAACTAATTCCTTGTCATTTGCCTGCGGCTCTGCGACGGTCAACCGATTGTGTACTCGCTATGTGCTGTGATTCTACTTTGATGACTTCGACTACCGGTGGCTTATGTAATGTGAAATAGCGAATTTAACTCTTTGAGAAAGACAATTTTTGAGTAATAAATAAAATATAATTGGTGGATGTGGGGCTGCTGATTTCCATAAATATGTAGATATTAGACTCAGTCATTTCCGTCCCACTGCAGGGCTAAGGTCTCTTCCTACCATTTCTCTCTAGACAGGGCTGTAGTGCACAGTTCCTTAGGTTTCAGCGACATTTTTCACAAAACCCACCTTGATGAGAATCTGAACTGTACTCGTTATAACTATAAACCTAAACTAATTCAATTAATACATAGTAAATAGTTGTGCATAAGGAAATATGGCACCATGTTCTTTTTTCGATCGGTCTATAAATAGATTCAACATAACGAAGTTGTCGCCTGAACTTTAAAGACCAACATTAGTCAATCTAAACAAAGCAGTAGGCGTCAAACTATTCTTAGCTATAGATCAGGTAGGTATATTATTTGTACTAAGTTCAATCGGTAACCGGTTTGTGAGCAGGTGACCACTTAATGGTAAGTTAGAATTAAGATCAAACTAAATTGAGTGGGTAGACAATAGCTGCTAGCAAAGTATATTGAGACAAGACTAAACTCTTGGGTCTGAGATGACAAGGATGACGTGAATAGAAGCTATAAACGCATTGCGCTCAAACTAATAATTGGGAACAAGACAAGATAATGATGACCAAACTTTTCTATTTTTGGTACATCTACCACTGGGTTATAAAATGGACATTCTTAGTAATGTACTACGTCTAAAGTTTTCCTTTTTTTCCTCTTTTCTGAAGGTGGATGTTTTTTTTTTTCACTACAATTTTAAGTAGTTTATAGGACTATATTTATAACATAAAATGTATTTATAGTTTGAACTAATTTATTTACTTCAAGAACATTTATTTTTATCTCATAATTTATGTGTAAATGTACAGTGCAAGAAATATGCGTACCTGTCTTGCAGATGCGATGTAACATAATATAGTTAGCAATACGTACATTAATTATGTATGTATTTTATCTAGAATTGGTCTCTATAAGGAGTAAAAATATAGCTAAGTTACAAGCTTTATTTATGTGTAACTGCAAAAAAATATTCTGTCTTTTTTATAATCTAGATACATTTCTTGTAAGTATATACCACATTTTTCAAATGCTATTGTAGACATGTACATGACAGTTTCATATTTCTTCAAGCTTTTATCAGGGTTTACTTATGGAAAATAAAAATGTACAAGTAGGTACGCAAGTCCCATAGCAAAACATATACATCAGGTATAAATAAATAATTAAAAAATGCAATAAGCACTGTTACTAGTCAGGTTAATTCACAATAATAGTTCCCTCTATAGGCTTTATTTAATTTCTCAAAAATTTACCCCATGCTTCAGAGACAAAATATGTAAGTACCATACCTAATATAAAATTATTTATTTTTTATTTAATATAGTAGTAATTTCAAAATTAAATCCTTGATCTAATTACATGAAATCCACAGCAACAGTAGTTGTACGGCAGCAAGACAATCGATTATGTACGGTGGCTAGCACTTAGATGGAATGGTCGCGCCATTACTGGATAATCCCGACCATTTGCGTACGAGTACAAGACATTCCACAGAGCGTTCCTTTGAGGGTCAAGGTTTGGTTGAGATTGTATCACTGGTGTAGGTGTCATGTAATTGTTGAAATGTACAGGTAGAGATAAGGGTTTTGATACTGCAAATAGTTTTAAAATAAGCATAAGTATTTGTTTGCTATGAAATGTAAATAAATATATTTTTACATATTTGACGATTAATGCGTCTTAGAAAATCAATTTAATGCGTACCTATATTATACCTACCAGGTTTATTGTAAGCTACAAGAGACCAACTATTTGTATAAAAATAAAACAAAAATAATTTTGTTGAGCTCGTCTGCTACTTTGTCACCTTCATTCGACTACAATCCATCAAACTCATTGGAATTTGCGTAAGAAAAACAAAAGAACAAAGCAAAGAAATCTCAGATCCGCGGAGGCGTCTCGCCTCCATCAATCACGGCCAATATTTGCTATTGGCCGTAATCTGTGTGCCCAAACTCTACACTCGAGGGACACACACACTATGTGACAAAAATCGACTCTCACGGAAATTATATTGATATTCAATACACAATAAATGGGCCCTGTCAAAAACTTGCTGTTCGCTCCTACGGTCATCCCTAAGCTATCTGTGTCATTTGCTATTGGAAACGCAGCGTCTATCCGTCTCTTTTCTGCACTATACATCTCGTAAGATAGAGTGAGATAACCATGTATAGTGGGTTTAGCTCGCCTTTGTCACGAGGACTGAACTAATTTTTCATCGTAGGGCCCACGACAGTTACAAATGCGGCCCGAACTGTCTCCTTCTTCAATAATACTTTTTATATTTTTTAAGGGTACTTCGCCCTCCATCGAAGGATTTTCATCTGGACGCTTAGGGAAAAAAATTGGAAGAAGCTTAGAATGCAATTTGTTTGTTTAAACTCTTTAATACCGCCTTAATTAGAAAAAACAAAGCCAATTTTTCGAATGTTTGAATTTGACAAATACCGGTTTTGTTGAAGTATCGAAAATGTTTAAAAAGCAATTCATTTGGATGTCTGTTAGTTTTTGCGTTTACGAAATCCAAAATAATATTATTGCAATGAAATAAATGCTATTCACAATAAAAATGGAATATAAATGCAGCTTTTAATTAATGTAAAATACATGACTGTATGGCGCGTGTCTAAGTTAAGCAGTTACTTTTAAGGCATTGAGAAATATCTATTTGAACCTCACTTTTGCACCACCGATTATACTACATGATGGGTTATTCGTATTTAAATGATTTTACTTAGTAACTTTGATTTTGCTATACTGTATATTTTTGACCTAATTCTGTTCTTCTTACTCTACAAATCTCATCACAAAATGGACATATAAAGCTGAAGTTGAACTTTTATAACGACCTAAAAAAAAATGCGTCACGAAATCAGAACAACAAAAACAAAACACGATTGCTATCCCAAATCCATCGATGAACAGACGCAAACGTCTCAGGGTACCAAAACACCCTTCGCATTATAATTCGGCACCCCATCAGATGAACTGCGCGCGCTCGATCAATCACTGACGGATCTGTCATGTTCGGTTTATGAGAAAAATTGTTAGGATGCGTCCAAGATTCCCCTATCACAGACTTGGTTTACATAAAGGGTATTGGCAAGATAAATAAATAATATACCAATATTCAATATTTAGATTGGTTTGAAAAATATTGCAGTGGATTTACATTTGCCTTAGTGTTTTTTTTTCTATTATGAGATTGGAAATTCCCAAGGGTTCCGAAGTCGGAGCCAATGAAAAGAAAGAAAATAATATCTTCTACGAATAAAAGACAGACGGCTACTTTCACTAGATTATATTAAAACCTGATGCACCACATGCAAAAAAAGGTAATCTTCATTTATTTTGTTTCAACTTGGCTCGTGATGACTAAGGTCGTGACGCTACGTAGCCCAGTACCTGTTCAGATGAGAGAGATGAACAAAAGTATCTTTATATATTAAATAAAACCAGCAAAGAGCTAAATGAATCGCCTGCGGACTACACGAAAACCCGAATAACATCGAAACGCAAAAACATTTGAAGAAAATACTTGGTTCGAAATCATTTGTCTAAGCATCGGAGGGGTCAATGCGACGCGGCGGTTCCCACGCTGAACCTATGACTAAATACCAAGATACATTTTCACTTCAGATACTGAAATTTTACCTGAAAATACTCTTTAAGTCTTCGGAAGAAAGGTGTGCAGTGTTAGGTGGAAGACTTTCCCAGGTGCAAATATAAGTTTGTCGCGGTGTAGGTATTTTGAGAGAGTTTCCGCTAATCGTCTAGAAAAAATATTTGCTGATTCAGCTCCGTTCTTTTTTCCACTGATAAATGTGCTCGGAATATGTATCTGGCTATTCGAGTGTTGCTCGGATCCTTTTGTTTCATTAAGTGCTTTAGTGGTGGGAGATTTTTTACTTTCTCTGGGAAAGGTGCCATGTGACGTAAAAATATATTCTAAGTTTTATCAAGGACTGTATTGGGGTTCTAATATTTAACAGAAACCTTGAGAGGATAACAACTAACTTATACCAACAAAAAGACTAATGCCTTAAAAAATACAACAGTAAATAGTTGTATTTCATTCATGACCAGAATATAAGCAAACTAAAAATTACAAATTTATTTTCTATCCTGAAATATGGACAACGATACATTCGGTAATACATCCAAATCAAAAACCCACAAACATTAGGCAGCGAGCACACTGAGAGCGGATAGATATTGAAATTCAAATGGCCGCCCGTGATTTAGTATTCATTTGACGTGATGGAGGCTTTACTTCGGTTTAGGTTTCGCCAGGCGTCGTCTTCTCGTACATCATAGCGCTACGCTTCAGATGGTAGCGGTTGGGACACACCGGGTGGAGTTTTAGATTATTTGATTTGATATTTTGTATATAAGTTGTAAAATGTTGCCGGCAGGTTTTGAACTGCGAAGTTGTGTCAATAGCTATGTTGATGTTTTTATGCTATTAAAATATTTACTGGTTTTAAATGAACAACAAAAATATAATTTATGAACTCTCGCCATTCTTGGTTTTATTTGCGAAACCATTTCAAGAAATAAGACAACTTCATTAAAAACTACTTATCGATAATTATTTTCTTTTTAAAAACGTCTAATATGCCAATATCGTATTTTTATGGCGAAAAATAAACGAAACCTTTCAGAAAGGACTCCAAAATATACTTTGACGTTAGATTATAAGCACAGCCAACTTAAGATTTCAGCACACACAGGAAAATACTACAACACAACAGTATTTGCACACTCAGTGCACCACCAGCCTCGTCCGGTTGACGGCATCGTAATCCCAAAAGATTTCCACTTGGAGCGAGCATCAAGTCGCGTCCCCCACCGCTACACATTCTAAATAATAAACAGCTCCTCTACCTAGCCAGACTGTGTTGTATATGTGCCGATTATATATCGATGTCGCAATTTGGGTGAAACAATAAAGGATTAAATTTTTAATATAGGTAGGAAGAAAATAAATTCAAAGACACATACTATCTAATAATGTACTTAAAAATTTGATTGAATACAAATACAACCGGAGTAAAGCAGTAATATTTGAATGGATAATATAGGAATGGAAATATAAGCTTTCCTTTTTCAGAGCCGAAAATACTTTTATGATAAAGAAAAATATTATATGCAATATTTTTTTCTCAATACCATTTAAAAGTCGAGTAATTATTGTTTTAAATATTAGTATATACGTATAAGGGTATATAATGTAGGTACAATACAAAGTCTAAGTTCTGTGGTTTAACCCGCCGTCGGTTAAGGCGACCGTGTTGACCCCGAGGTAACGCTTAAACCGGAGTAACATTATAAGTAAATGGTTGCGCTAAACAAGTAATTTATATTTAGATATAAATATATAGAATCTACCTTTGTCAAAATTCGGTTTAGTTTGGTCGGAGATGGTTTACAAATTAATCGTACAAAATCAAAAGAGACAAAAATAAATATCGGATGTGAAACACAGTTTTGATTTTTTTTTGTTATAAAGTGCATCCCGCTCTCAATATTTAAGTACTTAAAACCCTCTTTCACGTTTTAAAAAGTAATACATCTATTGTCTTGAAACAACTACAGCAAAATCTATTAGCAACCCTACTATACCATCGTATATAACTGACTTCTACATATTAATAATACAAATGCAGAATTTCTCACAGTCGAGATTCGACGGCAGGTACAAATGGTCAAAGAAGGACAGAAAACTACACTTCTTTCGTTGACCTTAGGATACAAATACTCTAGTCTTAAATCCGTCTACAATTGAATCTTCACTTTAGCATACATTGCCACTCTACTGTAGATACTACAATGATTCTACAATGGTTTTTTGAACAAACGCGGCAATGAAAAACGAATAAGACTAAGAAGTTGTTTTAGAAAGGTGTGTCGTGTTACTATGTGATGCTACTGTAGTCCATTGATGCATTTCCTCAGGGCCACTGTGCATTGGATTGATGCACCGACGCCGGTGGACGTATTGCAATCGTTATGTACCTAATGTCAATGCGATCCCAGTCGACTACTGTTAGTCTGTGTCCGAGTTTAAGGAGTTTTATTTTAGTGTTAGATGGTGTAATGTCTGGCTGGATGTCGAGGGAATATTTGATTTGCAAGTAAACATATTGTGTTACAAAGAATTTAAAATTTTGTCTCACAGTAAGCGCAAAACTGACCAAAAAAATAGTCAACTTCAATTACATTGGCAATAACTTTTAATTTAAACAAAGAAGAGTTTGGAAAACTATCAGTATTTTGGGCGCTATTACAAATAAAACAGATAAACTACATCCTAATTTTCTTTTTTAAGGACAAAAGAAAAATAATCTATATACTATTTCTCAAGTCTAAAATACTAAAATACAAGTCTAAAATACAAGACCACAAATAAACAGCAAAATACAATTGTATTTCACCATAAACAGTAACTGAAAGAATAGGTAGAAGCAAAGAAATAAATCATTTTCAAAAGCTGATTCATTGTTTATAAAGAGTCAATTTCAGCAAAAGCAATCTAAAACAGTTAGCAAGGGAAAAACGAATAGTGGGCAACAACTTGTTCGTTTGGGCAGAGGAACAAAAAGGAAAGTTTTCGTAGGTAACTATGTAATAGGAAAGTTGGAGCAAAGAATTAAATTTATACGGACACGCTGGACATAATAATATGAAAATAGGTAATTTGGTAATTGTAAATGTTGCTCTTCTTAAGTAACCTTAAGAACGTTAAAGTAGTTTAAGTAGTAAATTAAGTAATTTTTCTTCAATTGTAAGTTATCTTTTAAGTATTTCACGTCATCGCCAAGGGGGCCGATACATCATAACACTATCTAATTTCATGCCAAGGATTCATCAAATAAAAAATCGTTCGTAAATTAAACAAGAAATAATGAACAAATGATAATATTCCTACGATTAAAAATTCTGAAATAGTCTAGTACTATATTTTAATCTCTATATAAAATAAGGTAGTATTTTCAATTCTAAATATCAAAGGGAACGCTACTCATTTATAATTAATTTTCTCTTCATTTTCGCACACTATGAATCGAACCTTTTTAAACGAAAATTAGCCATACCACCTGGATTACCACAAAAAGGTAATGCAATCCCTTCCAGGCGACCCATAGAGCAAGCTAGAACAACGTAGGAAGCATTCACAAGACTGGTTGAAACATAAATCTGGCTCGGCGGCTCGGTCGCGCGGAAACTTTTTGAATTATTAGTTTTAATTTCCGCCTAAGATCCGCTGCGCGTCCCCGTATCTGTCAGTGGACATATACAATCCGCGGATATATTATGTTTGTGTGAACTACGCCTTATATGTAAAGGTTATGAAGCGACGAATTTAATTACGTGTGGATTATATTTGTGATCGTTTTGCTGTTGGGATTCGTTCCGTTTGGTTTACGAAAGGGTTTTGGGTAAGGAATTATTGGTTTTGTATGGTTATGCTTTATGTCTTTTTGTTTGAACAAATTTAGTTACTGGAACTCTCTGAAGATAGCACAAAGAGAACAGTCGTAGAAATATTATTGTAATTGTAGTTTTCCCTAGCATTTTTTGTACTTTAATTTAAGATTCATAACATTAGTAAAGGGATATCTTAAAATCACTGTAATACAGGCGCTAATTTATATAATAAGTTGTTAAGTTCCGTGTAAACATCATTAAAAGCAAAGTAAACTAACATAATGTTCTCATACATCACAATACGTAGCAACCACGTTTAACACTGCAGCATTATATCAGACATCAGCAACATTCTTAGCACTCTATTAAGATACCAGTTTGTTATTGAATGGTAGCGTAATTACAGAGTACGGACGCCACGGGCCCATACGATGTTGATTTTATACTACTGCAGATCGAATACCAGATATCTCGGCAAATAATGTGTACGTGTTAATACGTGGGGCTCGGATAGCGATCGTCTGACTGCAAAAGGGCTTTATCATCGAAATGATACCTTCTGAATAACGAGAGACATGAATACAGACGTTGGAGCAATGATATATGATTTGCTTTGATTTGGTGTTTACGAGCTGCGAGCTACGTTTATGTACGATCTGCTATCATTTTTATTGCTCCAATTACTAATCCCTCATTTGCAAATTGGTAAGTAGTGATAAATTGCGCGGTAAGGTAAGTGCAGCGCTTATTGATTGCATGCGCCTATTCAATAACAGTTCGATGGTGAAACAGAAATGGAACAGTGTTTAGCGACACTAAAAGCTACAGAAATAAAAGCCGATACAACACACAAATAAAAGCGGCCGGCCGATAGGATTAATAAATTTGTCTAGTGGAAACGCCACGCTTTCACCGTTCTCCCTTTTTGCGTGTGTTTCCACATTTTTCACGCTATAAATCATATTTTTTCACCGGTAGCGCTTTTTGCGCTGGCGTCCTTTCGGTTTGCCCGAGCGTACTGTCATTTTTTTCACTCGGACATGGGAGTTTGCACTTACTCATTTCGCTTTTGTTTTGTACAGAGAATTTATGATTAATTTGTACCGATGACGCACAGTTGAACGACCTCGACATTGAAACCGTAGTTTTTGCATAAACATAAATAAATCAAGTGATAGGCTGTACAAATAGCGAGGGCGTTAATTAAAACGCGTTATTATCGGTAAACATAAACACAGCAAAGCAAATTCCCTTAACGCCGACATGACAAATATATACAGTCGACAGCGGGGGCGATGGCGTACCGCTTAAAATCTCTCATCGCTGTAAATTTTAATTTAGCTACCACAACGAGAACAATTTAATTTAATTGCCAAATCATTAAGTTAAGCACGTAAATATTAGTCGGCACTAGTGCGATGGAATTAATAAACACGACAATACAAATAAAGTAATCAATGACGTATCTATCTTCAGAAAAAATGGCGGAGACTACATTAATACGTGGCCATAAATTAAAGCGTGGCTTAAAATTAAGACAACAAGCCTCTTTAATCTACAATAAATGGTGGTCGTCGCTCGGAGACCGGTTTCGAGATGGAGGCGCAAAAGAAAAAAGAATAATCCGGTCCGGAGCGGGTCCAAAATATGATAGGCATCCATAATACAACATGGCCGCTAAGCTCCTATATCTGTCTCTGTCGCACGCGGGGTCCTTGTGTATGGCTATCACACTTTATTAAGGTTGACCACATGTGGAGTGTTCCGCTAAGCCTAACCTTGATATCATACTCTCCGCTGTACGGGGTGTCCTTATGTCGATTTCATCTCGCACTTTTTACTAAATCTTTGCTCTACATAACAACATCTTCTTTCAAATTATGTTTTGGAACAAACACGTCTCTTAAATACGAAGCTCTATTTTTGGAAATGTAAAGATATAGCATTTATAAAAATTGTTTTAATTTACTTTGAATTAGATATCACCTCTTTTAAAATAAAGTATCACTTACATAATAATTTTATTCGGTTCAGATTCTAATAATCATGCACAACTGTCATCACAAAATTAATGACCGAACTTAGGTCTTACATTATCACATACGTCCTCTTCTGAACACCCTATACAGCGTGCCCCTCCAGCGTCCAACTGTCGGTGACCACAGCATTCCACATTACCAACACCACCTTATAAATAAAACCGTTTATATGAGCCTACCTGCCGAAGCTCTCAGGAAAACATAACGTAAGTAGGCATTCCGTGTTGACATCAATAATGCTACGGACGCATGTCTTGCGGTATACTTAATGCTTGACTTTTCCGCCGGCCGTTAAAACGAACTGTTTTGAAAGTTTCGGATATTTTCGCTGTTGTGTAACGAGCTTTATATAAAACAGAATTGTTACTTGGTAAATTTAAATTATTTGTATCTGTTTTTGTATTTAAGGAGAGTGTGGTACTTACTTTAAGAAACTCTTCTCTAAAGCACCTGCTTAAATGTATATCATATATTTAATCATTAAAATACACTCAAACACTATCAATTTGCAACATACCACACAGAATTTGAACTGATTTACCCAAAGCATAGAAACAAACTGAGCTCTACAAGTAAAAACGAAACTGCGTTTTTGTAAAGTGCGAATAATATGCAAATTGTTCGCAATCAGCAGGTGGTCAGTGTAACAATGAAGCTTTGTTTAAAACCTTATTCTTTGCGACAAAACGAGATCACTTTCGCTAGCATTCTTGCGAATTTCGTTACACCTTTACACACCTTTACTTTCAATATTTTTTCATTCTTGTTTAGTATTTGTTGAATGTTTTTAGCCGCATTGCCCTTAATGCGGTTGTAAATCAGTAAACACTTTCTTTTGCTAAGCTCTGAAAAGAAAGTACCTGTTACAATTTTGCACAGTTCTGCTGCAATAAATTATGGCGGCGTTTTTTTGTGTTTGCACCCTTTGGTTACCTTAAGTGATATTGCAATTAATTATTGTAAGCGAAATGAAAAGAGCAGGACTGACTAGAAAAGCCTTTCATTTTTAAGCTTTGTTGTGGATGTTTAAAATTAAAATAAATTGTGGGGAAGGAAGTGATTCATCGACGAAGTATTAACACATAGTGAGAAAACCAATAATTTAATAATTTCAAGGTAGCATATTATATATGATTAATTATGTATTAAAATCTAAATATTTTTCTCCGTTATTTATTTGCAAGTATAATACAAGTCAATGAATTTACTGTTTGTCGCTTCTTTAAAGTTTTCCTTCCGTTTTCGAACAATATCTCTTTCATATTAGTCACATCTGTTGATAAAGGCGCTACTGTATTACAATGCTAAGCGATACAATGCAAGACCAATACAGAAATTATGTTATTGATTATCAGATTGGCCATTATGAACATACTACACTTTTATTTATATGCGAATCCTCAAGATTTTAGCGGTAAAGAAAAAAATACATAGGTTATAGGTACTATATTGTAAAATAATATGGTTTGAATTGGCATATCTTTTGACAATTTATATGCACTATACACAAAAGGTATAAACTGTATCTGGTTTCTATAGGTAACTTCAATAATTATTTTACAACAATTATTTAGAACTTGTATTAAATCAGTTGAATTTATTCTTCATTATCGGTTCAGGGAAATATTATAAATATTGCTTTATGAAACTTTTCATCTTGGTATATTTAGGTGCACTTGTAAAGCCGTTGCATATTTATTGGTGTGTACATGCATTAGCAATATACCTATCTGTTTTTAGAAAAATATATTTTATATCAACGCTAAGTATGAAGAGCGTACCTTATATAACTCATTAACGCTGCCCGCAATAACAGATGTTTCTGTTATTAATACTGTACGAATTAACTATTTGTTAACATACGTATTTTGTTTTATTACAGAAATTTGTAAGAACGGGATACGGAACTTAGAACTTATGAATTTATTATTTATTAGAATGATGTAACATAGAAACTTACAATTGGTTTCCAAAATAGTATGGAAAATATTTGCTAGTTGAAAAATAGTACTCTTGTAGATTATATACAACCGATCCAGAAAAGCGAAAATTAGTACAATTTATTACATTATAACTGTATATTATACATTTTAACTGTAACCCCTCAAGGCAGACAAACTTTAGTAAAATTGTATGAGGTAGGTATTAACCAGATCATCTTGCACCGTAATGTGGTAGGCATAATTATGTATTAAGACTCTTTGATAAATAATGCCTGTGTGTATCTATACTGTAGGTAGTATTTTACAAATGTAAGCACGTATCTACTTCTTATATCAATATATTTCCTTCTATAAACAAACTTCAAAACTAAATACCCATTAACACGTCAATACACATATAATTCTTACTAAAAAAGTTACCAAAGAAAAAGTAAATAAATTCTTGCCGTCTCAAAGGCTATTTTTACTTGAAAGTTCACTGTTCATTTTTATAAATATAAGCGTACCGTTAAGGCGGAGAGCCGTGTGGAGTTTGACCCTTGACGTAAGGCCAGCCTCGATTCAGCTATTTTAGAGTTGCTTGAATTGACAAAATGACCTGCTTCATTTAGTAATTTTAACGATAATTGGCGTTTATCTAACTGTCCTTTCGATCATTCTCTTCGAGAGTTCATTGAGACTTAATTTTTTAATTTAGTCTTATTCAGTTATAAAAGATTTAATTTTAGTATTGCTCTAAGTGTTTATTGTTGTATTAGATTTAAGTATTGAATTGTAAAAAAATAAATAATTTTGTAGTCTTATCTGAATACGAAAATTAGGCACATAAACAATTACACTGACCGACCACTGACATGAATTTAAAATAGCTGAATCGAGGCCCAGGAAGAACAAAGCTCCTAATTCTATTGAAAGACCATTATCTAATAAGTTTGTGAACCATCGATCATGAGTAACCCCTCTTCACTTCTATATCATTAATCAGTATCTATAAATGTTACGCCGACACTTGTGTATCGAATTCTACGTTTTTTGGGGCTGATTCTTGCATGGCAGTTATTAGTATGTGAAATCAGATATGTATGCGTAAATGTTTTGTGTTGGAATAATTATTTAGAGGGTTCAGCGAATGGAAAATCAGCGTATTAAGTAATAATATGAGTTGGAAATATATTTATTTTTCTATGACGTTAATGAACTTAATATTCGCATATTTGTATATAACCCTTTATTCATTACAAAGGACGCCATGCTTGTTTATGATTTCCACGGATAGATTCAATGTTTTAAAAAGAACAAGTAATTTTGAAAAAGGAGGCTAACATTAACAGTTATGGCTTATTGCGATATTACTGCACGATCGTAGTAGAAGATTTATAAAAAGGCCTAAATTAAGACAAATATAACAGTTTGCGTGTCCATTAACACTCAGCTTCATTCGCATCAAGGCTAATAAGTATCAATTAAATAATCGATTTGTGTCAATTTAAATGATCATTTAACAGCCTAATCGAATAACAATTTGCTCATCACTAAGCGAACGAGCAATGACTAAATCGACATGCTAACTAATGTCGTGCATTTCTGAAAGCATTAGCTGTAAGTGCCTGAACATAAAACTGATAGGTATGCGATATATCCCGGCGCCCATCAATCTGGAACTGATTCGAATAACATCTCGATATTTAGTATCGATAAAAAAGAGCATCGAGTGAGGTGTCTTTGTTCTCGTCTAGTCGCGGTTCTTTAGTGATGTTCGCGTTTGATACTGCAATTTTAATGGGATCTAATAAATCATTACGGTAAATTTTGTAAATGGCAAAAATATTAAGGCATTTAAAGGGAGGGTATTACACATGGGAAAAGTTAAATAAACAAAACATTCTAAGAAGTTTTCTAAAACATAATTCTCGTGACATTCTAACAAAAATAATAATGTTCAATTACAAATTTAACATTTGAATTACACCCTCATTAAAAATACATTGAGACCAGCAATACCATATAAATCTTCAACGGCAAAACAAAAGTACAATGTCCAAATCATAGGCAGGAAGTTAGATTAAAATCGGGCGTCACTGAGCGTCATGACTTGAATAATTCTGTCCAATAATAGGGGACTCCACCCTACGGCATGCGGGCATTTGACTCATGTACTATGGCACGCTATCGTATCGCGTTTCGTTACTACTGCACGCCGCATACCGATCGCGTGTACGACAGGCCTTAGGTACGCTGACGACTTTTGTGACACCTACTTAAATTGCTGCAAAATCGTGTGACGTATAAGTCATTTCAGATTCACTTTGAGGTGAAATCGGAGCTGATAAGATGAGTTACAGAATATGATCTGTTACAGTTTTAAGTTAATTTCATAAATTTACTTAACGAAGCTTACAATAAGTAGGCAGCTTAGATTATGGGAGGCACGTGCATTTTGAACTAAAATAAAACATGACCAACTATTCAAATTTCTTCTGAAAAATAAAACACAGCTATAAAAACACAAAACAAACTACAATAATTCTCAATAGCACACGATAGTCTAATCAATCGCCGCCCAAATCCCATTAGCTCGACTATTTTTATCTATCACGACATTTTAGTCTGAAGCGTGTGGCCGGCCGAATCCTCGTGTGTCGACGTCCATTTGTCACCATCGATCGCATTCGCCATCACTCTACCTCCCAGACACGCCGATTGCCTTTACTATGTTTATAGGTAATTGTTTTATTTGTACATTCATGTTTGATATATCGCCAATAAATAACTATTTAAGGAACGGCACGGATTTTTAATAGCCCATTAATGTTTGTTGAATTGTAAACACGAAGAAATTATTGACCAGGATTAAGAGACTTGGTTTCGGAATGGTTTTAAGGATTATATGGATTTATTTTATATGTTTTCTTAAGATCTCACTTAATAAGATGGTATGTTAGTTGTTAGTCGTAAACAAATTCTTTGAAATGTGTCCAAGAAATGTATTCTATGCCTGTTCTACGTTTATAAAAACAAAGTATGTAGTTTGATCCTATTTTTATCACGATCAAAGTTCCTATTAGTTATTTAACTTATTGGGTCAAAGCGTTTTTCAGAAGTCCCTGGCAATGCTTTTGAAAGTCAAATAAGTGAGTGTGTATTTTTAGCTGCCAGTGTCAATCTACAAACAAATTGTTTCAAGAGCTGATAAGTGCTGAGGCCCGTATGTGTTTTGGTTATTCTTTAGAAAAATATCCAATAAACAAACGAAGATCAGAAGTCATAGTACCGGTAGAATGGACAAGTGAAGAGCTTATACTTTATGGCATACATAGAAGAAAGATGTGTTTTGACACATAATAGATGTAAACGTTATTGCAAAAAGTCTAACCATTTATTACACAATGTAATGCATCTAACAGTTCATTATTAAAGCGTCGTTTTTGCTCTCATATCGGCGTGTAAATTATTCCTTCGTAGATTGTTTCGCGGGACCAGTTTAAATCAGACAATTATAACGTAATATCATGATTGCCGTGTTCGTCACGAATCTTGGGTCTCGTTCTTTCTTAAGTAATTAACAAGGGACGGAAAAAACACGTTCGATGCACCGTACGTGAATGAGGAAAGTGGGCGTGCTTGGTGCATTTATTGAGTGGAAATTATAGATTAATAACACCAATCATTTACATCGCCATTACTTCACTACTGATTTGCGATGGATATAAATTAAGTATTCTTAATTAAGATATCAATTAATTTTACTTTTTATTACGTTGCGGTCTAACTATCTTGTGGGCTTTTAGCTATCAATATTGAAGATTTATACAAGACGGACTTTCAAAATAATGGCTGATAAATATATCAAAAAGAAGAACCATAAGGTACAATAAAACCTAAATTAAAAAAAGAGATATGCATAAGAAAATTTCAGAATTTTTATCTTTTTATTTACAACTATATGGCTGTTCCAGATAAAAATCATTAAAATATGAATACAACCTCCTGGTAACATATATTTATTTATTCCTTATATGTAGAGTCAATCAAGAGGTAAATATGTACATGTATCTGTTCACTCCTTTTGAGACGAACTGCTATTAATTAATACAGCATTGCATTATTAATGATATGATAGCATCGGTACACGTCTTAGTTAATTTCACTAGATAAGAACAAATGTATTAACAGCTTAAAACACGCTCGAGGGCTTGAACTTCTTTGAATTCTTTCTTATAACTCCGACTTTAGCAGACTTTCTATAATCACACTACTTAGTTTACGTAATAAGTCTTTCAAAAACACGTAGCGTGGGCGGTAAAAACTCCCTTTGTTGCCGCTCGAGCGAGCTGATTTCTTAAATAATGTCGGTTTGTGTAGGTAGAGGGCTGGCGAACCACATAACAGGCAGGCATAGGCAAGCCCCGGTGCAATCAGTCTTATTCCACGCGGACGCGCGCCGATTAGTCAACGCCTGGTGCAGAGACAACCGTTCCCTTCCCCCGACCTCCTCTCGGGACGCGAATATCGATTGGTGGTAATCGATTTCGGTTGGGGCGTATATCGATTGTTTTGATGTTTTAATTGAATATTTATTTGAGTTAAAAGTTTGAAGACTTTTGTCCTAACATCGTCTTGGAATTTTGGTTCGCATAACCAAATTACAGGATCAATTTTTCCATTTATGTTCCGCGAATCTTCAGGTAGGTTGCAGATGAGGAGAAGATACCTATATTTTTCAAGTAACGTATACCTATATTTTTAAACATTTTTTCACTTACACTCTATAATGTATATTTTTTTATAAACAGACCAGAAATGCCTATCTGTCTCTAAACTCATCACCGACCAGATTGTTCGGATAGGTAAGTGCCAGCTATTAAGGGGCGACCACCGTGAGCTCAGGTCACGTCAACCATGACTATAAGCTGTTCCTGGACTAAACAGCATTATCGACGTCGTGCCCTAATCAAGGACCTGCCTTCAGATAGCTCCAACAAATTACTGTTGTTGAGCCTTCGCGTTATTACGATGCAACTTATAAAAATGAGTTTTAAATTGTAAGGATATACTAATATTTTTTAGATATTCTGTTATGGGTGTAAGGCGTGGTAGGATGGCACCGTTCTTTGCAACAAGAACAGATAAAATTTTAAATCATTTAGGTACCAAAATCCTGACTATGGTATACTTGGTGGCTTTGAAGAAGCCTTATGTCTACGTAATGGTAATTCAGAATTTTGCAGCATTTTTAGTTTTATCTGTTGACGAGCTGACTTTCAAAGGTTACCGTAGTTCTATCCGTCACGTGTTTTGGAAGTGCTGAAACAGATATAAAAGTCATAGACTATGACTGAAAATGATCCCCGCATTCGCATTTTTACCACTGCTTATTTTATGCACCGTTTTTTTTTACTGATCGTATGTTTTGTAGCTACACTCTATTATATTCTTTGTCAGTATTTTTCAAATAATCTAAAAATAAATAAAGCTTTCATATGTTATCTCTAGCTAATTTATCGTATCGAAAAAATACGTTCCGTTGACAAGATAGACCGATTACAAATAGCAAACAGCAAATGTTTTATAGAGTATTTACTCTTATATAAAAAGCTATCGGACCTATCGATATCTCGATCGCATTTCCAGTAAACAACTTAACACACCACATTATCTATCCAAGAGGCTTCCTTTATCAAAATTCATTACCTATATTTTATTCACGTGGCCGTCTGTTATCGCGAGTTTTCTCACTGCGGCATTATAATGAAGAGTTTAAATTTAGGAGTAATGGTTGACCAATAAGATAAAAGCGAGAGGGCTGCGCTTGCAAACGTATTGATGCACGTCCTTTGAACTTTATCGCCTGGACAGTAGGGGTGACATTTGAGTGTTGCAGGTGTTAGAGTAGCGTGGTTGTTTGGTAATGACGGACGCTTGGACGGCCGCATACAAAGCAGTCGGCTACCAGAATAAAGTTATCTCGCGATACATCCCCGTATTAATGGGCAACTCGTTACTTGGGTATTGAGACGTTTCGGATCACTAAACCTGGTGATTTTAAGGCATCGAACTTTTGAAAAAATAAACATGAACGTTCGTTTTATTTAACAGGTTGTGTTCTGTTTAAAGGGTCTGACAAAAGTTGCTTTGGGGCGAATCGTGATTGCTGCAAAAAGTTCTATATTATTATTACACTTTTACTCTGCAATTGGGAAGGTCCAAGTCTGCTTTCTTTGAAGTAATATAATTATAAACAAAGCATATAGTTATTTCCTCATGAGGTCAAATTTATGAAATACCTCTGCAACTCCTTTAATGAAATACCTCTGCAGCTCGTGGGATATAGTCTTAAGGACATTTGACATTTAGTAAATTGTTTAAAATCGTTTGTCAGTATAAAGCTATGTAATAAATCTTCTTATTGCATCATGTACTAGCCGATTACTGCAATGTAAACAAAGCAATATTTTGAAGAAAACTTATATTCCACCAAGCGTTTAGTTCAGTCACCATAATGTTCGCTCACAATTGTGGAGCACGCAATCATCGCGATCTCTATCGGCAGTGCGCACCATGACCGCGGCCAATGTCTGCGGTCCCAGACTATAATTTGCCAGTTTTCGCCGCCTAGCTGCCTGTAATTTTATAACAACGTCGAGCGACTTGAAGACTTCATTTTGATATTTTAAACTTTACCTTTTTTGTCGAGGATAGGCCCGTAATCATTGGCTTTCGGTTACGTAACGACGGAGAAAGCCCGCCATAATGCCACAGGGTCGGACATCATTTTATCATACAAATGAGTGAGTATCCTCGCTTATTGACATGTAAAGTGACCGTTGTTTTGTCCACGAATAACACATTAGGAATATAAGTTAATGAGTCAATGTGACTCGTTGTTTACACACGTCGTCTCGCTTCATAGAAAACTAATCTGGTAACCAAATGTTCATTGAAATGCTAAGGACCTGTGGACTTGCGCAGTTCTATTGGAAAAAATCTCTATGGGCGAGCGTTAAAATGTGCAAAGCATAAGTCGACGTATTTAAATGAGGCATGTGCCATAAACATCAAAGAAACGTCACATAAATCATAAAAGGTTGTGGAGACAAAGGCTCCTGGCGTCTCGCAGTAGTCCCTTAATAGGATTTTGTAAAATCAGGTCAGGATAACATGTGCTTCCAGTTCATTGTTTTGTATTGTGCAATCTTCCGGGTTCTGTGGCAGCCCATTGTCAGATATTGCATGCAAATTTTTTCTCTAATTTTCGAAATTGTTTCGCTTTTGATTTTTGTATTGTTCTGTTTTTGTTGTTCTATTTTGAATATCGCAAAAGTTTGAGCATTGCCTGTCCTATTACGTAACAGAAAATAAATTGGCTTGCCGAAAATTTTGGGTTGCATGTCTGATATCTATTCATATTGTAGTGCCTAGATTCAAAGTACAGGCAATTTTAGGCACTTATATGATAATATCACGTGTTTCGCAGGTTCAGTGAAGTCGCATTACCATTTCTATAACGTACACACGCAAGGAGCGAGAATCGAATTCGTGGGAAGTGTAAGGCGTCTGACTAAACAAATCACCGTGTCATTCCTGCCATTTACTTGCAAATTTCGTGCAAAAGTATCGAAAAAAACTCCAAGATAAAGGTACAAAAGTGTTCTATTCTAGTCGCCAAATGAATAATTACCTTTCACGTCTCTCCTTTCAATCTGCGCTCAGCGATCGATCAGCGTCTCCGAACTCTTTCAGTGGCGTCACCCTTGCCGCGCCTCAGGTAAGGCGCAATTAATCTGAAACATCCCAAATCAGTATTACATTAAAAACGAAATAAAAAGCCCGCAGCCTGCCGTTTTTTCGCCGCCGCGTTTTCTTTTCCATTCAGATTTTTTTGACAGCACGAAAAATGAGACTCATTTATTTGACTCGTACACAATGTAGGACTGTTTGAGTACGAGTATTTGCTATAAATACGCATTTTTCTCTACATCTCCTTCCTCCGTGGGGTGAGCATTAGCCTCGGATGCGAAGGGAGTTCACGTGTTCCCTTTGTTCGGTTTCGAGATTTTAGGGGAGTGCTGATGCTTGTATTCTCATGGAATCCATCAAAATAATCGCATACTCATGTATAATGGATTCGTGGTGTCAACAAAGTTTCCTATGATTAACTGCTGCCGTATTGGAAATATGTGAAATATTGGTTGCTTATGCGTATCAAGGACAATAAAATTACTTTTTAAAGAAACTTTACATTTCTATAACTCGAAAACAAAGCGAAGAAATATTCAGGAGTTTTTTTAGTTCACCTAAACATATATTAATGCAAATTTAAACTAAAACCTGACGCAATGCTTCTTTATAATACATACACAAAGTATACTGTCGTGACCTGCCTCTCAATTACTCAAACATCAAGAGACAACTAATCAGGAAGCAGTCTTTAATTTCAACATCGTTTAATTGAAACGGCGTCGAACCCCAGACCGCCATACAAGTGTAGAGCGCGTGCTCTAAAACGTTCTCATTAGCACATTCATAAAAGGCAATTGTTTCTTTATACTTTTTAAACGCTGCCTTTTGTTTTTATGAACGGCGTGCACTGGCAATGTCATATTTTTGACGTTTTAACATTTGTTAAATGCTAATAGTTTTTCTAAGCTCGATTTTAAGGTTCTCTGGGTTATTGTGCGTCCAATGTTCGTCGGTCGGCCGCAACATTGGCTCATTGTGTGATAAATTAGTGAACATAAATACTGTTTTGTCTTTACCCATTCAGTTGTAATTAGGTAGCACAATTTGCTCTGTTGAATCTTTAATGAGACGGTTGTGCGCGAGACTTGTGGACAATAAGCGGTAAATCAATTACACAATGCGTTCACTGATTTTTACGCTTTTGACAGTTGTACGTTTTGAATATGGAACGTTTGGGAGGCTAATGAGGCTCGAAATGATGCCCATATTGAGCAGGTATTTCAACTATTTTATCATTTTAAGCATGTGTTATATTTTTAACGACTGTTTATTGTTTAGAAATATTTCAAATGAAAAATTTAAACCCTTAGTTATGTTTCTATTTCTGTGGACTATTTCAGCAAAGGAACAAAATCAAACTAAGGAAATGTATGTGTATTGTAATAAATATGAATAAGGGTTTATCTTTTGCAGTTTTACGAAGAGACCATAATAAATACAATTGAAAAATATATAAAAAAAACAGCTAAAAACTTTCTTGCCTTTTCAAAATACTTTCTTTAAACTTGCAACAGTTGCAGAAATTATCATCGAAAACCCGGGGTTATCAATCAAAAACAAAACACGATCGCACAAGCCACTGAGCGATTTGTCCAAATGAAAAATTAATTTTGCCGATGATTAATATAATGACTTACAATAAAACGTAATTGCTGTTTGGAAGTTTTTACATCTTCCTCTTGTCTAAATTAATTTGTTCTAAAGAGCGGTCTCCGAACATTGTTTTAGAGTTTGTAAAACTGTTGACGAATTAAGAGTTGAAATTCGACCTTCAAAACAAATGGTCAGTGAAGGTTAATGTTAGTATTTGTCCTGTAGTTTATTTACATATTTTTATTTATTGTTATGAATTAGTGACTGCCACTGTTTACTATACAGGTATAGTGAATAGGTTTATAATATAACTTTGTTTTGTTGTAGTAGTCTGCGCTACAATGTGACCCATAACTTTAATTATAATAAAACTAAAAACCTCAACAAAGAACACTTTGGGTAGGAAATAACCTTTAATTAGATCGTTTAATTACACACACGTTTCCAAAAAAGGAACATTAAAAGCAAACAAATTAATGACTATATTTTTAATAGCGATTCCTTCATAATTGTTTTTTTTTCCATGGCTATTTTTTTAATTATTTGAGGGCTTTTTAATTTAATTCAATAAATGTTTTGACATCTACCAATTCAAATACAGTAGGCACCTTCATTACATATTTACTTTTATCAAAAACATTAAACCTACACGATAAATCCTTCGAAATCCCAAAATTCATTGAATTCCAAGCATAAACTAGAAGACACCTCCATTGAAACCTGAACCAAAACAATCAGGTGACAGAATGAGATATGACATTTCGTAAAACAATGAACGGGATCTCGCCATAATAATGGGATGAAATATCTGTGGTAACAATTTATATTCTAACGCTGGATTCAACTTGACAATTTATTAATCAAACCGATTACCTCCCTTGCAAAACCGGGGCCTATTGTGAAAATATTGTCGGCCAAACAATCCTATGAATAATTAAGGATTTAAATTTTAACACAACAAAGGCATAAAACAATAAACGCCCTTCAAAATGGACAAAGGCATTTCTGTGAGTGGCGTTTTAGATGTCCCTCGTAAAAATATGTGTGTGGGGTGGCTACTTGATTGTTTGCCACTAACTATACTTACACATACCTATTATTTGGTTACACATTCTTGGTGACCACTGTTTTGTTTACATATAATATTTCTGAAAATGTAGAATAACACTAACGGTGATTTTTTCTTTAAACTATGCATACCATATAAGATTTTTTTTTATTTAACGTCTAGATTCTATAACTGTTTATAAAAAAAAATGGTTTCATTTTAATTAACGTAAATTAGCTTTTTAATAGGAAAGTATGCTTTTGCGCATGACAGCTTTTAAAACTTTAAAGCCGCGGTGCGCCTCCGCAAGCTCACCTGTTATTTTAGTGTACGAATACAAAAGTAATTTAGCTTCACGCAATTTTTTATTCAAATAAATGTTGGTAATTATTCAAAACGCATGTATTCATATAACCTAATTAATAACAAAAAATGAGATTAATCCAGGAATCAATTAAGGCCACCATCGGCTCGGTATACGTCTCCGACACATGTCGGTCCCCACTTCCCTCAGCTTTTTCCATAACGACCTGTGAGCCCCTCCCTTCTTTAGAGAGAAAAGCATAATCCATCACTGTACGTCACCCCTATTTTGGTGCTTGCTGTCCCACTCGCACCCGCAATCGGAAAGTATGTCTTTCCTTGTCTCCCCCGCTAGGGGTAGTTTCTCTCAGTCGCCGCTTGACGGGTGATCATTTTTCTTGTGGCGCGTTCAATCATCGCGTCACTATCGCCTTCCCTTTCATCCGAGGGCCTATTATATCTCCCTCTCGCTCGCACGGGCCCTTCCTGTCTTTCTGTGTGTCCCTTATTTTCTGTTAGCGGTGCGTGTTCCACTACGTGCCCGCGGACCAAATATGGCGTCTTTTGTGTTTGATTTTGACGTTTTAATTTTTGTTAATAAAGTAGTCTGGTTTTTTAATTACATTTCTTTTGTTGCAACTTTTTATTAACATAACTTTAGAAGGATGGGATTGGTAAGCAATAATTGAGTTCTTAGTAAACTTTTATTGTTATGACATTTTATTTTCTTATTTATTTGATACTTTTACAAACTTATCTGATCGATTTACTGATGAACATTTCCATACAAATGTTTTACCAGTTGATATAATAGAGGTATAATTAATTTTGCAATTAATTTATATCTCGGAGTAGCTTAATGTTAAGATTCAGATTACAGGGTATTAATCCAGCAGTCATAGGTACCTACTCGGTGTAGAAACGTATGCAAATGCACTGAATGTGTTTAATGGGTGTAGAATGAGCGAAAAACGTAGATGCAAATAATATTTAGTAGCATGTAGCTACAATATTACATTGCGTCTGTCTTATTTATATCTCGATAACCTAATCCTACTCGAAAACGTGAAAATAAGGTAATACTTTGTGAAACTATTGAAGTTGTCAACTATATTTTTGTGAATGCTTTTAAGAAACTGTTTTTAATCATTAATAAGTAATAGTAAAATACGTAGATACCTATATAATTTTTCCGGTTTTCCATAAAAATAACTCTTTTTATCCGTGTTAAAAATTAAGACTGCAAAAAATACAAACTATTATAGACTGTACATGCAAATTATAGACTGTAAGAAAATATAGACCAAACTATATCTATGCACCTACTTAGATTACTCCTGTGTAAAATTTACAAAAGAGTCCAACATTAGCTGTTACTTACTTAAAGCGGTCATCTATGAGATAAAATAAGATATATTTATTTGTTAGAATATGGCACAATTAAGATATTACATACAACCATTTTGCTCAATAATATTCTGCCGTTTCCGAAACAGCGAAAATATTCAAGAACTCTATAAAATAATTTGCTACTCTGATTTTGTTTTTATTCCGTGACACTTAAAAGCTTGTATTCAATCTAAAAGAAGTCTTGCCGAGTACTGTAAAAAGACGTGCAAATCGCACCAATTCCCATTTACAAAAGCATGTGCACACTTTGCGTATACTAGACTCGCATCATGAGTGTCCGCTCCCGGGACCGCCCGGGAACGCCGTAGATTGACTTGTCAGAATATTTGAATTTTAATCCCGGCCAAACGTTACATAAACACCACTTTATTTATTCATGAGCCTTCCATTGCATTGCTTTTATTGTCAAGTGACTAGATCAATTTAGGATGAATTCTAAATTTTAAGTAAAGTTGAGTAGAACTTAATTTGATTTATGTGATGAAGTTGTTTTACACAGCCTTGAAATTTGAGAAACTTATGGTATTTTGTTTATATTTAAATTAGGTATAGGATTATTATTTTCTGCATTGTTTATTAAAATAAGAATATATTTAATTTGCAGGTCATCACACATTTTGGCTCAAGATTCACTCGTTACAAAGTGAGATCCGTAGAAGCATTATGACTTGTTGGGCTGGAAGACCTCACTCCTCATTAAGCATTGTAAGTACGTTTTAAAGAATGTAAAAGTTAATGTTTTGTATTTCACAGTAAAGTCAAATTAATACTCTACCGAAGACTTTTTTAATCCAAGTTACATGATCTTAAACTCCAGAGTTTAAACACGTAACTGGCCACACGAGTTACTGGTTATTATGAATTTATTATTATTTTATTTTAAAATAAAAGGTTACACGAGCGTGCTGATTGCAAAATTCGCCTCTAGCCCCGGGTAAGGCGAGATGCGCGCATAACTCTACGGCACTCGAGGATAGGTGGGCTTCACTTCGGACACAGGTACCTATATTTCTTATTTCAGTTTTTTTTCAAACCATTATATAAATTAAATTTAAGTATCGGTGCATACCAGGTTCCTATATTCTTATATTTCAATAAAGTGAGAATTGGAATTTGAATAAAATTTTAGTCAATGAGCGTGATCGGTTTATTATTGTTTTCATTAAATGCTTTTCAAAGTAAATGTCCATCAATTAACCATTCATTGAGTCACCGGCACTCATATACCTAATTTGTTATATCTTATTCATCATGTAAGAAGCTTTCATGCTTTAAAACAATTTTTCAACAATCTATTTGTATCTCAATTTATTTTTAGCTTAAGACCACAATTAGTACTAAATCAACTAAGTATCCGAAGTAAGTTAACTATATCTTTTAAGTATGGAAATAGGCACCTCCCACAAAACAATTCTATCTAACTCTCAATCAGTGAAATTAATTTATAATCGTTTATAAATCTAATTTAAAGTATCAAGAATTATAATTACAAAATCTCCAATAAGTCACATTCATACTGTACCCTATTAGTCTTGTAACACAATAATTCCGATCAGAATTTATTAATGACTCCAAGACTCCAAGTGGAATATACCTTTAGGCCTTACGAGTAAAACAACCTTTGGGCTGTAAACGATTTGATGGGTTTTTAATAAGTTGCCTTACGCGGCCGGCATGAAATTTAATTGAATGACCATAACGGATAGCTGTGTTGGGAATCAGGAAGACAAGACTTGTGTTAATTATACAGGTTTATCTAAAAGGTATATAGAATTCAACAAAATGTGCGAATGGCTCTTTGAGATTGTTTATCTGTTTAGTGTTGTTGGTGTGGTTTCTGATCTTTAAAACACTATTTATTTAAACTGTACATAATTATGTAATGTGATAGCAGTGTTAATTTTAATTCCAAAAATTTATTTCCTTAGCATGTATTTTAGAACTGCTGAAAGCTAATTTATTACTAATAACCTCTACTGTAGGTACTATGCTAGCAAAATACTAGCAATTCGATTATTTGTAATTTCTATTTTTCCATTGAAAACCTACCTCTACCTTAGAATTGTATAAAATGAAAGCTAAATAAAATATCATTAATTTGACACTACTTACTCTACCACTTGTTCCGTTGACTGTTGATGTATTCAAAGGTCTTAAGTAAATAGGATCTTCTTTATATAAATTTCAGATAACAGCCAAGTACCTTGATATAGAGTTTTGAAAATGGAGCACATTTTTATTTCTTGTTTTCTTCTCAGATCGCCAGTTGTTTTTCTTATTGTAATTAGATAGGGAGAGAGCCACAAAGGTTGGCCGCTAATCTAATTTTTTGTTTTTGTTTTGACGCGTACAGGGGAAAGATAGTGGCATCCATTAGTGCTACAAGGCTGAGTAAAGAGCCGACACCAGTTGTCTGAGAGTATCTATCCTACATAATATAAATATTCAATAGGGGTTTGAATATGTTAATACAACGTCTCCTCATTGGGTTGTAGATTGCGTCGTCGTTTTTATCTTATACGACATTTAACTCCGGTAATTCAATTTACTTTATTTGCATAATGTCGCCTGCTTTCTAAAGTAGGTGAGTATGGAAATCTCACTGAATGGGAACGCAATTCGTTTGTCCTTTGAAGTGTATAAATAGATTATTTATGTTGATTTCCCGTTTGATAAAGCTTTATTTTAATTGAACGCATGGGCATTTAGTTGAACAAATATAACGTAGAGAATTGATTACAAAAAGTTTGTAGTGTATATTTTACGCTTGTTTCAACCTACGCTATCGTTGTTAACATCAGCCGAATCAAAAAGGTTTCATCACACTATTACGTATAGGAGAATGGAGATATCTAGAATTAATCGGGCTCTGAAGGCATACAAAGCCGTGAAATATTGCTTGCTCGTTGTTCACAATGGCTACGTCTTCATCACGACCCTATTGTTTTTTTTCTTTGGGCACCACACGCGGGATTGTTTTCTGTTACAGCTTCGGAGTTGGGAAACGTGTTCTCCTGTCTCTATGCCCATTTGTCAGGGGCTAGGCCCATCGACGGCTTAGCCCTCCGAGATAAAAATATCTGTGTACTTAAATATAAAATTCTTACATACTTGTTAATAATATTTATGGACGGTGACCCTCCGATAGCGGTCCGAGGTGTGGGGAATACTTACTATCATTTATATTATCACTCTGGCTTGTCATCATAGGATATCAATAGCCACTTAGTTAGACTTACATTATACATATAGGTACACGTTTTCTTCACACACTTTATATTCTATGCGTGTGTGGCTTAATTTTCGAAAACAAATTATTAATCAAACCTTTATACGATATTCCTCAAACATCTGGCAGGTAAATATCTTTAACCGTACCTGTATAGCAACAAAGCCACAATAGAACGGTGCTCTTCATTCCCAGTTATCAATCTACCATGATGCCATCTGTGACGCCGCCATTACTCAATTTCCTTTCCCGCCAAAAAAGAACGCGTAAAAAGAATTCAAAGAAAGAATTCAAACAACCGTTTAGAGCGCGGAATAGAGACGCGACGCTTCAGTGTCGTGGGTTTGATGCTACGTTTTGATTTATGACTGAATAAATAAGTATTGGAATATGTTTTGGAAAATTATATTGTTATAACTTTTCTAAGATAGTTCTTGAAAATATAGGTACGTAATCATCGCATCTATATTCATGTAAATGGTTACAAAAAAACTTTCAGGAAACACATATTCCGTAGGCTATTTTCACGTGTATCGATTACATATTATCGATTATTTCTTTCTATGGGCCTTTTGAAAAAGACAATTTACGTGATCATGAGTATAATATCACATTAAATAACAAATCGCCTTGTCGGAAATAGATAAGCTCTTATCAGATTTGCATATCAATACATTTTCGGCTTCTAAGCAGAATGTGTGGTGTGCACCCACACAGAACCGAATTTGGACTCTTGCACTGTATGTTGGTACCACTGAATGATAATTTAAATTCATTCTCTCCGCCGCCCGCGCCATCATTTGGACAAATGCTGCGTCATTTGTCTAAGGGAAGGCACTGAAGAGCGGGGCGGGTAAACCACCGCGGAAAACTAGGAAAACTCAACCTTATTTTCACACCATTAACGATAGTTTTACAATAACCTTATCGGATCAGATTCCAAAATCTTCTGTTGATGTTACGCTACGCAAAATTGATATTTACGTGCAAAATTATAGAGTCCATTCGGTTTTGCGCTACCGAAATCTCATTTTGTAAGCTTCCGAAAACATTTTTGCAATGAAAAATGAAACTTATAAAGAATGTTAGTCGGTTGATTTTTGGTCGGCAAACTTTCCTTTCAATGGGTATTGAATTAAAACTTGCCGTATTTGTGCTACGTTACTAATTAATTTAATTATTTATCTCATTGTGCGCATGTTTATTCAATACACATAATTTTAATTAATAGTAAGTTACACAGAGCTTCTGTTATTGTATAATCGATGACTCTGCAGGATCATAAATATTGTTTCATTTTATTTTTACATTTGATGCCTACAATTTCGGAATCAAAGATCATCAAATTATCACCATATTAGAAATATGTTTCTAAGAATTATCTTCTTTGGTAACATTTGTATAGACCCGTATCTAGAACTCAATTAAAAGAGGATAAAATAAAAGCTTTTTAGTTTAACTACGTTAAGTTAAATGTAGACTAATTACTAATCGTCTTACAGAAGAGGCTTAGAAAATAACACGTACTCAGCTAGTAAATGAAAACCAATGCATGGTAACTCAACAACCAGAAATTCTCACGTATAACATCAAATGAATATCTATAACATTGAGCCGCTGAAGGAAATGACAGTCAATCCATTTCCTCGGAAAACCTTAATGTATTATATACAGGCAAACATGTTTTTACATACTTACGTATACATGTATACGTGCATTACAGAGCCTCATTTGTATTGGGGTAGGCAGTCAGTGTAAAATAATCGTATCCCGTAAATGTTATATTAATGATCGTCCATTTGTTGGAGTGAAATAAATTTGATGAAATTAAAAGGAAAAAAAAAGCAGTATGAATAATTGGTTCGCTGGCTGTATGTCCGCCTTCTGTTATTAAATTCCACGTAGGTTTTATGTGAAATGAGGAAAGAATTGTTCCGTAGACGCTACTTATGTACTTAGGGGCAGATTATGTGATTAGAATATTTATGAACATTTTTTCTATCAATTTTTTATAACCTGTCATCACTAAGATTGATTGTAATATGTATTATAATACATAAAACTGGCTAGGATACGATGACTGACGTAATACTTTTTTGAAGAGGATATTACAAAGAACGAAATAAAAATTTCAAGAGACAATAAATCCGAGTAAATATTACCAATAAAGAAATCTTTTAAGAGTTTAATTCATCCATTGACAACTTGATTAAAACATCTATCTCGTATAACTTAAACATTATTTTTTTATTAAGTTTTACTGTATTAGTTCGTCTATTTGTTGATGTCAGCTTGACACATAATTTTTAAGTAAGCAACCCTTAATAGACGCGTAATGTATATTTAAAAACTAATTCCGCAAATTTCATTTTTATCTCGTTTTTGATCCAACCCTAACAGTCCCGAAAGCAATCTAGTTGGGCTCAGGATTACTCGTTTCTTTTTTTTATTTTATCTAATTGTGCCCGCGGTATGCCCCAGAGATGGGGCGATGTGTCGCGGAGTATCTACTTCGCTGCCCTGCGCTGAAACCAATTTCAAAAGACCCAGAAACAGTACAGAGTCGGCTGGCTTAGTTTTTTTTTGGGACATCGAGGGTGCTACGTAATCAGAGGTAATTGTGATGTGATGTGCTTTTGTTATTATTGTATCTATTGTAGAAATATTTTCTTTTTTGGTTTCTTTATAGTTGAGGGTTGTATGTATAATATTTAATGGTAAATTAAATGATAAAAGAAGGCGAGGTTGCCCGGATGAATGGTCGTGACTGTCAAAGGGTATCGTGTAAAATTCTTGACTTATTACTTCACAAATATTTGAGATATCGATCATAAACTAAAAGCTAAGAACGAACAAGCACGAGAAATCCATATTAACATACAGATGTATATCAGAAATCGTAGGGTAAATATTGCTGGGAAAGGATACCGTACTCCGGCCCTGTCGAGAGTGGCGCCCCCTTCAACCCGCGAGTGACACTGACGGATCGCGGGATATTAGTCATAGTCGAGACCTCCCGCCTTCCCTCCCCGCGCCCCGCACCACCCCCCGCACATACCCTGTTTATTTACTTTTTGTAACGCTATTGATGTTTAATTATAGAGCACCCTAATGTAACTCGCCTAATTTTGACGCGTCATGTTTTGCTTGTAATATTTCATTGCATCACGAATATTATTTTGCTAGTGTTTGTCGTTTGTAGATCGATATTCTGTCTGCAGTCGATATATTCTCGGATCGGAAGCTTTAAAATAGTTCAAACATTATGTAAACTTAATAATATTTTCTTTTAGTTCGTGACCAAGTTATTTTTGGATGGTTTAGTCTCGTAGATTGTTTATTCTTTTACTTCTAATTTCAGTTGTAGTGAGATAGTTGAGCAGAACTAAAATAATAAGTATAATTCTGTGGAAAAGTACTCGAGTTGAGTTTAATAAGGTAAATATACACTCTTTACTGTAAAAACAGGTTGATTTGGTCACACATGCTTCGTCAAACAAAGCCGTATACAAACACCTAGTTTTATCATATAGTTATTTAGTTATCGACCAAACACTATTGCCGACAAGCTAGACGCAAATAAAACTATACAAGATATACTCCGTGTACAGTAGACCTTTCAAGTACTTGCGACTTAGACTTTCACATCATCCTTATGTCAAAGGAGTAAGGTAGAGTTTTCCTTGATACCACTGCGGTCTATTGTACGTAAAATAAGAGGAATACTGTATAGGCGTAGTCGGTTAATGTATGTCTACGTATCAAGTACACAATTGGAATCATTAATACTAAAATAGCTCTGTCGTTTTGACCCATCAACACGCTTGTTTTCTAATTAAACGTCGTCTTGATGTAATAAAGATCTTCAATATTAGTATTGTTTTACTTACCTACAAGAAATTTACAAATGTAAAATATTTGGTAGAAAAGATATTGGAACATAACTGAAATGTTTCAAGAAATAAATGGCTGATTCTACCAAAACGCATTTTTGGTCTCACTATTATCCCTTGAATGAGAATTTGTGATAAAATCTCCAGTACAGTGCCTGAAAGTAAAACTTTTAATCTAAAACCTTACTTGTTTTATATATTAGTATAGCACAGCTAAGCCATGAATCTATAAATAGGTATGAGAAAAGCTCTTTAACAACACACTCAATCAAGCTTCGAATACCAAACCTTAATTAACATCCAATTTCAATTTCTTCGATAGAATCATCATCTTAAAACAGAAGCAACAACATTAACAAACAGTTATCCATCAATAACTCCTGTCATCGCTTAGCGATATCGTTACCTGAGTTTGGAAGTAGGGGGCGCCACCTTATCACATAGCAACATGATTAATGAGTCGCGCCTATCTGTTAATTAAGATTTTCGCGGCTCTCACGTGTAGACGGATGCCGGCAATTTAACTTTGTTTCTGAGTGGGATGACGAAAAATTGAATTAAGATAGTGATTGTTGATGTTGTGTATGTTTGAATTTATATAAAAAAGTTTGACTATAATTTATTTTATTTGGACACTTTCCTAATAGTTAATAGTCAACTCTAACATAGGTTATTTATTATTAATTTTATGAAAGATTTTTTTTAGTTAAAAAATAAGTTTCTAGTCTGGTTGGTAGTATAGTCTTAAAGCTTTACATTAGTTATCATCATCATCATCATCCACAGCCCTTGTCCTCCCACTGCTGGGCATAGGCCTCCCCTTTTTAGTGCCATTTTCTTCGGTCCTGTGCGAGCCTCATCCATACTCGACCCGAGACTTATATATCTGCTGAATTCTGGAAAGATGATGAAGGCACACAGTACATTATCGTTTCTTGAATAAAAAATGCGGATCAACGTGAAACTCCGTTGGAGAAAAAAATTAAAAAAATACTTCCCCTTTAAAACTCCAGACTGCAATACATAAACGTAAAACAAACTTACAATCATAAGAAACGACTGAAAGTGCAAAGTGTATCAAGACATAGCCGAGATAGTTCGCTGATCGCCGATAGAGGGCGGGCCCGAACACCCATTTGTTAGCGAGAGCCTCATTAGGGTCGAATCTGGTTGAATCTCGAGGGATTAAGGGTCTCAATACGAAGGCGGCCGTCACGAGGATACACTAATGGATATTGAAGGAAAACTCTTTGATTCAAGACCTGTGTCTGAGAAGCAGTTTTAAGATTAGATTAGTCTCGAAAGAATTTTCTTAGATTAAAATTACGATAAGACAAAAATTCTTGATAAAGCATTAGTTTTGATAGAAATGATTTGAATGTAGGGATATAGAAAAGAGGCAAAAATTGCAGTGACTTTTTTGTAGCATGAATATCGTGAGGTTAAATTTAGGTAAGCACTTACACAAAGTACACATGTATCTTTATTTATGTTCTTGTACTATAAAGTTATTACATAATAACCATATCAAATCTGTCTCACGCACATTAGGTAGATTACATAAAATGACATGTCAAGTAAAAAGTATAAAACTCTGCCCAGAAAACGCTAGTTAACCCAGCTATAATTTACTGTGTACGATGTAAATCAGTGTACGACGATTATAAAAACATTACACGATAGATATAAACTTATCGCGACCGCCAATCACAAACGAGAAGTCGAAATAAATCGATGTTACATCCAATCATTACTCTACGTCAGGATCGACTCAATTAAAATATCGTTAATGTGTTATGACTAAACAAAAAGCAACCCTATGCTGTTTATGTTTAAGTGATTTTTACTTTGCCAATATTTTTACCTTGCAATGGTCATTATGGTAAATGTAGTATACTATAAAACCACGAAATCGGCGTGTCGGAATCGAAATAAAGGCAAAATAAACAGTTGGTAGAGCCGCGATGGACATGAGGCTGTAACTTTTAAATAAAGGCGGTCATTATAAAAATATCAACCTGTGAAGAACACCGAGACGACTCGTATTTATTTACAAAATAGGCTTGAAACAATAAAAAGTTACTGCAATGGGTAAATTGTATGTTGTTTCACAATTATTTTCGTAGACGGTTGTAATTTACCAAAAGTGACGTAGTGGCCTCTTTGGTAGAAAAAGACGCTCATAGGAAACCCATTTCTCTTCAAGTGTGTAAAAAGAGTACTTAGAAGCATATCCTATCCTTAATCCGGAGTCATTAGTAAGATGAATAAACTTTTAAAACCAAACATCAATTACAAAGGTGTTTTGTAAATAGGATTATGTAAACATACCAAAATACTCATTGGGCATAAAACTACTACAATTTAACTGCTCAAAATCTATATCCAAGTAATTTATATTGCTTTAGGTACTCTATTAAATTATCCTAGACCATTACCGAACTAAAATTACGTGGATGTATATTTTTCATAATCAATGTAAGTGGACTTGTAATTTATCTAAGTCTTTAAGTAAATAAACAAATGTAACGTGACTTATTAATCTCGATATACCTAGTATAGAATATAAACACTATATTCTATGTAGGTTAGGTACCTATCCAGGATATTGCCTGAGTGGCACTTAAGGCTTACATTTTGTTTTACCTAGGTTTTTGTTACATGGTGACTTTAGAGTGACTAATATTCTGATTTTAACTAAGGAACCACTCTTTAGATACTCCTCTGGCAAAGATTATCGTTTAGAAACCTATCGAATCCATTACACACTTATTCCATTTCTAATTTACTGTACATCGGTATAATATTGTCATAAATATAGTAATAATACCCAACAATTTGTCCTATTTGGCCTCGAAAGACGAAAATTTCGTTCATCACGAGTACCTTTTAAAAGAAAATATTTACAGACTCCAGCGGTGTTATCCTCGTGTACGAACGATAAATTACTTGTAATTTCGTACTCGGGTGATACCTGAGCGCAGTGAAAAAACACGAGACATAGACGTCTTGGTGCGTCGCAAATTACGGTCATCATCTTCTCATCAGCGGCGCGGGTACCTTGATGTATAGCTCTGCTGGAGGGTACTGACTACCCAAGCATGGAGGTTGCGTGTGCTCTGTACAGGGTAAATGATTCGGGATTTAGAATAGTTTGTTCCAAATTCACTGATATTCAATTGAGGACAACTTTAACGCTGACATAATAAGTTACTTACGGTACGTTTTCCAAAAAGTTTGTTTTTGGTTTTGTAAATGGCAAATCGGAATTTAGGCTTCCGTATTGCATGGTACCAGTTCCATGGTACAGTAATATTAAGTGTTCTTTTTGTTAACGGCGGGTACCACTCAACTAGGTGCTTTTGGGTATTATTTTACCGAAGATGCGACCGAACAAGAGAAAAAAAAAAGATTTACTTTACGCAAAAATTACAAACTATATCAAACGTCTTTATAAGTGTTTTTGTTACGTAATCTTATTTTTTAGGAGATGTCACATCCAGTAAATTCGTATTCCATGATGTAAATATGAGCACTTCAACATCAGAGAGAGTTGGCTTAAACAGTAAATGGGCGTTCAGCGTTAGGTTTTAAACTCCACTAAAGTTGTAGTCTCACAAGAAACAAATTACGAGGAAACAAAATCACCGCAGTAATATACCGTTACAATATATGTAGGCATACATTATTATATACTTACAGAATATGTTTATTGCCTGGGAATAGGCAAAGTTATCAGAACTATGCCCTGGTGAAAATTGTTCGATGGCTTACAAAATGTAAATGCGTAGATTCTACTCGATAAATTGGAAGCTATATTGTTAGCTATATGTAGACGTTTTTTGTTTTCTTATTATCGGCTACATTATTAAAAAAGACATAAGCCAATGTTTCATAAAACAAATGACAGTTCGATAAATTTTAATTTTCGAACGGAATCACGAAAACAGGAAACCCAACTTCCTCACTTTAGAAATCTGAGTCGATTTGGTGTAACCATAACGAAATATGTTTTAAAATGTCATACGCAATCTAAAAACAGAAAGGCAGACATTACAATATAATATTTCAAGTGAAGTGAAAGGCAGTAGTAAGCAAACCGACGGTAACTAATCATCGCGCATGCGTAGCCAATTGGTATGACGGAGAAACAATTGATGGCAACTTTTTGGTAGCTATGGGTGTCGGATTTGATCTGAAAGAATAGCTTTTACATTTATATTCTTTGACTTAAGTTGAGACATGATTATTAGTAATTGTGTAATATGATTTTTCGTCTCTTTAACTTGTTTTTCTTTTTTCAATCAGCAAAGTGAGATACTCGATGTCACTTACAGGAATTTATTAAAACTCTTTCAGTAGACTGGTTTTCCTTGAAAGCAACCTAGTTGTATGCTTAATGTGTAGTAGACATCTAATTACTAAAATTATCTAGTCTTTTATCGTAATCATCTTATCATTAGTAAGGCAATAAATACAGATAAACATTTTACACGTTGTGACTGTCTGTTGCACGTTGTGACACTTTTCCATCTCCCCACCAAGAAAAAACCTATATTTTTATAATATCAAAAATAATAAATTTGCTCCCTCCTAAATTAACAGGACTTGCCAGATTATAATGTAATTATGAGAACAATAAAAAGTTATAAATAGCGTAAAATTGAATTTGTGTCCAAGGATATTTAGAAAAGCGTTACTAGCAATTTGATCCCTTCAGATCCTGAGAAAAGGCATAAATTTTCCTGTTTTTTCAACGTCCACCCACACCAAATAGTTTTTACGCATCAAGCGGTAGTCATATAGAAAAACGTAAATTACCAAAACGGATCGGCCGGTAAAAAAGTGGGCTGGCCCGCGGATCATTAGTAAGAGCCAATGGTCGTTACCTAAAAGTCATTAGCGTCAACTTTTACCGTAATTTGATGTTGTATACGAACCTACATACTAATGTATATGTGACTATGTGATGGGCATTTTCATTATCATAATTTATGTAAAAGAACCAATTTTGTGTTATTAGCTACGACTCTCGATGATGACTTGATGGGGTGATCTTGAGCGCGAAATTGTATTAAACGTGTTTTGTGACGTTCGATTTAGTTTTTTGCATAATTACTTGCCTTTTTCCCTTTTTATTGTGGTTTTACTATGTCCCAATGAATTGTCAGGTTTTATAGTGGATAAAACCAAAGAATTACCCAAATACAAAATAAGAAATGCAAACTTGGTCTTCCTTTTGCACTGAAAGTAAATGTATTGAGTTATGTAGAGGAAGAGTGGCAATTCGAAAAAAACTTGCTGCAATTATTCCTAAAGGAAATTTCCTTGAATAATAAATACAATATCCATAACCTTCGGACCGTAGAAAATTACAGTAACAATTATTCATAATCGTTTAAACGAATCAATCAAAACAAAAACAGCAACGTTCCATCAATTTGTCGCCCAACTTTTACAATGGCATAAGTTTTTGCTAGAGCCAGTGCAGTCGATTGTTCTAATTGCGCGGTTCCATTACAATAATGTCTTATAATCACAGGGCTATTTGTAAACGCCGCGTCGGGCTGCAATGAGGTGTGGAAACGGACCGTTTTGCGGTGCGCGCTTTCAGTGGAGCGCGTTTGGTGCGAACGAAAGGGGTGAAGAAAGCGACAGCCTCATAAAATGTGTAGATTAGAATTGATTCGATATAATTTAAAGTTTACTTGAAATCAGCTTTTCCAGAGTTGTCCAATCATTGACTTGCATGAAAAGCATACAGTTCTGAATGTTACTTATTTTCCTACCCTGTTCTAGCACAATCATGACCTCAGGAAGTTTAAAACAGAAATTCCTAATATAATCATCATGTTCAATACGATTTCCATATGTATATGACTTGGTCATTCTACTGGGAAATATGTTTGAAAATTACTCATAAAACGAAGTAAAGGCAGAAAGAGATTCAGGAGGAAAAGCAATGGATGGTCAGCTTTCTACCCCCGCTTTAAGCTTATAACTTGAGGCACACAGGTTTGCTGCATTACTGTAACATTGTCGGTCGCACTGATGGCCAGTAGCCGTGCGGTTTAGAAATCGATTCAACTATTCATTAATTTAATACATTTCCTGTTACTGAACCCCTTGTAATTGATATCTAGTTTAATAACACGCAATAAGTGCATAATGGACCAGAAATTTTTAACTGTTATGAGGAATAAGTTATGTTTTTTATTTAGTTACCTCGTTGAGTTTATTTATTTATTTGTTACATAAACTATTGGGTATAAAAATGCATGATATTTAGTTTCAATAAACAAGTAAGTATAGAAGGATGGTACAGACGATGACCGTCCTGGAATCGATTGAACAAAATCGTACTCGATATTTTCGTGAATGATGACATTAGATTTTTTTTAACCAGAAATATATATAAAAATAGGTAGCACACAAATTCAGAACACAAAATATGTTCTTACTCTTAAGTTTCTGAACAAAATAATTGATAAACACAAACATCTTGCGAAAAAGCACCTAAAATGGTGTCGGGTGTTAGAAGTGAGACGTTCACTCGTCACATTTAATAATTAGTCAGAAAGATAAACGGCTTATGTTATGACAGGGTTGTCACTTACAGGGCTAAAGCTTCTTGCTGAAATAATTAATAAGGAAGCTTAAGTCAAAACTCGTGAAATTAACTTTTAGATATGTATTACAAAAGTAACTATTACAATGTTTTAAAAGGACAGTGCAACAGAAACTTTTTTTTTACACATAATAATATAAAAAAAATGCCCCATTGCTGAGCAAAGGCCTTCCCATCAGACTCCAGACTTTTCTGTAACAACAACAACTACAACAATAACTTTAAGGTTAATAATTTAGACACCGAAACAGTTTTACAAAAACATGGTATGCACATACTCTATCAAAAATATTCAAAGCCCTTTACAATATAAACGGTTAACCAATCATCTTCATATCTTTACCATACATAAATACTAATAACTCTAAACAAAGAGCCGCTGTCACAAATAAAACAATACACGATCACTCATTGAAACATCTTGATGTTAAATGCAAATTCTTGACGAGTTAATCTTGCACCTTTTATGTAAATAGGGACATGTAGGGGGCTTAGAAGTTCCCTACGGTCTAGACAGTGATTAAACGATGAATACAGATGACACTGTTGTTTAATCTCGAATGGACTTCGTTTGAATATCAATAGTATGTACCCCTGACACCCTTAGATAAAGAAATAGGTAGGTATTTATTGTAGTTCTATCATAGTTTTTATTTCATGAACTAATTCAATACTCTGATCCCTAAATATTTACAAGCGGTTATTCAAATATTTTCTCATTAAAAGAAATGAAATTTAATTTTAAATATCGATGCTACCAGTATTATTGCATAACGTATCAGGTAGATTCACTTTATATTTACATTCATAAAAAAATATTATATTGATAGAGGTGTCCCAAAATTATCTTTAAAGAATAGTCGACTACAATAAGATCGAATTAAACTGCAATACATACTTTAGTACTAAGCTAGCTATGAAAAACATACGCAAATATTTAACTAAATATCCCCAGCCCTACATATCGTGACGTCACCGAGTGCCAAGTCAAGTGCTCGGCCAGTTATCCAAAGGCGGAATGACCCAAAATTCCATTTAGCTGGAAACGCACTTGAGCAAAACCAGTCCGGTATTTAAGACTACGATATGGCCGCGCTGACACTTTGTTAGTTTAATAAGAACAGTATGTCTTCGGGTCATTAAGAGGACATTCCAGATCGTATAAAGTGACATTTACATGTTCCTTGCTCGGTATATTTATGTACTTTTAGCTGAAAGATAGTGTCCTGGCTGCAACTGTCTGTAGGTTACACTTTTGGAAACAATACTATTTAGGCACAGTGTTGGTCGAACGACACTTGAAAGATAGACGCGCTTACTTCAGCAATATGTCATGAGCCATGATTTTTCTTGAACTTTTTGTTAGGTACCTACTAGGTAAAGCCTCTTCTAATAGCGTTGCCGATTTCGAAACATTCAACACAAAACCATAAAATTGATGACAATTTCAATTAAAACATTTGCAAAATATTCAGGTTACAACCCTGTAAAATAAGGTGAGCGTTCCTAACGATTTGAAAGTGCACGGCCGTTATCCGAACGTCAGCCGACCCGAAAATCCACTTAGCCTTAGGAAAACTTGGTAAAGGGTTGCGGGGGTTGCAAGGGGTGTTTATTAAATTATTTTGTCGCGCATGGGATTTAATCAAACCCACTGATAATTATTCGGGATAGGGATTAATTGGTGCTGACACGTGTAATTGTTTGCGACTTTTAATTGACGTTTTGAAAACAGCTTAGGAGGAACCTCCTTTGAAAGCTGGTAAAGGATTTTCTTTCAAATATTGCTTTTTATTCTTAGAAAAAGTTCTGTTTTATAAGCGGCTTATGTAATATTATCTTTAAAAGTTACACATTAATTTAAATATAATCTACCAATATGAAATTGCTATCTAGCACTAAACAAATCAGTGCTTTAAAACCAAATTACACTTGTTTTGTAATGCTCTTGACTTTATTAAGATGTATGTTATTCTTTTTTGGACTTTTTTTTTACCAAAAGAACTCTCTCGTTCGATTTCAGCACGGTTTTAGATTGTATTACTTAACTGACATATTATTGAAACGACACTGCCAATCAATTGTAATTCGGTTTATTTTTTCGGAAAGCTTCTGTGGAAAGTACTAGGTAACTATATATGAAACAAATTTTGAACTATATTAACTTCACATGGTCCAATCTAACCAATGAAAGGTTTTTTGGGTAAAGTTGGTGTCGCAAGTCACTTAATCTCCGATTCTAGTGATCTTACCAAAACTTAGTTCACTTACTAGCGCAAGTTGAATTCCATTCCAATCGCAATCACATATCAGAATATAGAAGTCCCCAATAAAACATCGATAAACAAATCCCTGACGATCAGCTGGCGCGACATCAAAATGCTAATACCAAAACTACGGCGCACTCGAATAAACTACATTATGCTGGGATGTTCAGCTGTTCAGTTTTACAGCTCAACCTAACAATTCTCGGAGGGTGAAGCCGCGCAAACTTTTAATTGGCGTGCCATTAGGACAGGCGGCAGCACTAAGCGATTTGTGGTGTACCGGCCCTCTCTCTCGAGGTTTTAATTCCTCTCTCACCTCTTGTGGGGGCTTGTTGATTACGAATTCTGGATTCAGATTACAAACTCCTTAGAGCACACGGCTGTAATTGTCGCGGTAATGTGTGTTATGCAGAAGTTTGTATGTTAAACTATTTCGAAAATGTTGTGGTAAATATTTTTTGATTCCATATTTGAATCCACAGCTCAGCAAAGGCCTTTAATATGTGTATTGTTAACAATTAGGCATGTTTTTTTAACTTAAAATATATTTAAAATTATGGATCCAAAGGATAGACTTAAACCTAGTTGCTGACAAATAGAGGACAAGTAAACTACAGAATACTTGAAAAAGTTATTTATAGAGCGTGTGAGTTGTTACAATGTCAACAGTTTTTCTCAAACATAGAGTCTGAAACAAAAACTTACATAATCTACAAAATACACACGACAAAGTTGTCTATGAGAGCACAACAAAAATAAATCTTTTGTTAGAATCAAACAATGCAACTCTCGATTTTTAAATTAGTCAATTATAACTTGTCGGTTTTGTGAGGCTGCTGGTACGGTCATGTCTTCAGCTAATGACACCTCGTTACCGCCACAAATCTCCAACATTACAACGTATTAAAACTCTAAAACTTTACTCGGCTCGCCATTTGGCTCCACAAAAACTTTCTTACATCACGAAGATTTAAATTCAAGTCTCGAAACGAGTCATGAAAATATTTTGCGCAAGGTTGTCTGGCTCACGAAAGATTATGCTGCTCTTTGATTCTCATAAGTCTTGTTTTGTAATCCTTCAATGAGTTTGCCTTGATGTTATGTTCTAATTCGATGTGTCAGTACTTAGTGCCAATTAGTGCCTACTTATGTATGAAAAATAAATCTAACAAGATTTTACTTGTATCAGTAAAGTACTTATAATTCCTCTATTATGGGATTACCTATTCTAATTACCGATTCTTATTTCCAAGTCATCACCATGGACTTAGTAATTAGAAAAAAAAAATCGCAAAATTTTGTTCGGATAACCAAATACACTAAGCACAATACCTTCGCTAAGTACAATATTTTGCACAGCCTAGAAATTTACAAAAATGTAAAAGAAAATGTTTATTTCTATTCGGCAAACAGTTTCATATTTCCCTCCACTTTACACGTTATCTATATCGGCAAGTGGCGCCGTTTCGCAGATTTTCTTTCGCAACCCCTAGCCGGGAAGGGATGTTTCTCGTTCGCAATACCGTACATAGATGGCGCGCAGCGCATCGTAGCTCGCGAAAAGTGTAACAGATGGCGTTAGTAGCGGATCACATAATTGTTATTAGTCTAAATTCATATTTCATTATTTTATGTAGTTGAGTGTACCTTGTGAACGTGAACAGAAAATAATTTTAACAAAAATAGAATGAAAATTAAAAAGTTCTCATCGACTGCCAGAGAAATGCAAATTACCTATATATTTTCATAAAATTTCCATGAAATTGTGGATACTTCAATTTATTGTTATCAATCTAGCTAAGTCTGTTTTACATCTAATAAATAAAGTTTGAGATATAACTTCTGTCCAGAAGTAATACCTTTATGATGCAAAATAAAATAAATGTAGCACACAAAGACATAATTTTCATATTAGAATTCAAAATTGGTCTTCTAAATAATTGTCACACCTACTGAAAGCCATTAAATAAAGAAATATAAAGACAATTTAGCATTCGAAATTCAAGTGTTCTTATGTTCTAAATTCAAATAGACGTGTGGTTCGGGGCAAACGCCGGCTGTCGTAGATTAGCCACGCTAGCCGGAACAATTTTTTAATATCCCCAAACAAGGAAGGCAAGTCCATCTTGTGTTTGAAATGTATGGATGAGACGTTTGACGCAGGTATGTAAAAGAATTTACTTCAGTGGTATTGAACGTAGTATTAATTATCTTATAAGTGAATTGATGTGGCTTTAAGTTATTACTCGGGATTGTTGTCATCAAAAAGTTTTTAGCTAATATGGTCGTTTCAGACTTTTCGCAGCAAATATATTAAATCTTTTGGAGACCATGGTGTTTACTTAAAACCTTTCGATTATGCTGCTTAGTGAAGATTATGTATGTCTACATTGTCACATTATTAATATACCTAAGCGAACAAAAGTATAACTCCATTGTCCTGGCCTTCCCCACCTAGGTTTACTTATATACCATGGAAATGCAGTTGCAACAGAAATTGCAATCCTTACTTCAATTCAGTACACGGTCATGTCTATACTAATCCAACACGAAACCGACATTAACAGTTCGCCAGTTTGACAGCGAGAATACGTGTCGTGGTTGGAATTAGCATACACACTTGTCGCATGCACTTGGCGACCCTGACTATGTGTGTCTCATTCTATTATTGTGTTTACATAAGTGGGAAAGAGATGGAGCGATCGTGTGTGGTAGTTATGTTGTAGAACATTGATGTTATGTAGTAGGTATGCAACGCTGTTTCATGTTCTAAGAAAACATTCCGTCTTGTTACACTAAGTTGCTAGGAAATAGTTAAAGCTTTTAGGAATTGATTAAACATAGTTAACAGGAGATAGCCATAGAAAGGCTATCCACAGAATTTCAGTAGTCCTATTTACCAGATCCAAACAAGTTACATACATGATGTTAAAAGATCTGAACTGCTTAACTATACTATACCTATGTTAGGTACCTTCGTAGATTTATTTGCAGATAGTAGGTAGACATATGGAACTAAGGAGTCACCCATGTCCTTACAGAGTAAGGACTCCTTCGGTAGTTAGCATTCTCCTTTATATGTTTAAAGCAGGAATGATCCACTTAACGTCACTCATATTTAAGGCAGATCAGAGGGTGAGGTTAAATAAAGATTGCATGAGTTCATACACAATAATTTAGCGGTCGTTAGCCAATCGCTTAAAACAAATTCAAGTTGGTGACTGAAGTAAGTTGCACTTAGTGGGACGTATATTGGTTACCTCAGTCAGATGACGTCCAAAAAACCAATACATTTGAGAGCTTTTATATAGAAGCGTCATGTAATTCAAAACTGCTCCCAAAGTAAAAAAGTCATGAGGATTCACAGAACGATACTGCTTATGCCATCATCGTAGATGGCAAAGGCTCAAGTCAAAGTAGTATGAAGACAGAAATATGGTCACAGTCTGTTGTTACCACACTACCTCAAAGGACATTAAAATGTTCTCACGATACAAAAGAATTGAGGAAATATATTTTTAATAAAATAGTATAGTTCGTTTATTTTAAAGACGCGAGGGAGAGACTAGACCTCCGAAGGTGAAACGAAGCTAAAGTCGATGATGCAAAGGTTCTTTGCATGTTTTTATATCGTAGCCATAGCAATGCAATAGATCTATGATTATGAAATTAGATATATTATCTATTCAACTTAGATCAAAAAGTAATCCACAATACTTTTTTCTGTAACTACCAAATAGTCTTACCAACGAACATTACCAGTAATAACAAGGACTAAAACACCAACCCAATAGCCAACCTAGCTCAGTAAATACATTCATATTATTCAAATAACCATAGAACGTTTAATTTTTAGCAACAAAGGCGAAGGGGAGTGGCTCCACAAACACGGATTTCCAATTAAGTTAGGGCCTGATTGGCAGGTCGTTAGTCAACGCTGCAGCGTGAATGTGGGCGCGCGTCTCGGCAGGCCCGCGATGTTTCGCGATTATTGATGCCTGATACATAACTAAATAGATGTATTTTACTTGAGAAGTAGGTTAAAATGGTAATTTGAAGTCTATTGGGTACAAAAACCTGTACTTTTAGGTTTAGTCTGAAAACTTCCGAGTAATATTTGATTGGTAGCTCTGATTTTTGGTCCGTCTTAATGTTAAGGAAATACGAGTATCAATACAAAACAATTTCAAAATTTCATTCATTCAATTTCATTCATTTCACTCATTTTCAAAATTATTACTTTTAAGGTTAGCTCTAAAACCTTTTCTGGACGAGCTCAAATTACTCTACATTTAAACATAGAAAGCTACGGAAACAATAACTATCAAAAGTTCATAGGGTTACTAGGCGAAGATTTTTCATACGTCCGGCGTGCCCTGGACTACATTGGACTGAATACATCCATCAATTAGTATGTTGAATTTCAATTGTTTTGGAATACCATTCTCGATTCTGAATACCAAACCAAGAATTATGCAGACTCTAATTTGTTACATTACTCTAATACCTGTTATTGTCGGCAAAGCATTTTCAAACTAGCATAGATTGTTATCTCCATTTGAAGTACTATCTATTACAGCCTTTGCCTGTTGTTTGCATTAGTAGAGCTAAGTGCCGGCGTTTACTTTACCTGCAAATACTAATTTGTCTAGAAACGTCTATTGCTAAGCGTAAAACCTGTATCGGAAAGGGTTATTTGCACGTAAATACAGACAAAATCTTGACTGAAGTAAAATTTAATTTCTACAAGGTTTTTTAACCTATCTGCTTTGCGTTTTAGGATTGTAACGTGATTTTAAATTACAGTATAAAAATGGAGCTACTAAAGCAAAAATATTTCGTGTTTGACATATTTACGAGTTCAAACCAACTGATAACTTTTCATCTTTATCATATTATTAGTAAGTGGTAGATTTAATTATAAATAAGAGCTTATTCACAAATTTTCCATATGAATTCTACTAGTATCGACCCATTATCGGTAACCTGAAATAAACATAAAAACACCTTACAATTTGAATTTTCTTTCACTCCTGCAAACCCGAGTCACGCATCAGTAGACAGTCGTTAATTATCGTCGTCTGTCTCCGTATAAACATGATCGATTGACTGCTATGTTAGAAAGTTAAGATATCGGAGGGAAAGGAACATTAAGTGTATTCCTATGTCGGTAGTGATATCATTTTCATAGGCTACCGAACCTTCCCTTTGAACGTTTGCGGACACAAAATGCTTGGAGATTCTTGATGTTAGTTTTGCAGATCTTCTTTTAGGTCACGTACTTGGGTCCAATTATCTCCTAAATCCAATATTTAAAAATATTTGAATCATAATTTTATACTGCTCCATAGTATTTACGAGTTAAACAGAACTTTGGAACTGAAGGGCTTCCACTTAATTTCAACTTATTTTTAATTATCAATAGCTTAATAAACTAGAAAGCGGCCTAAAGCATTTCAAATAAATAAAGTTCAAACAGAGCTTTTGTGATACCCAATATTCTCAGTCAAACTGATGTAAGTCTAGGTAAAATGAAAATTGACGGCTCCATAGAACTCTGTTCTGAGGAACAGCGGCCGAATAGTAAGGCGTCGAGAAAAAAACAGGATGATTTAATCGGCCACTCTCGAATCTCGATCAGTCTTCGTCACTGTTTCATATGTTTAGTCGGCTATCGATTTATTGTCCACTCATATGAAAATCTTGTGGTTTCTGGTGACGACAATCGTATGTTAGCATTTTAATCTTGAATTGTAGAACTTTGTTGCTGGTTGGAAAGAGAACATGTTATTGTGTTCTGACTAAAAATCTAAGTAAACATAATTTAGAAGGAAACTGTTACTTTAAATACAAATCGCTCGCTTACTAAAGAACAAACTTCCATTAAAACTGAAACTGAAAATATAAATCAAAGATGTATAAATTTGTTTATTTTTGTTCTAACGTGTCATGTGCAACATGTGGTCTTTTATACCTTGATTTAGTATGACTGACTGACTAGTGACCAGGTTTACTTTTGAGTCTTAGTTAATTGCAGGATGTGTTAAATATTTCAAAAGTGATTTTACTATAGCATGGACAATACGGACATAAAAGTGTAGCCTACATTATTCCTAACCATGTTAACTTTTTACCCCAACAATTTAAGTTCTAACCAGCTTTTATTCTCAGACAAGCAAATTTCTAGTATTTTCCATAACGCCAACTATTTTCAAAAGTTCCACTACGTGTTTTCTTATGCAAATCTATGTTAATCTGGTATTTTCACGTTTAATTTTATTTCTGGCCACATTTCTCGAATGATATTGTCTCGTAAATCAGTCGTCGGGTGTTTTTCTTGGAGCGGCCGAGCAACCATGTTTTGTTTAGAATCACGCACACCCCGTCTGAGCTGCTTCTGCGATTGTGATTTACAACTCCTGAATTGTTTTATCACTAGTTTTACACGTAATCTGAATGTGTTTTTAAATAAATTGAAATTATTGTCGTTTCGAAATATAATGCTGGAAATAGAGTTTAAATGGTAACCTAATACTTAACTACGGTAGAAGCTACAAAAGGCTTCGTTGCATCGAAAACTAAGTTTTGCACGTTTTGACATTTTTTCAAGTTTGTTTGAATAATTACGTTTTATAAGCTAATGATTGCATCATTGAAAAATTGAATTGGGAAATACTGTTTGTTCAACTTTTTTTAAACACAAAATTTCGTTAGTTTTATAACATCATGTCACCATACCACCACACCACACCACATACGAGTATTTTTTGATGGATGATAATGTTTCATTTTGTGTTACATTTCAATGTAGTATAAATATAACCCACACATTTTAGTACAGTATATGATAACGCTATTAATTGTTCTGAAAGTGTGGTGTTATTAGTAGATACAGGTGGATTTTTCAGCAGTTTATTTCATTAATTGCAAAAGTGCCACTCACATAATGTGTTTTAATTATTTTCTGTTGTAACTATTTTCAGAAAAGCTGAAATGCTTTTCTTGAGACGCAAAAGATTTTAGATGTATTTTTATCGTATTTTTATTCGTAAGGGAAAATAACTTTCCTTTAATAACTTTTTTGAAACTATCGCGAATATGACGTAATCCTATATCAGGCACGATGACTCACGCAAACCAAATGACCGTCACTTTAGAGTTTTGATTCGTTTTCTAAGTATGACGGACCCGCGCCGGTAGAAGAGTAATTATTGTTATTCTAATGGATCGTACGGGCATTCTGAACATTCCCCATTGTAAGGAGTCTAGGATCGAAGCCCTGATTAATGATTGTGCAGCGAGGGACGACTTAGGGGCGACTCGTAGTGCAAAAAGAGAAGTTCGTGGCATAATAAAGTTTAATTTACTCATAGATCTGGGTAAATTGGCCAGTTTATAACTGAATATAAAAGAATATCTAGTTATGAATTAGATGCTTAAATAAATAAATTTTACAGGTATTATTACGAATCTTGCAGAACATACTATGACACCTAAAAACAATTTGTCGATTCAGACATAGTTCACAATTTAAATAATACCTATTGTTTTTTTTTTTATTTACATTAATTTTTTTGCTAAGAAGCTATAGTAAATGCATATGTAGATATAGTTAGTTATGACTAAGTCAGCTATCCATTGAAGTAAAATATCTACGCAACAAAGGGCCAATACACGGCCTATACGTAACTCGACTACACAACTCAGTATACGCTCTCCCTAATGATGGTATCAGGGCATTATGCCACAGAGATTATGCCATACAGTTGACCGACCGGTGTTTGTTTGCTGAAATCGACAAGCATGGGGCCACCGTCACCCATGCCACAGCCGATGGGAATTCCATGCTCAGATAACCATTGATTTTCTGTTTGTTGCAGTTATTTGGGCTTTGAATGTTTTAAGTTTAATGCAGGCGCTGTATAAATAGCTGTGTAGATAGATAAGTTTGGGTGCAGCTTATTTGAAAAATATATAATGTTTAATATAATATATATGTAATGTATAAATCAACTTATAAATTAGTATGAGAGATATTAAATTACAGTGTCCGCTTCGAATTTACCTAGAAAAACAGGCATGCATACAAACATAGCACATGTGTCTCGAAACGGTTAAATTGGCGTCTAAAGTAACCATCTTACACCAATTAACTTACAATTTTCTTTATTATAGATACACGATTTATAACTATAAAAATTGTTCTAATTCAGTTTAACCTCTTTTCATATTTTCGCCTCACCTATCGACCTTCAACATTTAGTTTCTCACGAAGTCGATAAACTCACACGTTGTTGTTTAAATCATGAAACTATTGTAATTTGAAACACTACGCATGCCTAAAATGTGGGACACTTGGCAATCGTGCGTGTGACTCCGTGACAAATGCCTGTAAAAACAACACAATAAAACAAAAAGATAAAGAAACATCTCATTTTCTCTTTTTGTGTCATAAAAAACCTTTTCAGTTTGCTCACTTTGAGAAACGCCGATACTTTTTCAATATTTTGTTTCTTACTTACGAAGTCATAATTGTGTTTATAGACGGTATTGTCGTATTTCTAAAACATTTGTTGTTGAATTCGTCAAGGATTTAAAAAACAATGACGTCGCGAAGTTTCGCGAAAAGAAGCGTGTCGTAAAAATGGGTTCGGACTTTTGGCAAAGGGGCCATCGTCGCCACCTTACAAGTTATTGCAAACATTTGAAAGTTGCAACATGTTTAAGATGCTGAACTACGTTTAGATACCATTCTTAAAGTTGAAACAAGTATTGATAAATATTCATGTAGACGCAAAAAGGTAGCCTTATCATCAAGTTCCCGATACGCAAAATGTGGCATTTACCGGAATTTTGAATAAAGTCATACCAGGAATAGGAATATACAATAACTGTTGCTTTGAGTATTGAAACCGAAACTTTCTGCGTAAAACGGGTTGTCTCCACATTTCGTCAGGACCTTCTCATTGGACCTAAAACAATGGGACTTCCGAACGGTACGCCATTTGGTCCCGTAATGCCCGTTCCTCGTACACGTGTCATAAATCTCTATATTTACCACTTTAACCGTTTAGTCGACGAGTTGACAAAATAATGGCGTTAAACAATGTCCTGATAATTGTTCAATTGTCGGCATGAAGCGAGACTAAATCCATCTTTGTTGACATTGCTTTGGAATAGGACTACAAACGTCAGTTTTTCATTAAGACATTATATCCCGTGGTTTCTACAACAACGAACTTAGGTAGGTACCTGAATTGATTACCATATCTGATGAATTGACTATCAAGAAATCAAACAGTACTTTATATTCGTATCTAAATATGTAAATCATTACTGTTTTTCAACTTAAATAGGAAATAGGGTTTTCCCAAGTGCAACGTGTAAGTATAGTAAATAGGTAAAAACATTTTTTTCTATAAGCAAAAACAAATGCAAAACAATCCGGCAAAATATTCGCAAAACATGAAAGCAGGTAAACCCCGAGTTTTATGACCGGCAACGCTTACATCAAAAGACTAGGAGATACAACTAGAAAGTATTTTATTGTTTTAAAGCCCCAATAAAATGTACATGTTTGTATTCAAGAAGCCGCCTTCTGTTCTAACGTGCCGACGAAAGACAATACGTCGAGATAGACTACTTAGGTAGATGCGTGTAGTTCAAAGGCAAATTTAGATGTGAGCCCATTGTTATTATTTTGTCGGTATTTTAAATAGGAGCGGCTAGTAGCTTGATAGGAACGCCGAAAGGGTAAGCTGATTACAATAGTAAAAAGGCTTAAAGCATCAGCGCTCTATTTAAACGTGTTTTACACATTTTTACCCGAACGTAAACCATAAAAGATACTGGTTTTGTAGAATTGCTAGACACCTGCAGTACCAAATATTTTGTTGTACCGAAAACAGTGCGTATTTTGGACAGATCGATATTTATGCCCAAAATTTGTGAAGCTGGACTAAGCTTCGACATAGTTCAACTTAACTCCCTTGAAGGTGTCCGCCTGAATACTCTTTTGTATTATATCGATACTGTACAAATAAGTAAAGCGACAGATGTCAGAATTTTTTCGCGCAAACCATAAATTAGAGAAAAAGATCCAAAGTAAATATGAACCGAAAAGCCCCGCGGTAAAACCAAATACAATATTCTGAATAAGCCATCGATTGATTTCACAAGATTAATGGTTGCACATTGTCAGCGCCACAGTATGACGAGAACGTTGGCCGAATTTGCGCAACCAAAATGTGTTTTATTACCTTATGTATAAGAGCTAACAAATTTCATTTTAAAAATCTTTTTGAACTGACAGAGCAATGAATGGTTTCACTGTTTTTATTCCTAGCGTAACTAAAAAGCGAGTTTATTTATATAACGATAAAATTCAAAGTTGTGCTCCCAGAAAATATCAATTTACGTCTTTCTGATTTTGGAGTCCAAAAGTTGGGGCTCGATAGAAATTGATTTTGGAATTCAGTGTGAAATTGAAATAAAAGTTTTTTATTTGAAAGCACATTCGACACAAAGTAAGATTGGCTCTACGGTTAATCTGTCGATTAAATATTTATTTGTTTGGTTTTAAAAACCAATAATTGTATTTGCTTCGTTTTAAATGTTGGACCACATTAAGTGTAATGGGTTGAACATAATATTCTGTGATTTATGATACACTAGTCTTGTTACTTTGACGTAAAATATGGAAGGAAAGTTGAATACTTGATAGAACCTTGCAAATTCCACAAATCGGACCATTTGATATTTATGTTAGGAATCTCTTCTTTTCTTTACAAGGTTCTAACGATACAAAATTTACTCTTAAACTTTTATACATTATAAAAGTAATATTTATTTAACAGTTGAAAAATATTAAAATAATTTTGTCCCCGATTTAAACACCACATTATTTTATTACATCATTTAGGTACCTAATTTTAATCAAACTTTATTTCCTAAAAACAAATTGCAACGCATTTTCGACAGCCCAAATTGTAAGGCATAGTACACAATGCCACGGTTAGTGGGTGTGCGTATGTAACAGATGTGAATCGGTTCAGCCGGGAGGTGTGTACTGTGACAAAGAATGCATATGTCGCGCTCTGCCGCCAGTGTGTACAATGCTTACTATTGGGCCCTCAATAATGTTAACGTTGCATGACTCTGGATTTTTGTTTTTAGGTATTACTCGCTATGTACCAACTTTACCCACTTTACTACTTTATATTACATGCAACAACTTTTATTTGTTTGCAATTATTTTCTGATTTTTTAAAATGCTTTTCTTTTTCCAAAATATTTTTAAAGTCTTTAATCGTAAAATCTTATGTTATGTTGTAAAAAAATGTGTGTAAAACACTGAAATAAACGTAATATTATGTAGTTATAGATGCTTTTTAAGCCGGTTTCTAAACTGTGCTAGCCTAGCAAGCCTTTTACTAGTGCTCAGTTTTTTGGGATATTTTATTCATTGGATATTATTGAAATCTTCTAGTGTAGAGCAATTAGGACAAATAGAATTACAAAAATTTTCCGTCTTCCTTAATTTTGAGCATACTGCCGTACAATTAAAACTTCTATTTAACAATCCAATCAATTAATTACTCAGAAACATCAGCGACATTAAAATCGCAGAGTCGTGTCGCAGCGTCGCACGCGCACGCTGCACGCTGCGCTATTGTCGCGACCCCCGATTGAACTGTTACACGTCGAGATGAGTTATGTTCTTAGCCACATTTCGGATATACAGTGTGTAGTTTTTGTAAAAAGGTTAACAGAAGCTTAGAAATAACTCGCGTAAGAAGTTTTGTCGATTATTGTAAAACCTGTGTTTTAAATACTAGTCGTTTGGTAGCGATTTTTTGTTCTCTTATAAAGTAAAAAACGAGTAATTTACGTGCTAGGTTATCACTAACATAATTTATTTCCTTAAATGCATGACTTAAATTATATTTTGAACAAAGGCGATTATTTATTTTCTGTTACGCATAGGTCTAGATTATTTTTAAAAGCTTATTTCTCCTAATTCTAATGAATGAAAGTTACGTATTTAAAGCTCTTTTCAACTCATAATAGTTGGGAATAGAAATAATGTCGATTTTTAGATACCTTTAACTTTATTCGTACTACTCTAAACCATGAGGTTTAGATTAGTACGTAGTATTATTAAAAGTTTAACCATATTTTTCTTATAATAAATACTACTTATAACTTTTTTCAGTGGTTCTGACTTTTATTTCTTAATATTATGTAACACCCTATATAAAATGCAATCGCCAATGCAGCACAGTGACACACATACGCGGCTTTACACTAAACCAATAATAGAATAAATTCTATCCAAACTCCCTCTTGCGCGCACACATACAAAACGCAATCAATGATCTACTTGTGCCTACGCGCACACACACACAAAGCGTATTGGAAATATTGGCTTTATAAACATTTACGGGATATTTGCAAAATGTTCCGCCAATCGGACCATCTATACCCCTCTCTTTCATATTCAATAGACGTATCAACAAAAGAGTGAGACAGCGCACCCAGTTTTACAACTTGCAGAGGGACAATGGATACGCTATTGTTGAAAGTACCCCAAACTTTTTTTAGGTCATATAAAAGTATTACATTTGTTAGGGTCGTGCCGCCTGTATGCACTTACACCATTCGATTCGCAGTCAACTCAGGAGACGGATCACCGTCTCCTACGCAGTCCAGTTTTAGTGAATTATTTAAGTTATCAGTGTCAGTGAGTGAGTTTTTAATAACACAATGTCAACAGCAGCTACAACAAACCGTGCTAGTGAAATGTGGAACAATCATATAGATGTGAACGCTCAAAGTGTGAGACAACCCAAACATAACGCATATAAACAATACCCAACGATGGCTAACGAATATTACAACTATCAAAACAATTATTATGCCCAGAACTGTGATTATTCTAACGTGTTAAGTGCTGGTTATGGGAAAATGTATGGACAGGAAGCTGGTGAAGGTGTCGTTAAATCTGAACCCACCCCTTGGCCTGCTTATCATCCGAACTACATGAATGGAAACCATACTAACATGGAAATGATCAACCGATGGAGAGAAATGAGCTACTACGCCCAACAACAACAGCAACAAGAAAACTATGGGTATGAACAAAGAGTGAATACAGTGAATCAGAATAGTGTGGATAAGCCCGATGAGGTAAGAATGATTAATTCACCTGGCCAGTGTAGCCTTCCCGAGACCAGTTATGGATCACCACAAAGCACAACCAGCAATTTTAAGTCACCAACACCAGAAGCAGATGATTCACCAAACCTAAGAGCTTTGCTTTCTAAGCCTAAAGTAAAAAATCCGGCGCCGTACTTCACGAAGTGTGACAAAACGTATTCGCAGGAAATGCTACAACGCATGATGTTTAACTCTGAAGAGGCAAACGAATGGGAAAAAAACAATGAGAGTGTTGAGAAAGAATGCAATTTGTCGCAATTTCATGGTGGATATGGAAGTGTGGAGGGTCAAACGTCAATCAAGAAAGATGCTATGGGTGGAGCGCTGGCGGAAGGCGCACAGTCATCACAGGAGTCCGCGGAACCCTGTCAAGACGTGACGAGGGTCGAGGCAGGCGGGGACAATGCGGATTACGCAGAGAACAAAATGGCCGCCGCGCAAGATGTTCAAGCATTCTATCCGTGGATGAAGAGTGTTGGTGGTAAGTTCAACAAACATAATCTACTCTAATTTAAATTGATATGCTAATTTATTATAATGATAGTAATATTGAGCTGTTGTTTTATAACGTACTAATCATTTGTTGTTCTTTCCTTTTCAGGCGATGACAAAAAAGAGGGCTCGAAACGAACGAGGCAAACTTATACCAGATTCCAAACTTTAGAATTGGAAAAAGAATTTCACTTCAACAAATATCTGTCCAGAAGAAGAAGAATAGAAGTGTCTCATGCTCTCGGACTGACAGAACGACAAATCAAGATCTGGTTCCAAAACAGACGAATGAAGGCGAAGAAAGATGGGAAACTGACGGCGTCACCTGATCCTTACGGTGCTGATGATATTGGAGCTACCAAGTTGGGTAATATGCCCGAATATATGGACACAAGGCAGAGAATGCCTGCTTTAGCGGAGTACCCAAACTATCACATGAATGCCGCTCCGACAAACATGCCACCGCATATACCAGCCGCTATGCCACATAACAACTACATGATGCCACAATACAAAGGCATCAAAATGTGACCGTAAACCCTTAAATAGAGTTATATCATATTATATGTGATGTTGATTAATGAAAGATCCTTAACGTTTAAAGTTTACATTATTCATGTATTTTTGATGTTCATTTGCATCTATATTAAAAACTTGTTTACTATGATTATAAAATTGGACGAAATAATTTTGCATGACAGCTATTAGCAATTATAGTGATATCATAATAGTATCGATAGTGGAGTAGACTTTTATCGATATTTAGCTGTAGGCTAAGAAATGTTAAACATAATTAGATGGCTTGTTAAGGTATTGTCAACATAACGGGTTGGAACATATCATCAAAGCTATGTTTAAAAAAAATGTGTGTATTTTGAAATATTTTAGGACGTTATATTGTATATTTCGCATGTGAACATAAAAATGTTATATTTTAATTATTACAATAGACTAAGTCAATAGAAATGTAAATAAAATAAGTGTAGAATAAGAAAAAGGTTCCTATTTAGCTAAGATTAGTTAAGTTATATTATAATCAAACTGACCTAATTCTAAGATTGATTATTTATAAATAATATTTGTACTTCTCTAGTCAATTGAAAGGCGCTATAAATAAAGAGGAGTTGTGATTCCTGATTATTATAAAACTGTATTTCATTTAACCTATTCAGTACCATCTTAATGCATTTAAAAACGCTACGGTGTAAACTTTGCCTTATAGATAATACTAGCTTGCCCGCGGCTCAGCCCACGTGGTTGTGGGCTATCGCTGCGGTAAGGATCCAACCTTAGTCATACCAATTTTCATTCTAATCGGTTCACCGGTTTAGCTGTGAAAGTGTAACAGACAGACAGACAGACCGCCAAAGGTTACAGTAGTTATCTTTTTTTAATCCATCAATATAACATCATCATGATCAAAGGGAATTATGGAAATTATTTTACTTAATTGAAAACTTTAGGTATATAATGATTTTGCAAAAAAACCTTTTCAATAAAAATAACACGGCAACAACGAAAACTTCAGACAAACGCCAATCAGAGTAAAACGGATCCGTTTAAAATTAACGTCAAACAACAATGCGATACTAAACAATGTACGGAACCCTTTCACATAGTTTAAAGGGTCCGAAGTGTAAACACAATCCTCTAGGGACCAGTAGAGTAAATGTGCAAATGTTGACAGTAATTCTGACATGTTTTGACTGACTATTGGATTAGATAATTGTAGAAAAGGTTTTGTAAAAATGCTGAGTAATCCTTTTACCTTAAATCGGCTACCTGTGTTGATTGGCTTAAGTTCTTAGCTTCTGTGGTTTGTTTGTGCGGTATATGATATTGTTGACTTTGTATTTTTTTTTGCTATTATTAATCTCATCTCAGAAGTAAGAAAAAAATCTGAAACAGCAAATAGCTAAGTATTGAATTGTAAATAAATTTATTTTCAATTGTGACAAAAATAGCTTTGGTAAAAATAAGAGTAGTTGAAAAGTTTAGTACTTTAATTTGTAAATAAGTAATATAAATATGGGACGTCACAATCGGTTTGAAGTATAATTTAGTTTTGGAGCAAAGTTTTTAGACAAAAATAAGGAGCTGAGCACGTTTCCGTTTATTTTTAAGTTAATTAATAATGATTCTTATTTGATAAACAAAATTGAATTGACAGGCCCATAGTTATGGCTTTAAACAAAGCCATTTCCAAAGTAAGGCTTGGGTAACATTCACCTCTAATTTAATTCAAAAGCAGAAGCTTGTAAATGTGGTGTATGTAAGAAGGTAGCAGCGGCACACTTTGCCTCAGATAGCTTACGTGGGTCAGTAACTTTTTGCTTCCTGTGTTCCTCTCTCTTTATTAGATCATGCCGATATTATTCCTTTGGCTAGTAACAATCCATTCACAAACAAATTCGGCCAAACAGGATTGTAAAAAATAAAAAAGATTGCAAAATTTTTAAAATTGAAATAAGGCTATAGAACGGCCTCTACTAGTATTACTATTATCAATCGTTTTAAAGTACTTATTTTTTTTACAGACAGGTCGTTTGGAACGTAAACAAAACTATTTTCTTTCACTGGCATTTATAATGTGCTTTAAATAAATTGAAAAATTCTAAGTTTCTATCAATATTGCAATATCCTCTTAAAAGTGTTCAAGCTAAGATCTAATTTAAAGCCAACTTTATTCTCTTTTGAAAAATTTTGACATTGAATTTTGAATAAACTTCCACTTGCAGCTATCTTCACTACGTTGAGCGCCCCTGCATTAGAAATCCGACCCTCCTGCCTTTTGAATAGGGAATAACAATAGAGCTCGCAAGACAGGGACAACAATAAACGCCTAATCTGTGCGCGAGAAAGAGAGGCAAACACAATCATCCCTCTGTACAGGGGTAAAATCGAAATACGCATGCGCGGCGGACATTCAACCAAGATGGCTGCCTGTGTTTAGTTCGTATTTAATTTGTTTTTTGTTTAAAAATGGTATTTCTATTACAAATATAGTTTATAAACATGAGAAAGAAGAGAATCAAGTAATAAGGCAAGTACTTCGTGGCATATCCAACGTTTTCAGCATAACAGTGACTGTAAAAAAAATAACCTAAAACACTGGTAAGTTTGTATCATTTCTTAAGTTCAGACAAAACGTCACCTTGACAAACCAAATTGTTATTGCTAGCATATAGTACAAAACTAGCGTAGCATAGATCACTTAAATTATTGTATGACATAACAGTGTTGAATTGCAAAACAGTGTTGAATATTGTGAAGGGAACCTAGGACATTTATTTATTGATTTTTTGTTTAGAAAGATTGACATAATTTTAAATACATCATTAAGGCTAATTACAATAATGTTGCTGGCCAAATATTAGAGTATTTAATTATAAAAACGAACGTATAGTAACTAAAACCCGGTAATCCGGTTTTATATCAGATTTGATCGACAAAAAATGCCTTTGTTACATATCAAATGAAAACAAGAACAGTTCGGCGTTAGAAACACCTTGGAGTTATAAACCAGAATGTAGATGCTGATGTGAAACTGATCGTTGTTCGAAATGACCATTAATATTACTGCACTAATGATCCCTCCAACTCCAAATTTTGGTTCGCCAACGGTAAATTTAAGTTGGTCTGTCCATGCATTGAATACGTTACTTGAATGACGGCTCTAATTAATCCACGCTGAACGAGCCAGCTCTCATTGAAGACGCATCAAAAGAAACCTCCTAATGGATATTTGAATGCCACTATAGTGTTTACCTTTAGAACGAATCGACATTAAGTTTTAGAAAATAGTGAGTCATATACGTACAAAAAATATTACTTGTGGAACTCGGGTGCCGATGATATTGTGGAACTGTCAGAATCAATCATAACATCTGTCTCGTAGGTGGGCACGGGTATGATGTACATACAGCCATATAAAATACATATATGGGTAGAATATTATCGATTGATAAACTAATTGACTGTATCATTTAATTTACAGAAAAGATTTTTCACATCTTTGCGTAGATAAATAAACAACACGTTGATAAAATGTGTGTATCTTTAATGGAGTTTTGTAAATAACTCATGCCTTATTGAGACAAAATTGATTTGGCTTATATCTTTAATTTAAAGTATTTCCTCAACAGATGGTTCGCTGTTTACCAAGAAGCCCACTATAACTTATTACTACTTCAAGTGATAGCGGGTAACATCGGTGTGATCACACCGTTCGAATATTTGGAGTGACTGTATGAAAGAAACACAATTTTCTTTTCCTATATGAGAAGTATTATATAGTATCGTTTTAGACGCTAATGTTTTGATTGACCAACATGATTTAATGGACCTTTTTTAGCAAGTGTACTCGAAATAGCAACTCTGTTCACATCATTACATTAGATTAGCCTTATTACATATTCTTATGAACAACAGGTTCATTATATATAAATTGTAAATAACAATTATTGATTTAATAATTCGCATCCAAGGAATTGCTACACTACTGCATTACTTTTGATCGCGACCAGTTCTTAGTGTGTCGACGAACTGAAAAATTTGTTATTTTGTTTCTGTACAATGTTTTTCAATGCCATTCGTTGGCAGCATCTTAAAATAATTGAGAAAGTAAAACAATCTCCAAATAATTTTCGTCTTTAAATAGAATTTTATCACCACTCTCGTACGGATCACTTACAAATTTCAATGATCAAAGTAAGCGGTTATCAACGCACATAAATTACTATATAATTATACATTACGACCAATTAGTATTAAAGAGGGAGCTGAAATATTGCTTTTGACAAATTACTTTGATAATAATGTTGTTTCATGTTTGCGTGTGTTTGCTGTCAGTAATGTTTTATTGATTTAAGGTATACCTCAAATAATTTCAGTAGGAAATGAGTACCTAATGACCATTTGGAAAACGAAATAAGGTAAATGATTTGGAAAAATGGTTTCGATTAAGATGGCAGATCTTTTCAGCGGTCTACTGAATTTTAATTATAAACCACTCAATAAGACACCTACATTTTTACTTCTGTCATAGTATTAGGATAAAAAGTATTTAGGTGGACCTTCCACCAACCAACCTTCCAACCTTCCACCAAACTTCTTCCAAACCAACCTTCTTCATTACAAGATATTAAAAAAGAAAATTCTTGAGTAAACCGTCAACGTCAAATTGTTACCATGATGATTCAAATTATATTATCCACCCAACACATGGCGCATATAGGTAAATGTTACTAGTGATGTGTCGTATGCAATGCTGTATCTATAGCTGATTGTACATATTTTTATCCTACAAAAACACAAATCAATACAGCATAACACGTAAACATCACGTTTGGTCACATCACAGAAACATCGTTGGACACAAAAAGTGTGGGATCAACAAAAGAATCTGCAGGGCGCATTGTCCCAGCCGCTCGGATCATTTATCAACAACGCTCCACTGACGTCGTTCGAGAGCAGATCGCTAGATCAATGGAAACCAACATCGAACGCGATTAAAATTTTTGCATCATTATATGAGGTTTAGTTTGGTTTCCAAGAAGTTCAGTCAAAGTATTCGAAGACCAATACATAATACTCACCGAGACATTTTTAAGTTTCATAAGTTCATATAAAACTCATATTAGCAGAGAGACAGGAACACTAGAACTCAGTACGAGAATGTTCAGGGGTACCAGGACGTTAAAACTTTAATATTAGAAAAGAAATAGGGATAGTTATATCACTAACAAGAGCCTAGATCATTTAAGATAAATTATAGACCAGTATCCCAAACTCTCTAGATTCATTGTAGTATAAAAACACATTGACGCAAACCTATAAGCAGAAGAAGAATACTTGTAAAGGATGTTATCATGAAGAAAAGATTGCACTATAGGAAAAGAGCACCTAATCAATTAGATACACTTGGAGAGTAACTATTGTGTTGACTGGCAAGGTATCTGTAAAATAACCATTAAGTTTTATTAAGATTGGTGTTTCAATGTACTAATGAACGATAAGAATTCCAAACAATATTCCGTCGTAAACATGCAGAAGCAGATGTGATGATGTCAAAAATAACTACGTTTAAAGTATCTTTATTCATTACGGTATTTATAGAATAAGGCGCTCAGTAGTAATCAAGTTTTACATGAACAAGTATGAAACGGTGATCGTTTGCCCCGCCACCGTTTAATAGCCGTTATTATAATTCTGCAATTTAACGCCTTTGCGAAATTCATAATGACTCAATTTATGAACTCCCCGTTTTTTCTTCTGAACAAAACAACGATAGACTCGTTGAGTGGCTCATTATATAAATTTGATTTTGAATATCGAATCAGCATATTTTTTTATAATTTCAGTCTTTTAAATTAAATAAAGTGGTTTGATCTGAAAAGGTTGGTTAATAAAAAGTTTTTAATAAGAGGCATCTGCTTGTTGATTTTTTAGTATCGTCTAGTGTAATGTCCAAGAGAATTCTGTCACGACCTCTTTGACATTTTGTTTTGCTTTTGTATTTAATAGGTAAAGGTGTTGCTTGTGTTGTGAAGTAATAGACATAATTATGCGAATGAATGTGAAGAAGGCCTTGTTATTTCTCACTTCGTGTTCACCGTAAAGTCTCCAGCAACTAAGTAATTGCATCTCATTTTAGATTGTTTTGACTGAAACTCGGTCGCTATTTAATTTGTAAGTAAATACGTACCGTCTATGATCTAAATGTTATATATACAACACTACCAAATAATTATAGATTTTGTTAAAAATCGCAAGGCAAATAACCAAGATGGTAGTCCTTTCTTACTTTAACAAATTGATCCCTTTACCCTGTTTTTATTTTGTCTTATTTTATATTATGCCTACAATTGTCAGTCACAGTTCAAATCATAATCGTAACGTCATTTACCTGACCGTAACATGGCATGACGTGCCCGCAAAAATGTCCATTGACTGGCCAGTTTGATTTGATCTCCGATATTATAAGACTAATCTTTAATTTAGTTAGGAACGAGAGCTCAGATATAGCTGGTTGCGTCGGCGTCAATGTCACTTATGTGCTTAACCCGGCGAGTGGATGGAGGAAATGATGGATGGTAGCAACCCGCCCGTTGCTGTAACGTCAACTATTTGGATTTATATAGAGCAGCTGGATACCCAAACTCTTTTAGCTGGCCCATAAATGGCAATAGTGGCATGCTGGCTGGCTTTGCAAGATAGGTAATTATTATCGTGTGATAAAATTATGCTTTTTATTTTTATCAACCGAAATTAAGATAAATATACTTCAATTAATTTACGTAGAGCCATTAATTAATTCACTATAGTATAATCTTAATGTAATATAAAAAAGCGCTAATCGTTAAATACTTAATCTTCAGAAAACTAACATGTATATTAGAAAACCTGTGTTGCATAAGGATGATGAATACAAAAGTGTCAGTTTGCCGAATTATTTTTCAGATCTTGTATTTCTTATATTAAGTCAGATGATGCGAAACTAAATATTTTAATCGTATATACGCCAAAAATCAATCTTCAGTGGTATTATTTACTCTACGTGTATACAATTTTCGCGCCGCGTCGTTCGTTTGGACCCTCCGCGCGCACAAATTCCAAATTGTTTTTGACTGACAGCTAAATGTAAGTTAGCATTGTTTGAGCGACGCACCGTATTTCCAGCCGGCTCTTTCTCTAATTATTTCTACTGCCGCTTGAAATAACACTGTTCGGTGCAAGTTTTCAGACGTATTGAGGTTACGAGGGAGTTTTTAAGGGTTGTATCTGTGTTATTTTTGATCTGGGGTATTTTCGCATAAACTGAAAGGACTGTATATACATAGGTATATAAAAGAAGGTAAAATAAAAAGCAGTCGGACTTCAATTATTTTTTTAAGAAGCCGTCGTTGGTGTCTGTTGATTTTTAGGAAATCTAAAATGGCCTCTATTTTCATGGAGCTAGTCATAATCGTCAATTTGCCGTGCAATTTATTATGAGATCACGTCTTGATCTTCTCTATCAATTAAGATAACAAGTTTCTATATTACCTTAAAAAACTATTTGTAATAAATTACACCTAGAAGTCTTAATTTTATCTACCTATTAGTAATACGATTTATAGCAAGATCATTTCTGAATAACTCAATAATGACCAAACTAACAAATTAATGACTGAGTCAGAAGCTAAAATTAATTAAGTAGAAGTCCACTTGCCCAATTCTTGAACAAAACTCTTAGTTCTTCCAAGGATTGACGGGCAAACAAACAAAACTCTTTACGGAAATTCTCAAAGTTTCCAGCCATTTTTATTTACTTAAGAAATCTCATTAAAGTGAACACTTGGTCTGGTTTTTTGTTGAAAGTTTTAAAACATAGTTTGCTTGGCAATTTTATGTGACGAAGGATACGTTTGATGTTTGTTTAAAATAATTATATTTGTATATAAATAGTTCAGCGTTTATATTTGTCGATTGTAAATATATTATGTGTTATTTTTAATACATTTTTTTTTTTTATATTTATGTACTTTTTCTTTGTTGCAGGTGCGAGCAGCTTGCGAGCGAACTTCTTTTCCGAAAAAATAAAATAAATTGTTTCTAAATACATACAAGTTGTTTCATTTTTTTTTTAATTATTTCAAGGAATTTTGCTTCGTATAACACATGATAATAGAGGGGTATTTTGTGTGCCTGATGAGCACGGTTCTAATTAATGTAGCCCAATTTACTCTAACTCAAATACCAATTATGCCCAATTATTTGGTACACACAAAAACTGCTGTACGACTATTATTATTTTAATTTAAATCAATTAATGCAGAAGGCTAAATTATTTCAATTAACCACTAACTTATACTGATATATCATAATGTATATATCAAAAGTTATATAGAATAAATTAAGTACTATTCGACTTCAGTTGTTTAGAGTCTCGACGGCGCTAACACGAATGACCACACATCTTTTCATTGAGTCAGCATTGCCTACCTGTGCAATACAATATCATAAGTAGGTATAGCTACGTCAGCAATATATTTTGTTCCTTTATTTAAAGAACCTATTAATAGCTTTTCAGTAATAAAATTAATTTTGAATTGAAATAAATCAGAAAGGGTGGTGCTCACCTAACATCCTGCTTGTGTGACGATTCTACTGAATATACCAAACTGATCTAGAAACTGCCCAATAGCTTTTACAAGCCTGAAGTTCGCGTAATCGCTTTCACGAGTCTGTGGTTCACGGGCTCAGCTCTATGTTGGTTCTAACCATATAGTAGAAAGAATGTCATTAAACATGAGCACTTAATAACATCACACGCTGTCACTGGGTGTTTAGCGGCGGTATTAGTAAGGTCGGCGTCGGGCCCGAGTTCGAACCTTTGACAAGGGGCGACACTTTGACTAATGATGGTTCACGTCACTCTCTTACTTTCGCCGAGATGGTGTTCGCTGGGAGTTTGGACTTGTGCAATTTTTGTTCTATAGAAATGGACGCTGGGAAGAATGTTTGAAGGAATTGAAAGTTGTATTAAAGAGTAAGTTGTATTAAAGGTGTGGTAACGTCGCAATAATGAAGTTACATAACAGAAAGGAAATTAATTACAAAACATAGAATAATATATTTAAAACGTTCCTAATTAGATGTTAAAGCTTGTAGCTTGAAAAAATCAACACAAGAAAATATGGTTCACCTTTTAATTTTGGACAATGTATCAATATAATGTATGAATATTTTTTAAATATCTGTATATTTAGAAATCAAACACCTATTTAATAACACATAAATACTATAAGACTATATTAACATAGTAATTGAAAATAATTTGCCATCAGAGTGTTAAACAGGAGAAAACAGTCACAAAACCCAACCAAACATTATTTACTGAACGAAATTTGTCTCAAGTCGGTAGCAAACACAGTCGCAGTATACAACCGACTTCTTTCGGCAGTACTACCCATTTATTGGACTGCACGGAACGTGAGTGAACGCTATTGTTCTAAAGCTACCGAGTTTTGCATAATGTATTGTATTGATAGACAACATATAGAAAATATTATGAGAAATATATTTGCATTTTCACGTCTTGTTATGTGAGTCTGTTACTTTGTAGTATGTAAACTATTCAGACTAACTTGCTTCGTTATTTTTAGAAAGAGGGTAATAGGTAACTATAGGAAGTTATCAAATATATCTAATTTAATTGTCGGCATTTTTTAAAGATACACATTCTTTGTTACATTAACCTGCTTATAGACAAAATCAAAAACGTTTTAATTTAGAGTAAGTATTACAAGTAAGTATACTGAGGACGAACTAAAGAGTTCATTTGATTAAATGAAGTTTTTATAACCTCGTAACATTTACCTTAATTTATTGAAATGCACTAGTAGGTAAATTTTGCAAGAACCATTAATGGTCCAGATAAAAGTTTTGAAAAGGAATTCTCAGGACCGCGTGGTTTGCAGTGGCAGACTCTATTGAAAAAAATCATTTTTAATTATTAATTAGTAGATATGTGAAATGAACATAAAGTCTTAAGAATCCAGGAATATATGTAGGACTATTTTTTCACATTTGCTTCTTTAGGAGAAGTCAGGAAGAAGAGCTTAGCAGTACGAAGTAAAGTACTAACTGAAAATAATACAAAATTTACTCAGGTTAGCATAATAAATGGTGTTTTGAAAGACATTAGGAAGTTGTACCAACATGATATAAGTTTATAATATAAACTGGAAGTCCGATACAATCTACATCTCTCTTTAATTACCCGCTAAATGTGGAAACATTAATTAATATGAATAGATTAACATACAAAACCGGGTTAATTATGTCTTCATTATAACATTATTAATTTGAATCACGTTTCGGATAATTAAAATAATCTAATTAGATGAAGTTTTATTTATAGTAACATTATTCAAAGTAGCATAAAGAGCTAGAAACAAGTTTTATATAAAAAAAAACCTCGTCTAATTGGCTTAGTTACTTTTGAAGGGACCAAGATTAGCATGTTTTTTTTTTCAATATTTAGAGACTGTAAAAACATTATAATTAAAAAGTACTTGATATCTATAAAGATGAATAGCTATTGACATTTCAAAACTTGGGAACGTAAGTTCTACAATGATCACTATGTACTTAGCTGAAGGTGTGATTAAAATTATAGCAACAAATTCAACTGGAAGAAACTTGAAAGGCTCAAAAAGTAAAAAGTAGTAAGTACATAGTAGGTATAATATTTCAGTTGACAAAATAATCCTTGAAATAATAGTAAGTCCCTGTGTAACATTGAAGAGGTTTTGTGAATGGCTACTTGGCTGGTAAAAAACTACAAAAAATACGGTTTGCGTAATAATGTAATAATATCAAGGGGGTCAATGCGTAGGTGTAATGACAACTGTAAGAACACAGTAAATACAGTACAAGGTAAGTACTTAGATACGATGTATTTGATACATTAAATGTACATTTATTACTTTCCATCTCTTATATATTTTCCATAAGAATAAGACTCTAAATGTACATTTTATTCAACATAATTAGTCATCCGGGAAATTTAAAGGACTATTCGACTACAACGCCATCTATGTTGAGAAGGAAAAGCATTTAATTTGCGCTGAAATGTCGTGCGTAGCGCCTCTATCGGCGAATTTTGTAACAATTAAGACTGAGCAACAAAGTATACTTACATAGTTAAGTATATTTTATTTATATTTTGGCTAAATTTAACTATGTATCTAAATTAAGTTAAAGAATATACAATATCAAGATAAATAAATATTTGACATTCATTTCTTAGGATAAAATCCATCATACTAAAGTACAGTACTTGGTTCCCATATAAGTTTGTAAATACTAATACTAATAAAACGTTTTAAAGTCGCATCACATTCATCAAAATAAATAGATTTAAGAGCATTTCCGTTTAAACCAATAAATAGTCTTCAGCTGTTTTAGCTAACATACATTTTATGAATAACTCCAATATTGTCTAAAGGTCTACTTGGACAGGAACCTAACACTATTTGATACACTTTATCCTAGTAAACGAATTTAAATCAAAATGTAGAGTCTTTCCTATTAGCAATTATCGTACTTTGATTTAATGTGTAAACCTAGGTATCGCATGACTGAGAAATCTAGCTTGTTTGAAATATAGTCTTTATAGTAATACTGCTGTAGCTTAATAGTGATAAAACCGTCTACTAAAAAAGAACTGCGGATGGTAGCCTGATCAGACTTTATTTAAGACTAATTTGAAATCGTGTGTGCTTAATATTGCACGATCTAGTTAGATTCAACGAATATTTGTTACCTGTAAGATCTTTTCAGATATTAGATTTCCGATTGAATTAACTTTACTGAAACAAACACAATGTTTTTTATTTGTTCTCACTCTGCTCTTTTAACAATACGTCATAAAAATGAAGAGGTTACAAAATTCCGAAATAATAGTAGAGCCACTATCACTTCAACAAAGGTCAATTGTATGTAGAGCACTAATTGATTAGTAATCGTAAATAGTAGAGCATATACTGTCTAATATATTTGGTAATTATTCTGAACGTACTACTAATGACTGCTTGAATACTTGCAATAGGATTTTTAGTCTTACCGGACTTACTCATAGAGAAACTAGCCTAATAGAGGTCTAGCGTGAGAACGTGGATCATACACGCAGAGGTCATTTAGAACATTTTACAGGATAATTAGCAGTTACATGTAGGTGATGTAGGTATCTATTAATTATCTATTAAGCCGGTGTGGGTATGTAGGTATATATACATAAATGTAGGTCTCAAAGTGTGAACGATGATGAATTCGTCCATATTTTTATGATGAAGTAGAGTTCGTTTGAACTCGCTATTTTCTGAAACTACTGTCATGTTTAATTATTAACAAAAGTATTAACATTTGATGGTAAGATATGGTCTTTATTAGAAAATGTTTACAATGTAATGGATATATTTACAAAACCGTATACAGAGTTAACAATTGCATATTGCAACTACTCTTAAAACAGAGAGCTGTTTCATTCTTCGTAAATAAATAGAAAGAGTTCTCATTAGATGAAAAGTTCCTTATTAGGAATTAATCTAACGACTAAGGTGAGCAATTAGATTTTTTGGTGTTTAAGATCTTAGTTGTACACGCAAATTTCACATTCATATTCACAATATTTATCTAATATTTGTGAATTCTTCGAATCTATTCTGAAAATAAAAATTCTTACTTCTATCAGTACTCGTATGGTTTTATTGGTATTTTGTATAGAGTAAAAATCTGTATCTGTCAGGAAACAAAATAAAATCATCACTTACCGTAACTGGAACACCCAACTATCATCTAATAACTTCCACATTCCAATCACGTCGTCAAAAACCGATAGAAAGTGGGAAAATTTTTGTATAATTTCATAAAGTTTTCAACTATAAAACTGTTTGAAGTTTCTTCATTTACATCCCACTTGAGCTACCGCTAGCCAATCGGGAGCCGTCGGGTCACGTACGAAGCCGCGCCCACGACCGCTGCAAAACGCATGCTTCCACAACCAAGGAGCGCTCAGCCAACACGCGTCTCCCTCACACCCGTACTAAACGAGCCAGTGCGACAAAGACAACAACACATTTGCCATTATGATTACATGCAAATTTTTTATTCATTTGCAAATTAAGTGTTGCATTAAGTAATTATGTGTTATTATGTAGGTATCACGGTTTAAGTTCGTCGTTTAGTTTAAGAAAAGCGTGACGTTCTAGTTACAGACAGAAGGGTTGTGCAATTGTAGCTATTATGATTATAATTATAGACAATGAACATCAAAGAATCGAGGAATACACATTACTTTTGTAATTATGTAGTACATGTAATAGGGGTGGGAACAGATAAAATGAAAAATTATAGTTCAAAATATTTTTAAAACGCCGTTTATTTTTTGTCCATAAAAATTGTTCGTCATTTTTAAATGAGAGTAATATGTATTTACCTTTCATAAACTGCTACCGTAATAACTGCATAAAGTTAATTACTGGCTTACAAATAATGATTAATAATTCAAAAGTGACTAATATCAAATGTTTATCATCAATTAATTTCTTATTGACCTATGAAGTTATGGAGGCATGCGATATAGTTTTTGTTATTTCGATATTTAATGCCCAACGATCACCTAACAGTTAAATAAATATAAATATGAAGAGAATACATGAACAGGTATGTAAATAAGGTAAAGACGTAAATTTTACGAGGAGTCCTTAAAAATAAATACTTATGTAAAAATTATTTAATCCAGCTTATCTCCCAAAATTCCACTCTGAATCCAAAAATCCTGTAAGAAATAGGTCCCTGTCAGAACGGCAATCTGATACAAGTTACATTCCCCACATACCTGCAACCACCAATAAATCATTTAACCCAAAAACCAGTTACCTATTAAATACCAATAAACGAATTTAGGTAAACATGTTAATTACATCTCCTGTTCTTTCTCTTTGAGAAGGAAAGAGAGGAGAATAGTCACCCTAAAGTCGTAAATTATATTGAGGTTCTGTTGGCACACATGTGCATTTGTCGCGTGACTAGCTGATTATTAAGTCGTAATAAATTTTGTGGCCCGCGGGGCATAGGGTAGGTGTCTTTTGGGACATCCGACAGACCTTCTAATTTTTTGTCTGATTAACAAAATAATATGGAAATACTTTAAAGTTGTGGAAGATATAAAAGTTTTTGTTGGTTTTACCTGATCAAAGAATGTATTAGGAAGCAGTTGCCAAATGAATCATGTTTATATTAATCCGATGAGTCTGGGTTTTATGTATAACTATAGAATTGAGTTATAAATCACTACCATACCAACTCACGAACATAGAAGGAATTGTTGAATAACCCCGTTTTCATCTTTGAAATAAAGTACAATAATTTCAAAAACATTAACATATAGTTCATAAAGTCCGTTGAAGCAATCAAAGCCTGCGCTCAGGCTAACTGCAAAGATCTCTACCAAAATATATATATTTCACATTTTCTGGCATACAAAACCACATAATTCTTATCAGAAACTGTGCAATTTTTTAGTTCATCCTTCGAGACCTCTGACCGTCAATAAGTTCAGGTCTTATATCGGTCTTAAACTTAACCTTACTTGCTCAATACTATACTTATAGTCTAAGGTGCTGAAATTCAATTCATAATACTGCATCTATAACCTACATCATCTTGTAAGATCTTCGCCTGCTGAGAAAATACATCATATAAAATGGAACACAGTTACATAGATGATGCTCGTTTGTTTACGCGCAAAGTCATGCACTGTTGAAATGCAGATGACTTAACCGTATGTTTAGAGTTGATCTTTCTTTGTCGGGTTTGACCGTAAAACGTATTTTCGGGGTTAATAAGTCAGAGGGGGCAGAAATTTTGAAATATGCAGTAAATGCTATAGGATGCAGTGAGCTGATCTCACAGCATCCTATTGCATTATTCGATTGGATGTCAGAAGTTTAACCAATAAGAAACTCATTTGTGATACTTAGATTAGGTAAGATGAGGCATGCATTTAGAGCCCTAAAAAGATTATTTAGGGTCCTAAAAAGATATATTTTGAACGCAACTGCTGAGTACAATTTTATTTTCACAATATTAGCGTCTTGACTTTTAAATTATGTAGTTGACGTAGGTATTGAAAAAGTTTCATATTTCATTTATTCATACTTTCATTGTAACTGACTCATTGAAATTCAGTTCATAAAAAATATGAACATGTAACATTACTTACATTGCGTCAAAACCTTGAAACTCATTTGCATTTTTCACCTAACAAAACATATACCAAACACTTGGTCGGGAATCGTGTGAAAAAACAATAAATCCACGGTAACATCACGCTATTAGTCAACTCAGGTCGTCAGCAAGTGGCGTACTATCGTCATAATTAGCACTTAATTATAATTAAGCCACCAATGTACAAGACGAATGTACGTCGTTAGTGATTCGTGGCGACTTTACAAACTGTTTGTGATACACTGAATTTGTGGAATGCAATTCAAACTGATTTTACGTCTTATGCCCAACTGAGTTAGCAATGGTTTAGGTGCATAGCGAAAATGAAGTCTGATTACGCTAAATTATTAAACAGAGTGATTAAAGATTTGAAATGTTCTTGTTTTTTCAGATGCTGTTTCAACGAACGGAAATGTTGCGATCAGTAGCAGCAAAAAGTGCTGATATTTCCTAAACTAATTGCAGTCATTTAATTGATGGCAAATTTTGGGATCAAGCGCTGTACAAACAGATAAGTCAGAAAACAAAGGCAAAGGTTTACCTTATGTCATAGGAAGTTAAGCACCATTACCAGACACAAAATGTTTAAAACCAAATAAGCATTGCAATACTTGTGCTAAGTTTAAACTTCCATGACATATCCCAAAAAGTCGTTGTCTACATGAAGCAATGTACTGAAAGCAAAACTTCACAACTTCAAAAACAAGGAGACACTTATTTCCAATATACAACGAAAGCATAGTAGGTATAGCCTGAAATTAACCAACTATTCAATTATCAACAAAGGAATCGAGGATCGCAATCCGTTGACTCTACCTCAAAATGATATTCATAGCATTCACAGAAAACATAGCTACAATGAATGTAATTATGAAAATATAGGCTAGTGATACATTTATGCGGTGTGCGGTAATTTTTACTCCTCACCGCGACGTCGTGTGTCAGGGGTGATGCATGGCCCTTGTCCGCTCATCTAGACTTGGATTAAGCACTTTCCTTGACGAGTTATGTTATCGCCTCTAGACTCTACTTTATGTAACAGTAATTAAAACGATGTTAAAAGTTCGCTGGTATGCTGTAACGGTCAATATTTTTTATTAAGCTATCTTATTGTGCTGTTTACGTCAAAATTATGGATTAAAATGTCACGATATGTATCGGAAATAAAAGACAAAACCTTTCTTTAATCATTGACATACAAACTTTATTCATGGTATCTAATTACTTTACTAAGACACTGCTATGAGAAAAACATGAAAATAAATTATTTGACTGAAAAAGCCCTTACAGATCCCTCTATAAATTTTCCAAGGCAGAAAAGTCAACAAAACTCTTTAAAATATTGCAGTTCACAGCCACCGACAATCGTTTACCATTTACCATCCATAACCATCAATCGGTCCATTGAAATCGGATACGTGGTGTTGCGACGGTGTACCCTAATTACGCTAATCGCAGGAGCGGGCGCGGGAGCGGGAGCGGAGTGAGCGGAGCGGGTTCGCACGTGGCGGGCTCAGGTGCGCCCCGCCCCGCTCGCCCCGCCCGCCGCTAGTTTGACGCCGCGTCAACTCAGCCGCTCACCTCGCCGTCAGACGCGCGCTGCACTCGACGCTCGAACGCCGGGAAAACACGAGTCGTTTTTCGCCGCGTCGACACGCACCGAAGTTTTCCGAATTTTGAAGTTCGATTGTTGAATAGACTGTAACGGTCGTATTTGATTTTCGTAGATTCTGTTGTTTTATTATTCTTATTTTTTTTGGTAAAATATTTATTTTTCTGTGAAAAGTGTCTGCAAATAAACTTGTGGGATGTTTTGTGATTTTATCAGCGTTACGATTGGTTGTGATTTTTCGTAAAGTTGCTGCTGTTGATCACTCTAAAACTTTCTTGGAGTGAGTATTTCATTTCTTTTATTTGGTCTCTATGTATTTTTTGTTGTAGACTTTGTCAATTGGTTTAAGTAGTTTGATACAGTTAAAATTGAAAAGGCGCGAGTCGTAAAATCAAAGCGTGTCGCAGTAAATCTCCCAGGACGCAGTGGATTCGAACTGTCCACTTGACACGGAACATTAAAAGTTATTATATCCCGAGAGCTTTTTGGCATTAGTGGTTATTAAAATAATATCACAGCTCCATTTATATTTATTTGAGTTACATTATTAGATCTATTCATGTTTTATTGCTTTTGATCATCACATAAAACACTGGTCATTTTATATTTAAGTTTGTAAGAATCTACATGTACTGTTTTTTCTCTAAGCTATTGCTAACGTTTCAAATGAGATAAAATTGGTGCAAAATAAGAGGAAAAATACTACTCTCCTATTTTAAGCTTGCGACAAAACTTAACAAATATATAAACTTCCAAATCTCCTCTAAACCTTAAATAATCAAACAAGATTTAAAACGAACATTGGCTTCAGTACTTTGTAAATTAGATACCCCTTTGCGCTATCAGATATCCACCATATAAAACTAAACAGCTACCGTTAAACAAACAGAAAACCAAATAAAACCTATCAAAATGCCGAATTAAAATTAAAACAGACATCCGAAGCATGCTCATCAAAGGATGTCTGGGAATAAACAACTGTGAGAAAAAAGTAAAAAAAAAAAAAAACAGAAAGCAATGAAATCGTTCGGCCCATTTAATGTGGACCGGACGGGAGTGACAAAAATTCTAAACTGAAATAAACTGAACACATGTGCCTGTATGTCACACGATGTAGGAAAGGAACAATGACACGTATGCCTTTGCCTACTTTTCTAAAACATTTAAAAGTATCCTTGCATTTAAAAAATAGATCGGAACTTTTTGTAACTGGTGGCTTAGGTATCTGGCAGCCGAAAAAACAATGAATTAAAAACTTCAGCTGATTTGTGACGAGTAGCTATTTAGGTAGATCTAGATAGCTGTTCAAAATTCTTGCTTAAAAACCAATTGTTGTCAGATCAAGTAACGTTTATATACATTTAATTATGATTGGCTTAATAACTTTTATCTGCTTCAAGTTGTGTGTTATTATTTAAATTAATATGTAGAGAATTATGTAACTTAGTACATTAAATTACATTTCATCTCAAAATGTTGAATTATATTTTGTCTAAACATTTTCAAGTTTAACGCTCCGTGATCACTGTTTATATTTAAAAACACATTTTGCAACAAAGCGTATGATCACGAATACCATTTAATGATAATCATCTTAATTGCAATAATAACATTTAGACTGTATAATTAGGATTTTTTCTTTCTGCAATTTTAGTAGTACTCAGCACAAGAAATAAACAGAGCTGCTAAAAATAGTAAATATAAAAAATCATAATTCAGACATTACACATTAATTAGTATAGTAGGTAACAGAAATACGCTAAAGCATTTTAAATTAAAACTCGCGAAAAAGTAATGTTCAAGACATAAAACTCAAACAAATCACAGTTTTTCTTAACACAATGGCATATTACGCTAAAATCGTTATTTATGCGCATAAAATTTATTATTGCTCCGATGTCCGACCGAAATTCACACATTTATCATTCGGCGAGCAAACGCGACAAATAAATCGGGTGCACAATGACTGCTAATTTGCTCATAAAGATGTATGCACCGAGCGGAGTACATAAATCGGGCAGAAGTCACATTCGGCCTACCGCTTACACCCATAAACCTCTGCGGACACTTTTATAGCCCAACCACGTGGCTGAAACACAGTTTTTTCCGCACTTGACTTGACATGTGTACTGCGCTTTAGGAAGTCACATCCCTATATTAATTTATTGTTTTAGAATAGACCCCCTGTGTGACGCAAGTGGTACACGTGTTCATGTGATTTATGCAACTACTGTTGAGTACTGTAAAAACGAAAGTGACCGTAAAATGAACGTTGCGAACTTATCGCCGGTGATTATGGCCCACCCTGGTGGCCTACTTGTAGCGCGAACCAAAAAACTTGAGCTTTTTTACTAAAGAAATTGCAGACCTCTTTTTTAAGTAACCAATATGGAGAGTTCATATTTTTACCAGCTTTTAAGTTTACATTGATTTGCATTTAAATATACAATGATGATCTAAAACATAGAAGCTACAAGTTATATTAATGTAGTTTTCAGTTATGTATTGATCTTAATGCTAAGTCTATTCATATTCAGAATATATTTCATATCAGACAAATCACAATACATATTTAAATCAAACACTTAAGATACGATCTGTATTACAACATTTATCACGTATAACGAGACGACGCACTTGACCGACTAATGTGTCTCATTTTATCACAGGTCCATCAATCAAGCTCCACTCTACGGGGACAATTGAAACGGACCGCGAACATCAGTAGCACTTAACATGTCCAACTAGACTATTCAGTGCTCGTCCAAACGATGACAAGTACCGAGTGATCTTGAGAAGACGGATAAAACATACTGTTATCGATGAACGAATTAAATTATAACGCTGGGATGAGCTCCTACCAGTTCGTCAACTCGCTTGCTTCCTGCTATGGGAACCAAGCGCCGGGGCGTACTGGGACGCCCGTCGAACAAACCGGCCATCCTGGGCTGCCTACGCCAGGAGCCGATTACTACAATCCAAACGCAGCAGCATCGGCCTATCCAAATGCTTGCTACTCTCCGCCGCAAGTTGGTCATCATTACCCTCAACATCCGTATGGGACACCAGCTTCAGGAGCACACATGCAACCACAGACGATGATAGATTACACGCAGTTACACCCTCAGAGACTGGGTAGCACTGCCAGTCACATGCATCAGCACTCGAATCCGAGCCCCGGAGCGCTATCGCCCAACCTGATGTCCACACCGCCCAGCCAAGCTGCTGGAGCCAGTTGTAAGTTCGCGGACTCCACTTCCACTACTGGAGTGGCATCTCCTCAGGATCTCTCCACGTCTTCCGGCCCGGGACGAACATCCCCCGGTTTTGGCGTCGGCCAAAATTCAAGTGGAACTACAAGCACCAAGCTTGGGCTGACTACGCCTATTGCCTCTCCTGTAGAACACAAGGCTAACGTGAACCAGAATATCTCGAGCCCTGCCTCGAGCACATCAAGCAACGAAAGCAATGAGGCTAATAATTCTAGCTCAAACACTAAGAATTCAAAATCGTCGGCGTCAAACTCCCAGGCGAATCCTCCGCAGATTTATCCGTGGATGAAGCGTGTTCACCTTGGACAAAGTAAGTGCAAACATATTTTGTTAATGACTTTACAGATTTAAGAGTATAACAGTAAATTTTTATTCAGATTATTATAATAAATGATTTTTCTACCGCGAGCATAATCAGTATTATAAACGAGTGGATTCACACTTTTTTATTGGAAGCGTGAAATCATGAATGATTTAGCTTCACCGGCTAAACTAATAACGGCAGCGACGACCACGCCTCTATCAAAAACCAACAGTTTGATGTAATAGAAATAAAACAATCCATCAATTGGATGCCGAGGTGGAGACAAAACAAATTATATATCTATTTATAAAGCATTAGCATGCATTAATGTTGGATCGATATGGCTGGCTGATGGATGGTGTCCATAATAAGGCATAATGGCTTTGTTGGCGGGCGCTTATAACTGAACATCCGAAGCCTTTTTTCTTCTCGTATCCTAATGATGGGGAAAGTGCGTAGTCACCGTGACGTTTCATTTGACGCGACCTAAACCTTTATCCGTGAATTGGGTTATTCAAGGGTTAATCTGTTCCAAATTAAAATTCGGAAGCTAAAAATTCACAATTAAGTAAATTTATTTTTTACGACATCATTTTGAAATTTGTACTTAAATAAATGTTCCAAAATGTTCGGTTTGCATTTAAGAGTGATTTAGAAGTAGTCTTAATTGCTTGTGTGCAAAAAATGTCTAATATAAACGAGAAAAACACACAATTTCGAATCAAAAAGCGATTATTTAGTGAGATAGTGCGAAACAAGACACAGGATGGCGACAGACCGCCTGTCTATTAGATGTCTTGATGTAAAGACAAGAGCAGATGTCAGCGGCCCACTTTTTCGGAGAAATGATACGAAATTCGCATTGTTATATGTAGCACAAATCTGCTTCGACCTTGCCAAGGCTCACTTTGTATTTTAATTGGTTTATTTTTGCAATTCTCTCGCATGTGGTTACTAGCCCATGTAACCTTGTGATAGTGGTCGCATTTTAACTGTTTAATTTATGTGTGTTAGATTTTGTATTCTACTTGCTGAGCTATTTTATATACCACATAGCTTATTTTTTAATTACACCGCCGTGCTCTTCTAACAATAATTCTTTATTGGATACTTTGCAACATATTTTTCAGATTAAAGTAAACAAAACATACAACATATCCTTACTAATCGCCGGCCATACGTACCTTATAAAATTCAAACAGATAATCTAGCTTCAATTGAACGCAAATAAAGAACTGAACTAAATGACTTAATAAGAAAATTATTGGCAATATGCACTCATGATCAATAAAAGAAAAACCTGCTAACCTATACGAGTAATGAATGCATTCGTATTAATCATAGCACTGTCATCAAGAATGATTACAGACACTGAGTTAGTACATGACACTTATTATAAATTACCAAAGAATATTCAAGTAAATGAATAGTACCTACTCTTACAGGCATACGGTGAAACCCTGTTATTATATACAAGTCTGTAGGTTTGACAAAGCCTTATTAAAATGTACAGACGAGTGTTAGGCCTATTGCACACGCGCTACTGGTTGTCGTTAATATACTTTCGTTTCAGCAGGGGTAAAACTTTTATTTATACTTGGAAACCGAACTTTGTCTTAATTTAAAAAACATTAATGACATAATTAAAAAACTAAAATAATTTTAAAACTTCGTCTCATCACAAAATATTGGAGCACTGATTCGTCGTACCTTTTTCAGAATAAATAGGATTCAAGCTTTAACCAAATTTTTACTTTTATATTGTTCATATTTCATCATAAATAAGTCGTATATCGATTTATTGTAGAACGATAGACGTATGAATAGCGGATCAATTGATTTATAATGTCGTTTCAGTGGCAAAGTACATTACAACGATTACAACTCTATTAAAGCAATAATCTTTGTTTCAAATGGTATTTACTTGTCAAGAATGAAAAGTCAAGTCAAGAATGAAAAAAGATCGTACATACTATGAAGACAAATGCTTGTCTTCATAGTATGTACGTAGTTATTAAGGTTCCTTTAACTGTATATACCAAATATAATGTAGTTACTATTAAATAATATAGATTATGGTAATTAACATTTACTGAAGTACAAAAGTAAAAACTACGAAAAATATTGCGGTTTTACTGGTGATATAATTCAGAGTGAAGTAGCTTTTACGGGTATAGAAAACGCTCTCACCAGCTAACGTGATCTCCACCACATTAGGTTAAATATAACAATTCATTAAACGTACCCATCAACAACATACAATCAGAATTCAGTCGCAGAGTCGTCCAATTGCAGCCATCCGACGTATGCAAATAGAGTTGGCAGCGGCTGGGTTGCGTTACATGTTTGGTAGCAATAACTCAAGGAGGTAGACCCACCGCCCCGTGCGTGCTCTCAGACTTATAAGAATTCAATACACCATTATTTAGCACTACTTACACTAAAACTGTGGTATTAACACGGAAAAATTAAGTTGTTAGAAGGGAAATGTGTGAAGTTGGTACAAAGGGCCATTTGTTTACGTCGTTTAGAAAACGAGGTTTTTAAGACAAGGAATGATGAAGGACTGGAACAATGATATGGTATAAAAAGTAGGTATGTATCATTGTTAGGGAATCTCACGTTTAGCAATGTTACTGAGCTACATAATATATGGGTGAATTTCCCAACTGCCTTATTTTTTTGTCTTCGTTGAAATTAGTATTTGAAAAAAGGAATATAGTTCTGAATTATTTTTTTTAGTATACAATAGGTGGTTATTGGGTTGTGGCAAAAATATGATTTGCCTATGACTATTACAAATGTAGAAATAAAATACATAAACCTCAATTTTTTTGCAAATCGGTGCTGTCCCACTACTTTTTTTGCAAACAAAACAGCTTATACACTAATAAAAATGAATAAATTAGCTATATAACTTATTCTATTTCATAGAATATTAGTTTTTTTATTAATATATAGCATATTTTATTACATAATTAACGATTATTATTACTGAGAGGCACAAACGTACTTGTCCTGAAAAATATTCTCATATCGCTGGACAAAAGTAATTCAAACATAACTTTACATCGACGAGTCGGACAGCATCCCCACCCCAATTGTATTTCCCTCGTTGGTGTGTGCTAGTGGGCAATCAGGATAGAAGTGGGTTAAATCGCTGTATATGCCCACCAAAACTGTAAGAACGCCATTTCAGGTACTCCCGGACAATTATTTTATATAATCGGTGGTTGCATTTTTCTAATGTAATGAGTAGCTTTTTTATTGTTGTTTGGTTCTAACAGAGGTAGTAAGTGAATTAGCTTCATTGTCTGTTATTGAATTTATTCTAGATATTATGCATTTTTTATAATTTTCTAAAAAGTGTGTTTTTTCTCATGTCGCTGTTCTCATATCGCTGTAATCGGTGGTCTTTTTTACCACCGATGTGATAATTTACACCGAAATGATACGAAAAAATCAATCGGTGTCATATATCTCATATCGGTGTTTTGATTCGTGATCAACGCACAGTTTTGTCACATCGGTGGATTGCTTTATCATATCGGTAGATCATTTTATCATCTCGGTGAGTCGTTATATCATATCGGTAGATCCCGTGTCATTTTGTTAAGTATACAAAGAAACAATGGAACATACAAACATACATACAGACACATACATATATACCTACATACAAACATTCGTACATACATACATACAAGGTAAGTTTACCTACATAGACTGCCAAAATCATTACCACGATACCACTGGGTAGTAGAAGATGTATAAATAAATGTATCATCAAGGAAGGTCTGTGTTCGGTAATACGTCCATAGGCTGAGATGATGATGGTGAGGTGGAGCAATTGAACACATTAAAAGTTTCTATGGCAAAAAAAAATAGTAAAAAAAATAGTAAGTACGTAACAATAAATAAAAAAATAATTAATAGCTAAAAAGAAAATATAATAGTAGCTTAATTTTGTTTAAGAATGCCGAGGCCAAAACTAAAAGATGAGGAGAAGAACAGGTGGAATAGGTTGCTGGAAAGAATAAGCAAAGCTTAAATCAAAAGCAATTCTGTGTTAAGAGAGGGGCATTTAAGAAAACGTTTAGCTAAACTTAGATATGAGATTTTTGATTTTTTTTTTTCATATTTCATTTTAATAAAGACAATGATAATAAAAAAAACATTATTTTTAAATTTTAAGTACCTCTAGAAAACGTAAAAAGTAGGTACATAATTTCAAAAATAAAATTTTTTTGTTATCTAAGAACTCAGTTCTTTTTGTATGTGATCTACCCTAAGTTCAGATCTTCATTTCTAAGTCACCTTTAAGTACCTACTAACTTTTTCCTTTTTGATGTTCTAAGGTGAATAGATTATCATATCGCTGGATAGGTTCATCATTTCGGTGGATACACTTATCATATCGGTGTACAAAAAAAATAATCGGTGCCGGTTTTTCACATCGGTGGAAACCAAAATTCAAACTGAATTTTCTCCTCAGTCTTAAATGATACGTTGATGATATTAAATTTGGGGATGTTTTGTATCCTAAAGATTACATAAAACCTGAAAAATCTACAAAAAAATAAAAATTGTAAAAGTTCACCGATATGATAAGAAAAATGGCATTTGTCGAAATTCACCCATATACTTATAACAAACAGTTGCATCTGGTATAACTGCATGTAAACTGCAACAGATGTGAAAAGCTAGAGATATATAATAGTGCTTTTTATAAAGGTTTTTATTAAGGAATTTCGTCATCGAAATTAAAATCTTAAAAGTAATTAATTATATGAGGTCATCGTGTCAGCTTAAGAAAGTCTTCATCTTAAACGAATCGAAGACTCAATGGATTATTGTCGGGTTTAAAACCTGCTCTTTCTTTAATCTTAGGCTTATCAGAAAATTATTACTCGCAATTGCAAAATATTAATTTTAAAATTATTATTCATTTAAAATTATTTAATTCTCGTAAGACTTATTATATTAATCATCTGATTTTCAAAGTAAGTTTAAAATGACTCTTTAGGTAGAGATATTTTTCAGGTACCACATTTCTCCTCTCCCCTTCTTTTGCTGTGCCCATGATTAGCGGTGAACTTAATAATAATTGACCACCTATTTAACATTATGGTATGCAATAAAGAATTGAATTGAATAGTTTGAGCACATTGTAGGTTGACACACAAAACATACTCTTCTAAGGTATCCTATAATAAATTATTGAGTCATAGTAGCTAAAGTTTACAATTATCTTGAAATGGACATTGAAAATACATTAGGAGAACCTAGTCTGGTTAGTTTAGAACTGATCTTGTCAAAGTAAAGTCGACGTAATTTATTAAAACTGAGTGACTAAGGCCTGGTTATTTTAGTATTTAGTCCAGATAAACATTGTTTGCTATGTACTGTTAGGCAAAAGCTTGTAATTGTCTTGTTAATCAGATAATATCAAACTCTATTGAGGTAAATGCAAATAATAGAGAATAATTGTCGCAGAGAAATGTAGCGCGGAGTTTAGAACTATTATGATACCTATTTACTAAAAGAAAAAATAAAAAAATGCAAGGTGAGAGACATTTAATTCATGAGAACAATGTCAAGACTACTTTTTATTATAATAAAGAACAGTCACGTAGAAATTAGAAAAGTATTTTTTACTTGACATAGGTTGGTACATACTTTAACAAAAATATGTCTATGTGGCCCTGAATACAATATTTTTGCTTCATGCTTTTAATAAAAGGTCTTAGGTTAAGTTTAGCATTTAGCATACAGTTAAACTTAGGTGAAACGATCGTTACTAACTGATACACAAAACTACAAGCTACAAGCTTCTAACGAAAATTCCTAAGAACGATAAGGCAAACAACACGCGAATTACTTTGAACGCGAACAAAAAGTTAAATACAAAACATTCTAACTTAATCCGAAATAATTATTATAATTTTATTCATTACGGACATAGGTACTAAATGTAATTTAAAATTATTCAATATTCTGTCCGTAATAGCTATTTAATTGCATCCGTTTACGAGATTTAAAACGGTATTCAGTGTCTAAGGCAATACAATTACGATTAAATATAAATATTTCTATAAGTAGGTAAGCAAGATATCTTTAAAAATTGATTAAAATTCTGCGATGATTTTGTGAAAACTTCCATAAACCTTTAAAATATCGTAATCAATAAAATAAGGCAAATCAGTGATAAACTATAAATAAAAAAACGCAAATCAGCTACCTGGCAAAATAAACTAGTAAAGCAATGAATTGCCGTTCTTTATTTTACATAAATTTCATATAAATACATGTTACATGTCCTTTAAAATACTGATTAGTAGGTATAACATATTTATGTAGAACTTCCAGTCAGTAAATACTTTTGGTTTTTCGATGAGTTTAATTTATTCATTTTCCCAAAAGCTTTCCAATATAAACAAAAGAAAACTTCGAACTCCAAACAAACCAAATTAAACCCCATTTAAAACAAGCAAGTATAATGACATGCATAACCCTACCTGTGCCACAGTTACTAGCGGCGATTAGTAAATAAATAACAAATTAAATTCCACTAAAGATTAGTGGCGGAGTCAGTATGCGCTCATAAATAAATCAAGCGTTCGGTCTCGGCGACCGCGGTAAATTATGACTCAAATAATATTATGCTAAAGGCACGCCAGTGTAGTCGGCACTTATACTCGTTCGTGTATAAGGCCTTTTTTGTGCTTTTGTAATTAGCTGTTCGATACCTAAAGATTATAGTGTGCGCATTGCCTAAACGTGTACCACACTTATTGGGAGTTGGATTCGCGAGTTGGTGTTATTGAATTCAACTTATCGCGATTAACTTTTTTGTTTGGCAGGAATCGTTAGGATAAGTGTAGCATTTTTTACTGTGTTGATCTGCAGCGTAATTTTGAATACTAAGTTACTGGTGCTTTGAGTTCCAAACACATTTTATGGCTACGCATTAGGGAGACTTACCCACTTACCTAAGTACAAAAAGTCTTCCTGTATACCTATCTAAAATACACAAAACTAGTCTAGATATCAACGTTATAAAAAATAAAAATTCATAAAGTTAGAGCTCTAAGCATTTTACCGTAACTCCTACAAAAAGCTAGCATACCTATGACAGTACTACCAGTCACTCAAACCGGTTACTCTTAAGAATTTCTATACACACTACATACAAAGCCTTATATACTAGTCTCAGTGATCAGTACCAGATAAAACCCGTCCCGGTCTCCACTGTACCCGTTAAATATGCATAAAGGGTACACAAAAATAAACTCCTAAAACTCGAATGGTTCAAAAAAGAATAAATAAAGTTTTGTAAAGGGATTAGCAGTCGTCGGGTTGGTCGGCGCTTTGCAATGGCGGCGATGATATGGCAAAAATTCTGCCTTCAACATATACATACTTGTATACATTGTACACATTGTACATACATTCTTGCAATAAGTTTTTTCATTCCTATACGCAGGTCTGTTCCGTGTGGTCGTTGCGTGTTTTAAAAGTAATTCTCGCATTGAACGGGTTAAGAATTTTAAATGCTTGAAACAAATGTAGAGCGCTGGGGATTTGACTTGCAGTTGCGTTTCAATGTGTTCCTTAAAAGAATAGTAGGTAGGTTTAATTTCGATCGTGTTCGATAGAGGCCTAAACTAGCAGTGCAATACTAAAAAAAAACGAAAAAGATTTTTGTAGAGTTTATTTACATATTCACTACATCTGGGTGTAATTTATCTATAATATGTATGTATTTAGAAATATATAAGTATGTTTATCAGTTGTCTGGTTACCATAACACAAGCTCTGCTTAGCTTGGGATCAGACAACCGTGTGTGAGATGTCCCGGAATATGATATTATATTATCTAACACAAGAACATACTATTCTATGTAATCATTGCTTAGATCAGGGTATTTAACCACCTAAACTATATTTTATCTATCTATTAAGAAACTTTGAAACTAAAACCAACGCCCTCAATATAAACTGACCTTCCAACTGTAAGTACCACACGTCAGGCAAAAGCCCTCTCCCTAGAGACACAACTTCAATTATTGATAGCAACTTTTAGCCTATAAAATATAGGGGAAGAAACCACAATTTTTCATCTTGTTTAGCTTTAAATAACTTGTAGCATGTTCTTTTCATGTTTTATTTTCATTTGCGAGTAATTTATGGGCTGTGTTTTTAAAATAGGGTTTCACACGTAATATTAGTTGAGTATTAATAGTGTAAGTTGAACGAATGTCAGTATAGCAGGTGTATGGAGAGCCTGCAATCAATCGCTTTGTGTTGTTGTGCTAATGTTTTAATATCTGCAGTAATGTATATTGCTATCGTTTTACGGTACACTAATAAAAGAAAGAGTAATATATTGTAGATTTGACAAATTTATATCCATTTTTTCAGGTATTAATTATTTTCTTCATTTTTTTTGTCCCCCTTGAAATTACGTATTCAGTCTTATTTAAATCCAAAAGACTATTGATAAAAGTAAAATAGAACTAAAAAGTTGATGTAACGTGATTCATGCAAATATTTATATTTACTTCGATTAATTATTTGGACTCTAGTAACTAGACTTCGTAGTGTTTATAAACACAGCACACGATGTTTGCCTTATCTACATGTAAATGTGAAATAACATTAGCTACAAGTTCCCTGTAGGTACCCTATGCAAATTTATATTTATTTCTTACAATAATGTTTTTCCTAGTTAACGCAAATTTAATATACCTATTTACAGTAGGTATTTACCTTTACCATTTAATTTTGAACCATATATCAAAGCAATATATCAAAGTTATACAACTGAGGACATTGATAATCTGTGATGCAAATATTTCATTATAATTTTTAATTACATTGCATTATTCATTTCAAACCCTTGTACATAAATAACACATGTATTAAGACCTGTTCACGCAGTTGTTAGGCTTTTATTTTCTGAATGAAATGAAAAATTATATAAAAGGCATTAAGTGTATTATTGTAAAACAATTAAAAATATGTGGAATAATTTTTGAAAATTTATTTTAATTGAAATTATGAGTTAGGTAACCTGAATAAAAATTATCAGATAATCTACATACCTTTATTGATTTTTAAGGTTTGGACGACTGTTACATATTGAAATAAAATAACTTTTACAGACAGTCTACCCGTGACCATGATACATATAAACGTGTCGAAACATCAGAACCGCAAAATTATATATTTTCGTTAAAATCCAAATATGTAATAAAGAAATCGTGCTCTACATGCAACCTCGACTATAACATAACACATAATCTGATTTCAATTCCACTCAATTTTACAAAAAGGCTACTAACTAACTGCACCGGTTAGTTTTCAATAAACGTGCCAGTCTAGTCCTTTGTATGGAACTGTCCATATTTGGCTATAATAGTCCAATTACAGCGATTCTTGGCCTCTAAAGCAATTTTACCTGGTTTGAGGTTTTATTAAAAATCCTTGCTAATTAATTGCTACCGTTTAGTTGCATCATCGCAATGTTAGCTGTCAAACTGTCATGATATTCTATTGTTATGAATAGCAAAACAATGCATTTTTTTCTCCGGTTCATGTTGTCTGCTTCAGGAGATTTTAAAACTAGATCTAGTCTTTTTTATTGCACTAATGTAATCATTTTTATTTTAGCTCACTAGATGATTGCTAAAATCTTAGATTTGGAAAGTGTAATTATTGCGACAAATATTATCTCCATTTTCATACAACCAATTATGAACACGATTTGATGTAAAATATGATAATTATTACATGACTGCTTGCCTTTACATGTACCCCATTCCATAATTGCACTAAAATGATATACGAATGAATTATTCCAAAAAAATCCTCATTCCGTAATTATTTCAAGCAAAAATAACCAATTTTCTGCAGATAACGCCACTGCAAGCACTTATTCTCTAATACGTGAGACGAAGTCACATAATTACTTGCACATTATGAAGCAAAAAACTAAACATTTAATGACGATTATCGTTATTTCCATACAACGATCTTTAAGTCAGTTTTTGCAGTAATCGTCCTTACGTACCACAATGAGTCTTATTGCACCATTAAGAATTTTAATTACTAATAAATATACATGTTATTGTGCATTTCGATGCATTTCCCCCTTTAATACGTTGAGAAACGTTTATTCCTGTTTAGTCGGTGCTTGTGTGGCCTTTACACGATTACTTTTTTGTTCTTTAAATGGTTGCCGTTTTTTTAAAGCTTTCGATACACTGTGTGTGAATAGCTATGTGTGAAATGTATGCTCTATATTCTATTTTAAATCTGAAGCAATGCTGAAATAAAGTGTATTATGAAAATTAGTAGTAGCTAGGAAGGTGCCCACCTATTACTAGAATAAAAAAATGCGTAAGATGACTTACTACATTAAAATCATTTATTTTTACTTAACAACAAAGATCGTTTTAAATTTAATTATTTAATCGACGTTCATTAAATACCCATCATACTTGCAATCTTCTGAAAATGCTATTTTTGCATCGCAATCAGCGTCTCATACTTGATCTTTCGGTTAAACGACTACTGTTCGCAGTACCTATTTCATTTTAATTAAAATACATAGCGCGGCCATTATAACCGGCCTGTTTTAATTTCGTTTCAATAACCCATGTCGGCTCGAGACACTGATTAAGCTCCCCATAAGAGACGTACAGTCGCTTGCAAATGCGCCTCAGCGTTGCGTACTCAGAATTAGCATAGATATTATATTACCAGATGATAGGTACTGCCTAGTATTTTATACACCGCCAAACACAGGAGATATTTTTATTTGTCTTTAGGCCTTGGTCTATAGGTAAATTCCACTTAGTTGAACTGTAAACAAAGTGAATCACGCTCAATGCAACCGGACGTCATGGGCTGATCAAAAAACAATTGGTTTCACACAGCAAAGGAAACAGAAGATCTAACTTTGTTATTGAATAAAAAATGGCATATCCGTAGTTGTCTAAATGTCTATGGTTCACAGTTAATCGGTGCGCCCGCGCCGGCACTGCGCAATATTGCGTATTGGATATTAGCATAAGAATCTTGAATCTTTAGTCAAAGAGCTCGTAGTCTAAGATTACTACTACCATCTTATAATCAGGACGTTTATAACTAGATAGGTACCTATGGAGTGGATTTAAATAATAATGGTATTTAAATGTGAACGTGTTCTTAAGGTTACTTGCTAGAGATTGTACCTTCTTAAGCTTATAGGGATTGTTTACTACTATATTTTGTGATTAAATTGGTACGCACCAAATGTCGGAATATAAAGAGACAATACAGAATAGCTTTTTGTTATGCTTTAAAGCAAATAATTAAAAAATCCAACATCATTATTTAATATGGGTTGAATTTCGTGATGAAAAAAATATAACGGTCTTATTAAATTAAGAAAAAAACCTCAAGTCTCGCCATAAAAACAGTAAAGTTAATATAAGTGAATCAAACCACTTCACGCACAATAATATACTATTGTTGTACCGTCCACTGTGAACGAAACGTCTTCATTTTGTGGACAAAAAAATAATACAGTTATTGCTGTCAAATGTGATATAATGGTAACACTACAATTGTTTTCATGATCATAAATAACTTTTTACAAAAGATTCGCGGTTTCCTTAAAAGCTAAACGGGCTGATAAACATTTTTTTTTCTTCCGTTCCGAGTCGCCTTTCCTGCGGCGGTACGAAGCCTATAAATATTAATACAATCAAATGTTTTGACGTGGGCCTTTTTTAAACTTTTATCTTGTACCTTTGCTTATTTTTTGTTGGTTCGATTCCGTTTTTATTTCGTGTTAATTTGGACAGCGAATTCGGTCTTTTAACAGATCGTAAAGTATTTGGAATGAGGCGAAGAGCGAGAAGTGGCGCCAGGTGCATTTATATGTTTGGGGAAACATTTTAGGGGAATTTCTTTACCTATGAAACGTGTAGTAAGAATTTAATTTAAATGGTAGCTAAATCAACTATAAAATACCAAAATTTTATAATTTATTTTGAAATTCGGTCATAGTGATTAAAATTAAATACCTACTTATCTCCATAGATAAGTCATTAGATCATATCAGATTTACGATTAGTCAATAATAAAAATGAGTCTGGAAGTGAGAACATTATAATGATGATGAAAATTTATGGTACCCACAAAATATATGCGAAACAAACTTTTTTATTCATAATCAGATATCATTAATGCATAAAATTAAAATAACGGCGATTACTCACACTATACCATTAATTCTTAAATAAAAACATAAATCTCTACGCTGACTCTAAAAACTGTTGAACAAACACCCACTAACAGATCATAAAATTAATAAACTTCAACTTTATTACTCAGAAAATAAAGTTTAAATGAGTATGTCGCTACTAATACAAGTTGCGTTTCGACAAGATCTGATCAAAGTATCTAAAATGGTCACAGTTAGTGGGTTAACCACTTTAAATTGTCATCTGTCTGATTTATTTCTGTATCTTTTGCGGCCAACACATTTTTGTCTCAGTTTCATTCTGATACAACATTTTTTACGTCTATTTGGAAAGTTTTATTTCCTGAATCACGTAATAAAATTAATTTATTTACGTCCCAATTGGCTTGTGGTACAGGGGAATAGTATTTAGCGAGTATAGAGAAAATATGTACATTTAATATTTAGGCTTTTTTAAACTGCTTGAAACATAGGTAACAGCTTTCTAACGTTGAATGATAAACCGATCTACTTGACCCCTACCTAGATGCTTTAGAGAGTCAATATTTTCTGAAGGAGTAAATAAATCTAAACTACGAACCAACAACAACTACCTTCGATCCTAAGACATTCCTAAAAACCTCTACCTAAAAGCTTTATGCCAAAAATTCTGTACCAAAACCGAAAAGAAAAACATAATTTTGTCCAAAGTGTCTCGCCTCGCGGCCCACTGTGTACGCCAGAGGCTGACCTATCAAACGCTCGTAAACTATAATCATTCGCGGACCACATAAATAATTGCGCGCTCCGACCCCAGTTTTTGTCGGTCGCGATGCGTTCGCGCAGGTAATATAGTCATAAATTTCCATAACCGCCACTCGATCTTATCAAACATGATTTTAATTTGATTTCGGAACCACACGTGTAGTGGTCGTTTGAGGCGAGTTATGATCTTAGGTATTTCGGCTAACCTGTTGACTGTTATAGTTGATGACACCGTGTTTGTGTTTTGTTTCTGTGATCTTAGTGATTTAAATGTAGATTTTATTGCTTGTTGGATAAGTCGTAAGTGTTTTTTTGCTCTACATTAGAGATGAATTATGAATGTACGTTAGTTGGAAAAAGCAACTACAGCTTTTGGACTTTAAATATATTCTTGTTATATCTTTACCATGGGTGCCTAATGTAAACTAAATTTTTGGATACAGTTATAAAACATTAGAGCTACATAAAAAGCTATTAAGCAACAAAATATACATATATAATACAAGTAGAATCGTAAATCAAAAGTACGAGTTAAAACGTTCTATCGATTGCGTCCTTAAATACCAGCTCTACCTTAGTCATTACAACACCCGTGAAAGTAACACCGTGTCTAAACGCTGAATATTAATATCAATCCTAATTCCCACAATCACAACGATTATTGTCAAACGTAATCAATAACAGCAAAAACGTAAATCGACTTCTAATGATAGGTTTTAACAAAACGCGTGACGCCTTCAATGTATCAACGTAAATTTGACAGTCAATATGTCATTACAATCAAAACTGTATGATATAAGAGCGGCCGACACTTACACCGAAGCGTAATGTACATTAAATGTTAAGTTCTGACACCTTCTGTAATGTAACTTTGTTTGGTTTCACATTTATCAATAGTAAATAATGTTTGCTATATTTATTAATGCCAATGCTTAAAATTGATACGCAGATGATATACATAAGCAATTTCAATAATAAAATTCTAAGACTTGCTCTGCATTGCCAAATAACAAATAGCTTACTTACGAGTATACCAGTGACTTGTTTCTTCTTCAGTTATGTCTTGCTTTGGTTTGTTTAAGCTAAAATAATAATTAGTTTATCTTTGTATGAATATCTAATTGTGAATGTGAATTATTAAAATCCATAGCTTTGATCATATTCTAGGGGAAATGATACGCAACTGTGTCATAGACATCCTTCAAAAATCTAAAAAGTGACCACCGCTTACGAAACCACGATTTACAACCCACAGTTCTTATTATCTAGTATCAGACTTTAATCCATTTATCACCGCTTTTGTTTACGATCCTCGCGTATCATCGACTATTAATTATAATGCGTTCCTCACTTCGAACTTTGACGTTCTCGCTGTGTGACAGACCAGAGATAAGAATTTTAATGTTACTCGATACCTCTATACTTCATATGAAACATGCTGCCATTCGAAATTGAGCCATAAAAATAGCAGGATACGTTTCATTACTTGTTTCCTTCTTCATCGTTTGGACGACGATACAGTTTGAACTCTTTCGGGCATGATTATAGGGTTGCTTATTCATTTTAATGATTGAAGAATTCGAACGCTTTTGATGCAAAGTAGAGTTTAGAATTTTGATGGATGTGGTTATAATTGTTTCTGTATCGATTATGCCATTGATAAATATTTCGACTATTGCTCATTTTATTAATGACATGGAAGCGGAAGAGCATTCTGGGCGATGCCCTAACGACAGCGTTATGTCACAATTAATAATATTGGAGCTGTCAAAACATCTGTCAGCGGGCGATCTCAGAAAGTCTGCTATTCATTTGTGACGCATTTAAAATTAATAATATCAAGACACCGACATATACAACTAATTGAAGATGATGTTCCCATTTTATTTAAAGCTTGTTTTTGTTTCAAACAAGTGGGAACTAAGATTTTCCAATTAATATGTCCGTCGTCGATACTTTAACGTGAACTGAAAGTTTGAAGTGTCTGCTCCAAACTTGAGATTTTATTCTTGCGTTGCTAAAAATAATTATTACGAACATCGGGCACCGCGGACCAATTTTATTATTGGCCCGTATTTGGTGCATAAAAATAAATTTTCCCTGTGCATTGCAATGTCAGTTGGAGTACCAAATAACATTCATTATTATTACAAAGAGTTTTGACATATTACTGAGCAATGTTTGCGTAAATTATCAAGCCATTAACCTTAGCATTGAGTCAGTGAATCAAAATATTTTGGAATTTTAAACGGTGCTAAATATACTCCTACCGTTTTCACAAATTGCACCATAAGGAAACTTTCTTTTCAATATCTAAATTACCGTTAAATTAATATAACTGCAATGAACTATGAACTATTAGGGCTTGCCACTTTATCTAAAATCTACAATTTGCCGATGGCGGCAATAGATCTATGTAATATGGTTGACCTTATCACTTTAGGCAAAGCCAGAGATCCAATACTTGAGTAACAGGCACTCAATTACATTTGCACGATCTGGGGCATGAACTCAGGACCAAAAGCTACCTAGCTATAACTAGGTTTTAGTTAACTAAGGAACACCACCTATGTCAATAAAAAACAATATTTTTGTACAGTTAGCAATTTTAGACAGTTTCAATTCAACATGTAACTGTACACAACAGATACGAGGTTTAGTCTTAATAGTTGTCAAACATAAAAGCATCCATGACTAATATGAATTTAGTCGGTTTGTTTAGTACATAAAAATAAATACCGTCCAGGTACACTGTGGAGAACAATACTATACTTATGTAATGATTTAGTGTGGTAACTAATATTTAAACATAAATACAACAGTCGTCCTAATTCCCTTAATACTAATACACACAATCAAACACAATCCTTGGCCATGAACGAAGTTCAAATCCCTTTACTACAAATACAACTAAAAATAAATCACTGCATCCAGGCAGCCATTGTTTTAAGCTACATCTTTACGTTTGTAGTATAGGCCACTTTACCTAGCTCAAATGTAGTAGCTATAGCAATCAGAAAACCGGTCAGGGGCCATAGTTCTAAAGCTCCGTTTACATGACCACGCGTAGCCAATTTCACTGGTGCATAAAATTGCAATTACTTGGAACTAACGTTGTTTGTTATTGGGATTACATACTTGTCTTGAATAAGGTGAATCTTGAATGATAAAGGAGAAGGGGATTTCTGGGCCAAATTGTAATAAGTTAAGACATGGCTGAAAAAAAAGGCTATATTTTTCTATTTCAAAGTGTGAAAAATCAACTCAATTTACAATCTGGAAAATGAAATATCCAATAATTAAGTTTGGGTTACGAAGTAAATAGTCTAAGTAAATACTCTGTTGATGATGACGTTTTAATGTCATCATCAACAGAGTTAATACTATTTACGAAAATGCTTTCACTAGATGATACATTTAATTAAAATAATTAAATCCATTAGAATTAGAGTATTAAGAGATTAAGTTTTACATAATTAAGATAAATCGATTAACATTTACTAATCGATTATTGTATTCTTTAATCTGTGCTAACTCTGACTGGACATGCATGACATTGACATCGTGTGACATTCGACACTAGACGAGTGTCGAATTATCTACCTTAGAGTATATATTATACAAGAAACTAAAGAGTGAGCCTATCTGGGTATGAATCGTAAGCAATAGTATGAACTAGTTTTGTTGTGATTCTTTTTTTTATAAAGATGGATAGCGCCGTTTTAATAAATCTATCTAAAACACTAATATTATCCTAACAATGTCAAAACCATGGATATTTTCGTATATACGTCGGTCGTAGGGAAGCAATATTAAAATATTATTTTAACTGCATCGTAGGCAAACGGACTGTGGGCTGCTCCCATGTGATGTCAATAATATGGTACCTTAGTTAGGCTAAGTACCTCTACTAGATAACATAGTACCACCTGCACAATTCTTAGATGACGTTCTTGTAATAATAGAAGATGAATAAAAATATTCTTTAGATTTTCATTTTTCTACATCATCTCCTTCCCACTCTACAGAAATATTCAAAATCCTGTCCAAATTATAAAAAAAAAAAAAAACAAAACCATCATAAACCTTGACTGCTAAGCAGACTAAACAAAACATGATAAATTCACTCTTTAGTTTCTTACCTATACTCTAAGGCAGTTAAGTATAGTTTTTTACTTAAACTTAATCTCTTTTATCTCAGCTCTCAGATTGCCAAAATCTGCCATATTTTCAGTGATTGTTTGTTAATATAGTAGCTATCAATTCACACCAATTTCATCTTTTTACATTCTGGCCCAAAATTGTATGAAAGCGTATCTGTCTCCTTTAAAACAATCTGTCAATTTCCACTAACCACATGTCAGTAGGTTGTCCATAATTGTTGGAGAATGACAGATACAACTTATGTGACACTAGCAACCCTAGCCGATTATCGAGTTTCGAAAGCCTTCAATGCTTTAATTTTCATTTCACCAACATATTAGCAGGTAGAGCTTGAATAAAACATTCGAATGAACTATGAATGTAATTGATGAAATCGGTCCTATTACGATCAAATTTTAGACCCAAATTTCTTCACTGTTTAGTGTTTACTACAGATTTACTTTACCCGGTCTTTAGTTCCTGTCTCACACTTGGACACATGCATTCACATACTTTCACGCTGTGTGGTACACTGTTATGGTGTTTAGTGTCTTAGTGTAAACGTGGTATAAATCATAGGTATCTAGCCACAGTAGGGTCCGGTACTGCGAGGTCATGATCTTTGTATACGCCCTCTAACGCCTGCAGACCTCATTATAGAGTTTGCAAATGATTCATTATGTGTTTGCTCGTACTTAAGCTGTGTGGGGTAATGCGAATGCAATAGAATAGTAAGAGAATGTTGCTTGAATATTGTTTAATGTGTTTAAGATAATCGTCTTTTTGTAAATAAGTACCATTGTATATGAAACGTTAGTCATATAAGGCCCGTTTGGCGAAGGCCAATGGTATGTGACTCTTATTCATTCATACTTTTTGGTTTTACCTATAGGTAGGCAGATAGTTTTTATTTTATTTTTCCTCAATGTAAACAAAACTTTTGGTCATGTATATTAAGTCAATTAACTATAGGGTCACTTCTGTATAAACAAGAGCCAAATTCCCTAAGATCGATATTGTCCCCTAGTTCAATTTCCACTAAAATTAACGGCTCCGTATAAACCAGAGAAGCAACGAACCGTAACGGAATTTAAATAGTCTAAAGACGCCTTTAATACCGCGGACTCGAACACCCGGAATCTATCGATACATAAATGATCTATCTCAATACCAAAACATTGCAGTTTGTTACTTATCACGATCAGAATAAAGTCTAATTTCTATTGTCAAGTTTTGACCACAGTTTTCCAATATTGCTCTAGAAAAATCATTATTAAGTTTAGCGAACAGTCAACTGAAATTATTATTAAAATTCTAATAAGTTATTGAATAGTTTAGTGGGAACCAATTTTACAATTTAAATGTTTTAGCGTTTGGTGGCAATTGATTAACATTTTTCATGTCTGTTCATCTATGACGGATTTGTGTTTCGATTTATAAATCTATTTTGTAACTTATAATTTGATTTTCAATATTATTTTTACGAAGCATTAAATGTGAAACAAAACGGGAGTCATTACCTTTATTTAATGTCTAGTAACTTAAGTCAATAACCTTTTAAAAATTTCAATTATCTATTGTATCCATTGCAATTTTACGTTGATATATTATGTTGGTACTATGTGACATTTAATGCATTCTTTTACCTTTGTATCAAGATCTTAATAAATAATAATAATAAGTAGGCTTGCTAAAATTGTGAACTACTAACCAACTACCAATTTTAACTAACCTTTCTCCTTTATGAGTCCACAAATACTAAGTGTTCGTGCAAAAGGTATTGTTCAGAAAGTTCGCTAGTATATTTCCGATACTGTAAACTATGTTACCTCTAATTGGGTTACACGATCGAACAAGATGCTTATCCTTGCGTTTAGTTCACCCGACTGCGGAAAAATAGCAATGCTAGCAGTTAGCTCTCGTGTCTAATCTCGTAGTTCGCAATTAGATATTATCGATACGCTAAGAATTAAATGAATTCAATTTATTACGACTATGGTGGAAAGGTTTCGTGAAATGCTAGATAAATTAAGAATATTTATTAAAAATCTATACTAACACCTAAACTGTCAAAGGAAGAAATTGTTTTATTCACAATGTTTAGTTATAATATTTTTTAATTACGTCTAAATAGGATCACATACTTTCAAGTTTGAAAATTATTGATCTAAACTGGCTGAATATGATTTTCGCTTTAAGGGAGCGAGAGTTTTTAATATTAATTTTATTGTTTTGGGTCAAACTTTAATACTTTTTATGTAAGTAAATAATAATATCAACAAGTTACAAAACTTACGATAGAGTTTATGATGTAACTGTCTGAGGCAACCAACACTCTGTAATTGCTGACTACATCAAAAACTACGGTTGTTCACTGGATAGTCGTTATCGGTTACCGCTACCTGATAGTTAACTGTATGTAGGTTAAAATAGTGCCGCGAAAGAAACCGCAGGTTAACTTTAACTGGTCCTAGAAAATATCGAAATATTACGTCACAAGTCAGTCCCGTAATTTTCTTATCGACAGATCTGAAATACAAGGAAGCAATGTTTCAAATGCTGGTTTTAATATAAACTCACAAGAATTTCTTTATTTCCTAATAGGTTAGTTAGGAATAAGGCCCATTCAAATGATAACTAAATACATACATACATATAATCACGCCTGTTTCCCGTAGGGGTAGGCAGAGACCAATTCTTTCCACTTGCTACGATCCTTACATACTTGTTTCGCTTCATCCACTGTCATAATTCCCTTCATACATGCTCTTCGGTTTAGGGTACTCTTGACCTGGCCTTTTTTCAAGACACTAGATAACTAAATACTTACGTTTATTATTATTGTTCATTTCATGATAAAGGTACATGGTATTCTTATGAACTAACAGTGTGCCACAAAACAGTAGATACAAACTGTGTGAAGGTAAGATGAATCTTTACAATTTAAAAAAATTGAACATTTGTATTTGTGTTTAAGTTATTTCCTCAACGTAATCATGAGCTATGGCATTTTATAAAATATTTATCGATCATAAAATGATCATGAAAGAGTTTTCCTTAATTCAATCAAGCATAAACACTCTCTTGTTTTCTAAGATTTAACGCACGATTTTAATCTTAATCTTTGCTAATTAGAGAAATATCAATATTGAAATGTGTTGACATACAGATATCGTCGAACACGTAACGTATCTTCGTGTTAACGTTGACTAAACCGCGCGTGAAACTTCACTCGAGTAATTTCAGGCAGCAAGTCGCGGAGTTGTGTTGATCAGGCGATCAGTTGCTGATACCCTGCATAATTAGAGTTACATTTTCTTGCTAACCTGTACTATTTTTAATAATTTTTTAGACGTTTTATTTTTTATTTCTGGTTAGGAAAATCATGAGTTTCTTGGAAGAAAAGGCGTTAATTTTTACTATGTTTTTTTTTTAACAAAAGAGCTGTTCTTAGTAGAGCGGTATTTAAAACAATGTCTAGTTTTTTTCCTTATTTGTAAAGACTGAGAAGGTCATAATTTTGAACTTAAACTTAAAAATCTGAACTTATTGTCATTTTAAGATCCTATTTTGAATAGCAGCAGGCCCTAAGCATTTTACGTTACAATATTCAGTTTCATATCATTACCCGCAAACGTTCTTACATAACAAATACATAACACAGTCAGTACGCTGTACGTTCTCCCACGCCGGCGTGGAAATAAAACATAAACAGATTCGATCAGCTGTTTATTATCCGACGAGTCATAAACTGCGCGTGCGACAGGTCAGGTAGTAATAGCCTCGCAAAAAGACTAATATCCTATAACCTATTTAAATTTTTACCACTTTATTAATACATGTAGAGCATATCCCTATGTAAATAACTAAAATTATACAGTAGCTTTTTACTAATGGAAAACAAAAAACTATCTTCAACTGTTCTAAAAGCCTATCGAAAGCTGAACAGTCATTATACACGCGTGCATTTTTGACTCTGACCAAATCCAGTAATCTATGAGTATCATCATTGAATTTCCTTAATTGCTGCTGTATCATATCAGCACCTACAGTAGAATGCTAATAGCTCTTTAAGAATGTTTGAACAAAGGCTACAGCAGCAAAGGGTAAGGATACATCATTTAAAAGCAACCTAAACCTGAATCTTAATACGTTATTAATTCAGCAAATAGTTGTGACACGTAGTGTATCGACATTCCGAGTTCCAACAGAGGGTCTAAAGTGTCGCAGTTCAGAGGCTCGACAGAAACTGACAGGGGTCGACGTGCTCACTTCATTAATTCTTGAACAACGCTGATCAATGGACGAGTTTCGACATGTCTGTGACGTAATAAGGGATGTTGGTAGGAATAATGTTATTGGTAGAAAGGGCAACTATTTTTAATGGATATAAATGAAGAAATTCAACGTGTTAATAAACTTACTTTGTTCTGGTTTAATGATTTTACTCAACATGAGGAAAAGTGATCTCTAGCTTTGGCTTGGTATAGGTTAGTACAGGTTTATTTGATTAACTTTAGAGTATAGTAAAACTATGAAATTACAAATAACACTGATCTAGATATCTTATAAATGAAGCCATACAAACAAATCCTGAAATCTTATGAAACCTTTCAGAAAATAATTCTAAAAGTAAACTCGTTCATAATATAATAGACAGTTGATACGCCAAAAGAATCGACGCAGCAATTGTTCGACAGTCTACAACTGCCCCAACCGCACAGTGGGGCGAAATGCGTCCGCGGAGGAAACAAAACCGACAGTTATTAATGGATTATATGGAAAAAATATTGTGTTGCGTTCTCGTTTCCCTAGCTTTTAAAGCGCAATAAACATTGTGCAATTAAAACGTCAATCCCAGATTAATGTATTGATTAATTGAATTGATAGAAACTTTACCGTGTTATACCTATTTGACGAGAAAAGTTTAGGACACACAAACAGAAAAGTGTCTCAGCTAATTTTGTTATTACCAGAACTTATAATAAGATTCATTAGACCGCAGAAAGTCCACAAAGATCAAAAATAAACAAAGCAATCAGGTTTCATCAAGGCATATAAGAGAGGTCCTAAATATGCAAATTAAAATACCTACACCAAACTGGCCAATGAAATTGCAAAATAAAAACAAAGTGACTTTAGCTACCTGTAACGAACTCCAATTATAAGATATAAGACTGCACAGTGGTCCTGTAGTAACTCCGACTTGAACCAACAGATTTATGAACCAATGCATAGGAATCGCGATCCAATTAAAATGGCGGCGATGGGTTGTCATTCTGTAATTGGTTAATTATTATCAGGCTGGTTGGGCGTGGTTGCACGTGCAGCATTGCACTCATACAAAATGCAATCATAGTAGGTTCCCGTTAATATTTGAGTAAACTAGTGCACACCTACTTGCAACATAGACTTATCTATTTGCCTTTATAATATTATAAATGTTGTTACTTTTCCTAACTGAATGGATTAAAAACTTATTTTAATATTTTATGCTAGCGGCAAATTACACTTGTATTGACGTCAAGCATTGTTCATGCTCAGCTTTTTAACATGAAATTTACTTATTCACATATACACAGCATAAATAATACTAGCGAACTTTTTCTACTACATTCAATTGTTTTTCTTATCCTAAGCCACCCAGGGCTAATCCTAATTATGTAACAACACATGTCAATATACATAAATAAAAATTAAATAATCGTTACAAACGGTATGCTTTCATAACCTCACATCGAGGTCTAAACACGTCATTAGGTACATGATTAATGAACCCTGGCCGACGTCCCAGGGGAGTCTAGGCGTCAGTGTTAATGTCCATTCAATTCATAATTATGTTTTTTATAGCACACGTAATAGAGTTAACCACCCCTCTGTCAGCTGTTTTGCCGTAAAAAATAAACGAGTGTGAATTTATTTTTAAGTTTAATTAGCGTTTCAAAAGAAAAGTCGATGAGTACAAAAAAAGCAATTGTTTATGCATGTTTCGATGAAATGCATAGATTTCTTGTTCGTTTACTTTACAATTAAATGTTTTTTGTACGTTTGTATATCATGTGTACTGCATACAAGATGTGTTTACAAAGAAAACGACATGAAACTGGATATTAGGCAATCTCAATCATCGCCTTGTCAAGTTATTAATTGTAGATTTAAAAATAACGCTACGAATTGGTACAAAACATATAAAAACTGTGTACACGAGCACATCAAAACTTAAAAACAAATGCCTAAATGTTTATTATTTTTGACACATCTTGGACAGTGGTTCAAAATAAAGTCCCGTGGACAAAAGACTAAACGTACACAACCAAATTTTTAGGACTATTTAGTGTAATTTGGTTCTCATAATTAAAGTATTTGATGCTACAGTTTATTCGTCGATTAAACCAGTCAAAATATGTACAAACAGTTTCAAGATGGCGTTAGAAACACGCGTCGAGTACTGACGTTGTACTGAAGAAAGATCGGTTTGTTTTGAAATGTCGTGAGCGGTGCGAGCCACTCGTTTCATGTCACGACGTACGTTTACGTGTATTTTACTAAATTATCAGCCGGTTTTGCAATTAAAATAATTAAAGCTATTTATAGTATAGGGTATTTGTTGGAATGTGGTTGTCGTGTAAGAATTATTTTAGAAATAGTATAGATAGGATCTTAGTAATATTGCGAAATATAAATTGCTTTTCAATTTTTATTTTCTTTATTACTTTAGTTTTGAACTTATAATACCTTAAATGTTATGTAGATTAAGAAATACAATCTTCAAATTGCCTATAATCCTAGCAACGCGTACTACAGCGCAAACTAATGATATTCAATTTGTATAACTACATGGTTTCCACTGATTTAAATTAAAGACTGATTGCAAAACCTTAAAACAGAAATAGTTTGAAATATATCAAAATGTTTAAAACCTAATATATTCCGTTCACGTTACAAAATTGAAATCTAAATGACGATGTCCAATTTAATATAAAGTTAACTTTAACATATCTTCACGTGCCTACTGTCCGGCGTTGTGAAGAGAAGCGCGCGTGCGCAGCTCGCTGTCACTCGCCGACAGCGTCTGCGCCGGTTCTACGCAGAAACGCGGATTAAATAAATCCACTCACTAAGATCAAAATCCCGTATAAACTGGATAAGATCCACAGTTATTACTCCATTAAGCCGCGTTATTAATACATAGATTTCTATGAAGACGTTTAATACCGATCGCGATACAGTAATTACCGATACATTGAAATTACGCTCCGAATAACCATTCTGCCTACACAACGGATATCTAATTCAACGTTACCTACATACATATTTCGCTCGGAATTGAGTTCTAGTTTATATTCCCCTGTGAGATAATCTGCTCCACGTTTAGAGTTAATATAGTAAAACATAAACAATCTCTTTCCCCGCAGTTGGCTCATCAGTCGGCCAACAAATTAGTCGGTGTCACTACAATAATATACAATAAGGAGTGCACAGTGGTGCGCAGGCCTCCGGCCGTCGCATAAATCGCTCAACACAGCCGAGTAATGTTTTGTATGGAGATTTCTTTCGACAATACCTCGCTAGCCGTGTGGTGGCCTTTATCTAGTCTTAGATTAATGTTTGAAATTGATAAACGTTGCTCTTTTCTTTAATCGCCGATGTACTGTGCATTTTCACACTTGTTTAGTACGTAGTTTGTTGTTTCACTATCGTTATAGTTGCAGCTCTATTATAGTCCCGTCTATCTCGACATCGGGCCCTTCTCTATTGATAGGATCATAGCCAAATTGCTTGCTAGATATTATGATATCATGATCTATTCCTGGCGCGGTATAGCGAACATTTCCATCCGCGCTAACGTCGAGGTCTTTATACTCTATAGTCTACGTCATCTTTGTTTGTAGATACAATGCAAACGACCGGTACTTAATACATTCATTATGTTTTCCTTGTCGCTTAATGCTCATGCGATTCTTTTAAAGGTATGTTATAAGGACACCGCAAGTGGTCGCTCTTTAAAACAACTCGCTTTTACAACAAAGCATGACTTTGAGACGACATAAATCACGTGTCTGTGCGAAATGACCAAATGTTGCAAAACGCAAGGTCAACACAAAGCATACAAAATTGTAACATTTTTTCTTGCTTTTGTACCATTGTGTATTCAAAGAAAGTCTAAAACGCTTTCTTTCTAAAATGTCAGAGTAATTAATTTACTAATCGTTGTATTGAGGACTGTGTGTTGTACTAATACTTTTACTTTCTTTAAAAGGAATGACGATAATTGGTTCAAGAGAAAAAAAAGCCTTTAGAAAATTTGCATGAGTCGGACCCACCGCGGGCAGGTAGTGTCTCGTAATCGGACGATTTGTCTTATTGTCGGAGATGTCGTGTGTTTGTGTGCATCGACCGCGACTGTGCTCGAGATAAAAGTAATAAATTAAGTGAAACGGAAGGTGTTTGTAATGGTCGCCGGGAAGGTGTGGCTCGCAACATTAGCCTTTGACTAATTCAAACAAAAAACGTTTTACAATTAAAGATTTTAATATAAGCGACAACAATAAATCGTTGATCATTTAAATCTATTAGAGTTATAGAATTGCCGAACGTTGAGTTAAGTTATAAATAAGAGAGGTATAGGCCAAGACTCGTCTGACCAGATTTATTATTAAATTAATATTCAATTAGCTTTCCGCACATGATGCCGTTGCGTTGGGCGTACGTATTATTAAATTTAATTTATGGCATCATTTACGAGGCGATATTTTTAAAATTATTATCGGTCCCACGGCGTCTGCTGTAATTGTGCTGCCAACGATTTTGGAAGCGATAAAAACGATGCATCTCTACATTTATTTTATTTGAATTTTCGTGTCTGTTTGATGTTACGTGTCGTGCTTTGTTACTTGTTCTAGATTTTTATCGAAGTGCAGGCGATTCTTGTTGTTAGTATATCAGTGTTGGTAAATTGCGAGCGAGTAAATAAATATTTAATTCTCTTTGGGCTGCCCTGAAGTGTTTGTAGGTTTAGTCTTCGGGAATTGCGCTGATATTATCATGCACTCATCGCTTTGGTTTGCATTTATATGAAACAATAACATGTCCATATCCCGAATAAGTAGTTAGACAGGTGTATATTTTAAATAAGTATTCAAACTACTACATTACACGTGTATAGGCTTATCAAACATCAAACTGTCGCTGAAAAAAAGCCTAGTAAAAGAAAAAAAAGACAAAGCACCATCATTATCGATATATATTTTTTTCAAAAATCTACTTAGTGCACAGTGTTTCAAACAGCGAGAATGTGGAAAAAGAAACAAATGCAAATTTTAGTCACGGTAATAATTATGACAAATGTTTTTAAAGACAGTCATCGATTAATCATAATATAGTAATACATACAGTTCGCCATTCCAAGGTTTTATACTTACTGACTTCCTATAAATAACTGGTCGTTACCGGTTTTGTCCGTTAAGCTACTAAGTAAATGTAGATAGATAGGCGATTAGTCACCTAGATAAGCGATCTGAACTTAAGTCAGCTAATCTAATGAACTACGTACTATAGGTAAAGGTATTTACTTAAATGATAAATAGTCCAGGGCGGTATTTCTGCATCATGCAGTTTATATGCAAATTGATTTAAATGACAGTCTATCTGAAAGTTATTTATAAGAACTGAAGCGCTTTATCAAAAAGATTGAATTAATTTCCAAACTGACACTTACTTTTTAATATAAAAATAAAGTTCACACTATTATTTTAGTCATGGTCAAACATCTTCAAGAAAAAAGCTTTTTTATCCTCCTTCGTAGGACATCTACATTTACACATTGCAATGTATTAGTTACCTGCCAATGTAGCTATTTGAAATAGGTATGTCGATCTATCTAGTCTTTTTATTCGTGCGGCACACACTACAAAGTAACGACGATAGCCACCGGTTTGAAATAGACCATCGAAAAAGTCCCAATAAGAATTTATCAACGGCGCCGTCTGCAACGCGCCGCTGCGCCCGCGCACATAGAGATTTATTGCGTGTTATGTAAATGTGTACAAGATATTAGTGTCCTTAATATTTCTACGTCGTGATTAGTGCTCACCACGAACGTGAGAAATCCACTCTTAATGCGCAGCTTCGTGCTCACTCGGGATCCAATCGGGCAATCTTCGGATCCTCTTTTATGGATCGACGATTATACCTGCGCTTGCGCCGTGCAACTGGTTCCCCTCTATTTGCAATACCACTCGACCTTCTATACTTCTGTTGGGCGCCGACTATTATTATCTTTACTGTTTTAACTAATTTCCTCTGTATGTTAAAGTTAATAATCGCAAGGCAACGAGCCAAATAATAACTAGCGCCGACTAAGAGCCAGTGACATTTGGAGTAACATAACACGATCTAGTGGGCTGGCTGATGACATAATTTGAAACATGCGTGCGTGCGGACATCATCGCTATAATTCATTACGTTTGGAACACTACCGTGACTATCATGTGTGGCGTCTTCATGTACCTATGGAAATTAAATAATGGCTTTACCAGATTGAAAAGTTACGTTAAACTAAGAAGCTTCCGGCTCCTCCTGTCATTCGACAGAAACATGTAATATATTCCGCATCAAACAGTTGGAGGTTACTTTTAAACTAAGTCACTTTTAAAACAATCTACTGAAAACATAAAAGTTCTACCAAAAATTACTCAAAATCCACAGGTCCAGTAGAAATGTACCCCACAAGGGATTCCATTAAGAAATAAAAACATAAAACTGTTGTATAAGTAAATCAAAAGTTTCTTAAAGTGGCACCGCGGGACAGACTGACACATTGCGGCGATACCTCGCCAGAGATACTGGGACCAAAAAAGTCGTATCTTCGAATAAAACCTTTATACGAAGCGCGGGTAGCTTTAAAAAGCAAAGACTCGATAGGTAGGCGACATATAATAATTACTTACCGGCCAGTATTCAGACTCCTTGAATGTTTCTTGCAAGTTGAGGATAATAAAATGTTTTTTTTTATTTTATTTTTCAGAATGGTTTCTTTTTTCAAAAACCTATTGAAAAAGAAAAAGGATGTAGGCATTTACTTGAAATGTATCCGTATTCTAGGTGTTCTTTTGTTTTGATAGCTTGTATTGACATGTTATAGAACAGTTATTAAATGTTGACTTCAAATAACTTCTTATATATTAACGAAGTATCGAAACTCTATGACTCTACATTATAAAACTTTTGTCTCTCCTAAATATTTGTTCGATTGACTTCATTAATTCCAAAAATAATATTACCGTAATTCATTCCAAAAACACTTTTCATATATGTAAGTCAACACCAAATGATAAATCTGAAACGAATGACATTATGACATGATTAATTCATCAAAATAATGAGTGATATATTCGCTATAACTTATGCCACATGACTTATGCGCTTTAAAAGGTTTAAAATTATAAGTAGCTTAAAAATAAACAGTAGCAAATGTAATGTTTGTATGATGTAAGGAGCAGGAAGGCTGTATGAATATGTCGGAGGCCACCTTGCGAATGTCCGTCAAACGTCAAAACCGCGCATGCGCCGTAGCGCTTTGTTTCACTGCGCAGGTGAATTTACTCAGGTTACCATCGTATGCTAATACCCGACGAAAATGTCACGTTTTGAAAAATAATAGAAGAAAAAAGACACGAATAATCTGTTTTATTGCCGGGAAAAGATATAAATTTAGCTGTCAATATCCGAATGACATTTTAATAATAAAGAACTTACAAGTGTTTTACTTAAGTTGCAAATATACATGTCCATTTTTTTACTGTCATCATGACGTTCGGTATTGCCGTGTTGCAAGAATTCGAAAAAAAAATAAAGATCCTGGACATGGTAACCCTATTAGAAATTTATTGAATTAGAATAATACCATACTTTTTCTTTTATGTATTATTAAAGTTTTTGAGAGGAAATTTAGACCTTAGTATTGATGCAGTAGCTTTCAAAAGTCTCTATGTTGGAAAAAATGCACAAAATCTTCAAAAAAATACCTTAGTATTCAAACTCAAAATTCAAAATGACTAGTCTGACTAACTTTAAAAATTCACCCGCTATTCATGATTAATGTGTCTAGTTGTGTGAGTGAAGTGGGATGACCTGCTTGACGATGCACCGACTGCTTGTAATGGGCAGATGTTATTCATTCAGCCTAGACGCCATGGCAACTGATTTAATTGTCCGTCTCGATATAGATATCTGAATCCTTTAACAATTTTATGCTCAAAACTTGATTTCCGCTGCAGCTGATGTGTCAATAGTGAATTATTTTAAATTATTTGTCTGGATTTATTTATGTCATTTTGGCGGGTACTGTTCATTTGTCTGAGTCAAATTTGGTTTTAAATTTTGTTCTGATATTATATTTTTTACCTACCACTGACTGCTTCCGTAAACACTTTAAAAAAGCTTGCTAGTCAGGGATAACAGCAGTGTACCAAAACTTTTTACTCCTCATAAAAATATCTCAATATCTTATTGTTGCCATAGTTGTAAGTAATACTCTTATGTCACAACAATAATTCTTGACCGTAGATCGGCATGTCAGTCAGTCGCAACATAATTCCAACTCTGGTCGCTATAAGACAAACAAAAGAGCGTCAATGCACAGAACAATATATTGCTCCGTTTGATCTCCGAATAAACGCTCACATTATAGAGATGCGCACCTACAACACACACACATGCATATTCTCAATAACACACCACGCAGGTACACACACATAGACAGAGGTTTAGATATGTGCATGTAGAATATGACTGAAAATACAAGCACGCAGGTCGGATATAAAATCGCGTAACAAATTACTAAAAAAGACTAATTAGGTACAATGTATTTACAATAGTCGAAATCATATAAACATGGTAGCACATAAATAACCTCGAATGCGAGCTGATTAATAAACTGAAGAAAAGCTTGGATTAGTTATCTATTAGCAAATTTTAACACTAGGCTCTCGGTAAGCTTTCAGTTTTGGTACACTGGAATTTTGTTACATTTAACAGGTTTCATAAAATTTTGTGCAATATTCTCTTTTTGAAGTCGACTGGAAATTATTATTTACATTTTGGTATTTACGTCGTCTTTATTTCAAAGTAGTAAGATTGAATTTCCCAGTTGATGTTGTGGTGACATCAATCGTATGAGACCAAATTATTCTTGGTAGGTAAAAAAAAATATTTAATATTTTTAAGTCTTAATATTACATTTGTTATATCTTGAGTTCTCTACAAAAACGAATTACGCTAATTTTTAAAAGATATAAATTGATGATTGTATGAATAGCATGAGGCCAAGCCAATTAGCGGCTGCAGACCTACGTCAATTAATTAAAGGAAAATAGAGTTTATTTACAGAACGATACAATCGACAATTACACGGCCTATAAAGAGCACAGATAAAAATATATTTGTGACATTTTTATTGCACACTCTGTTTTCATCTAGATAACATTAGTCACAAGCTTTGATCTTAAATCTTAAAACATTTTCTTACGGCGCAAGGCTGCCGATTGAAAAATTCTAGCGTTTGATAAAATATTTTTTTAAGTTGTTAATAACGATTATTTTTCATGTCCAGATTATTTTTGATGTTAAATAATAAATCATATGGGATATGAGTTTTTGGGATGGTTGGTGAGTTTTGCTGGCTAAATTAAGTAGAGCTGAAAAAGTCATGTTGTAACATTTACGTACGTCGTTGTTACGTATTTTTTTTACAAATATACTATATTTGAAACGGAAAATTAGAACATATTTCTATGTATAGCACATAGAAATATGTTGTGTGTTGACCAAAAAATAAATACTAGGTTAAATAATAGGTCTAAGTCTTACTTATTGTTGGCGTGACTATAATTAAATAATTAATTATATAGAGCACTATTGTGTCACAACCATATATTTTACAAAAGAAAATATGTAAAAATCAAATGCTCTAGTACACCCATCTTCCAACTTAAATTATTTGCTAAGAAAATAAGATAAACTTTTTCAGCCATTTTGTACATTTTTGCAAATTATAAGGGTGTTATAAACTTCCTTTAACTAAAATGATCATATGTCATAATAATAATAATGTCATAATAATCTACAAGCATTTTGATTTAAGAGGCAAATGTCTAACCAATGCATTCTCAAATTAAAACACCACTTACACATCACGTTTCATCAAAAACTGTCTCCAGACATCGCGCCTACTTTAGATTTCAAATGTTTCAAATCTCATCACTTGCTAATACGAGTCATTCATTTAAAATTCGACCATGCAATATGTCTAGACTATGGTAGACGGAATATCAATGCTCTGTGACCTAGAATTATCTAGTTTAGATAAAAAGACGACTACCGTTTTTGTATATCTTATTGCAAGTTCGATTCGACAGATCGGGTTTTGTTTTACATAATATTCTGAGGGAATAAATAGGAAATGTAATAAATTTTTTGGTGTATGTTCCTTTTAGTTTTGTCAGTAATTGTTGCTATTTTAATTAAATTCAATATTAAAAAGTTTACTGTATTCGTAAGCTTTTTCCTCGTGAGTAAAATGAGTAACATAAAAAGGCAATAATTTTTAGCTCTTAGTAAAGTTCTGTTTCATTAAAGATTTAAGAATCTAAAATACAAAAATGGATCAAACAATAAAATTATAATTCGTAAGGTCCAAGCGCATTTTGAACATTTAAGACATAAATACAAAGTTCTAAATAAGAAATGAAATGATATCTTAAATGATTAATAAATATATCGGTAATCTACCAAAGAATATAGGGCTCTTCTTCCTACTCAGAGCATTAACATTGAATAAGCATGGGTCACTTGCCCAATCAGATAGTTTTATTTTTCTTTTTAGATATAAATATCTATAGTAGTTACCACAATATAAAATTAGTATTGGTATTTAAATGCTAATTTATTTTTTTAATATGGAACTCCAAATCATATAATAACTTAACAGAATTTGTAATTGTAGATCGCATAAATATTTAATGCAATCCTGCATTCAACTAAACGATTTAAATTAATTGGACCACTACACATGATTAATTGATCTGACACAATATTTTATGTAATCAATTCCTTTGTTTTATTTTTATTAATATCTGATATTAATATAAAATACATATAAAATTTAACACTTGAATTTAAGGATATAAATTATAATATCGATGTAAACGTTTAATCAGAATCAACGTACTTTTGGATTCATATTGAAATTCAAATGGCCCGTATTGTATCCATTCGTTTCGTACAAGGATTATTTATGTTAAAATAATACTGTACGTCTGTTGTTTGTGCATCGGGCTGTCACTAACATTTCAATCGGCTCGGTTTTTGCTGCAGCTTCACTCGGACGCTTTTAAACTCGTACAAAATCGAATATTTATACTCTTTTAAACATCTTTATCGACGCGGGACTGACAACTGAAAGAATAAGGGAAACTACTAAACGGTGCTTTAAAAGCGATCACTGAATTAATGTCTAACAATTGCATCAGAGTATCTATTAAGGGACTGTGAAAGGTCTGCGGTGATTCAATAGGTTAATAATAATGATGAGGCTCACTCATTAGTTGACCAATCTCCTTAAAGAAATATAATAAATGGCGCAGTTTAATTTGGTAGACACACCCGAGACGGGGCGCGTATGTATGACGGGCGCGCTGGCGGCCGGCCAAGCCGGACCAAGTGGTGGGCCGAGCCGGCGACGTGCCGTGACAGGTGCGGCATGCAACCCATGACTCGCGCGCCGCCGTCATACCGCTCACGACCAACTCCCCCTTTGATATTCATTTACTAACTGCACTTCATACTTTAAATACCTTCTAAATAAACACTACACAGTCATGCCCGATATCTCTCCATAATAAAAAATAAACATTTTAATTGCACGTAACATGTGTAACTTTCATCACAGCCATCTCTCCGTGATAAACCCAACTAAAAGTTTATCTTGGCTGCGGTTTGTACCCGCAAACAGGAACAAGCATGTGCCAAAACAATCATTAGAAAAGGTGTCGTACTGCGTCGCGATACACGTTATAAATTAAGAAAAATGTGACAGCTCAAGAAAATAAATTAAAATTAATTGCACAATAGTGTTTATATTTCTGAATAGAAATCCCGTTCTTAGCCGAGCATGTTGCCGCAAGCTGTACATCACAATCGAGCAAGCGTGGCAAGGCACGAAGTCGATCGAGCCAACTATTCATTGGCGCTCAAACGAACATTCAGTTCTAAATATTAACGTGCCTCGCGTTTTGTTACCAGAATAATACTTAACGTGCTCATACAACTAATCCTAACTAAACCTCGTGTCGTCTGAAGCATGCTAATCGTTCCTCTTAACTGTTCCAGGTACGGTGAACGCCAACGGGGAGACTAAGCGCCAGAGGACGTCGTACACCCGGTACCAGACGCTCGAGCTGGAGAAGGAGTTCCACTTCAACCGGTACCTGACGCGGAGGAGACGGATCGAGATCGCGCATGCGCTCTGCCTCACCGAGCGCCAGATCAAGATCTGGTTCCAGAACCGCCGCATGAAGTGGAAGAAGGAGCACAAGATGGCGTCCATGAACATAGTGCCGTACCATATGAATCCGTACGGCCACCCCTACCAGTTCGACCTTCACCCCAGCCAGTTCGCGCACCTCTCCGCATAGGATCAGTGGAATTTTTCGAACAGCGGATAACTGATTTATTAATGTAGACAGTCGTCCGCAACGCGGGGTTGCGTGTAACATCTTGGCAAGCTTCGATGTTACAGCAACCAGACTGGGTCAGTTATTCGCTGTTCGAAAAATTTCCGAAGTGTAGTCTAATTTTGTTATTGTTATTGTGACGTTGTAAGTGACGAAGACAGTGTTTGTGCGGTAAGATTATGTGTTAAAGGACCGGAGTGACGAAGAAGAGTGCAATGTGAAGAATACAAATATGAATATAACATTCAAGGTTTATTCCAGTTTTTCATACCTGTACGCATGAAATGAAATCATTAAAATTTCTTGTCACAAATTGAATATAAACATTATGTAACTAAAACGGTGTTAAATTTAAAAGTAGAATTGAATTTTACCTAGTCATAAGCTGTATCGATTTGCATTATTCGTAATACTGTAAGATAAAACAACTGAATACCAATATTATGTATTTTGTGGTGGCTAGAGAGTGTCTACAATGAAGCTGACATAGTTCAGAGCGCGGTTACATTTCTGAAATTATCGTTACACTTTCATAATAATTTGATGATGTAAAAATAACTTATGGAATATAAACCGCTCAAATAAACTTCCTGTCATAAGTTTTCATCGTAGACACTCTTGATATAGTTAAGATAGACGTTACAGCATAAGTAGTCATCACAAGAATAAAACAAATTCGGAATTGTACAGGGATAGCGTAATGGCGTACGAACAACATGTTGTTAAAGACAAAATGTATCAGAAAATATTATATTATTTAGGTCATTTCATAATCTAGTAATGAATAATTAGAGAGGGCTTGTAAAAGCGCTGTGAAACATAACGAAATAAGCTCAGTTATAGAATGTGAATAGGTGATTCCTTCCTATTATTGTAAATAACTTGTCATTTAGAAGTACGTGAAAAATTAATATATATCAGTATGTCTCCCGAACTGTATTATGTTCCTGTCCTTAGTTTGTAAATAACAAAGTATTTATCACATTATAAATACCTACGTACGTACTATAGTTAACCTTATAAGTAATAATTAATAGTGATTTTTTAAAGTTTCCACAAACGATACCATTTTAAAATTCTCATGTGGCTCTATTGCGTACTTTAAAGTCTTTAATGTCGTATTTGTAAAATGTACTTAAAATAATGCTAGTGATTAAACATTTATCTTCAATCTTCAGTTATTATGATAATGTTCTCATTGATTTTTGATAACACCTTATTTAATATCAAAAATATTGTAAGTTACTAAAATACTGTATCTGACGCCCTTACAAGGTTATCGTATCTGTTTATGTCAAGCAACCCACGTGTTGCAACATTACCTAACCTTGTCAGAACGTCCAATGATATATTAATGATGTTCGATAATTTGACCTTTTGATTTATAAATCGTCGCTTAAAGTTTTGTTGTCACCTTTTTATTAGAAAACGTCGTGGTCAACTGTGATATTTTGTTAAATTTTAATTCTTAAGTGAAAACAGCGCGATTTGAGTATATTTGATTTTATTTCAAGGAGTATGTTTGTATTGCTTTTTTTCTCGATTGGTACATTTGTTGCTTTATTTATTGTTTGTAAATATTAGATAACATAGTGTAAACTAAAAATGTTCAAATTCTTAACTAATAACTATCTCATTATTTCTTTTGTAAAAATTCTGTGCAATAGGACGTGGCCTGACTTTGTCTCTTATCATTTTGTAAAATACTTTTCCTCTTAATTTAGTTATGTTATTTCTTTATTAACTAATAAAATAACGTTTATCGTTCATTCCAGTTTAAATGAGGACTCTAGTAAAGTATGCTACTGATCATTTAAATTATTGTATTGTATTAATAAAGTGTATTAAATTTGAAAAATTGGTGAAGATGATAAAATAAATTATGATGATAAAAGAGTGTTTTATTGTATTTCTAAGAATTTTATAATAAAAAACCTCAAGTAATGCAATGTGTAAAAGTGGCATGTAACCACTACTGATATACCATTTCAGAGTTCGAATAGCTACAGCTGCTAATGATAAGATAAGATAAGATATCATTTATTTGCTTGAAATATGGTACAAAAGTTGTTAAATAATAATACATAACATGACATATTTCACCCTGGTATGGGCATGCAAACATTATTAAATTATTTTTACTGGTATAGTGCATACCAGTAAAAATAATTGACTACATAGGTACTTAATTATACAATTAAAATTAATTTAGGATCAAACATAAAGAAGAACTCACTTATTACTTTGATACAATGCTCCATATCTGCAAGAGCTTTTATTAAGGAAATCTTTGGTAGAATAATAACTCTCTTGAATTAACCACTTTCGTAAGGCACAACAAAATGGTTTGTATGGTAAATCGATAATCTCTTTAGGCAAGCAGTTAAATATAAGCAGAACTAAATAACTATTTAGACCTTACAGTCAATATTTTCGTTCTTAAAGCTTTAGCTAATTAACTTAGTAATACCACTTAATCAAAAATCATAATTAAGTAAGATTATACGAATGATTTTCGAAAGTCAGGAAATGTATGAAAGTATGACGTCATACCGTGAACTGGACCAACAATCAACAACCATTGAAACCGACAAATCAAAACAGTTAACACAATATTATCGTTACCGATAGAAAGTATCGAACTATTCGTACAAGCGCCACTGAGACGCCAAACAGCCTGATGGTATTGAGCGATGATAAATGGGCATAGCAATGACATGACAGCCGAACCTGCTAGGGGCGCCAGCAGCTTACCACGTGCCAACAAAAGAGTGTCGAAAAATGTGAAGGTTGCCTTACTTTGTAGGTCGGAGGCTGGACCTATAAATCATGCTGTCGGAATATTTCGCTTTATACAATGTTGTGATGGTAGCTGGCACTGAAAGGTTTAAACGATCAAATTGGTTGTGTGTGAATCGATTACTTTTTAACATCGGACCAGTTTAACTGTAACATTCTGTTCGAAAACCAGGTTCTGGTCCCTATAGTCTAAAGAAAGTATACAATGCTGGTAGTTAATAAATTAATAGTTATCAAAAGGGAAAAAATCGTCAATTATTCGTCTGGCCGGGACTCGACTTTAACCAGCTAAAATGAACGAGAAACTTTTAGATACCAGTTACACATACTTTTTAATATAGCCTGGGAAAGGAGGAAGAGAAGAGAAGGCGGAACTTTGCTGACTACCTCGGACCACTTACACTAATATTAAAAAATATACATTTCTACTCATAACCCCTTGTAAATAAGAACATTTAGCAATATTAGACCTTTAATTAATATTATTACTTTTTAACTACAAAAACTATTTTAAAACATAATTGTTTCGAAGCTCCTTAATCCTTGAGTATTAAAATCAAGAACTTACTTGCCAATAAAAAAACACCTAATATCTAGCTGAAACAACAACTAATTAACAAGACTACCTTCTCTACCTCACTATATCCACAAGCATCAACATAAACTAAACCATCTCAGTAATTCCCAAAGTATTTTAAAGATACAAGCATTATGGTTAGATGCGTATCATGTCGTGTCGCGTTACTCAGTAATATTATTAATGTTCTGCTGTCCCACAAGTGGACATTCCGTGATACACCTCGGGTACGTGTGTCGATGTCGCGAATCATATTTCATTTGCGATGGACTCGCGACACTGTTTTGACAGAAATGATAAGATTTTACGTTAGTTGTGAATTATTGAGATTCGAATGGTGTAGTTTGATGGTGGTTTAGTGTTATTAATAAAAACGTAGGTATAGATTTTTTTTATTCTGATTATTTCATCCTGAACAAGCTCAAGACAAAATTATTTTAAAATGTAGAGTCAAGTTTAAGTTTTATTTGCATTAATTTAATATAATCGGTCTTCGTGTTTGTAGAGCTCAGAAAATATTAAGAAAATAAATAAATAAGGCAAGTTAACTATTAATAAAGTGCCTACCTATACAAGTATAGGTAGTATGACAGATTCAAAAGTAGTAAACTTTGAGATACTAAATATATTTCCTCAAGTCAATTACTGCACTTTTTCTTACTGAGAAAACTGAGTTGAGAAATTTTTGCAAAGTTTACCATCGATAATCTTAGTAAGATTAGTAAAACCTCAATAGCACTTAGGTTCTTTGGTAATATAGACTGGCAAAGTCACCCACAGCGGAAGTGATAAAATTTTCAGGTAAATTTTCCGTAAAAATACAAATTACTTTCCCTGAAAATAGTTATTAAGAGCTTTTTCTCTACGAAGTAAGGACTTCAGTCGGTATTCATTTTAAACTCAATACTGTAAAAAATAGTCTTCAAAGACAAACATCTCTCTAGATGTAACGAAAGTTCTGTAATCCTTTCAAAAGTAGAGCTAAAGGTAGAGACAAAATAAAGTTACCCCAAACTATAAAACGTACGTACGTATACGTTTCGTATCTCAATTTCCAAAACTGTCGAACTAAAACGTGCTATACGAACAAATTCATTTCAAATAGACTCGGAAAATATTATGGAAGAAGAATACAATCGCGGGATGTTCATCAATCATTACTTCATGCCGTTGGACTTAGTAAGGAGGTTACATACCTAGGTATAAAAGTATATTTTATTGAAATACACAATGTGACGTATGAATCACCTGAGGACAAAAGTTTTTAATATTGTAAATTAAATATTAAAATTAAAGCTTGATCCGTCTCTACATGAGAAGATCTCGGCTTGGCTCCACGAACTGGAGACTCTTAGGCCGGAATTTTTGTTAATTTTAAACCGTGACATAAATTTAACTACACAGATGTCGATAATTAGAAAGAAATTCATAATAATAAAAAACAGAGAGTTTTGAAATTAGTGATTTTCAAATTTAGAAAGGCGCCATCTACCTGAAAACTTGAGAAACGTCAAAGCTCTAAGACGTCAAGCGCTTTTCTAAACGCAACACACTGCTGCCATCTACAATAAAAATTGGAACTAGATTCATCTGCTTTACAACCGCAAAGAATTAGTTCCACATTTTCCCTTAGATGCCGCCTGTGGCATTCGCTAGGGAAATTCTCATTGGAATCCGCATCAGTGCGGCTCTCGTTATAAAAAATCATTGTAAGAATACAAGTGAGAATTTGAGTTTTTCTTATTGATATTCGAGTAGCCAGTGTGTTATTCAGTATAGGGACATGGAGGCACTCGTTTTAGTTCAGATTTTTAGAAGATGTCCTCTACACGCATCCTGCACTGCGGATAAAGGTAAGTGCTTTATTTGCTAAACGCTTCTAAATGTCAAGTATCGATTTTTAAAGCTTGATGGTGCCTTTTATTATTATTTGTGTCTCTTTCCACGTACAGGTACGTATTATCATTGACATCTTATTGGATTTCAATTCTATTTAATTCTATTAGGACCCTTGACAATTACAAGGGCGTTTAGTTTCTCTACTCGCTACTAGATGGCGCTGTCGGCGGGTTCGTATGGTAAAACAGGTTTGTCACAACACGAAGCTTGGAGGGAGCTTTTATTTTAAAGCTTTCATAATAGTGTGCAGACGAGAATTTCAGGCGTCATGTCTTTTTTATAAACATTCGTTCCTGCTGCAAGGTGACTACGATTGCGGTGCAATGGTACGTATTTTCTATCAAATGGGTATAAAACATTTTGATTTATTATAATCATTATATGGTACTTACTTCTTTTTAAAAAAGTGAGTGATTTAAGGACGTTTTTTAAAGTTGATACCACTTCAAGCAATTTTATTAATCAAATTAATTAATCTTAGTTATTTATTCTAATTTCATTTCAGTTTGAATCTATTTTTTTTTAATACTCACATAATTATTTTATACAGTTAAATAATAAGGGGCTTAATTACCTATAGTATATTATAATTATTATTGAAATGTTTTATACCTATTACAATTTTTTTTTTATTTATAATAATGGTTTTTCTATAACAAATACATTTTTAAGTACCAGTTATCTAAAGATAATTCCCGACCTTAACAATATTTATAAGTTAACTTTTTGTCTTGTTTTAAATATTAGCTGCCGTAGTTTTATAAATTATTTATCGACATCTTAAAAAACCGTGATTAGGCCTGACAAACTCTTAGAACATAACACCTGTATTTTTTTTTAAATAATGTGAAGGTAAAAAGAGCATGTCGATCGGAGAAAAAACTAATATTTATCTCACCCTTCAGAACAAATTATTCGTCCTCTCGGAATTCATATCCTTCTGTGTAGCCACCTTGAGACAATTCACAAAAATATGTAGGCATAGGACAATCGCATGTAATTTATACCATGTAATTACATACTTATCTAGGTATAAGATCGAACATTTTTTTTAACTAAATAATTGTAATTAATTAACTATACATAAATAAATTACAATGATGTAGACCTGTTATTAGCATAATTTGCATAGCTCTACATTTGCAGAACATTTGGGTGTGGCATAAAGCCCTTAGCAACAAACCAACCCTAACAACAATAGTATGCAAAGCGGTTGAATTCTCCTTCAAGTACAATCAGTGTCTTTGGTAATTACAGAATACTTGTTCACAAAAATGTTGGTAATGCGAAGTCGTGGTAATTATGCCAATATACTTCACAGTTTAAAATGTACACAAGCTTTTTTTGCAGTCGGTACTTTTACGGACAGATACTTTCCATCTATCATACATTGAAAATATTGTTTCCTTATGTTTATTTTGCTGATATTATAATTTATTTTAAATTCTCATGTGCTAAGCAATAGATAAACTTAAGTATAAAAAAGGAGAGTCAGTCAGCAAACATCACGGACGATTTAGCTTCCAATTGTTATCCCACCTAATCCAATTTAAATAAGACCGCCATTAGAAACTAATCCTCTTTCCTCAAACTACCATAACTTTGTGTTATGATCTCTCCTAATCCTGTAGCAAGCAAACGGTTGCATTCTAAACTTAAACAAAAACATTTTTATACCTGACTTCTATGAATGGGTATTTTTGTTCGCCCGGGACGAAAAAAGGGGCAATAAAATATGGCCGCCACAAAGGCACCTTTGCGCCTGCGCCGATCTCGGACTTGCGCATTTGGGTAACGGCTGCGCGGTACTAAGGGATCTCGTTCTCACACAAAACTCGAATGTTTCTCATCTTATGTCACAAACGAGAAATTTTATAAAACAAAAAAAAAACAGTAACTAAGAATTTCGTAGGAAATATTAAATTATAAAACTAGTTTTTTTCAAGAGTTGATTATAGCATATCGGATGTTTGAATTTGTAACTTATAATAACAAAAACAATTGTGCTAAAACAAAATTGACTGCACATAAAAGATGGATAAAATATAGGTATCTAAACGTATTATCTCTCCAAAAAGTATTTAAATGTCAAATCATCTCGTGCAACTTTAATAAACCGAGCCATTAGAAAATTTAGCTTTTATTCTTATTTTTTACGAAGAGTACAAAAACTCGGTTCGTGAAAATATTTCAAACAAATGCCTGCCCTTGCCATATTTGCTTTTAAAATTAAGTCATTGAGATTCCTAAATATTGGTAATTATAAAACATTCCGACACGAGAAATGCCTCGTAATTATAAAATAGCTTTGTTTGTTTTCCCTTAATGTTATGGCTACAACAAATGGTTGCTTTTTTTAAAGGTAAGTAAAAAAGGAAAGCCCATTTGTTTCCCGTGAAATGTCATACGGTTAGATATTATATTCAGCTTGATAAAAGACCTGGATAGTATTTACACAGTAAACACTTTACGAATAAAACTTAATAGGAAATTACAGATCTCTTAAATTTAACAAATTAAGAGATCTGTAATTTCCTATTAAGTTTAAGTGTAATGCGTTAGCAAAATATCCCTAATGCAATTTGATGATATCCAGTTTTTAGCTGCTTTATAATTATAATCATTTAATTGTTATTTCATAGTCGCATAGACAGAAAAAAACTTATTATCTTGTATCAGTTCAATCGAGTTGTAAATTCAGTGAGAAACAATGGTAGGGGTGTTTTAAACAAATCCAGTTACTGGGGCTGGGTTGCGCTTCGTTAATATTATATTTAGTAGGAAACAGTATTTGTTCTTTTTTATTAAAATGTAAATAAGACTCGGGAAGCGAAGGCTATGTACAAATAATTTAAAACATATTTCTTTGTACTTTTTTTACGCGGGTTTACATTGTTTGGCGCGCTTCAACTGTAATTTTTGACTGATCTAAACAAAATTTAGAGTCAAAATGTGTGCCAAAAAAACAAAAGCTAGGGAGTATACTAAAAACGATATGAACACGAAATATGGGGTTCAAACACATCTTTGTCTCACTCTGTTAACTAACTTGACTACAAATTAAACAATCTAAGTTATTATAATATTAAAACAGATACATAGTTCGTTACTTATGAATACTGAAGATAAAATCACCCTTCACCGTTGGCTAGTGGAATCCCCATGCAAACTACTCGCATGACTCAGACCACGTTGTCCCACTAGTTACTAGTTTTTGTGCAGTTATCATGCATGTTGCTAATTATCCTTGTAAAAGAAATATAGTAATTTCCGTGTTTTAAGTAACAATCCGTTTCTTTGCGAATTGACGGTAAAAAGAGATTTATTGGGATATACATTTTAGATGCACTTAACAAATGTTTTATTATTAAAATTAGAAAAAAGAAATACACATCAGGTAAAGATAGCAATAAATAAAGTGATGTTACTAAAAGTTTCATACTTAAAGAGTCGATATATTTACACGTTTTAATCTGTAATTACCTAAAAAATGTTTGGGTTTTAGAGGCTAAGGACATAAGATTACTTATTTATTTCATTCATATTTAAGTAACGAATTTCTAAGAATACATACGCAAATCAGTGACCATTCCTTTGTGAAGACTGTCACAGCAGTCTTTCTTCTTACCATTTAAAAAAAAAATTGAGTCTTAAGTAGCAAGTCCTTCTCCAAAGCGATTTAGAAATAAAAAATAAATCTCTTTTTTAATTGCCGATTTCTATAAATTACATAAGTAATTATAATACAAAGTAGAGCAATAGATTTTAAATTGCCTGTCAATTGAATAATAATGAGTTCTTACTTTAGTATATTTATAGCAGTCAATTTGTCAATTTGCCTATGAATAAATTGACTGACGGATGTTGTATCACAATGTGATCTCGTTTATTCCAGACATGTTAGCAACAGTTTTCATATCTATGACTCATACGCGGTAAAAATGTATTTAATGACGTAATTATATGTTACAAACTCAAATAAATGCCGCCATTACAACGAGATTAGCTGAGATTAGTGTAACTGAGAAATAACGGAAAAGTTGCCCGATATTCGAAAATTAAATAAAAAAACTTTCAAAAAGAGAACACTCAATAATCCGTTCGGGACCGACACTCGGCAAAACGCCGCCTGTCAGCTATATCCGAGGGGAGCGGATTAAATTGAAATTCCTTTTTTAAATTCACCAATAAGGGGAGGGGTGACTTCGGATTGGCTGCGAGCGTCCGAGCAAAATAATCCTTCGGTTGAGTGACATGGGGTACTGCAGTTATTGCAACTTATAATTTTTGACTTATTTCAACATGGTTTAAAAAGTTTCTCATTGCAACGGGTTTAACGATCACTGAATAAATAAAGGATATTTTATAAGCTCCATATTTACAGAACATTCTTAATAATTTCATAAGAATTTTATTTCGTAAATTATCACAACTAATAAATTGGTAAATATTTCGCAAATCTTAACACAAATGTCTCATAGCAGTTTAAACTATTTATTTAGTTAAAGAATTAGTAACTACAAGTGTTAAAATTCATCGTTACACGCTTAGATTTATTATCTAACAACATTGACACATTCTTACCACTTGTGCAAATAGCGACAATTTCTATCATTTAGACAAACCAATAACCAGGCAATTAACAGTTAATAAAAGAGGGTGACTATAAAATTTCACAGAACGTTGACATTGCGTGACTCATCATTATTCATGTCATCCTGCGACTACATTGTGACATCTCTGTTACGGACAATATCTAACAAGTTTAAAAGTAACTGGCTGGTAAACAAAAATACACTTTCACCAATCGTACCAAGAAAATGCTTATAGCAACGCTTTAAAAAAACATTACCAAATCAAATTTTAAATTTGGAATGAACCGCCATGTTGCAACTGCCGCAACCCATATCCGATATTAAGGGCAAGCCATACTTCAAGCAATAAATCTAATACTATTAAACATTACCTAATAGCAAATATAAACGCATATAAATCGCACGCACCAACGGTTACAAAGAGTTACATACAAAAATGTATTGAGTCATTCGCCCGTGAACACCATATGGCGTCTTGTTAGTTGGACATAGACACCGGACGGACGTGTCACGATGGATAAGCGGCGTTTAGAATGTAAATTTTTGTAGTGCGACAGTTTTGTCGCACGCACTTTGGCGACTTTGCCGACAAAAAGGGTAATTAGATTGTTTATTCTAAGACAAACGCGGATTTACATTGACACTTTTATGTGGTGTATATGAAATACGTTTATTGAAATTATCTTTGAACACTGAGCTTTATAAGCTTTACAACTTCTGTAGTTATTTGTCAACGTGCGTGTCTTGAAAGTTCTTTGTCAAACCGAATGATGATCGCCAAATGTCATGCTTTCATAAATTGCTACATGGCCATAATTTACCGTAATTTAATGTTTATTGCCAAATCTATTTACTTAAATAATAAATAATTTACTGGACTGCCTCGTTGGCCTAGTGGTGCTAAGCGGGACTGCTACGCTAGAGGTCTTGGGTTCGATTCCCGAGTCGACCAAGGTGTTATTGGGTTTTTCTATGAAATTCTCAGTAGCAGGTCGGAGTTTGGATTTGTGCCCGGTTAGTGGCAATAGGCTCGCCCCCTATTACATGGGACCTAAACATATCGGCGAACAGTGGGTGTACATTGGTACACCTCTGCCTACCCCTTCGGGGATACAGGCGTGATGATATGTTATGTTATGTTATAAATAATTTATTGGTTTTCTGAATCCTAGGTAGAGTTACTTTTATGTTAAATTCCACGTTATGCTATTTTCAAAATCAATAATAGCAAGTAAATTAAACGGAGTAATAGCAGTAGCTATATTTAAACGGTTTTCGTTGTAAACGCATTTCAACCTGCGAACGAGTTCCGTGGGGGCGCGTGGCGCGTGGGACTAGAGGGACGGTTGTTCTCACATCGATTGGCCCGCTACTCCACACTCACCGGAACTTACACACAATTGTTATTAGCTATGTACATTGTACGTACTACAGATTCCATGTCGATACTCAATTGTTAGATAATGGTACCAACTAGTGTTCAATGTAGAGTTGCTCTACGTTTTCAGAAGCAAAGCTTTTTACGCTCGGACAAGAGTTAATAGAAAAAAATAAATCTCTAAGGTGTCAGTTTTTGGGCCTAAGTTTTTAAGCTATTTCTGTCTTGTCCAAAATTCTTTGTTCACATTTTCATGTAGCAAGACTTAAATGACCTCAAAAACTCACTCTAAGAATAAAGGTACATCTTCAACAAAAGCTCATAAAAATCGACGCAAAGCGTTCTAGAATATAATCGTATGTATAACAAAAATCCATGTGTTTGTGAACTCGTCCTCCGGAACCGGTAGGTTTCGGTTACGTCACTACACGCGTCCGACGTTAACGGTTTCACTGTCAATAGGCAAGCACGTATTTTACTTTTGTTTGTACATCTTTGTTAATGTTCACACACGTTCGGCTTGTGTAATTTTTTCGTCACAAGCTCAACATACCATCTTTTCTTTTCTAAATAGTTGCGACAAAAAGTCGTGTTTTACTTTGTTAATTTAACAAAATTTTGTGTTAGAATTGATGGTATTTGGTGCTGTTTAGTTCTAATCAGTAGGTAATTAATAGATATTATTAGAGGTAGCGCCTGTTAACTCGGTAGCGAGGGGTTGTAGACAAATCTGTAAGGAGCTAAGGAGTAGGGCGGGGCCGCGCGGGAGGGGTGACGTAGTAGGCTTGTGTCGCCGGTCGCACTTCGCGCCGCGCAGCTGCCCCACGCGCCTCCCGCTTTCTACGGTAAGCGTCATTTTGAATTTCGAATTTTTCTATACCATCCTCGCGACGTCGTCGCCTTAAATTATAATTTAATATTTTATGATTATCAATAATTCGGTTTATTTTGCTGCTTGATTTAATTCCTTTGCGTGTTTTGCTAGTATAAAATTTTAAGTGGTTTTGAATTAGCTTCTAATCTTTTGTCATTTCTGTCTGGTCGTTAAATTGATTTTGACAATGCTTTGTTTTATTTGATTGTCTAACGTTTGCATTTGAAAGCAATAAAAGTGAAAAAGGTTAAACGAATACGCTGATGTAGACATTTAACCCGTGCATGGCAGGGAGCAGTCAAATGGCCATAGGGCCTGTGACTTAAAACGTGTTGAATTAATTTTGCATTTCATTTCGCGCATATAAAAGTCGTTTCACTACATTTAGTTAAATTAAGATACCTATAACTTATACCGATAAATTAAGATTTATCGGTCATGCGTAATATCTGTATCAGTTAAGTAGTACTATGTTCTTGAATAGCCTAATTCCTTTTACATAGTCATTGTTTTGGGTTTATTAAGTAAATGTTTACATATAATAATATTTCCTCTTGGTTCCGTGTCCAAATCGACAAAAAACCTTGCTGTTTTATAAGCAACCTAATAAAGAACAAAGGCCAAAACAGATGCAAATCCAAACATAAACTAGTGAAATATTTTATCATTGTCAATATTAATAAAAACACTCGTATTTTCGTCGAGGTCAGCCATCAATTACCTATAATGTCGTAAAAAGTCTTATGGGCAACAAAATCTCGTGTCTCGGTATAACAGTCTACCAGGCTGACAGAACGGAGAAGACATTCAAATCGAGTGGGATTGTATTATTTTTATTGTATTATTTACGTGATTGGGGCTGGAGCCTGCGCGCGACGCCCAACGCTCGTCGATACCGAAGCCCCTAGTACGCATGTGCGGAACAGTGCCGGTACACTGATAATATTCTGATTTCTCCTTTTATGCATGTTAATGCGTGATATCAAAAAAGGTCTGACCTTTTACTCCGCCTACCGCTTTGGTATTTGATAAATTCGTATCACTGAACTTAGCGGTTTTCAGTTTCAACAAGTTTGGGGATTCAATTTTTGGAATTTCGGTTTGAGGAACAATCTAATTACTCTTTTCTTTCTTTATGTAATTGTAATCGATTAGCAAATAAAACACTTTTTGTCTTCTTGTAGCATAAACAAAAGATTCCTAAAATTAAGATTACGTAAGTCTAAAATCACTTTTTTTTTTATTTAGCCTATAGTGTCCCACTGCTGGGCAAAGGCCTCCCCCAATTCCTTCCACATGTCTCTATCTTGTGCCACCTCGAACCAACCCTTTGACTTAATAAATTTTATTGTAAATAGTAACACGCTAAATAAATCCACTACTTACCTGTTATTTAATTACATAAAGAAAACGGTCAAGCTGGCGAGGGTTAAAGAGCTTGCCTTACTAACAAAGCACTTAACTATTCCTAACACCCACAAACTACCTTCCCTGAAACGTAATAACCACTAAATAGCCAGCAAACACCGCTAATATCCTTCCTTATTCCACTGAAGAAATACCAAGAAAGTAAAGCACTAAATTTCATCATGCCACATTTTTCCGCTCTCGTGAATTATTATGCAATTATTAACCGGCGTTGGAAAATAAATAAAAATTAACACCAACTTGTTTGTACTCGGATATTTTCATGTGTACATTTATTGTTAGTTATGGGTGTAGAATATGGGTATGAAAATAATAAATATTTCCGCTCGCTTTCTTTACATAATTTTAATAACAGACAAGGTCGTATGTCATTTCGTAAGAATGTTTGATCGATGTGGGAGTTAACTGATTAAGCCTATTTTTAGTCTTATATACCTACTTTACTGACGATGTTTAGACTAGCATACTATCAATTGAAGAGCCTTCTTTATTAATTATTGACAATACCTTTTCCAAAAAATATTTAGTGCAGGTAAATAAATAAAAAACTAAATTAATTCTAAATTAATCCGCGATCACAACACAAGGCTGGCGATTATGAAAAAAATGTCAAATATAATAAAACTAGATTCGTATGATGATTGATGATATGAGTAGGTATGAATTTAAAAAACTATGTTTTCAATCGTCGAACACGCGAATAAAGATTCAATCGCGCTTAGGAATACGTGACATGAATCGTTTTGTTTTATGACTGGCCAGCATGGAAAGTTATATTTAGAGTCATACATTTAGTCTTCTACTTTTGTACTACAGAGAAAAGCCATAAAAGGGTTCAAAATTCTCTAACCCTTTGCTTGTAGTTATATTAAGAAACCTACGACTAAAACTAAGTAGAACATCGTCGTAATAACCTTGCTGATCGTTAAAAAGGCGGCAAGAAATTAGCAACCAAGTATCGATACAAAGGGCTTTAAAACCGTCCAACTCTTTTTCTACAGAGACTCATAAAACAATTTTGCCAAAACAAAATCTGCACCTGCAAAGCTCTACAAGAGCCACAGCTTATAAACTCAAAGGTCCCTTTAGGAAAAGTCGCGTGACAAACAGGCTTAAGAATTAATATATTTTTATTACCGACGTAAGTTATTTTTATTGTCATTAAAAGTTGCTAAGTTCATAAACAGCCCTGTAAATAAATAATATGTTCTCAAGGATCGCGTGTCTACGAGGATATTTTGTTTGACTTATCATGGCCAAGTTTTACAGTCCCTAAATATTTTATTATAAAAATCGTCCGTTTATAGTCGACTCCATGCAAGGTTTATTTAGGGTTCGCGCAGTTGTTTTAAAGCAGACTGGAATTGCGTGTTGAATTAATAATGATTTCCTGTATTATCATTTAGTTTGCTTGTCGGGGTGAATTATTTTCCAAATCCCTGCCTTTAAACATTCGAGTTCCAATTTTCTAAACAAAATTTAGAAAGTGCAAAAACAACTTTTAGAAAAAGAAATCCCCTTGATCTTTTTATAAAAATATTCCGATACACATTCGGCACTACGGAAAATGTACCAGCACAATTTCATTCCATCTCAAATCTCGTCTACATTCGCGCAAAATTCAAAGCTTGCTGAAAATGCGAAGAGCCTCGACGACGCCAATCGATAAAATCGGCACGCCTCGCTGTTCGGAAGTCATCGATGTCAAAATATGTTTTTATCGAAAAACAAGCTGATGGTAAAAATATAAGTTACGTCAATTATGTCAGATCGATATCGACATAATTACAGCAACATTGGAATGTACCTACTGTTGTCGGGTCTATCCTTATGTCCAGGTACAACTGTTTGGTTTTGTAGCAAATAAAACTAATTCCGAAATGAGTATTCTTATTAAAACTCAACGTTGTTAATATTCTGGAATCGTGACTTAAATTGGATTTTCCCCCATTGAGTATACGTGTAGCGCTGTTGCCATGCCGTTGAAATGGAAAACAAAGAGTAGGTGCCTACAGATTTAAGCATTATTTACCAGAGACGTTAAGTACAGAAAGATAATGATTTCCTGCCTGCCTCCGGTGAAATTTGTTTATTTAAAGCCTATCCCAAATTAGGTGAAGCCATGGGTAAAAAAATCCATCACACACGGTTTTTGTGGGTTAAAATTTGTCGTTGTATCTGCGTAAAACAAATCTGGAATAGTGTTCACACTGCTTCCTTATCTAAGTTAAATAAAGATTTATCAGCTACCTAGAGGCTACAGGTGACATACTATACAGCCTTAATCTCAGTTGATACGATAGATATTATAATGTGAATGCAAACATAAGCCGCGGCAGCTTCCGTTGCTCTAATCTCTTATCTACGTATTAAGTTTTACGTAAACCAGGTTAACATAATAATCGTTAATCTTATCTTTCTTAGAAGCAAAGTAATTAAATCTAAGGTAAAATTTTATACAACGTCATAAAGAATATTTACGATATCTCGAAGCTAATTCGATGAATCTATTTTATGTTTTTTTTTAGTTCAGACAACCTAGATCTAGACATAATTCCGCTGAACATCAATATTGATTAACTGAATGTACTAGGAAAGCATAGTCGATTGTTTCTAGCCAACCCAGTGACGACAGCAGCTTACACGAACCAATCAGAAGCGTTTCAGGGCCGTCCTTGTTTATGGGATAGGTTATTACGAAGCAGCATGTCTGTATTTAGTGCCTTACTTGTCTAGGAGTTAGAGCTTAATTATATCTACTTTATACACAACAGATGGTTCGAATTTAATTCAGAAGTACTGCCGATTAATACTTAAAATGTAAATAATTAATTTGCTCTACAAATCACAATGTTAAGACATCGAATTAATATAAAATCGAGCATTTATACTGTATAATCGATAAGAATATTAAATATGGATTGGTAATCGATAGCTATCATGCTCGCGTAACAAACTCGTTCGATCGCAAAAACGTGCGTCGACGTCTCAGGGTGTAAATGTACTTAAATGTAACCAGTTTATAAAGTGCGATACGATATTATTGAACTGGTGCAAATTACAGGAATCTAATATAGTAATTACAGCTTTTTGTACTTTTATTAAGACGGAATGTGGACAGGTGCTAAAGTTGATTACTATTATAAGTACCAATTAACGATTGATATTACAAATGTCAAAATGTTTTTAGTAGACTTTCATTTCTTGAAGTAAATAACTGTGGATTCATATTTATTGCTCCTTTCAATAACATTTGAAGATGAACGCGTCACATTGTATATTTTCTAAAACATAGGGGTTTTGAACTTATGAACATGATATTATATTAATCACAAAATTATGCAACATTATATACTTTTACTTCGCCATAAATGTTAAGTTCTAAGAATTTTAAGTACCCAATAAAGTCCCTTTTAAATCTTAAAGGTTGTCATGGTTCTCACACATTAAATAGGACCCTTGGCACACGAATGCGCCGTAATCGCTAGCTCGAAGATATATTTAATGTAAATGCCCCGTCAGGCCTATAAAAGTCTTCGCCAAGACACAAATTCATTGCTATTAATCAAAATACTTCAACAAGATTGAAATTTCCAATCTATAACTGTATTAAAACGTTGACATTTTTAAATGGATTTGGTATCCTAATATGTAATTCAATCGCTTTAATTTAATGAATTATGATAAGTAAGACAAACTTGTTCGTAATTATTTGAGATTCCTGCCTTACAGAAAAAGTATAAATTAGGTTAGTTTTTTTTACTAACGATTTCGTCGAAACTAATGTAGAGTCGGAAATAGTGTTTAAATTAGACCTGTCATATAACTTTATCTCAATTGTTTTCTTTATATATTACTCTATAGTTTTAGCCATACCTATATGGGTAACTATGTACTTACCTACATTTACACATATAGGACAGTAAGACTATCTTAATAATGCTCAAATTCGATTAAATTAAACGACAGCAAACACAGTTCAAAACAGTGCAGAATTGTATGAATTTCATTGAGTTTAAGAGACTTGGGTAGATGTTCGTGGTAGAGGAAAACAAACAGGATCGATTTCACCTTCCGACACCCTACGAAAACCGTATTACGTAGGGTGAATAAGATGCTCTTCGTAAGCATAAAGTCGTAAGTCCATATACGCCAACTAACACATAGGACCTTATTCCAAATTAAGATTTTGTCATAATTCAAATAGATTCAAAGCCTAATAGATTCCGTTAATACGCGCATTGATCATCAAGTATCATGTCAAGTATACCCAATACATTACTCATGGACGCTATTTAAGGCTTTGCTCATCCTATAAGGCAAGATATAAGCAGTGTATACGATTATACATCACTGTTAAGAGTAAAATACCTTGATACTTGAAGACGGTACCTTATTACGGAGTACCGATGCGATCTCTATAGCATTTACTCGTAAGCATTTCAAGATTTGTTAATCAAAATTGTTTCCTTTTTCGTTAGTGCTAAAGTTTATAATAGGATGTCCATCGTTTCTCCTTTTGGAAAGTGATGTAACCGATGTACATCGTACTTAAAATATTTCGAGTACATTTCCGTTTAAAATAGAAACAATGCTAGTCCGTAAAAATAAAAAGCGGAAGACACATTTGGTCGGCAAACTCGTGTTTAGGAAAAATATGAAGTTTAATAAAACGGCAGGAAACGCACAATAAATCCTGAGTCAGTGACCCCGTGACTTGAATACAGCTAATTCTGTTATGCGAAACGTGTTTCGTTAGATCAAACATATCCATGTGTTAAAATTAACATACGTACGCACTAGAACATAACAATTATGTTGATTTATAAGTGATCATCTTGTATGTTTGACCAACGTTTAAATGTTCAAGGCACCTTTTTGATATCATGAAATAATTTAATTACATCTGCATTATTTTACTTAGGAATGAAACAATAATAACGTCAGGACTAAACGTTTCTGTTCATTCCTGAGACGATGGACGACCTCGCAGCAATGTGGCAAAAATGTCGTTCAATTTATGCCCAAATTTTAGTCCCGACTGGTCCCTTTTTGTTACCATCTGCGCGTCTCGCCGACCCGAAAGTCCAGACAGCTCCACCCTAAAAACCGTTTAGATGAGATTCTTATCCTTTCGCACTCCTGTCAAATCGTATATCGTTATCTCTTTCTAAAAGTTCGAACAGTCAGGACCTGTCGTCTGTCTCTTTTTTGCACGCGCGCACAGATTGTTCTATCCTTTCTGGCTCGTAGTAATTCGTGTATTTCCGCTTCCCACACGAGCGGCAGCCATGTTTGGCGGGACTGTCAAGTCAACGCCAGTTTGGCGCGTATCAAGCAGGATGAACAAGGTCGGTTTCCATCAGTGGAAGCTTTTTGTAATTCCTGCTACATTGAATTACGCTGCAGTGCTTTCATCTTTTAACATAATATTTGTAATAAATATTAATGTTTTATGTGGAAATTTTCAGAATGGCGCCCGGCGTGGAGGGCTGCGAGAAAAACCTTCTTGGATTATGTAAGTAATCAGATTAATACTTTAATTAATTACTTAAGGTAGCCTCAATGATGAGTCTTGATAATACTGTTTCGGTTACTGTTTAAGTTTCGCAGACGGTTTGGCTTCGTGCCAAAGGACATGTTTAACCAGCTATACATTTAATGGGCAATTGTCTGCTTCCGTTATTAGATGTGGTGGAAGCTGATGATATATCGGTGATTTAGTACGTCGTTCTAAGATTTTCGTCATAGGGAACAGTAATTTATAGGATAATTTTATTCATACAAAATTCCTTAGTCCTTTCATGCTCGTTTTTGATCAAGTTAGAAGAAAATGTATTTTTTAATGTATTTTATTAGCAGAACCTAAAAGGGCCACACCTAAACTCCGTCCTTCATATTTTTCACACCATCGCAATTTCCGACATCTTTCTTTGCAATCCTTTATTTAAAACAGAATACGTACCGCAGCAATGAAGCAATAAATCGGAAACTTTTGAAGTTGCTCAGGTACCTTATCTAAACAAAGATGTTTTAAATAAACTGGTAGATCCTATAAAAGGTAAAGATTTTGAAACAATAGATCCAATGTTTTCGACTCTAAAAGAGTAACAAAGCGTGCCCGTTAATTGTTTGCGCTCGAACAAACTTTCTGGGTCGGTATTTATTAGCGCTATAACTACGGTACATTAGTCATTACCCCTGGTATTTTTGGAAGCGATATTGAATTTTAGAGAATTTTATCTTTTACCGTTTTAGCTCACTTTTTCTTTGGTTAATATGAACGATTTGAAGTCTCGAAACAACTAAAACTTCAATTCGACAAACATATAAATTAATTTTGACAGCCAGAAGTCGAGCTTATGAGAATATATTATTTAAAATACATGCGGACAATTTTTCTAAAAAACCGTTACAGCAGACCCATTTTACAATGTGATAGAATATATATTATAGCCTTCAAGAAACGAAAACCTAAACGCCATGCCAATAAGATCATTGGCAAGTTTATCCATGTAACAATACACATTCTGAATCTATTAAACACTTAATTAAAATGCTACCGAACGTTTTGGTCTGTCATAATGTCACAACTGTTCAAACACTTGTAAATGATCTAACTCTATTGTCTACTAACAGATAAATTCAATGGTAGATATTCAAATGATACTAGTCACCCACATACAGAATGTATTATTAAATACATATTTGTAACTGTTTATGTTTGACCGCGGTTCATGGTTTTGTCTATTTATTTTAGTAATATCATAAGTTACGCAAGCCTCTTTGCATATTACCCAATAGTGCCGAATAAATAAGCCTTAGTAGTCTTCGCTGAAATAAGTTCTTTATTATGTATGGTAGCTTTAGCAAATATTTTACTTCCATTCATGGCGACAATAAGTCTGATCCACATAAAAAGAGTAATTTATCTCCAAGTAGTTACGTATCTTATTTTTTCTGAACATGAAAAGAAAGCAAAGAATATCGAACATCAAAGAAATAAACTCAGAACTCATTAAGATTAATTTGAGTACTTCATAATTGTTCTAATTTGCTTAATTTGGGCTTTCAAAGTCTTCCATTGGAATTCTAAAATTTTCACCCGTGGTTGCCACATTCGTATCATCTCGGATGTAAACAGGCAACAATTATGCACGTCGGACTAACGAAATGTGTAAATGGGCCAATTACCGCCGCCTATGTAGGCTGGCGTACAATTAGTGGCTTACTAATAGTTTTCATCACCAATAGTTTCAAGCGCTCCAACGTACAGGATCACATCATACCGAGTTCGTCTCTCGTTGTGCTCACATCGTGTTTTGTGCAGTTCTTTTTTTCTATCATATTCCATATTTAAAGTTAAAACATCTACATTTTTAGAAGCTTTTGGATTTCAACCGTGAGTTTTCGCATTTACATTTTCAGTATTTTAACCATTTAGTTCATAAATTCTATGGAGTTAAGCATTTGTGAAGTTAAATTTATTTGACATAAGTAGGTCAACAGTGCAGGCTTCCAGGGCTAAAATGTGTTAAATAGCTTCGCATTTATAGTGGAAGAAATTTATGTTAACTACTACAAATGTAGTAGTATAAATCTTTGCTTTTAACATTTTCATTTCTCAAACGTCCCTTTTCTATTGTAGTCTGATTCTTTTTTTTTGTGTGTTTGTTATGACCTATTTGATTCTACTAATTTCACATGTGTGGAATTCTTATTTCAAAGTGTTCTTAGCCTAGTGGAACTTTGAAGAAAATATTTTTTTATCCTATCATAATGTTACATGAAATTACTTGCTATGTTAAAAACTTAAATTATTGTTTTTCAAAGTCGAGTTTTAAATAAGACGTACCGTTAATCATTATTTTGTAATAGGAATAACAGCCTCATTAACTTATTCTTTATATTTAGGTAGATGCTTAAACATGCTTCGCTAAAAGAGATATACATTAAATTCATTTTGAAATAAAATATTTTTTTAACAACGCAAATAAAAACGTGTCAGCGTAGAGGCTTTCATAAAAATTCAGTAGACTGGCTTTATGTAATACGATTCTAGAATATAAGAGAATAAAATGTAAATAACGTACATAAAGTCACTGAGGGAAGTTTGCTGCCTCCATAAATTATTCTTATGGTGATAGGTATGAAAGGAAATAAGATTGTGTTTGTTCATATTGCTGAGGGAAACGTGATTATTGGAAATGAAAATGTGGAGAGAAATGAAATTTCCTGTTGTGACATTACTTAATGGATCTCCTTAGGTCGTTCTATATTTTGTTGCATCTATACGTTATTACTCTTATTAAAAGAAACTAGTTACAGATAAATGAATGTAATAGGTACCCAATTGCTCATTGATTAAAAATATTTTTGGAACTATTGATCACTATTGTAGCTAATAATGTTTATCCAAAGTAATTCTATTGTACAGTAGCTTAATGAAATGCCTACACAGACAATAGACAAAATCAAATGTCCCAAGATTCGCTTAGCAACTAGTGGGCTGAACGCTCAACAGATTTGTACAACAGCTGCTATAGCGCGCAGCCAGGCAAGGTAGAGCTCTTCCAGCCTTTCAGCTACCCCAAACCAAACCGGCGCAGTATATAGGATCCTAGGAAGGGGAGGTCACGTTATGTTGGTAGATTGTAAAGTGGGGAGTCCGAGCCATTCATTCGAGGGCGGGGGCGGCGCTCATTGCTCGTGTCCGGAGCGCATGCGCGTCCCCTGACCCACTTGCCTCCGCCGCGCCGCCGCCGCCGCGCCGGCCGGATGGCGACCTCGTTACGCCAAGGTTGGCGAATCAACCGACGAATTCGCGGCCCGCAGACGTAGTGACGCGCTGATTACTTAAAGTTCGATGAACAGTGATTATATATAGAAACGGAGTCGATATTGACATTATTGACGTCACGGTTCGCGATTACGAGCGGATATCGAACGCACCATGAGACATTCTGTGAAACTCATCGGTAAGAGAAGCATCTTTGTTCAAAGGATTTTTTGTACAACGATTTTAAGTCAAAACGATCCACTTTAAAACTTGAATTCTAATCTAATTTTAATTATATTATCGGTTGTTCAATTTATGAATTGGAATACTCTTTTAGTGAGTCATTGTGATGCAATATTGCGCGAAACTTGTGTGTGAAACAAACGAATCTTTTTGGTATTGATTAGCATGCATTGTCTAAAATATGACTCTAATTGGCGCAATGGCTAAGCGCTTGGCTATCAGCGCCTGCGTATATCAGTCCGACAGACTTCACGGGGTGTTAGTCTTTGTAGCCCGGATGCTAAAAGATTTGAATAATGAAATAGAAAATATTAGATCGGGAAAGGAGTTAAGGGAACATACGTGTTAATTTAGGCGGTCCATTAAATCGTAGTTTTATCCATTGTATATTCAACCCAAAAATCACTTCTTATCTACCATTGCGACACGCTTTAAAGAAACCAAGTAAAAAATACGTAATAGATAATTCTGTACAACTTTCTCTTTCATACTAATGTGATGAGATCACAAAGCCATTATTCATTGTACAGTGTAAATCTTGTCAAACTTTAATGTCCTTACCTGTCTCAACTGTTTACCTTACTCTTGTCTATAGATAAACAGCACAATTACGATGATCGATTACTGGCTCGACTTCTGTTACACGCTTATTATAAAATCTAATTGTGTAGGTGACGCCGCGATGATTTTTTAATCGATAAAATGATTTATCGCGCGTTGACAACACTATTAATTTTGCAGATGTGTTATGATATCATTTTTAAATTTTAGATAAATTTTGCTTTTTAAGGATTTTTAACTAATTTTGTTTTGTATTTTATTTCAGGTTCACGTTCAGTGGGAGTTGGAAGACAACGTTGCGAGAAAACCTCGACGGATGTAGAGAAGTTTCTTATTTTCATTTTAATTATTATTTAACAACTGTTTAATTTATGTACAGAAATTTCCCATATACATATATTATTCGATGCAGCTTAATAATTTTAAATAATTTAACTTTTATAATCGATTAGTCATCTCGCAAATATTTAAAATAATCAATCTAACAAAATGTTTGACCAAATAAGTAAACAGGGTAGGTAATGTATTATAACAATCCTATATTATCCCTTCTGTTATATTCCTAAAACTATCTACGTGAATACCTGCTAGTACTTTAAAATATAATAACTTTATTAAAATATTGAATAATTACAAAACACCTCATATATTATAATATATTTTATAACGACAAAAATCTAAGGCTTAATAGATAGCTTCCTTGTTTTGCACTAAAGATCAAAACAAGAGATGATCTTCATGTCATATTAGATGATGTCATCATTTATAATAAAAAGTAAAACATGTAAAACGGATGCAATAAAAAACTTGTATTTTATAGCCAACAACAATTACAGAATATATTACAATTAAAAACGGTTAAAATAATCATCTATCTTACATTCCCAGAAGTTACAAAATAAATAATAGAAACAGATATAAAATCAAAGATAGAACTATTATTATCTTATCCCCCGCTTTTTAAAAGGTTAATCAATTTATTCTGTTGTCAAATTACCTAGCAAATGATTTGGCCAAAAAAGTAACATGATATTTGAGAGATCAACAAAGTTTTGTGTTGATCAATGTTTCAGAAAAGCGTTACTTTGTCACGTCATACCACTTTAACCTTCTGTTTCCAGAACATTCCCAGAAGAAAGAAGACGAAGCTTCTACTTGGTGCCCTTCGGCATCAATTTTAGTGCCCTACATCTACCCTGTAGATCCGAATTTGTTTGAAGTGAGGCGACAAATTCGGTTCTAGAGAGGTTTGTGTGGTGCATGCACTGCAACGTTTCAAGTCCTTGATGACATCATCAGAAGATTTCATGGATTGTTTGTCGCAATAAGATAGGCTGAGTAGATTAGAATAAAGATAAGCTATTTGCATTAAACAGTTCTATTTCCTTGATACATGAAAGTAAAAAAGCTATTAAGTATTCGTCAAAAAATAGTCACTTACTACTAACATCAAATACACTAGGCTTAGTCTTTCCAATATTAAAAGCAGGAAGTTCCCCAAAAACAACGAAGGGACGAGCTTTTAAAAGAGACATAATACTATGATACACCCATACAAAGAGAGAAAATAAATTTTATATTTACAAGTTTAAAAATTCAAATTAATACACTGCTTGAACAAAATGAGTACCGATTAATGATAAAAATAATAAATACCAAACTAATCAGCTAGACTAACTTATTGCGACATTCTTTATGTTTTTGACATTCTTTATTATAATGTACTTTTTTTGTTTGGTCATGAATTAGGTATCTAAGCGTTTTCTCAGAAAAGTACAAAATAATACAGGTTTTGAAAGCTCCTTTGGCATTCGATAGGAAAATATAGTGACTGAATTAGTATAGAAATAAAAAAGGTTGGTAGGTCGGTCAAAGGCTGCGCTTAGATTAGCTGCGGCAGATCGCTACCAAGAAAACAGTCTCTTAGACCTGGCTAACATAAGTGACGTACGTATTGGTCTAAAGAAAAATCGAACTACAAAGGTATTTTCATAAATGCTTTTCACATATTAAATAAAACCGACAACACAAAAGTCAGGAAAAACCCAACAAGTTTCATTATAAACAAGACAGCCACCCCAACAATTCAATTTCTAGCAGAAAATTGTTAATACAAAACTAAAATATTCCATTTAGAGGAGAACACATGAAAAAATCTAGGCACGTATTGTATAAAATCCAACTGAAGTTATTTAGATATGAATTGCAGACACGTATTAGGAAAAATTGTATTCCCGACGCTACGAAATGAATGTTCCTTATTGTTGGCAATATGGAAATGGGCTTCGAAGGCTTTTTATGAATACTTGTGGTGCGAACTGTCTGAGAATGTATGTTATAGGAAATATTTGCAATTGTTTTATGTGACAGTTTATTTGAAGAAAAGTTTTGTGTACAATTGAAGATTGAGCAAATGCAGCTCTATTAAATAAATATGACTGCATTAATAAGTCAATATTGAAACCATGGATGTATATTTATTTTGCGCTTGTAGATGTAATACAACATCTACGGTACTCGTACTGAACGTTTAGAACATACTTACTGCTGGTGTTAGTACTCATCATGTAATACAAGTAAACGACTGCAGTGCTCGAACTGTTATTTTATTTTAATAGTTTCTGCTACTTAAACATAGAGCTAATCATATATGTTTAGTTCAGAATAAGTCTTCTGACTAGCTTTTTTTCAAGCTATAGTTTAAACCGACCCCAGTTTTCAGTCTTGCCAGGTTAATTACTACAGAAGCAACAATTTGGACTTAGCATGTGTTTATTTTCCGAGAAAACGCTTAAGACTCTACATAATTATTATCAATTATACATTATTTGTGTAAGAGATGTTCTTGTCAATTCAAAAGTTATGTCAAATGTTTGCCAAACTAATTCCTGTGGGTTAGTTTAAAAAACATTTGTAGACACAAACCTACATCTTAAGATGTGCTTAAAACTAGTTGTCTGGTTTAAGTTAAGAGATTCTTGAGTTCGCGGCCATAATTTATTTATTTATTCTTATTTATTTATTTCTAATAAAAATAATAATATGTTTGTCTTTATGTTATTGTGTCTTCCATGTAGGCTTTGATGATAAGGTTCTTCTATCACACAGTACAAGCGCCTCGAACCTCATCGCATTCGTTGAACTTGTATACATGTGTGTAATCTAAATGATTGGAACTGAATTGTCTTGTGTTTATATTATATTGTGTCTCTTGTATAAGAATATAATGTCTTAGAAAAGACTATATTATATTTTTATTGTATTTTTTTAACTCTGTCTAAGTTAACATTACACAATGTCTACTCTTTTGAGTCCAATATTATAAACAAAACTTTACCTTTAGTGTCTTAAATAGTAATAAGTTAACATAATGTTATAAAAATACTAACCCCCGGATTTTGAAAAGTTGATCAGTTGAATTCCTTGTCAAATTATCATGACTGAGACTAGTTTAACAAGAACTAACAGCCAATAACAGCGCTATGAGGTTCGATGGTTACAATATATTTTTTTGTGTTGATCAATGTTTCAGAAAACAGAAATAATTTCCCTGAGAGCTAAATGATAACATAAACTGTGCTTTCCAATTTATGCTACTTTATATCTCACCTATGTTTTACTTTTGTTTAAAACCTATAAAATCGTTTGTAACCCTTATGGTACGAATTATCTAGAACATTATTCCACACAAACTAATCCTTTTCTAATAGCTTCAAAATAATAGATAATGAATTTAAAAACGTCATTATGTTTGTGATAACTAAAAGCTAGCTATTCCAACAAAGCGAAGAATGTATGTATTAGCAACTAAAAACCTCGACACTAAGATATATAACTCATTTATTTAACCATTTGGAGCTGTTTACGGCGCCAAGTAACGTGTTGCTTAACATAAAACTTAATTGACGTTAATTGCCACTTACTAACCAAGTAACAGTACACTTAAAGCGAGAATGTAAAATACTGCAATAAAGAGAAAATACGGGCTTATGTTACGGTATGGGGAAGTATGGCGCATTTTCTATAACCTCCTCAACATGTTGTTAGTTATACTAAACTATATTTAACCCGAAGCAATGATTGTGGGCTCTTAAATTAAAGCTTATGGAAGAAGAACTAAATTAACAAAACTGTATTTATAATAACATTTAGGCTTCTATCTCAGGGCGATTTTTGTTATCAGAAGCAACCTATGCAAGGACTATTCTATATAATTAATACCAAAAATCGCTCTTTTTGAAATAGTAACAGATGTGTTTATTATGTAAATATAAGTAACTGATACTGCACTGTCTGTCTTATATGCGCATGCATTATACCTATGTAGTAAATGAAGGTCTAAAAAAATTAAGATGTTTTAATAAACGATTTTTAAGAAATGTGTTGTGTTTTCATTGACAAAAACTAATACTATATTTGTGTCCATTTAGTGCAAAAAATATAACTGTTGCTGTGGCCAACAACTTACTAAAGTTAATGGAAGATTCGATCTCTTCAACTTAAGGGAATTGGCGTAAAGGAAATACCTTCTCGATATTCTTGTAATGGCAGTAACTATTCATTCCCAATGAAGAGACTAAAATTAGCTGTTCATTGAATTGGGATAAGTGCAAAGAACGATGGGATGGTTGCATGTGAAAAATAAATGAAAAATCTCCACTGTCTATAAATCCATTTCCCGGAGAACTTCCATCCTTGAAAAGCTAAGATTACTTTAAGATTTTGTAAGCAAAACGGATCTGACGAATATATTGATTTGGTGCCTACATGAATACACTAAGTACGTCACACTGTTTTGTATTCACACTAGTCTATCAATTCCCCTTTATAAATATTAATTTAAGAAATAAGTAAATTACTTAATTTTATAAAAGGCTTTTGTATTAAATTTCTACACAAAGCTAGGAAGATACGAAAGCTCTACATTGTTTTCGATGTCGATATTAAATATTTCCTCGTGTACCATACAATCGATAAATCCATTTAGAGCGAAATTACACAGCGCAGCAATAAATTACCGAGAGCAGACACCCTATAGAACGCACTAATGTATTCAAAGACCAAAAAATCAATACTTTTGCTGCAGACCTTTAGTTAGTCTTTTCGTTAGTAGATGGCGCTGTTTGACGGTAAAACAGTCTACGGCGAAGAAGTGTCATGGCACGCTACTCAGAACGTTGCTTCTATTCGACAACAGATGGCAGTAGACTCGATTATAGTGGAAGTTGCAAGTCATGTTTTTATGAAATGAACTGAAGGCTCGATCTCTATTCGTCCTTCTGAAAGGTTGTCTTAAATTTTTTTACGCATGCTCTTCGTAATAAAATTTTATTTACCGTCGGTTATTCAATTATTTAAATAGTTAGTTGAAAATAGTATTGTACAAAAAATTAGGACTTTGGTGAGATTTTAGAAACATTTGTGCATTAAATATTTTGATATTGTTTGTTTTATAGCTTTTAAACTTATCCCTGATGTACGTACCTGTAACAATGAATATAAAATAACAATTAAAAAAAAATTAACAACAAAAATCTAATCAATTTTAATTACCCATAGCAATAAATTATTAATAAACTTTATTAATTACCAGGTCGAGTTAAAAATTTCAGATCGTCACACTTGGCTCAATATTGCGACAAACGAAAACAAAGGTTTAGATTATGAAAGGGTATTAATAATTATGCCTTTGATTTGCAGTGGGAATAATCAAAGAAAAAAAAACGGAATTTTAAAATTACCCTCCAAATATCATAATTTCTAAACTAAATACCAAGTTCTATCAGAACCAACGAAAACATTATCTCACCTTTTGTATTCTGTAGTCGCGTAGGAAGGTCCATTCCACAATAGAGGTGGATTTGCTCTTTCTTACTTGGATACCGACGCACAAATATCACAGCACACACTACTTATAATTTATTTTATTTATTTAAGACACACCTTACATTCATAATCACAGGTTATCACCCTACTTCAATAGATGAAGCAAATCTAAATTACACTAAGCACATAAATCACGTCATAGTAAATAAATAAATAAATAATAATAAACTATTACAATCTTAAATACTTATAATAAAACATTAATATAACACATTAATTATAATTATAATATAATAACTACAACTTTTACCAAGTATAAATAAATTGTTATTAAGATTTTTTGCATCACCATACGACACTTTTCAATAACTCACAATAATTATCATTATTTAATTTCAAATACCTAAATTATTTTAAAATTCCCATTAAAACAGATTTAATATTTGAATACAAATAGATGCAACAAACAGTAACAATATATTTTGTTGTTAAGACCCGCCTTGACAAATGTCATGAGGTAAAAACTAGTGCCAAAGGATGACTAACATAATGTATGTACTACCCACGATTTTCTAAATAATTAATATATCCTCTCTGACAACACATTTAGTAATGCACCTGTTTAGAAAACTATTGCAAATAGTCAAAATAAAATTGAATTTTAAGTAATTTAATTAACCATTCTGATAAAACGTCGCAACATACTGGGCCCATGTTGTTTCTTTTAAATCTACCATCGACACGAAAAGAAGAAGAAAATTTTTAAATAAAAGTACCTAAAGTTAGGATAAACATTTTTTTTTATTCATTGGATGGCCTTAGCAAGACTTAAAAGTAAGTTCATTACTAACACATCAAAATTAAAATATAGAATAAAAGATTAAAAAAATGTATTTATAACCTATGTCAAAATTACGCTTAAATCAGAATAAGTATAAATGACATAATGAAAACTTTAAATATAAAACATTATTAATACCAAAAAATAATGAAACAATCTAAATAAAACCTTCTATTTGTGGAGTAACCGTAGCGCGGAGAGCCGCCTAGGTACCAGGGTACCAGGAATGTATAAGGAACGAGGAGATTAATGATCCTCGCAGGACGGCAGACAAGCGCGGCCGCGTTTGACAAGCGCAGGTGCGCTATTTTCATAATTGGCCCGACCCAAGCCCTTTCAGCTTTCAGGAAACTAGTGAGTGTGGTCATGTGAGTTCATGTTGCTATTGTTCGATGTTCGTGTTCTTTTGTTTTAACTTTGTTGGTACTTGAGTAGATGGAGGAGAAAAAGATTGAGGTGATTTTAGCTTTGATGAAGATATATTTGTGTTGTGGGTCTTTTAATTTTTTTAATTAGTGTGGATGATGGAGAATTAGATAATTTATAGTAATTAGTTTGACGATTAAAAAGAGTAGTCTTTGTCCAGCAGTGGTAAGAAATGAGCTGAAAATTATGATGATGAAGGAATACATTATCGATTCCAATATTCAATTTTTCTATCACACCAGATTTTAAGTATTTCAAATCCTCCACTCTTCTTAATCTTGTATTATTTTAATAAACTAAAAATATTAAAAAAAACTACGACCTTAGGTAGGTACTACATTAAATTAGCCACCCAAATTCTGCACTCACCTCCAAACACTCATAACTCCAGTCTCCAAACAAAGCAGCTTACTTCGCTTACTCCACTAATCCGCCACCGGACAGGGGTGCCACGTGTGAACACAGAAATCTGACATACAGGGGCTCACCTCTACGTAATGACGTAATGAGCATTAATCACGAGACCCTACCTTCACTTAAATATAAGCACTACTTGACACGGATCTTGGGCTACATCTGTGCCAAAACTAACGACATGTGATGGATTAAAAAAATAAAGTCTCCTATTGTATCTATGATGAACGTTTATACAACATTTGAACTAACAAGTTTTGAAGCATTTATCATTGTGCATTTTGCAAAGTCGAGCTACATTTTTTTAATATTACCTACCTACTGAGATTTATATTGGTAAGCATGTAAAATATGGACTGGTGTTCAGTAATTTAGTTATTCAATTATTTAATTCTAAGTGTAGAAACTGGTTTAAGAATATTTAGTTAAAGAATACTTAAAAATGTAATTGAAAACATAATTATTTTACTTGAGAAAGCACAAATTAATAATAAAACATAATAATATCTTAAATAACACTTAGACGCACTTAGTCTCAAATATAAGATCAGAACGTATCACCAAAACATTAAAGTAAGTATCTTTTGATCGCAAAATCAGCAGCTACCAAAATCAGAGCTGTCATAGAAAAATTGTGTAACTCAGCGAAAGCATTGAAACACATTGAAAGCAGGAAGGGCCCCGTCAAAAATTACTATTATACCCCGACATAATTAATGAACTGCTTATTCAAATACATTTAAAACTATTATTCATGCCGTTTACGTTTGAAACGTTCCGACCTTTTCTTTGAAAGGACTCCTTTATGTTATTAATTAAAAAAATACCTTATGCGATTTTTAAATATTCGAAGCTAGGGCCGGAACGAATTTTAAGGATAAATATTTTTTGTCGACAATAGTTCGTTATTAGATAATTATGATCTTTGCACAATTAAATTTACATTGAATAGTAATGGGCGCCAGATGAAAGTAATCATTTATGACTTGTTAAGCATTCGTCTGATTTATGAATAACTTTAAGAACATCGGCAATCAGTCTTTAAAATAAAGTCTGAGTAGATTTATATTACCAAGGGGGTAGGTACTAAAAGCACTAAACCTCATTTTGTAAGAAAATCTTAATCAGCAAAGACCAAATCAAATAACAATACATATCTGGCAGTCACAACAAGAAACAAAAGAAAAAGCTTCACCTTGTAACGAGAAAATGTTTTCTGCAAAAATGGAGTCTGCTTCATTCGAATATCAACCACTTAACTTTGACCTACCTCACCCCTCTCAGTTGGCACAAAAGTGGGCGGGATAAGGGGGCAAGGAGTTTTCAGAGGGGTCTGAGTTCATTGGTTGAGATTTCCTTCATGTTTTTTCCTTTTGATATTTTCGGTATTCGTAGCCTTAGTACCATCTCATTATTGTTAGAGCATCCCTGGGAAAGTGACTGGTGTTTCTCTTATTCGATGGTTCACGCTCAGTAGCACGATTTTGATTAGCCCTTTGTCATGTCCGCCCCTATATTTTCACGAATTTGCTGAATGTTATCGAAGAGTTTCGGTCCAAATTGGTTTTGATAGGATTAATAACTTTATTTCATCTCTAGCTGTTTGAAAGTATTAGTGTTTAAAACACTTACATTGATATAAATATCTAGATACAATACTTAAAACTATAATTCTTTTTTAATTTCAATCAAAACCCAAACCAAAAGAATAAAGATTAAGATAAAATAAATTACCTTATTATTTATTTAAATTAAACGGAAGGTTTAATATCACAGGAATCGGAAAATAAAGGCTAACAAAAAAATATCGATATCTTCTAATAGATCTTCTCATTTTGTTCACTCTATTTTTCTAGAACGCACATACTTCTAACAATTTTTCGATCAAAATATTTTTATAACGCCAATATGGCAAGAATAAGACGTTACTACGAACCCATCTCGATGCCATAAATGTTGAAAATAAATTATTTTTCCCGTCAAGAGACTTATAATATTGCAGTTTCCATATCGAAATCCCATTGCACATTGCACAGCGAACTTTTAATCAAGTCCTGGAGAAACGATTTACTACAAACATAGATTAATAACCAAATACGCAGAAGTGACATTCTGTTACAATTTTTTTTAAATAAGCACCAAGAATAGAAATTTCAATAAAGAAATTGTTAATTTTGTGCTCCTTAGGTTTCCATAATCCAGAGCGTTGGACATAATGTTCATAAAACTTTGTTGTCATTGTCTCATTGAATCAGCATTGTGAGTATAAAAAGGTTGACAACGAACGTGGTCAAAAATATTTGAAACAAATCAGATTATCACTTATAAAAAAAAAATGGCTATTGATACAATAATAAGGAATTGATGTACAATAAACAACAAGTTCATAATCAGAATTGTATATTAGTTTGTTTTATTTTTTACTGGTCTACGTTTGCTCTTAATAGAGAAGAATGGGAGAATGGGGAAGGAAGGGAGGCAGGCCTTTGCCTAACAATTTGCCTTTACCTAATAATAATGTTTTAGGAACTATTCAAATAATGTTACAGACAAATGCCAAAGGAAGCCAAAAAATCTTATTGCATTAATTATAACCGCAAAGCACATTGTATTGATGTTTAAAAAACATAATTTGATGCTATTTGTGCCCCGCGGTTTCACCCACGTGAATACCTAAGTTAAGTTCCTGATATTTTTATAGTTATTCTGGTATTCGTTGTCTCCGTAAGAACCATCCTAGTACGTCAAGGAATAAAAAAAAGCGAAATTGGTTCAGCAGCTCTCGACATTTGCGGTTAGCAACACATTCAGCGATTTATTTTTATGTTAGAGATACCTACCTTAAAAAATTGGCAGAAACGTCCACCAACTGTCCCGTCTGCACTTACATACTCTCTTGCACTTCACCGCAGTCGTCGGCCGGCGCCCGCGGCGGGCATCCACCATTAATCACTAGTTTTAGCTCACGTTCACCGCTGGCTAGTACCCTACTACCTACTGCACTGAAATCTACAGCTTGTGCTGCGGAAAATTGCTTTCCTGTTATTTGTATAGGTTTTCGAATATAGAACTTACTCATAGAAAAATCTTATATTTTTCTATCTTTTAGATTGACAATTTACCGATACTTCTATTGCTCTTTAAATAAATATGCATTTTAGATCCAACAACTTGGTTTATATTGACCAAATATTATCTTTTAATTTCAAGCTATTAAATCTATAGGTTAAAACTATTTGATACTCTCACCGTTACCAAGCAACGTCAGTGACGACTAGAAGACGCATTTTGATACCATGTACTGCTTACATAGTAGGCATCAAATATTCAATTGTCTTAAGCTATGTATAACTTTAATCAAAGTCATGAATTTGAATAACCACGATGTCTTATAAGTTAACACCACCTTAATCTGGTAATCTGGTAGCAAAGATCATTTGATTATAACAAACTTTTAGGCTTTTTTTTAAGTTAGGGTAAACTTGCCTAATTCGTACCCCTTAAGAGAGAGATAAGAGACCATCATATTTAGAAATTAGGAAAGATTAAATTAGTTTTAATAAAAAAGTAATTTTTGTTTGCTCAATGCTTTATTGTTTCTATAATCAAATTGAACATAAACTTTATAAACTTCAAAAAATAAACCATTTCAAAAAACTAAAATAAAGTACGATTTAAGACTATTTATCCCAAATCGTACTGCTATATCCTTAATTCGTACTTTGAGATCTATTCATTGGTATACAGTATTGAGAATCAGCATCATAATCAACAATGTGTTATTAAAACAAGTAGTCATTCTTAACAAATTCGACGGATGGTCTTCGCCAATTCTCGGCAATCGTCGCAGTTATATTCTTTGGTTTTTTTATTGGTTCCTGCACAAAGTTCATGTACCCATGTCTCACATTGCGTGCACTGGATCATGGTTTCTTTTATGTCTTCTTGACATAATGTGCAGTACCAACTGCCATTTTCATCTTGTTCTTGTTTCTTTTTCTTATTTTCCTTTTGTGATGTCTTAGTAATTTTACTTTTCATAGCACTTAGATTCTTCGAGACATTCTTCTTCTTCGACTCTTCTATTTTACCCTCGAGCTCTTTTTTATAAGGACTCTCTGTAATAATAATAGCACCTGTAGTTTTTCTTTTCATTTGCCTCGAATTTTCAGGAATAGCACGTAATAGAGATATGGTTTCCAGTGTCGTTCTAACTGACTGAGCTAATAAATAAATAGTTTTACCTAAATCGTACCAGTACGTTTTAAGCACATAAGTCGAGTACGAAATAGGAGCAAGAGCCAAACAAATTTTAAATTGACCGCCAAAAAACTTACAACAGTTACGAGTATGATAACTCGTCAGATGAAATTGCAAAGATACACATAAATACGTGTCAAATCGTAAAAAAGGTTAAACACGACCTAATTTGAATAAAACTCTTATGAAATTTGTGAAAATATAACAGCTATAGTTAAGAAAAACTTACTTTTTCAATATTTTAGTCGAGAGCAGCTTCACAGGTGTTATCTGTCAGGTGGTAAAATGGCCGACGATTGTTTACATTTTTTGACACTAGAGGCACTGATATCTGTTACCAAAGCCGAGTTTTAGGTGGAGTACGAATTTGGCGTAAGTACGAATTAGGCAAGTTTACCCTACTAAAGATAGAGCAAGTGAAGGGCAATAATAATAAAGCCTGAAATCATATTTATACTTTGATACTTTCAAACCAACCTACTTCCATACAAATAGCATTCGCGACTCCTGTTTGTCACGCTCAAATCTTGTTAAGTAAACAGTATACTTAATCGAATGTCAGTCAATGTGAATACATTATGCCAACAGCTTCCACTGTCAGGTACAAATCACTACTGAACGCCTAACACTAGATTGTAGCCACGCCCAATTATTGGCTAATGATGTTTGTAGAGTAAAGAAACTGGCCGTAACTATAAATGCTCAAAATGCTTCAAGTATTATTAACGTTGCAAAAATGTAAAGAAAAACAAGGTTTTGTTTATAACGTTGAAAGAAATTATGTAAAGTAAAACAGTTCGTGTTTTAGAGCGGCGAAACATTGACACGACACAATAGAAGAATGAAAATTAACACTGCTCTGGCACATACTACAAAACTCGATTACTTTTGGGAATAGGTGACCTGTTACCGTTGACCTAACTGCAAGAATAATTGAGCTCTAGCATCATCTATGTGATTATTTTAGAAAGATTTGTATTAAATATCAAAAATAGTGTTTCGTACCTTTGTTCAAATTTGTTTGTTCTTGCGTATCATAGAGCGTCATTCACTATTTATGTGAAATTATTCCTGTTTCCTCTAGGGACACAAATCTAACGGCATACGCCCCAAAAGCTCCCATAGCAACAACGCCAATCATATAATTTCCAACATTAAATAATTTCAACTGCCAACGGAATCGGCAGTTGCTACCAGTATAATAGTAATCTACTATCAGCTTACAAGCGATCGGTATGTCTGTACCAAACATTGTTAGTAGGTGCTGAGTCACTTAGGGAGCTATCGAACACTAGTTAGCGATATCAACGCCATATGGGGTTAGTCTTTGTACGTGAATTAGGTACGCCTTTCCGTGGGACCAATGTTTGAAAAATAGGAAATTAATTTTACATACAATTAATAGCGCATAGGTAACACTACTCTACTGACGGCAAGGTAGAACTTTTTCATGAGCAGATACATAAAACTACGTGTCTTTTGCATATAATATTTAAAGGGAAAAATATCATATAATTCGATACATGAAGGAATTACAAATAGAATACAAATTAAAGTTTTTGTCTTCATTATCATTACCATTCGATATTGATAATTGTCTGATGTCTGCTATGGGTGAGGTCAGTATTTAAGAGCCGATTCTTTAAAAAGGTAGTTTACTATTTTGTTAAAAAAATATATACGCATTTATTACGACTACATTCGTTACATATACCAATTTAATCTGTAGCAGACCATTTACTGTCCATTTATTAAACTGTCAAGTTTTTGTTTACAATGCATGTAACAGGATTCTCAAAAACTGTCTTTGTAACTGTTTTCACAGCAGTAGTTTGAACATTAACTTCACTTTGCATATCACAAAAGTACAGTAGCACAAAATGATTTATAACTAGTTAAACAAAATGTTTATTGTTACAATTTGCAACAATAACAACCCTTTTGTTGCAATTTTCGCAAACTACCGTTGGCAACAGTTACCATTTTTGGCTGTCTTTGAAATTTATGGTATCGTAAAGGTGGTCTTTGACAAAGGCAAGTTTTTGCGAGTCACAACCCTTTGTAGGTCAGTAACTGCTTCCCTGTATGACTCCTGAAATGGAGCATTTGGTCTGAGGTACTCAAACTGTCGCACTTTCAATAAATTCATATTGAGCTCTAGGAGTTAGAAAAGGTATTTTTAAAATATAAACGCTGAACTATACGAACGGGACTGAATCTTATACACCACGTAGAAATCAAGAATAAAAATAAAGCATACGTAAATGAAACAATTTTCACCAAAACACATAATAATGTACTGCAACAACAATCCTTATAATTACAGTCCCTTGCGGTTCAATTCGTATTCTTAAACAGTATTTAACTTAATGTTATCGATCGTTTACCATTGACAGTTTTTGCAAAGCAATTTTTTATCCATTCAACACTATAACGCCCACACAAAACAAACACTTTTTTCACCTCTATTACCGACAAGTGATTCATTTTAATTGAATTCAATAACCTCACTTATAATAGTAAAATTAACCCTCAAATACAAACAGCGTTGGATACAATAACAGTTTGAATACCGCCGACATACGAACCCACAATGGTTCTCTAATGATCGTTTTAACATTCAAATCGCCCACGCTTCTCTTTTGTCTCCAAAATCCAAAGTTTTTCATTCGCACAATAATTTTTCAAGCAGCACGATACTAAATAAAAATTGCCAGTGATTGAAGTATGTGGGTCAACGGGTTAGCTCTGAATGGGCGTCCGGTGCGTTGCGACAGCAAAAACTTTTTAAAAGAACGTTGATTGGTTCACGGGCATTCGTTGTTTTGCTACTGACTGTTAATTAACCCGCCATAGACGAGCCTTAATAGATTCGTGTAGGAAGGCCTATGTGAGGTGTAAGTACCTTTAATGTATGTAAGTTTTACTGACGCCGTAGTTCTTATGTAAGTTGGTGTACCAACTCTTGATAAAAACATGTTTTATTTACTAATCATACAAATATACTTCCATGGACCAATATTAGGGAAAAAGAATATGGTCAAAATATTATGGTGCTAAATCTTTGTAAAACACTGTTATTAGAATGAATCCCTGAAATATCGTTAAGTTGACAATAAAAAAAAACTCAATAAGATTAACAATAAAATGTAGTTGGATAATCTTACTCATTTCTGATTGTAGTTATTTATTTGTAATTATTGTAATTTTCTACTGTACCTTAGTGATTACTTTGTTACTGGTAGCGTCAAGGGCGTAAGGTCAGACTGACTGTTGAGGACTTTGAATGTTATTTTGTAATTTTACAATGTATAGATTTAAAAGTGGCGTAACTTATTTTATTAATAAGGTTTTATATCTCTTCCTTTCCAAAATGTGTTTTCAGAACCTTATTCAGGTCACTTTCATATACTGCCTTCTGTTTCTTTAATGCTGAGATTAAATTTTCAAAGTGCTACATGACAAAAATATATTTAGTCTTAATCATCTAGTATTTTCCCATCGATTAGAGTAGGTGTGTACCCATAGTTCGTTGCTGCATTAGTTCAAAAGTCACTTGACTAACTCATAAAAACATCTCATAGAGTGAATCAATGTATTTCTAAGTAAATAATTCAAGGCTAAAGTCCATAGGTAGGTTTTCCCCAGATACATAGGTTATTTAAAATTCGCTTTGCGGTTATTATAAGAATTTATAAGTACATACGTTCAATTCGAGCTAATGAAGTAAATTAAAGGTAATCTAAATTAGTTTCACTTGACCCTAAGTATAAACACATTTACCTATCGTCTTAGCTATAGACACGTAAATTGTTAAATGACAGAATACAGTCATTGTACAAGCCAAGTAAAATTACCTAAGTCTTATAGACTACGGGCCCATGAACAAAATGGATGGGTCATACGAGCCACCAGGTGACGTATATAGGACGATAGAAGAGCATAAAATAATAAGATTCAGCACTATGTTCATATGACCCATTCATTTTGTTCATGGGCCCGTAGTCTATTATAGGTATATCAAAAATTATATAACCTCTCCGTTATGTTTCAGAATGGGCTTAAGGTACTTCAGTTCTTTTTTAAAACTCCATGTCAAAACTACTACATTAACATTATTTCCTACACTTTCTCATTGCAAGATGCTTTTAGGATTAACCTGAAACAATTGAACAACATATCGGTAACAGGATTTAAAAGCAAGCCAAGCCCTCTTCTCCACCGAAAGTAAATAAAATATTTAAAGCCGCATTCTTGAAACCTCGGGAAGAGCGTTCCATGCTCTCTTGAAATAATAAGCAATGCGTGGAGCATGATCCGTGACGTCACAGCCATGTGACATTGGCATCTATTAATCATGGACGAACCGTCATGCGTTCGGGGATGTAAAACCGCTTGCAAACATCCGCGCCTCGAAATATCTGTAACCACATTTTGTAGAGTATATTTAAATTTATTGATGATCATTAACAACTTAAGATGTTCAGTAGCTATTTCTTTTTTACTAAAATGTACCTATAAATGACATGTTTTATTTGAGATATTAGTGCACATATAAAAATATGTAAAATAACGGACCTAATTACGCATACGAATTGGATTTTGTAGCTTTTGTTGATGTATTAAATTGATTTACACATCATAAATGTGCTTGTATAGCAATAAAAAAAACCATTCAATATAATATAAAGCAGTAATTGCAGTTAATTATCAAGTTAACTTATATGTAAAAGAAAAACGGATCTAATCAAATAAATTCTTGAAAACATAACCATAAGGAATTATATCACGCACAATCCTGAATTTAATCTGAACATAAATAAAATAGCTCTCGTAAATATACCACGAAAACTTTGCTCAGTTCATTAACAAAGAGTTTTGTTTACAACTATAAATATATAATTTATTTTTGTAAATGAACATTCCACATTGACGTCGGACGCACGTAATGTGTTGCGTGGCATTGTGTTTTAAAAGTTAATTGACGCGTCTGTTTTTATTGTCTCATCTAAAATTATTAGGGAACAACTCTTCTCATGTTATTAGATTATTTTAGCAATGCATGCAATACTGCCTCGTTGGCCTAGTGGTGCTTAACGCGACTGCTACGCTAGAGGCAAGACCTCTCGGTTCGATTCCCAGGTCGACCAAGGTGTTATTTGGTTTTTCTATGAAATTCTCAGTAGCAGGTCGGAGTTTCGATTTGTGCCCGCTTAGTGGCAATAGGCTCGCCCCTATTACGTGGGACCTAAACATATCGGCAAACTGTGGGTGTACACTGAAACACCTCTGCCTAACCCTTCGGGGATACAGGAATGATGATATTTTTTTTTAGCAATGGCCATATGGCTATTCTTTTCATTCATCATGGCGAATATAAAGTCAGCTCATGCAAAATGATTTAGAAGTAAAAAACGCAATAGTTCTCATCATTTTGTAGTTGTGACAAAGGCTGGAACTTTTTTGTGATAAAATATTTTTACCTTTGAACATAGAAATCACATAGAAATTCCATCAGGTTTTTTGACATTTTATCATTATATTTTACTAAAAATCGTGTGAATAACATGATCATTAACAACTCACGTCCAAACCAAATTGTGTTGTCGCTGAAAATGGAAAAACCAACGGTGTGTGCAAGAATCCATACAATGCAACAATTTTACGCGTCATAAAACATTTCTGACTTCGAACATTTCGACGCGATATGAAAACGAAACGAGTGGCGTCCGTATCGAATAAAATAAATCGATAAATTTACAAAAACGATTTAGTTATTTCCTTGACGTGGGATTGAGGGGCGCCCGATGACAGCATTTGTTATTTACCAAAAGTCTAAGATCGATGATCGCACAGGTTTTCAACGATTTGCGTTATTTGACAGAGAATTTAAAAAAAGGTTTTATTTCCTTAGATGGTAGCTTTTTACATTTAATCTTAACTAAAACTGGATTTGTTGTCGTTTTAAATTTACCCATTACATTTTCAAACGAAAACAAATTCATTTTTCTTATACACATGCACATATAAATCACCTTATTTCAAATAAACTTTTGATGCCATGTTGCCATCTTTATTCCTCGTGTTAATTCCCCAATTCCCAAATGCCGAGTGGTCATCACTGCCCTTCGGTAATCCACTAGAGCTGTGCCAATCAGCACTGTAAGGGACACGTGGCCCAAAGGGATGCAGGGGACACAGTGCCAGGGGATGCCAGGAACAGGGGGGACCAGAGGGAAAGAGGGACTCAGAATTAACGATGAATAGCGAGGGGAGCAAAGAGGGAGTTTTTAAAATCACTCGTATGGAATGGGAAATTGTTGAAGTGTAAATTTGTCGTTGACGCAAAAAGATGGCGAGTTTCGTTTTATTTAGGGAGTAAAACTGTAGCTTGGCACTTTATTTACAACTTGAAGTTTGTTTATTTTACAATGAAATCAGACTGAAATTTTTCAGTTAAGCTTACCTTTTTTATTTGATTCATAAACATTTGAATATTTCAAATCAACATAAATAATCGTACTTTACATTAGGTTCATTCCTACAGACTTCTGCGGCTTGGTTCCATTACTTTGTTAGGACTACATTTTCAGCCACAAGAAGTTTTTAACCCTTAAATATCAATAAATCTTTGTCACAATCCCTGGATTTGCAACACACATATTTTACGAATTCTAAAGGCATTGGTAATTAAATAGAAAACTATCCAAACCTCAACGTAAAATTGTTTATAAAACTTTGCAGTTAACCCTAAAACACACAACCTTTCCAACTTTGCTTTCAATCCATTCCAACTTTTAACCACAGTGAAGTAAGGTCGACACCCTCATTCAAAGGTGCTAATTAATTGTGAAAGTACCCAGAGACTATCCAACGTAGTCCATTAAGCATAAAGCCCTAGCTTAACCGTAAATGTTGTTTTTCCGTGACCCTCGGAGCGAAATCCCTAAAGTCCAGTCCAATGACCAGGGGATAAGACCTACCCTGTCTCTCTTACAGTATTAGGAATATGATGGTTCAGGTGAAGAGCAAAAGAGTCCAAGGGTCAAGTGACGTTGGTCATTGAGTGACCGCAACTTTTGTTTTATTCATCACAGCTCTACCTGCTGAGAGGTGGCCTTTAATTGGATTAAAGATTGTTGATAGAGGGGCTTTTAATGTAAGCGCTGAAGCGGTCACTGGCCGGTGACATTTCATTAAGGGATGGCTATTGATTAATTCCCCGCACGCCATTGGTTGATATGAATACTCTATGTACAAAATACAACATTATTTTCGAGACGAGAAAACCATTTCTCAATTCGCACACCGTTATGCTCTGAAAGATGTTAGCAAAAGCAGTTTAAGATAATTTGTAACGGAAATCTTAGGTCAGTATAAATAGATGCATGTCTTTGAAAATAGAATTCGGGGAATGTGTGAGTCAAGATTGGTTGTCGCTGACGGTGGGCGTTCACGAACGATTTCAGATAATTATTAAACCGAGATACTGCTGTGTGGTCTTTTTGACAAGCTTTGGAAGCAAATTGTTTTTCTTTAGTTAATATTTCCTTACCTTCTTCTGTTTTCTTCTTTTGACAATTTCTTCGGAGGTATAAATTGAGTTTCTACCAGTCCACCGGCACAAATCACCTTTTGCTTCTAATCAGCTTCCAAAATCAAAACCCATAGAATTTTAGAAATGGGTTACCATTGTTACATCAAAACTCATTTGTCAACCATCCCAAAAAATGTTATATTATAGTTTACGTATCCCTAAAAACAATCACAATCGCGGCTATTGATATCCATCTAACTGTAATCAATAAACATATTAACATACCACATAAGTTATTCTGTAAACCTTCAACCTTCGCCGACATCAAACAATACATCGGAATCAAATAAAAAACATCCCAAAGTTTATTAATACTTATATAGAAATGAAAACGGAAATAAATCCACATAATATATCAAGCTGTGGGCTCGGCCGCGGAAGGCCCGCCGCGCGGCGTGTTAACCAGCAGGATACCTTCAGTTAAATTGAAAAACAATCTCCGACCATTTTCGCTCGCCGAACGTAATAAATCTATGTACAAAAATTGTACACGTTATTTATGAAATGTATCAGACGGAGCGCCGAACTATGCGTTTGTTGTGGCGGCCGATGGGTGATGTTGAATATTTGGTTTTAAAGTTTGATAGAATTTGATAAATATTTAGTAAGTAGTTCTACTTAAAAATATACATTGTTATAGACATAATTTATAGAATTGACTAGGTGTACCATCTTACGGTATTGTGTTGTGTTGGTTGTAGTAATTTTACGAAAATTTGTGTGTAACTCATTGTCTGAGTTTGTGTAGCATATTGTGACCACACAGAGATAGCGATGCTGACAATTATCAAGATGCAATAAAAATGATGAAAACCTCTTCAGTCTAACCAAACCGATATTAAAAACAAATGAGATACAGATTCTTTTATTTCAATTCGATATACCATTCCAATTTTAAAAACAAAAGTTTAAATTAAAACGATACACGTTGAATGGCAGGCAGTGTACAGCGCTGTGGCCATTGTGGGATTAATTGCATTAATCATGCCTAGTGACAGCTATTACATTTTTGGTGGCCGACTTTTAGCTCTCGACGCGACAGACCGAGTTTCACTAAACAATACAATGTAACGTTTTCGTTTGAAACAATTACGAATCTATTTCGATTGTCAGTCAAAGGTCTGAAATTGATTGAGTTGCATGTAGATGGATGTAGCTGAACGTATAATTTTTAACGCTCGTATGATTCTCTAAATTAAACTATGTATCGAAATGCAGATGTGAAATATCATAGTTTCTTTTCAATTCTGTCTGAAAAAAAAAACGTTATATCTGATTTCACTCCCCATTATAGTTAATTTACTGCGAATGCCCATACCAAAAGATCTTGGGAACAGGCATTAGTAACAAATTTTCGAAAACATGTTACATCAAAAATAATCGATTACAAAATGAAATAATCGATTCTCAGTATTCTCACTTTGACGAGAATAGCTCTAAACAAATACGTAAGGCGTCGCGCATCTCTTGACGTGTCGGTATGCATAGGGATGTTACACGTCGTAGTAATTTATTGTGTTCTATAACACCGCCCTAGGCGCCACAGGAGCACACACGTTAATCCTTGAGGACAGTTGACTGACAAGCAAAAAGGATTTCAACGGAATTTGGAAACAGAATGTAAAACTTAAACACTAGATGGATACTTATCGAAGCTCCAAAGAAATGTTTCTCACTAAAGTTATATTGTTAGAGCATAGAAAGGCAAAATATGATTGAGAGCTACGGTGAAATCTTTGGCAAATATATTTTCTGTACGGTGAATTCTCGCTCTTCTAGTAAGTGTGAGGCAAAATTATAGTTTCGAATATACAGGGTGATGTGTCTGGGTATATTCAATAATACGTATAACATAGACAAAACCTTTTCCCTTATGGCAGCCTCCATATACGTCCATAGCACACCTTATAGTAATCTTATAGAACGGGGATTAGCGCGTACATGCATAAATACCTTAAGGGCTTGACGTTTCGACCGGGTTACACCGGCCGTGGTCGCAAGCAGACTGACATAGCACACCTTTATTAACACACTACGTAACAACCTAAAAACTGACGACCGCAATTTTAATAAACGCCCCAATCCACCGCTTGCCTGCATTTAGGAATAATGTTTATAATTTTAAATTGCGACACAGCTTAAAAACATGAAGATCGATTAAGTTTTAAGAGGTTTTATCCATTAGCCTGATGGATCCAAGATGTAATGACTTCATTAGTGCAATTTTCCATACCGTAATCGACTGAGACGGTCATCTAAAAAGGATTGAAAATTAATATACATCGTACATAATAAGGTACTTCGGCATCATTATGCTACGTTTACATATTGATTTTGCTTATGTATTATTATAATAAGTAGTATTAAAACACTATTATGTACGCACTGGCTGGTTTTTGTGTGAAATTCCGAACGTTTTCGAAATAAACAATTTTCGATAATGCGCTTCATCGCGCAGTGTGTCAAGTAATACTATTGAATTTTCAGGGGCTGTTCGAAAAATCGTGACGTAAGAAGAGCACAAAAAACGTTGAGCATTTACTGATTAAAACGGTTAAACTATCATCAAAATGCCTTGTTTATATTCTGACTTTTTCATTACAATTTGGCACGCTTAAAATTACCTATATGAAGACTTTCAATAATAAGATTTTCTTTTGAGCCTGATTTGAATACTTTTATTTTGATATTACGTCTGTTCAAAAATGGTGTTTATACATTTTCCAAAAGAAATATATAAAGTGAACACTGTTATTGTGGAAACTGTTGTTAATATTACGGGAAATACGTTTTAACAATAATTCTATTTCTACAAGCTTACATAAGACTACAATTATTATACATAGAACGAGTGTGAAGTTTTGTTATTGTCGTTTTACCTAAGTATTTCGTAGTGCATAGAGCTAGTATGCGCAAGCGCATGGCTCGGCGTGACAGCAGCGGCGCGCGCGTTCGATTGGTCTCGCTGCATGTCACAGAGTAGTGGGCGAATGGAGTGTACACATGGAGAGAAAATAGTTGACAAATATAATTTATAAAAGTATTCTAAAACTAGTTCATATTATATTTCTAGTATAGGTAATAGCCCGAAATACGCATCGGTAGAGACAAAAACTAGAGTTAGATCACTAACATAAAAATTGAGCAACTAGAACTGTTGTTTTTTCTGATTTTTAAATTTTATTGTGCATTAATAGCAAGTTCAAAGAAGTTGATGAACTTATGTTTAAAGTTTAAGGCAGAGGCAGCATTTACATTATATCTAGAGGGAATATTTAAAATTAAAACATGTACTTATGGTAGAGCGGAGTCATTCGTTCACTTGCAATAGCACATCAACATTTGGCCTCTAATGCCCTCTTTTTATATTAGTTGCTAATTTTGGTAAGTAATTTTTGGTAAGTGTCTTGTACTTGAAGTCAGTATGTAAGCACTCTATTCCTCGTCTATTATTTACTTCTCTGTGGCTTTCTGTACATGGAGTTGGCGCGCAATCATCAATTACGTCCGATTGTAACGGAGATCAAAGCAGCCGGCCACTCATGCGCAACCAGAATGTAAATTATGATATACATTGCTATGAAGGATGCCATGAAATTCTCATGTAAAACCTATGTACGAGGAAAGTTAAAATAACGTAGTTTGAATATGTAAGTTTGATCAAATGGGTAAAAATGTGAGATATATAACATCACAAACACAACAACACAAATACAACATATATAACATCTCTGAAATAAACCAAAAATATAACAGAAGAAAAAAATGCTTGTACATTTCTTTATAATAACACTTAGAACGTGACTAAACAGTAGTCAAAACGTACATGTGGTAATCAAGTAGTCAAGAGACTTAATAAAGACTTTGAGAGTGTGAAACCTACTTCAAGTGGCATCCAATGTCATATTGCGAAAACAATTGCATCATATTTATATTTACTACAATTACAAAGGAGCTCGTTTAACTAAGTAATTATTTCCCAACTGTTCCGTTTATCATACAATTGGAAACTGGGCTAACAGATTTCAAATGATTCTTATACAGGACAAAACAAAAGGTAGTAATCGTGAGGCACCAAGCTGATTTGATACATTCAACGCTGCAGAATCGTGAGCACGAATGCGCACTTTGATTTATTATACGTCAGTACGCACACAGACATATTACCATCCTCGTACTCAAACCTAGTGATAAACATTATCATTTTGTTCGAAAACTACAAATATAACTTGTTAATTGATTAGCTGAACTGCAATAATGACAGGTAATAAATATTTTCTCCTGGACACGTTGTGTTTAGAATGATTTATTATGTTGAAATTTATAACTGTACGTAATATGCTTCTGACTAGACTAAACCATTTTTAATGTTTATTTTAGTGTGATATATTACGGGTTCAGTGGCGTGCATAGCATATAGGCAAATAAGCAGAGCTTACCTCGAAAAATCCTAACTATCTTCTTTTAATACAACAACACTCATCATACATAATCATAACATAAAACGGCAGTAAAACTTCTAACCAAACATTTCAATAATAAACAAATCATGACGTCACATATGTCAAATTCAAATTCATTCAATAACTCATAATAATCTGTTACGAGGTAGGCTCGCGACAGTTGTGCCTAGTTTACACTCACACACTCAAACGAAATCTCCTTGTCCATATACGCACGCACACTTCAAAAACGGAAAATAATACCCCGCCATCTTGACTTTTTATTATACGACAAAAACAAATAACCCTATTTTTGCTAAGAGTGGTGCTTTGACATTTGACATACGTAATTTTTTACACTTACAGTAAGCTAGCCTACCTGCCAATAGACTTATAGAGTCCTCGCAGTCCTCAGTCCTTTTATTTTCTTTTCACTCTCATATTCGTTTTGGAGTAAAAGTCTTTTGGGTTGTTCACCGCACTTGTCAAATCTTATTCCAGTAGGTAATTATTGTATTTTAAATGAAACTTGTGTTTTAAAATACTTATAACTTATTTAATTAATTATCACAATATTATTTACTTATTCATTAATGTTTATTATATTTATTTTTAATAAATATTTTTATTGTTTTACTTCTGTGTTGCAACTTGATCGTTTTTCGATATTTATTATCTGTGGCAGATTGTTTAATAAGTTTTTGATAGTTCGCGCGCCTGTTTTCGTCTTGTCTTTCGTAACAAGTTTCTATTAATTGTGATTTTGTGAAGTGGCTGTAGTTTAATAAACAGGAGCACTAATAAACAGCTATGTGTATGAATGTTAAGATTGTGGCGAAATTGAAATATGTTTGATAGCATACGTGCGTAATTACAAATTTACAATACAAACCCATCAGATGGGGTTTGTTGACAAAACTTAAAAGGTAAGGCTCTCAGTAATTATTAACTCAAAATGTTAGAAAATATTGCCTGACTAGCGGTGTGCTGCTGGACGAAATGTTATTTTTATGTTATTCGTCGTTTCTTGATTGTTATACGAAATTGTTGCGTGAATTGATACCTACGAGAATAACTACGACGAAAACATTTTGTTGTAGTAGATGATTATATTAAGTGATTGTTTTTAGTTACAATCTTATTAAAAATGGGAGTAAATTAAACATACAAGACAATAGTATATGTCGGCACGTAAAATAATACGTCTGATTATTTTTTTTTCTATGTAATACATAACGTAGGTAAGAAAAATGTTGATCTCGAATGGTCATATTGACTATGGCCCTAATATATTTACTATTATGTTCAGTTTCGTTTTCTTATTCAGAATAATACACAAATATGAGTCCTCAACCATAAGCTCTCCGCACCGCGACCCTTTGTTCGTCGCGAGTCCTGAATCGCGGATTCGGCTGCTGTTCGCAGTTAGCTTTACAAAGATTGTTTTATATAAACTTACCTATACCTACAAGTTGAAATAGTGATACAATCAGAAATTGGTTTGTAGATTAAGCTAGCGAATAGTTCGCGAGCTGCGCGCGTGCATTTTAAGTAGACTGCGCGAGCAGCGCGCGTACTACTCGCGAACAGTTCGGAGACGGCATTACTAAAATTTGCACGACTACCGACTTTTGCGTGAGTTGCGTCGAGGAGGCGCACTAACAAATTGCAGTACGTAACTGCAAGCGCGAGCAGCGCATTCGGTGTGCGTTCGCTAGATCTGAATGTACCCTGTGGTCCACAAAAATAATCCTTGTTCCAATTTTTTGGGAGTTCATTTGCGTATTTACGGTAAAGTTGGCCATACGAGTACATACGTACGTAGTACGTACGAGTCTGTGCCTACCATGGCCGAAAACCAATGCACGCCACTGTACGGGTTAGAGGTCACAATGTTATTGATCTTCGCAAATTTAATTTAATTGATTTAAACTACTTGCTTACTTTCTTTCATCTAAAGGTTAGGTAGCTAAATGACCATACATCGTATGCTATGCATCGTATATATATATATATACATTGTTTTAAATATGTGTCTGATTGATTTAAAAAATATATAATAACTGTAGATTGACTTGTGAACTGGAACGGAAGTCTTTTAAACGTTAAACTACATCGAAAGAAGTTTCAGAGAAATTACTATTGTTACAATATTTCCGTTCTGCAGCCTCTTCGTAAAACTTGTGTTCAAACTTCTTTGAACTTGCTATTAATTTGTAAAAAAAATATTAAAATCAGAAAAAAAAATGCAAACCTTAGTAATATTCCCAACACTTATGGTTTCAAGTGACCCAATTACACGGGATTTGACCAGTGAATGGAGGCTATGTTTACAAACATCCTAACCTAGGCTAATGATGAACGACAGGGCGAGGTAATCAGCGTGCCGTTGACCCCGATAATGATTGCCCGATGACGTTGCATGTACTGAGCACGTGCGTACAATGGGAAATGAGACAGATGTGAGCTTTTTATGCTCATTTTCATTGGGGGTTATTGATTGGTTTTTGTTTATTTTGTATACTTTTGATTAATTGATTCATTTTGCGGAATTGAATTAAACTGGTATAACTGTATTCTATTGTTTAGGTATATATGTTGTAGTTGTTTTGCAGCCAAAAGAGTGTGTTCATGAAGATTTTAAAGAAAAATACTACAGCACCAACAGCTACATAAGAATTACATTTTTTCTTTTTTTTTCTAATTGTGAGTATTTAGATCTACTTAACATTGAAAACACTATGCAGTTTATACTATGCCGACATCCTTAATGTATTTAATATCATTGATTGTCTCTTACTGAATATAATCTTGTTTCTAAGTATCATTATCTCCTCACTGTTCGCTCAAATTTTCAGGTTGTTCATAATAATTTTGCTTATCTTGCAAACGCGGGTTAAAAACATACACAACTTTTCATCAAACAATTTGTCTCTATAAAACTGACGCGCTAGTTTTTGTCATTTTTAATTCACACCATTGTCTCTCCAGTTGTGTGTCAATTCCGTCAGATTTCTGGTCATGGCGTCCAGCATTGAGCCGTCACTCGAATGAAGACAAATACGTTAGCATGACTTTCAAAAAGAAAGTGTTTGCACAAATTGAATAAAGTGCAGTTACAGTGGCCGAATAACCAACGTCTCTATTATTTGGGGCCATTTTAATAGGTATTGTCCTAGTTGTTTGGTCATATTTAGTCGTAGTGCTGGTAGCAATTTTGATGAGTAATGCAGTAATAAGCTTTTGTGATATTGTACTGCATAGTGCAGATACATTAGTTGATTGTTTTTCTAAATTAGCTACAGAGTTGATTTTTGCTTGTTTTTTGTTTTAAGTTTTATAACACACTAGCTTTTGTTTATTTTATATAAAGAATAATATTATTTTATCGGCTTTTAAATTATGTTTATTGTTTAAATTGTAAATTATATTTGTTTTATAAAAGGTTACTGAATATTTTAAAACTTCTAATTCTACATAAAGACAAACAAAAAGGTTTATACAGCTCTTATTTATGTTAACACATGTGTTGCAGGTAGTTTTCTACAAAAATAGGTACATTATGTGGACGTTACATGTTATAAATACAGGTTCTGTGATATTAAAATAAGATTTGGAATTTACGAAACACCGTTCTATCTCCTGGTTTTTCGGGATACAATACTCTTTCTAAATTGTTTTCTAATAAATATCAGTTTGATTTTATCAGAACAACATGTCGATTTATCAAAGTATTGCAACTTGAGGCCATATAGCGTATTGTATTGTATGGTGGTGACCAATGACTACAGTCACTGTTATTGGCTAAAATTGGAATGTCCGTCTTCATAACGGAAGCCGTCGGCCCGCTACCGATTGTGGCTTGATAATGGAGCGGTTTAACTCTGCTTGTATGTCTGTTGGTTAGAGGAAAAATACTTTGTAAATAAAAGACAGGTATTTCATTTAAATTCTGTGAAATCCTCGATAACATAAAAAATTAAGAAGATAAGACTGAAAATGACAGAAAAGAAGACAGTGGGAGGCTTCATGAATAAGTTATATACCTATCCCTGAAAAGAGAGCCTCAATCAAAAGTCAACATTATTTATATTTAGATAAAGGAAACTATGTAAAGACGATATTGAGCTGCTCTAAACTAAAAAAACTTAGTCAAATTGGAAGAGACTGTAATAATCAGTATTTATAAATCAGTAAACAGTCTTTAAGTATAAGCTTTTTACCGATATAAAAAAAAGAAACTAGTTCATATGAATGTGCATTTCTCGTGCAGACCTCTACAAACATAATATTTACTCATATTTTGTTATCTTTATCAACCAAAACGTCACCTTAATACCAACCAAAATCCACATCTACATAATCGTATTGGTATAGATAACATGACTGGCATAGTTCATAGCAACAATCGGATATCAAGCGGCGAGACTGACATGTAAATCGTGATCGACCGGGATTCGAACCCGCTACCACGACTACCGGTGCCACCGCGCTGACTCAGCACTTACACCACACCTGCCTTCGTAACCCAGAGGTGATAGGTCATTGAGGGAATTTAGTTTTTATGCCGTTGTCTTAGAGATTATTGTTCTGTGGGATTTGTTTTGAGTGAGATTTTAGCGATAGATACGGCTGGTTAATTATGGAATCTGTAAAGTTGTGTTATAACATTTAGAGCTAGTCAGTATCTGTCGATGCGCATATGTTTTTTTTTGTAATTAAGTTTAAAACAACTAATTTTCACAGTTCTTTAGATGATAGAAACTTTTCCACGAATATGCGCATAGCATATGAAGTACCTACGCTTTTATTTTTACAGAACTTATACATCGAACCTTCTGCACGCTTAGGTACGAAAATAACAGAAGGCAGATGGTTATACACGCTCGAAATCTCACGTCCTAATATCCTTCTCGTAAGTTTTTTTACTAACAATACTCACAACCTATTCCTTAATCTTTGAAGCAAATAAAATACACACGTACCTGCACCTTATATACCGCAACAAATACATAACCGAAGATTCTCACCGACCTTCGTCAAAATTTTATCTAACGCCTTATAATCATACAGCCCGAGGTTTTTTCACCATAATTCCTTGATCCTCTTAATGCTAAAAAAAGTAAAGATGATGTTTTTAATCTAACGTTTGAAAGATTGACAGGTCGGTTGGTTGCCGCCCGCGGGCAGCAGGTAACCAGCTTGATTAAAAATATTTCAGCAAATGCTGGCTGGAGATGCTATCGCCCTTGCCTTTTTGTATAACATTTTTTAACACCAAAATCCCAGTTCAGTTGTTCGGATTTTGAATGTCTTTTTTCCTTTCTGTATCTGGAAAGCTGCCAAGATTTGTGGATATGGCCTATAATTTAGGATTGGCTATATGTTATCAATCTGACGTAATGATGCTATAAATGTATGAATTTGCAAAATATGGTTAATCTTAATTAAAGTGCATACGTGCCAATACAATTCAAGTTTTATTATTATACGTTATATGACGTTATTCCTAGAAATAACTAAACTGTTATGTGCTTTTTGTCACCTTATTTTTTTGGCTACAATATGTAAGTATTTTAACTCAGCGCCTCATCTACTAACGGTCATCTCATGAACTATATTTCAAAAAATATCATCTCAGGCAACTTCAAGCATAACATTATAAAATGTTCTCCAACAAATATACTATCAAAGTTCCAAACATCTCAACCAGCAAATGCACCCTACAGGAGCGGCCATTTCTCAAATACGGACGCATTCAACGACCCTTAGTAAAAAAATATTGAACTAAAACCATCCCCTAAAATTATTTTAGTGAAAAGAAAGGAACTTAATACAGTCCCCACCATGCCGCCGGGCGCACCCCTAGCGTTGCTATGTGTGCGTACGTACTGTACTGTATTAGATTGTGTGTGTGTGAGTGCCCTCGGAACGAACGGCTGACAGCTCGGTATGGTCGGAGGAAAGGACGGATAGATTTAAAAACATGTTATGAGGTTGTAATTTTTTTTTTGTTAAGTGTAATATGATTTTTTAATATGATTCTGCATTTACATTTTAAGTTCGTTAGATACCAGATAGAATGGTAAGCTCTTATTAAATATTTTTAATAGAAATCTTGTACTCTAAGATATTTAGATAACTGCTGAATTTAACTAAATAGATATAGACATAAACATTTTTAGAATTAAGTTTCTAAATATTTTTAGTTTGGTGGATCATTTACATCGAAAACATTAAAGAAAATTACTGATTGTTTCTGGGATAAAAAAAAACCACGAATCATTCAAAATTTCAACGGTAATAATTTATCATACCTAGTGTGTTTTAATAATTTTAGCTAACAAGAAGCAAAGAATATTTATCATACGTACTTTATCTATAAATCATCTTCACAAATTTATGCAATAATCCCTTGCTAGAATCTAAAAACGAAACAATAAAATTCAATAAAACAGAACTATCTTCCAACCGTACCATAAAACCGTGCAGGCGGCGGGCGCGGCGTCGTGTCGGGAAATCAACGCACACATACACAGCAACACGCACTCACACACACACACATATAGTACGTCGCCCCAAAGAAGGGCACAAAAGCTTGGCCGACTGACTACCGAGGTATGTACAGCTGTGATATATTGTATGTCTTTATAAGACTATGTACTATATGGATTGACTGGGGCCTGAGATTAAAAGCAAAACAAAGTTTTAGCTTGCTTGATTGTTAAGTGTATCAATTGTATTGTTTGCAACACTTACATTCTTTATTACAAATAAACTTAAAAGCCTGTTTAAGTCTGGCTGTAACAAAAGCTTTACAAGATACGTTACTTTAAATAATGAAACATTCATAGATTATTTTCTAAACTTAAATATTGAATTTTACGTTTCAATTAATCTGTGTCTGAAAACAGGTAAGCAATACTTACGGTGCATACATATTTAAAAAATAATTATGAATTACGTACATATTTAAAAATAATTATCAATCTTCCCGAAATATATGGAGAAAAATAGTCATTGCAAACAAGCAAAAAAAAAAATAACAAAAAAAAAAACCGAATTCGATAAGGTTTCTTGCGGAAAAAGACCACATTTTCATGGAACAAATCAACAAAAAACAATATCATAAACACAACTCTTGAAATTGAATTCCTTGCTACAATTTTCCATGAACTCAGTATAATATTTGAAGCGTGCCCCCATATGTCGGCTTCTCACGTACATTTCTGCAGCTCTCAGATCGACTCGAGTATGGATTACATACAGCCGACGACTTGAGCCACCCTATACTATATGTTATACAGTTACAAGTTATGAGAGCAAGCGTTGATGGTTTGGGAACTTATATCAGGGCTTTTATTATATTTTTAAGCTGTTTAAAATGATCGTAGTCGAAATGATCATAGAACTCTGTTATATCCTAATAGGTCACTGTCTAATTCAATTCTTCATTCCTAATCTTTGTGATTGTCGGTTTATAAAATAGTGTCAAAAATTAAAATACTTATTAAAAGGACAACAAAATAGTTGTTTATTTACTAAGTATGTTAGAAAATTATTGTAAAGCTAACTTGCATTATTTTGTTGTTTTTCCAAATACTCATAAAGACACATAAAGACTCAAAATTGCTACTCCAAGTCTTCTATACCAATTTTGGAAATGAATTCGATTCGCTCAATCATACCTTTACAAGAAAATAAGTTTTCCATAAATATAAAAAAGATAAAAACCTCTTTTCAGACTCCATCTTGGGCCAATCGCAATCCATCCGCCATATTCAGTCAAGGGGAGACTACGCAACGATGTATTGAAATTTGTCGCGTCGCACAGCCCTTTGAGTTCTCAAAAGTTGCTGACTGAGCCTTACGTCTAGCAAGTTTGGCTTAAATTTAAGACTCCTATTGTTCGGTATGACGTGTATTGCTAATTATTTAAGTTTGTTGCTCGTTGGTGTAGAATTTTCAGCATCATCTTTGGATAGATTGGGTGATAGGAGGTTTATAGGTATTGGTGATATTTACTTAGTTGAGATACATTTTTAGGTTATCAAAAATCGGAGAATCTGATGAGTAGAGCAAAAATCGAAACCTAACAAGAAAAACGTTGAAGCTCACATGATGAAACTACACTACGAACGAGCCTATCCAAAGCTATTGCTTTTAAATGAATATAAAACTTTCACGATCTTTTATGGAAAACCGTGTCTAGAGAATTGTATTCTGCTCAACATGTGCAAATCATCACCATTCCACCTATGAAGTAGAATAATACTTACAAACTTACCTGAACACCGACGTTACAGTTTGGCAAGTCACTGGAGCAAGGCTGAAGGCATCTAAAGGCGACCGCACTCCACGTAAACAGTCCCAGGAGGCTTGTGGGCTCACCTGCCAAATTGTCTCTATATTTGGACCACGTTACATTTTCTTTTGTTTTTATAAGCTACATAATAAACTAACAAGAGTGGTCAAACATAGAAAATATTTAAACTCATCGATTAAATGAAAAATAATTGACTATACATTTGCTTTTTCTCTGCTCTTTTGGTTTTCTTATACGTAAGTAGCAACGTTCGCCAGTTTTGCAGGGGTGCAATTTACTATCCACAATTTACTCATAAAACCATCTTCTTGGATCTCTGTCTATTGCAGAAAACTGCATTAAAATTGCGTTGTTCAAAAGATCTAAGCGTATAAACAACGGTAGTGACTTTTTTTTTATTATGTTAATCCTTAAATCCTTAGTTCTTTTTTTAATTATACATCTTGGCATCATAAAATAAGATAGTTTGAATATTCTTTGAACTCCAAACGGTGCTTTACTCTACGCTCCCTTACTTTGTATCTCCATTTAAGCAAGTCACTGTCTCGGCGGCGTTTACTCCACTTCCCTCAACCAGTCCCTCGGGACTCACCTGCCGAAGACTCCGCACTCAAAGACCTTTTACTTTAGCGCCTTTTGTTTCCAAATGTTAGTAGGTTGCTAAATAATACCCTAATCCCTATGTCCCCGTGGAGCGGTAGTCTCAGGTTTAAGAAAAGAGTATTCTTTGGTTTCTGCTAAAAGTATTGATGTCTTTGCTACTGTTTACAACACTTGTATTACTACTACCTACGGTCGATATCCAAAACATACAAAGTATGATAAGATAGAAGTATTACACAAGATATTTAAATAATCGTGTCGCAGTTGCTCGACTTAGAATTCAATAAACTTTATTTTATTGCAAGTCAGCACGGAAAAGAATTTGACTAGTCAGCAAGATCTGAGTTGGCTAAAATACGTGTGCAGGTAACCTCATGAGAAATAGCAACTTTTCTACACAGTTGTCACCTTTGTCAGTATATCTACAATTCAGCAAGGAGTATCTGTTACTCATCAAGTAAGTTCTATCTCACATACATAACATAATCACGCCTCTTTCCCGTATTTGTAGGCAGACACCACTTCTTTCCATTTGCTAATTTGTATCTTCCCATAGCCATATAACAAAAGTAATTATAAAAACAAAATAACGGTACTCCCTCACATCTGATAGCTTACGAACCCTAAGCCAATTTGTGTTTAGTAGAAAAACTAACTGTTAAATAGCTACCGTCTGATTTGACAAAAGAGCCTCAAGGGACACGAAACTCACTAAACATTTTACAAGCGGCAAAGTACAATAAATCCTTCAAGCGGAGACGGTAGCATAATCTTGTTATTTGCATACAAATCTTAACAACAATAACATCCTTTGTTTAATACGAAGATTTGCAAAAATTATAACTCTTTAACGCGCCGAACAAAAAAAGGGTTATTGTGAAGAATTCTTGTCAGTCTCTTGCGAATAATAAGAAAATGTTTCGGCTAATTTGTGAGTTTTTGCCATATTTTTTGCCTATCATCTACGTCTAGGACAAAAGCGAGGTTCTTTTCGTAATATACTGAATCATTTTGCTGGCTTTATGCCAAAATTTTAGTTTCTATTCGTTCTTTAGCAGTTTACTAGTAACATTCAATCTAAGTTGTACACTTCTGAGCATCAAATTACACATGTGTTTTTCATTATCTACTACATATTAGCTTGCCACGCAAAATATTTATTGCTTACGGGATTGTTGATGTAATAAATTAAAAAATAAGATTGATTTAAATCAAATATTCTTTACTGAATCACATCATATTTTTTAACAGAAAATATATAAATGAAAAGTATTTTACATCACGTTCCAAAAAACGCTCCTAAGAACTTCCTAAGTTACGAGTAGTAGTGTTGGGGTTGTCGCCTTAGGGAGTATAAAATAATTCCAAAGTGTTAATATACGTAAGCAATGTTAAAACTGAGAACCCAGCTACACGTTATATCAGAGCTGATAAAACCGTAGTCGTCGGCATCGGAGATGTTGCGTGCTGGCCACACAATGAGCCGGCGACGTTGATTAATGACGCTACATTCAACGAATACATTACGATTTTTGCTTTCATTTCGTTCGATACGAATGTCACAAGGTTATGATATCGATGCCAGACGAACGGTGCGTAGGAGTTAGTTTGATGCGTGCCGATATGCTTCGATGCGATTTTGGTGAATGTAAATTGGGCTGCTTAACGAGATTGTTTGGATTGAAATTGTTTGTGTGAGAGAATTTGAAATTGATTTCGGTTCCAATGATCAAATTTGATTCCATTGCAGCTTTCTTTTATTTTACTTCAGAGGAATAGGGTCTGTTCTATGTGTTGAAATTTTTACACCACAAGAGAACCTATCTCGAAATTATCGGTTGGTTACTGAGTGATAAATAAAAACATTAGACATATTTTTCATATCATTACTATATTTATTGGTTTGTATTCACATTTCTTCTATTTCAGTTACAAAACAATCTTCTCATTTAAAATTAACACATTTTGTACCTAAGCCTAAGTCATTGTCTACATCACATAAGTCTTGCTTATGAAAGACATTTTATTCGCATATATGATTATTGTTTTCATACATACACTGTACATCTACCCATCTGCATATTTTAATGGTTTAGGAACAATATATTAAATACCCACCCAATCTTTCATCACAAAAAAAATCCATAAAAGCCGACAATTTTGAATAATTTAGTAAAAACAAAATCTCATACAAAAGCTACACATATCTAGAATACAAAAAGTTGTTTCGGAACAGATTGGTAGATGACCCACGAACAAGTTATACAATACAACGTTAATAACATGGTAACTAAAAAGTAAGTTTAGCGAACAAACACTGAAGGATAGTATTATTTTGCTTGCAAAGTATTAAAATACAGTTAATGTTAAATAAATACAATTGTTACTACTGACAATGACCTAAAATAAAATGTACAAGTCCAACACTCAGAAGATGCTTACCTACCTAAGATAATAATAATCACACTTTTGACATTGTAAAGTTTTTCACCTAACTATCCAAACATCCGATTATGACTGGTTACTCTAGAATACTTACACAACTTAAAATGAATCTTAAATTAATTTAATCACTTTATTACACCTTAGACACAAAGGAATGGTAAGAATTACAGTTCAATAATGAAAAATAGAGTTTTTTTTTCTTTACACATCTAAAGATTATAAGGCGGTTAGACCGTAGTCTGATTTGATGACTGGTTGGTTTGATGGGATGCCACTTCCACAGCCTGCCGTGCCTACGGGAGAGCCGTGAGCTGCAAGGTTGGCAAGCATAGCGGGGTCCATGCCTCCATGCATGCTCATCATGTGAAGATGATGCGGCGTCATGGGATGCCCGTGGTTCATCTGACTCCCTGGATGCGACATGGGACTAATTGCTGGATCATGCGACAAATTCTGTTGCGCTCCTACACAATGCAAATCATTCATGATGTTATCAGTTACATTCTCTATACTGTCTGGCCGGCCGTTGTTGTTCGATTTCTTCTTATCATTGTTATTTGTATTCTTATTCGATCTACTCTTTGGTGTGCTTCCCTTAGACGTTGTTGTGGTGACGCCGGCTGGATTAGTTTTTCTTCTAACATTTTTGGTGTTAGGCAATTTATTGTCCTTCTTCCACTTCATCCGCCGGTTTTGAAACCAGATTTTGATCTGCCTCTCCGATAAGACTAGAGTGTGTGCTATCTCTATTCTTCTTCTTCTCGTTAGGTACCGGTTATAATGGAATTCCTTCTCCAGTTCTAGTATTTGGTGTCTCGTGTAGGCCGTGCGTTGCCGCTTTGGTTCCATTCCAGGTTGAAATGTGCCATTTGCTGTGAAATAAAAAAGTAATTTTAGAATATCATTCGTTTACAGTTAATTATTTTTAGAATTAAACTTGTACTTATTCACATGTAAATTGACTAATTATGTTGGTCAAAGGCATTAAATGAATATCTAATTTTAAGTATGAATCTCATTCAAGTGTATTTTTAAGTCTTACGACATAAAGTTTATTTTATTTAGCAAAAAATGACAGTAAATGTAACTATTTTGTAGTGTCTTGATGTATATTTCAGTAACCATATCCAAAAATACACTGCATACCTCAAAACGAACACTATCAACAATTTATTTTATGTATGTGAACCAAACACCTGAAACTCACATCGATCTAATAAAACTGTACCTAACAATGTATAAATAAGGCCGTACCTAGCCTAGTACCTACATCGGTAGCGTTGCGTGCTCGACGTACAATAATTTATGTACCGAGCCCGTTGTGTTAATTAATGTGCATAATAATTACACATGCATGCGCTTGAGCTTCCTTTTTTGTTTTGATTAATTGCGCCTAGTAAATTAGTTGTATAGACACCGTAGGCATTGCTACTATTTCGTGCACCTTGTATGGTGCGATTTTGCGTGTAATATATATGTATAAGGAAGTCTTTCTAAATTCTTTGGAGCTGTTGAGAAAGATCAAGTCGTATACTTCAGTTTGGTTTGCTGACTGCTTTGATTGATTATTAATTACCTACACGTTGCTAGCTAATACCTAGTCGATTGCCTCAACTAATATCGAATGTCTATCGTGCTTTATTTTTTGTTTCACATTATAATAGTTTTCGTACAACTTTTACATTATATAGCTACGCGTGTGTATTTAATTAAATGAAAGCAAATTTCCAAAAGTCATATTGTGTTCTAGATTTTTTTTACTGGATAATAAATCAGTTTTTCTTTATAAAGTAATTTGGAATACCAGGTTAGAGCTTTTTCGCTTGCCTCCACAACTTAATAAATCAAGTTTCAAACAATTTTGCTACGATAAAGCAATTCTATAGACCACCATTTCAATTAGATATTCTGTACCGTTGTAGTCTAGAAAAGTATTATTAGTATTTTAGTGCCGAAATATTGAAGGTCTTTCAAAAGCTTCAAAAGCTTCAAACCTAATTTGAATGTTGAAAAGAGCTAATCGTCTTGACAGAATAGTTCCATTGTCGACTGAGTTCTAGTAATTTTGTAATTTCCTTTCGAGGAAATTGCCTTTATACTTGATGTCAAAGGAACTTGGGGTGTCAATGTTACGTCTTTTTTATTTTAACCCAATTTAAGTTTTTTTACGCAACCTCAATTTACGATATTAAGTATGATTGTGAACAAAGACCTAAATGTATCTCATTTTTCAGTATCAAATATTGAAAGTTATGTATTTATTGATTTAATGTCAATCCACAAAATTTAATTTATATTCTCTAACCCTTAATAAAAAAAACATAACATATCATCACGCCTGTATCCCCGAAGGGGTAGGCAGAGGTGTACCAATGTACACCCACAGTTCGCCGATATGTTTAGGTCCCATGTAATAGGGGGCGAGCCTATTGCCACTAACCGGGCACAAATCCAAACTCCGACCGGCTACTGAGAATTTCATAGAAAAACCCAATAACACCTTGGTCGACTCGGGAATCGAACCCAAGACCTCTAGCGTAGCAGTCGCGCTTTGCACCACTAGGCCAACGAGGCAGTTAATAAAACCCTTAATAAAAATAAAAGCAATAATAACTTCAAGGGTTATGATTTCAAATCTTCTATTTTTCTCGTCGATTTCAAAAGTTGAGTACATACAGTAGGTGTTTAAATGGAACCAAATAACATTTACTTTACTTCACATGAAATGTAACATTGCATAGCAAACAAAAAGTAAACTAGATTCGAACGATTTAATCCCCATGTACTCTGAATGCAAAGAACATCGACAGAGTTGATGACTCAAAATGCATATGTTCTATACATATTATGAACGAATGAGTTTATTTACAATAGTGAATATTGAAAGCTACAATATATAAAGAAAGGTTCTAATATGTTGACCAGTTCTACGTTTATTAAAATTTTGACGACTACCTTTTGATACCCCTGTATAAGCTACCTATAATTTCAAGTAACGCACCAACAACCGACCTCAATCATCATACACGGATAAAACAAAAAAAAACTAGAACAAGATAAAAAATCACTAATATCTCAAATGCAGCACTAGAAGAAAAGGGATAGAAACATTTCTGTGGGCTACGTAGTGGTATTTGTTTGAATCTCCGCGGCCCGGTATGTGCGGTCGCAGGGCTGAGCTGAGATTCCCGCTGACCACTGACAAGGCCACATTGAGCCGGGTCTAGGGATCGGACCAAATAAATATGGAGATATAGTAAATACCCAACTAGTTTTCTATGTAGATATATGTTGGCTTCCCGATACAGGAAGGAAAACTGGAGGCGTGTCTTATATGGGTCATCAATTAATTTCGCTTGGTTTCTCTGTAGCATCTTCTGTTATAAGGAAAAGGGAAGGAAAAAGCTTTGCATCTTGCTAATCATTTATCACTGTTTCTTGTATCTAATACTTTCCTACGTTTTCCAGATTGTGATCAGATATATATTCTACATGGTACATATAGAATTCATCTACGGCATCGGCATTGACTTAAATACAAAACTTTCGACTACAATACATAGATGATAAAATATAAGTATGTTTCCATACACGTCCAATATTGACTACAATACAAAGAAACATGTTTCGAGAACCGGTCCAAAAATATAATAGCAAAAAATTCAAATAAGGTGCCTTTCGGTATCAGTGAGAGTGATAATAGACACCTAATTTAAGTTCTGTTTTAGAAGTAATAGATTGGTTTCTCATGTTAGTTTTTTTCCGATTTACTTTTTTAGAAACATGTCCCACCTTATAAATAAAGACCAGAAGCAACAGTGGCATGTCCATGGTCATCGCCCGTTTTTAAGAAGTGATCAATTACGCACAAAAATTTAAATGCCTGTGACAAATTATGCGCGTGTTGAGTGAATACCCGAAAAAACGATTGCTTTTTTTTCTTCTTACGGCTTGAATGCGCTTGTAAGATTAATGAAATATGTAGGCTTTTTAAATATATAAGACGTAAATCTCACGCAATTATATTCTAATATGAGTAGTGCATTATCTGTGGTCAAAAATACAAGTATCAGAACTGCCAAAACTAATTCACGGGCCTACTGTTAGATCCACATTTAAAAAGGTTTTATTCACAAAGTGGAAAGAGTGTCCTCTGAAATGTGGAAAGGAAATACGAAATATAATATTATCAACGTCAAGGAAGTCGATGGACGATTACACAACACAATATAATAAATTATAATATTCTTTTAAAAGCTTGTATCATCAACGAGATACAACAACAACTCATTATTTGAGCAGTCATCAGAACCGCTAGTCGCTACCGGTGCTCGATCTTCGCTTCGTTAGCCACTATCACGTCATCAAGACGATGACAATCTCAATTGAATTACGAGCTACCTGCGACCAATGTGTGGTCCATCTGTTAATCTCGAGTCGATCTTACGGCGCATGCGCTATCGGCCTCTCGAGGTGGTCCCGCCTCATTACGTCCAACTTACGATGGATCTAAAGCCTCTTTGTCCCACTATTGTGTACCATGAAAAATGTTAGCCCAATGACAGGTGTCGATAAGCCAAGTCTCTCTTTTAAATTCGGAATAAAACGGCGCGAATGTGATACTAGCAATTTCTTTAGCGATCAATCAATTCGACCGGTTCATTAATGATGATACAATGGATGAGGATTCCTTTGATGTTTGTCATTTTAATCTTGCAGGATTTCACTTTTCGTACGAGTTTGTTTGACAGCTGACCACACGTTTTATGGTTTATTTTTAGTTTAACAAATACTTTGCTAAGGGAGGTGTAATGAATAAAGTACTCGCACGGGTTAACTCCTTTGAGAGGCTATTAACATCCATTAACATAGTAGCGAGGGCTCTCTTTATTTAGTTCAAAATGGAACGCGAGCTTGCAGATCTTTCCGATGCGATGAAAATTCACAGTTTTCTGTAGGAGCCTTTGAATATATGTGAAACAATGAGAGCCTTGTTCAGAAAAAGAAAAACTATAGGTAGATCGATATACCTTGTCTGTCACTCACAAACCCAAGCCAAGCATATAGCATTAGTTTAGGTAGATTGAAGGATAGTAGTAGGGGATAAAATCGTAAGTTTCGGGTACACAAAAAGGACCTAATATAGAGTTTTTAGTAGGCTGAGTATCATAAAAAATATATTAACAGAACTATGCATACAGATACGGAATAGACATATCGAAGTTTGCAATGAAAAACGTGTTGACGGCAGGTTTTAGAGACAATCGCTAGTGTTACTTACATATGAACAAAAACATAATTTATGTTTGATTGTACACGACGAACGTTTCAACGAGTATATTATGTAGAAAGGAAAAGTATATTAAAATTTGATGATAGAAAGAAATCTAGACAAGTAGTTGAGCCGCGGCGGCGCGTAGTTTTTTTTTTCATTCGTATATAGGTATATTTTTGGGAAAGGTGCTTTTTTTAGGAGGATTTGAACTATCTGTTCGCCAAATTGCATCTTAAGTCGTTGAGTAGTTCCATGGAAGAGTAAAAACGATATAGATGGATAAGATAGCGCATTTCTCACCTTTTTAAATAAAATCTTGTTACAACTTACCGGTTCTGATAAAAATAAAATTTAATAGGAATGATAATATTGCTTTTAACGTATTTTTTTTTGCGAGTTTGAGTCTTCTTTTCGCTGGAGTTATGTTCCACTGATGAACCGCTACCAAACTTATGATCAATAGACATAATTTGTTTCGGTCTAAATTCAATACTAGTTTACTATTTATTAATCATTAATATAAGTTAATCCTACAAAAAAATAAGTGTGATTGTTAGTATTTTTAACTATTGAAGTTTGAAAACTTCTCACAATACAATACAACTTCTTTGAATCTTTTGGGTATAGATTTTGATTTGATTTTAACCCAACATTTTTAACGGAATATTATTATTATTTTTATGCCAGTAACATTTTTCATAATAATCAAAACATACAAAAATTTGCTGTAAAATAGTGCGAACGAACCAAGGAGAGAAACATGTAGTTAGATTAGTTTCTTTGTATCTAATTTAAAACAGAGTTAAAATCTATTGAGTTTAATTTCCTGTTCAAATTAACGACTAATTTCACATTGACTTATTCTCCAAAGCAATAAATATTTATAATGCCAGCAATGCATCGTGTAAAAACAATTGAAAGGTAAATACCCACTTCTTATTAAATTGCTAACGTAGGCGCTACAGTATAATTTAATTTAAATAGCGTGTACCTATGTAATTCAGTGTACCAATTATGGCACTATCAAGCCAATTTTAATCAATCACCACATTTACTATGGCACATTATTTATATGTTACCATATTTATTATTATGATCATGTATTGCCGAATTGTTGGTCTTAAAATCTAAGGCACGCAATGTTGATTTTTTCGAATCAAGATTGTAGCCTTGTTGGTTTACACTCGCTTCAGTGTACTATAAAACATATTCTATTATTACATCTGTAAATAAATAATGGGTCTTTTTTTTTGAAAATTTCTGGATTATGCACTAATTTACTTTACAATTCATAAACCACAAGTGCGGACTAAAAAGTATGGCAAGGATAGAAATGTCACTCTAGTTACAGATGTAATCATAATCAAAATAAAAAATACGTTTATTGTTATTTAGAAAAAAAGTAATAAATAATATAAGTGCCTTATAAAAATAATGATATATCAAAATAAGAGAACAATATAGAAAAACGCTAACTTTCAAAATATATCCAACAGACAGTTTAAAAATAACCAAGACAAATCTGAACCTAAAAAAAGGACACGAGCCCATCAAAGTAGATATAAATAATCTCTACGGCAAATGTGCAACCACAAACAGCTATTTAAAAGCTATAAAAATAAACGACACTCATTAACATAAGTGTTTGGTCCTTTGTGGCGCGACAATAGTCCTGGCGTCTTAAAGGACCTCTTTAATGACGTCACATTAGTAAAATGTCAAAACAGAAAGGACACACTCGAAGACGAGTAGAACTTTGAAGAGTTATTAATTGGAGGCGATTTGTTAATTCTTTAAAGGACCGCGAACGTTTAACATGTTTGAAAGTTTTCGCATTGATTGTACACAATGGTGGATTAATGTTAGGATATTAATCTTGGACGAAGGAATATTTTATACTCATTTGTACGTCATTATGCGGCTTCAACTTGTGATTTGGGTGCATTCAGACATATTTTTTTGGTGTGTTGAACCGTATTCGATTTTTAAATCTATTTATTAGTTATTTTTTCAGTTAATCTTAGATGGGCATGAACTTGCATGTTTTGAGGGTTTCTTTGAAGAACCAAACATTAGAAAGAACAATTTTAACTATTAAAAGAATAAGAGGCATGACTAGGAATATATTTTAGATCACTCCATTTAGATTGGTCTGCCTAGCTAAAATAGCTTATAATGCTACAAATAAGACTGACACCTATGCTTTCATCAAGATAATTTTCTACCCATATATATGGAGCGCTTGGTTGATTGTTTAGTAACTACATAACGATTTTTGTAAGGAAACCATTTTATATTAGCTTTAGGTACCTATAAATGCAACTCTACCACCTGTTTTCTTTTTCTTAGTGATGAATAAAAGTAGATTAGTGCTGATTTGCAGATTTTAGTACCTACAGTGATATAATGTAAATTCTTATTATTATATTAAAATAGGTAAAACGAATCTGTTTTATACTTACAAGCACCAGCAACATGTATTTTTTTCATCCACGGATAAATAACCCTGTCAGTATTGTCTGAACATATAGAAGAATCATCGTCTTCCACTGGCGGCGAGTCAAGGAGAAGTCTCTCGTCATCCATCTCAGACCCAGGGGAACCTTCCCGGCCCAATGCATGGAGTTTCCTCCCCGCCGGAGCCGCTTCCTCAATATGTCTCTCTAACCGTAGCCCGAGCTCTGCCAACCCTGGAGCTGTTTCAGGATTGTGGGGAGGATAGCCATGGTCCGCGTCGGATGGATGTGACGGCTCTGGGGGTCTCGGCGGAGGAGCGACAGGTGGGTGCTGCGGCAGCGGATGGTAGTAACCCCCGTACCCATAACCCGTCCCAATCTGAACAGGAGCATACTGGTGCTGGTAGCCATACTGCAAATGTTGGTGTTGGTAGTACTCTCCCGGTGGTATGTAGTCTGCTTGGCTGTATTCCTCGGAGGGCGGGAACTTGGGGTCCGGCTGCGGCTGGTACCCGCCGTTGGTGAGGAATGAGCTCATGGTGGGCGTGGTCCTCCTCGCGCATCACCTCGCACACAACACGCTCGCTAATATGGCCGCCATTCAATTTAACGACATTTTTTTATGTTTCTGCTTTGTTTGTCACCTTTTTTATGCAATTATAGTTATAACATAGAAAATTTTCAAATAGTATGGTAATCTTTGTGTATTAAAAAAACTTTACAGTGTGTTACTTCAATGTAGTTCCGATTACACTGCAGTAGGTGTGAGTATTTTAGACACCATATAAAATTATTTAGCTCCCACCGAGTATTGATTGCACTCACAATAGTTTTCAAAACTCTCTCATCACAGTTAGTATCAAAAGTTATCTTCACACTGCAATACCTAACTCAGATGAAATTAAAATCAAATTATCAAACTATTGTCACACGATAAAAACGTCTCTACTGAGATTTTTGTAAACTTTCAGTGTATAAAATAAGCTGTTCAAAATACGTCCAGCCGTTTATAAACGTCCACCAACCTTACACGCAACGTTCAGTTTTGCTTATCTTGATTTGTTGTGATTATCACAGTTATTAACACTGTTGTCTTCACTATCTACAGCGTCTGTCCACTAAGCACTATCACAAACCAACCAGTTCGTTTCACAGTCTTGCAAACGCCGAAGTTTTAAAACAGCATTATTGCAAAGTCATTTGATTTATCACTTTTTGATAATAAACAATGGAGCTGGAGGCGCGCTGTCCTGCAACATTTTGAGACAATATACACTGCCCAACACGCCAGCACACTCTGTCACTTTAAGGACTCCTATACATGTTCATCAATTTTTACATACCACCTTCCATTTTTAAGGCGGAGCTGTTCTTCTTGTTACTTACTTATGTCCTTTTGAACTATTTGTAACCTTAACTTAATAACAAAGAGCTCAATTTCGCCCGCAGCTGTTCTCAAAAGCAATAACCTGCAACCACGCTTTTCCCCCTCCCGCTTGTAAACAAACGAATGCGTGCGAATGAAATAGAAGTATAAATCATTCGCTGACAGAGAAACCAGTACCATATTGTTGTCTCGTTCTACCAAAGCAAGATTTAGCTTAGTTAAAAGGAGCACAAAGATTAGTGCTGGGTTTAGTATAGAAGAGATTAAGAAGCTGTTTAATAATAATACAGAACGAACATGGTCTCTGTTCGTAGCGACAGGGCAAGTTTTAAATATTTAATATGCAATTTCCTTTATTTTTCTTTATTATGCTGTTTATTATTATAATGGGCGACAAGTGAGATATAATTAGGTAGAAATTAATAGTTTTGATACAAACCGTGTAAGGCCATCATACGCTTATTTGCATTTTAGTATCCGTCACTCATGGTCAACGCAATATTAATGATAAGTGTTTAGTAGTTTTATTATTTAGCTTTTAAGGTAATTATCGTTTTGTGGTACATGTTGTTAACTCATGAAATCTATCGTATTTAAATTGTACACGAATGTAGTAATAATTTTTAAAGACTAAAAGAAAATAAGTAGTTGTTGAATGAAATAGTTTATTCTTGCAAGTAGAACTAAGTAAATCACTTTTATAAAGTCTTTCTAAACTAGATGAAGTCAACAAGTTTTTAAACTTCAGCTCTAGTTAAATCCATGGATAATTGAAAAGTTTCTATAGTCTAGTACTAAAAGCAGCTAAAAGAAGAACAATATCAAACAAACTCCAAAAACAAAAGCTGAATACTCACATCAGATAAATCACACGACAAATCCGATCAGTGCTTACGACATGAAAACAAAAAACAACGCAATCACTAGTCACTAGTCACGGTACTATGATACCGTCTAAGCCGCTAATACTACACTAAGATCCGACAAGGGAGCCGACTTGGACACCAAATAAACAAAAATGGTGATTTTATTGAATTAGATGATCACAATGGGCTGCCGAAGAGTTTTGCTGAGTCATCCTAGCTCCCGACTCGACCACAAAAGGTGGTAACACCCGATCAATGGATGTTTGATCAATAAATAGACGTGTATCTGGTTCGGTCTGAGACTTTTTTGATAGCGATTCTGTTTTGTGTTGTCTTTATAAAGGTTCAGCTGCTGCAAGGTTTGGGATTGGAATACTGGGACTGCTTTAAACTACTAGATTTTTTTGTAGCTGTAGTTCGTTAAATACTGTAAGCATACATGCACCGTATTCCTTGGATTTGTTTCTAATATCTTTCATTCACAAGCTCTAGGCTGATTTGAAAAAAATAATAACATTGGACTTTATCGCATACCTATTGTAAACAGCTGTAATAGACGAAGCAGAAGAAGAAAAGAGATTTCAATTACCTTTTTCGCTCCACTGGTTATAAGGTAAATATGCACCATTTGTATGGATTTAGTTAAAGAAGATACCTTTTAACAAGTATACCGAAAGTTATTTATCATAATCATTTTCAACATATGGTACAATTCAGACTTAAAAAACATTAAATTAAATGGATGGGTATAACAGAAGATATTCAGATGTTTAATAATCGATTACGGTGACGACCACCAGCGACGATTTATCACTAACTTTTAACACCTACTCAGATTTAACTTCTTGGTAACAGTAGTAAGAAAAGATCAGAATTTTATGGATTACACAATTTTTCATAAAAAGGCAATTTTGCTTAGACACACGCACGACCGTGAAAACTAAATTGTAAAGCCGGAACCCCACCGCTGCGCAGGCTGTGCACGGATGCGTGTCTCACCTCTGCTGCGTGGGCTCATTAGTTCGGCGGCGTCGGCCTCCGTTTCCACTGCGGCGCACGGACACGGATGTGTCGCCCACACAGCTCATAGCTATGCGTGGGGTACAGTCACGAGCAAAAATATGTATACTTAATAATATGCGAAATTGTTAAACGAAATTAGTGAGATTTTTTGTCGAATCTCTTCTGCCATCTAGCAATCAATGCATACTGACAGATGACACTTGAAAATAAAATGGATCAAATATTTTTTTTAATAAAAAAAAAAAAATTTAACGTCTATATATTATTTTTATAATATAGACAATAGCTCTTCCAAGTAACAATATAATTTAGCTATTGTGTAGTAACATCTGTTTTACTTATTTGTATTATAAATTACTTAGTTCTTACATAAATTATACTTATCACAACATAAATGTATTTATATATACTAGGAACATTAATTGTACCTCTTATTTATAGTAGCTTATTCTTATAATAATTTCTTATCAATATTATGTGTGTACATATTTTTGCTCGAGACTGTACAAAGTCGTGGGTCGCCGAGATATGGCCGACCCACGCAGCTGGGATGCGTGGGTCGGCCACGTGGCTGAGCTACGTTCCGCCTATTCGAGTTAGCTACGCGTGTGTTTATGACGTCAATTGCTGCGTAGCATGTCCGTGCGCTGCGGTGGAAACGCTCTCATACATTTTGTACTAGAGCGAAGCTGAACACACGTGCACAGCCTCTCCGTGCGCCGCTGTGGGTTTCCGGCTTAAGTCCCATGTAACTAGTAAAGTGGTATCTAGATTATTATATTTGAGCATTCCTTGAGGTATCTCGTAGTAGATACTATCTATACTTTTAATACATAAAAGCTATTAAGTATGCATTTTACGTACTACAAGACTTTTAATAGTGTCATTGTGCAGGGAATTCCCGATGAACTACACAAAAAAACGCTCAATGATGACAATGATAATAACATACCTATAAGTTGCTAATCAGAACTAGTATGTAGGTACTATTTAATACTAGGAAACATCAGACTTATTATTATAATTACTAGATCGTGTCTAATCATAGAGCAATACGTCGAATGGATGTCAGGTTATAAGCAATCAGTTCTCTTGACAAGCAATTGGTACCTACTTACATTGTTTTAATCTGAATTGATTGCATTACGTGACTTTTTTATATGTTGACAGTTGTTGGGGAATTCATTTAAGATTATGGTCTATATGAGGAAAACTTGAATGAATACTCTTGAGAACCTACCTGAATAATATTGGCGTTATTCTTGACGTTAGGTAAATTTAATAAAATTACATATACGAAACGTTCACAGAGTGATGCTAATGACTTACCCCAATGAATAAGTGGAAGATAAAACACTTCCAAATTGTAGGTAACAAATGTTCCCAAATAAAAACAGGAAAATCATTAGCCAATACAAAATTAATTGAGTCCCAAAGTTTTAATTTAAATTTATTTGCTTATGATAAATAAATGTCTTCGTTGAAGGCATCCTTATCGGCACAAAGTTTCTTCGGCGAACTTGCTCGCTCCCGTCGTGTTTTTTCTCGTGACGCTAACTGCCTGCCAGCTCGTTCTATCCAGCGCAAACTTAATCCAAGTTTAATGAACAATACGACAGACCCTTAATCAAACTTTGGACTTCCTAACTTTGCTAACACGTGACTTTGAACTTTATTATTCACACCAACACGTTTAATTTCCCTTGCCATCATTATTGCAGATAAGTTCTTCTGAAAATCCCTGCTCAGCTGGAGAAAAACCTATTTAGCTGACTTTGATCGTATTATTTGTTTCTTGTTTTGCCTTTTAAATACAGTGTCAGAATAAAGGGAGTTTATTTAAACTAGGATTATATTAAGATTTCATCTAGATCATTTGTTAAATCCAAATCTGAAACCAATACTGTTTTGTTTTGTCTGGATTACCGAATAACTTATTTTTGTTTTTGGACGATATAACTGGAACTGTATCATTAAAGTTGTGAGCAAAAAACACAATTTTAAATTTCGCAGTCCTGTTCCCAATCACATGTTGTGAAGGGGATCGTATAGCCAATTTTCTGTAATGGCGGGTTGCGTTTCCTATCTTTGTTGGGCCGAGTGCCGACCTTTTTTGCAATGTCTCGCCCCTCCCATGCCGAGGGCTGGCTTCGATGAAATTTATGGGGTACATATATGTATCTGCGAACATACTTCGTTTTTTGCTGGCGTTTCTACTTCTTACATGTCTGGTACTTTTCCTTTTGTATCAAATAGAGTTTAAGAGGCCCAATGAATTGTGTAGGAATATTGTTTATTCCATTATTCTCGTACATTACCTTAGTCAGTTCTCTTCTAGCTTTATATTAATAATGTCAATACACACCCACATGTGTACATTGTGTACATGTCTACGTCGAGGCAAGCTTCTCAAAGGCACGCACAAGTTTCTGACGCGGGTACGTCATCGTATGTCAGACGTTTGACAGCCAACACCACTTTTGCCTCCCCACTGCCTCCCACGCTCCCCTCGGTGACGTCACCCATCAAAAGGAACAATTCTGGATATAAATTTGAGTTATAAAAATATTTGGAATTTGATGAAATGCTTTTAGCATAAAATTCCTTAGTTTACACTTCATGAAAAGTACGTAGTTATATATAGTCATCGTCTTCAGAAAACTAATCCATAAATCTACTATTATAAAAAATATACCTACATCATATAGATTCATAAAAACTGTGTTGTTAGATCTCATGGTAGCACAAAGAATTTGGAGTAAAGAATATCTTGAACCCATTTTCTAAATCTTAAAAGGTTTGCTGTCACTTTTCTTAGCGCCTGTAGTTGCTCAAGATTCACGTAATTTTTCTGCTCCAGCCAAAGTTCATATTTTGCCATTTTATGTGTATGTATGCCTCACAAAAACGTCAAATGTTACAGCGTCGAGGGGGAACGTTTGGTATTCCTGACAAGAAATCCTACAACAACCTATGAACCGACATCTTCCAAGCAATTCTTGACTTTATTTACTAAGAGGGAAGGGCTATTTTTGTTTATTGTATTGGATGTTCTTAGGGTAGTTTCCAGTTGAGTGGGCAGATGTTTCATTAATCAGCGAACAGTCGCGACAGTGCAGCAGAGCTGGCGTCGTGGTTCAATTTTTTTCCTCTTGCGCCCTTAGATTGGATATTGGACACGATTTCCTGGGAAACTTGGCAGAGGCTGGGTGGTCGCTAATCAATAGTATACGTATCTATTATATCGGTGTGTACTGAGACAGATAATAACTCATTGTTTCCTTTTCCTTATTTTGTGTCTTCTAGTCATATTTCAGTAAGGCAGCATTTCCGCTGGGTGATTAACAATCATGTGTTCGACGACAATATAGTAATTGAACTGATATATTATGATGATATCTTTTCAACTTAATTTTATTTTCCCCGTAAAAGCCCAGTATAATTGATATGTTTTGAACCTACAATTTTCTGAACCTTCCATTTCATTGCAGCTCAGTGCTGCATGAAGCTTACACGCGTCAATCAATTCCACTCAAACAATACAATCGCTCGGCTTCACACATCGTCTCGAATTAAACATTTCATATAAACTCAAGAACCCAAATCTTTTAACCCTCTTCAACTTTATCTAAAAGCAAAAGCAATTTGCATTTCAATGCATAAATTTATCCGACACACGCTCTCCCTGTAAGTGTTGGTATCACCCTCTGCACTCAGTATTATCCCTCCGCGAATAGGGGGTTGCTTTTGTTACTGCAGTTTGATATTATTTATGGGTGCTATGTAGAAGTTGGTAAGTATATAAGTAAGGCGACGAAATAATTGTTTAGCTGTAAAACTGTGAGGCACTGATAAAAATAATTAATTGGCGAAATGAGAGTTAAATGAAACGATATTTTTTGCGAACTGTATTTATTCTTATTATTTTCATGGAATTATATATTTTGTCTTGTTATGTTTTACAAACTTAAAGTCACGGTATTACAATATTATCTATTTAGAAAATCAACATTTCTTAATCGTTCAACATAAATATAACATTTTCATAGCGATCATAATAATTTTAACATTCTTGTGATATTATTAGGGTGCCATAGTATCATAGAATCACAACTTGTAGTATCTTTAAATATAACCACTGATCCCATTGCCAATATAATCGAACGTACAAAGAAATATCAGACTCATGATCCTATAGACATTTTATAATAAGCAAATAACAAAAACGAATCTGCCTATAACACCGATCGATCAAACGCTGACTGTTACATTACACTTAAATAAACTAAAATTTCACGCTTACATCTTACTTTCTAATGATCGATCGTCCGGAAAATCGTACTGATTCAACGTAAATATTTTGACATCGAAGAATCGTATGACGAAACAATCGCTTTCGAATCTGAGGGGAATGTTAGAAAACTTAATATCTGCAGACGTTTGATAGATCGGTCTCGGGGGTGTTTCTCTGTAGTCCGAACAGTAGCGATCCGCTTGTGCTATACAATGGTGTGGATAGAGGCTCTCGCTGCCGCTTGGGACTTCGATAAGATTCGCGGCCGACGTTTAAAAGCTATCCCGCTCTTTGTATCAGCAGTTTGTTTAAAAACCCCAAGGTGATTGAATAAAGCAAGCATTTTGCAAACCACCGCAAATATTTAAATCTAAAATGATTTACAAGATGTGAATTCTCGGCTAACTAGTAATTACGTCATAGGCTGAGCTCACTCATTCTAGCAAGCATGTAATGATCTTAATCTGGATATTATTCACAGTTTGTAGAATGCAGTCGGAGCAAATATCAACCTAATAAAGACTTAAATCTTGAATGATAAATGGTATATCATACATTATACCATATTTGTTCATATTAATAGGTTAAAGCTGTTTAACTCAATAACTCTGATTAGGATAAGTATCGAATGTACTTACCTACTCATAAATGATTATAGCAAAATTAATGGTAATTACTGTGAAAGCTTAGACCAAAGATATCGTAGTAAGAACTAAGGGAACCCATAGCTACTAGACTAAGACATATTTTTGTTATACATAGTTTGTCACGTAAAAAAAATAATCCTGAATTAAATAAAGTAAAATTTTTCATTCAAAAATATGTAACAACCACTATAAGTACAGTTTGATCCTAATTATTCAGTGGTAATAGAAAAAGTATACATGAAACAAATAAGGTAAAGGCTCCTCATAGGAAGAATGTATATTTAGAACATATCATTTCTACAGGAAGTAAACATTTAAGTCACCAACCAAATAATTCAATTCCTTTTACCCCAGTATTCATGTTGCGTTATTTTTAAACAACACTCGCTCAATCGATTTGCCAGTGCACATCGTTTCGTTGCATCAGTACCCGCAAAAAGTTCCTCTCGACACTACCTCACAATGACTAATGATGCGCTGTAGACTGCGGATTCCGAAAAATACCTCGCACTCGCTACCCGTAGACAATGACGATTGAAATACGTATAATTGGGTAAAATGTTCAAAGATGCCGCGGTGTTAGGTAGGTTGTGGATTTGGAATGATTTTACATAAGAATTATTTTTTCGACAAGCAATATTCAGCGTTTGCAAAAAATTGTATGCAGATAGTGGAAGATATGGAAGACGGTAGGATCTTAGTAAGAAAGACTGAGTAATTTCAACAAGCTTCAGCAAAAAAGTAGGTACTTGAAAATTCTTGATTTTCTTTTGCTGGTAACTGAAAAAGCCAAATGACTTTTTGTCACACAGTTTTTAAGATTTTTTACTTGTTGAAAAGATACATAAGTGAGTAAATATTTTGCCCCTTCACGTTATCTTCACCTTCAACACAAAAACTGAAGGGCACATCCACCATTAAACGTACAGCTGAAACCTAAACAAAAATCCAGTTTTCAAATCGAATTCACACAAAGACTAGGACGGTAGGTATAAGCCGATCCTTTGCACCAGCCAAGAAAAATAGTAGAAAACCCATTAATAACTGTCACGGTCTCCTTGTTAAATGCATACAATACTCGGAGCTTTTTAAAAGGCTCACAAAGGGGACTTGGCTAAATTAAAAGTTTTTCGATACAGCCGCTCGCGACATTGCACGGAACTGGAGACGGTAATTATTGTACGTTACTTGTAGGGACAGCAAATTATGTTTTTAACTATGAAATATGTTACATTTATGTGCACTACAAATATACTAGATATAAGTCAAATTTTAAACATTTAAGTAATGGTTATTAAGAATGTAGAAAACAAATATTATTGGACATTGAAACAAAACTTCTTATAGGGATGTTATCACGGTGTTATAAACAACGTTTCACGAAACTGAAATCTAAACAAAAATCCATAAAATCATGCTTTATTTTAACGAAGAAAACAGTTTTATTATAATTTATCGCCAACTTAGTATAGATGCAGCTGAACTTTACCATGCACAAAGAATTCAATATAAAGTTGTAAATAAACACATATGAAAAACATCTAAAACCATGGGAATAATTCCTCTGAGCAGATTGCATACAAGTACTCTGTAACAACATTAAATAGTCATTAAAATTAAATACCCTAGGTATTGTGTTCTGAGAACTTATACAATATCATAATCACACATAAAAACAGTAGATAGAATATACAATTGTTTTAGCTAGAAGGTTGCATATCTGCTGCCAGGGATCACACGTTTCAAAATATTATTAAAACAGAAACTAGGCATTTTTGCAAAACTTGCTAGAGGAACTTAATTTTTTACTTAATGCCCAGAGAGTTCGGATACTTATAAATTAAGAGTTCATATAAAGTACGTAAGCACTTGAGCCTTTACAGAACATTACAGAATGTACTTCTAGAATTAAATCATTACCAAAGAAGCTCAAAACTCTAACAACGATGGTCAAATAAAAAAAAAGATCAAAACATTTTCTTTCTCAAGTCCATTGGGTTGGATAAAGTTGACAAAGGAAATGTCTTTAATTATTTCAACTAAAAACATTGATAAGATCATCTATAGCAACAATCGATTAAATAGTCTCAACTGTAGTTAAGCTATTATTAAGTGTCAGGTACATACATTATATACAAATACATCGATTTACTTGTCAACAATATTTATGAACCGTGTTAAATCCACAAGTAAATAATCAAGTTCTTTGACGACTATAATTACTAATATCTTATAATATGAGCTACTATAATATTACATAATTTAATGACTAAATATGTATAAATTATCTGCCATAAGACGAAAATATAATTGTGAATTTTTTACCAAAATGAGTTCGAGAAACCAGTTTTTGTAATACCATTTTAAGTTTTAAATTAAATTACATACCCAAATATTGAATTTCGAGTTCTCCAAGATTACTTAATCAATTTGCGGACCATACTTTGCAGGTTTGTACGTCAACTGACACTGGTTTGTAAAGACACATTTAAGCGGAAAAAAATCAAAATTAATGATATCGGTGGCAGCTACTAGGGCACAGTTGAATACACTCTTTCATAGTTTCTACCTCAGTACGAACATTTCGTGACTTCCATAGCCATTTTTGTTTAAACTGTACACGGTACTGCAAAAGTACATATTCAGAAAATTCATTATATCTGCTTATAAACAAAAAATATGAACATTAAACCTTAAACTACAGTTGAAGGTGACAGTCGTTTCTTTTTACGGAAATTATAAAATATTCGTTTACTTAAAATATTCATTCAGTCAGTTTTTATTGCAACACCTTTTTACTATTGAGCACTGAAAAATGCTCTTTGGAACAAAAAATCTAACGCGGATAAATCTTATCATCAAAGGTTTATAAAAATAAATCATAATATAAGAAAACATTTTGATTTTATTTCTAACAACTCCAATCAGCGTACAATTCAGGAAAGCACCGGCTGTCCCATATCACACGACCTGGATAGTGCCTTGATTGACTTATCATTACAATCTCAGCAACGCAAGAAAACGAAACGATACCACAAAGCAACAATAACAAACCAACACCGCCTTTACCATCCATTGCTTCTTATCACCCAGATTTTGCATACGTCTCCTACAAAAAGAGGCAATGAATGACGAATATTTTTGAATCTCGTTTCGTGTTGTGGTTTTTTGGTGAGGTATTTCCGTCGAGTTTACGCGGGGGCGCCTGCCTCCGCCTCATCAGGCGATAGCATCTTCAGACAGCCAGTGTGACGTCGGACCTGATCTCCCGTCAATGTTTTGACGTGGGATTTAGTACCTAAGAACATGTAGGCATGCTTGTATGTGCTTGTTCTTTGTGTTGAAATTACTATAGCTTGTCACGGTTTTGTTTTGTTTTGCGAAGTGTTTTAAATATCTTTGATAAAGTGATAAAGTCGGAAGGATTCCTAACAATGAATTTTTTATTATGTATGAGTTGGAATTGATTGCAGGTTTAGAATTCACACTACATAAAAGTAAGAAGACAGAACGTTGAGTGAGACCTTGGACCAGCAAAGGAATATTAAATAAAAAAAAATGAAATCAAGTTCCATCATTTATTTCTATAATAAACAGTAAAAAACAAAACATTTATTTATTTGTTAACAATAAGCACGCAGCAAAGCATTTCCAAAAAATACTATATTATCAGATCTAATCATTTAACATAGTAGTAGTGCTAAATAATATTTATACCTAAAGTTCTTATGCTATAGAGTATAAGTAAGTATATTGAGTTAATTAGAAAAAAAAGCAGCCTTCACAATATAAATTTCAAACAAGAAAGCATCAGGCGTTTATCCAAAGTTTTGCACCCCTGTTCCAAAAACAATCCCAAAGAAATTGCATATCGATCTTAAAATTTTAATTACTCTAACAGTGAGTAGCAATCAGGCAGAGACCCTGTGACCCATTTTAAAAGTTTTATACGTACCGAGAAGGCAACGAGGGGAGTGATAAATGAACAACATCAATCAGAAGAATAAGTGTTGCAAATTTTCACCCGGCAGCGAGATATCGTGGCGCATGGTCGTCCAACTTGTTTTAAATGATAAAAATGATCGAGTGCGTCGTATTATCAGCTGGAAGACGTGTTGGGTGCTCTGCAATTTGGTCGAATGTGTACATTTGATTCTTGTTTTATCCTTTTTCTGTGTGTGTGGGTTTTGATTTTGTAACGGGGTATGCAATTTGGGAGCTTTCGAGGAATATATTTGAAGTACAGTTGTGATGTAAGCTCTGATATACTTCTGACTTGCAAGTTATTTGCAGATACTACCGCGACGCCCCATTCAATAACCCACCCTGAATGCTTTACTTTTGTACCATTAACCTACCGATAATAGTGAAGATGTCGCCGGTATCCCTTCGCGCCAGCTCCCCGAGGCGCGCGCCGGCTGCCGAGGCCAGCAGCAACAGCAGCAGCGTCGCGGACATGCTACCCCCCGCCGCCGCCATCCGCGCTGTCTGCCGCCACCCGCATCGCTAGCAACACCTGGGAAAAAGAAAAACAGTTAAACTTTGAAAATAGGGACGACCTTCATGGTCGAGTGGCGTACACACCGGGTTTCAAGGTGTCGTTTACTCCGACGTCCTGGGCTCGTAAACCTCTGTTAAGCTTCGACCTTCAATATATTTGCAGATATGTAATTTATTTTAGACATTTCTGAATCTTTTTTCAAGGACGAACACAAAAATTTGAGTGTATTTATAACTTAAAATGCTTTTAGTAACATCAAATTAATCTGATTTATTTATACAGGGCGGCCGAAGTTAACTCAAAGCGAAAAGTAATTTGGAATTCGATACAGTGCCTTCCGATCCAGTTCGTACATTTCAGAAAGTTTTAAGTGAAACGTTCATTCTAAAGTGGATCGAAGATCCGAGCTGACGGCAGAGCGATTGTTTCAGAGGGATACTTCTTTAAGTAGATAAAATTGTATTTGGTAAGGACAGGCTTTGGTGGGAATTTAAAGTGCATTAGGTGCGGTATAAATTATTTTAAGATAAATTAATAATGCAATACATGACCATTTTGCATATGGGGTCTTATGCCCATGTATCATAAAAGTAAAAACATTTTAATTTGTGGTAAGCACTACCACAAATAAGTGTTTAAGTAGTTGATACAGATTTAACTAAAGTCTTTCGTATACATAGTAAGAAATTAGGTGAGGGTTTGGAAGTGTAACTACTTTTTTCTTGATTCTTGAAAACTTAAAAAGCCACCAAAGTTACAGAGTCTTAACTACAAATAGGTTTAGAATCTGGGGAAGCAGTCAAAGGCTGGGCTCAGGTTAACTGCGGATGACCTCACACCAACACATAAGTGAGACCAGCAATTTGAAATCTTCAAAAGGTAGTAGGTGCTACCAACCCTTTCTAAAATTCTAATGAAACCTCAAGATAAGACGAATTAAGTTCGATACCCTTTCCATGTCCACAAGGGAACGATAGATGTCGCCATCAATTTATGTTATCGCCGACGAGTGACGACCGGCTACCGTACACACTTTGACGCTGGACTTCCGCGGATATGCATAGAGCTGTGACTACCTGTTATTTAAATATAAAAATTAATATCGATACCGAAATCAAAGAAAGTGAAGAAGAGATTTCGAATAAATAGCCAAGTTATAAGTAACCCTCCTTCCATAGCAAGTTCGTAAAGTATTGCTTAATTATTTTGGTGGTCTTGTTTACCAATTCACACTATGCTCATTGTTATTTAAATCTTAACAATCGTTTTATATCTACCTTTCAGAAACTCCTATCAATAAGTCCTTTAACTATATCAATATATTCAGAAATAATCTCGTGTTATCTCATTATTTCAAATATGGTATTTTCTGATAAATTATACTTAAAAATTATATGTTCGTTTACGTTTTTACATCTCTTTACATTTCATCATCTAACTTGGGTAGTCTTAGATCGGGGACAGTTTTAGGTAACTATTAAAAAATAACCCTGTCGTACGCTATTAATCAATGTTCGATAAGCCAGTTCAAAATAGGCGGCCTGTGTTGTAAGGTAATTTATTTTATAAGTCCGAATGCGATTGAAAGACTAACTGAACCAGTATAGATAGACCCTTGCCATATACTGAAGCATCTCCTAAAGCTTCTTTCTTTTGTTTTGCTCGGAGAGGAAGGTGAGGTCTTAGTGCTTGGTCGTTTTATATTAGCGATGGCTGATAGTGGCCGTTGTATTGACAACGTCCCATGGACAATGGGCAATACATTTATCGGGGCATCGCGTAATATTCCTTGCCCGATTGAATAAAGGCATAGGATCTGTAGCTAGAAATAGGTAAGTATTGATTTGTTGATTACTTGTCACAATTCTACGAAATTTACCAAACATAATAGAGGTATGACAATTTTTTTTGGTCAAAATTTTATCCATAAGGTTTTTTTTTTATCAAAGACTAGCTCAGGCCTGAAAAATACGATGTAGGTGCAAATATATTTAAAATAAATTTTAAAGACGCCTACGCCTACCTACTAAGCTTACAGCAAATATTATAGAGCATCCTTAAAAAATGTATGTTCTAATTTAGGTTTATACAACCATAACATTATAGTCTGCTACTACATTCACAACCACTAAATAAACTATTCCTATATTATCCAAGTTATTACCAGTTTAAGTTACACCACGCCACCTATTGTTACTAAGGGAGAAGTAAATAGCGAGGTACCTTACCATGAGGTACACGTTACCACCATCGTTTTACCTGCTGATCGATACAGAACGCCATCTGTTATCGAATAGCTTGTACTAAGTATATACTATATAGTTTGTAGTATTTGTAGTTTATGTATGATATGAAATATTAGTACTATGAAACTATAAATTGATATTTTCAGATTATAATTAATAATGTGTGGTAATTTTTTTCTGCTTAAAGATGTGTTTGTTTGAAAACCTATTTCTAGTAAAATTTGTATCTATATTTTAGGTTTCTTCCTAAGCTGAAAAACAATAAATGAGATTCCTGCATTTACTAAAACCTTTTGTATTAGTAACTAGGTGCCTAATCGTTCTTTCACTTCTTTAATTTAGACCCCAAATCAATAGAAACTTAAATAACTTTTTATGCTCATGATCACGACTGTATAGTTAGGTATCCGTTTTATCTTATTCATTTTATCAGCAGTTTACCGTTATTAAGATTAAATTAATCATAAATTAAGTTCTTTCATAAATATTATTAAAATTATAGACTTATTAGGTTTAATGAACCTAAACTTTAATAATTCGGAACATTCAATGTTTTTATCAAGCATTCACGAAATCCTAGTCATCGACAATTTAAGGTTGGCAGGTAGGTACATAGTATATTTTATTTATATATTTATATTTTATTTAAGAGCCTACTTTTATCTAAGGCTTTGTGATCCTAAATTCTAATATTCATCGCTTATTAATATTTATACATTTGCGTATATAGGTATAAAATAAAAAGCTTTAATAAATATTAGGAATTAATTATAATTATACGAAACAATGGATTTGGTCTGTGTTAATTTACAGAACTTCAATTTTACTTAAATAACTGAAAGAATATTCTCAGTCATTATTTATTCTTGACATTAATAAGTAAATTGGTTTTAATATTTTTGTGTAAAAACACCTCTGAATTCGTTATGTGTTAATAATCAAAAACTGCTTTAATACTGGTTATTTAGTATTTTAACTATGCCAGTATACAGAGTTTGTTCATTATTATTTAATTTAGAACTGAAAATTTGTTCTAGAATTTATATCTTCAAATTATGTTAATCAAAAAACAAATGATAAACGAATAAAGCTATGTACAGCAGATATTAACTTTAGGAACAATTTGACCTTCGAATGTCATGAAAACCTAACTAGTTTATTGTTTATTATAGATATTACTAAATATTTAAATCTCACAATAATAAGTAGGAATAAATAAAGGTTAATAAATGAACCAGTTTTATTTGACGAGTATTTTAATTTTATTTTATTCTATGTTTGAATATCTTGCGGCTTGTTCTTTGGGCTGGTTGAACCTAAAACAGAAATACTTTACACACCACACATAGAAGAAAAAATACTGAAATATTGCTATAACATAAACAAGTTACTCTTCTATAGTAAAAACAACTTGAATAATTCAAATTACAGGTTTGAAAGCTCATTCATGAAGTGTATTGTACTAAATTGTAACCTTATCAAATTTATTTATATTTCATGTAATATTTTGTTTTTACTTCAAGATTAATAAACAGTTTTCATTAAATTACACAACATTAAATCCTATTTGATTAATTCCCAACGTATTGTAGTATTACTAATGCCTCGGTATATGATTTTTATATAACCTATCCTTACTAATGCGTATCCCCATAAAACATTCATAAAATCCAATAACAAATCCCCACTATTTCATAAAATAAATCTCAAATAGTCATACGAGCAATAACAAAGTGTCACTAAAGGTATGAATCCATGATTCATGCAGTAAAGCCTTTACTGCGGCAATCCGGACGCAATAACCCTTAATACTGCATTGGAAACAAAGTAACTTTATAGCGTATAAAGTGTTCACGATAGTGGATTGGTGACAGTTATGTATTCTGATGTCGAATAATACATGTGCTGGGTTTATGAAGACAGTATTGCTAGTTTAATTGTAGCTTCCATTGTCTGTTATGGAGAAAGTGATTCTAAAAAGAGTCAAAATCCTGCAGTTTTAGTAGTCAGGTAGTAAGGTGATAGAATAATGAGTGTAATTAATATTATACAGTTACTGATACAGAAAAATTTTAAGGTTGACTTTGCTTTGTTCAGTGTATTTATTTTTTAATTTATGTTATTACATTTCCATATAATAATATTATTCCATATATGTATAGATAGCTCTCATTTAAATATTAGTTACTTAGCATTTTCGAAATAGTTTGATGATTGAGTTTGAAAGATATGAGCACTATTGGATGATATTTAGCTTGTGTCATGTGAATTTGTTATTTTATCTGAGCACCACCATTATATTCATTGAAAAAGTTAAAATACAGACATTACGCATAATTAAACAGTACAAATAAATACATCTTCGTCTTGCTTCTCTTCAGAAACTCGGACATCTTCTGTCTTCGAAGCGCAGAACCTATAGTAGCGAGGTCTTCCAGCCGTGAGATACCTGTAGAGACGAGCTTCTGATGTGAACTAAACTACAAAAGCCCGGATCTACAGGGTAGATCACGAATGTGCCATAATAATCTTCAATTTTCGAGTTTCAGCAGAAAAGTTTCGAGTTTTCGAAGTAAAGTTTCGAGTTTCGACCAAAGTTTTCGACTGCAGCTGTTCTCGATGTCCCGGGAATACGATCTGAAACTTTAAAACATTTTTCTCATTATATTCTTTTCTTGTCTTCGGTGATTCAAAGTTTTTATAAATAGGGGTCTGTTCTTGAATAGTAAAAGTTTTTTTCTGAAACATTTTTGTGAACCTATGTTTTAAGGGCTTTTATTTTGAATCTCAAAAGTCATTTGATGTCACAATTACAGAATGTCAAAGATTCCTAACTTGTCGACTTATATTATACGAAAAACTCTATCATAAATCCACAAACTATACAAAATTTATTAAGCCCCCAACATTGTGGAACATTACTTAATAAAGCGAGTAGCTATATGAATATAAAATATGTATGAAGCAATATTGCTCGACACCAAAATTTTAATATGTGTTAAGACCCATACGTCGCGTTAAACACGAGCCTTCATGATACGGACTAAACGTGTAATTAACATGACAGCTGCCAGCATCCGTTTAATATGGAAATCTCGTTACTTGTGACACACGTAATCTATCATTTATTACCTCGAAAATGTATGAGGTACGCGCGGTATGGCGGTCGCAAAGCTATTCTCATTACGGTTAGTGTTTGCGAATATTTACGATTGTTGGGTTATGTTGCTGATATGGACAGTTTATGGCTAAAATTGAGTTGGAAATTCTTGATTAGTATGTAGTCTGTTATTTACCTAATAAGCAGAACTATTACTTTCTAACTCAAGATATTAGAACCAGAACTCGGAAATCTGTTGAAAATCAAATACAAGTATTAGTTCCACTGAAAAATAGGAAGTAAAAAAAGCCCTTTCCTCTCAAAACGAATATTAAATTATCAACCCAAAAACATCCAAATACTTTTCCTCGAAAACATTTTCACTAAAAGGAAACTCAGCGCGTTTCGGAATTCAATTTACACGCAACAATACAACACTTTTACCCTAATCTGATAGCATGACGAGGGATCACAAATCGGAGGAATCAGCATCGAAACCTCGCGGGATTCGCCGCAAAAAAATATCTCATCGTTTCCGCAAATCATTGTGACCATTGTATAGTCGATAATGTAGTTGAGGAAAGCGGGGCTTAACAAAAAGGTTCACTTAATTGCACGGGGGAAGAACGCTGAAAGGCGAGCGTCCTTTGTTTCCCGCGAGGCCTTTGTACGAACTCACCCGATCGTCTGACTCATCAATTTCCTCAGATTGACGCAGACCCTTTGAGACTAAGATTGCTGTAACGTGGATAGACGTACGACACGTTCGTAAACTTGATGAGATGTCAGATTTACGAGCGAGTCTTGTTCCACTACTAATTAATTAAATGAAAAGCGAGATTTCCAAAATAGAACAAGAAATTGCATTCATATAAAAATAAATGATATACTTAACTAAAACTATGTATGCTAAATAGCAACCATTCTGTATACATTGAAGGTATTATATAATTAGAAAATGAATATATACTACCATCTTATTTGAAACATAAATCTAATCTAAATCAAAAACGAAATAGGATTAAGTACCTACGCATATTGCAAAGATTGACAAGTTAATGATACGGAGCACTTAATACCATATAAATGAACCATTATACGAACTAAGCAGGCAAACTCGACACTCGAACTATCAACTATCGTTCCTAACGACTGGCATCGACTAAGCCTTAATTGAGGCTCATTTATAAATCTAACTGGAAGCCCGTATAGGTGCCGCTTACGTAAATATCTACAAGCAATTAGCTCAAATAGAACTAACGTATTACAAAAGGGGGATTGAGCAGAAATCCCCCGAAGGTTGTCTGCCCCCTAACCTCCCCCAGTCTGTGTCCTACCATCATTAATCTTGTGCGCGAGCAAACAGTCCTCCAGAGCAACTTTAGAGCTGTACCGTGTCGATAATGTAAGTAAACTATCGCAGATATGAGCGATAACTGCCTTGAGGCCGTCCCTACCCGACGACGGTGCTTAATTAATTGGATTTTAGATACAGCCGAGAAATTCGCCTTGAACAGAATTTAACGGCAATTAATTTTGATTTGTCTAATAAAGCTTTGTAATAAAACATTTATTAATTTTGCTATTTACGCGTGAATTATCACTAGATGATTTATAAAAATATTTTTTCATTAAGTTTTCTCTCGTTCTCACTAAAATCTGCTTACAATTGAAAATGATCGGTCTACTTAATTCCCAACTCCAAAAGTATACCTATTACTAACGGATTTTTCATTTGTGCTGATTTCGTGAAATTGTTCGGCGGAAAGATTTCGTTTCAGATTCATATCGGAGGCACTGAAAATGGTTTCTTTTATCTGCAGACCGGGGTGCCCTCAAATATTTTATGTGGGTATACGGGTCTGTGCCATTAACTAATAAAAAGGGTCTGGATCTTCGATCACTGATAAAATTGTTCCTTAAGTATCACCCATTATCCTGAAAAGAGTATGCAACACCTACATGATATATGAACTTCTTTTTTGTCTTTAAATAAATACGTGACTATTGACAAAAAAAAAACAATGTTCCAAGTTAAAAATTTCAAGCAAAGGACTACCAAAATCGGAAATCATCCCAAAAAATTGCTACGTAATGAAAAATACACCTTAAAATGTAGAGACGTACCTATTGTTTGCCCCTCGGTTTTTCTCATATCAGCGTGTTTTTCCCTCGCGCACGGGTTCTGAAACATTCAATACCAAATGTTACATTTCAATATGCTGACTGAAACAAACGTTTCTTTTAGTTCACCCTTCTGACGTGTTTTATTTGAAAACAATATGTCTCCGTATGTCTTTGAGCACATAATTTTTTATCTAGGTTTTTTTGTTTGGAATTGTTTTTGTTGGGTGTTGCAAAATGCATGGGTTTATAAAAATAATATGTTTAAGTAAATGGAGCTCAGAGAAATCCTCTAAGTTCAAAATATTACTACGTTAAATGGTTTTAAAATAGATGTAGAAAAATTGCTAGATTGATACAATTATTTGATCATATATTTTTTTTTATTTATCACTGCTAGATACGAAGAACTATTTAATCACGTATAACCTACAACTACAGTTAATTCGTAGCAAAATTTTACTGATATATTAAGTACAAATACCCTCAACCAGCATTTACTACTCCGAATACCATGTTCGCGAAAAGTTATTTCAACAAGAGCGTCCTACCGTTAATATTGATTTTAGACCCCCTCCTGAACCTCAGCTTCGACCACTTAACGAGATGTATCCGTTGTGTAATGTTCCTATCCCAACTCCCTGTATACCACCCATAAACTGTTAGAATTGCATTCCAATTTACCCTTAAAAGCAAGTACCATAAAGTGCAAAATTCGATACGCGCATTGCGCCAAAATGCGTTAGCCCGTAAATATTCGAACTGATACAGCCATAAAAGCGGATAGTCCAATATCGTAGCGAAGTGCAGTTACGAAAATATACTGGAATCGTGTTGAAATGCCGTGGCCTTTTTTAATTTAAAACTACCGAGTAAAATGTAAAATCCTTTTTACTCGTGTTGGTACTGGCAACGCGTTTTACATTAACGCAAAAAACTAAGTAATTAAAATTTGCGCTGCTAACTGTAGCTATAAAAGTTTCGTATAATACGAAAATGTGAAAAATGTTTTAGTACGAACATAAAACTGCACTTAAAGTTTGCTCAGAAGCGTTAATAGGTGGTAAGTAGGTGTTCCATTATGAAAACCTACTATTTAAAGTCAGGAAATTCCCTACCATAAACGGCCGCGGAAAGTTTAAAATAGATCTAGGTAAAATAATGAAAGTGTAAAACATAATTGGCAACATAACTTTTATCCAACGACATAATTATAATCACAAATTAAATTAGTTAATCCATTACGTCAGCGAGTGTGACCCACAATATCCGCGTACATTAAACTTGATCCCATTAAACAAAAACTTTGCTCTTAATATTTTAGCTAACGACTTAACTTTGGACATACGCCCTTTTGAGGTTACCATTTAAATTTGTCGAGTAATGTCAACATTAAAGTTTATAGTTCACATTTGAAAGTAGGTGTAAAAATAAAATAGAGCACAACCCTAGTACCTCTTAGTTACCGCCACATAAACTATTGTGAACTGACGCACATAAGCGACGAGAAGATGGCGGTCGGAATAGGGTTGTCACGTTTTGAAACTTCATTCACTATAAAAGTTTTAGAAAGGTTTTCACTAAGTAAAGGGTCTGCGAATTCTTTTGATTAAATTTGTTTATGTAGACGACCTCGACCCGGCTTGAGACGTGCGCGGTTTTGGGTTGAGCCTTATTACTATCCAATGTCGAGAGTAATGTTCTCGACTAAATTAAATTGAATCACATAACTGGAAATGGATGAATAATCTTTTGGAATCCACCCTTCCATTAACATACCTATATATAATAGGTAGGTAAAGAGATATAGATGTACTGACTATCTAAATGTCTGTCTACAATGTAACTAACCCCTCTCAATTGCTACATGGTGTACGCTGCCAAAATTATCAACAAAGCCAAACTGTACCCTGATTAACCGGCGCTTAAATCAAAGAAGCGAGGGTTGGGCTTGGCCGCGCGCCAGCCGACCGCCACAGATTTATATTGCAAACATATTTCCATAGCAGCGATCGATACGCCTATCCCGCCTATCATATGGGAGTATGGAGCCAAGTCGGGTTTTGTTCGCCAGATGAATATTTTACTGGCATTCCGGGCTGTGAAAATGTCTGGCATAAAATACAGCGTGCACTATTTGTTCATTTACAAGCGTGAATTTAAAATACTGGGTTTGGCGTGCTTTATCGAGTGAATTGTTCTAGAACGTTCATCTATTGTGTGTGGAAGAATTATTAGATATTCTGATGAAAAATACATAAATTGTGCTTTTAGGATGAATCAGCTTAATTTTCAGAGATAGTTGAGAATAGATAATCACCTGAATTAATATAATTTGGCACCAGCCCCTCTAATAGTTATTCGATCATTATTGACTAATGAATATGATAATTACCATCCGGAATAATTACCTATTAAATTTTGACTCTCAATAAATAGGACTTAATTAATTTGTTGGGAAAGATCCTTATTATTTTTGATTGTATTTGGACTTCATTCTAGCAATAAATTTGACAACATTGACGATCTCATCAATTTAATAAGTAAAATAAATAAATTGAAGGAAGATGAAATGTGATGCTCGTAAAAAAGATGTTGTCACTATTAAAAAGGTTTAATCAATTTGATTTGGACCATTTTGCTGATATTCAATAACGATCTGTCTGGCCGTCAAATGAGACTGAGTGTTATTGCGTTGAGCCATTAATAAAGTGTTTGGCTATCGACAAGATTATTGGTACAAAACCAGCAAAATTACATTAAAGCTTATATTTATCATATGATACAAGTAACTAAAAAAACTTAACCACAGAGCATCTGTAACGTAACAAAATAATTACAAGTCTACAAAAGAATATGCAAATTTAAATTATTCGTATCGATAAGGTTATGAATTTAAACTAGAAAAGTTTCCACATTTCAGAACGTCGAAACAAAAAGGAAACAAATAGAAACACTTTTAAAACCTGAAGTTATTTTACCGATAAGCACTGGGAATTACAACCAACACCGAACGCTTAAACATCGCGATTCCGTTTTTTACGAAACGAAGAGCAAAATTCAATCCGAGAAAAAAAACATTCTGTAGAAGTTTCGAGATTGTTTTTCTTTAAGCACAAACAAAGGGAGACGCTACCAAGGAAATTAAACGCGGCTTCAAATAAAACAAAATAAAAGTCCAGCGGAGCGGCAGACTTTTTGTCAGATAAGACCGCTCGAAAGTCAGAACTTAGGGGTTTTTGATTGCAAAACTAATTGGAAGCAATTACATTGTTTTTTACTTTTATTGTCTTTAACAAAATACGAAATAGGTTATGTATACTTTAATTGCTTGTACGTGAGGGTAAGGAATTGAATACTTTGAGGACGAAAAAGTGAATACAGAATAAAGAGACGTTGGTCTGCAGTAGCACAAAAATGGATGGGACTTAAACATACATAAGAAAATACAAGTAGAAGTTAGATATACTATAACATTCTATATAAAGACTTATATGTATACTGTTTATTAGTTTAATCCTGTACCTATTCTAATACATATTGAACAATCTGTCAGTATCCAGTTTTGCCAGATGCGACTGAATTTCAGACAAATGTCGACTGTTTGTAACGCATGTCAAAGGAATTAGTACGACAACTGGGACTGACAGCTTAGCCTGGCTAATCTCGGAGGTATTAACGTCTAAATCAAATTATAAAAGCTGAACAATTCAGGACTTAAACAGGTCACACGTGTAGCAACATTGCTGGCTGTATAGAAAGAGAAAAAACAAAAAACAACTGCGAAACTTCCACTGTCTCATTGCTTGGATATAAAACAAAAGTTTACCAACACAATTACTCCGAGCAAGAACAAACGTTATCCGTTGCATTAAGTTAATACACAATATTATTCGCAGTTAAGCCCGAACAAAGCGGGTACATAACTCACGCTTAACTTGCAACTATCTTGGTACCACGAGACAATTGTTGGAACCAGACTTAATTTAGTTCTCTGCAGTGGCTTTATCTGCATAACGGAAGTACTCCAGTTAAGCTGGTACATTTGTGCTGTCACAAACTTAGTCGTGTGTACAGGCCTAAAGTATTACCTGTGTGTTTAGTACTCGGACTAACGCCTGTTAATTTAACTGGTAATAGCTAGACAAATACAACGTAGAGTTTGTTAACAAAACGTTGCAACCGGTTACAGTATTGTGTTAACTCTACTGTTTTATGCATCATTCCTGGTTAATATTGTCTTTGTCATTGCTCTTATGCCAAAAAGTAATTATAAGACATGCTAACGTTCTACAATGTTCTAATGCTGACATAAAGAAACGAGAATTAATTTACTTATCATAATAAATTATCAAAACAAAGCTAGCGACAGAAAACGATTATAACCACATAATATATAATTTTCCAGACCAATATCTGCTAGGTATATAAGCGATGGCGACTCATAACTAACAAACGAGATTACATTTCCATTGCCAGCGAACGCAAGTACAAAGTGTTGGCAACCCTGCCTTGTGCCCTGTTCACATTACCCCAGTAGTGTTCTAGTCCAGTGATCGGAATAGTACTGGACTGGAGCATCGATTATCCAAATAAGAATAATATATTTGCAATTATCTTACTTATTGTTAGTTCTCAATTCAGCTATTTATAACGGAGAAATGAAGTATATTTAGATATAGATCAATGAAATTGTAGTTAATTGGTAACTAAATCTATACTCAAAAAGACGAACAAAGAAATTCAATTCTAGTGCATACAGAAAACCATATATGGACTAGACATCGAACTTCAGTTATCATTCAAGTGTCAAATCGAATTATTCAAGTTCACCCTTATTAATAAAAATGTCGATATGGATTAGCCACGGATTAATAGATTCTAAATTCAAATTTTCTATAGAAAAATTGAAATTAGAATCTGCTAATCCGTTGCTAATCTACATCAAGATATTTATTAATAAGGTCCGTTGTGATTTAGCACTAGCTTTGATCACTTTACTGGAATGCTACTGGAATAGTGTAAACGAGGCTTTACCCTAAGAGCGCTGTTATTTCAAATTGCATTTGCATAACGCACGCTCCTTTGTGCGGCGCGAACGAATTGGAATGCATTAAATATATAGAGCCAGTGGAAACTTGCTCTTTGTTTTATTTAGTTGCGCTGTTGTTTGTGAATACTAAATTAGTTTTGTAATAAATTCTAGTGGATCTGCTTGCTTCTATTTATTGTTGGATGAAAGCGGGATTAATTTTATTTGTTAGAGAAAATCTTGGATTGTCTTCGTCTGAACTATTTTTGAACAAAAAGCATTTTAGATGCACATAACAAATACATATAATTATTTCTTTGTATGTAAATGATCGTATCATGTAGTTTTGTTAAAACCAACGCACAAGTATTCTATAAAAAAAAGTTTTAAAAGGATCATAACTTGATTTAGACATCTTACCTAAATTCTGCTTAAAACGTAGCCAGAAAGTTTAATCATGAAAATAAATAGGGAATAAGAAAATATTTCACATTAGCAGTCGAGTTGTGAAACTCGTTATTCATATTTATGCAAGTTTCTGAGCGCCGGCAAAATTAATGCGAGGCGGCAACCATGTTTACTTGAAATAATACAGCAAAAGTAAAATACTGCGAATTTCATATTTTCATTTCATTTTCTTAGCATTTGTAAGGAAACTCGTTGAAGAAATCGTAGCTCAGTTTGACGCAGCGTGATAAATTGCCGACAATCTACAACGACAGCAGTAAAAGATAGTAGAAACGTGTAGACTCTGTAGATGTTCTTATCTTTTGCTGAAAGAACCTTTTTCAACATCTGCTATTTAAAAACAAAAAAAAGATTTTGTCAATATAAAATCCTCTTCTTTTACTATAGTGCTTTAAACTACCTATAATAGTCACCAAGTTTTAGTAACCCTTTAACCCTAACTATTACAGACATTTCAAATACCCTACTATTTTGCGACCTGCGCATGTAAAAATACCGGAAAAAAGAAACGGTCTGAACTCCTCAGTCCTCATAGTTTAACCATTTTTATCTACGGTTCTACCAAAGCCGAGCCTATAGAATGAAAAATTCAGAATCCACCTCCTCTACTGCACCCCAGAGTCTACCTACGACACATGCTACCGAAAAAAAACTGAATAAAATACGAACCTGACTAACACTGGTATTCAAAACAAGTGAAAAGGGCCACTGCAAAGGTACGAAACTCTTCAGTGTTAATTTAAGGGCTGTTAGCTAATTTGCATGTTAATCTTGACTAAAACAAAAGATTTTTAGGGAAGGTAAAAAGCGGACCTTGGGACCCGCTTAGGCTTAAGTAATATTTAAATTACTCCCGGCTTTTCATGCGAATTTGTTAATACAGATGGTTTATTTTAGCGTTGTGTATCTTTTTTAACTTTCGTAAATTAATGTTTAGTTAAATTAAATTGGATTATAAATTAATCTCAAATTAATCGAGCAAAGAAAGATTTAACTTTAAACTTCCAATGACCCCTGATAAATAACCGATGATAATAAAATGAAACCTTATGAAAAATGGTTTTGTTAAAAGCAAAAAGCTTAATAAGAAGTTAGGAACACAAACAAATTATAAGTCTGCAGAATCTGAATGCCGCCGGCAGAAGTCTATATGCCATTAAAAAAGGGCATTAGCAGGCTAGTGTAGGTGGTTTACTGCATTTTAATTGTGCCCGCGCGAATCAAATGGCAAAATGGCCGCCACCGAATGGCTGGAGCAGGGGGATGGGGGGAGGGATCGTAATTTCGCGCCCGGGGCGACATCTATAATTCCGGCGAGCTATCATAAATTAGCATACGTATTAGATTGCGAGCCACGGGCGAGGACAAATTCCGTGCACGATTGTACATAGACACAAATCCGAAAGATCTGGTAAATTAGAGCGCTGTAAAGTACGCTCGATTTATATTTTCGTTTAGCTATAAGGATTGTCCAATTTTTGTAATGAAATATAAAAGAGGATGTTGTCTTGAAAATAAATAAAGTTAAATATCACTAATAAGTATAGACATAATCATATACCCGATTGTGTCCATATCATATGTCGATAATCAGTTTTTTCACATCTGAATGATGAAATCTTAATCAGAATATTCTTTAGCACGTGTTAGCTACATTAATGATATTAAATAATTGGTTCTTTAGTGTAAGGCAAGGAGATGATGAGTGTAAGAAAGATTATACAAATTAACATAAGTACAAAATAAGTTTAGCTCATTTCATATTAATTAGCAATTTAATTAACAGTTACTAGCCACACCCGTTACCATCAAAGAGTTAATTGAAACTCGTCTAAACCACAGACGCTTTAATGAGAAAAGTTTCAGTTAGAATAATCTGAAGATATAAGATAGGACTTCGACTGTGATAGACGTATTTAGACGATTTTATTATTCAAAGTCGACAGGTCAAACAAAAGAAGACATAAAAACTTGCCTTTACGGCGTCTGGGAATCTCATGACGGCAATTCATGCTAGTTTAATGGAAGTCAGGCGAGCAAATGATAAAATTAATATTTAAATTCAGTAATATAAAAGAGAATTCATTTAGACGTTCTTAGATTAAAATAAAAGTCTGGAAATATCTCGAATGGGATGAAGGGCAAGATAAAATGAATTTACGCTGGTCCGGTAATAAAAATTCCGTTTCTAAGACTTGTTGAGCATACTCATTAGTTATTCATTTCATTTTCTTAGTTATGACTGTAATTTTATACGTCTTGTATTTTACGTCAGTGAAGTGATAAAATTTTAGTATAATAATAAAGATAGCACCATGTGAACTACGTAAAGTGCGCAGCTGATCTCTTGGTCGGAAAATGAGCTCGTATAAATGATACTAAAATTCGTGAAGGAAATCAAACCTTGGCAATAAAAGGTTGGGAAAAGATTAAAGATACTCCGTTAGAGACGATGTTTTCCATTACAGCGTATTTCGTCATTCAGCTAAAATTTCACGAAGAGTCTTTCAAAAACTCTTCAAAAATAATTGTTACGATTGAATATGTCGTCAATCATTGAACTAATTGGTACGCGAGTAATAAGGAAAAGCTCCCAGAACCTCGATGCATCAACACACACGGTCGGGTTACAACAATTCCTGCCTACAACCGCTAAGCTCCACCAAGAGACACATAAAACCTTGTTAGTATTGTAAATTTCCTTCATTCTTCTCCACAAACAAAAGGGATCTTATAAACGGCTGAGGGTATACCAAATTATTTCGGCCATATTGCCGGCCACCGGAGGATTAAGTGCTGGCCTGGAACATTACCGTACGATAGGACACAGCGGTATTTTGGTAATAAAGTAAGGAAATAATTCGGTGTTAGTGGAATTGAGGTTTTGTGGTGGTTAGCCGTTGGTACTCATACAAAATTAAGTTGGTTTTCCGAGGCAGAATATGTGTCGATAATACTGAGTAACGAGTATAGCTCTTTACTTTTATTATTTAGAACATATTGTACGGTCCGTTCAAAAATAATTATAATAATCTAACCTAACGTTGAAACGTTCTGGAAGGTCTACCTTATTAAAATCAAAGTTGGAATTTAGTTCTATTAAACCTCTAATGAATTTTACATAGGCAAGTAGGTATACTTATATATATATCTTAAAAACTTTGTCATCCGTCGGAAAATCTTTTGTTTTCAAAACTATTTTATGTGAGCCTGTATTTTTCCTTCTTTCTGATACAGATCACATTTTAGTGCAAAACGAATGGCATCGTTACCCGGTGTTACAAGCTCATCTGAACTGTGTGTAATCTCGAAAGTGTGTATTAATCTCAGCCACTTCCCGCCCGGGTTTAATGAATGGTTGAGAAATGGTGCTAAAAACCGCCTCTTTGTATCCCGGAAAACTATTTATTTTGTTGTTTGCTTTATATGTTACTGTTGTACCGTTAATATTGTATAGTGGACTATTATGGTAAAGGAAAAACGTATTGTATGTGGGAAGCTAACTAAACGTATGACAATGCATACAATTTTAGGCCGATTGCTTAATTCTCTCCATGATTTGTTATTGCTCGTTAAAATTATTTTTATTATTTATATACCGTCCGAATGTCACTGAAAACGTATTGTATGTCACTAAACGCGACATGTAAGAGAGAAATTAATATTTAATTTACTCTAACATGTACTCGTACCGTCCTATCATGTATAACCAATAGATAAAGCTACCAGAATATCAGGCATGTTTCCGAAGAAAAACTCCTAAGCCGCGAAAAAACTTTTGACAGCTTATATCATTAACGATCGAAGCGTTCAAATGTTGCCGACATGACGATACGAAAACGATTAGGTTCCCCTTCCCCCTACCTCGATAGGTACCAAAGGACCCGTCCTTCTACTCTAAATTAGCATTAAAATTATTTCTACAAAAAACCTAATTAAATACCCTACAGGGAAAATAATTCTCACCTAAAGTCACGAGTATAATACTCGGTTTACAAAGCCGGGCGTCACAAAATCCTTATTTGCTTTTGTTATTACATTCTGCTCCGCCTTCATAAATATAGCTCTCTTGGGGCCGTTTGCTACAGTTGCTATGATATGAAAACGGTGAAATACCTATTTACGCTTTCCTTATATTTTTGGTGCTTGGATACGGGTATAATGTTCGCAATTACGGATCGGATAATAACGAACCGGAAAGCTTTGGTACTGTTTATCTAACTCTGTTTTCAGTAAAATGATTCTGAATAAATAAGGTGCTTAAAGCGGGCTGCGCGTCTGTCTACACCTAGGGGAGAAAAATCGATGCGATTGAGTGTCGTTGTCCTAAGCATGGAGCCGTACTAGTATACCGATGATATTTTCGCGACTTTGAGGTCCTATGAACGTTTTTAAGCGGTTTGGATTTCTGTGACCGTACTTGTACTTTGTGACAAGTGGACGAAGACTTTTATTTGTAAATATTTATTTCTTTTCAAATCTTTAGTTTGTAATCGTTTAATAACTTTTTCATGTGACTGGCAGTTTTTTTTTATTATTTCAGTCATCAGTTATATTATCAACTTTATTTAGGAAGTACGTAGTGACGATTTATTAACCAAGTGATGTCATATTCATAACGTGTTAAGTTGGAAAAATCAATACGTCAATCCGTAGCCTCGAGCTAAGCTCAGACGTAGTCAATGTTAAGCGTCGCGTCGCAACGGACATGTACATAAAATATTATTCTTATATTTGAACAAAAAAAGGGAAGAAATAACTTAAAAAAGCTTTAAGATGCTTTTACAAAGAATGTTTAAAAAAAGACATTTAACAACTTACAGGATCAAATAATAAAGACGTAGGCCTACATAGGCGAATATTTGAATTTAAAAAAGAAGATGGATATAAACTTAAATAAAATAAATATATAAATACATAAATCATATTTGGACAAAACGAAATTCAACTCAAAATTATTATAACTATACATTACCTGGCACAGAAGACCGCCACACGCGCCACCCGCGATCTGTAAAAACAAAACGATAAGTTCACAACAACCACACTAACTAAAAGGTCTGAAGTTGGTAAAACAAAAAAAGGTAGCGATAAACGCCAGTTAGAATCCAAGTCAAAACAAAATAGAAACAACAAGTCAACAACACTTGTACGCGTCACGACTCACGACTCATGCGAGGGAAAAAGGTGAGGGTTCCAAATCGCATTAAGAGAGCGTTTGACGCAATCAAATTATACGAAACCTACGCCTCTCAAACGTACCGCGTAAAATACACAGAAAATAATCACAAATACGTACCTTTTATTTATCGAAGCCTTGTTCAACATTTTCTAAAATATTAAATTTTAAATTCTAAACTGAATGTAACAGTGAAGTGTCGTTATCGGCAGGAGCTCAGTTGCGTCTAACTTTGCGGCGAGCCGCGCCCCTACACGCTACTTGTACTGAATCTCTACCCCTATTCCGGGCTTCGGGAGGCGACCACGCCTATGCGCTTTAAGTCTTAATCGAACCAATGACGCGCAATCAGTATTAGACTTTAACCTTTACAGAATAAGGTTGAAATTTGAACACAGCGTTGTTGATATAAGACCGTTTGGAGTCTGCGGACTGCATTTGGGTACCCGGGGATGCTGCGCAAAATAGGAACACGAAATATGAACGAGACTGCGAGGCGCTGGCGGGTGAGGAGGGGTGCGAACAGACAGGGGATATTTGAATAGACCTCGCCAGCTCTTTCGCACGGCGGGGGTGCGGGGCGCGAGGGGGACAGAGCACCGCTGTTGTGTCGGAACCACGCTCCGTGGTACAAATCGCCAATGTACAGTAAGCAACGAATGTGCACTTTGCCAAGCCCTTGCTGTAGCGAGGGAAAAAACAAAGAGATACGGTAATTGAATTCTCTCTCATTACATTATCTGCGAAGCAAGATGTTATGTTGGGGAAACGTATTCAAGTATTTTGTACCAGACACGAGTACTTACTGTAAATGCAAATGCATGAACTTATACAAAGAATATGAAAACGCCATAGGATACAAAGGAAAAACAGATTCAATACTAAAATTCCTGATCTAAAACAGTGGGAATAACAGTCCAAATAGTGAAATGTTACTTTTCACCACATTGCGGTACTTATATTTTCGATTATGTTACATCTATTTTCAAAAGGAACATAATTATAAAGAGACGTATATAACCTAAAATTTCCAATCCTATGATATAACTCACAAAATAGAGAAGGTTCAACCAAAAATCTACAGTAAAATATATCTACACGGCTTATAAAGACCAGATTTGAAGTTACAAAGAGCAGACATCGACGTTTTACGCCAAATTAGTTACACTTACTGGCGACCCTTAAAATGAAGGACAAGGGACTCAAGTCTTCGCTCAACTTTAATCCTCTCTACACCGATACCCAACTAATCTATGTATTTTAAATTCTAACTTTTTCGAACGGGATTTTTGAAAGCAGGAATCTGCCAACATTTAAAATATTGGATGAAGCTTCCGTTCTCCATGTTAGTAATAAAAAGAAAAAATATATATATTTAAATTATATAGCAACAGGGAATTTTCTAAATACTTGTATTAACAGACCGCCTAAATATTTTTATCAAGACAAAAAACGGTAATTTTCATGTAATGGGAACTCCTATTTTTATTTCCTAAATAATAAAAAAGCGCTTTTATTTTTACGTATTTAACTTATTTTTAAATTTATATTTTTGGGACATCTTTAACCCTCATAAAATGTAATAAAAGCGGGTTTAAAGGTGACTTAGACAGTTCATAATAATGTAGCGCACTCACAAAAAATATTTAGTAATTTAAATACAAAATGTTATGTAAGAAGTTAGGCGTATAATAACAAAAAAAAAACAAAAGCCAGTAATTACGTAGCTGAGTCAAAAAAAATATAAATCATTCGTTAAAACTTTTACCCTGATTTTTTACTTAAATTTTGAATACAGACACGTGGTCTGCGTTCTCATTTTATGCATATTTTATTAAGGTACTCTCTTTCAAGAAACCAACGCCTGGCAATACATTCCTCACATGTTGTACATAACGAACATGTATATCGTATGATATATCTAATGTACTTTACCATACGGATATGTATGTGTTACACAGAGTGCTCGCGACATTTCCACGTAAAGTCAGAAATAATGGTTGACGCGATGTTTCTGCTCCCGCTATCAATTTGTCAACCTATTTCTCTGCTTCGCCTCCCTGGATTGAGACAAACTCGTTGTTTCGTCACTTTAATTACTCAGACATTTACTTCAACACCGTCAAATTTCAAGACAAATTGTCGCCGTAAACTAAGGAAACAATTTTGAACTGTATTTAATTGTTTAGCTCACTGAACATACATAAATGTGTATTTTTAAGATTTATTATTTATTTGTTTGGGGAAAAGTCTTTCTTTACCTAGCCGTAGACATAGACAAAAGTTGGATGACAAATTCTTTTTCTGCAGACCTTGGTATTTTTTTTTTAAACCTTCTTTTCATATAAATTGTCGTTCAATGTCTTATATGTATCTATACAAAAATCATGCAGCAATATAGTTATTATAATCATCTAAAAACATTTCTCTCTCCTATTCACCTACCAAATATTAGACACAGTTCTGGTCCAACCATCTAAGGAACCGACACAATCTTCGATTTCCGCAACATGATCATAAATAGCAAGTATTGGAAGCTGCAGTGTACCAAGTAAATCCCGGTGTCCAGACTGGCTGGTCGTGTGGAATGGAATCTCGAGATATCTCGCAACACCTATAGGGAAGCTGGGTGGATGCCAATATGTACCTCTCCGATGTTTGTTTTATGCAGTACAACATACTTCGAGGTACTGCTTTGACTCAGAAAGTCAGAACGTTTTAGAAAGAGATTTTGAAGGTTATTTGATGTGAATCAAGCATACTTAGCTTATTCGGATAGATTGGTTTAACGGACTACAGAAGAAACTCTGAATAAAAGAATAAGAAAAAGTTAAATTTATACATTATAAAATCATCAAACATTTTGCTATGGTTTCCTGTGAATACGTGCTTTGGCTTGTATGATATATTTCGGATAAACGATGGTATTTAGAAACTAGCCCTCGAAAAATAATCAGCATTAATTAGTATGATTAAGAAAATAACGAGCATTGTGTAGTGCCAACTATAATCCCTGAAACAATGAAAAGGATACATCCCCATAAAGTGCAACAAACAAACAGAAAGACGGTATCCAAATAAGCAGCGTTTGAAATGCTCGCTCTAAAGCCCATTAATTGGGCCCAAATGCGATTCGCTTGGGCTGCAGCCAATTTAATGTATTGCTTGGCACGACTGCGCTCCGTAATCCGATGGTGAATAGAAATTATGGTGCATAGTAACAATGTATTGGGAGCTGGAACATTGGGCCGTGTTGCTAAGTTATTCATTGCGTTGTAAACTATGTGCGTTCGGTGTAAATAGGTGTACTAACTAATTTTAGCGGAACTCTAATGGATGTAGTTCTAGTATTATTCTATGTAGTAATTACCTTTTACGTTAATTACAATAATATTTTGATCAAATAATAATTTGTACCCAAATTACACTTTAAACTAAACTAACTAGAGGTTATATTATACTATACAATGTAGCGGGATGTTTCATAAATTTCAAGTCAATAAAACCATACATCGCGATAGAAACCGTTCAATAAGTTTTTTTTTTTTAAACATACTAAGTTATGTTCAAAAATACTATGAATATAGGTAGGGTACTAGGGAACCATAGAAGGCGAGTAGATACAGCATTGAAAGTAGAAATTGAATAGAAAGCATTAAGATATAAAAGGTTGACAACGGGCTGTTTATTTCGCCCTTATTGTCCTTAATGTTTTCTCTGCCAGACCCTAAAATGTCTAGGTCAGAATAAATGCTCAATTAAGTTAAATATATTGTGTCATCTTAAAAAATCATGTTGGAGACCTATTTAAAATATGGTAAATGAGAAATAGAGGAGGGTAGAGGCATTTGCCCTGCATACAAAAATAAATAGGATTTTTTTTTAAATGTGTTGCTATGTGTTTAGGATATTTCCATTTCTTTAGTCGGTGTTTTAACAACACATTTTATTAATGTAAAGGGTGAAGAATAAAAGTAAGGAAAAGGGTTTAAAGAGGCCGTAATAAATTTTATGTTATTAGGTTATAAAGTAAACATCTTACATTCATCCTATTTGCCGACCGTAAAACGTTACGTGGGCAGCTACCGGTCATAATATACCTACGTTACACTTACACGAATACTAAAAGCCGATACAATAGGCAAAATGGACCCAAAGAAAGGAGATCGTTATGTCGACACCTTTTGTTTTGGTTTTACTTTCTGTGCAAAGGAATGTCTATTTATTAGTAGGTTTATCTGATTTTAGATCTATGTAGATCCGATCGGCATATAAAACGTATTTAACGAATAATTTATTAGTATGTTAAGATGATATACTTATTATAAAGGTGCCCTAAATTTTCTTATTTTTTAATATTTCCTTTATATTCCATTAAGTAGTACATACAATAAGTTTCACTCATTTCAAAGCCAGGAGCGAATTTAAAATCTTTTAAACTCCCAAAAATCTAGTTAGAAAAGCTTGAATGAAAACGATTCCTTTGTGACCGTACAAAAATAATCTCTAACTAGCATACCGACTTAAGTATCCTACAATAGTCTAATTACACAAACATTGCACCCTTAACATTGCCAAACGATACCCTCTACAGTGTATACCGCTCAATGTACAAAAAACAACGGTTAGTTTTATTATCAACATGTTAATTGGACCCGAAGGCACTCGCTTGGTCGCCGGCCAAATGGCAAGGCGGACTTATTCCATGACGTGCCAAAGATCCTGTTATGATAAGATCTAATATCAATAAACATTTTAAGATGTGCTGTGAATTGCTGATGGAGTTTTGTTCAAGATTTTTCAATTTTGAGTTTAAAAAGTAAGCAGTTATTTTTTTAAGTTTTTCTGTTGATTGTAGTAAGGCATTGAGTGTTATATTATATTCAGTTGGGAAATCATTTTTTATCCTTTATTTACTCATGCAATATGAACGAAGAAGTAGAGAAACATTAATGAACATAGCCTGCGTCTGCATTTATTTCACCTCTATCGAATAAAATAACACAAGTGGTATAAAACCAGCTAACGTTGTTAAAACAAAAGCAGAACAATGAATAGAAAAAGGGAAAAACGAAAAACAAAAGAAATTACAAGATAAGGCCAGGTTCAAAAACAAAAATACCCTGAATATTCGAAATTCGAACACAAATATTCCAACTGAACCTCACAAATGTAATTTCCTACCGCTATCGAAATCGTATTTCGATTTTCAACGCAATGCCATCGAATAACCGTTTCCAGCGTTTTAAACATCGAATGATTGAGTGCTAACCATTTGACACATATTAACCCTCAATTACGTATCGGTCTCGTATTGATGGCGTATAGCGCAGCGTATATAAATTGCCAATGAATTATATAAAAATATCTATTGTTTTTATCGTGACAGATCGTTTACTATCTAAATAGTCTTTCAAAATAAGATTAAATAGAGAAAAATCACTAGATTTATGTTGGAGTGTTGATATTTGATAAACTTTTAAATATTTCGTTCTCAGAATAAGCTCTTCTTGCTAAATGGGGTCACCACTGTCGATAGAGGTTGGAGCCGCATTCGGCACTTAAATGCTTTAATTTTACATAACGTTCAGACCACATGCAGTTGCTACTGACAGTTCATATTTAACGCTGTGTCTAGAGGCCGGGTAAAGGAAAATGGCTGTTCAAAATTACCTACTGCAAAATTCTCTTGGGTTCTCTACAAAGGAGATAATATATGACGAAATATGAAGAATGTTACTTAACAATATATTTACCTAACAAAACAAATCGATAAATGCACTAAGTTTAGCCTGTCATGCATTTTGACAAGTTAAGACTATGAATTTCTACTCTGCTACAAAACTGTCATGGCGATTCCATTTAAACCGTTATTAAGTGATTCGAATATTGAATAGCAACCAAAACCAACGTTTGTCAACTATTTAAATAAAAACCAAATAAGGTTTTATTGTCATATTGAACTTGGAACCATTCGAAGTAGGAAAACAAGAAAAAATACTCAAGAATATCAGTAAGGAGTTTGGTGTCAGCGAGTGTGGTATCATAACAAGTTGCTAACTGTCGCCCGGAGTGTAAGCACCAATTTACAAAGACGCAAACATTGCGGCATCGCGCCGTTTTTCCTTTAACCGTTCATACAAAACTTGTTATCGGAATATTAGATTCCAACAATGTTTTGGACTCCAAGAATTTGCTTTTGTCTTTCGGGATACAAAGCTGGAATCTGATATTTACTTGGGCTGTTAGGATTATGATGTCGTGTACATTATGATACGTATGTGCTCCACGTTAGTATGAATTAAATTACATTTCTCAAGCTTGGCTTGAAATCCTTGCCAGGAATATCTCAACTAATAACTTTTAAACTATCGCGCTGCATGTTTATATTTATATTATAGAACGGGGATTAGCGCGAACATGCATAAATACCTTTAGGGCTTGACGTTTCGACCAGGTTACACCGGCCGTGGTCGCAAGCAGACTGGAGATGCAAATAAAGAGAGATGCAATTCAAGCCCTAAAGGTATTTATGCATGTTCGCACTAATCCCCGTTCTATAATATAAATATCTCAACTATATTTTTACTCCTCTTTATGGAAAAATCAGTCCTTGCCTATAAGCAATCAAATTTATCTTTTTGTATTTAATGTTGTAAGTACCTTTTCATTATTCGCTAAATAAAGTACAATTTAATAGAGACAACACAACAGATGTAACACAAGTTCTGCACACCGGAATGGTCGACATATTTCCCGAGTAAATCTCGCCGATGCGAAAGTTATTAGCAACACGTTCGGAACTCTCTGCCTCGAACAGCGCATATTGTACAAGTTTTATTCATTCGCTTTTATATTACACACCCGGTATTGTAAAGTAAATACTTTCTTGTTTTACTGTGTTTATAACTCAAGCTCTAGTGTAAGAAAAACTGAGGAGACTCTTTGAAGAAAATGGCGAATGTTGTTTGATGTATTCTAAAATTAAATAGCTTTGTAAATAATATGTTTTAAAAAAACCTATAAGTAACCATTTAGTTTGTTTATCATCTAGGTATTAAAAAAATATGTTAAAAAATATCTGAGTCAAAATTTAAATACGGAAGGTAGGGTAAAGTAGACCATTTCATTCACTGGCATAATTCATTCATTCATTACATTGCAAACAGAACATCATTCGAGATACAGTAGAAAAGCAATAAACCAAAAACAAAACCTAATATAATATAGTTTCCGAAACAACCAAAACTTACTATCGCCACTATTAAAACAAGCAAACATCAAGTTTTATTACAAGTCTCATATACGTTAGCGCGACATTCGGGGCACGTATCTTTCATCCCGCAATCAGTTTGCAGCGAAAAGTTTTCGAGCAATCAGAGCGCAGCTGCAAGCTTTATGGAAACTCTGCCAAACATTCATGCAAACGTCATGGAATTGAAAAATAGAAAATTGGAAAAGAAGCATATTATGTGATAACTTTTTTGTTTATTTGTACTTGTAACGAAAAGTGAGTCTAAATGAGAAAAAATAAATTACAATAAGTCCACAAAAAAGTTATGCAACCCATGACTATGAAAGCTTTAAATAATATATATTGAATCAAACCGTAAGTAACTTAAAACGAAAAAAAAATAGTACTAAAGAAATCTTACCTCCATGACACCGAACTTTGCTTTTGATAGAAAACAATTAGGTAGCCTTTTTATTTCAGCACAAGAAACGTCCAACCTCCTTTTCAGATCGAAAAGCGCCTGAAAACATAAACAGAGCTAATTAAACTTGGCAAGTACAAATAAAATGAACGGTTTAAACTCTCCTAAAATTAAATAGAGAAAACAAAATAAATCACAAGAAAAGCTAATAACTATTCAGCTAATTAGTTTTATGTCGCTATTCTACTGTTTATATCTGGTGGAGGCACATGCAGCCTGAATTTAATTGAGAATTTACGACGTCATTAAATTGATGCAGAAATAGTGCAGTGGCAAACATCAAGGACTGTCGACAAAAAAGTATAAATAATAAAAAAGTAAAATTAACATTTAATTTTAACGATGGGAAATGCAAACGTTAACAGGAAAAAATATGGTAAACTAACTTTTTATTTTCATTTGTATTTAATTCTTCTTTAACATTATTGTTGTATGTAATCTTTAAAAAGGACAATGCCAGAAACTCTATAGAACTTTGACCCATGCAGTAAAAATCGTTTACAAGCATGCCATATGCAGCATTTTATTGCTGTTTTATTACTGATAACGAAACATATCGAGGGGTAACGGGCTATTTGGTTTAAGCGACATTTTGGGTGATATTGAGTTATATACATATTTAGAATCAGCGAATTTTTCTCCGTCGAATGATGCCGGTTTCATTAAAATCGGAGCACTTTTTTGGCGTTTGAAACAATCCTATTTTCGTGTTGTTTCCAAAGTGGCAGTGTATTAAACGACGTGATTTTCGCATTTTTTTTTAAAGTATGTACTTGAACCATACCATCATATTAATAACCGAGACATAAACCAGTCACCCTGTCTCTCATAAATATGTCCATAAGAGTTAATGCGTTTTTCCTGTTTCTAATTTTTATTAAAAAGTAACTTAAATCATTTTGCCTTCCCACTAAACACACGGTGTGATGTCGCTTAAACCATTTGTCCGTCATCCAAATACGACATGGTTCGTCGCTTAAACTCTTTTAGCTGAATCTATTTTCCACGCAGGGCGCTACTTAAACCAAATAATTATTTTCGTTCAGATATTTTGTTGAGTCGTTAAACCATTCAGTCCTACTTTTCTTTTTAAATGCATGTCGTTTAAAACAGACGATAAAATGAATGATGATTATCAAAACATTTTGACAGTATTCATAAAATTACGAGTCGGTCTTTGAATCACTAAATTTTAATATGGTACATTTCAATCATGTCATATGATACCATATTTATTTCATCGCCTGGGTGTAAAAAATCGTAATCATTCAACTGGACTATCGTGCGCGGGCGCTTCAGTCACACTCCAGAGTGCGCCAAAGACTGACGTGACGCGCGTAGACCGCCAGTGTTTACGTAAAACGCTCATTGACTACTGAATGAATGGGTACCTAGTACATAATTATAGGTGGCCTGTCCTGCAGCAGGAGCGCAGGGCGTATATCTCGCCACTCAAATTTGAATGACATAATTCGTCGTGCTCTTGTCACTGCCGGTGTACCAGCTGTTTTGGAACCCAATGGTCTGGTGCGCGGCGATGGCAAGAGACCTGACGGTATGTCATTGCTGCCTTGGAAATTGGGTCGTCCTTTGGTGTGGGGCGCAACGTGCGTCGACACCCTTGCGCCGTCCCACGTTCTAAGTTCAGCAGCCTCTCCTGGCGCTGCTGCTGGAGCTGCGGAGACCCTTAAGCGGCGGAAGTATAATAACATTGTGGGTGATTATATTTTCGAGCCGTTTGGGGTTGAAACGCTCGGGTCATGGGGTCCGAGCGTACGAAATCTTTTCAAAGAACTTTCCAAACGTTTGGTAGAATCTACTCGTGATCAGAGGGCTGGTTTGTTCCTTGCACAGAGAATCGGCATAGCCATTCAACGGGGCAATGCAGCCAGCCTTCTGGGCACGTTCCCCGCCATTGACAAGGATGACGATGAGTTCTTTGACGCCATTTAGTTTTTATTTATGTAAGTTTTAATTTTAGTATAGTTAGTTTGTTCTTATATTAGATTTAATTGTAAATCAATATTAAAAGAAAAATGATTATAGTTGATGTTTCTACATTGAGAATGATTTTACTTAATTATTTTACAAAATACTTATAATTTAACTGATTTTGATGATTAAGACTGAAAAGTAAATAAATATAATTGATGATCCTATTTTTACTCTAAATAAAAATACTTTGATTGATATTGTGTTGTGTTTCTTTATTTATTCAATGTAAGCACCTGAGATTTTCGGTGATTGCGACGTATCCAGGTTGTTTTATCAGCCATTGATAGATTTAGATGTTAATAAACCTGAACATTTAACGTAACAATTTCAATGTTATATGTCACATAAGTAAATTAGCCTGTCAGTCATTTTAGTCTAAATTGGTCGTTGAGATAAATAGTTTGCTTCTATTAATTTTGGGTTTCGTTACTTCATACTTTTTGGCTTACTCTGTAAATAGAATGCGTCGGCGCTTAATTTTTTTCTCCTGTAGCCAATTGTAGTTATGAAGTCACTTAAATCGTTTTTCCTGTCTCTAAAAAAGGGCAGATTGTATTAAGCGACATTTATCTTTGTAATTAAAGGTCCGCTTTATTTGGTATTAGCATCAACAACTAGATATTTTTAATTAAATTTTAATGCATTTTACCCCGTTCAAGTAGCTGCAGAAGTTTTTGTGTTATGATTTTTTTTTCGAAATTTCAAACTTTAAATGGCTCTCCTGTAAAGTTGCAAAAATGTCGCTTAAACCAAATAGCCCGTTACCCCTCGATATGTCTTAATGCATTTAGAACTTACGGTTTCTGTTTAAATCTAAGAACAATAATTACATTTAGGTGCCTTAAGTTTTCGGACAGCATTAGGTTAGGTGTAGTTTATATTGTGAAAATAAATAAATAATTGCTGTTTATCGTTATAATGCCATTGTTGGGCGGGAGTTCAGCATGAGGAAAGAGGGTATTATTATAGATACAGACCCGGCAGTATCGACCCTAGTAATACTACTGATGTAGGACTGTTGATAGGAAATAAAACAACTTATAAAAGTGATTGATGACATTGACATTTTGACATAGCATGTCAACGACGTTCCAATAACCAAACGCGCGAATGCATAACAATGATTGTAATTGACTATAATAATGTACACAATTATTTACATAACAATTGTTTTTTATTAATTAACTATCTATACTTGAATAAAATATATATTATGTTTTGTAAAAAATATTTTACGCTACATGAGATTTTTTTTTATTAACAGATCTCTTCAGTCCGTCTTTTATGCGTACAAAGTAACGCAAATGGTCGCCAGAAAAACGGGAAATAGACCCGGGGGTTTAATTCCTTTTTTTAATCATTTCTTATCCGCAAGTATAACAGATTTACAGTTCATTATCAAAGGATCTTATATTCATAAGATTATTTTCATTAATTTACATTTTTTGTAAATAGGTGGGTCACGATCTGGCATTGTCCTTTATGTTTTCTTTTGTCACCTTGATCGTTTTAATCGATCGTTTCGTTATTTCAGTCTTGATTTTAATATTTTTCAATTCTTCAAGAAAATTAAATCGATACAATTTCATCACATGACCAAACATCTAATCTCTAAATAACACAGGTATAACACAATAACGACGGCCATAATCAAAGCTTGATACGGAAGGCGCTCATAATGTTACCGTTTATATTCTGCTAACGGTACCTCCGCTATAAATCAGTACGATAATAATTATACGCCGACCATTTGTAGCCATAAGGGCTACAAACAGAGGTGTCTGATAATATTCGATGTGAAGCCAAATATTATAACTGATTGTTATGTTGACAAACAAGGATTTAATCTGATGGTACTATTTGATTTTGTTATTACGAAATTCAAAATTACATGGATTTTGGCAGATTTGTCACCCGCTGTTGAAATGTTTAAACTGTAATAACAGTAATTTGAGTTTGATTTAAACACATTATTTCGTACCATTCGTTTGTTGCAAAACTTGGCGGCCGCACTAACGTGCTTCCAAAAGCATTTTCTTACGAGATTTTATACAAATTTTCCAAACATATTGTTTATTGAGTTTCACAGTTCATTATACTTGCAAATTAAATGTATTTAGCTGCTCCATATTCTACGTTAATACCCAACGATTCATCCATGAAAGTAATTAGGTAGATATTCATCGTTGATGTAGTGCCTCAAGGGAGCTATTATTCCGCACAATAATTACTTTCTACATGAAACTTCATACAATGGATATCAAATATTGAAAATCAATACGGCCACTGGGTAGTAATAGTTCTCGACTACATGAAATTCAAATTCAAATGGATTTGTCATCTCGTTCTGTCGCGCTGGTAATAAAAAAGACAGCGCCAATTATAGAGTTCGTGTAGAAACAGGATTCGTTGGTGGCTGTCAGTTGGGCATGTCGGCTGCGGAACCCTTTTCCGAGAGATTACGCGTATCATGGGCTAGCCGGGTAAATAGCCCCGTCCTACCCTCCTTACATTTATCGGAACACTCATGTAAATAACATTGGCATTGGGGATTCGTGTCCTTTCATATTTTCCGAGACTGAAGCATGAAACTTATCATATTGTAAATAATTCAACGCGTATTGGTAATCGATGTGCTTTAATGTATTTTGATTATATTCACAAATTTTGTTTATGACTATTTTAATATTCAAACGAAATATTAAAAGAGTACTTTTATCGGCACACAATATGCCAAGAACACGTACCTACTTCTTATAGTTAGCTAATCATTATTCAATACAGACGATTTGCAGTGTGTCTGCAATGTTTTATGTAGTATCAACATTACATACAACATTAATTGGAGAAAGAAAAAAGAAAAATAGAACTGTTGCTAAAATATTAACAAACGCCAACATCGAATACAGAATACGAGCAAACTACAATCATTCGCCCCATACAGTATTCATACCGTATCTAAATACGCACTCAGTTAAGAGACAGTCAAATTGTGAGGCAAAGGACAGTGTCACAGGCCCCGCGTTATTGCTCCACTCTGCTCGCACCCTTTTTATCTGGGCCCGGCCGACCCTCACAAACTTTCTCAGGAATCATCGCTTCAATCCCACCCTTTAATATTGTTACATAATATTTTCAAGATAACCCAGTATCAGAGCTATTTATGAGTATGGCGAAAGCAATAGAGCGAATAATGATATGCAAATACCTATAGATAGGTAGACACATATTTATAAGTCGAACTTCAGAAATCATCCATTTTGTTAGTCGAGTGGCGTTCAAAATATTTCGTCTCTCAATTTTTCAAAAGCTTTCTAACGGTAAATGTATTCCAATGCCATATAAAACACAAATCTCTAAAAGAGCGAACGTTTACTTAAAATCATCCGAAGCAATCCGTTCTTCCATCAAATATGCAATACATTCTAATGCAAATAAAATATCGTTTTCTTTTCTAGTCTAACGTCTTCGATAAAGCATTTACGATCAACCCGATAAGTTGGGGTTACATTTTCTTAACAATTTTCTTTTGAGTTTTATGATATTTGCGTATCCACACAACAAATATATTGCGGTATATCTCAGTCAGTTATCATTGGTGACATAACCTCATGTTTCCACGACATGTCAACATATTCCTTCCTCCAAATAGCGTATTTTTATAGCGCAGCCTGTCGGATCGACCAAATAGGAAATTGTTGCCACTCCCAAGACGCGTGCCATGTCGCGAGATATGTACGCGAATTATTCAGTTTTTTACCTCCTCAAGGGATGATCCACGTCGTATTTCAAGTGACGTAACCATTTCCACGAAAATAATGGAAAGTAAACTGTAACATCTAATGCTTAAAGCATAAATTTCCTTGCTAAAACATCTAAAGATATGTTTGATGAGTGACGAGAGCGGAATCCTTGTTTTTACTCTTGTGGTTGGATTCGAAGAGCTTTTGTTAAGTGTTCAGCCAGTCCGGAATGACGGAACGGAAAAAAGCCCAGCTTTGTTGAGCATTTAGAAAGAAAAGTCCCTGTTTCATTTGAATTTAATTTACAACGATTGGCAGATTCGAATTGGTAATTTATTCTGAATAGCTTTATAGCGATTGGGAAATTCCGAGGAGCATTACGGTGCTGAATTTGGAAAGAGTAATATCGATTACTCCTAGTTTTATACTCCAGTACGTAGCTGTGTGTCTATGGACAGCGTTTTTTTCGTTTTCGTTACGGAACTGTAGCCATCAGAATCGATGAGAGCCGGCAATAAATCGAGTAGCTCGGTGCCCGCACTAACTCTTCGATTACAAGCGACCCGCGAACGACCCTAATGTAAAGCTTTAATGAAGATATAAAATTGGATCCGATTGTCGGACCCGCGGACTAGAACAATATAAATTGTCCTGACATACACATGTCATTAAAGTAAATGCCTTGAAATAACAATCAACTTTGTTGACCAATGGCAATATTGAACGGAGTAAAATTTGTAAAACTGATTCAGGTACTCATTACATTTTACCAGACTTGGTTTCGTGAGATGTGTCTGATACATAAGTGTAATGCCACATTTTACTGTAACCCAAAGTTTTTTAAACTCTTAAATCTGAAATTGATGCTGTGATTGCGTAACACGTCACTAAAATCTGCGCCTACCAATAAAAATGTTACAGCACGTAACCATAAAAAGGTCTTATATGCCGTTCGTAAAAGACAAAAGTGGCTGTGTTAGCATAAATAACATCTTGTTCAGGTATGTTTTTGTCTTACGCTCCCTATAACAATACGGTTTTTGTTTTCTTCATGTGACGACGAGGGTTAGATTAAACAATTTGCGATAAACAACCTCAAGCGCGCTCCCCTATTTCCTCAGACACTTGACTAAAAATTTAGTTTATACGAGCAACAAAGCTTATGGCGCAGACAACATTACTAGCTTTTATATTTTCATCCAATCTTAGTCACACGTTTTGTACTGATATTATTTGGCGAGAGAAATAACGTATGCGTATTTTACACTTAGAAACTGGCATTAATCTGCGAGGCTGAGACAGACCACCTACAAAGATTTGTTGTCAGATATAAATTGAGCTTTTTATCTGATGTTTGCCTACTTGATTTTTTTTTTAATATCTGCGTACGGTTTGATCTTGTAACAAAGAACATTTTCTTATAACCGCTGTTTAAAGGGAATGTGCAAGTCTACCTTTAATTTTTGATAGCTTTTCTTAAATCGTCCACTTAGGTATTTTAATTCCGGGTAGGAGGTTCAATTAACAAAATTGCCAATTAAATGTTTACACTCCGTAAAATAATTTTAAACGCTCGAATTTTCATAATCAAGCATTATCTCTAGGCCCGACGTAATGACATTCACCGCAAATCGCTAATCGCTTTACAAACACAACGCCCTCGGATAGAACTTTAAAAGGTCCGTACATTGAGGGACTCCATGAAAATTCGCAACTGAAATCTCTACCGTCATACGACATATCGAAACTGTGATACTACAGGTCGTCAGAGAGAGACAGAAGGACGGATCCAGCGAGTGCGACAAGGACAGCTTACCTTTCGGTAGGTCATATTGATCTTTCACCCGCCATTTTAGACCGTGCCATTTTCGCTTCGGGCGTCACATGTATACCAGGGCTTGGCGCTGAAAAAAAGAAGAGAAAGCCTTTTATTCGCCTGTCATTTTGTATTTTAATGAAATATTCCACAAAAACGAGAATGAAGGTAGAATTTGATGTACAAGAATTAGCATATTTGATGCTGTGAAAATGAAGCCTCGTCAGAGTCGTTTGTGGCTTACTGAGATCATTTACATAAGTTTAAATTTAGGTTAGGTTATAGAACAATGAAAACCAGATGAACTAGCCGTCTAATTGTAGTTTTTATTCTAAGATAAAACGTTTCACTATTCAAATATCATTTCTCATACATGTACATATACTCTAAATAGGTACTCTTCAAAAGCTCCAATAAAATACGAACGTCGAAAATCAATTACACTTTCCATCGCAAATGTGAAGAGTTATGCGTGTTTTAATACTGATATCGGACGGGCTCGAATAAACTGGGGTTAATAAAAAATAATGCCAATATTAAACTGAAAACACGGAGCGGGTCTCATGGGAGGTCTCCACTCAGCCGCGGATGTAAGCAATTTTACATTCGTAAACTCGAAAAGGTGTACAATGTTAATATTTATGAAATTTCTATGCAATTTTTGTTTTAAACAGAATTCACATTAATTTTTGTTTGAAAATAATGAAAAAATATGTAGACTGAATTCTGCTCTTTGTTTGATTTATTTTTGACTCTTAACAAAGAAATACCGATTTATCAATATTCCTTACGCTTTCTACAGTCAGAATCTGTTTTTATGATCTCGTAAATAAATAAGGAGATTAAGTCTAGACTAGAAAATTTACCATTTATTTTACAAAATTAGCACAAAAATGGCGTGCTTTAAATATTCTTCTGCATAGACTAACATAATTCAGTTTAATTCTTTGCTACGTCGGAAGCACTCGGAAATATCCGAATATTTATCTCCTAGTAGGGTTATTAAGCGGGATTTCATCGCTACTAACACCGGCTTCCAAGAAATAACAACCATATTGTATAAATACTCTTAAAAATATAACAGACAAACGATTTTAGACTTTATCGTATAGAAATAAGGAACAATATTAATCAAAGTGTGTTTAAGGATTTGCGAAGTCTTATTTACAATACAGTATTAATTTCAAAGGCTCTCTATTCATAGACATTATGCTTTGAACTAATTGCCATGGGTTTGTTGACGCTTTAATCCCCGGGTGTATTTTGGTTGTATAATTTATGAATAATCTTTTGTTAATAAGATTAAAATGACCTTTTCTTTGCAAAAAAAAAACGTCGGGTTTGGATACCAAACTACTTACATTTCTTTTATAAAGAACACATAAAATTACTACAAAATGTTGCTACTGAAAATATGCTTAGCTTTACTTCAACAGATTGATCCGAAAATATAGGTACAATCAGGTACATTAAATATGACATCATGAACCATTTGGATACAACACAAACATCTAATATGTATTCAGAATTCGCAAACAAATCGTTCAACTATGCAAATAACAGCAGTGCCGACAGGCCCATTATACTAGAACAATCATGCAGTAAAATGTTATTACAGAATATTATAAAGCCGATACGCAGCTTCCAATTTGTAGTCGGCCGGTTGTGACAATTACCCGTGATTTAACTCCACTAATAAACATATAACACCGATACACTGCGATAGTGGGACGTGACGTACATAGCTAACATCCAATTATCCCATTAACCAAACAAACATAATTCAATTAAATTGCATTCAATGTCATTGATATATAGGTAGTAAATCTGCATCTATTATGATGTCTGCAGTGACAGTGTGGTCTAAATCGTGTGGTGGACATTAAATTTATTATGCAAATCACTAATATGGAACATAAACCTTTTGATTAACTACTGCTATCAATAATTATAATCTATGTTCTACATACAAAGCTAGCAAGCTAGCTTCAGTATCTATAGTCAGTATATAAACTAGTTCAATCCTAATAAGAAAGATCATATTATTATAATCTTTACTAATTTGACGGATGTTTGTTTCTCTTTCACGCAAAAACGACTTAATGGTTTTTAATGAAACTTTACAATAATGTAGCTTATAGCGTATATCGGAATAATACAAAGGCTACAAATTATGAAGATAGTGTATGAATTGTCATTCGCGCCGGGTGAAACCGCGGGGCACAGCTAACTATCGATAATGTTAAGTGATAAGCTCCAAAAGAATTATGAATAACGTATTTAGCACCGTAATGCTATTGATTTGCGAACATGACAGCCTATCCATCAAATTCTTTTAGCTTTTCTTCGACAGTCTATATCGTCACAACTTTAATTTTCATTACATCCAATGATAGCAAACATTTTATTTAGGAAAAGGTTCTTTTATATTAACACTTTAGTTGCAAATACACAGACTGTTATTATATTTGTATATAAGGTAAGTTTTAGTTAGTTGTGAACGCAAACAACCTAAGATAAAAGTTATACATTCTCTTTACAGCATGACCATTTAATATTGACCCGTGAAATAACGCAGTTTCTTTTATTCGTGGGTTTATTAATAGTTGTCGGGCCAGACGGGTGGAAGGGTAGGTCTTTGTGTGTATGGAGTCTGCATTGGCTAACGTAGGGATGTTACCCCTTGGATAATTGTCGCCGACAATGGGAACAATGCCCCGAAAATATGGCTAGGGTATTTGTTACGGAGATCGTGGCTCTGTCTGCGTTTGTAAAGTTTTACTATTTAAATAATCTTTATTTTAGTTAATATATGCAGTAAAGCTGATTGGAATTATGTAGGGTTAAGATTTATGTCCAGTTTTAAATATTTTCAACTGAAGTAATGAAATACACACTTACACACAGTATACAGTTTTCTATACTATTGTATTTTAATTTAAACATTGGTAAAGTTTCGTTTTTGAGTCAATTACGATTATATAAAATTAACTTTGTTTTCAATAATTCTTATTTAATTTAAAATATTTTTATTGAGTAATTATCATTATAATTTAAAAACCATTAAAAAAGGGAAATTACCAAATAACAAATGTTTATTCTTCCCCAGCTCTGTTACTTAGTGACCACGACATAAAAAAATAAATCACCCTTCTATAATTGGATGGTAAATTTTACAGCTGTCGTAAAATTACCATGAAGCAGTGTTAACAGCGTCTCAAATGAAATTATTTGTTCAGGATGTGAGTTAAACAAATGTTAATGAAATGAGAGAAAAAAACATATTCAATTTTTTTTTATTTTACTTGCTATACCGAAAACAAAATATTCAAATATCTTAACAAACACACGAATTAGCTAAGATTTTCTTGGTTTTATAATTAGAAGATTATAGTTATCACTTTTGTTTTAACCGACCATTCTTTGTTTAGGTTCAAAATGTGCTGTTGAATACATAATTATTGAAATAGCACTACTCTACAGTATTGCAAAGCCCGTAGACCGCTTAATAGCTGCAACTGCAGTGAGTAGACCTCGTTCACGCAAACCCGGGTGTAATCACTAGTTATAACAATAAAAGTCGATCCGGCCCATTTCGTATCAAGTGTTGGCATGAGTTCAGAACTACGCGTTAACAGGATCATTCGCAGCATCTGCCTGAGAGAAACGTTTTTAATATAAAGCCTGTATACTCCACCACACAGTTACAGCACCAAATATTTACAAAAATCGACCTTACGGCTTTTAGTTAGAGTTGTGTTTTTGGAACAAAGTTATCGGTTATGTGTGGACGATTGTACTTATGTATGTGTAAACTTTAGCTATGGTATAAGTTGATATATTATTTTGGATGATGAATGTAATGTGACGTTATTTGTGAAATACAATATGAATGTAACAATGCCTTACGTGTACAATACATGTCTAGTAAAATAATATTACGAATAATTGTCGCATGTGTCATATTTTACTTATGGTTTTTTGTAGTTATATATATCATTGTACTTGTCTAGTACAATGATTTACGAAAACTTTGATATTAATCCGAACGATAAATAAAATAAGTTTTTATTTAGGTATGATTTACATCAGCACCATAGATTCCAGTGTGTCGCGACGCCATGACGCCATAGACATTACAAAGTTTATTTTAATCGTGTTTTACTGTACCCAGCCAGACGCCTTTCTCTAATAGCAAGAAAGATGTGGAAAATACTGCCAATAGCTTCACATTTTTATTTTAGAAAAAGATTTGTACCACTATCTATTAGTGGTACAAATATCATTCTAAATTATATTAAGTTGAATTAGTAAAAAAGGATAAATGAAACTTTTATCATCCTCATCAGTCTTTAATATTGTAATACAATCTATCAAATCACAATCCCGTGTATTTATTTTTAAATATGTAAAATATAATTGGTTAAGTACACATAATGTAGAAAGGAACCGACATCTATTACATTTACAGGGAAACTCAGAAAACTCTCTAAGTATACTTTTTGATGACTTCTATCCTTTTGAAGTCCGTAAAAAAAGGAATGCCAAAACATTACCCACTAAAAGGTTATAGGCAAGTTACACGTCTATGTTAACATCGTTTAGACGTCTTTATTAGTCGTACAACACAGTTCAATTAGTCTACGCAATTCCGACGCAGACAGACTACACACCTAAGTTTATAGACAGACGAGCGCTGCAGTTCCATTCCCAAGTTGTACGGATTCCAGAAACTACACGTCGCAATCGTCGTATTCGTCGTACTAGTCGCATTCGTCGCAACTGTCGCAACTCCAACATTGTAAATTTGCAAGAACGAAATTAATTCAGACGCCAGCGGTTTCTCGGAGCACTTGAAAATTTCTTTCGCGATTTATGTATTGCGAGAAACGGACAAACTTGTACAATTACTGTGCCAACTCGCAAATCTTGGGCTGCAGTTGTACAAAAATTTTGAAATATTTAGCTTGTTCTAAAACAGAAGTTTTTCATCGAAGGCTACATATTTTACGGACTGTTGTTTTGACGTTGAGTATAAAATATTGCATAAAATATATAAAATGTTCTGTTTACCAGATTCGACAACGGCGAACAAGTTTTACAGATGAGAAAACGACAAAATAAAACAAAAAAAGAATGCAACCGTATAAATGTAAAGTGTTACAGTGTCTGATACAGACAAAGTATTTTACTTATTTTTTTTAAACTGGTCTAATGCTATTTTGCTTCGTCGTCCCAATGATTAACTTCATACAATTAAGTTGAGGTATTTAGTAACTTTGATATTTTTAAAAAACCGACAAAATTGCCTTAAAATAACCTCTTAACGGACTCATCTCTTACACAATGTTTGTGTACCAGGATACCAGCTAAATGCATTTCATCTCTATAGTATCAAGTTTGCGAAGCTTGAGTAACGATTCGTGACGTCCACGGAAAGCACTTAATCCTTTTATGTTATAACATGATTTTAAGTAAGTATCCACTCTTACACTTGGGGTACATTTCGCTTCTTTGAAATGGAAAAAGTCTGGCTAATACACAATAAAGTGGTAGTAAAAGAGATTTCCTTTTGGTTAAAGTGACACTTAGGTATTGAAGTTTATTAATATTTTCGATTGTGTATATATTTAAGTGCTATTTGATAGAATTTTATGCACTTAACTGAACTGAACTTTTAAGTGGATTTTATGAGAAACTCATTCATGGATTGTGTTTTGCTTTCTATCGTTTTATAAGTCAGTTATTTGAAAAAAAACTGTGAATTAGTTTTTATTTTAGGAAATAGTTTTTCCTCCTTTATTGAGCATGGCTGATACTATTACTATACACTAAAACTTGGAAAAAAATATATATCAAAGTCATTTAACCGACTCATATTTTAGGAAGGCCTTGCTTCATTCTGATATTTTACTGGCTGTTAGAAATCAAAACAAAGGTATAGGATAATACCAATCGAGCAAAAGGGCCTCGCTATTTACCCAAGTACAGATCAATGTCCTTTACTGCAGGATCTCTATAGGCAGCCTATCGAATTGTATGCCTATACATTTGATGTACTAACGTAGCAATATTATACATCTATACAACATACTACAGCTACAAACATACATACGAAACCGAAGCACAACACAGTTACTGTGTATTGACAGAAGATGGCGCTTTTTAAGATCACATAGTAAGTACTAATGATTGCGGTAGCTTCAATAAAGTTTATGGGGTCAGAAAAACACAAAATACACAAAAGGCACAAAAAATTAATCATAATATGGTATCGACGATGTTGAACATTAATATTGCAAAAGGCTCAACTAGCGCCATCTGTACGAGCCATAAAGCGACAGTAACTCACCTTGAAAGCCTTAACATGAAAACACAACCCTAGTTTACAGTCAGTAAAGTTTCAGACACAGGTTCTAGAGGCATGCAAAGATGGCATTTATTTAAATCTCACTTAAGATATCAATACAGAAGCAAATACTCACCGTCATTACGTATTTTGTTTCAATATTAATCTTCATAGTAAAGTATCTGTGTATTTTCGCCACAAAAAGAAATATCATGTCTTCAAGACTTCTCGTTATTACAGCTTCCACAAATCAATTCAGTACTTTTATTTATAACACTGTAGCGTTAATATTTCCTACTGTATACATTCACAAACGTCACTAACAGAATCCTAAAGCAAACTGTTGATAGTCATCCAAACACCAGCTCAGCTTGACTCACTTTCCTCTTTGGCGGGAACAGATACGCTCATCTTTTGTCTCATTCTAACTCACAGAAGACCATATCTCCATCCCTCACCGGTGTCGATTAAAGTAAAACCATTACGGCGAGAACAAAAAAGGGTCCCCTTTGAGCAAATTGTAATATATCATCGCTTTGACGTCGTGAGCCTGGGGTCCTCGGCCAAACTAGTCCGCTTTGTCCAGAAGCAGTAAATTTTACTATAGTTAACGGTTTCTATGCATTATAAAGAATTTCTGACACGTTTAAATCCGATTATTCACAGAAAGTAAATGCAACAGACGATAGGTGTTCGCCGGAGTCATTGGTATCTACCGACAGAAAATACAATAAAAGTATCATAATCATGCTCGTCGGACTACTTGGGCCACGTAAAAAAATTGCAATCATAAGATAGAAAAAGAATAAACATACCTTCTTACGAATACAAATTATGCACAGATTATTGTTAATGAAATAAGCGGATTTTCTATTTGAGAGATTCACAAAATGAAAATTTAAACTACATGTAATTTACAACACATCATAACTAATAGTGTCCAAAATCCGCTACGGAACCAAACCAAAAATGTTTACTGACAACTTAAAACACCCAATCACAAAATAACTTCTATCACCAAAGCATTTTATTCTACCAAGTTCACAACTGGACCAATTCCAGTGACATATAATACGAATTTATGACGTCATAATCTGTCTACTCAGTAGCGGAACAAACGTAAGCTGTGAGAGCCCCGATCCCTCACGCATTGGACTCATCCATCACTCGAGACAATGGCCAGGGTCGCCGGTTCGAAGCCAGCAGCTGATTTCGTACAATCGAATATTATACGACTTTCTATTGTTGGAAAGGTCATAAAGTAGGATTTTTAATTGTATTTTTTTTTTGTTATTGTTGAACTAAATAAAAAAAAGTAATAAAAATTAAATTGGTATTTGCAATGATTTTGTGTAGGTAACCAATTAATGAATCAATGAGTGGTCCAAAACTAAGAGAACATTAAAAAACCAATAATTGAAAGATATTTCCAAACCAATTTGAAAAATGCAAGTTTATGTAACTTGTAAATATTAGAATAACTTTGCATGTGAGCAGTAAAGCTTATTTTTTTTTCTTTATTCTGCTGTAGCACAGCACATAGAATTCTACTACATAACTGTTTGATACCTTATTGCAACTGATGCACTAGACCGACGCCTCTCATGAGCGAAGTCTCTCAGGACCGGCGCCTCTCATGACCGACGCTTATAAAAACCGACGCCTCCCATGACCGACGCCTCTCATGACCGACGCCTCTCATGACCGACGCTTATAAAAATCGACGCCTCCCATGACCGACGCCTCTCATGACCGACGCTTATAAGAACCGACGCTTCCCCTGACCGACGCCTCTCATGACCGAGGCTTATAATAAACGACGCCTGCCGTGACCGACGCCTCCCATGACCGACGCCTCTCATGACCGACGCTTATAAAAACCGACGCCTGCCACGACCGAGGCTTATAAAAACCGACGCCTCTCATGACCGACGCCTCTCATTTCCGACGCCTCCCATGACCGACGCCTTTCATGACCGACGCCCCCCATGACCGACGCCTCTCATGACCGACGCCTCTCATGACCGACGCCTCCCATGACCGACGCCTCCCATTACCGACGCCACTCATTACCGACGCCTCTCATGACCGAAGCTCTTATGACCGACGCTTCTCATGACCGACGCCTCTCATTACCGACGCTTCTCATGACCGACGCTTCTCATGACCGACGCCTCTCATCACAGCCGCCTGTCATGACCGACGCTTATAAAAACCGACGCCTCCCACGACCGACGCTTCTCATGACCGACGCCTCCCATGACCGACGCCTCCCACGACCGACGCTTCTCATGACCGACGCCTCTCATGACCGACGCCTCTCATGACCGACGCCTCTCATGACCGACGCTTATCTAAACCGACGCCTCCCATGACCGACGCCTCCCACGACCGACGCTTCTCATGACCGACGCCTCCCATGACCGACGCCTCTCATGACCGACGCCTCTCATGACCGACGCCTCTCATGACCGACGCTTATCTAAACCGACGCCTCCCATGACCGACGCCTCACATGACCGAGGCTTATAAAAACCGACGCCTCTCAGGACCGACGCCTATCATGACCGACGCTTATAGGTTTCCAATATTAATTTAGACTAAATACTTCCTTTATATATTTCTTCCTTATATATTCCTTACATATTCCTTTATACCTCATAAATAGATATCTACCAAATTACCACAATTTACTAATTTCGGGAATACATTAGCTACCGTACATTAGGGACACTTAATGTTACCTTATCAAAATCATTACTACATTGCATTATCTCATTAACACGTGCCATCCTTCTGTAGCTATCAAAAGTTTAAAACTATGAGTTTTGTTATTTACACTACAACACCAGTTGCTACATTACAAGATGTTTCAGTTTGTTTAGAAATAGCGACAGCATCACATAGAATTACTACTAATTATTAATAACAAGGCTAGTCTTGTCTGTACAACTCACGTCTTAAAATATAAGATCATATCGATATATTTTCCCAGCCCTAAGCATCTGATACAAACCCAATAGGTTTCTGATTGCCTTAAAGAGAAGCATTTCAAACTATATTGCTTAGCACGTTACCGTAATTGTTTCGACCATTATAATCCATTTTAATTTCTAAAGCACTTATAGGATTTGCGAAATCCTTTGCTTAAAAATTCACACTTCATCCTTTTTAGCTTGGACGTTTTGTATTGTTGTTTAGTTTAGAATTTGCTTAGTTCTTCTATCTTAATGAGTTTAGTATCAGTAAGTACAAGTAGGTAGGGACCTACATTACCTACGTAAGAAATTGTGGTCAAGTTATCGGCTCGTGTTGATGTCTAATTGACTAGTGATGAAACACAAATTATGGTAAAATCACAGCTGTCAAAGTACCTTGAGGTGTTGGGTTCTGGATTCTATGCGTAAGGTCGCAGGTTTGAACTCATTCATATTTTTTTCTAGCAACTACACAAGTAGCTACAACCGTTTAGGGTGCGTCCACATCTGACCAACGGGCATCAAACGAGTATTGCAATACGAAGAACAGATTGTTGAAATTGCACTAGCAGTCATGATTCGTTCATGCGGACACACAAGTTTAGTGAAGATGTTTTAGAATAAGGTAAAGCACATTGTCCTGACAGGATAAGATATGTGGCATTACTCCAACAACCAAATAAATTTAGGATAAGTAGTTGTGACAAGCGAGCTAGCTACCGAAACAGATTTTAAACTTATCTATTGAATGCACACTATCGGAGACCCGGTATTTTGGTCTTATCTGTTGCACACAGACGCAACAGCCTTTTTACAATATACACACAAACAAACAAAGTCATTACCAAATTAACATGACATTCAGGTGACGAAAAAGCATTTTGTAAACAAGTCTCATTCCGTACGGTCGCCTAGGTGCTTAGTGATTAAATAATTTGACGTGCCAACAATAACACTGGTCCTAATTATATCAAAGTATGTGCGAGTGATTATTATCTTGCAAGTGAAAGGGTTATAAACATGTCAACAGCCACCCCGTCGCCTCCAAGCCTACATTCTGATCAGGAAGACTCTAGAGATTCGACATCATCAGAGTTCTCAAATACAGGCTTACCAAAGTATGATCCTATTGAAACATCGCAGAGGAATGACTGCAAAACTAGCGGCGTCACATCACATGGTGTTGCAGATATATTGTCCGAAGGTGTCAATTACAATGTTACTGACAACGTATTCTCCGATTGCAAACCAGAAGCCTTGTCATCAATACCCAACGCTTTTGTACAAGATTACAACTCAAGGGACTCAACGGGATTCAGTATACAAGACATCCTTGGTTTACATCAATCGTATAACCCTGTAAATGTCCAAGAAGAATTGGAACCAAGATATGAGTATCATATGCCGAACTACGAGAATATCAGCAACAACTCTAACAACTACGGTTCTGGAACGGAAGAAGTAATCACAGAGGATTGTATCGACAAGAGTGACAACATTTTCAATTCAACCACAACGCATATTGAAAACCAAGTTATTTACTCACGAAGCTATGCCGCTAATGAACCTGTTCGCTATCATGGCAGAAGTGGTCTAGTCAGCGATGTCACAAAAGACCCTGCAAGAGAAATCAACGACTTACACGATTCTAGTTTTCCCAGTCAGGTAAATGCCACACCAAAATATACTTTATATCAATAGTTCAATTAAGGGAATCGTGATTTTTGGCATGACTCCAAATGAGACAGGGCGTCGAAGGTGATTTACAGCAGAATAACCGGATTCTTAATGGCATTTTAATTTTCTTATAGATAGTATCAATTAAGAATTAGATCGAACCTACCTTATTGTATTGTTGCACATAGTCAACGCAAGACGTTACATTCAAGTGGTTTTATATTTCAGAATCCTTCATGGAGTAACAAGTCGCCCTCGAGCACTAATATTCGATCGTCTTCTTCTTTATCAGCTACAGGTTAGTGTAAAACCATAACAATTATACCATAAACTTAATTTACTTAAAGTATTTTTAAGAGCTCAAAGTGTTGCTATGCTTGTGTGTTAAAGTTTTTGTTTGATTTGACAATGAAGAATTAAAAATATTCTTAGATACCACTAATTTAAATGATTTTTTTATTCTTTAAATAGATAATGTGTGTCTTTGTGTGGTTGAAACACTTATAAATAACATTTTGTTTTTAGGAATGTCATCCGAATCATCATACCAAAAAGGATTTACGAAACGGGCTCGCACAGCTTATACTAGCTCACAGCTAGTTGAATTGGAAAATGAATTTCATCAAAACCGCTACCTTTGCCGTCCAAGACGCATTGAACTCGCCAACTACTTACAATTATCCGAGCGCCAAATCAAAATATGGTTTCAAAACAGAAGAATGAAGTACAAGAAAGACAACAAACATAACAAACCATCATCATCGGTAGATGACGACGGCAGTCCATCTAGTTCCAAAGAGATGTCTCCGAGTCAAGACCACAAGATGAGTCATGGTAGAAGCTGTGGAGGACACGATCGACACAGACGCCTGTTATCCGACAACCACACATCGCATCACAAAATCTATCTCCAATCAAATGACAGTATAGCAAGACCTCCCGAATACTCGACAATCAATCCATTGAAATCCGTGATAAAAGGTCCGCAGAGTACAATAGAGCTGCCATCGTATACACCGAACTTGTCTTATTCATCGTACTACACGGCGGGGACGAGCAGGGCCGCTTACTCACCGATGTCTGAAGTTTATCGGTACAGCAACGATGAATCACTACCACCGAATGCTAACGCTCTGCCTTCGATGACATCTGATAGCTACGTGCCGAACGGGGCTAACTTGAAGTTAAACGATGATTTAGTGAGGTTTAGTACTGGATCGACCTACTATAACCCATTGCCAAGCGGTGTGATACCTTCAACAACAACTGATAGTTATGGGTTTAACACGTCCATGTCTTCAACGATACCTACGTATGAAGACAACAATCTGCATTCAAGAGCAAATAACTTGGTGTTAACTCAAGACCCGTACTTTTCGTACATAGCCGCGCCATCTGACCCGGCAAGTCAACATACTTCTACTGCTACAAGTAAATATTCTTCTTACATATCTTTATAACACTTACTTATTCCTTAGCTTTTAATTTCGTTTTACTTCGTAATAATTATATGCCAATAAATTGTTTTGATAGTTTGAAAAGTTGAACGTATTGTAATCAAATTGAACCTTAAATCTTAGTTGTAAGTGGCTACTTAAGTTTTTATGTTTTAAATAAATTCGTTGCTGGGACATTGTAACTAATAAAGATACAATTATATGAAGCTCAGTATAAGGTGTTTATAATAATAATGTTAATTAATAATATAAGATCTACTACGAATGTTTCCTACATAATATCCACCATGACTTTTATTCATTTTCAACGTAATCCCCACCTTTTCCAGAGATTAAATAATCGATTTATGTAGAAAATATTTTTGCACAACCAGCATTCTAAATTATTACAACTACAAACATTTTGATTCTGAAAACAAGGCGAAAGGCAGGATTCTTACTGTTAGAATGTTATCAAAATAGGTTAATTTAATATATGTAGCGTAGCCATATATGCACTGATGAGATAAAAAGTTGTGTCTATTGTATTTTCTTCTTATGAATAAAGTTAGTCTATTTCCAACCGTCAACCAACGTCTTTTCATTACTTACACTAAAATTGATGAATCGAGCAAACTTACTTCCTAAATAATTACACCAGAAAAGAGATTCAAAAATAATTAAAACCTATTATTAGAACATGAATCATTTTGAGTCTATACTCGTAGTTGCTTTAATTGAGGAACTAACTACAGATATTTGCTAATGTTCGATTGCAAGGCAATGACGAACTAAAGAAGGATGATTAGCTATCAAATAATTAATCACAAGTATTTACCATGAATAAATTATAGTACTTAAGTAATTAGATGAATTTGGATATTGCATGGATTTGTATATTATTTAGAACCGGCAATATTGTTAAAAAGCGTCATAGGTATTACAACATTCTTGACGCCCCGTTAGCTTCTGTATGATTATGTTCCGGTTTTGATATCAAAGTGTTTTCCATGAATCATTCTATAAGATTCTTTTTGGGATGTAAATCGAAAGTTCAGAAAACCCTAGAAACTCAATTATAATATATATTGGTTTTGGTATTGTCAATGGCACATCACAAAATTTTAGACCTTAACTTTCCGTCGGAAATTAAAACTTGACACCAATTTTCACGTTTACACACATACAGATTATTTAAACCTATCCTGATCTGAGTGATCTGACTTGTTTGTACAGGTTTAAGATAAACATGTTTACATATTGTTTTTCATCCAGAACCTAAAATGTAAACATGTTTTCTTTTATTTTAGGCCACCCTAATTAGGTACTAATAAAAGGATTATAATCAAACATTAGAGAAGCACCTGTGGAAGGGGTAGCTAATTACTAATTAGTTCAAAAAGTAGCACGTATAAAAGGGTAGTGTATATTCCAAAATGACATCATTTGATCCCAGTACATACAGGAATCATGACTACTTACCAAACTCCTGAGTTTCTCTGTGACTTGTCTTTCATGGACAGCCACATTGAAAACCGTACTAATCAAAATGATTATTATAATCAGAATTATTCCCTAAATAATGTACGTATCACACTTTCATAAATATTTTAATATGAGATAGACTGTCTGTTTCATGATTTTGTGTTAATTTACTTATTTTTTACTTTCAGGCAACACAAAATGAAGCTGAATTCAAACCATCCTCGTATCCAGCACTAGACCCAGAAATACTTGAATTTGCAACTGAAAACGATCAACCTGCAGCCTATGACAGAAGTCCCTTGGGTGATTTCCCAGTTCCCCATCTCAACTCTCACCAGGTAAAATTAGTATATTTAAGCAGCTAGCATTATCATTGATGCAATCTGTTGATTGTTTATATATAATTTCCTTATTTCTTTCAGTACACTCCATTAACGCCAGATCCAGTAGTGTATCCAGTGTTTCAATTACAACCTCAAATGCACCAAGCACAGCCTCGTCGAGACAGTCATTTTATGCTGAAGAAACATCATGCCCACATCACAAGTAAGTATCACATTCTCACTTTACTATCGGTTGTGTAAAACAATTAATTTCTTGAAATATAAACTCAATTGTTATCAGCAAAAATTTTCAAAATGATGATTTATTTTTTCTAGTTGCACCAACCTCTAAAGGGAACTTCAAAGCTGTTGTCAAACGCAAAAGAAAGCGCACCGTCTTCACCACCGAACAAGTGGAAGCTTTGGAGGAGATCTTCAAAAAAAAGCAATACATCTCGAGAGAAGACAGACAAGATATCGTGCAACAGCTTCAAATCAATGACAAGGCTGTCAAAATATGGTTCCAGAACCGCCGGTTAAAAATCAAACGAATGTCAGATCAATCTGCGGAAGAACAGGAAGAATTTGACATGGAACACGCTGTAGAAGAAAGAATGTCTCCAGAAAGTCGGCTGGATGTAGTACAATCACGTATAAATGAAAAGACTGATGAATTTGGCTATGTAACACTAGATGATGTGATCATGGGTGATTTAGCTAATGTCATAAATGATTTCTTAGTGAAATGCCTGGATGTTCAAGAGGAGACTTCGGAGAGTGATAGTCCGGTGTATGAACCTATATCTCCAGCCAGTGTTACTGATAGCAATGACGAAGATTATGAGAAATCTTCCAATTGGAGACCATCACAACCTAAGGAGTCACTCCAAAGGCTATTCGATTTACATACTATGCTTACTTTGTGATACATTTCATTTAAATTATGTGTAATTTATTATTAGTTTGTAATTATTTAGTACATTGGATAAATGAATAAATTATTTTAAAATCAGATCAACATTTTTTATTTTAGCGACATTTTCCTCCTATTTTTATGGGTACTCTAATTATAGTAACAAAAATAATTATTTAAATTGTGATAATGAATGATAGATGGAACTACAGCCATGGCAGCAAAAAACAAAATATCTCATTCAAAAGATTTTTTCAAATCATATATAAAGTGTAGGTTTTCCTATTCTTAAAGTTGATTTCCATTGCTGAATCCAACGACATAGAAGTCATTTAAATATCGACATTAATATATTTCTAGTTTCCACATTCATCCACTTAGTAATGATTGCACCACTCATGATTGCACAACATTGCTATGTGTTTAAATATTATATATTGTAATAACATCATCAAAGGCATGACAGACTTTTATGAATTGTAGAAAAAAATATTTTTAATCAAAATTAATTTGTATCACTTTATAAATGTAGACTAATTTATAACAGTAAATAGTACGTATCTAGTGCGGGTATTTCATATGGAGGTACAAGATACTAGTAAAATAAGTTGACGGTATATTTAAAATTCTTCGATGAACGTATGTCACCTTTACATAAAATTCAAAGGTTGAAGTGAGGGCGTGCTGTTTAGACCAGTGATATATTTAATTTAATTATTGTTTGATTTTGTTTGCTTATCATGATTCAGAACGTTTTATTAACTGCACTAGCCCCTTTGAAGGATAAAAATGAGGTAATAATATCTTTTCTGTATTATTCTTTTACTACAATATTTTTAAGTGTTAAAACCGTTACGATATGAAATTAACAAATTGTGTGTTTTATAGATTAGCTGCTGGGAAAACCGACCGTTTACCACAGTTTGGCCAGAAAATATGCATCAAAAACCAAGAGGTACGTATTTTATTGAGATTCTTATTCGTTTTAAACATATTTCAAAAGATTCAAAATTAACTCTAGGTACCAATCAAACATTGTGTGACTTTATTCAAGAGTTGGCAGTTGTGATTTACGCATTCAATTGTTTTATGATTATAGGTATTACAAGAACTATTAAGAAGAAGCAGAAGAGAGTACGCACAGCCTTCTCAACTGATCAACTGCGTACTTTAGAACGCGCATACCTCCGCCACAAATACATCGACTCAGAAAAACGTGCTGAACTGGCCAAGACCTTGAACATTGGAGACAAATGTATCAAAATCTGGTTCCAGAACAGAAGAATGAAGGAGAAGAGAGAATCATCAGAATCCAGTTACGACTCCTCAAGTGAATCAACAGGTAATGAAACGCCAAAAGTTGTACCTTCACCCCCATTGCAAGTTACTAATGACCAACAAAATGATCAAACAAATGAGCAACCAAATTCATGTTACTACAACACTGAACAAATGTACCAACTACCGTCTTATTTCAATCAAATTTCTAGCCAAGAAAATACACAAACGCCTAATTTTGCTTCGTATTTCTATACAGATAATAATGTTTATCAAACTCAATATTATCCGTATGATTTAACTTATACACAAAACGAAGGTAATGCCAATCAATTTGGTAATGAAGGGAACAACTGTTGGTCAAATTACTACCCGTACTATACTCCCATATAGAAAAATATTTAAAAGTGAAATATATAAAATTATAATATAAAACAAATTAATATATTATATATATTTAATAAGATAGAAATATGTAATAATATTATGGTTATTTTTAATTTTAAGCATATACTAATTTAAAATTATTTTATGAAAAAGTAATAATGATTTATTACGAAAGCTTGGTAAGTAAAAAACTTTATTGCTACCTGTACTGTAGTTATTATTTTTTGACATTTATACTTAGATTTATATTAGTGAATAAGATAAAGTGATTCGTTTAATATATTATTTAATACCAGTTTATATTATGCTTTGACTTTTCTAGATGTATGCTGATCGTGTAAATAAATTAAAAATCAGATATATTAATAATAAGATATAAATTATTTCCTAGTTATTTATAAGTTATTTAGAAAACTGTTTATTAACTTATTCTCGAATACTTTATTTTTGTTTGAAAGTGTTGGTTACTTTATTTAGGTATTTATTAAGAAAAACAATAACTTTTCTTCCACTTCTTGTTATTTTTTCAATATTTTATCTTGAGCCTATTTAATAATCATCTTTTTCTTTTTTGTTAGGCATCTTATCTGGTCTACGTGTGTCATATATGTCGAGATAGTGCCTATTTAGAGTTTAATTTATAATAAGCCACATCACAGTGTTAAAACTAAATCCTAATGTTATGAATTTGTTAAAATTTAAGGAACTTGAAATAAAAGATTACTCAATAATATACTCTGTTTTTATTTACTATATACCCACTTATTTAAAATAAAAATACAAATATTTACATACAAATGATTTAGAATCACTCAGAAACATACCACACCTTTATTTGCTTTTCATTATATAAGCCTCTACTTATATTAAGTCTACCAAAGACTAGATTTTGTTTAAAAGTAAATGAGCATTAAAACTTTGTGCTGGGATTTTGAAAAGGCATACTAGTGATGATGTACCTCGGCGAAGCCTGCTGTGAATAATTGTAAGTCACTTGAGGGTTCACATGACAATCACAGTTACAGGACCTATTTACAGCACTATCTGGGACCATATCATACATGTTCCCTTGGGCCGGCGATGGAGAGGAAACCATGGGTAAAACATTAACTGGTTTCCAAACAACACCACTAGCAGAAATATACGGTTGAGCATAAAATGGTGAGACAGTCGGTACTATTGACACATATCCTGAGTTACTAAAAGGAGGTTGAATCATTGGAGAGTAAACAGATTTTCTATTCGCTGATAAGTCTTCAGGTATTATCTGCTCCATTGGACTTGATGTGTGTTCCAACTTCTTTGGTGTTACTATTTCCTTTTTCAATGGTTCAACGTAAGGTTTGCTGTAGGTTTCCGTTTTTAGTTTCTTACATAGATCTATAGAATTCACAGATGGTTTAAGTTCATGATTCGAATGTCCATTTATAAATACAGTAGGTGGATGAATCACTTTGGTTGTTACAACATGTTGAGGTGCAGTAGCTGCTATTTTTACTTTAGTATTGTTATGTCCTGAATCTACTGCTACAGTCATATTATTTGTAAAGTTAGTTTTGATCATGTCGTTATCGTAACTTGCTTGACTGACATCATTCAGTAATGGTAATGAACGCATTTGTTGATCATTAGCTGATACCACACTCGCATTATTTAATTGGCTTTTAGCGAATTCCAGGGCTTTTGGTACATTATGTAAATTATCGAATTCCTTATTAGAACCATCTTTTTTTTCTTTCATTCGGCGATTCTGGAACCAGATTTTCACGGCTCTTTCAGGAATATTTAAAGATAATGCTACTTCTTTACGATGAGCGTTTCCAATGTAAGGAAACTTTTTGAACTGTTTCTCTAAGTAGTTCACTTGATCCGTTGTGAATGCACTTCTGAATCTTTTGGCTTTCTTCGGACTATGATGCTGAGAACGGTCCATCTGGAACAATATGAGATCTTGATAAATGAAAGAGCTAAACGTGTTATTCTTAACCTATCTATTTCTTATTAGAAAACAAGTAAACATAAAATGAAAATATAACCTTAAAATTGAAGTTACATATAATATTTTTAAGATAATGAGGGTTAATTATACTGTACTCACCATTTTCAAATCAAAATACGTTGTAATAAAATCACCTCCACTTTGCATACTCGATATGTTTTGAGCAGTTATTCAGTCACAATCACACAAGATAGTTTCATTATCACTCACAGCCACACCACCAATTCAGAACAACTAAGAACAGTCAACTGATAAAGTCTTTTATATGACTTCCAGTTTTGATTGGAGAATCATTATTTAATTATAATGTTACCTAATCATACACTATTAACTAATTATTGTCAGGCCATCGATGATAATTGTTGTATTACTTAATGTGACTTGTGGCTTAATACGTGTACACAGTTTAATTAGATATCAATATTGATACAATTAATCATGTGAATCGTTTATCCTTGTTTATTATTTATTTATTATTAAAACCGTATGGTTGTGTATTGCTCTTTACGTACTTTTTATTTTTAATGTATATAATTAAAATCGAAGTTAGGTTATAATGACAAGGAATTAAATATTTGGAGGTAATTTGAAAGATAATTTAATATTTTTAATACAGTGACGGTATTATAAAACATAAGTTTAAACCAATAATTCATTTTTCCGCAGATTGGTCGAGTGAGCTAATAAATGTAAATATGATATTGCATTTATGTTTATATTATATGTCGGCGCACACAAGGAGGTTCAATATCAAGAGTGACAGATTGTCTCTGTCACTCTAGCGGAGCGTCGAGTCGATGGTAGCGAGGCGGCCATCTTGATATATAGAAGATGATGGAGCGGTCGCTGGCGCACCACGTTTTCCGACGAATCGCTATCTATTGTATAAATCTAAGTACTTTTGTGTGATTAAGTGTTAATTAGAGCCTTAGTGATTATTGTTATGTGATTCTAGTTATATTTCAAGTAATCTTGTTAAAGTCTCCAAGATAACGCCTTTAATTCAAATAACCCTACTCGGATTACCCACATACCCACGCTGCAAGATGAATAATTCTGATGAAGGCCGTCTTGTGCTTTCATCAGAAGTGGGATAAAACAATAGTAAAGCCAAAGATAGGCAACCATAAAAAAAAAAACGCGACCCAGCAATGAAACTATAGTCAAATAAGGAGTCGCTTTTATCCCGATTGATTGACATCCACGCCCCAGTCAACAAAATAATAGTGGAAAAGAAGTATCTTGATGGCGTCGATCTACTAATGGTACTTACAAAAGCACTGAAAGGGTATTGTAAAAGACACCGCGAGTAAGGCGGCTATGCGCTTTTGGGACATCATCGAACGCATTCCGCTGTTGAAAATGTCTTAAGATGTTACGACGGGATTCGCCGTGAGCTCATCGCCGTTCATCAAGGAGCACCTCGACTACATCATCCGGTGATCCACTTTCTTTTGTTTTAAGTAGTTGATAGTAGTGTGTTTGAAAAATGGGGCTGGCCTTAACTGGGTCGATGCCTCTGATCAGATCACGTTTTAACATGGGGTATGTAGCGTAGTTGATCGCTTGGGCTGGCCTGAACCGGGTCGACGCCCACGGTCAGACTGCGAGTTCTTCAGTATGAGTTGGGTGGCATCAGATTGGTATGGGAACGGGCTGTGTGGGTCGACGTTCCAGCCAATTGATTGCAACAGCTGTGTGTGACTGGTGGAAAGGACGCTGACAGGTAGTCCGGTCTATCGCACCATGCGAGTTGGTGGTTAGTCGAAGGGATTCCTGGTCAGTAGTCCGCCCAGTGCAACAGTGTGTTTCATTCAGATGTGAGGGGTAAAGATAGAAGTCCATAATGTCATAAATGGGTAGCTTGTCAGGATGGACGAGCGGATGTCTTGGTGATTAAGCATTGTATGTTCCAGGAAAACAATAACGCCCGAGGACGGTCGTATGTCAGAATGGCCGTGTCGGCGCACACAAGGAGGTTCAATATCAAGAGTGACAGATTGTCTCTGTCACTCTAGCGGAGCGTCGAGTCGATGGTAGCGAGGCGGCCATCTTGATATATAGAAGATGATGGAGCGGTCGCTGGCGCACCACGTTTTCCGACGAATCGCTATCTATTGTATAAATCTAAGTACTTTTGTGTGATTAAGTGTTAATTAGAGCCTTAGTGATTATTGTTATGTGATTCTAGTTATATTTCAAGTAAACTTGTTAAAGTCTCCAAGATAACGCCTTTAATTCAAATAACCCTACTCGGATTACCCACATACCCACGCTGCAAGATGAATAATTCTGATGAAGGCCGTCCTGTGCTTTCATATATTTCATTTATTATATGTTTTCGATTATGCTTCTTTTCAAGAGGAGCTATGTAGGTATTTCATTCAACAAGTATTTAGATGACACTAAATCAAAAATGCATTTAAAGAACACATTTCAATAATGAAACAAAGCATATCAGGATTGATTTCAATGCCTTGACAAAAGATCCTAAGATGTTTAAGATAACTGTTATTTTCTATTAATTGATTGTTCTGATCAGATAAAGTTTATACTAAAATATGTGACGGCGGTTTACATATACCTTCACACTAATGTGGGGATTCAATTTAGCGTAAGGAAAGAGACTACACTACAATATTCATGTTTTATTTGCGTAGGCAAAACCAAGATAACAATCTTTTTTATGCGTATAAATACAGTTTAATTACTGTATGCGGTAATGAAAAAATATATATACATCTTAAAATTATTGTTTTTATTTTCCTTTCTACTTTTAAATTTTATAGTTATTATCTTATTATATTTATTTTATTATTTATAAATCAATGTCATCATCAATTTGTTTTTCATGTAGTGTATTTTGATTTTATCTTCAAATGAGGCCTTTACATTCTTTCAACTTTATCCTGTGGTGCATCAGGTTAGGCTTAAAGTATTAGTCATATATAATTTCAAAGTATTTATTTTCATGAAATCCGTAGGTCAGATATTAGGGACAATAATTTAATTTACTAAAATTTTCAGGGAGTTCAGAGCACCTATTACTTATATTATCCAAAGGTTTCCTTAAGACTAACTAAAGTGTTAATTCTGTTCCTATACCAACTTTTATAAAGATGTTCTTTATAAAGATTCAAATATTTTGTTTGTCAAGCACAGGTTCACTCTAATCATATCGCTTAAATGTATGAAAGACTCAATAATGTGAAATTATCAAAAACCAATGATATTTCAACACATGTAATGTTATTTAAACAATTTTTATGACCGTTAACACTTATTAATTATATGTTACTTGTCTGACTGGTTACCAAGTGTAACATTGTATGTAGGTAAAATATCATTCGATTGAGAAGCTCCACTCTTTAAGGTTAGTTTAAAATCCAAAAATAATGAAATATATACTAACATACAGAAGTTCACAATAAAACATCTGGAGAGAAACAGATTCTATGATGATTCTATTCTATATGTTTTTCCTAATTCAGTTATGTATTTCTTTATTAAACCTAACTTTGTAATTATTAACTAATGTGAAGTGATTATTACACAAATTACTAATTTAAAATATATTTCAAAGTTCTGTCTCATTGTAAAGACTTTGTATTTAAATTGGGATAATTTAAGTTTGTATAAATTAATAAAAAAGTATTTCTGGGCACGATATTTATTGAAATAATTATTTACAAAAAAATGACTTAAACTACACTACATTAATATTCGTCTTCATACGGCACGGACCTGATCCAGGACAAATCCCAACTCTTTTCGATGATGTCACTGGGAGCTTCAGTTGTTTCTGCTTCCATTTTGGACGCAGTTTCTGTAGGCCCCTGAAACTCACTGAAGGGAGACGGGTAAGGCTGCACCTGGAGGTGGACCTCCTGGTACTGTGGCGGACAACCTTCCTCCATATAAGTGTACATGTTCTGTGCTGGCATCTGTGCAGGCATGGATGAAGGCATACTCGACACTGGCATCGACATAGGCACCGACATAGCAGGGTAATGTTCTAAGCAGATGTTGCCTTGGTTGTAGACGTCGTTCTTCATGTGTGGATACTGCTCGTGGATAAGCATCGGCATCTGAATATTTCCCATTTCAGGAGATGAGACAGTTGTACTAGCTTCTTCGGAGTCCTCGAGACTCTCAGCTCTGTCCTTCTTTTCCTTCATGCGGCGGTTCTGGAACCAGATCTTGATGGTGCGCTCGTTCAAGCGTAAGATCTCTGCGAGCTCGATTCTGCGAGCCCTATCTAAGTAACGAGTCCTTGAGTACTCTTGTTCCAACTCCATCATCTGTTGGCTTGTGAATGCAGTTCTGATGCGCTTCTGTTTCTTCACTCCTCCAGACGGTTTGTTGTTACTCCATGATTGGGGTTGAGCACCAAATCTTCCTGGGACAGTCTGATTGGGCCATGTTGGCCCAGGAACGACTGGCCCATTTTGAGGACGTATAACATGTCCATTCTGAGGACGCATGCCATGTCCGTTTAAGACATGTGTATGCATTCCTCTTGGGTTAATAGCGTGGTAACCATTGGGTACATTGCTCCTTTGATAAGGAGCGTTCATATAGTTCGATGGGCTGTAGACGACTTGGTTGCTGAGCACGTTGATATGGTTGTTGCTGGTCGTGACGTATTCACTGGAGACGTTGTTGCTGGACACTGGTACTGGTACAATACTGTGAGGCTGCAACTCGTTCCAATCCAAAGGCTGTGAAAAAGAAAGATATGGTTAGACAAGCTGTTTAAAAATGAGATTAGAATTATTTTGACTGAAATTCAGGAGTAGTAGACTACAAAATTCATAAAATAATAAATATATATAAAATAAGTATAAATTACCATGACAGCCTGCATAACATTTTCACTGCTGGTTGTAGAAACTTGGTTCCAATTGCCATCATCGGAGCCGCCGTTCATCTCATAAGGAGTTGGCGTGGAAGCCTGGCTGGAGGTAGTCGACTCTGGCATATTGCAAGATAGGAAGTAACGTTCACTACGAAAGCTCAGTTAATTATAATGAGTGTCAGGATTGCACCTCCATTTTATATGCTTGCAACAACCCCATACCAGTAATTAGCAAACTAGTTAAAAGTCTGTCCTTCGATTAGGTGATTAGCGACTTATTAGTTCTGATTCAAAATTTTGTTATCAGTTGTAGATGTTTTTGTGTATAACGTTTGTATCGAATATGGGTTATCAAATGCAAAACAATATTTCAAAGATAGAAAGAAAACATTTCAGTTTGTTAAACGTATGTATACTTTTGTGTTTAATTTGCTTAGAAAATAATCTTCGGTATCATTCATTAATATCAAGTCCGTGTTATTTAGCATAAAAAGATTAAAGTAAGTATTATGAGAAATGAAAAACAGTACATTCAGAGAAAATAACATCTAAATATCTAGAACTTCATAAGTACTGCTTATGAAGTTCCTACCTACCATTATACCTATCATTCTACTACCTACCATTGCTGACCTATCCTTTTTATTTTATTGTATTTTAGATTTTTCTTAAAAACGACTGTAATATCAATAGCATTCCAATAAGCATCCTCACAATGTTGAGTGCATAACTAAATTAGTGTTGCTGGAGCACAAATTTTTATACCAGATGTAATCACTCATCTAATGGACAATTAAATGCAATAAGTTTATTTGGTGTTTCTTAACTACGCTCTACCTAATTGTCTGTTTTACTAATATGTGGTAAATGTTATTATTTAGCATCGCAGGACGATTGAGCCTCTTTAAGAATTTCAAACCAGGTTTAGGTCTTATAGAGCCGATCTAGATGACCTGGGTCACCTACAAAATTGTATCAATGACATAGTATTATGAAAAAAAATACCGTTTAGAATTATCTGAAAATCATAGTTTTGCTAATTGGACTGGTCCTACTGTCCTGAGTTGGGTAGTTACGTAAGCCATGATAATTGTAGTTTAATTTTTTTTACATCAAAATAAAGAAAATAAATACATCATCTTAAGCCGTTTTATCTCAAATACAATGATCCAATTTTTATGAGCATACATAATATTTATATTCAATCGTGTTTATTGGTATTTTAAAACAATATGAGTAGACTGGTATACTAGAAATTCTTATCCAGAAATATAGCATTTTCATATAATCATTTCTTAATCTGTTTGGGATCCAAATAATTTTATTAAAGCTTTGTATGAAACTTATAACCGCGCCATCTAGTTGCTATCTCTGTAACTAGAAACGAGGCTGCGTAGCATGGGACCAAACTTTGAACCAACACATGAAACATGAAACGAACGTGGTTAGCTTTTCATGTTATCTATTTATAAAGTTCCTGCAAAGAGAGAATTACATGAAATTGTTATGCTTTTTATAAAAAATATAATGAGATGTTGACCGTACCTATGATATTATTAGGTATTTTAAAGATAATCCTTAAGTAAAAGTTGTGCGACGGAAGTAACAAGATATATTTTCACAGTTAAGTTTCCCCGTTTGGTTTTCGTGTTAAACTTTCCGGATAAATACAGATGGCGTAGCCTGCAGCATCCTATGAAATGTAATGGAACATGAAAGCTTTCTTTGCTTAGCGGTATTCTTACAGTATTAATTCTGAATGTATTTGGCAATCATACATAAGAAGTATTTCTATTATTGCCCTTTGCGTTTAATAAATAATTTTGGACTAATTGCAGCAGATACACAACATCCTTTTACAAATAAAATCAAGTAAAATACCAGCTTCTAGTTTTTGTAAAATTACCTGAAACATATCTGATAAATGTTCAATTCTATTCTATCAAAACTCCAATAACACGCATGTTAATCATTTTAAGCGTTTGTCGACACCATTTTGTATATAAATATATTTTATATCTCTCAGATATGTTTCTTATATTTTCAATAAAGATCAAGGTTTTGAACACAAATAATTATTTAAGCACCAAAACTATCATCTCAGAATAAAAGCAACAGAGAAAACAGCACAACCGAATATAATCAAGTTCTTATATCTTTATGCATATATATAATTTATTTTTGTTTCTAATAACTTATCTATCTCCCTATTTAACAGCTAATTCAATGAAAGAAGGTGAATATAGCTGTTCTTGCTACCATTCAATAAGTATCCCTTAACAGACGGTATCTACAGAATGAACTACTGAAATCCTAGAATCAGATTTATTTCTACATTATAAGGCTAGTCCATACATTCGTATACAGTCGTATTTACATCGGAATGGTACGGCAACGCTTCACGAATGTTGAGTATTTCGCCAAAGTACTTTTACTGTGGCAGTGTGGCCTATGCCTGAGTTTGCTTATATTGAATAAACGTGAGTTGAATAGACACCTAGGGCTGGCACGCGACTTAAGAATGCTTAGATTATTTAATTTTATTACATTAAAATTACAAAATAATGAAGTGTATCTACTTGTGGCAGATTTAAAACATTTGGCTTTTATGTAAATCAAATATTTTACATTTTTTTATTGCTTGATTTTTTTTACAAGGACCAATATTTTTACCACTGCAAAAGCAACCTTAAAAGTACAAAAATATCAAATTAAGTTAGATATCGGTATATAAATTTTCCCTATTTGTGACTGACAGTTGAAGGCGGAGTCTAAATAAACAACGCGTTAGAAAGAGATAGAGAGATCTGTCAATCAGAATCACAATGGGGATAATCCCTGCATTGTTAAAATGTACAGTTAACCATTCACTGGAGACAACTATAAAATTGACCTTATCGCAGTCGCGTAAGGTTTATTTTTGCATTATTTTTTCTAGCATGATATTCGGTAGACTGCTCTTGTTTATGTACATACTGCGTAAATCAGAAGTATTTGTACAGTTATCGGAGAGAGTCAATACAATAGAACAATAGATGCATTACTAATCACTTTGTTGACGGGATTTAAGATATTTTTCTTAATTTGTTTGTTGTTTACTATTGTGTGAGATAAAGAAAGTTGAACTCAGCTTTGTTACCTGCTACCCTTTGATAACATAAAAGGATTGTAAATATTGTAGGATTAAAAATCATTAGTTTGTTGTAAATAAGTGACATTATATGCCTTAACTTACCAAGACATCAATTTACCATTTCCTTTTGTTTACATTGTTAAAAATTTTGATCTATTTGTATGACCAAAACTTTTAAATGAAGTGTGCATTTTGCATTATTACTTCATGGTCTATAGGTATCGAATTAAAAACAGAAATGCTAGAATTTTAATAAAGGAAGTTTATCACAACTTTACTATTTTTTCTTCCATTCCAATCAAATTTTGTTAAAATATCTCCAAAACATAAAACCTAAAATAAATTAATCAGATTTCTCCAAACGCGACGGTAGCAGCCCTACAGGCCAGCCGCCGCGAAAGATCATCAATCATAGTGGCAAGACAATCACAACCGGCGACACATCTGCCACGCTCGACGCTCGCAGCGGCACTGCACGGTACGATGCTGCATCGCAACCGCACCACATATCTTTGGAAATTACGAATTAATGCGGAATTATAGCAGTATATGTTTAAAGAAGTAATTATAACTGGTGACGCATCTGCCACGCTCGACGCTCGCAGCGGCACTGCTCGGTACGATGCTGCACCGCACCACAAATCTTTATTAAATGAAATTAAGTATTAATGCAGAATTATAGCAATATTGTTTACATACGTAATAGGTAATTACAACTGCGAGATAACTTCGAAGTTGGAGCGGCACTACACCGCATCCTGCGGCATTGCAAGGGCAGTACAAAGCTTTGAAAATAATACTACTGTTTACTATGAAGATTGTAGTAATGCAGAATAATAGCAATATCATTTAATAGATAAGTACAACCAGTAACAAGTCTGTCGTTCATCTTAGCTGAACTGAGTATTATGTAAAATCCTAACAACTACAGGCTTAAAACTTTGTAACCAACCAGAAAAAACTATAGCATAACAACATTTCTAAAGAATGTAAAATCTATGTTACACAAAATAATATTTATGTATTCGCTTATTCAAATACAAAATTATACCTCTGCCTGTAGTTTTTAATAAAAACAGCCAACTTAGCTAACATAAACATTAATAACCAACCCTCTCGCTTTTAATCTTATACGCACCTTGTTATATTCTCGTAAAAAATCACTTTCCATATTTCACTAGTGGAAAATTGTAATATCGCGAAGCTGTCGTCTTAATAAACATTTTTTTTTCGTCATATGAAAATGACATTCGGGCGTCACGTGTGACATTGATGAAAAAATATAAAAGATATGATGGGATCGACGGCAAGCCCTATCCGTTGCTTATTCCTGTCTCTATGAGGACATCCCTATAGTATACTCGTATATGTATAAAGGTAGACTCGATATATGGTGAACAAATAGGTTTTATGTGGTTTCATTTGTTATTGAGAAATAGATGTGTATTTGTTACCAAGCTTGTAGCCTTTTTGTCTAAGAAGAATGAGATTGTTAGATAAATAAAATCAATAAACAACCTAAAGGTGCAACATGTCAACATAATAATATTTAGTGATCGAATGGGATAACTAACTAATAAAACAGTAAAAATGAGATTTGAGGACCACACAAATTTAATTCGGTTAAACAGACAAAACGTGTAAGTAAACATTTTTACAGCACCATTCAGCATCACAAGTTTAGCTCATCTAGATTAAAAACAAAGGTTAATAAAATCAAATCAACTACGAAACAACGAAAACATCATATAAACTATAACTCATACACCCCAAAAACCTAACATTTCACATAACTGCTATAATAAAGAACATCGCGGGATCACGATTGCGTTTGACAAATGAGCATCATTATTTGACAGCCGGTAGATCGGCTGACGACATGTTGTCTTTTGTTTTATTAAACCCACCCTCCATTGGTTGGGGATGACGGTACATGAGCCGATGATGTTAGTATTATGAGCTAAGATGCTTTGGTAGCGATGTGTAATGGATTTCAGGAAAGTTTGCTTATTAGAAGTATGTTGCGTTTTAAGTGAAATGTTATTTTCCGCACGGTTATGGTGTAACGAAAGATTTGTTTAGAATAAGAACAGCAATAGTCATGATGAAAAAATTTCTGAAGTGTGTAACATTTTGGAGTACTTATTTAACTTTGAAGTGTTTCATTTTCAACCAAACATACGATACGTATACTCCAAGATAAGCTCATAGAAATGTGCATAAAACCTTGTAGGTACGTTACGTTAAGGTACGTTATTATTATCATATTAATTAAGTAATATTTGCCACGAGTTTATTAATAATTACATAAGCAAAACGAATATAAGTAAGAAATCTGCATCACACAGCCAAATACAAACAATAACACCCCAGATTGATAACTCGCCCATCAAAATATTAATTGAAACATAAAACGCCATTAAGCATATTAATTAAGCTAAAACAACTATATAAAGACCTGAGAGCGCAGCGTGAATTCATTACAGAATCGAATCATCGGCTGTCTATTACGCTAGGGTTGCCACAAAGCCGAATACTGCGACAAAAGGAAACGCGAGCCCGAGGCGAAATCTCGCGGGCTATAAATCATAGGCCGACGCGGAAACAACCCTAGCGAGATTCTCAAATGCTCAAGGGGTTCATTTTAATGCTCTGTTATATTTATCTGTTATTATTTTTATTAATGCTGCAGTGAAGCGGTTGAGGTTTTGGATTTTGGTTTTCGAATTACAATTGATTTGTATACAAACGCGATCTTACAGAGACGTTAACTATTATAAGTATTCATCAAAAATTTATTTCACATTGGCATGTTTCTTGAGTTTATTCATTTTAATTATATATGCTTATACTATACATTATTTTTTATCTGAGTATTATTAAACACCAATAATGTAGGTGCCTTCTAATTAATTCATCAAATTATTCTAACCTGATAAGGTATTGGTCGAAATTAGTTAAGTACTAGTGTCCTGAGCTATTTTAACTAATTTTAATAGTCCGTAATTTTAATGAACCAGTATTTCATAGGAATGAAAACTCATTATAAAATGTACGTAATAAGTATATTAGATATCTACACGTAACTGGTTCAGGTGGATACAATTTAACTAATTGATAGCTAATTATAAAAATTACGCTACAACTATGACTAACATTGCCCAAGTATTTCGACCTGACATTAATTAATTCGAACACTAAATAGGTAATTAATAAATTGGAAATTCTGCAACGGTTTCGTCATACTTCCATTTAATTATGTGCCATTTGTAATAATTATAATTATTACTTCTTATACATTACATTATGAGATTTCTAATCAGTTCATTAATTTATGATAAATTGTATAATATATTGTATATGTTCAGGTTTCAAAAGGACACTAATATCAACTTGAATTTATGACAATAAGAAAACAGCCTGATAAAATTTACGATATTGGAATGACATAGAGTTAATAATACCTGTATCGTTTTCACAACATGTTAGTAGCAAGCATGAGAAAGCTTATTTGACTTTTATACTGAAAATATTAAAACTTCAAACGAATTTAAATACATAAAAAATATGTCTCTATAACTAAAACATGTTTGTTGGTATTCATTTTTAGAGACATATTTTCGTAATTTAGTCTGCCTCCTTGCGTTTTTTTTATATTATCTGAAAGAGAAAGTTGAAGACCAGTTAGTGGCTTTAAGAGTTTTATTTTAAGTCGCCAATGAGGGCCTATTTTATTATCATATTAAAAAACTGTGTTGGTTACTTTATTTTGTGTGTTTGTACAATAATAATCATAAAGTACTTCCAACTCCCAAGTACTTCCAAAATTGGTTAGTTACTTTTCAAGCATCAAAACACAAATTTCTGACATTAGTTGGATCAATCCTCTGTTTTTAAGTCCTGTTCTCAATGAAGAGATACTTGCGCAATCTGTTGTGGCACAACAATAATTACAAAAACATTCAGCATTTTAATAAAATTGTATTGAATAACAGTCCATCGCAGTGTTTAAAGAATTTAAGGGAATATTAGAATAAGTTCTTCTTTCGAATTTTACTAACTGCATCATTATATCAATACTATAAGTATTGTTTTTATTATACGTATATCATTATTTTATTCATACCAAGTCATGATAAGAAGCAAAATCTGGAATTTTGATTGTCACACTATTATAGTATGTAACACAGTCTCGCCACTCTATACAGATCCCGTATCGATGATTAGTATCCTTGTAAACCGTCGAGCGGCGAGAGCTCTTGATAAATAGTCAGAGCCTGGCGATAGGCCAACCTCGCGGAATAATCAAATTTTGTTCCCAACGCTGCCTCTGCACTGCCGTGTCTTTTATGGATTTTATTCCCCCTAACAAGATGCTCGAGGGTATCGTTGCGGTTGCTTGAATTAAATTGTCGTTGATAAACTCTTATGTGCTCTTTTATTTTGGGAAAAAGTGAAATATCAACGCTAGTGTGCCCTTTGCATCTACGTCACTTGCGGTGCTCCCTTAATGTTTTTATCGCGCTGTTTGATGAATGTAGAAGGTACAATGTCGGTTATTTGTATTCTTATTGGAACTATGAGCTCTTATTTTGGTTCTTAATGGTCTCTAGCCTCCCATATTCATACAAGATTTAAATTCTATCTAGACATATTGGCTGTTTCTTATAGAGAATTTTACCGGAAATCAGAAATTGTTTGTGTATTTCATTAAGTCCGCAATACATATGTTACATCGACATGAAGGACGTGTTTATTTTCCAACAGAAGTTCACTGGGCCGGTGTTCGGGCTAACAATCTTTATAAATAAAGCGAGCCCATTGCCTATTCATGACCGGGCAGAATTCGCCCCCCTCCCCGCTGTCAGCTCACCCCCGTATCAAACAAGCCCCTTCATGTCAAATACTCCGCGCCCCGCGTCTGTCAAACTCTTCGCCAGCGTTTGACAGGGATCCTCCCTCACTCGCGGGGAGGTGGAGTGCCACCTTTCATCCTCACCCCGTAAACTAAATTCAACCTTATAAGGGAGATTCAGGGTTGGTTTTTGATTGTGGTTTTGTAATCCACCCGCGCTGTCACGAGTCTAGGTGCAGGCGCCACGTCGAATGATGGATGACGTCAGGGAAGGTCGGCAGCATCACGCGTCATTCATGTGTACACAGGCGTAAGGGATACGTTTTTCGCGTGACGATATAATATTGGTGATATGCAAATTTGCTGTCGGCTCACGTCGAACTGCCAGCGATTGTGTGCCTATAATAGTTGGACAAGTACCGGGTTTATTAGTGATACTTTCTTCAATAGACCAAAGAAGAAGAAGGGTAATCGTTACGTTTGTTTGTAATAAGTTATTTAGAAAAAAAGAGGGTTTGTAATTTTTTCAGGTATTGTGTACTATGGTTTATTTAAGAATCAACCTTTTAATCAAAATCGACTACAGATCAATACACAAGTCTATTCAAACCCCATCACCAAACTTCTAAAAGACATTAAAAGCATAAAAGGCGGCATTTTAATTAATTCGTAGCGTCTTCAAAATGGGTATATTATAAGTGTTTCTGCGGTACAGTTAACAAGGCAGTGTAGTCCCCTTGTTCCTCTAATGTATACTTTATGAAAATTAAATATTTCACTCTCTGCCGGCTGCTCGGAGTGGGGATTACAACAAATTTGCATTATTTAATGGATACCGTGCGTGAGGATTTGTCAACAACTTCACTTGTTTGGGACACAACTCAATATTTTGTGACGTACTTTTAGGAGGATTTTGGTTTTTTGTGCCAGTATAAGATACGAGACGCTTTTAGAATGATAAATAAAAATTTCGTCCTCAGAGTATGTGTTTGCTTTATTGTATCATGTATACAGTACTTATTTAGTTCTGGTAGCAAATAGCAATTTTGTTGAATTAATTCGAACCTTACTGACAAGATACAAGAACTAGAATAATATAAAATAAAAGAACTAGGCTAGCACGATGCAGGCTATTTTAGCAATAGATAATTTCTAAACTTGTATTTGCTGGTAATATATTTTAGTGGACTATTGAGTAATAAGTAAATATTTTTACTTCCACTCAACAGTTCACACACCAACCATTACCGTTTATACAAATTTCTTTAATATGGATTTAAATTTCTTTACACCAGACACAGCTCTGCAATCTGAGTCACAGAACTAACATCGCATACTCAAACACCTTCCCACATTTTACTAGATTCCAACAGGAAGTTTTTAACTCTAACATGAGCAGTTTACTGACTGCTTTCCAATTTTAAATACTAAAGTTCCAGGTTTAATGCAAACTTGAACTTAGTTCCTCAAACTGCTTCGCATTCCATTTTCCCTTCTTTATTTTTTCATGAATAAAACAACAGATTTCTACTTCCGCTGGGTAACTTCTCCCTACCTTCGATTTATTCGTCGGATAAAGAAAACTTCTTTTAAAAATGTAGGTAAAGTTCCCTTTAATATTTTCCGTCTGTTAGATATCTCGCGGCTGCTCAAATTATGTGCATTTAAAATTGTGTTTTTATTTTTGGTTGAACGTCACAGTTTATGCATTTATTCAAGGTTAGTTCGAAATCGTACTGAAACCGCATTCGCTTGTAAAATAAGAATACATTCATGCATAAAGTGTTAGAAAAAACATGGCAACTTATTCAGCAAGATTTTTAATGGTGGCAAAATAATTGGTAAATCAGGTTGGACTAATAAAACATTTAAAATAGGAAAAATAAAATAGCAACAGATTTACATAAAGTAAAGACGTCAGGTATATTTTAACTATGGAATACTTTAAAACATTTAAAAATAAATGACATACCATAGAGAGATAGAATCCATATTTAAAGTTCGAACTCGTATCTATTCAAAAAGGATTAGCTTGTTATTTTGAAGCTCTCGATACAATCATCGATCTGTCAAGCTCCAACATGAGTGACACTCTTTAGATAGAGACCGTTGCAATTTAAATTTAAATCCTAGGAAAGCCCACCCTCCCCTATTCTAAAGGATACCCACTGATATGTATCGCTTTTTAACTGCCAACTAAACGAGTGGATTTTTGTTTCTTTAATTATTGATTACGTAATATTTATGTTTGCACAAGTTTTTAGCAGATTTTCCTGAAAGTCAATGCGTTGTCAATTTGTGTTTATGGAAATCTGAGGTCTTATCTAGTCTAAAAACACAAGAGGTAACTCAAATTGTATTGCTAAAAAAATACATATTGTCATAGACCCAGATATTTAAATGGCTTTTAAAAAATGCAAAATGTTTCAAAATTAAAAAAAAAACTTGATCGTATCGATTTTTTCCATAGTGTCGGATTACGTTTATAAATATTCATGGTGCGGTATTAGCATGCGGGAGGACGTGGTAAAACCCGGTGCGGCGTACGTACGCCTGTCATTATTTCGCCATTTGGACGCAAAAACAGAGCGCACCTTCGAGCTTCGGCCGGCCTGCCATCTGTATTATATTTTCTGTTAGTATAAGTGTATGTTACAAAAATCGTGTTCGTGTTATCACGATGTTATTTCTAAAGAAAGTCTTATAAAGTATAACTGGAATGGAAAGCGAAATATAAAACGCACTTTCACGATACGGCCCGTATTAGATATCCAATGTAACCTTTATGTAGTTTTTAGGATATCAAAAAAATGTTTCATATTCTTTAATTTAACGGTAGTTATATAAAAAGTGCCTATGGTACAATGTAGTTAGCGCCACCTAACGCGTTAAGCTTGAATTACAAGTGCGATGAGAACATCGAGTGTCAAACAACCGCGACGATGATTAATTTGTGAACCACCTTCCATAACCTTTGCTAAGGACATGAAGCAGAAGTTTATATCCTACGTGTCTACATTTAACGACACATGTTCAGAATAACTTATTTGGATTACATTTAGTAAGTTTGTCTCTAAGACACACGGCATTAAACTTTAAACTTTTAATAAAAAACAATCAAGAAGGCGTGGCCGGTCTATACAAATAAATTGTCGTGTAATTCAATTTAAACAAAAAAAGAATACGCAATTTTATTTTCGAAAAATAAAAAATAAAATCTTTAAACAACGGCTGAATTAATAAAAGATCCCCAATTCCCCGCCCAGAGTGAAAGAAATTATAATCCTTTCTTTTAAAATGCAATGAGGTGGTTGTTAAAAACGTTTGCGGGGATATTTAAAATGCGCCGTCCGGGCGTCCCTGGCAATTAGTGATCCGGGTAAAATTAAAACAATGGGAGCAGAGGCACGCAACCATTGTGCCACGATGAATGGTGATGCTGTTCTTTATAACTTGTTATAGACACGGTTATTGCACCTTATTGTCTATTCATATTATTTCTTCTTTTTTGAGGTTTCCTTGTGACTGGCTGGAAGTTCAGTGTGGAGGTGAGCTTCCGTCTTTAGAATATTTGATACATACCTTCATGTAATACCTAATGTTATTAATTTACGTAATGTAATATTTGCTAATTAGGTTTATTACATTTACATACATAATTCGCTACATAACTTCTAAAGACACTAAAATTAACATTGTCTGTATAAAATGTAAAGGTTTTCACATCACATAATCAAAACAGGACATATCGTAATGCTTTCAATGGTCTACACAATAAGGACGTGATCTTCAAAGCTAATAAGGTTGTAATAAGGCATTTGACTTCACTTATACTCATACCTACGTATCTCGGGGGTCTATTCTCAAAGTTCGACAGAGTGTTATCAGAGTCGACGACGGGTTTATGAGCAATCAGCTGCGGAGATAGGGGCTCTGACGTCACTTCCTGCGCTCCCTGCACCTCGGCCAATCGTAGGAAGTGCCCGGAGATATTGTGTATTTTATATCTGATGTAAATGAAGATATTTGGTTGTATAGATAAGTATTTGTATGCTAAGATTTGGATACAAGTGCTATTTCAAGTGCAACTGACAGAAATTGACTTGTTTCAGTTAAGACGTTTTTGACGACATACACTTACAATTTCTACTTATCCTAATCTGATCCTATCGATTGCTACTAATAGCATACAATTTCTGTCTGTATGGGTAAATGAATCAAAATGTGAAAATTGTTTCAACTCACTCAATCTCCACAACAGGCTGTTTTTACTACTAATAATAATAATACCAATATAAACGTCTTACTGCAGCACAGACCTCGTCCATAGAGAAGGCATTGATCACCATGTTTGCTCATTTGCAGATCGGTCATTTCAGGCAAAATTAAGGAATACCTAAAACTTGTTCCTCACGTTCTGAAATTGTATTACATACCAGTAAGTATACTAAGTATGTACAATCTTTAGCGTAGCAGCGCTATCTCAAGTATGGACTAATACGCTGCGCTCAACAAAACGTGCCCTACTTAGGAAGCGCCAGGAAACTCCATCCGCGAAGTGATGTGGTTTTTGTTAAGCGATGATCGCAGGGAAGGAATTAGGCATTACATGTTGGTATAAGATACATATTGTTGCTGCATATGGCATAAGTTACAATTTAATTTTGTTAGAAAAAGAATAGGTCACATATAGACCTACTAACACTGGAATGGCTAACCCACGTATATATAGACCATACCAGATCCTATACCCATGGTTTGAGATATGATCATAATAATATGACAACTTTGTTAATTGATACATTATTATAATTTTCCCACTAAGAATATTCTGGTCTATGTGTATTTTAGGTAGAGTTAATATTCTTTTACGAAAAAAATATTTAACTCCAACTAAATTGTTGAAATAGAGAGGAAACTCCTAGTTCACTTTTTGGTTCACAGAGGGTTTCGAGACCAAGTGTCCCTAATAAAAAAGCTCGCAGTTTGTAAAACAATAGCAGCATACGAGACAACAGTTTCTATATAAGACGCTGACAATATTTAAACAATTTTCGCGAAGTATTCAATGTTCTGCTTGTCATCGCTCGAGCAGTATTTGGAGGTATTCATAAATTTCCCTACACAAATCTGGCGCTCGTTATCTTTGTTGCGGGGTGGGGGTGGATGACGTTTACTGACGTCATCATCTCACTGTCAAGCTCGATTGACATTGTTTTGTGGTCTTTGCTGTATTATAGTGCGGTAGTCGAGAAGTGGTTACTAGTCTAATTATAAATCATAAATAAATCCAAACGTGTTTTAGAAAATAGCTTGTAACTTTCTAAGGATTTTCATAAATAATAGCTATGAACCATCTCATAAAACCCCTATTTGATTAAATGTAAGTCCCCTTACACATAAAAATTACAAGATTTAGAGATTTTATATTACACTTCTCGGCCGTACAACTTATTACTATAACTAAATACCCTTGAGATATCTTAAAAAGTAAATAGTTTTAGATTTCATTTACAGGAAAATATGTATTTTTAACGAAGAGGATGTAATGTATATCTGTAGACTTTAGTTAAAATACTTTTTATAGTATACAACATACTATAAAACTTATGATATTGACCAACACCACCATAGTCACAATAAATAAAATACATACATCGTACGCCAATACTCGTCACCCGCAGTATACTGTCCCGTCTCGCTAAGGTACAGCGTTGAGCGTACGCAGTCATTTATCATGGTACCGTGCAGCGTACAACACGAAGACATACCAATCGCAATTATTATTATCTAAAGCGATTTATTTATGCTGCTACGTAATTTTAATAAAATAAATCCTTCAAAATGGAAGACAGTTTTTCAGCAAGTTTACTTTTTGCTACTGTGGCAATTATTTGCATATTTCGATATTAATGCATAATTAATTAATTTGATTATATAATTTATTATTTTTAAGAGTAGTACAGGGCCCAGAAAATATTGTGGCGTCATTCTTTCAATGTTAGCTTATGTATTTCAATCCAATTCAGTCAGTCAGCCAGGAAGAATTTGTTTACTGATTGATTATTCTTGACCTACAATTTTAGTCTATCTATACGAGCGTACCACATTGAGTTAAATAACCTTTCCAATAATAATCTGTATTTTACATCACAACTGCAATATATTTCTATCAATACCAAGAAAAATTGTAGCAAGTGATTATATTTAAACCTACACTTAAGCGCAGGCTGTATGGCTGTCATTTATCAAAGCTTCGTGCCTTAGGGCGGGAAGCACGCAACGGCCTTACCGCCTAACCAGTGTAACACAAACTGGTACTATTTTAAATGCCATATTTATGTACCTAAGTGTAGGTCTCGGCTCTCGACAAGTGTAGGATTCGCATTATTTATGGTTTGCACCACTTATGGGGTATTTTTAGTAGACATTCCAGGTGTTTTCATAGGATATTTTTTGCCAAATTCATTATGAAAATATACTGGTATCTGTCTCTGTACATTTTTATTTCAGAACTATTTACTTCACAAGAACACCATCATTTTCTTACTATAAACCAGTTTCATGTAATTTAAAATAAGCATTCTCATGCAGACCTACGTGGACGCAGCTCGATCATGGTTATTATGTACTTAGACACATAATTGCAGATAAAATATTAGAGTTATTATCTCATACACTAGTCGTATGAAGTTATTTTCAAATCCGGCCATTTTGGCTAATGTTTTTACGGCTGACATCACAACATGAAAACCACATGCTTATTATAATAAAGACATTGAAATAATTGTTTTAATGAGGCACTATTACATAAATTATTATGATATCTTCTTTTATTTAAAATAGCATTACGCGTATAGCAGGGTCTAGTTGCCCGATTGTTATTCGAGATTTTTATCGTAAAACCACTGTATCATTGTGAGATAATAATGGCGGATGACAACGTATTATTCGCGGTTATTCATTCCCACGAAGGCCGGTTCGATTCAGGCAATCTCAGCGGGACTCCGAAATTTTCCCGAAAGGGATCCAGCCACAATTGGATTTTTGGTTACGAAACCGGAATAATACAATCGGGTATCGTCCTGAAATCTCTGATTTGAATCGTTTCAACGAGGCTTTGGTGTGAATTGGGGCCGGGAAGGTGTTATTTTCCTGAGTTTCGCTGAGTCACGGCAGCGCCGCCGACCCAGGCGCGGCGTAGGCGGCCGACCTCTGAATAAGATATCTGTTCGAACGGAATTTTGTTAATGTATGCTTCTCACTCAATAACACGTGCGTGAAGGGCGGGGAAGACACATGACACCAAACATTTGCTAATAAGCAAAGCTCCAACTTTCACAGGGTAGGTACTGGGTGATGATAGATAGATAATCCTGAACTCTGAAACCGGATTATAAAAAATACAAAAGGCCCTTTAAAAAGAATTGCAGCTATATAGCTAGGAGCATGAGCTACATAGAAATGCACCAACTGTCTAACTTGAACCAGCTGTAGCTAAGAAGCTGCATATCACCTCATGTAATAGAAATCTCAAAAGATTTTAGTTCCAGCTCCACCATTCCACCTTACATAGCAACATATTGACACAGCTTGCTAAGATTTTCAAAGGGCTATTTATCTGGGACCACTTTACTAGACACAATCTACCTTTATTTAGCCGCACTGTCTCTAAACAACCCTTCAACAGCAAATCTAACAAGAAAAATTACAACACAGCAAAAAATCTCACTAACTCCCAACTTTCTTACCAAGTTACTTCACAATAGAAAACATTCATAGATGAATGTTAAGCGCATTGTGTATCAGCGTTTATCTGTCGCCTCACAAAGACGCGCTCAAGTAGGATAACGCGGCTTTATGGTGCTCATGTTGATTTCATATGCTGTTCTTAGGAGCCGGATTACAATGGAGTTTACATCTCTTTGTGGGTGTAGAATGTTGGTGGTTTAGCTTTCACAGTTTAGTGTGTATTGCTATGTGTTTGAAATAGTAGAGGTAAAACTGACGGACGATTAAGTGAAAACTTAAGGCACAATAATATGTGTAGAAAAAAACTATGATAAATTAAATAAAAAAATATTTACTCATGTATCATTTTAAAAAACAAAGCCATGCCAACACTTCGACATCGTAAGGGTAAAGGGTTGGCCAATATTATGAGTAACATATATTATGTCTGTTTGATGACTATAACTAGTTAACTGCATGGAACCCTGTCCTTTACAAATACAATAGTAGAAATCACATGTCATTTAATATATTCACTTTCTAGCTACACTATTCCCATGGAGACATAATAGAGATATCTTCAAAACTTTAGAAAGTATTTCCCATGTAATGTGCGGTTCAACTATCAGAAGGGCGTCGAATGAAATATTGCATAGAACCTCAATACCGTTACAGGTATTCCATTATTCTCGTGAGCTGCGAGTAGGTTGTAATGTTGCGCGGTGATGGTCAAAGTAAGGCGTGACCTCAGAGGCGTGAGAACGGGCCGGCACCGCCCGCGACTCTGATGCATCCCCCCCTCCCCCACTAAACTCAAAAAGTTGGAACAGAAGTTCTAAACCCCTTAAACAACCGCCAAAACAAAGCCCCTTTCAAACCGTCGCAAAAGTGATCATCCACTCTGTATACATTTTTGGTCCAAATTATTAGAAATTCATTGAATCGATAATAAGGTATGTGATAGAAATATGTATCAAAATTCTGAATTTGTAACCCTGGATAAAATCACGTGCAGCGCTGAGTACACTACAGCTTTGGTTCTATAGTAAGAAATGCTTAGGAGGACAAGCTCTGTCAGATTTTTTTTTTATTTGCTGGCACTTTCGAATTTGGACCAAAATTGATGATGTCCTTTAAAAGAGTTTTCATTACTATGTTTTGAGACTGGCTGGTTACAATTTCTGCAACGGTCTTCTTCGTTTGTTATAAGAAGTGGTCCTTCTGTAGTTTCTTCTTTGTTACCAAAAGGCTTGCGTCTCGGCTGACCTCAACACCGCCCCGTCCCGCGCACCTGACCACTCCACTAGTCACGAATAATACAGTCCAGAGGTGAGCTGGGAAATCTTTAGTGTTATTGCATAAACGCATGACGCTTTAACAGATTTCAAGGTGGCCGAATACATTCGCGTACAAAATATTTTAGCTGTCATTAATTATTACTTTGTTCCTTTTTGTTGCAATTGTTTATTGCTATTCAATGAGACTATAATTAAGAATGACCAATATTGTGTTAGCCATAGTTTCATGAAACAGAATCTTTTGTATCTTTTCCTGATTTAAATAATCATTTTTTTTCCACTTTCATAATATTTACCCTTTTACTATTACGTCAAACTAATAGCTAACCAATTCCAATACGACTGTTAGATTGTAGTTAGAATGAGGTGGGGACAAGACAACAGATTGTTGACTAATATAGTTTTCCAGATCAGTGCACAATTAAAACAATTATTTAAAATACACACGACACAGGAAATAGGATCATCAAAAACGGCGACCAAAACCACGGGGCTCTTGTTATAAATGGTCGCATAACACTAACCCTTCCGCGGGCAACGTTTAATTCTATTAAACGCTGTCCGACCTCATTAGGCGCGGGTTAATGTTCGAACGCGCGACGCGTATTGATGAGACCTATACGTCATCGTATCACCCTTTATGATTGTTATAGTTTACCGTGACTTAACACTCGACTGTTAAGAAATTTGAAATAAGAATTATTGCTGGCATTTGTTTTAGTTTCCTTTTTTACTTTTTAGAACGAATTGCGAATGAAATAGTTGTAATTCTCACGAGGTTTAGATTGAGTATAAAACCTCTTTGGAGATCTTACGTACATTTAATACTAATTTTGAGCTGTAGGGGAATGCTTTGACAGAACACATTTTATAACTTGGTATAGAATTCTATGTGGGCAACTGTGGCTAAGTGTACACTTGAATTTTGTGTGACTAATCTTAAAGAAATCACATTATCAATCTAGCCTTTTTTGTCAAGGGGAATACCAATGACCTGAAAGAACTGAGGTTATAATCAATCGTACTTAGATATTAATTTATAACAGTCAAGATTCAACAGCTTCTAATTGTAACTGTTATTATTCAAGTTCCAGTTAAAGATTATTTTTTGGAAATATTAATAAAGTATTAACAAATTTTACGCTCTAGACGTTTTGTATATTCATGTGTTTAATTTCTTTAAATAAATTTTGATCATAAAATGTGCTACATCTGCTGAGCTATCTTAATTTCGTTACTTAAAGCAGAAAGTAGAAAAAATGTGTCATTTGTTTCTTGTATGATTGCGCGTTGCGATTTTCTTCTCGCACGTTATGTACTGAAAACCAAGCTGAAAAACATATGCAACCTTATCAAATTGCTTGAGCAAGCTCTATCATTATCTCCCTGCCCTACAAAGTAAGCTCTGTAAAGGAAACAATAAAAAAGTCCTAACAAGGTGCGAACAAAAAGGTTTTTAATTTCGCATCTCAGGATACAGGAATAGGGGTGTGTCTTACTTAATACAGAACATTAAATAACGCCTACCCTCATAGCATCGAGTTTACACCTGACCTAATTATAACAGTAATCTATTGCACCAAATGAGAATACTTAATCAAAACGTAATTTTATCCTTGCATCTGTTGGTTTTTCTATATAAAACTGCTAATGTTTTAGCTTACATCCTGTCGACTCGCTAATCATATTTAACCTTCTTATTGTGTGTTTTGTCTTGAGCCTTAGCTGTACACTTACATGCACCACTATGGGCAAGTAAATATATTGACAACTTAAGTGTCAAGCCAGTAGACACAATAGTTAAACAATGGAAATGTTCATATGTGACTCACGGGACAAGGAAATGGTTAATGAATAAATATTATATTAGTAAAGCATTTTTCGATTACAGAATGATCAAACTTTAAAGAACAGTAAGTAAAATCATATGAAAATAATGTAAAATGGAGGAAGTGAAAAAAATTAGTCCTACAGCACAAAATTAAAGCTTAGAATAAATATCTTCCTACTTTTTGTAGAACATTGAAACTGTTTCTTTTCGTATCTGATGTCGTCATTGTATCCACATAAGTTTAATTTAAATCCTAATATCTATTAAAACAATTTATTCATTGTTTGACACGAAGGCGTACCTAACAAGGTTTTCAAATTACATTTTACGCATTATGAAATAAATGTATGACAAGAAATCGTAACAAATTCATACACGCGAGAGCGTGACCAATAGACACCTACATCCGTGTTCAAGAAAAAAATATTTACTACATTTGGGTTCCGTATACTTCTGCAAATATTGTAATTAAATAAATTTTATTCCGTATTAATGTAGTTGGTCGTATCAAAACTTTTTTTGTATAGGTTTTGTGCTACTTTGAGGGTTTATGTGGTGAGTTAGAACTCTACAGAACCCTATTGTCCTTCTACGGTACATTAACAGAATTAGTACCGGTCTCTAGATAAATGCGTTGCTTGACAGTCCACCTTTTTGTTACAGTATCATTTAATTCATGTTTTTATTACATACTCGAGCGCTATGTCGTGTCAATATTTTGTCACGAATCCCATTTGTGGTGACGTATACTAATGACGTCATTAATATGTTTCTAACGAAATTAACAAACCGGCGCACGGCTTTGATGTCCTTTATCTGTTAGGTTCGGGCATTAACCGAGTATGCTATGGTACAATGAATGAGTTACTGGTAACCAGGATGATTCAAACTTTTTTCATTACTACGCTTTTTTTTATAAATGTAGCCCACACAAATACATTTTATCTGTATTCAAACAATACTGATATCGATCTCAATACTTTCGTGCGGTAACCAAAATAAAAACATGTCCAGAAAAAAACTAATTACGTTTTATAAAAGAAATTCCCCGACCAATTTATATAATACGACACAAGTTTGATAATAAACAAAGATTTTGATCGAATTTCGGATAGGTCGGTTCTTTACTTTGAAAATACCAAACACCGAACAATGTTTTAATTGTAATCGCATGCCACGCCTCACCGTCACGCGAGATCGCGTTTGGCAGCACTACCCAAAATGTATCCCTACAAACAAAAACCACTGTTCAGTTACCATAATAAACTAGTTCCTACACGAAACTACCTACAACCGAATAAGAATTATAATTCACCCGAATAATTACATCAATTATCACGCACATATCGATCTCCAACCCCATTGGACTCTACTCGACCAATCGCAACGATCGATTCTCGATTTCAATCGATAAATTCAAATAATCACTAAGATTTCACCTGCTATAAATTTTATTTCGTCTCGGACAAAAAATGTATAATTTCCTTGCGGCCAATAGGAAAAAGTTTATTAAGGTTGGACTAAAAAAAGTTTTAAAATATCGAGTCGGGCGCATGCAGCCGCTGGGGGCGGATCGAGTGTTCACCGCAGCTCGGTTACAACTAGGTATAACCTGTTTTTGTTTTAAATGTTACTCCGCATATAAATAAAATACACGTTTTATTTTATGGATGCGAGCATGATTTATGTCATGTACTGTTTGAAGTAAGAAGCAAGAAAATTTATGTGTTTTGATTTTTTGTATAACAATACTGTCTAGATAAATGCTCTGCTCTCTTAGCTTTGTGACACGCGAACCACAACAAAAAATTGATTTGATACTTTCAGGTATCTGTAGAAATAGAATTCAACATTTCGTATTACACAATACCAATCAATATATCCTATACCAACGTATCGTAGTAGGTACCAGAAGCAGGTGCATTTTCCATTTAAACTGGATTTTACATAATTGACTCATGTAACTAAATCCACCGAGTTTTAAGGTATACATAATTTACCAATTAGATCAATAACCGGCCGCATCATTACATAGGGCTGGCAGGAATCTAGCCCGCTTCGGGTAAAGACTGATGGTAGAAAATTATAGATAATTGACCGATTACGGAGCGGCCCTAAGGCGGCACGATCGCTTCGGGACGCAATGTACTGATTATAAATGGGACCAGACATGTAATAGCATCGATTTCGATTCAGCGATGCTTATTATATTAAGTGGGGACCGAATACGAGTTTGGTGACGGGGTAATCGTCTGTAATCACAGTGCCGAGTGAGGGCAGGCCGCGGCTGGTCTCAGACTCACCTATCATTTTGTAAATGGTCGCGTCATTCGCTGTTATGTGGTATTTATTGGTTGACGTACTTAAATAAAGCACATCGATCATGTGCGTTATTATGTATGAGGTAAGTTTATGTAGTAAGTGTTTATAGGTGAATGATCGTGGTTATGTATTAAGAGGATGAGTAATATACTCGTTTGATTTGGTGTACAGAAAACACAGATTGACAAAATATGCAACGAAAACCCGTGACTGTTAAACTACGAAACTCGTGAGATAACCAGAACCTTAATATAAATATTATGTAAATACTATGTTTACTTTTTTGCACCAGTCTAAAAAATATCTTTTAGATGTACTGTCGTCATTCTGGTAGATACATTATTATCTTCCTACGCATATAATACATAATTATTATATTCACTACTCGACAAAGTAAACAAAATGCGTTATTCGATAACCACTTAAGGTATAAAGGTCATGGGTGTTCCATAATCAAATCGAAAAAAACTGAAACCTTGAAAAAATATTACTAAAAAAGCCCGTAGGAAAAGTAACTGCTTTTTAAAAGCTCCTCTAATATAGTTGGGCAGATAACCTGGCCGTCCCCAAAGGGTCATCCCTTTATTTCTGCAACAATCGCTGGGAAATTGATATTGATGTGGAAAGGGCAAGTTTTCCATAAAAATAGGGTTTATTTGAATAAAGGATGGCCGGTCGGTACGGGTCTTGACGTGTGATGCTCGGGCTACTTTATAAGATTGTCTAGTCCCCTTCATACGGGGTGATGCATGGCCAGGCTTGCTACAAATATCGGACGATGACGGAACTATAACCTATATCTTCAATCATGGAGCTCTGCAGATTGGGTCGCTATTAATATGGGGAAGAGTTATGACTCTATTACAAGTCAACTGATGTTTGGTGAAAGTCAGTGGCGTTTTGACTTATATGAAAGCTACTCACAACTTTATTCCTTCTACAGAATACATACGCAAATAATCTACTACTATGAACTATCAAATACGATTTCGGATATTGTTACAACACTAAAAACATCCCCTGAAACAAACAAGTACACAAAGATAAAACACAAACACACACAGAGGGACATAATGAACTCCCAAATGGACAGAAATCCACGAAAATGAAAATATTGACGGCAACCGAAGATATATCGGCGAATAATAGGCGTGACATTACAGACGAGCCGACACCCCCGGGAATCGAACCCGGGACACATGGCGAGTTTGCACTGACCCCGCACAAATTAGTTTTACCCCATTTCATGGAAGTTTTGTTATGCTCCAAACTGTCTGATGCTATTTTAACAAATTTATTTGATTTTCCTATGACGACCGCTTCGTCCGTTTTGATTGAGGCAATTAAATATTTGTCGACAAAAAATATATATCATACGAACAAAATCATATGAAGGTTGAATCTAATCGAGTTGCATTCGTTATGGTGTAATGACGTTAAAAACAAAAGATGATATAAAAATATAAAATTTAAATAATAGGGGCTGGGGCTGTTGAAGATAGCATACACATCCTCCCGGGACTGTTTTAATCCTACACTTAGTAGGTGATTGCTAAATTATGTCGTTCGAGATGAGTAGGCCCTTTACTTTTGATTTCATAAACAAAAAGCCTAAATTCTTACGTTTTATGCTCTTCGTTTCATCATAAAAAAAGAAAAATATTTTCTTGATGTTTTCATTTGTGTCATAGCGAATGGCTTCTTAATTCTAAATTGTAAAATTAAAATTCTAATTGCTAAATATGTATTATATGTTCATTAGAAGAAAGTTGAAAGTGTGCACTATCAATTAAATAGCTAAACAATAAATAAATATTGAGTCAAACCAAACAATAGATGTATATCAAATCCTTGTGTTTTAATTCCACTTTAATAGGTACGCAGGGTTTTTACATTACTGAAAATTAAAACTTCCCATTTAGTCCGTAAATAAACTTATTCAAAGGCTCAGTTCACCCTTATTTACCCACAAAGCCTATTTAAACTTCTAAAGCTTTTAAAATTGATAGTATAATAGCATCATTTTGTTATACCGTACATACAATATCTCTAGTGAATAGACTAAAGTTTAAGCGACCGAATTTAGGAGTCTTTGTGTAAAGCAATAGCGATGGTTTTGAAAAGGATGTGCGTGTCAGCAGACGTGCTTGTCAATACGACCAACACACAGATGACAAACAGAAATCTAATTTATCCTTGACCAGTTTTTATAAATCCACTACTAAACAATAACAATTGAGATGCCATGAAAAGTGAAAAAGCAATTTCGTAGGATAGCTTGTAACAGTAAGGCACAATATACAGTAAAGAGGGATTTCCTTTTCGAATAGGGATTTTTATTTAGAACCTGAGTTTATTTGGAACACAATTTAGTGCTGTCCTTTTTAAACACCTTCAAAACTCCGCTACACATACAGTTAAATTGAAATACATATCTTTAATTTATGTGTAAAAATTACATCGACAATATTAAAACTGACTGAATCCCGAATAGCCCCATATTATCAAATCCACTTCACGGTATTTATTTATAAACTGCATTATTTCCAATGAATCAACGACGAACCAAGTGGCAGTGTCTATAACAGCTCTAAGAAAGAAGAACGATGACACTATATAATACACAACATGACTTTACCAACTTGACCTACTATCATTTATCTGTACTACGGCAAAGGGAACGGACGCATGTTTGCTGGGGTCCGGTATTGACGCGCTGATCGCTCAATTCTCTGTCTAAATACAAACAAACCGTCAGCTTTAATTATATTGTCATATCTGACTACTTTAGTTACACTTTTGATCATCATTTCCCTTTAATAAAGAGTTATGAATGTGCTTAACAGATGAAGTAATATTTAGAGTCAGAGCAACGAGTCAGAGACAATACATTTTCTGAGCGGGTAACACAAAAACGAAATATAGTACCTTTATCTTTTTTAAACATGTTTTTTCTATGAATTATTTGTCAAAATACATAAAAAACTAGTATTTACATTAATAATTTATTATTAATGTATATTATTTTAAAAAGAATATTTTTTTATGACTACGTAGTTCCAACTGGACTTTGTCCTATAACATTACGAACGTATATTTCGATTGATTCCATTATAATATAGTGCTTTTGTCAGAAATTATTTTACTTTACATATTTGGAAAGCAAAACAAATAATAATTTAGTCATAAAAGCATGGAACTTTGTGTTCAGTCAATATAATAATGTCTTTGTTGTGACTGACAGTGTTGTTTTATTTTACTTACACATTCTTCAATAATTCACTTAACAAAGTATGTATCTATACCTATTATAGATGTTATTATGGCGTCAATGTCTTTATTAGTGACCCATTTATCCTAATGGAAAACGTAAAAGAATAAGGTGGAATAGTAGTTTCCAAAGACAATATTTTAGAAAGCTTATAGGAATTGGACACTTATGCAAAACGTTACAAAGTATGCCCCTCATATCATTAACATGCTTATTTTAGAGTTCCCCTACAATCTAAAATAGATTCTATGGTATTGATTTAGGGTTAGTTTTTCATCGTGTTGTGTTAGAACAAGAGCAAAGAATTGACATGTACACCGCAGTTCAATTAGGCTAATGGGGAAGGGCTCGAAGGGATTAAATTAATTAGTAAGAAAGTTTCGCTCCATTTTGTGACGCCGCCTTTGTTTGCCGCCGTGTCTTGGATTTTTGTTTCTGTTGTAAGCAAATTAGATACATCGTCATTACCGAATGGTATGGTACAGGAAAATGTGTATTACGATCATGACGTATTCATTACAGTAAAATTATAAGTACCTGTTGTTAATGATAGAAAATTATATTTGAAGCCTGAAAATACAGTTTTCCGTGAGAGTTAACAAATTCATCATTTGTCCTCTGAACATTATAAATTCTTGATAGATATGAACTGACACTTGATTTTGTTGTTACATAACTACAGAATAAAACGGGTATATATGCATGTTATTCAAACAGACCAAAGAAGATATTTTTACATGAGATGTTATAAAGTAGTTCCACATTTTAAGCAGATTTACTCCAATTAGATGTGACAACGGCAAAATATATGTAAACATTATCCAAAACACAAACCGCTTTAACGAGCACTCGGCGCTCGCAAAAGCTCGTAACACCTAATTAACGATATTAAAATACGTCGACAACCGCAAAGGAGCGTCACAAACATTGCATTCGCACATTGTAGGCTATAAAACGCAAACGTTACCCTCCTTATTTATACGAGTGAGAATTTTAAATTAACTGTGTAAAGTAACCCGGGGTAAGCGGCCGCTGCCCCGAGAATGGCGCCGACCCGAGGATGGTAGTGTTCTGCTTACGACCTGCCTGTGTCAGACATGTTCAGGAAATAATGCACTAAAAAACCCGCCTGATAAAAGTTTTGATATACGAAAGACGCATTTGCCTGCGATGTACCAACCAACAGAACTTTTATCATAATTAACAAGTTTTTATTGTGGCATCTCATGCCACAAATAACTAAGTAATGTTTTCTTTAGAAGATTAAAAAAGTATGCTCCAGTTCTATCAACCATCAGTAACTGAAAACTCGTAACCTTTCGTCACAGAACCGTCAACTGTAAAACAATTTTACGCCGCCAATAGATATCGGAAAAAGTATAAAATCACGCAAATATATTATGTGTGGGGTGGTACCGGGCCCCGTGCGGAACGTTCCGATATTTTGCACCAAGGCCATTATGTCGAGTTCTTGTAAACAACTCGCGACCACTTGTCGCTGATATATCTTCGCTCAACGTATTAAAGCTTGCTGATCGCCCGTGCGCAAACGCCCTTACGCGATACCGGTTACCGAGATATTTATGCCCGTATCGTAAATTAGTGGGTACGCAAATCGGTAAATAAGTAAATAATTACTGCAGCGCCAACGAAATGAGTTGGCTATTCGCTTGGATATAAATAAATCATTAATCAAAAGTCGTAAAATGGAAATAACTTTAGTGCAACCTCAAGATGTTCAAGAATCTTGGCTGGTTCTTGATAGTAAAAACTGAGAGATAGTATTTACGACTTTTGACACTCATTTTTCGTGTATAAAAGGAAGTTCTTCTAAAATAGAGTATTAAAATCTGGTCGTATATAAACTGTAGTATCAAAAAGACAATAGACAATCATACCCTTCGTAAGTTTCACGGTCTATTGCAGTAGGGTTTCGCGATTGTTGTGCTCCCGTCAAAGTCTTATACCAGGGAAATCAATGATCCATTTTATTGAGTAGCAAGAGTTATGCAGAAACTGGGAGAGGGCGCGCTCCTATCAATCATTGGAGGCTTTTTTTGAATTTAATAAAATAAAATTTGTATTTTGTCATCGACGCTCCCTCGCGTTTTGTTGCAGGGACGGACTTTGGGTGCACGATATTTAATTTGAATGTTATATTATACTTCTTAGTTTTTGATAGTTTTATTTTTTTAATTACTTTATACACAATTTAGGAATATTTATAGGGCCAGTTTCTTTTCTACTTGAAAGACTGAGAAGATATTTGCCCACATTCTTCTAGCTTCTAATTTACAAGTAAAAAATAAAATAACTATAATACGTAACTTAAGATAAAAGTTTAATTTACTTTGTTTAAATCATATGTACCTAATTTAATTTAAAGTTAGTTTTATGATACAAATTGAATATACTAACGTATTTATTTTTAGACCATAAAATTTAAATTATTGAGTTACAACTTTATCAAAGATCGAAATGGCTAAGTTTATAATACATCTACCACAGTGTGTTTGTGTAAGTACCTAAATACACAATAAAAAAATACTTCATATTTCTTTCCAGTCATCAAAACTCGTCGATCTACGATTAAAATAAACAAAATCCAACCAATTCCGTCCCTGACCGCCGTCAGAAGCTGGCGCGGCGGCAATGCAGCGCATCTGTTACCGCGCCTCCCCCTGCACCCTGCAACTGTACGTATGTTGTACCTTAGATGTGAGATCTGTACACTACAGAGCTACAGAGCTAAGATATGTTGCTTGTTGGATGTGACTTATTGATGGTAGAAATCGTGTGTTTCAGTACAACTGAAACGAATGTTATCAGAAAACTATAAGTATCATTGTACTCAATAATTTATTGTTTTTCCATAATATACAGAGGTGGTGGTATGCTTAAAGCTAGTGAAGATTTAAGTAACTTAGTATTATATTAGTACATATTTTTAGGTACCAGGGAAAACATTGTACAAGCGTATGCTAGTTTAGTATTCGATTGGATTTCAGGAATAGATTGTATGTGAGTGAAACGTATAATGGATACGCACTTACACATCATACGGAGCAATCATACTACATATTTGAGAACTTATACGTCAAAATATTGACATTCAATTTAAAATGAGAGAATATCTCAAAAATAAAATATAAAGCTACTCCGTCTTCATAGTACAGTCAGTTTATTGAGGGGCCCAGGAATATCTGTGCAAATGTACGGGTAGTAAAGACGCTATTCGTTTCCGTGGCCGCACCTGCGCCGTCTGCATTCTTATGAAAATAGTGGAGTAGCTAGCGTTCTGATACAATACTATGTTGAAAATTAAAGTAGTAATATTGACTGATGGGTAAATAAATATGTAACTTTATAATTATAGAGGGAAATAAATAAAGATGATATTTTGAGAAATTACCAATTTCTGTTTTTATCTCATTTAATATTAATTTGATTGCTGAGTACTATCTAACTTCTAACAAAGACTTTTCACGCAAAATATTTTTAATGGTTAAACTGTTTTGCAATCCAAAAATATACATCCTCAGCCCCATGACACTATTCGTGTTTCGCAGGAATAGTTTTTCAATATTTTCAGCTGTTTTAATCATAGCCTAGATATCTTCTCAGCTGTTTTATTGATTTTACTGAAAATTATTCGATTTCCAGTCAATATAATTGCCATTAATATTTAAAATGAACGAAAACCACTCAACTACAATTATAATTCAAATCCATTTACATTTGTCATCAAACAAAGCAATATCAAGGTCATGTCAATATTAGTTTTGGTGCAATTATATGAAATTAAACATTCCATTCCAATTAAAAAAAATGGATAAAAAAAATGGTTCATTTATATCACTACAAAATTAACTATTATGTAGATTTGACAATACTATAGAACTTTGGTGCAATATGACACCATGTTTGTTTGCAATTTGACAATATCTATGTATAACGTTGTTGACGACCTCCGTGGTCGAGTGGCGTAAGCACCGGGTTCAAGGTGTCGCTAGCTCTGAGGTCCCTGGTTCGATCCCCGGACGGGTCAATGTAGAGTCACTTTTCTACATTGTCTCGGGTCTGGGTGTTTGTGGTACCATCGTTGTTTCTGAATTTCATAACACAAGTGCTTAATAGCTACTTAATTAGGGTTCAGAGCAATGTATGTGATGTTGTCCGCATTTATTATTATTTATTGTAAATATATTTTTCCGAAAGTGCCAACCGAATGAAATCAAATTTCTGTTTGTGGATACCCGAACGTTTGGAACTACCTACTACCTTACCCACTAAACTTTTAAGTAACATCTCAAGCTGCGTTAAATGAGAAATAAACATCTCAATACAGCACTAAGGATTAAAAGAATGAGAACAAAATAAGCTTCATGCATCGAAATAAGTTGCTGATAATGTCCAAGTGAAGTATGCCGGATTCTACTTCGTACAAATGATTAGCACATCATTTACAGTGTTAATGTATTGTTATTATATTCAGTTTTATATTAATCAGATACAGTAAGTAATATTCTAGATTATGTGATTGTGTTTACGATTTCAAAGAACAGTAGTGAGTAAATAATAATCACACCACTATCTATTATAAATGCATTACTTGTTCAATGTTGAATACAGTAACAAGTTCAAATTCCATTCAATATTATAAGCAGAGTGATTGAGTTCACTTGAGTTTCAAAAAAAAAAGTTGTAGTGTGTTTTACTATTCATCCGTTTTTGGTAGGAAGCTCTATAAATGTGTGTAGCTTTATTTTGGGAGTGGAAATACATTTGAAATATTTCTCATGTAATACCACTATGTTTCTTCTGCTTGGTGTCTAAAATCATTTTTGCTTGTAGTATGGATATCTTAGTTAGGGATTTTGAAAGTGGTCCTAAAAAATCAACCCAAAAGTGCCCACTATAAGAAAAGTCTAAGAAAAAACCTATCCATTAAAATCAGAGTAAAAGATGTTGCGTTAAATTATTCATACAACAAACAGTTTGCGTATCTCGACACAATCGGACGGAGAACATTGCAGCAGACCATTGATACCATCACGCAGTAACTAATGTATATAGATATGGAATATCTTGGATCTAGGCTTGTACGTCTGCGTAATGGAAATAATGGCGGTGAAAGCAAATAAAACATTTTCAGGTAGGTTGAATATTGGAGGTAAGAAGACCATAGTAACAAGTAACTAAGACTAATAACACACATTACACTTGGTAGTAGATATTAGAGTATACTGCCAAGTATAATATTATAATGGACTAACAAAATAGGAAAGAAAAAATCAACAATTCACAGACATAAAAGATATTACACATCATGTCCTATCATTTCACAAATCATATTTAATTCCTGGTCACCTCGAAAGTGAAAACACGTCGATGTTAATAACAACAGAATCGGCAGCTCCTCCATAAATTATACCTGCTCCAAAACAATGCAAAAACGTATGAGAGTCTCACTAATGTGATCCGCGAACAAATGAAACGGATGCAAGTCATTATTTTTTTGATTTCACAAAACATAATTTAATTAACACATCGGAAGTAGAAACTCATACCAAATGATAAAGTTTTCCGAAAAAATGTGCTCTTTGTATCACAAAATTTTACCTGTTTTCGGAACGATTATCATACATAAGCACAACCATAACACACATGATACTCTGATACACATAACCTTCTACATGCGGTACGTAATTTAAATAATGTGCACGGCATGCGATCGCCACGCTTCGAAGACCTTACGTTATTGCAAACCGACTTACTTAAAACACAAAAAAGGGTTATTTTCTCAAATTGTGAAGCATACGGCGGTCCATCGCTGGGCCGAAATAATGATTAATGATGGCAAATAAGCGGGTGAGCGCTCGACGCCACAAAAAGCGGTGGCGAGGTGCACTGAACTGCCCCGGGAGACTGTTGATACATTGTAACAATTTAAAATCTGACAATAACGAAGAAATATGTTGGGAAGGACGCGAGCATGTGTAATAGGCTGGCTAATATGGTGACGAGACAAAGGACAAGTTTGATAACGATGACGCCTGCCGTGAAAATATTTGAATTGCTTTTTTTATTTCGAGTTCAAAATGTATCTGACTTTAGTTAATCGGTGACTTTATCAACAACAAAGCGGTTAGATGTCAATATTAGTGTACATTCTTAGGGAAAATAATACCGAGCCATCGACTGAAATTAAAAATAACCCTTAAAATATAGGAAAATAATTCCGAGATGCCTTGAGAACCACGAAGCACAAAAACTTGCGGTACAATTCCCCCCCATAATCGAATTTTGGTTTCGCGAGAATTAATTGAATGGAGTAATTAATTTGAGTGGTAGGCGATAGGTACGTCAGCCGCAGTGCCACGACAGGTGGGAGCAAATCTACAGGAAACCGGCCTAATTAGACGGAGCCGAAACAGGCCGTAATCTAAACGAAACAAATTTACCGTTAGCTGGGTTTTACAGTATTTGGACTAAGTAAGACTTATTTTAGATGTAGTTTGTGGTTTTTGTAGTTTTACAGGTATAAGGAATGTGCTTATTAAAGTTCCTTTTAGCAATTGCAACGGGAAATTAAAAGCTGCGAAAAATGTTGGTTTCATATGCTTAGCGGTTAAAGTCTGGTAAAGCAGTCAAAGCCTGCGCTCAGGCTAACTGCAAAGACATCCACCAAAAAAAAAATGCTTAGCGGTGAATAAAAATTGGATCATGTGCACATTGGATTACATGTGAAGGTAACCTTCAATCATGATACTGTAGCTATAATAAATATAGGTAATGATGGTAATGTAAAAATCATTTTTAAAAGTATCACCAAAAGACAATATATCTGATAAATTACATCAACAATTCAACCTTGACTTAAAATAAAAGAGACGTAACCCGTTGACTGCAGGCTCGTCAACAATTGACAGACGGTCGCTTCGACCGAGAGCATCTGACACTAATGACAGTCAACCCTCTCTGCACATGTCACGTAATATGAGGCTAAATTATACCTTATCACTTGACAGAACCGATGTCTTCTATTTTTGTTTTTGCATCAGTAGATGAGAAAAACCGTTGTTGTGGCGTGAAATGGTTTATCATATTTTATCCGTAAAAATGGTTCCCATCGCTTTTACACTTTATAAGGTTAACTTATTAGACTACGGGCCCATGAACAAAATGAATGGGTCATATGAACCACCAGGTGACGTATGTAGGACGATAGAAGAGCATAAAATAATAAGATTCAGCACTATGCCGTCACTTGTGATCAGTCCAACTGGGTGCTGGTGAGCATTCAAAAGTGCAGCTAGAATGAGTACATTTTGGTCATTTATTTCTGTACGGCATTGTTACCATCGAATAGATCCATGAAAAATAATAAGAAAGCGCGCAGTGCCGTACAAAAATGGTGGTCCAAAAAGTTGGTATTTTAGTTTTACTTTCTGTCAATTTCCAGGGTAAATTTGGTCATTTGATTCTGTACGGCGTCAGTTTCATACTGTTTCAATACAGCTTCTAATCTATTATTCCGCAACGCCGTACAAAAATCTTTGAACAAGGGGAAAAAATCGAGTGTTGCAACCCGCCTATGTTAGGCTATGTTTTTACTGAAATATATATAGACTACGGGCAGTCTATATATATTTCAGTAAAAACATAGCCTTGGTTTCTTTTTTGCTTTCCTGCATCTACATACAAAAGAACACGTACTAAATGCAGATATAAAAGCTGTGACCACTAAATTATTTAAATTACTTTCTTATTTTAAAAGCAGTCTGAACTTCTTTATGCATATCAGAATCAAAAAGTCGAGAATTTCATTCATGTAGTCGCTATTCCTTAAATTAAGACACAGATAGATAAAAATGAGCTAAAGGCGATTAGCCTTTAGCTCATTTTTATCTTGATTTTAATGTGTTTATAATCAATTAATGTATTTTAATTATAATGATTTCTAAATCTTTGTTTTGAAGTCATATTATGATTGAACAGTCAAAGAAAACAGGCAGACTAAAACCTATTCAAGCGAAAATGGTACTAAGATTTAATGACACGACAATGGTTTCTCTATAACATCTCAATAGCCGTTACTTTTACATTCTCACATTACGTTAATAATACACATTAATAGTTGATACCCATTAATTAGCCGCGGATCGCGATCTAAACATTAATCATTGATCACCGATCAAGATCTAACACTAACTTACAATTACTATTAACGCTGAACATAATTGATGCGTTTTTTCACTTACTATCAAAGGTATATACTAGGTACCATATTGCTTTATTTTTTCTTAAAGGAACGCTTGATTGCATTTAAGAGTATCCAGATTTAACATTTTTACGCTTAATGGTAAATACTAAGACAGAGTCTTTTTTGGTTCAAATAGTAATCGAACTAACCGGACATTCAAAGGCACTGAAATTCTGAAAAAAAACAAAGTACCATACTCATAGCTTTTGTGAAGGGGACAATGCTATATGTTAGCGTTGCTTCGTCCCTTTCTATCACTTAAATAACTTAACTTATTTTAATATAGTATTTTACTTCCTTTAAATCAAAAGTATGCATATTACCAGCTGAAAGTCTAACTAATCATGAAATTGAGTAGTAGTAGTATATACCTAGTAGTATATTAGCATTATTGGAGAATCTTATCAAGTTCTCCTTTGTTTTAATTATTTTCATATTTCATACTTAGCTTACCTACCACAAACCATTACTACGAAAGTACTATTATTTACGAAAGTAAAATCGTATACTGTAAATTATTTTACACAATATTCAGTAGCTATATTTCAGCTAATAATAGGCACCCATAAAATGACATAGTACGAGTTACCACTGGATTAAATAGCAAATATACATACACAACTAATGAGTAAAACAGGTTTTGAATAGCTGATGACCACGGGCCGTAGCTCCGTAGAATATTTAAATAAGTTTTTAACGTCATTTAATTATTCCTTTTAAGTCCCCTCTTGAATATTCAACGATACAAAGCCACTCGCTTTGGCTATAACTGGGTAAAACATCAATGTTATATGGTAAAAGACCATATTGGGAGGCAGCGTAAGGGTTAATATGAAAAAAGTTAATTGAATTAAAATATATTTAAGGATACTCATCTTCGCCTTTTATTACATCACGATATAAATATGTTTTCATACATATCTCATTAATATCTACATTTAAACAAAAGACCAAGGCTTACGTTTTTCAGCTTTTATTCTGCTGGTACCTTTATACCTGAACTTACTTTACTAATGAAAAATGTTTTTTATGAATATGATTTGGTATTTCAGAGATATGGATTTTCCTTTTTTTTTTCATATTTATCATAATTGAAACGGGTGTACAAATTCTGACAATAACTTTCTTTTAAAGAAAAAGGTAATAAAAGAGTATTGATTCTATTGACATAGTAAGTAAAATAGTACCTACTTTATACCCAATAAATCACAATGTAGAGTCGCAAGGAACCATAATTATTAAGTGATTTGGTCTAGGTTTAGTGACAGCGACACCTCATTACCTATTTGTTGGGCCTTTAGTTTTAAAGTAGTTAATATTACTTAAGTGTCTATTGAGTATCCGCCTTGGAAATTTATCAGAGGACCGTATGGTACCACTGAAATGTATTGGCCCTAATCGCAACACTGAAATACGAGTATTTGAACATTTTTTTTCTAGGGCTAAGACTATCTATTTATTTATATTAATAAAAAAGTCTAATTTAATGTAGTGGATTTTGAATGTAAACATTTTCAAATAGTTAAATTACTTTTTTACTATATTTCACAATTTTATTTTCTCTTTCACTACCAACATAAAGTGATATAACTTTAAAAAAACAAATCTTGATAGTCACACATCTAGTCACAAGAATGTAGCCATGAGCAACGACTCAACAACGCACGAGAAAGAAGTCCTAAATCGTAGGGTGTAATTAAGGCGGCCACCTCGAGGCCTTGACCGACAACCGTAATGAGTTCACCCGCCGAACAGACGCCAGACGAACCAGCTCCGAAGATAACACACCTATACCAACCATCAGAACTCAGAACTAGAGGAAAATAATATCAATCCATAACGTTATCCACATTCATCTTTCACGACGCTCAATCCATGAAAATTGCATACGTACAGCGAAAGATGAATACGACGCCATATTGTTGCATTGCATTTCTCATGCAATGTCCCGTTCACAAAACAAAAATCAAACAAAAGGAAAATACCGACAAGCCGGTTACTAAAGTTTTTTACTTTATTTCAGGGACTAGCGCAACACCGAACCAAAAGGTTCTATCTCTCTTCCAACGCTAAACTTAAAACTTCCGTACATAAAAGGCTTAAGTTTCTCAAAACAGGTTTTCGTTAAAGACATTTTGTTTTTCAATATAAAAGCTCCGACACGAGAGCTCCGCCTACACTTGATTTAAAATTAGAACTCTTGCGTGACAAACGCCGGTAACTCGGAATTAAATGGTAAAAAGTTAAACTTTATTCACCAGCGATAGAGCACAATATTCTGCGCTAGTTTATATGCCGTAAGGTGGGTTGCTCCGTAAATGCTATTGGCCCAATCGCGGGACGTGAAACAAACAAGAAATATGAGAGTAAATGAGATAGCGCTACTCGGCCGGTAGGTGATGAGGCTCTGCAACAACTTTTGGCTGCAACGAAATTTATATTTCTACTACAGACAGTCAAAATCGAACTATCATACGAGGCGAAGCCCTAAATCATTATTCTAGATCACCACAAATAATGATTCCTGAAATTAAAAAGATTTCTCTATTTTAAAACTAATATTCCAAACACAGGTTGAGAGAGACGTAACATTACTTTGAGCGGTTGTGTGAGCGGTTCGGCAAATATATTTTATAGCGGCGCTACTCATTTGAACTAACCCAAGCGGCATTCAATATAGCGAGGGACTTTGAACTTACTGTTGATTGTTTAAGGACGTAATTTGTTTGTACCGTTTTGTATGTTAGGTTGTTTGTCTTTTGTTTGATGTTTGGAAGTGGGCATGGCGGCAAGCGAGCAGTGACGATTCGTTTAGTAGACAGTTGACAGTCGCCACGCCACACTGACATTCCGATAGTAAGGTTGATAACAATTTTCTACTGAATATTTTTTGCTGACTGTTCGTGCCTAGTGTTTATGGACGAAACGAACTGTGTATTGTGAATACATACATTAGGTCTAGTGTAGTGCTGTGTTGTGTTTATCGGATAATGACTAAGATTTTTGTGTTGACTGTACTTTGTGGTTCAACGTCGCGTTGATTGTAAGTAAACTTTCATATTATTTAATTACCTGTATATGTATCTACGTATCAATGTACAAAATCCATTAGAATGTTTTTTTGGTATCGGTACCTAATGGGTTAGGTAAACCTACATACATCTGTTTCATTACATGTAGATATTAGGTATAGTTACATACATAGGTGCACTAGGTACCTACATGTTTTCCAGTTATTTATTCATCACCCTTTTCAGTACACATTGTCGTTGGTATTTGAAGAGATAATGAACTAGGTCGTAGTGTGTATTAATGAATAAATAATAAATGCTTCTACCTCTACTATAATCATATACCTAGTGTCTAAGCTCTATGTAACATTATACCGTTACATCATTCTAGAAATGTAATGTTTCAGTTCAGTCAGAACATTATAACGAAAATATTATCAAGTAGAATAAAAACTAAATTCGATTGTTTTTATCATCACCATCGGATAACATTTAAATTAATTATGGCATTCACTGCTTAAATAAAATAAAACATTCTTTTTATTTAATTTCTTTGGATTTTATTACATTTACTTCATTTTGAATCAGATATAGCTTAATTAAATTATAATGTGCTAATGTAAATGCTTGGAACAAATATCTTACCTCATTGTCTCGTATCGCTCTAAAACAACATGAGGGGTACATCAAGTCAAATCAAACTTTATTAAATCAATAATCAAATGAAAATTAGATCTTAAAGATTATTAGGTACACCTCATTTTGTTTGGAAGAAACGCGCCTCTACATTCATTCTTTTACAAATTAAATTCTCAATTAATTAAATCAGCTTCCAGTCTCACCAACAGCAACTGCATAGTAGTATTTTGCATAAAACAACAACCAATCAGAACGTCACAGTCTATAACTGAATAACGCAGCACTACAAGAAGAATATAGAACCACATAACACCTTCCTATAAATATTCCACTTCTTTACATACCTCGTCTCATATAGAGAAAGAACGAGCCTGTTTCAGTCCTAAGCTTCTCTGAAACAAACTCTTTCTTACTTTCATCATCGTATGTCATTCCTCATTTCAAACATAAGCTCAAGATTGTACGCCTTGTAAGCCTCGCCTGAAGACACTGGCTCCTCTAGCTTGGCTAGACTCTTTCTTGTCCTTCCAATAATACTTAGATAGCTGCTTTCCATGTTTTCATTCATATAATGAAACTGTTACTTCCTTAGGTATCTATTACCGTTCTTGTATGAGGTTTGGATCTTAACCTTAACAATGAACTGCAATGATAATGAGACACACCAATCTTAATTATAAACAAAAGAACTAGGTACATTAGTTAAATGGTATTTGTGAATCAGGTTTATAACAAAGAATGCACTGTTTATACACCAGCAATTTATCGCATTATTGTGGGTGGTGTATTTCCGTATCAAGCTATTAGTATTTGCTTATATTAGTAATAGTAACTTATATTGTTCGATATTAATTTATAGAGCACATGCACACAAATACCTTCCTATCAGTAAAAGTCGTGAACTTAAAACTACTGTTTCATATGGTTAAGAAATAAATATAGGAATACGTATACACACATCTTATAGCTCAATATAAAACATTCTGCTCCTTAGAATAACAACCTACTGAAAAATTTCCACAAAATACCTACCTACTTATGCACGAGCATTTACAAACACATGTCTGTAGATTTACAATTAGATACATTATAGGGCAAAAGGTCATTTTATCTACTACTAAAAAAAATAACACAGGTTGTACAAATGTACACTATTGTATGTATTTTATGAAAAGCTTAAAGCCTATTTTAAACCTACGCAATAGTAGAGATTTTCTTTTCATCTGGCTTTCGTATCTTGCAACTACATTTTAAAACACTATGCAGTTTTCAGAACTAGATAGTAAGTACCTATCTATTTCCCACTAATTCACATCCTAGGTGATATTTAAATGAATATTCTAAGGTTGTATCTAGAAGGGCGGTCCACTGGGCGGTCGTAGCGCCGACACGCCCACCGTCGCTACGCCTTTCATAGTAGACGGACGTGTGAATGTATCCCGACAGTTTTATAGACTATATACATATATATGAAGTATATATACATATATATGTGTTCTGTAGACTGCATGAAAGCGTGGGATTACTAGAATGTATGTATTGTGGTACTTGGAACCTTCTTGGTTTGTCTAGTTGTGTAACTTCTGTTTGTGAGTCGTAAGGACCAGAAGTGTAAAATTGATCCGTGTTCTTTTAGTGCTGTTTAATGGTTGTGGGTGTAAATAGCAAATTTTATATAGTGTGATGAAAAAAACTAAATTATTGTGCTTTACAACGCTCTACATGTGCAAAACTTTCGGTTCAAGACTTCTATCACATCTATTTATGGCTAGAATAATCACTGTAAATATAAACGCATTTATACCTATGATAATCCATTTTTTAAACCATAAATTTTTTAAGATGTGGAAGTGTGTCTTTGGTCTGCAAAATACTAATCGTAAGAAACTTAAACCTTAAGTAAGACTTATTTCCTTGAATACAGTACAAAACGTTTTAACAATACATAATTGTGTTTATTATCTAAGTTCACAAGACATATAACCTTCGTAAAACTGTTTTGATAGCTTGTGAGCTTAAATAATATTTACATATAATAGTATGACTAAACTTGTAGAAGCCTTTATACCTTTAAGTTGATATTTATCACTCTGAGAATTTCGAGCTCATATCTCACATCTACTTAAACGGACATATAGATAAATTTTAATGTTGTAACCTTCTCCTTTAAATAACTTTGGTTTATCTATTTATTACCTTACAGCATTACAAATCTTGAAATACATTTTAGAAGTTCGCTTAAATTCATACTGTCATATATTGGTTCTATTACAAAAGGGAAAAAAGGCACAAGAAAAACAAGAGTAAATGTTGTCATAAATATCATATGCTTCTAGTACCTACTAACTAAAATTCTAAAAACTAGTAGTTCTTCCATCCTTTTTAATTCTCTAAACCAAAACCACTTAAAAGCTTATAAATATAAAACATAAACTGTTAACAAGAGTATAAAATAAACAGCCACTGTTATGTTCATAACAAGTCCTCCGTAGTGCGTGCTTCGAATTTATATAGCTTGTAACATGCGGCACATATGTGGGCGACATCATATTGTTCTAGTCCTGAAGTAATGTAGCAAGAGACATGTAAGCAATTTATAAATATTGTGTAGTTGTGAACAACCTGGATACTTGTATGTTCAGGTGTTTCAAGTTTTTGTTGATTCTCTTCTAATTTAAAAGGAATTTCAGTTACAGTGAAGTCTGAACTGGTCAGTATGGATTGTGTTTAAAATTGAAGCAAATATTTAGGATAGGATTTGTCTCCTTTTCTAGGCCTTTGTACCTTACTCACCATTTGCAAAAACGGTAAGTAAGGTACCATCAGTGGTATAAGGTGCCCGCATATGTTTCGGACCACTGCTGGTCTTTTCAATGTTTGTCCTAGTAAATAAATAATCAATTTTCTCATACTTTAGAAATATTTTCCTTTGATCTATTTTTTAACTAGCTTTTCTGGGGGATCATAGCTTCATATTTAATTAGATATACCTTCTACCACCACTAATCCTTTAAAATCAAATAATATTCCACTCAGAACCCACACTACATTCTCGGTGAGACAGTAAGTGTATACCGATGTTAAGTAATCAGAGGGAAGCACACCCCTTCCGTGATCCATCACCGTTTCAATCACGACAGGAACTCTTCTCGAGACTCTTAAAATAATTACTAGGTTAATACAAAAGTTTATATTAAGTAAGTAGTACAATAAACTAAAATTAGTTTAGATATATTTTTATGTTTTCTCTTATTCTATCTTTCTATTACGCTTAACTAATTTGATAAATTCAAGCGGCCTTCTGTTCAAGTTTGTCTTTTTGCGTATAAGTATTTTAGTGTTTATTCTTTTTGTTTTAGAGAGCTTTTATCTTTTCATAATTGCTATGTATTCAACGGCAACCATATAAAACAAATAAGTGTTTAATTAAAATTTTGCCACAACCTTTTTCATCTCTACCGCCAAAACACATTTAATTTAGTATTTGTGCTTACTTTATTATTAGATTTTATAGATTTTAGATTTTTATACACCTGATAAATTAAACATTTTCATTGAAGTAGCTTATGTTGTTATAGTGCAGAAACTATATCATTTTCCAGCCAACATTCAAATGAAATATACTAGCCACTCGCATTACGTCACAAGCATACCTAACTGTTTCCAACTGAGCACTCGTATATACAAACATAATATTATGCTTCTTATGTACATGGTAATTAAAGGTACGTTGAACCAAAGATTACGACTGTCGTAAAATAATTATCGTTTAAAATACACATACCTTTACTAGACTACAAGACGAGACAAATATAGACATAATATATTTCAACTCAAATTGGCTTTTGAGGTTTTTCTGATCTTCATGCTATTGTGTAGAAGCACGAATTATTAAAGGGCTATCGAACAATTTAATTAAAAGGTGGCTTACTTAAATCAATACCACTAAATTCCATAATTCGAAAACCCTCAAAAAGAAATCCCTTAAGTAACCAATCATGTTTCGAAGTACGACAGTAAGTAAGAGCCAGGAGAATTGTGCATACAGTATTGATATTCTTCATACATTTGAAAATTACAAAATATACTTATACATACACTTATTTATTCGCAACTCTATTCATGAATATTTTCCCTTGAGTATTTATTCACATTATTTCACATTTATTTATAGCTTAAACACACAGAATCCTGCGAGCCATCCATCACAAATCTCGACCGCCGCCGGCGCCCGACATTCCTCGGACTCATAGGAGCTAAATTATGACATATCTGTGTGTTTACAGACGGCTAATATATCTTACTAGTTAGGTAGCTTATTAAAGAATATAGATTATCTTACAATTTACATAATCTCTTATATGAATATTTCTGAGATTAAACGTAGTGGTGCCTATAAAATTTCTACAGTTTTGATTTGCAAAAAGATTGAATCAAAAATATTTTATCTAATTTAAAATTAACGAGATTCTAAATAACTTTTTTCACGCTAAAGATTAAGTTAACTATTATTTTTATTTCCACAATTTAAATCATTCAAGCAATCAATTTACTCTCGAAACAATAATCATAATAATATCGGTATATCTAATACTAAATCTCTTAGCAACATTTCCAAAAGTTCAAAGATCATTTCCCGCGCAGTTTCCCAACCCTCGCGATCCATCATGAATCCTGCCTACCCTGATGTAACACGTTTACGAGCAGAATTATGACGCATACCTTCCTGCATACAGTTTGTCACAATACCATATATTGGCCTTGTTAAACTTTATTTATTGCCTAATATCTGTATCGCGTAGAACGAAATCCTTTGAATTTTGCTTGTAATCTTTGTTTTAGAACGTTTTGTGTCTTGATTTTTTTTTTATTCTTGCCATGGAATAAAGGACCATGTAGCAATCGTATCGTTACTACTAGATTAGAATTAGTAGTATGTTTTACAAGGTTTGTTGCTTCATTGGTAGAAATAACATGGCTACTATAATGTTAATCTGTGCCTAAATTTGTTCTTCACTTTAGTGCTATCAAGTATTTATAGCATTATAGTTAATTGTAATTTATTATACAAAAAATGCACAACTGGAACATTCGAAATAAGAGTTAATCTAGTCAGTATTTCTATATTTTATTAATGGAATCAACTTAAAAATAAAATATTTTATTAAGGCATCAGCTTTACAGTGGGGCTTAGAAATATTGTATTTATTTTTGCATCTAAAACTAAGAAGCAATGATATTGCAATCAGCTTGTGTCAAATCTAGACCTTTCTAGACTAATAGTGTTTTAAAAATGGCTTATTTGTATGCTGCTACAAATAACAATAATATTAGTGTCAGGGTCTTGATAATTCATTGTTAATTGTAATTATTAACACATAAATAATAAGGCTAGGTGCTACTTGTAAATATCGTCTAAAGTAACTCTACCTGTAACAATACTCCACCTTTTTCAGAATAGCTTTTTTACCTTTTTTGTAAGAGGCAGAGTGACTTTTATCAACAGTTTTATCAAATGTGCAGTCGACGTAAAAAATATTATTTCATTCGGTTTTATATATATATAAATCTTTTGGTCAAACTTCTAAATGTTTAAATATGCATTTTATGATAGCATTTATGTGTTAATCAAAACTCTTTAAATATAAAATACTATTTTGCTTGTTTTTTTTTTTTGTAATCTTGCAAAAAGCAAACTTTCAGATGAAAGTAGTCTTTCTTTATAATGACCACTGCATCATATCAATTTTAGATCCAGGGAAACGCTATCTAGAAGAAATTGCAGTTGTCAAGTCGGTTTTGATGTCAACCGCTTTTTGTGCGTCGGCTTACTGCTAGGAACGTAACTAGTATAATTTGCGGACCACAAAAAAATAATTATTCCCCTGCCTATTAGCTATGGTTGGATCGAATGGAAATAGAAAGTTAATACCACATAAAATAGGCAAATTTCTAATGGAGGTCCACCACCTTTTAGTTTTCTTACACGAAGTTTCACCAGATGTCGTATGTTAAATTACGTTTTTTTTTCTCGTGTTAAGTGTCAAGTATATGACGAGATGGTGATACTGTAATGTCAGTCGTGTTATATACCTACTACTATGTAATAAATACATGGTGATGGTGCATTATGTATCGGCCTTTTGTTTGAATAGATAAAGGTATTGTCACACCGAGTGATTCACGTTTTTACCGTACTGTTCATGATATCTGCATATAGTCCAAATTATCATTGAAGACCAATTTTCCATATTTAGGTAAGTTTAAGTCTCTGTGTTTCAATGCAATTTAATAAAACATTTAGATACCTCGAAGACTTTACAATGAGTATACTACTTTGGCCCACAACTCACATTCATATTCTTCGTAATTTTTTTAAAGGGAATTTACCTGCGTAGTATTAAAAAAAAAATCTATACTGCTCACTAAATACTTTATTTACGCGTGGTATCATTACCATTAGTGACTATTATTTTCTGTACCTACACTTAACCAAGGTAGGTAGGTATATGTTAATAGGTTCATATTTACATACACCTTTACACAGCCTAGTATCACAGCCAGTAAGCGATATGCTTCACAGAATGTACCTCGCAGTTGTAACACGACTAAATGACGATGTAATTATAAAGCTTCCGTTTGCAAATTACATGTTTTTTTACCTTATTAGCGAACACTGTTTGTTATGCATGAGGTTATTTTTTATCTTTAATGCTCTACCTATTTAATCATTATAACAATACCTGCGAACATAATATACTTTTTTTATCTTAAAAATGGACTTTGAGTTCACAGGTGTAGTTTTGTAATTGCATATACGAACCTACACACAAGATGCAGCTATTAAGGAACCTTACAAATTATTTCTATGTAGGATTATGTCTACAAGTGTACCTATTTTAAGCTTCAATTGTTCACATTCCAGCCCTAATCACGTAACCAAGACATTCTCAGTACTGATGATACGTCGGCCAATAACATAGATTGACAAATAGGCACGCAGACGGCCAATTGTTGTTTTGTTGGCGATTGTACTTGCGTCGCGTGAGAACTCGCTAATAATGAGCAATGAGTCTTGTATCTTGACATACTCAATGTATGATATAAACCTACTTGGTTAGACGTGTGGATGTACCGTTCGTGTTCGAATTTCAAATATTGAATCGGATTTTGTTTACTTAATTTTTCTATGCTTCTCTGTGGTGCTCTATTTTTTTGTGTTTTGGTGTATTTTCAGCCAGTATTTTGAAGCATATTTAGAACTTAAGTTTTGCACTTCATTAATGTCCCCATTTAACCTATGACGTATCAGCATTTGCTATCAGTTAACATAGCTTAAATTTCTCCAAGCTTTGTGGAGTAGTATTAAAAACTAATTTAACATCGTTTTTCCTTGATAATTTTTATGCAAACAAATTCATGGCTCCAGCACATGAAAGCTATGCTTAGTAAGAATTAATGCAAATATAAAAATACAATTTAAAATTACATACCAGTAGCAGAAATTAACCTCATAAATAAAATAACAGCGAAGTTGGAAAATCAACAATAATTGAAGCTTTCTTGTACCGTACATTGAACTACATCGGAAGGCTTCGTGCGGTATACACATTTCTACGTATGTTGTATGTGTAGTGGGCGGCAGCCGGACGCACGCCATTCGATTCCCCGAAGAGGAAATCGTTACGGCCAGCAAATTGGACCCTAACCACTAGTTTGGACGGCCAACACGCAGATGTTCGCTTATATACTCCACACCATGTATAAATAACTAAATTGACGATAATAGCTACTTATCCCTTGCCTTTATTACTAAATTCGCTGTACGACCAATTTAGTTATGGCATATCATGTTTTCTAAAAAGAGGTTTTAAGTATCACTTTTGATTGTACAATTATCTCAGTAAGTTAACTTTTGTACAAGAATAACATAAAGAAAGTTTACAAAAATAAATGCGAATAGTAAACGGAGTAGGTATCTATAACTTATTTGATAACCAACGCGAACTGGTCGTATCAATAAAGATTTAGAGGCATTAAATTAGGAATATTGTTATTTCGTAAGCGCAGATACTTGGGATACGACGTCTTTTAAAAATGGGGCCATAAACAAATTCATAAGTAGGCTTCGTTCACGTTTTATGCTTTTTTAAGGGAGCCCCTTGAGGGCGCCGGTAAAGTGAAACGCCGCGTAAAGCCTGCGGTGCCCTGCTGGGAAACAAGGGGAAAAGGGGATTTAAAAATTTCCTTTGCTCTCTAAAAGCCAAGGAAGAGTAAGCTGCTTAAATTGTATGAAATGTGTTTCTAATTTAAAGTTTTGGGGTATACACTTTCCTTGTAAGTGAAAGATACAGAATAATAATAATAGTATGTTTTATTTTAGTTGTTTTATCATTTCGTCTATTGTTTTCTCTAGACATTATAGTGGCGTGATCTAAATGTACAACCGTATACTTCTGTGTGTCTTCCGATATCACAAGCGTAATGATTGTGGAACATAAAGTGTGTCAGAAATACAATCTAGATAAGTAGTCCACACTTGCAACCATACGTACACATAATTTCCTACACACGTAGATACAAATAACAACAATATTCTCGAAAAGGAAATTACATTTCATTGTCCATCCGCGCGCAAAAAGAACAGACACACAATTTTTAATTCAAAACACATAGCAACCCATACACATTAAAATAGGTTTAACCGCCAGCCGTTCCATTTTCAAAAAAATAAAATAAAACAAAAAGCCGCGTTCCCGCCATTTCTCCGGGCCGCACCACAAATTCCAGTGGAAAAAATCGTATTTCGAACGCGGTTTGAATTTTAATTGACGTTGAGCCAACAACGCGATCGGCGTTGCGAACATTTTCGAGTTTACATCTCGCGCGGGTTGCGGGAGCTGGTCCACAACATGTGGGCTATAAAAGTGACGCCACACGTCCGCAACCTCGACCTCCCTTCAGCGGTGCGTAGCTACACGTACAAGTTACGCTTGTCAACCTTTCGAATGCATCCTCTTTAGCATCTAGTAGACACTTATTTTATGTTGCTATGTAACCTAGTATATATTATTTTATCGCCTCATAAAGTTACAACGGTGTTCCAAATGAAATTACATAACTTCGTATTGGACGCTTTTACACGTCATATTAATTCAAGCAGGTAGATAAATGATCAAATGTCACATAATACCATCAACGTATAAATTACACTGCGAGCCGCAGTAAATATAAACATTATTACCCACATGATTATGTAATTTCCATTCTATCTACATCATCGTATTACATTTTTCATAATTTTCAGAGCTGTTCATAAAAAAATTAATACCTTGGTTTATTGTTGTCAGTCACGTGCAGTTCAGTTCATGAAACCGCTAAATTACAACAAACAATTTGGCGCGCTCATTATTCGCGAGTTCATCACGGCTTTACGTACAAATTATTCGACAAAGCCGTGGTAATGTCGAATGTCCGCGGATAATTGCGAAATAACCGCGAGACAACCTTCTCCCGTTACATTTAATTTGGCGCCTCTATATTTGCGCAAATTGAGGACAATTAGGAATCGCTTCAGTTTATATTGTAGTCCTTATTTCTTATAATGAATTCTGAGCCATCGCAACGCCTACCCACTGCATAAAGTTTTATGAATGCTTTTAATCGAATCGTTTTATTTCATAAAACGATATTTACTTAGATTATTTCGAGCACTAAGAATAGAATTAATTTTAACATTTATAACATGTCTTGGTACCTTGTATGTTGTCTTAACGGCTTCTTATGTTTTACAGATAATATGCTGCTACTGACCAGACCCAGTGCAGCAATCACAAACCAGATTATATAATTATATCAAACTCGATGTGTACCCAAAAATGACGCATGTTGCCAAACGCAAAGCAAACACGTCACGTGAATGATCAGAGGTCGGGCAGCTCGGCACACACACAGCGATGCAAGAGATATGCAACACCGCTGCCTTGCCGCTCGACACTAACCCGCTGGTGCGCAAGATAAAATGCGAAGAGTTTCCCGCCATCAGAGGGAAGCAACACACGAGAGTTGGCATGGGGGTGCGCGATGAGATGGAAGAGGACTTCGCTGTGAAGACGAGGAACACGCCGCCGATGGGGCCGGCGCCGGGCCAGGAGCACCCGCGAATGGAGCACGGCGGCAACGGCTTCTGGCTGGCCGCCGTCACCACCGCCGGAGCGCCGCACCCCATGCTCGAGACATGCACCGAAACTGGCTTCATAAACAGCCAACCTTCCATGGCTGAATTCATGACTGCCTTGCCCCAATTAGGAGGCGGTGAACTTAGCCCCCAACATACTCCCCCGGGGTACGCGCCTGACCTGCCCTCTCCTGGAGGCGGCCTCAATGTTCCTGAATATCCTTGGATGAAGGAAAAGAAAACGACCAGAAAGAGCAGCCAACAAGGTACGTACAATTTTGTATTGATAAAGAAATATGTACTTAGGTCTAGTATTTCAAAACAGTAAATAACCGTCTAAACCGCACAGTCTGCGAACACGAAGCGGTCGCCAATAAGAAAATGGCTCCTCCATCAAAGGCGGACATTCGTTTCGTAAGTGCGCCTAACTGCCGCGTGAATAACTACTTCGAAATTATTATTGTGCCTTTCAACGGCAGCAACAAATGGCTATTCAACCATTGTATTCTGGTTCACGGTCCCAGAGTTTCTTTAATGAACATCAAATTACTCCGAAATATATTGAATTGTGGCGCGACGACGCCGACGTTTTGTGTCTGTAACTGTTGTTGGTAGCTGGTGTGGGAGTGGTATCGCTACGCGCCGGCAGAGGTATTATCCGAGCCACCGACCCGCCGCCAACATGCCGTGTAACGGAACGGAATACCCGACATGCACTATAACCACAAATTATAAGTGAGAACATTTTAGAACATAATTTTTATATGCTGACAAGCCTTGTAGGTAAATATATCAAAGAATGACGTGGGAGCTTCGTCGATGTTTTTTAAATATCGCATACTTCATACATGATGTATGAACAGAAAGAAGGGGAGCCAAAAAACTGCTTAGCCACAATAAAAATCTGATTCTATTTAATACTTCTCTAATAACATATTTTTTTATACAATTAAACGTCAGATAAAAGAGGAAATGACCCCAAATTTGTCAGTAGGACAAAACGTGTGTTAGGGAGAACAATGAGCGGTAGATGATCCATCAACATCCGTCGTGAGAAGCGACCCTCACCTGGTAAGCGATACATCATGGAGGATGCGATACAAATTGCGACAGATCTGTACCGACCTTTAGCTTGGGAAAATATTGATACAATTAACGAGGACTTACGTCAACGAGATTTAAAACGTCATTTCTTGCGTTGCAATCAGATTACAAACAATCGATATTTTTTTTATCGAGTGATGACACAAGGATTCTGAGAATGATCAACAAAAAGCTCACAGTAAATACAAACGAAGTTATTGAAGTAATTATTTTAATGTTTAGAACTGTATATAATGTTAGAATGACAGGTATTAACGGAAACCTCAACACAAAACATTGTTCATTCGATTATAGTTATTAAGTCCGAGTTTCAATTCTGGTAGCCACTATAATAGGTAGCTATGTGGGGAATCCCTCTAACGCAATACATGAAGATTGCTCAAAATATTCTCTACCAGACAACTTTTGAACGGATTCTGTCGCCATTTATTTACGTTTTTTAGTTCCCGATGTTACGAAGTCATTTCGTTCGAAAGTAGTTTTATTTCATCGTCTAAAAGTCGCGTAAACCTCAGAAAGCAATAATATCTTTCACGTTGAAAAGGATGACAGTAGCGAAATAGTATTGATTACTGATACCACATTGATATCAACTCACAAGGAACCGTTGCAATATGAACTGAATACGTTCACCTTTCTATAAATCATAAGTCCAATCAGACGCGATGATTCTACACTTTCGTCTCGGTCGTTCACATTTGCGACCTTCCTACTTTTTATAGGTATTCCTTGTAAAGTTGAGGAGTTTTACAGCGTGTAATAGATAATATTTTCATATTTGAGGCGATTATCGCGTGGAGTACAGGAGCGGACTCCCGCAGGGCTCTGCAGGGGGTCCCGACAAAACGCACGCGTTAACATGATTTTATGGACGCTACTTCTTTCTGCTAAGCGTTTCTTAAGAATTAGTTTAAGTTTTACAAGGTTTATGAGTTTGATTTAATTTCTGAATTTAATTTAAAGTTTTGGTGCGCATGTTTTACTTGATTGCGGAGATATGGATTAAATATTTTATAGTTGCAGATTTGGTACATATACCTACCAAGAGCTAAGTCCTCTTAATTCATTATAATGCCAACTACACATTTGCATATACATAACCATAGTGATAGATCAGATAAGTTTTTATATTTATGCACTAATTTAAATTATGTATTAGGGCGACCTTAAGATTAAGAACATTAATTAGGTACGTGTTTCACTTAATTTATTAATGGTCAACTTGGTATTTCAGAAATAAAATCCATGGATATGCATCCATAAAAACATGTAAACAGTAATATGAGACAGCATTTATATGATTAATATTAACGGGATAACAAAGGCGTTTACGCTTAGTTATATTATTGCAGATAATATTATACAAACTTGCTTATAGGCACCCTGATGATACTACTCCAAATATAAGTTTGCACAAACATACAGGGTTGGCAATCTTTGATAACTTGCTACATTTACATTGAATATCTAAATCCAAGATTAATATTTTAAGTAAAACATTTACTTGAATTACTTATTTTTAAATTTCAATGAATAAAGAGGTATACTTACACAGGTAAAAACTTTAGATACAAGTTAAAGTGAAAACGTTGAATCTAGTGCGAAAATACCTAATGATAGTTTCGTGTACCTATACTTACAGGATTTTGATATCTATGATAACGAATATTTAGAATTTAAATTGAATAATAGATTTGTGAAGAACATCAAGACTGTGTAAATAAAACAGTTTCTTTCTTCGAATTCCAGCCAACAAATAATCCAAACCTAAACAGTAGAAAACCGTTTCAAACGTAAATGTTTCACGGCAAACTTTGGACAGCCCTGCGACAAGGGCTGCAGAGCCGGCCGTGAACCGCTACCGGGGCAATCCGTCACTGTCAGCGCTATCGAGCGATGCACGCCGCGCGATGCACCCGCGACACTCGCCTAAACTTAGATATTACCTTTACTTTGACTGATCCGTGCCTATTTTAAATACGTATCCGGCCTTGTAGCGTTTCCTGGTTGCTTTTGGTTTGTGATTCAAATAAATGGAGATACAAAAAAAGAAAATTACGAAATGAGTAAAAGTTGCAAAAATGTTAGACAATAAAGTAGCGAACAGAATATCATTTAACAAGGATGAGAAATACAGTTCTCTTTTTGCGAATATTTCAATTATCTAAATCAAAACAGTTCTTGCTGCACAGAACTACACTACTGTTCAACGTTCGTAATTTCACCAAGAAAAAATCCAAACAACAAAGCAGCATCGGACACGGCGAATAAAAGACAATTCTCTAGATAGTTCTATCAGAAGATCGTATATTAGGGACATGAAACAAATTGTTCGCACGACCACGCCCCGGGCCGATCTGAGATCGAAATTAAAATGAACGCCCTGACACGATCGATCATTCCGACTCTTTAATACAATGCCGCGTTATTTTTGCTCTGTCTCAATTTGTTCAGACGATCCTGAGTGACGTGAGACGTACTCGCGATTTCACGTTCCTTGTTCACTGTAATGACTTTTGTGTAACAAAAGGTTTTATTAAATGTAGCGGAGGTTCGTAGCTCGATAAAGGATCTAATCAAGAGATACTTTAGGTGGATAGTTCTGTTACATGTTGGCAGGGTTTTCGAAAAATCAATAGCACTACTTTCTTTCATTTATACCACACCCAAATGAATATTGTCATCTTTTTATTTAAAAATTACCCCCTTACGTTGCTTTTGTTTAAAAATAATGCATTAAACTATCTAGTTTCACCGCCTAAAGAAGAGAAAAGCTGAAAATTTAACATAATTTTCCAAAACGGAACCTAGATACCGTACACCCAAAGAATCGCGTGCGGCGTATCGCGTTCTGTAAATAAGCAGCTGAAATATTCTATGTAATACGGACCTATTACACGTAATGATGATGGCATGGGAACTTTGTCATTCTGCCTTCATGGCTAGCAAACTTTTTTGTAGCGTTCGTTTTTTATTTAAAATTCAAATTAGGTACACGGTGACAGGAAGTATGTATACTGTAGACGCCTGAACAATACTAGTAAATAAATATTAAGATTATTCTCTAAATTGTTTGAAGAAAAAAAACTTCTAACTATTAGACGTGTTTTGTATTAAAGCCGCAAATAGCACCACAAAGACCCGATATTAGCAGGTCCTTCAACCCTACAGTGCGCATTGTGCAAAATAGTTCCACTTTCAATTTCAATGCAAAAATAAGTCATAAATTGCGAAAATTAGCCACGGTCGGAACAAACGCCACAACTCAGGTAGTCCTTTATCTAGCAGTTGACCACATCTCGCAAATATAGCAATAAATCTTTAGGTCGGCCTGCTTTGATTTATGTGAAAAATGATCGTAAATTTTAGGTTAGAATGATATCCGAAGGAAGGGCCTTCTTGGTGTCCACTTAAGATACCTCTCGTCTATTATGCTTTATTAAGTTCCAGTTACTATTATTAGGTTAAGGTTCTATTCAGGCAAATGAATGTAGTTATTTAAACGGCGGCCTTTGTTTCTAGAACCGCTATGTGTAATTTTGTCATTATGTTGTTTTACATAACTGAACTTAACAAGAATGAGTTGATACAAACACAATTACATAAAGCCTTTGTAGGTATTATTATAATTGGGTTGTACACACAGGTACAAAACATTGCAGCAAAAAAATACTTATATTATTCTTTAGGTAAATAAAATACATAATTCCCTAAAATTCCTGCACAAAACTAACTTTTGTACATAACTCAAAACTAATAAAACAACTTTAATTTTATACGCATGTAACGTAAAATCAAAACTAAAAACACATAATTTTTCGGCAATAACCACCGTATTCATTGGCTGTCAATACACTGGCGGCTATGATTTACGCCGGCCAAACACTTTCGCTGCCACCGGCTATCGCCGCGCAACATAAATCAATGCGGCGACAACTGGCCCTTTGTGCCTTTATAGCCGATTCCAAATAATACACCCGACACCCGAAGGTTAACACGTTAATGCGATATGCTTTCCTCTGGATTTATTTGATTATGGATCGATATTTACTTACAAGTGTTTGGTATATGTTTTATAGAGTTGAGTGACGGTTTAAAAGTTTTTGATAATGTGATCATATCGTGAAACAATCAAATTTATTGGTAGTTTTTTTTATATTTTAAATAAATCTAATTAATCCGTGTGTTTGATTAACAACAGACATAAGAACTAGTTTCTTTTTATTTATTTTTATCTATTGATTCATATTGCAATAATTTACTTCCTTAGACACTTCACAGTAGGCAATGACTGGAAACGATTCCTACGGATACAACAAAAGATAAAATTACTATATTAAAATCTACTGAAACAGAAAATTTTAATTCGATACCAATAACACTATACAAAATTACCAATAACCACGAAAAAAATAACAAAATCACAATTAAAACCGAAACGGGAGCCGCACAGACAAACAAACAAACAAAACATAATCCTAAGCCGACATAAAGAACGCACCAATCAATAAATCACTTTCACTAAGGGCGGGTTTCACTGGGCGCCTCTTTGTGTATTGTCGGCGCCGATTTTTACAGCAATTAGAGACACTTACCTGCCACGGTCCACTGTAATCCTATTAAGAGATTGGTGAGAGAGACAGAAGATCCGCGTGGGCGGTCGCCAGCACAGGACGGAAATATTGCTCAGCAGTTTTATTTAGTGAGACTTTCAATGGACGCGATGATAGTGTTTTTTTTAAACCGGTTGCGTTTGTTTGGTATCATCAGGTTCTGACGTTTGTGTGGAGGATTAAAGGCAATATTTATTCTTTTTTTAATTACTTTCGATGTTTTCTATTCATGTGATTTCTAGGTAGAGCTAATAGTAGCATTTGTTGAAATAGCATACCACGTAGTTGAATTAATCGACATTTCGTATAATTTTTAGGGCAAATCTACAGTCATAATAAATTATATTATTATTTCGATACCCATAATATAAATTAATTCTTTGTAATCAATATTCATACTTTATTTATAATGTAATACCTAGTTAATATACAAAGACATCAACACATGAGCATAGCAGAACCTCCCAATGTAAACAATTCAGTATAATCAATTTGTTCATTTAACACAAGATTGTTTAGCATTTCGCACCCCTCTATGAGTCTCGAGTGAGCTGTTTGGTGGTTCTAAACTGATTTATCATATCAGCGAGTTTCCAAACAAGCATCATCTTACACGCATAAACCGTGGTATCGCGGTCCGCAACTATTGTCGCCGGCAACAAAACATTCTCAACAATATGCACTAAAACTTGAAGCACATATTTGGATAACGTAGTTAGATCATCTTTGCTCCATCCGCTAATTTAAAACGTCGTAACTTCGGAGACGAGATTTCCAAAAATAAATCTTCTTGCTGAAGGTTTAGGGTTGAGATTTGCATGTAGGGTATCGTATGTTGTTTTGTTGGTCGAGTCGCGGTTGTCGACAAACAGGAGCATGTCTGAGACGAGGGTGCGAGTTGCGACGCCTAACGTATCGTGTTGTCCGGTTTCCGGACACGAGTTTGCTCGACCGCGGGTAATTAACTAAGTTTCGGTACTCTATATGCATAAGTGTTTATTGATAAAACAGAAACTCTAACTACTTATAACAGCAAATAGTTAATAATAATAATAATATTCCTGGACAATTCACACACGGTAATCTGATCCCAAGCTAAGCTCTAAGAGACCTTGTGTTATGGTAACCAGACAACTGATAAACATACTTATATATTTCTAAATACATACATATTATAGATAAATAAATAACACCCAGACACAGAACAAATGATCGTGCTCATCACACGACATTTGTCCAGAGTGGGAATCGAACCCACGACCTCCGGTATAGCAGTCAGGGTCACTAACCGCTAGACCAACAGGCCCGTCAATGTTCTATGCTGATTTGAACTAAGTAACCGTGTCGTACATAGATTTTTATAAGCAAGTCAATTACTCAGGTCAAGTAAATTACAATCACGTTAACAATTCGTCACACTCAAAATGACCGACTTATTAGATTTATTATAAGCTACATAAATATAAATTTATTTCATAACTGTTCGACTAGACAGCAATTATTAGTCAGCCGTCAAGTTACGATATAAAATATTCACACCGACATACATCCCAACAAAGCCTCGACACCGCATATTAAGTTCTAACGTATAAATCAAAGACGAACATCTAAAAGCTAAGCCGCGAAATCCGTTTAATCACCTCGCGAGTTATTAATAACGCCTTTGAAATTAAACAATAAATTTAGCGGGGCTAATCGCGCGAGGCGACCGCAAGCCAACCGCTCGCTGAGTCAACATTTATAGAGACAAATTGTTGCACCACTAACACGGCCTCTACGATGTATTAATCTTGAGACGTAGCTCGTAGCGGCGACGCTACGCCCGTAGCGAGGGAGATCCATGCGCGCTCATACTACGACACTTTGCGAAACATCCCGACGTGACGATGCAAGATCTCCTTACATCTTTATTTAAAAAATATTTTGTTTTATGGATCCATGGAGTGTGTACGCACACAGAAGTGCTTTATTTATGCTAATGCTAATGTGACCGCTGACTTGTTTAGACACGAATGTCATTTATATGATGCGTGTCGTTATTTTAATGCTAGTCGTGTTTAATACTTTATTACATCAATTTTGTTCACTACTGCGTTCTGTGCTAATGAAGTGAAGATGAACGTGATATTATTTTTATGAGATCTATTTTTGTAATGATAGTGCGTTATAGATTGTTGTCGTTGACTGTAACAGACATGTGCTTAGATACTTTTAGTTATTGTTAATTTATCTTTTGCGTTTATATTTTTCAGAGCCTAAGTTAGTAGTTTAAAATATTCAATTTCAAGTTCACGTGTTAAAAAGAAAATCCAATCCAAAAGTAACAAAGAACCAACATTTTTTCCAAAACCATCCATCGCATCAACGTCAATAACTCCCCGAATTGTAAGAATTCATCTAAAATATCAGTCGGGACAAACGATTCTTGACCTTATCACGTCCGGGGGTGATAGTACGTTTTCCCCCCATTACCCTCGCATGATATATGGCGGCGAATGCGACACAACTATTAGTGCATCCGTCATTAGTCACCGTCAGAGCAACGTTTAGCCGCAGGAGCGTCGCTGCATAAACAACTACATCTCAGCCACTTGTACGGCTTTCTTAGTGGTTCGTATGTTAGTGGAGTGATAAATCTATTGATAGTCAAATATATGTTGTAAATCTAAATCAAAAAGCTGCCTTTGCAGCGACTTTTATGTTAAACTTTCTCTAACTGGTTGGTAATTTAATTTCACTAAATATGTTGCTTACAAATAGTTACCTACATGCCCAGAGTAAATAAACACTATTTGGGGGTTAGGCAGTTCTTGAAGTAATGAAGTATAGTTGCCAAAACATAATTAAAGACAAACACAAGATAAATGTCATCAAGAAACGTATCCCGTACAATCATTAACAAGGGCTGTGAGGGAAGGTGTCTGAGCGGACCGGTCGGCTTGCTCGGCTCGTTCGTCTCGTCACGAGGGTGTTAATTTGCTAAGACCGTGCTAATGAAACCCGCGACTTACCGCTGACGGCTCGCCCGATCCCCGCCAAGATAAACCCTCACAAGAATCCCCAGGAAATTGACGCTTTGAACCCACTCCAAGCCACCCGATACCGCCGATACCATCACACTATTACATCTCGCGTAATAGTTAAAAAATGTAATGTTTAATTAAGCGGAACACGCATGCTATTCAAATAAAGCGGTCCCAACCACCCCGGGGTCGTAATATCGAGAGTGGATCGATTGGCGCGAGGGAATCACTCCGCTTTGGAACTAATTTGATTTTAGCATATTAAGGGGGGTACATCTAGATATAAGGAGAGCGTCTTGCGCCCCCTGCCCCCGCTCGGGGGACGAGCGCCGGGTAATAACGCAAATGATGTAAGGTGTGCCCTTAATATCCATCACACGCGTCCCCGTATTTGCTTATCTATGGAAACACGGAAGTGTAAAAATCGTCGTGAAAAAGCTACGGGGGTTTCAAATGTTATGTTCAACACACAATACACTTAAGATTATTAGATTTACGAAACGCACCTATTACTTTTCTTTGCATTTATTATTTCTCAGAAAAGGGGGAACCATTGCGGTTTAAACTACCTATGTGTTATTTCTCACTCTCATTTATCATTCCTGAAGCTAAATTGGAACAAGTATTAAAAATGCTTGCTTGGCCACAGTTAAATAAACACTGGACCGTCTTATCACGATAGACAATCTAAAATAAACCTTTCTAAAATGAATAAATATTAAAATCAAGTGGATCGTATCGATAAATTTATATCAGATCCAGTAGCGCAACAAAAGCGCGATTACTTCGAGCCAACAAACTCATTTAACTTTACGAAGCTCCGTTCAAAAATATCTCCTTAAATATTTCCTTCTTCGATTTTATTGTTTTCTTTGTCCTCTTTTGGTATACATTTATTTTATTTATAAATCTAGAGATTAAAAGTTTGAAAGTATTGATGAGAACGAACCTTCGAAATTTGAACGGTTTGGAAAGCTGCTAGGTAGGTAGAGTTTTATTTTTTTGTGGGTTTAGAGGCAAAGGTATGCACAATCAGCTTGTGGGAAGTTCAACGGAAATAAATGTAGGGTCGGAGGGTAGATAAGTGTTCGCGTGCGAATGCCGGCCTCTTTCGTCGAGCTCTCAATCGGAAGCTGGGCTACATAAATAAGAGTGGATGAAGGTGTCCTTATCTGAACAGTTTTGTCGCCTCACTTCTTACGTCTGAATGCGGTTGTAAACGTGTAGCCTTCGGTGTTGGGTTTCCGTTCTGACTTACTTGTAAGGTAGTTTATGATGTGCAAATGATGTTCAATGTGTATTTTATTATGTTTGAATGGTGATTCATATTTTTTTATTTAACTATTTTATATGCTGCTATTGCTAAAGATAATAATATGTAGGTTTCTTACAACAAAATGTTTTGTAATATAATACATAACTATCGCAAAACTGTATCCATTATATAGACCCGTAATCGGCAGTTTTCATTAATTTGGAAAATCGGTAATTTTCCACTTCATGCATCATACTTATGTACCAGTTTATAGGTACCTGTAAAATATTATTAACAACTGATTTTTTACATGAAACAATCAGCCTTCAATAAATAAAACCTAGGTTCGAGGACTCCATAGGTACTTATTGAATTAAAACTGTACAGAGTGTAAGTCTTTAAGTAATTCGTCTAAGACGCTGGTTTCCTCCAGCGTTGTTTATCGAACCGCGAAGCATTTGTAATCGTTTAATACCCTCAATTCTTTATCAGCGGGGGTGTATCAGCACACTGGGTCGGATTCACCCCCGGCCGCTCTAATGTATAGCTCGACGACAGCCATCTGATTATCTCCTTCGATACAACATTGGAATTTAATTAAAATCACACTTTACTGCCAAAAGGAACACTTAAATTTTATTTTTGTAAACCAATAACGAGATATTTTTATTGGGCCCGAGATGACTCTCATTTCGCGAAAGTGAAATGAAACGCAAACGATACAAAGTAAGGCCGACTCAATAATGACATCATTTGCTTATCAGCTGACCATTACCGAAAATCGAATGCTACATTAGGCACGCACAGTCCGAAACCTAACTGTCCCTAAATCTAATAAAAACTTCTTATCGAAACTCCACCATTGTAAACTGCCATCGATTGCAATATTTACTTTTAAAGGCGAACATAAATTCTTTCCATTTAAAAAAATAAAAACATTTCGGCTCTTATCGTGTTCGATTTTTAAATAACGGTATGCCATTGGTAGCTAAGTTGAGGACAAGGTTTTGTCCCGGTTCCCCTTTTTTCCTGGGGAGGAATTTCTTTTCGGCAATTTAGAGGCGAGCAGATAATAAAAGGGCTCTAACTGCCCCGATCGCACCCTAATGAAAACTCGAAAACTCCTCATTTCAGTATCGATAACTTTTCTATTTACGCCGACACAAGTGTAAGTCAAACAAAATCTAATAACTCAATTTAGCTAACTGTGGCTGTTTCGTGTCTGTTCAATATCTGTAATTCTAGTGATAACATATAACATCAAACATAAACTTTGATGTATATGTATGAATATGAGCTTTTTACAGCAGTGACTATTGTGTGCTTTATTTAAGTACAGACCTACTTCTTTTTAATGTCAACATTATCTTTAAATGATAGTCCTGCACTCGCGATTCAATATATTATAACACTTCGCTATTACCACACCTATTTAAATTTAAAATCAATAATTTAAAACAATAACAACAATAGTTTATGTTAATCCTCTTTCAACACCAAAAAGGTTACATACCTCGATGCGTGCAGGATCAGTGTGATCTGGCAGCACTTGACCCAGTTCGGGTGCAGCGGGTGTAAATCGAAAATCGATGTGGCAACGACCCTTACGTCGCCGAGACTCCCGCGCTCCTCTCGCGTCTACTGGGATCAGACGTGAGTGTTTGAATGTTTGCTATGACGTATAAGATGTAAATGTTCGGTTTTTTACCTGTCTCATGTAATGCCAATTTCAATAACATATCTGAAGATAGCTTTCCTAACTAGAGATTGGAATTTGACCTAATTTTTATGGCGCATAAGTATATTATATTAAGTTTATCTCACGTAGGGATATTTTGTCGAAAAATAAGACGATAAAATCCGGCGGAAAAAATTTAATAGGTTCATTTATGGATGTTGTATATGTTAGTTGCGATTGAAAAAAGTTTTAATCAGTTTTAAGCTTTTAGTTTAACCAAGCCAGTTTTCTTAGTATATATGGATAAATACTAGTCTACCTCTTTCAGACTATTCATACAACAACATACCTAGAACAAAAACTGAACCATAATGAAATCAAAATAATGTATCCGTATCGATTCTAAAATTATATACAACTTGAAATACAAGTGGTCTTCTTCTATAATTACAGTACATCGTATAGATATGTACACAGCAGTTGTTGAAACCTATAATCTACGATGAGACCTCACAATCATTTGGTCAGCGCGAGCGTGCCTTTTTTCCTTCCAGCGGTTATTCCCCTCGGACCCCCGGACACGTGGACCCACTAATTGCACAGCTGGGACAACCCACACCACTAAATGTGAGTTTTCCACTTAAATAAATACATATATTTCATAACTGTAACATATATACCTTCTAATTACGAAGGGAAGGACGCTCCATAAATAAATGGCTCATAATTAAATGAATGTTACTCTATATTAATTTGTTTTGTACAAGGTGTGTTTTAATATGTTTTGTAAACAGTGCATATATAAACATGATTTTGTTCTGCCAACATAATTATAGCGATGCAATTATTTTTTAAATTATGCGCTTATTAAACTAGCCTGAATTTAGGGTCCTAAATGAAACCGTTCCTCAATTCTTAAATAGGAAGAAAAATAATGATTGGACATTTAGGCTTTCGAATACAAGCAAATTTATGATATTGTACCTAATAAGCGCTTTAAAATTGTTTGTTTAATACTTAGATACACGTAATAACTAATACATGGTATGAATCAATAGACTAGATACCTTTGTAGAGTCAAGATGATAATAACAAAAATCTTATTATCCCAAAACGTATTATAAGGATACAGGTGTATGTATACTACAACATTTCGTATCCACCGCCTGTTAACATCAAACACCGAGCGAGAAAATTAACGCACGCCGCCATGTTGAGATTGTTTAAACTTCGATATTATGTACAAGCAACCGCCACATGTCCTTCTCAGAAGCCGGGAACTTCTCCACGCGTATTCGAATTCCTGTATGGAGTAGAAATACGGCTTTATAGGAGTAAAATCATACTTTCTCCTGGCGGGCGCGGGGGCCCGCGGTACTAATGACCGCGCGGGGCGAGGGACTATCTACCTATACCTACACATGGCACGACAACCACACTTTATATTGCGTTTAGCAGGCTGCCTACCCACACTCCTGCACCTTACACACACAGACGAACCAAGGTTTGTTTTTTTTAGTTATTATTCCGACGTGCACTATATTCTCTGACCGCCACTAGCTTGCGGCCGGCTGCTTGTACGTTCACGGTTTTGCAAAACGAAGGTATATTAAAGGAAATGTTACGAAAAGCAGTTACATTTCTAATTAGTACATTTTTTCTTTACTGCCTGATGTTTCTGGTTTACATTTTAGAAGATATATTTTTGTTTACATTTTATTGGGGTTTACCTTACATTAATGCTAAAGGCATTTTGGAATGTTTTGTTCTTTACGTCAACGGGTTATTTTTTCTCGTCAAGATGATAAAGGCCATAAATGAGTCAGTGGCTTTGTACACAAGGTTTGTGGCTTTTTGAAAGAGTTATATGGCCCGTGTCGAATTGAGTCGTCACCGGGATTGAATTGTCTACGTTAGAAGCAATTAAAAAATGCTTGTTAAGGTTTTCGCGAGTCATGTTCCGTGCATGTGTTAAACCTTGACTGGAGGCCGGGTATTGCTGACTCACTGACCCTGTGTCAAATCTCGATGGACACTCAACCCGGTGTTACGCACATGCGTAAATTTTGCAAGTTTGGAAATGCGTATGATTTGGAATGTTCTATAGTGAAAACTAGACGAAGGGTTGGAAATACCGTATTTAGCGAATAGTTATTGTAATTTGTAAGACGAAAATGATTAACAATTCGTAGTAGCATTCAAGTAATGACGCCAAAGAAAAGTTTCGGAATATATATATTTTTTTATAAACATTAATTACTATTAATTTACATGATGAAACACTATTTGTCTATTTTAAGTATATGACAGATATGTAACGGTTATATCAGTAGTTATAATGATAAACCCATCTCATAATAAGCTCAAGAATAGAATGAAAATTAGATGCAAGTCATAAAACCTACACCATCGACAGTTCATTTCGCGGCGAATGTGTGACAAGTATAAAATGGCCGTTCGCACGGACGCGGCTCGCACGATCACTGAGAACTAACGTGCCCACCTCATCTACTTACTGATAGTCTTGTTGATTACTATACTACAGACTATCATAGTCTAGGGAAAACACACTTGGATTGCCAATCACGTCTTTCTTCAAGACATTTCTGCACTCACATAGGAAAGAATTGACAACGAACTGAATTTCAAATTTGAAATATACATATTTTGAAACGCATCGGAACAACAACATCCATTCATATAAAACACATTTCTGACTTTCAAATATAAAGCATACGATATCCAAATTGTTATTGGAATAACGCATCATCCATCAGACATCGCGCGTCAGTGGGGTGAACGTAACTTCGTGAGAACGGGATGGCTATACAAATATAATCTGCGCGGAAAAGGGACGGAGATTGAATTTGAAGATTTGCATAATCTGCTCGGGTACTTTATCATAGAACCACGTGGCAGTGACTAGTGCAGTCGCGGATTACGCGGGCCGGATTAAATCGACACGTCTCCCGTCTTCAAGCAACGAGGTCGTTTAAATCACGCGTCTGCTGCCGATGTCGCCTTTCAATACATATTTCAAAAGTAAATATTACATTTATGATAAAGCGGCGGAGGCACATGCTACCACACACGATACTTGTAGCTATTTAATTCCAAACCCAGTGGCCGAAATCAAAGTAAGAACACAATTGGAGATCCGACTTTTATATCAAATGATAAATATCACACCGCCAGCCACCGCCGTCCAAAAAACGCTTAACTTGTCCCGCTACAAAAGGAAAAAGCCAGCGTCTTCCGTTCGGCCGGAGCCAAAGAAAAAATCTTTGCGAGGGATCCGAGCCTTCCATTTATCATATTCCATATTCATTTATTCGTCAAGTTCTGGATTCATTTATTCGTCATGTCTTGATTTCGTCTCATTTATTATTAAAAATGAACTGTCCAGAGCAGAACGTGAATACGACATCGGCCGGGGGCCACTGTTTCAATCTTAGTATAATTTCATGCTGAATTAGGTCACTGTAGTGGGGTAGCGGCTGTTTTTTCTAGTAGCGAATTTAATGGCATGTTTTAAGCTGTAGTAATTCGTTTGTTACCTTGGGATCTTTATGTCGCGGGCGACCCTTTGCCCTCCGACCTTGTTGATACAGGGTGATCAGTGGGTCAGCGATATCTCAGGATCGGGGCCGGCGCTGACTCGGGCTTCCGCGCCGATGATGTATGGCGGGACATGAGCGATATCACGCTTGTTGTAGTAATTCATTTTAACCTTATAACATGGTTTGCGGAATTTAAAGCTGTGTTTGAAAGCATTTGTGAAATAAGTCAACACTAGCAACTTTTTTTGGGTAGTGTTTTTTTTGTGATTTCAATTTATGTGGTGTGATCTTACATAGAATAGTTTTTTTTTTTAAATAATGATCTATGTATCTTACCTAATTGCATCTATTATTCAACCGACAAGTGAGACGAAAGCACTTAAGTTCATAAAATCATTCATCTATCAATATTAATCTCCAAAGTTGAGAAACGAAAATACGAAGCAGTCACATGAGGCCGAATGCGAAATATATGTGATCCATTTGTAGGCAATCTCCACAATAAAACGTTGTCAGTCTTTGTGTCGGCTGTCGGCGGGCCCGTAATACGGCCATTTTGCAAACATAACAAATGAGGGCATTACGGCTGGCCGAACCTCCCGCACTACATACGTCATACTGGCCCATATCGTATAAGGAAGTGCGGAATTATGATAATACATGTCACTTTCACATCGGACCTCACCTTTGTCTTCAATGACATTATGTGGTTGATTTAAAGGTTCAAGGTCTTCAGATGCTGTTTCATTACATCACGCGATAACATTGACTGTCTCCGAGGCATCAGTCGATCGTCCAAAAAACTCGGGCGCTCGGTTTGATGGGCGCTCTCGGACAGGCGGGGACCCGCCCCGGGCGCCGCGCAGCGCACACCGCGACAAGAACAAATGACCCCGACGCATCATAATAAATAAAACAATTTGTTCTTAATTAGATTTCGTGAATTTAATTTTCATGCCAGTAATTGGTCGGTGGCCACAAAGAACCGACTCTCTATCGGTGATGGATGATCGAACAGCGCCTTCTTACTATTTACCTTCGTTCCTTCCACAGTAATTAGGGGGTTCGGAAGTTTACTTTCATTATTGCTTATGAACCTATTACTGTTTCTAATATAGATTTCATTTGCTGTTGGATTGCTTTTTATTGTAAGCGTGAGAATGTTTAAGATTAGACATGCTACAGGTCTACGAGGCGCCACATTAAAATAAATAAGTTGATTTTAATTGTAATCACCGCATGATTGAATAGAATGCCTAAATATATCTAAAGTGAGTAAGCTTATTCCTTGAGTTCCCGGAACGTCTATAAAACGAAATGGAACGAAATAAATAAAAGAGGAAAACAAAAGACAAATCGGAAAACGCTCGCTTTTATATACTCGCTACAGAACTGCGCCGGGCGTAAAGTTTAAAAAATAAACGCCGAAAAAATCTTGAAAAGTCACGGACGCTTAACTTTCTTCCCCTGTTTTATTTTTCGTTCCCTCTTCTGCACTCATTTCATCTCTTTCTTACAACTGTAACATAATAGAGCTGTCCTGCTCTTCTTAACTGATAAGTTACTTTTTTAAACTGCAGGAAAATCGAAGTCGTTCTCTGGGCGAAATTAAAAGCTGGCACTCGCAGACATAAGTCATAAAAAGAAAATATTGTAGACATTAATCTGGTGATTTATTTACGAATATATTACTTGTTTTCTTTTTTAAAACCGTAGAAAATACAAGGAATGTTCATCGCTATAGTTCATTAAGAAACGGTATTTTTTGAACACAATATTATTTCGATATTTTAATTTATGTTGTATGAATGATACCGCTTATATGCCTTTTCATATAATTAAGGCCAATATGCTTTCGTAAGCATGACAGAAAATAATTCAATATAGAAATGAGACCGCGTTTGATTTTTATTTTGCAAACAGACAGAAGCATTAGAGTACGTTGGGGTCAAAAGCGCAAAATCACTGTGAGCTGGGTAAAGATAGCATACAACATTATATTATTTTAGTTAGAACTTGTACGAAAATAACTAAACTTTTGTTACCAGAAATTATTTAATTAAATAAATCGTAAAACATGTAACTTTTGTAGAATGTTTTAGTTTCTTTAGGGGTTTAAATTTTAGGTCGTACTTTTATTTAAAAAAATCTTGTGTTTTAGCATAATAATCAATCAAAAAGACACCATCGGTTTGTATGTAAGAAAACTTTAACTTTTACTTGCACGAAAAAACACAAAAAATATTTAACTAAAACACCTTCTTTTCTGTGACTTTTTTGCTCACCTTACCAACAATGATGCAATGCAAATGTAACGGTGCTCCGTCACCGCAATCGGATGCCTGCCGTCAACGCGGGAACTCTACAAAAGTAGGCAATAGTGTAGAGACAGTACCTCCCCCCCCTCACCTTCCCTCACCTTCCCCCACCTTCCCCCCTTTGTCACCCTGTCACCCCGTCATTACGACAAACACAGGAAAAAATGTTGAGAGTTGCACCGGCCTCTGTACGTTTTGTATGCCATTCGACGTCATTACTCTACTAATATCGAGTTCGCGGTGAAAGTTGATGCGAAACACCCAAATATTATGTTTATGTTGTCCAAATTAGATTCGATAGTGGTAATGTACAAACTAGGTGAGTGAGTTAGGATTGATTTATTTTTAGGCTTAGTTCTTCAAATATATCGTGAATAGTGCTACTGTACTGTACTGTAATTAATAGCATACCACATTCACACATAACTATTGTACAGTTATTATGTGATTGAAACCACGTGCAACAAAAATATGCAATAGTGTTTGTTTAAATATTTTACGATATATTATAAGTTATTTTTAAACAAAACAAACTACTTATCCTAACCTCATCAAGAGAGTTCACATCAGTTTGTAACCGATAACTCTTGTTTCGAAATTCAAAACTGAGCTACAAGTTACGCAAAAAGTGTTGAAACAAAACGCGGCGTTGGCCCCAATGCCCCGGGCTGGCTGCCCTGATATTGATATGAGTGACTTGCACTTACCTCCCCAGTCTCCCCTTACACCATGTTATGGACAACTACCCATCGACCCCCAATGTTTGCCTAACAAATGTTGTCTTTACAAACAATACTCACGTCGTAATCTTAGTTAAGTGTAGTGTAATGGGTTAATCCGTCGAATTGACGGCTCTTCAATTGGCTATCTCTATTAATGTTCAATGCGTTTTGTTAACTGGGACCCGAGTCTGCTATTGACAATTGTTTGAATCGTCTGAGTGGGTGGCGTTAGTAGGTCCATTTTAGGATAATTAGCATTCTACTAAATTTCAGAACGTCAAAATTGGCCGTCCCAATAGTAAATTTTGACGTTAAAATGACGTTTTACCTACGTAATTATCCTAAAATGGACCTACTAACGCCACCCAGTTAGACGATTCAAACAATTGTCAATAGCAGACTCGGGTCCCTGGCCGTCTGTTTATCGTTTCCATAAACGGCTCACATTAATAAAATTAAGGAAAAGTTTTTTTTTATATATATAATAGACTTTCTACAAAACAGTTAGTGTGCGCTACACTGCTGGGATCTGAAATTCAGTATGTTTGGAGTGTTTAGTAACTCATTTGACATCAACATAGAGATAGATTATAGCTACGTCTAATACATTGTCTACAACTTGTTGTACTATAGAATTATTTATCTAAAGCTAATCCTAATTTGGAATGAACTCATTTCCATAATGCGGTATCTAAATCATATCGGGGGACACTCAACTGGACATTCACACTAACTTGGGAAACCACAAAAACGGGGGGAAACCGTCGCGCCCATAAACAAGTGAAGGCGGCGCGAGAGGAATATTCAAGAGGAAAGTTGGTCCAGTTAGCCCGAGTCTACTCAATGTGCGACACTTGCATCTAACGGGCCGAGTTGACCACCGTACGTCACGCCATGCATTGTCCCGTTGTCCCCTTAATGAAGCCTGTCCCGAAACAAGTTTGATGCTAACTTATGGCCATCTAAGCACGGTTTGATGGCCACTTAAATGTTGTGCCACCACTTAATAGTTGCCTAACTTTTGCCATTATAAACTGTACAGATTGTGTGCCATGATAATGCTGTAAGTTCGTAAAATTATATTGTTATGTATTAAATATGGAAGAGAAAATCCTCGTAAGAAGCAATTTTGTAGAGATTTTGAATGGTTTTTTATGTAATAAATTTATTTACAAAGACAATATAAGTATATAATGTTATCGTCCATGTTAATAGCACATGATTAGTAACACAGCCTTAAAACAATACAGTAAAATTTTACTTATTGTATATTATCTGTAACCAAAATTGTTATGTCCATCATCAACATTTTTTCTTTATCAGTAGGTATATTGTAATGGATACCCAGTCAAAGGTGATAAATTTTATCTACAAAGGATATAAGTAAGGAACAAAACATTCTGGTATTGAGGACGTAAGTTAGGGGCGTCATAACCGAATGTAGGAAAGTTTCCTACTGTCGCACAGGCGCGACCGAGCGGCAAAACTTTACGAATACGATCCAACTGTGAATATGAATCCTATTATTAGCTGCAATAAAAAGTTTTCCTAGCACATCAGGCCTATGTAAGAAAATATACCTATACATATTTGATGTGTTCTGATATCGCTTTAAGAATTATGTATGATCAGTGTGAGTGAATGAATCATTTTGAGCAACATAAGAGCATTGTTTTATTATCTTTAACATAAGGCTAAATATTAAAAGAATATAAATTTTGCTCTACCTTGCTAGAATTTTAATCTGTTACTTCTTTGATTGGCACATGAACGAATATTGTTACACTGCACGTCATTCAGATGTCGCGAAAAAGATTTCAGCTTTCTATTTATTTTTCAGTGTAGTCACTAACGATAAAATGTTTAGACAGCTGCTCAAATCGTCGCGAAATAATAAAGAGTTATGTTTAATGTAATATCCAATGATTCATAATAATAATTTTAGAATGGACATGTATCGAAGTAAAGATAACTCTATATTTGATGATTCAATACAAAAATGCAATATATTTCTGATCGGCATTGTTTTGCAAAACCGTCCACTGTTGAAAATAGGTTTAGAGATGTATAAAAGCTGTAATTAGCATTTAGGACATTAAGTGAAAAGGTATAATATGTATCCAGCATATTTTAGGCAGTCCAACTGAAAGAATTACCGAAATATTCCTTGATTAAAATGAACTTTCTGTTAATCGATCGCTTCTTAAGTTCCCTTCATTTTTGAACCAGATTATGTTTTAACAGTTTAACATACAATCTGACACCTACACTATCGTTATTTCTGTCACTAATCGTCGTAACAACGTGACGTATTTCCATCGAATTGAATAAAAACTATTCAGGGATGTCGGCATATTGTTGTACGTTTGACAGCAGGACGCGTCGCCCGCGCATCAATCGTCGCGCCGCCCGCCACTGCGCATGCGTTGGCAGACATGTTTTCTGTGTTTTTAGCCGTTAGCATCTAAACAAATAAAAACATGTCCCTGCGATATCATTCGGGTTCATGTGTTAACAATATGGATATCATCAGACATGTAAAAAACTTGACACTAATGTTCTTGATTCTTATCTAGTTCAGGATAAACGTAGGGTTCCATTTACTGAGAAATAAAGGCTCTTTGTTCCCGAAAAGATTTCACCTCTTTTGAAGCCTTCTTGTTATCGAGACGTATAGTATTTCATATATAATTTCCCTCAGACATTATTCAATAGATACGTATAGTATTTCCTTTATTAAACCTATTACAAAAAATCTTACATTAAACTGATATTAAATACGTTTGCATTGGCTTCGTAACACCAGTATTTCGTCGTCCGGAAAGTCCTCACCGACGCGTCAATCTTCGCCTCGCTTGACTAACACTAAAATAACTTCGTCGTCTAGAAAAAACAAAAGATCGGATATAGTTTACTTGTGTGCAGACAAATGTCAAAGCGTTTAAAATTAAATCAGTTTTTATTTCGCGGTATTTTCGTTCGCGCTGACGCCATCGACAACTGGTGGATATGAATGAAGACGAGACATCTATTTTGATAGGATACATTATATTTTAAGATTTTAAATTTTCAGACCGTACTTAATTATTGTCCTAAGTAAGAACACGAACGGATTAAACTATCGCGCTGCATGTTTATAGTGTAATTCACGGGAATAGTGCGTACATGCATAAATACCTAGAATTATCAAGAACCTAAGGAAGTGTATATCAATAATGACGTAACTTTTATTATAACGTTTATCTAGGACATCATCTCCGTACAACAATTAACTATACTAAGTAATTTGTAACACAAAAGGCGAAATAAGGAAAAAAATAGATAAAACGTTAAATGCCGACGCATGTATAGACTTCCGTTCCGTTGTCTCGGCACTGGTCGGATTGTTTCTTTTAATCTGTACAGTTACTGCCGGCAACTACTATCTAAGAAAATGAGCAGATAAACAACTCTGTAAACCCCTCGATAAATACCAAAATCCATCACATTCTAATCAAAGTTTCAGTACAAAATTATCAAAAGTGTTCATTTATTTTAGAACTCAAAAGTAGTTTGAATATAACTGTATAAATTAAAATTTAATCCAAATAGTTTCCTTATCATATGTTATAATTAATGGGTTTTCTGCATTTCATATTTTTTTGTTAGAACTAATGACGTTGGACCGGCGCGGGCGCAAGGTACCTAACGGTCGCGCTCATTCATCAGCGCCGGCAGCGACATCTATTGACAGCCGGCTTCTGTACGCTACCGGTCAAAGTTATTTAATGAAATGAGATGTCTTAGCTATTTGCATTTTATTATTTATTGAAATCATTACGTTTGAATTTCTATGTAATAACATTGAATAATGTTCATACATTTCTGACATTCATAGAATTTCTAGACAGGTCTATTAACTGTTGTGTAGTGAATACTGAACTGAATTGTACAGCGGTAAAACATTATTCCGTATTATTAGGTTCTGGTAGATTTAAAAACTTAAAGTTGGAGATGTGCCTAAATTTTATTTGAACCATAAACAATGACGACCACATACAGCGAAATAACCACCAACTAACCGCTGCACGATTTAAAATTTATAAATAAAACGTCTTTGTACATCCTCCGACCTAGCTACCAACTACAATAGTTAGTGATAACAATGTTAAAGAAATATAAACCATTAAAATATCATCAGTCATTGCGGCGACCCCCGCGGTGGGCAGGTCAGCGGCCAAGAAAAAACCTTCGAATTCAAATGAAGAATGATTCATTTATGAAAATGAAATGACAGATTGAATGAATGGTAAGAAGGGTACAAAGGAGCTCGGCTACTGGCTACCGCTTTGTGGTATTGTGACACGTGCTTGTGGACTGCACCGCTGGGAATCGAGCGCTGTGATGCATCTCAAAACGTTTGGGCCCAGACCTGGTCGGAACAATGATGTTATGGTCTTTCGGCTTTCTCAACTTTTTGAAGAAAATTTATTTAGGTTAAGAATTATACAGCTGTTTGTAATTCTGCGTAAAAAACGTTACTTTTTTTAATCCCTCAAGAACTTTTTGAACTTACACTGCAACGTTTTACAAAAGATATTTGAGTCAAAAAAACTGTGGCTAAGAAATTACATGTCTAAGATAAATACCCGTTTACGCAATAATTTATAGCATAAAAGACCAATGTGAAATTTTATTTTAAACTAGGCTTATCGCAATTTTTTCCAATCCAAAATATATTGGTTTTTATTGTGGCTTTCAACTTACTTTTTACATCGCTTTGGTACTTAAATAAAACTTAAACGAGAAACAAATATTTTGTTCCACAAGAAAGACGCCTAAAATGCTACATAAAATATGTTCGACATTCAAAGTTGTGACCTTATCTCGTAAAAATGGCAATTACAGCTACCCTTGCAATCTCGCCGGGACCGAGAGTTAGTGAACTCCGACAAACACTAAGAAAGAAGGAATGGGCAATGAAATTAAAAATATGTCTTAAGGGCAATTAGCTTTAACTTTTACAGTAAGTGCCCTATCTGCTCGCCGGAGTTCCCCCGCGCTTTTCAATTGTGGGGAACGCGGCCAGCTTTTTGGTCGGAGTGAATTTTATGAACTACCAAAGAGTTGTGACTTTTGAAGGAGTTTACTCGCCCTCCGATAAATTCATTCGCCAATTTTGAACATGATCAGTTCCTAGGGTGTATTTAGATACTAATTAATACCACTATAATATTATTAGGATAGAGAAAAGATTTTTTATGTACTTTACGTTGTTATCATAACTTTGTAGCATAAAATCAAAAGCTAACTATGAGGTCAGCAATTTTCCAACAAAGGGCTGATCGCGAAGCAACTAAGCGCATTGTTATTCGGCTCTTCGGCGACTGACGAAGTGTTTAACAATAAATTTCCATTTAAAAAGCCACAAGGTGACTGCGGGTGGACGCGGGGTGGGGGACGAAGGGGGGAGGGGTGCCGCAGCATCCGCCGCTTTTTTTCTTCATTTCCTTAAGGCCGCGTGGCTAGGGCGCCGCCCTTTGAGAATTAAAACGTTTGTTTATTTTTTAAATTTAGTTGTATGTAGATAGGTTTGGGTGAACCAAATATTATGGAAATACTTACGTTTAACTTTTGGTTTTGCCTCTATGTACTCTCTTTATCTAAGGACCGCTATTTCAGTAGAATTTGTGCAATTTTTACCAAGGTGTGTGTTTGGTATATAACTAAATACCAAAAAATATTTTAAATGGATCATGTAAATTAATGTAAAATTATACGGTTTTACCGCTGCACAAATAATAAAATATCAATCATACCTACGTTTAAATTACTTTCCAAAAAATCATATGGAGGGCTCCACCGAAAATCTACTTTTAATAGTCGCGCCATTTAAGGGTGGATTTATACGGGAACCCTAATATTTTCGGTTTACGCATCGGGCACAAGTACAAGAGGCGGCATAGTGTACTTCACATAAATATCGGCGGGATAATAATTAAAAGAAGCGATAATGTCTGTAGCGCGGTGAAAAACGACCGGCTCATCCTTTTTATTTGATAAATAAAATTTATTCCCCGCCGCCTGCCTTCCCCGCTTCTTTGTGGGTTTTAACTTCCTGTAAACCGCTGTCTTTGTTTCTAACTTGTTTATAGAAAATTCGAAAAGAATTTAAAACCGAATCAGCGTAGTACCTTACTCTAGAAAACATTCCATAAAACTGACACATGTAGATATGGGACGCCAAATCTGCGCAAATGATTAAATTGAACCATCACTCTTTCAAATCAAGACGTGTTTACGATTCTTTACCACCCCATCCAATAAGACATTTAAACCTACCTGCCGATGCCGAGGCCGCCTTTTGAAGCCGTAAGGTCTTGCACTTGCATCTCGTTAAATGCCTTGATTCCCCTCAACTATTAACCTACCCTACGCATCCCCAAGGATCGCAATCGGGACGTTTTTACTGCGCACTAAATATTCTCCCGGCGACAATTGCGATTATGAAAAGTGCACCGTTATTTATCTCCCACCATCGTTTATTTTTTGTCGCCCCTTTCAAGGGCAATTAAATACCGCCAGTCTTAAAATACTTTGCATATTCCACCCAGTAGAGTTTATTATCGACCTGCTAATAAAGATAGTAAATGTCGCGGCTAAGTAAGGGAAAAATGTCGCAGGATGGTTTTCGATTGCTCTTTTAATAGCATTTTAAGGGCAAGGGTTTTTCAAAATCACTCACTCCCTATAGTCCTAAATTAGAGTACCTCAAGAAGTCTATATATAACTTGTATCGAAAGGAGGTCGAGTAACGTGAAACAAAACAGTCTTAAAACTTAAACAAACGATTAGGAAAATAGAACTTCTTAATAACGGGATTAATGAAATTTCCTAGTCGTCGGAATCGAACCGCATTCTCCGGGGACGGGCTGTCAAAGTGCTCCAAACTCGCGCTGCCTGTCTCTGCGACAACTTTTAATAACCTTCTGTATCAGCCAAATGGATTTGGGACCCAGCACAATCCGACACTCGTTACGTTTCCAACAAACTTAATGTGAACGCAAACTTTGATAAAAGGGTGGAAGTATGTACCTGCTGGTGGATTCTACCTAAGTTGTCTGAATACCTACTGACTTTGTAGATACCGTTATGTAATATTGTGAGAAACAGTTCGTTCTAAATAAAAAAAAAATATTGAAACGCACGGCACATAAGTACTCTAAATACATGTCATCTGCATCCTCACATTACAAGAGGAAGCATACGACATCGCTGAAAAGTTAAAAACCGTCTATCGCGAAACCAAGGAGGTCGTAACACAAGCGGAACTTGCCTTGGCGTGCATAATGGGGAACATCGGGCCTTCATCAAGCCCTGATAAGGCAATCTCGAGTCACTTCCTGATATCACCCTTCTGTGCCCCGCTACTCCCTGTACCGAAACGAAATTGAACCGTCTTAGATCTGTCTCGACGTAATCCACGCTTATAATTGATGCGACAATGTCAAACAGGGTCTTGATACAGCCGGCTAATCGGAAAAATACAAATCCGCCACAACATGATCGATTGTTGCTGCAGTGACACACTCAAGTACAAATTGATAAGAGTCGATTGCCTAACGTTTGTTTAGACATCGAATGAATTTTGGAGATTTTTTGTAACATTAGATTTCGATGATGGTACAACGAATATACTATGTGATAATAGTTGCTATTATACCTACTATTATACTGTAGATCCCTTGATAAATGCGAATGTAAAACCATACATCTCAGGAGTTTCATGTCAATAATATGTTTAATCTAGCAAGTAAACAAAATGCTTGCTGAATTTCCTCATAACGCCTCAAACGACATTGTAACTGGCACGAAATTGTGTAAAAATTTTGCTTTTTCTTTTGAAATATTGAATTTTTACATTTATGCCTTTCACACCTCATAACGTAATAATTCTTGGTGGAAACCCCTCGCGCGGCAACTTTTCCGTTGCAGCAGCAACATTCAAAATAAATGTTTGGCACTTTATCATTTGAGCCAGTGTGTGGCACGCGACTCGCGGCAACGCAACTTTATTGTGGAACTTGTAGCTTCTTATTTTATTTTTGCAAGAAAGTCTTTCTTTCAGAAAAAAAATATATCGTGCTCACATAAGGTACTTACTAAAACTGACATCAAGGTAAAAATAGTTGATGACCACTAAAAGATGATAAAGATCTATACGAAAACTTAAAGCCAGGATCGCCCAGCTTATTACAATAACTTAGTGTAGCTCCCACGTCACATCCACATGTTAAGAAAACCAATTAAGCAGTTTTAGCACCCTCGATTCGCGCCTCCGACACAAATAATGTGACCACAGCATTTAGTCTGCTCTAGCCCTCGTAGGGGCATCGAACGATCTCTAATGGCATCCAACCGCCAACTGGCCACCGCATTAATCCTTTACCGGCTCTTGATTAATTATTTAAACTTGCCCGAGGGAGTGCTCTCGGCAACTCCGCAAATTGTTTACAACTGATTGTTACGTTACATTTACACGTTTGGATTCAAACACTTTACCATATGGTTAATAGACTCCTTTTTATGTGTGACATTTTTGAACAATGAATTCACAGTCTACAAAATTAAATTGTTAGGTTTGTTTGTTAAACAAGAGAACCTTAATAAATACCTAAGCCTTCAATAAATAAAAACTTTTTCCTGTAACAAAAAATGTTGTGCAATAACAGTGGATTATTCACACTTAAAAAAGTATTAATTCAACAGGAACACGGGGTACAGTGATATTATCAAATTAAGTGCGGACAAGCGGACTCTTGACTTGACCGATGTAGTGACCCCTAATCCGCAGTAAATCTTCGGACCAACGTACCCGTGTCGGCCACCCGGAGGGTTAAACAACCTACTTGGCAATCATTTGTTACCTACACGCTGTAGACAAGACAGGGGATCGCAATAAAGAAATATTTACATTCCTTCATAATTTAATAAGGCCGACCTTTTAGATTGCCCCGCTAGGCAGCTACGCACGGGCGGTAAACGGCTTCCTACGCTAAATTAAATACATCAAACTAGTTTAAGATAACATGATAGATTATTGAACGTCTTGGTAATGTTTTAAATAGTATGTACAGTAGAATATAGCGTGTAAGAATCTAGCCCACGTCTTTCACATTTACTAAGCTTTTACATCAACCTGCAGACAGAATTTCAGACGAAAGGACTTCCAAGAAATTTCTACGACACTCAAGTCATAATTAGATTTCCAAGCTCCATCAATCATAAATCATAACTAACACGTCTCGAATTCAGGAAATATTCATGAAGCTTACTCCAGAATACCGTGTAGGGGAAGACCACATCAAAAATGGTTGTTCAGTGGTTCGGAAGTGTGTACACGAGATAATGCGAACATTATACGAAGACTCGAGCTCGCATAATCGTGCCTATTATATTATCTACCGCCGCACAAAAACTTACCAACTTGCATCTTTCGCACATTCATCCTGGATCAGGTACCAAAATGGAGACACACAAGTCAGGGATTTACTCATATTTTCTGTATATCTATTGTGAATCATGTACCTACTACCATAGTATGTTAATGTACCCAAAGATTCACACACACAAACACATAGAGGTGCTAAGACAAAACAGCTATGTCGGCTGACCAAGGGCTATCGAGTTTCGGGTTCAGTAAACCGATAATTTTGTACTACCCAACGTTGTTCAAGTACTTCAAGAAACTTGTGCACATTAGGCGAATTAATTACAGTTGCACTAAGTTTTGGAACGCAATAAAATATTGAATGAAATAGTAGGTACATAATAGTTTCTACAATAAAATAGGGGTTCTATCCAACTACTAAAAGTAATATTTACCTCGGTGCAGCCAAGCACAACCAGAGGCCGTGTTACTGTTTGATTGACAGCTGCCCTTGTCCAATAGCAAAAGCGAGAGCAGACGAACACGTCAATCAAACATGACCCCCCACCTTATCAACAAAACCAACTCAACAAAGTAACACTTATTGTGTATTACATAAGAACCACAGCAGCGCACCGATGACATCGCGAGCCCCGCGGCCGAGCCATCACGCGAACGCGATCGCCCCATTATTCGCCGCCCTTTTGTAATTTGAATTTCGAATTCCAATTCGTATTTTGTGGTAAAATAAAAAGAACACCGTTTCGACACAATGGCGTCAAGGGCGGTGCTCTGACATGCGATCAAGTTATTACATTAAAGGAAAGCGTACCTACCAACGAGCCCGCCTCGCTACTACGTTATTGAAAGCTTCCAGGAATACCAATCTATAACATTAGTTTGAAACACGCCGATAATATTTTATAGGACACGGCTTGAACGGAAATATTAATGGAAGAGTTTGAAACCTGCACGTTTCAATAATTAAATATAACTTTGATTATTTTAATTACAGAAAATGGACTGCCACGAAGACTACGCACTGCGTACACAAACACGCAACTGTTGGAATTGGAGAAAGAGTTTCACTTCAACAAGTACCTGTGTCGGCCGCGAAGAATTGAAATTGCTGCTTCTTTGGACCTTACTGAGAGACAGGTAACCTACCAATATCAGCAAAAAAAACCTTTTTAACTCATTAGAATAATGTAGGTATATCTAACGTTTTATTTTCTTCTGTTGTTTCAGGTGAAGGTCTGGTTCCAAAATAGAAGAATGAAGCACAAAAGACAAACTCTAAGTAAGACCGAGGATGGCGATGACAAGGATTCCACGACATCAGAAGGAGGCAAAAGTTCTAAGACAGGCCTCGATAAATTTTTGGACGACGACGGACCGCTCTCTGGCAAGAAAAGTTGCCAAGGTTGTGAACTGCCACCAGGAGCACTGTGCTCGCCCGCTGAGGACCTGCCAGAGCTGGCGTCACGCACTCGGAACAATAACACGCCCAGTGCCACAAACAACAACAGTTTTGCAAGTGACGGAGCTTCCAGTGTAGCTTCGTCCTCATCCCTTGACAAACTTGCTGAAGACGATTCACGTGACGGCCATCCCCCAATCTCGGCAATGAACGCTGCGCCTAGGAATTTAACCAAAAGAATCAAACAAGAATCGAGGAAGCGATCGCCTTCACTCGACGCGACATGTAAGGTGTCACCGTCTTCGTCCAAAGACGGTCTCGGTCCTGTACCTGGTTTACCCGACAGTGGGAAATTCTCTTCGGTTAATTTGACACCCTCATCAACACCGGGAACTCCATCGAGTATGCACCAGAGTCCTCTGGGCCACTATCCCCGGCCGTCTCCTCCAAATGCTCCACCAGGACCCCCGCACCCTCAAGCCGTGCCTAATGCAATGCCTCCGTATGTGATTAGGGGTAATGCGCCTCCTGGACAGTTTGTACCCCATCCGGACTTCCGCATGGATTCCAAACAATTTATTGGAAAACTCACTCAATACCCGCAAGGTAATAGAAATTATGAGGCGTACGGAGCAGCTATTCAATCTGCTGAGCAACACGGGTACGTTCGAAATCAGCACCATGCAAGGCAGGAAGGCTCTCCTTCCACAAGGCCCACTAATGGCGTAGGCTCAAGACAAGCTTACCCTCACGAAATGTATCAAAACTACGGTTATCCCGCTTATGGAAAAGATCAAGTAGCATACGGGCACCCTGGCTATGATCAAACGCAGGGTTACAGCGGTGAGCATATGGGGTATGCCAACAGTCACTACGGGTATCATTACCACGAAGGGACTCAGCATGACCATGGACATAATTACTACGCCGCTGACGGTCAGAAGAATACTCACGCTACTGATTATACGAAGAATTACTACGACGGCACTGCTTACTCGCAGCAGGCGGCGTACGGCGCGAGTGGCGCTCAAGCGGGCGCGACCGGCGCAGCTGGGGCGGCTGGCGCGGCGGGCGAGGCGTACGCCGGCGCGGACTGCGGCGACGGCTACGGCTCCTTCCAGCAGTTCTACGAGGCCACGCACGCCGCGCCGGCCGGAGACAACTCCAACTCCTCCTCGGACTTCCACTTCCTCAGCAACCTCGCTAACGACTTCGCACCTGAATACTACACCATTTGAGATAAGGACTTCGCCGAGCAGGCGAGTGATCTGTTCGTGTAAGCTTACTTATATGATACCGTGTATGAAACGTTTCAATATAGCTAATAAGGGTTATGGTGTTGACACTCGACTGTTCGCCCAAGGCGATGATGTATATGATTGCTATCGATGGCTAATCCTAATCCAATTTAAGTTCGTTATATTATAGTAACTAAAGGATAATGTAATAAATTGTAAATAAATATTTGTCTCTTATTTGTAATAGATAATAAAACTAATGTTTTTACTCTGATGCGTACGGAAAATAACTTAGATAATGAAATTGATTACAAATATATTAAAATAGCCAGTTGAAAGAAAACACTAATGTGAAAAATAAATAAATTATTAAAGTTATAGTGAATGAATAAAGCAACATTTTTCGACCTACGTCATCATTTGCTACTTGCGCGCATTACCGATAAATACTGTTGTTATAAACATATATATCATTGAAACTGGTATCAATGTAAATTACTGCAAAATATTTAAAATTTAACTTGTATCCAAACACCTTTTCACGTGTTCATAATAAGAGATATTCAAATAAAAATTCATTTTACGACACTTAATAATAGAAATTGTTTACAAACTTAAGGAATAGTCGTTGCCTTATTTAGTTAATATTGTTTTGTGACTATAAGACATACTGTAGATACATTTTAAGATAGTTTATTATAAGTCATTATTATTGTAGATATCATCAGCTCTATCATTTTGGCCTATTAAAAAAATTAATCATTTGGTGTCACATGTTTTGTGCTTTCACTCTTTATCCATACCCAATCTGTGTCCTTTTAGTTATTCTACTTATTCCCGATTTATTTCAGATTCAGGTTCAAACCCTGAATGCAAAAATCTTGTAGTGTAATTTCTTTGATCACACTATTTGTGTTGAATGAGACATGGCCATGACCTACACTGCCGAATTTACTATGCAAGTGCAACACTCTAAATATTATATAGTGGGGGTTTTAAATAAACAATAGCTTGACTAAAATAAAGAAGAAATACTGATATTAATTTATTATCAAACTATATCCTGGAAAATAGAGAGGTTAACAAGGTTGTGATCATTAACAAACGAGGTTATACACTTTATAAATATCAATAATTCAAAACAGAAATGCATTATTATTGCAACATTAAAATATTTGAAATGAGCACATTAGAATCTCGTTAAACCGTACAGTTTACAAACAACTATATGTACTTAGCCTATGACTATCTTGTATTGTGGAAAAAGTTTTGTTTAAGTAAATATTACAAAATCTGATTCCCACATTTTTAGGTATCCACACAGAATAATTTGTGATCAGTGCTTTATGCACAGTACTATACCAAGATTCTAATGTATACTTCAATTAATCCTCGCATAAAGACTACTCAAGTGTTAAAGCAAATATTCCTTAGCAAGTATTATTTATTGTTATGAGGCGTTGGGTTTTCCCGCCTGCATCTGTGCCTGCAGCTTCATCTCTATCATCATGCAGATCGCTTTGTGAACCTTCGACTTCTCCGTACCTAATGTTTTAATTTTATCCATCTGTTCAGCTACAAATGCTACTTTTCTCTTGAAATAGTCCTTAGCACCTTCTATATCCTGAAATTTAACAAAAGGGATTACTATTAGATTTATACCTAATTGTGCACTTAAATTAGGAATGTCTATTGTAACATAAGGTAAGTATTTACTACATTTTTTATACAGAAGAGAACAAAGAACCACAAATAACAAAGAGAATTCAAACTACTTTTTTAAATAGAGCTTTCATAAAGACAAGGTTTGCTAAAGCAATATATAAAGCAAATATATAGGTAATTCTGATCTTGAGCTTGTGTAAATGTGTAAAATGTGGACTTATAATATATAGACAGCAGTCATAGTAGTATAATCAAAACATTTGAAAAAACCTTTGTCTTGACTTGAAAACCAAATTTACTAAACAACTTAGCAATTACTGTACAGTCATAGTAAAACAGGCTGCTGCTTACCTTCTGTGCATAATATCCAGTGCCTATGTCAATCAGCACATTGTCTGTGTCTGATATTGAGCCAGGAACGTACATAGAACCAGTCAATGGAACCAATATAGTCTTGCCCTTAGTGTCAGGAGATATTTTCTCAACACATTCTCCAGATTCCATAAACTTCCCATGGGCTACCTTCAGTGTGTGTAAAGAATCTTGAAATACGGTCATTTCCTAAAAAAATAACAATTATTAATTACCAATTGAATGGAATATTCCATTTTTAATATAAACAGCATATATTTTGCAGTCTAAAAAGGGAAGTACTCTTAACTCAGATAACATACATACAATTATTTATTACATTATACAAAATTAATTACTAACTTGATCCAATCGCTGTTTCAGTTGAGCCAACTGCTGCAAATTGAGCTTGGATAAATCAATTTGGTGCATTCCTGGCGCCGGGGCACTAGATACGGTAGCCATTGTTTGAAAAGATAATATATAACTGCTAGTATAATATTAATAAAGAGTACTTTAAATAAATTAAAGATTATTTCGCATAATTCGTACGAAGTAACCTCAAACCTTATGTCGAATTGTCGATGGCAGGAGGTTTATGTCAAAAAGTCAAAGCTCTGAGTAAGGATGTCTAATAAAATCGACTTATCACGGAGTTCGACCGGCTTGTTGGTAAACTTTTGGGGACCCTGACTGCTATACCGGAGGTCTTGGGTTTGATTCTCACCAAGAACTAATCTTTATGAGAAGAGCATATTATTGTTGGGTGTAATTTATATATAATTTTTATGTGTTAAGAAATACATAATAAGTATTTTCATCAGTTGAATTTCCCATAAAAAATAAAAAGGCAGTATGTATCACATGGAGATTGTGTGTTACATATGGCAGTAAGTATAACATAAACACATTACACAGTAGGCTGGTATATATCGCTAGTGGCGATAATAGTAGTGCTTTATATTTTTACAATGTAACTCTTATGCTGAATAATAAAGAATATTGCATTCTATGATTATATAGGGGTATTAATCACATTGGAGAGAATTTACAACGTAAGGTAGTATTTATAATGCAAAAACAATACAATGTCATATAATTTTACAAATTCAACAGTCTCGGACATTTACAACAATAACATACAACCTTTGATTATATAATGTCCATACAACTAAATTCAAAAAGTTACGATTTAAGTAATATCTTTTCTAAAATCAATATTTAAACATTCGACTAATTTTCATATTGATAGACGATTTTTGACATTTATCTCTGCTTCCTTCACGGGACAACCCTACAGATAAGAATTTAAGTCAGACAGCGGCCCTACTTATTATATTTCTCTATGGACAGCGGCTTTCTAGATTATTTTGGAATTTGTGTTTCTTTTAGCCAGTTAATAAACTAGCGCTCCGTTAAAGCGTACGTGTCAAGTTACATGAAAGAGCGGCTGAATTAAAGATTCAAGTAAATAGTATTTTTAGTGGTTTTGTGTGAAACTTAACCTATTTTCAACTTCGTCATGTCGGTCATAACTTTGGATACAAACGAAAATTTTCAAAATTTCATAAGGTAAGTTAACAATTAAATTTGTGTTTCTATTATTAATGTGACGGCGGTATTTTATATTAAATTACCTAGCTATAAAAACTGATAGCAACCTACATACAGTGAAATTCAGTGTATGCATTCAGTAACCTGTAAAGTAATTGCAATTTCAGTATGTGGATACATTTTCAATTTCCAATCGTAATTTGATTACAAAAGTTAATTACACGCTTACACTACAAACTATAATTTATCTAATACCGAGATAAACATGATTTTGCATAATGCCTTCAATAACATTATCAAATAAGCTTCACCTTTTCCTAAGGTCAATATTGATTACATTATTAGACTTTATATATTTTTGAAGACTACCTCATGACTTTATGTGATCTATGTTAGTTTTATCTTTGTGATTATCACACAAACAAAATATGTATCTCCATTGCATAGATAAATCCATAATATATTGATAAGCTATACTGACCTAATTGTACAATTATTTGTGCAAACAAGATTATTATAACTTTTTTTAACCATCAAAAAAGTAGAAACATTATTTGCGGAACTTATAATGACCTTATTTTGTAATTTCAGGACACCTGTGCTAACAGTAGTTCATTTCTCTGCGGATTGGGCAGAACAATGTAAGCAAGTAACAGAAGTTTTACAAGAACTAGCCAAGCTACCTGATGTAGCATCCAGCGGCACCAAAGTAGCCCTATGTGATGCTGAAAAGTTGTCTGAAATCTCATTGCAGTTTAAGGTAACTGTTTATACAATTCATTTTCTCTGGAGAAACCCTTACTGCTTTTCTCGCCTGTAGGGCATTTCAGATTATTACCAGCTAAGCAACCTTAGTTCCTTTATTATTTTGTATACCATGGCAACAGGAAGAAACATTCCCAATTTACAGCAGTTTTTATACAATGACTAAACTGAATTCAATTATTATGATAATAAAGTTTACTTAGCTGTGTCAATACCTTCAAACATTAATGAAATATACCAAGGAGGCATGATATAGCAGAATCCGAAATTGTTATTCAACAAACACAATATGTACTAAAATAGATTATTATTTAATTTCCAGGTTGACTCTGTACCAACAGTTATATTATTCAAGAATGGCAAGCTAGTAGACAGAGTAGACGGTGCTGACGCAGCCCAACTGTCTTCCAAAGTTAAAGCTCATAGTTCAAATAAGACTGCGCTAGGGGATGCAGCGCCTGTCAAACTAGAAGATAGACTGAAAGCTCTGATAAACAGGCACAATGTTATGCTGTTCATGAAGGGAAATAGAGATCAACCTAGATGCGGATTTAGTAAAACTATCATTCAAATCCTTAATGGAACCGGGTAAGATTTCGTTGAATCATCATTTTACCCATACAATATGTAATTTTTCTTCAGTGTCATAAGTTTTACAAAGGATTGTATAAACATAATTATAATTTATTTCCCATTCAATTTCACACGTAAATATTTCCCAGGTGTGAATAAGAAAGCTTGTTTACTATACAATGCCATACCACTGATTGTTATATTAATTCAATACATGAAAACATGTGAATGATAATAAACAATTATTTTCCAGAGTGCAATATGATACATTTGATATCTTAACTGATGAAGAAGTTCGTCAAGGACTAAAGGAATATTCAGACTGGCCTACGTACCCACAACTATACGTAAAAGGAGAATTGATCGGTGGGTTGGATATAGTCAAGGAATTGCAAGCTGGGGGAGAATTAGAAGCTACACTCAAGCCTTAATGTGTTGTGGTTCATATATCTGTAGGTATTTTAATTTATTGCAATAAATGATTAATTTTACATTGTTTGTTGTCTTATGTAGTTTTTTATTACAAACCCTCAGCCTTGCTTGCTGTTTTGTTTTAATGTTTCACATGTAGAAAATATACATAAATAAAGAGTTGAGTAGAAAACACATGAAATAAAACAGTGGACAGGAATTTCTGGTCCATCAGTTAGTGTACCATGAGGGGAGCAAATTAACAGCCTTCTTTAAAAAAGTTAATCTTAAAAGAACTAGCAAACTTACTAAATACATCCATGGTCATTTGACAGACAAGAATAAAAAAATGTAACGATAGTACGTAAATAAAAGCATTAGATGAAGCGAAGCAATAGTAATGAGAACATTTATTTAAATTAACGCAATCGGCACCTCGTTTGACTCTTGGCCAGTCTCAGCACCGTTTTTGGCGTTATTTTAAAAGCTCCATCCCGGTACGTATTTCTTTCTTGACCTTAATTTTAATATTGATGTCAGTGAAATCGGCAACTACTCAAATTAATGAAATATAAAGGTTTTTAATGAAAGGAAGTAATGTTTTTTTCATACTAGTTTCTCAAGGTTTCATAACATACTTAAAGTAATCGCGAGTGCAAATCATTAGTATTTTTGCCCCGCTCCTCTCCAAGGTTTTTTTTTAATTGAATTATAAACATAATAAGTTTTTAAAGGGAATACCTATTCATCGGCTGTTTTTATAGTGTTATAGTAATTTTAATAAAAATAGTAAAAGATAAAAAATCGACTAAAAAAATACATGTTATTGTTTTGAACATAGAGATATCTAAGTCCACTGACTGAGAAACCTAAATGGACTTGCCATACCTACGAAATGAACGTGCATACCTACAAAAATTGGGCAATTAAGATGGCTGCCTTTCTTAGGGTTATAACTGCCGGAAACGCGCTAGATATCGATATTTAACTTTGAGTGTTATTTAAGCTATTACCCAAAATTGTCATCTGCCACAAAGTAACTAAAAAAAAAACTACTAAATCAAGTGGAATTATCTGAATATAACCTACCTGTTACACGGGCTAGTTTATTTGTTATTTTTATGTACCTACCCACTTTTTAAACAACAAATTATGTAAAATAAAACAATATCTAGTGTAAAAAAGGCATTTATTCGTTTCTAAACAAAATTAAATTATTAAAATAGTTAGCATTGTACCGAAACCTTATGTCTATGAAGGCATTATAGATTTCACAAGCAACAGCCTATGGTTGATGTTATGCTCTATGTTGTGCGGCGAGTATAATATTTTTTCGCTGTCATAATAGTCCGCCAGAAACTTGAAAATATATAAATAATAGTTTTCTGGTTTTTCCTGGTCAGTGAGATGAGGTTTTATTGAATTTTCCGTTTTCTTTATAATGTTTATGACTCCGTTGGAGGCGTATTGAAGGCCACCTCGAGTCTTCTGAGTAAAGATCACTATGGTCACTATAATTATTCAAAGTGCATGGAGCAGACATGCCATATTTTATGTCTTGGGTTTATATTTTCAGAACCAATAGCTTCCATCCATTTCTTATTTGAAATTTCGTTTGCAGATATTTTACACACTTCATTAATTTTATCGATACTTACGGTATGCGAACATCGCACATCACTAGCCGTACTTGACAATTATTATTGTTTGTAAACAATACAAAGAAATGAAGAAAGAAATGAAATTATAACGATATGAGCCATATAAACATGACACAGGTTTCAATAATATTCAAAAAGATTATCTTATAACAATACATTCTACAACATTCGAATGAATTAGGGAAAATTATTTACTTACTTGTGCAATGTCAAGTTAGGCTGATTTTTGCTTTTCCTCGCACCACACTGTTTTATGCAACACGAGGGCATGATTTTCATACTATTGTCCAAACTCAAAACACCAAAATAACTAATTACAACACGTATTTCTCTTTAAATCAACAAAAATATTTTGAGCGAGCAACTGTTTGACAGCACAACTACCACAAACAACACAAGTACTTTTGGAACTTACAATGGCGACCGGCACGCAATGACATGAAGGTGACATTCCACAACAGTGTTGCCAAATTTGGTCCCTGTCAGACATTTAGTTCTCTCTCTTTACAAATTCCTTTCTTGTTTAGTTAAAAAGAGACAAAAAGCTTTTTGACATGTGCGCGTCGATACGATGGATATTTGTATAACTATTATTCATATAGTAGAATATGCTCACTCCATGTGTATATATATCTCTATTTCTAAGTCAGTGGCAACGAGGTTGGATTGACTAGAGCCAGTCTAACGTTCTTTGATCCGAGAGCACGGCTGTGATCACCCTCCAATTTCAATGTCACGTCCAATTAGTGTCAAAACTGAGCGCGCCGCGTTTGAATCTCCCGGTATAAGTGACATACATTTAAATCAAAAATGGTGAATTGCGTGGTGCTGAATTGTAAAAATGATTCAAGAAAGAACAATAAGCAAAACAGTGACATTTCCTTTCATCGGTTAGTAGTATGTTTATAGAAATTTACATATTTTTATCATTTTTTAGTAGGGCGAACCAGGGGGTGCGGGGGTCCGCGAGGGGGGGAGTCCGCTTCGGTCCCCCCCCTCATAAAATCCATGTGACGAGTTAGTGCTGGGATGGTTCCATTTTCTGTTTCGATATTAGTTTTTTATCGTACGTACATTGTGTAAAATTATGTTTGTGGTATATTCAGTATAATACTTTTAAACATGATTTATTGCGTTTCGTTTTTTTTAATGTAATTAAATTGTTTAGTATATTGTCTATAATTCCATACCAATATTGTAAAGAGGTAAAGGATGTGAAGTTGTTATGGGTAATGTCTGTATCTACTAAACCGTTTTTAAAATTATTTTTCTAATAGAAAGCTAAGTTAGTTAAGAGTGTTAAAAACAGCAATGAAATTTTATTTTGATCGAATTTGTTTTTACCAGTATGTTTTTGGTTCCTAAACTATGCATAACGATAACAATGCATAGAGATCATTTGAAATATCAAATACTCCCAGCGGACTAAATAAATAAATTTTTATTTTTAGATTTCCAAGATCCCGTGAAGTTATCAATGCTTGGGTAAACGCAATAAGAAGACCCAACTGGGAGCCAAATATACAAAGTTCTGTTTGCTCCGTTCATTTTAAACCCTCATGTATATCAGAAACCAAGCATGGGCTCCGTAAGCTGGTTAAAAATGCTGTGCCAGAGCTTAACCTTGGAGTAAGATATTATCTATAAAGTTAAAGAAACTAAGTATTAGTAGAATAGTTTAGCATTTCGACGACCTCCGTAGTCGAGTGACGTACGCACCGGTTTTCAAAGTGTCGCTAGCTCTGAGGTCCCGGGTTCGATCCCCGTACGGGTCGATGTAGAAACTCATTTTTCTACATTGTTTCGGGTCTGGGTGTTTGTGGTACCTTCATTGTTTCTGAATTCCATAACACAAATTCTTAATAGCTACTTACTTTGGGCTAAGAGCTACGTATGTGATGTTGTTGTCCGAATGTTTCATTATTGTATTTATTTGCGATTGTGCAATAAATATACTGGCTCTAGTAATTTGTTGCGTCATATTTATTTATTTAAAACGAAATTTGTCTTTGGGAATTCCTACTTTTTAAGCGATAAAAGGACGGCAATTTTACATATTTAAGAAATAAAGTTTATTTATAGTATATTTGTTTTATTAATTTTGTTTAAAATTTATATTTCATTGAATCGCTATTCATTCGCAACTATCGATAATTCATTATGAACGTCTGTTGTCGCACGGACATCCCTAAGCGAGCGGGAACGCACAGATTAAAAAGTGCTTTCGTTTGTACCAATAGAAAAGTAGCGATAGTAGCAGTCTATCTGAATCCTACGTCGATGGTCAGTGGTTTTGAAACTTCAATGTTTTGACATTTTAGTTGACATCTGACTTTGACAGAAATAAATAGATCATCCGTGTCCGTACCAAAACAGCAAGCAAATTAAGCAAAAGGGAAAGGAAAATACACTTGGTAGATGCTACTAACATTTGTACATAATTGTATGATCTGATTTCCTGACTTACTGTATCGTAGATAATGGATAAATACTATACTTTTAATCCAAGTATGCATTTTCTTTCGTAATCTTATTTCTCACCTGTAACTGTATTCGTGTACACCTAAATAGCTGATTACGTATCTAATAATCTTGATATGAATATTTTAATTATGTGATTGATTAATTTATTGTAGAAATAATGAGTAAAACAAGGACAGCGGGCGATGGAATGGAGGCGAACGAAAGTACGTCGGAGGGGACAAGTAATATTAAACCGAAGACTGCGACTACCTCAAACAGGAAAGACAGTGTGTTACCTGTTCGGTTAGTTCAAGTATTTTCCACTAATACTCTAAAATCTGATAAAAAGAAGTCAATAAACATGAAAACACCAAAGTTTGTGCCTTATGAACCATATCCAGCCGCTGTCAAGCCTATGACACCTCAACTGGTTGCAAAAGGACTTAAAAAGTCGAGAAATAATATGGATATTAACACTTTAATCACTCAAATGTCTCAGATGAACACAGATTTGAATGAATTTAAACCTAGACCTAAGTTGAACTCAACTAGTGATAAGTCTGGGTCAAATGCGGACACAAGTGCAGAAAAACTTGAGATGCAAAAGAAAATTGATAATTTAACACATGAAAATGAATCTCTCAAAGAGCAATTGAAACAGCAAGTTCAGGTATTTGTTTGTATATTATGTTCTTCGATTCTGCCTTTACATACTTGCTTGAGTTGCCTATAACACTTCTCTCTTTAATTTAAGAGCCTAGCTCTTGTCGGTGCAGCTCCTTCCATTTCCTCCTATCGAGTGCCAACTCTATAACACTTAAAACTACTAAATATAATTAAGTATATTACTATAAGCTGACTATGAATTTTTCTTAACCAATTTACCTAAACAATATTTTTTCAGAAAATAGTGGCATTCAGCTTTGCATTCATGTTGACTGACAACATTTTTGAAAAAAACCATGCATGCCCCATATTCTAAGCATTTGTTTATATTATTACTTACAACAATACATTACTATCAAGTGCTCCATGCTATTAAACCTACTTTACTATGATATTATTTACATCATAATAGTTTTACGTTATCTTATCTACAGGTCAATAAAGAATTAAAAACAATGTTGGTGGCATCTATGGGTGAGGACCTCGAGATACAAGTACAATCTCTGAATGATGATAAAAAGCATTTGGCTAATGCTTTATTAAGTTCTGCACAACATTTGTCTACTCATCAGGTATACATACTATAGATTTTTTTCTTTATGATCATTTATGATTTTATTTAAGATTATAAAGTATTATGAGGATGAAGAATAACAACAAGCAACATGTACAAATAAACTGCTAATTATTTTAGAGATCTCCCAGAAAACCCTTTATACTATTTTTTTATTTATGTATTTAAAAAGCTTTATAATCTGCTTAATTTCATAATATATTCAAAAGATATGTTTAATGCTGGTCCCTCACATTTACACATACATTATTTTTTGGACAACATTTATATTTTACAGAGTATTAACAGGGTGCCCTTATGTCAATACTTTCCATTCAGTATTCAAACTATTGCTTTAAATAATAACAAAATAATTCCACTGATATGTCCTATAGGCTAAATAAACAGTTATACCTATGTTCTAAAAGTTTGTTATTATCTTCAGGAACAAACAGAATGGTTGGCTGGCCAGTGTGAAGTATGGAGAAGCAAGTTTCTGGCTAGCAGGTAAGATGACATCATTTTATACTTATGCTAACATTATATTTCAGAATTATAATAATCAGAATGACTGTTAAATATTACATAGCTGGTAAAAGGTTATACAAAAAACTCTTATCAAGGCGAATATCATGCATGATAATTTTCAATTGGTTTTAGTGACGTGAATAGTTATAGTTGTTATAAACAAAGACTTGTTTATAAATATGTAGGTTTGTTGAGTCATGATGATCACAAAAACCTTAAATGCATCAGTACCAGTATACAGAGGCCAATATAACTTGGCGCATCGGATAAATGCTCTAAGATAGTTTGAGCGAGATGCAAGAACGCATATGTAGTAGGTGAGACAGAGACGGCGATATCTTGTAGCTCTATTTAGACGTGCCAAGTTAAGGCGGGAGCAATTGTGATATCATCGCAAAATGGTGTTTATTCTTAATTTTCTAATCTGATGCTGTCACTCTTGTGCAACAGAATATTAAAGTAAAAAAAATATTTTAACTGTATAACTTTCAACATGTTTTTATTCTAGCTTGATGGTAGAGGAACTGGCACAATGTAAGAAACTGTTCAATGAAAAGACTGATAATTTGCAACAAGCGATAAAACAATTACTTGACGAGAGATGCAGGGCGAGAGATATGATGTTATGTACTTATAAAAACTTATACAGTCTACACGAAAAGTGGCTGGAAAATATCGCAATATCCGAGTATGTTGGCAACAGTAAGATATACAACCGTCCAATAGGAAATCTACACTTCAATACTACTACACCTCATTCTACTAATATAATAGATATGGCGTCTGTTAATTTGAAGCTATCGGAGAATATTAGCAGTTCTGTTGAGAAGCAGGATATCAGTCATTTGAATAATTTGCCCACTATCACTGAAGGGGAGAAGAATGCTGAAAATGTAAGTGTGTTTATGGTTTTCAAAGTACTACTTATCAAATGCTTTTTAATGGCATTAAATTTATACATAAGTTTGCAAATTGCGATGATCTATTAACGCTACTTTTCGGCTCAACAACTAGATCACGGATTTCGCCCTTTATGTACTTACCAGTTCCTTAATTAAAAATCATTCCATTATTACTATAATTCGTTGTTACTAATGGGCGACCGGTCTTTGTCACCGTCATTCTTCTTATAGTTATATGATAGTCCTTTTTCCATCAGTCTTTTGCAAGGTCACACTATATATTTAAGTTATGTTTACTAATCAACAGGTAATGGCGACGCCTCTCGAAGTAAAGAAAGTGAGTGAAGAGCCAGTGAACGCGTTGGTCCACCACGCGTACAGCAACAGCGCCAACACGGTGCGACCAATCGCTTCCTGCGTACATTGTCACGGGAAAGTGCAACTGCTCTAGTTACACTAAATTCCAGTAAACCCTGGTCTCTGAAAAGAAGTTCTAACATCGTGTAATGTGATTGGTTGTCAGTTATTTGGTCAACGAATCAAATTACTTGAGAATAGAATTAATGGTAGCTACCGATTCTATCATTCTGCTAGGGTCGCTAGTGTTGCATCAGGTCTGTATGTTATTCTCCACCAATGAGAGACAAGCAATGGTGGAAATTGACAGATAGACTTCAATCGACAACAGCGACCTTAGCGGATTTCTGGTGTTGGTAGTTCTGATTCAATATGTACAGCTTTTCAGAACCAGCTTTAGTATATTCATATTTATTGCTAGGGAATAAGGTTGAGTATTGTTTATACATAATTTTTCAGGAGACGACATATTTGTGCCAATTTTAAGTGCTTAAATAAAATGTCGTCTATTTGCTAAAAGAACAGAGTCTCACACACCGAAGCTACCCCAGAGTTTGTGACCGACCGCCGCGCGAGGTGGACGTCTATGTAGCGTCCCTTCCGCGATTCACCAGTCATTCCGATATTAGTAGTGTTTCAAAAACTTGAAAACAGTGTTGTTTAGTGCAATAATGACGTCGTTTAGTGTCTTATTTTGTGATTAACTCGAACGCAGTGTCATTTATTGTGTTTGCAAAGTTGTGAAGTTTTTACGCCACACGGATTTGCCAGTTCCTGCCTAAACCCAGCAGGGAGGGTCACACACCCCCGGGCGATCCTACCCGGGGAGTTAGATCAAGCTAGGTTTTTTGTAGTTAGGCGCGCCCTCTCTTTATTCCCCATGTTTAGTGTTTAGTTTATATTGTCGTGTTTTTTCCTTCTTGTTCCTCGCGAGAATGGATCCCCTCTGGCTCCGTTTTTTCGAGGAGCAAATGAAATCTAGGTTGATCCAAGACCTCTTCCAGGCTTGGATCCGCAACTCCGACCCTGCCGAGCTCGCGAAACTTGGCGGTCCCTCTTCAGTTGATACTGTCAGGGATTACTCGGCTTATCATCATCATAATCCGCTTATCTCTCCGACCATTGTCGCGCCGTCCCTTGATTCGTCGCCCATTGTCTCGCCGTCCTTTGCCTCGCCGCCCATTGTCTCGCCGTCTTTTGCCTCGCCGGCCATTGTCTCGCCGGACATTGTCTCGCCATCCATTATCACGTGTAATCCGACTCGTCCCATTGTACCTGCCTCGCCGCGATGCACACCTGCGCGTGACTCATCGGCCGCTCCATCCCGCCCCCGCTCTGCTACCCCGTCCCTTATCGATGCCGATATGGCAAATTTCGAAGACTCTGGTGATGCTCTAACAGCGTCCGATTCGTCTTGCTCGACCGATGGCTTCATCGAAGTTGTCGGTAAGGGCAAAAAACGCACCCGAAGGGCAAAATCCCAACAGGTGCCCTCCAAGTCCGCCAAAACTGACGCCGCCTCTTCCGTTGACATGTTGGCTTCAACATGTACTTCCCAGCCCTCTTCTTCCTCACCGGCCTCACCCGCCGCTCCTACGCCCTCACAGCCCACTGCTTCAGCCCCAAAGAAGGGCAGCCCGGTCCCTCCTCCAATCTTCCTTCAGGAGAAAGGAAAATGGACCGAGGTATCCACGTGGTGCTCGCAGAACCACGTAAATTTTTCAAGTGCCCGTTCCGTCAAGGACGGCATCAAAATCACCGTATCCACAGCGACCGACTTCCGGTCGCTCACCCGCATGTTGCAGGAGAGAGCCCTGCCTTATCACAGTTTTACCCTCCCAGAGGAACGAGTCCTCCGCGTGGTAATTAAGTCCGTCCCCGTCGAGTTGTCCTCAGATGACATGCTCAAGGACCTCCGTTCGCAGGGCATTCCAGCCCTCGAGGTACACCGGATGTACCGCTCGCGAGGCAAGTTACCATATGAGATGGTCCTTGCAGTCACCGAGAGATCGGCTGAAGGCAAATCCATTTTTAATATAAAATCTATTTGTCAACTTTCGGGAATTAAAGTTGAAACGCCACGAAAAAGCGGCACTGTCGGTCAGTGCCACCGCTGCCAGTTATACGGTCACTCGCAGCGTAATTGTTTCGCGCGCCCTCGTTGCGTGAAGTGCCTCGGTGAGCATGGAACGCCTGATTGTCCCCGGCCCAAGGACCGCACCCAGTGCGCTGAGCCCCCTAGCTGCGTTCTCTGCGGCGAAAAGGGTCATCCAGCCAACTACCGCGGCTGCCCTAAGGCCCCTAAAACCGTCGTGAAACGGCCTGTCGCTCGTGCAACGGCCCCCGCGCAAAATCCCGCGACCGCTCCGCCGCGTCTTAGCCCACAACGCCCAACCGGGGCCTGCTGGAATAGAGAAACGCATCTCCGCGCGTTTCCAGCCCTCTCCTCTCCACCGAAGGAGAGCATTCCAACCTCCGCGCTTCATGGACCCTCTGTCCCACACATTCCTCTCGCCGCGTTCAAACCCGCGCCTACACCGAAACCCGCGTTCGCGTCACCGTCGGCCGCGGCCCTTATGGCCCCGACGTTCTCGGCCGACATCACTGCGTCGGTTAAAAATTACATCGAGGTCTACGAGACGTTTGACTTTAATCGCATCCGCCTTATGGCTGAGGCGATTAGAGCCAACCCCTCGCCTTTGCACGCGCCCTTTATTAGGGAGCAGTTCAGCGACGTATTCGCCGCATACAAAGCCGCCGCGTTCTAATGGCTTCAACCACTGGTAAATTCAAACCCCGTTCCCTTAAATTAGGCTTCTTTAACGCGCAAAGTATCAATAATAAACGCGATGAAATCGCTACTTTTCTTCGCGACCACCAACTCGACGTTTTTCTTGTACAGGAGACCTTTCTTAAACCGTCTCATAGAAACCCGCGAATCGCGAATTATAACCTAGTCCGTAACGATCGAACCAGAGCCGCAGGCGGCGGCACGCTCATTTACTTCAAAAGGTCACTGTACTGCGTTCCGATGGACCCACCTACGCTGTCGCACATTGAAGCCTCTGTCTGTAGGCTAGGCATGACCGATCATAGACCTTTGTTCTTAGTCTCAGTTTATATCCCTCCGTCACCTCAGGGGGTCGACTTACGACCTGACCTGCAAGCTCTTCTTGCTCTCGGCGACTCCGTCCTTCTGGCGGGAGACCTGAATGCAAAACACGAAGCGTGGAATAGCCACACTCGTAACATCCGCGGTAGACACCTAGACCTTCTTAGCTCCGAGTTAAACTTTGACATCATCGCGCCTATGAATCCTACGCACTTTCCCGATAACGTAAATCACCGCCCCGACATCTTAGATATTGCTTTGCTTAATAACGTTAACCTAGCGCTTCGGTCCATTGAAGTTATTCAGGAATTAGATTCTGACCATCGACCAGTGATCATGTCTTTCGGTCCGCGTGTAGGTCCCCCAGACGCTGGTCAGCCCATCCCCACCAAGATAGTTACGAACTGGACGAAGCTTGGGACTCGCCTTAAGTCAGTACACTCCGCGCATCTCGACTCAATCCCAGACCACGTAAAATCCGCGATGGACGCTATAGGCGCGATCGACTCCCTCACTGAGCACGTGCAGTCCCTGGTGAACGAGTGTTCACGGTCGGTACCTCTGACAGAAGACGCTCGTTGGCTCCTTCCGGACGATGCCCGTGCCCTACTGACGGAGAAGAACGCGGCTATACGCGCCTACGACGCTTATCCCTGCGACTCTAATCGCGTCCGCATGCGCTCTCTACAGCGTGCTTTTAGAAAACGCATAAGGATATTGCGTGACGAACGCTGGGATAAGTTTCTCGACCAATTAGAGCCCAACCATCACGCGTTTTGGAATCTCCAACGTAAATTACGTAGATGTACCGAAGTTACTATGCCCCCACTGAACCGTCCGAATCAGAGCCCTGCCTTTGAAGACGACGAGAAAGCGGAATGCCTAGCCGACAGCTTAGAGGCCCAGTGTACGCCTAGCGACCTTCCGGTCGATCAAGCTCACCTTGCCAGAGTTGACGCTGAAGTCGAACGTAAGGCCTCGCTCCCTCCTTCTGAGGATCCGGAACACCCACTCGCGCCGGTAACAGTAGACGAGGTACGGTCTCTGATCAAGGAACTGCATCCACGTAAAGCCCCAGGCTCAGACGGCCTCACCAATAAGGTGATTAAACTCTTTCCCCCAGCATTAGTAATCCTCTTGACAGGCATCTTCAATGCAGCATTAGGAAACAATCTCTTTCCACAGAAGTGGAAAGAGGCGATAGTCATCGGCATCCACAAACCCGGTAAACCGAAGTCTGAGCCCACTAGTTACCGCCCCATTAGCTTACTCAAGGTACTTGGGAAGCTATACGAGCGAATTATTTATTCCCGTCTTATGGACTACGCCGAGTCCAGGAGTCTCATACCAGACGAGCAGTTCGGTTTTAGAACCCAACACTCGTGCGTCCAACAAGTCCACCGCATAGTCGAGCATATAAGCGCTGGTTTTCAGCGTGGAAGGCTCACTGGCGTGCTCTTCTTCGATATAGCAAAGGCCTTCGACAAGGTCTGGCACAATGGCTTGATCTTCAAGCTATACCAACTCGAGGTGCCAGATCGTCTCGTGCTCATCATCCGAAACTTTTTGTCGAATCGGTCCTTTCGCTATCGCGTTGAGGGCACCCTCTCTTCCCCTCACCCTATCCGGGCCGGAGTCCCTCAAGGCTCCGTACTCTCTCCACTCCTCTTCACGCTATACGCTAGCGACATTCCTCGCGGTGGCAAACCCCAAGTAGCTATGTACGCCGACGATACGGCCATCTATTATTCAGGCACCAGCCCCTTAGCAATAGGTCGAACTCTCCAGACCGCGGTCACGACCCTCGGGAAGTGGTTCACGAAATGGAGAATCGAAGTCAACCCTACCAAGAGCGCAGCCGTTCTCTTTAGCAAGAAACGGCAGCCTCCCGCTCCCCCTCCACCTATAACCCTCTTCGGCAAGTCTATCCCTTGGGAACAGCAAGCCAAATACCTGGGTGTGATCCTTGATCGGAAGCTTACCTTCATAGCTCATATTAAAGCGGCACGCGCGCGGGCCGCCTTCGCTCTCGGCCGACTTCATTGTATGTTAAACAAGCGCAGTAAACTCTCTCTTACTTGTAAGAAGAGAATTTACACTGCGTGCGTGAGACCTATCATGACTTACGGCAGCGTCGTATTCTCTCACGTACCCGATTATCGACTCAAACGAATGCAAACTCTCCAAAACCGTTTCATGCGTAGAGCCACAGGCGCTCCAGGTTACGTTCGTAACTTGCAGTTGCACTGTGACTTAAAGCTGCCAACAATCAAGCAGTTCATGAAACGCGCCGCGATCCGATTTTTCGACTCCTCCGAAACCCACCGTAACCCGCTAATCGTAGCGGCCGCGCGATACGTACCTTCCGTAATATCTAAGATTAAACGCCCCAGACTTACTCTCTCCTACCCCGACGATAAAACAACGCTTCTCCAAGAAGCATTCGATTTAGCTAGCAGTAGCAATACAAAACACAACCGCCGTATATTACGTCCTCGCCGGCGAGGCCCGTCGCGTATTATAAATAATAGTAACGTAAATGTTATCCTCCCGTCCCTAGACCAAGCTGGCCCGAGCCGGCCAAACTAGCAATAAAAATATGTCCCTAAATAATAAAAACTTAGATCCAGCCATCCCTTGCTGTTTTGCTTTATTAAGATTGTTAGCAACGCACTAAGTCGAGGTCCGAACCCCGCAGGGGGTGCCCTTAGTGGACGTTGCTGACGTAGTTAGTTTTTTCCTATTGCTCTGGCTGGAGGCCTTAAGGTCCTCGCCAAAAGTCCGGTGAAGCAGTCAAAGCCTGCGCTCAGGCTAACTGCAAAGATCTCTACCAAAAAAAAAAAAAAAAAAAAAAAAAAAAAAAAAAAAAAAAAAAAAAAAAAAAAAAAAAAAACCGAAGCTACCCAATTGTGAGGTTATAGATCCATAATTGACTATTACATAACTATAAACGCGACGAAAGATAGGATTTAAGTTCCGTCTTTTTATAGAATTTCAATATGTAGATATTATAATTTTAATGGATCAATGATGGCTTTACAATTTCACAATATGGTTGCATATGTGGTGAAACTTGTCGGGTTGTTTGTCTTATGGGAATAACACAATATCTTTTGTAGATATATATTTGTGTATATTATAGATACAGTGCGTCGCACAGACAAAGTTGTGAGGTCAATTTGTTTATAGTAATTATTATTTATAAAGTTTTAAAACAAATGGTGCTCAATAATAATTGAATTGGTTTTATGAATATGAATTATTAAGCGCAAATAATATTAAATACCAAATACGTCTAGCTCATATTATGCTATAAAATTCAATCGGATACTTGGAAAAGTAATTTGTAAAAATACATTTTAGGAATCAAAAAAATCTTGAACTGAAATAATTTAACTTACTTTTGAAATTATGAACTATTATATTATTTTCCAGATCTATATACTATTTAGACATAATGAGATATTTCATTTTCGCTACTAAAAATATACTTCATTATATGGGTAAAATTATGACATTAATCGAAGTTTTAACAAGTGTTTTTCAAGGTAAAATAAATATTGTTTCCTGACGCAGTATTTAATGTTGACCTTATCCATGTAGGCATATAAATGTATTCCTTATTTTGCACGGAAATATAAGAAGTTGGCTAATTATCACTATAATGGGAAACTTGATTGTACCAGGAAAATAAATAAGCCTTAATTTGTAAGCTGTTGACGACAACATTTAAAAAATGTGTTTCTCTCCTGTGTGTAACATAAAAGTATAGTATAGACAACTAACTTAATGTACGGAACCAATTGAAGAGCAATAACTGTCATGTTTTATACTAACGCAGATTTTTAAGAAAATATATATTGATATTATTTGTATAACCAGTACCTTTAGTTTTTAATTGGAGGTTGATTAGGTTTAATATGTGAAAATAATCTTAAAAACTCATTCCAAAAAAAGCATTTTTGTATAAAATGTACATATTTCTGATAATAAAACTATTTGCTGTTACTGTTTATTTTTATTTCTTAATATAATAATTACAATGTTTGGTATAAAATATGCGTAATAACAAAGTTGTTTTGTTCGCTTTTATATCACAGGATAAAATTAACATGTATACTTAATCCATTATAAGTATGTGTTGTATAAAAATGAAATGGTTTGTTTGTGACTAAAGTTACAAAATTCTTTCGAACTCAGTTTTTTAGGGTAAAGTAGTTCTTTGCATATGTCTATTGTGGTACTGCAGCATTTCTGTGCCAGTGTAGTTGTATGCTAGGTAATCGCGCACTGGGATGTATTTCGCTCCGCCGTACCAGTCAACCATGGCTATTTGAGCGATCTTCAACTTAGCGACGAACCAATCGTGATCTGAAAATGTAAAAAAAAAATGTTTAAGTATTTTTTTTTTTAAAGTTGTGTGTATAGAAAATATCTTCTAAACTAGTCGTGTGTCACACAGTCACAACGACATGGTTGTAAGTATCTATTGGACTTTTACCCTTGTAGGCCTCCTGCGCCTGATATTTTCCTTAAGTCATGGCGTTTTCATACACCCATAGTGATACAAAGAATCAAGAATTCAGAAATGACTGAACTGAGAAAAGAGTATCTGGATAGGTACATACCTGGGGGGAAGTCGGCCATAGCCGGATGTCTCTCAAACAACGCAGCCTTCGCGAAATTGTATTCTGGCGTGTTCTCCTTCAACTAAGAACAAAACATTTGATAAATAAAACATGGAAAGTACACTTTTATAATACCCCGGTTCACCGGTATTTTGATCATGAAATTGCGAGGATGAGTCATGAGATTACCTACGTGAATGTCCTTGCTATACCAATGTATACTGTAACTAGTGTATACCAATGTACCTAACGGCCATATAATATATTTAAGTAGGTACATATATTATATGGCCGTTAACATTCACAAGTAGGTATTAGTATTTCTCAATCGGAAAGGGTTAAATTTAGCACGCATGTCATTGATATCATGGCGTTGTCGCGCCGTCTGGAAATCTGTTCCAATTTCGTTGAAATATACAACGAATGCCAGATACAGTGTTATTTTTATCAAGCATCCCGTTCGTTATAAAAGTGTAATTACTTAGTAAAACGCAGATGAGGAAATTTTGTTCAAATCACCTCTATGCCAGGCTGTGTACAAATTTATGTCTGGTTTTCTGTTTTAGCTTGTAAATTCTTCCTGACTAACACCATCCAGAATTCCCCTCCATTATGACACCTTGGTGGAGTCCTAAGTCCAAAAGCGGACGATGTAGGGCTCAGTTATTCAATGCCCCGAATTTTTAATCGTAGAGGAACACACGAATTATGATATGAATTAATTACCTTCTTCATCTTTCCTGAGAGCATGAGCCTCGTGCATCGCGGGTCCTCAGGGTCCATTTGGTGCGTCTCGCAGTATCTCGTCTCTTCGAGCGATACGAGGACTGTGGCACGACTGTTTTTCTGTTGGCAATTTAATTATTAAGGAAGAAGGAACCTGATCTATGTCTTTTACTGAATATTTAGTATCTACTGGTGTTACGATAAAACCTGTTGAAAATAAATCGTAGGTACCTATTTCCTCGCAAAGCAAAAAATAAAAATAATACGTTTTTGAAAATACGATTGCGTGTTTTGGGATAATATTATTGAATAGGTACCTACTTTATTTGAAGATCCGGATTTAAATTGATAAGTTAGGTACAAAAACAAAACATGCTTAACGAGTAAAAAGAGATTAAAATTAATTATGTTTTGAGTTTATCTCAATAGGTTAAAGACATTTTGATTTCGATTAGGCTCTGTGTTATCTCCTTCCAAACAATTATCGTTTTGTTTAATGCTTGCAACAATAACAATTAGTTATAATTAGATATTATAATAGATAATAACTTTGTTAAAAAGCTAGCAACTAAATACAAATTGAACACATCGAAAGACGCAACTTAAGGCCGATTTACACCAAACGACTGAATGATCAATCTAGTATCCCTCACCCCATCAAATTATTTGAAATTCTAAATAAACTAATTTGATAGGGTGGGATTGAATTCGCTTGTTTGATGTAGATCGGCCTTTACCGGAAACTTACCGTTAAATCCTTGGCGCTGAAGTCCAACGGCGACATATAGAAATAAGGTATACCGGTAGAGTTAGCCATGGAACCGTCTACAATGGACTTGACGTTCGAGAACGGGAATCCTTCGATCGCTGGTAGAACTGAAATTGTTGCTAGTGATGCCCAATCTGTTGACAAAATATAGTCAAAAGTTAAAATGACAGTTTTATTGCATGTCAGTGTGCATTAGATTAGGTCTTATAACAATTAAGTTGTACTTCTATATATATAACTCTAAGTAAACTTTTCCAGGCATATGTAACAAAGTCATTGTGTACATAAATAAAATTCTTCTGCAAAACGCTTAGGTAAAGCTTTGATAAATAAGCTTTAAGTATTTACACAGCGCAAACATAAAGCAATAAGTACCTACATACGAGATTATTTTCAAGTACGTAGATATGAAAAGCACTAAACCGTCACGTATCGACATATTCGTATAAAACCCCCTTATGGTTCAGGCATGGCATTTTTGGGTTCGATTCCCGGTCGAGTCATTTCTAAATTGCCTACGCATTTAGTCATCGACATAAGCGGTAATAAACAAGTTCATGACGTACATGTTTACTTTTTACCTGTACAACGTAAATACCTATTATATGTAGGTAACTGTAGCTGTCCAGTAACAATAATTTATAGATTATGCATGCGTATTGCCGAATCACTTTGTATAATAAATTCATAAGAATATTTTACGTCTTTTATTTTAAAGTATGTAGGACCTTTTTTTCTTACCTCCATTGTGTAAAACGTATCTTGCCATAGGAATTAACTTCGTGTGGTCTGGGGGATCAGGTCTGTAATTGGGTTTTGTAGTCATCTCATTTGCATTCTCCTTATAATACCCATGTTTCTCGTGCTTCCACTTACACTCAGCATAGGAATTCAAGAGACACAAGCAAGCGAATAAAGCACCTTGCCACTTCATTGTTCCAGCCTATAAAACAAAATATTATAAAACGCAAGCACTTATACAAAACAAAATGTAATAAGTAAGAACTAAAATCTAATATATTCACGTTTGTTACATGAGAAAACATTGCCAAAACACAGTCACGAGTCAACTCGTGTTTATTTATAGACAGGTAGGCGAAATGCGATCAAAACATAACATATCACGTACACATAAACGACACGTTCGTTCCCAATCGTCGCCAAACCGCGACTGAACTGAGAATGAGTTTGCAGATTTAGATAAACAAAACCTTTTATTAACAAAACGCTATATTTTAAGGATAATTAAATAACCTGTACTCTACAATTGTATATTATTCAGTCGGGTACCTTCAAATATGTGTATTTAATAAGGTATTTCGCCGTCAAACATAAAATAACCAGCATACAAAGAAAATCATTTCAGTTTCATTCAATGTTAATGTTGTGAATCAGTCAGACAGTGGTGTTTGACATTTCAGATTCCCTTTATAGCGCAAGAGACGGGAACGTGACGACCACCTCACGTGGTCTTTACGGGATAAAAAAAAGGAAAAAGGAAAACTATTTCTTTAAAATTGTTAATCATAATTGTTGATTATAGAATCTCGATCCGTCTTTGTTTGGTCGTGGGTTTCGTTTCCTTGCAGTGCAAAAGTTGCCAGCGTTTAATTATGTATTAAAGTAAAAGCACGTTATAGAATTTCAATAAAATAGCTATCCTATATCTTTCTTCTGTAATAATTTAAACAGAAATTGATTTACCTTGAGATATGTGATGTGCTCCACAGCCAGCCACAGACTGGCTTAGCAGTCGTCAAAAATCATCTTAATCATCAATTATTATTTTTATTTAGATAAAGGAATCACGTACGCGATAAAGCTGTGATTGAGTTGACCTAGGATTTTGCGCAGATAGCTTAACAATAGTTAAAAAATATATGTTTAATAATAGATAAGGGTTTAATTATAGAAAAAATAAACAAACATTTTTTGTTTTAATATTTTTTTTTATTAAATGCGATTGGAGTCTTACACGAGCAAGTTTGAATTCTCTATTCGTTAATCAGTACTCACAATTTCATATCTTAAATAAGATAGCAAAAAGTTGCTAATTATGATAACTCTAAATTAATTATAAGATTCCAGTTGCGTTAAATTTTTAATTACCGAGTACATTGATGAAAATTTTATTTATGCCAAGAACATAAAAATACTGGCGAAAAGAAACAAAAACTTTTTGAATTTGGAACATGTAGCATGTTATCGTTGTTGAGTGCTCTTGGCAATTTGTTCTTTGAGCATGAGGATACTGGCACGTTGTTCTGGCGGCAATAGCGCGATTTGCTCGTCGGATAGCTGCAGCACTTGCATGATAAGCGCAGCCTGTGACATACAAAATATGTTTAAGCATTAACATGTTAAATGAAACCTAGATGTATTTGTAGTAGTATATTTTTGAAGTCAAGGAAGGAAACTATTGAAAACGCGATAAAAAATTATAAACGTGATAACAGTTTCGGTGGGTACTTGCTTATAGTAGTAGCCTAGTAAGTAGGTCAAAAAGTTCAAAATGCAAAGCAAAAAATAATATTTTTTTATAGATTTTTTTAATTGCACTTATCTGTTTTTTGATCATACTCAAAACACAAGATAATTTAATGTTGCAACAATATACTTTCTCTGGCAAGCAATGCTAAAAAGTTACATTGACTTAATTTTATAGATTCATGGTCATAAAACATTATAACTACGATGAAACTGACCTTCTCTTGATCGGAAGCACCTGAAGGTATACCCTGGATGGTTCTAGCCTGGGCTGCGCTCGGCATACCGGGCGGCATTTGTTCTGAAAACAAAAGATACATTTAAACATATTCTAATATTTTGATGTGCAACAGGGTTACAACGTCTTAGGGGATGTTATCATTCTTAATGTTGCAGTTCCAGTGATCACACCAGACCCTATGGACTGCGCTAACTGTCGAACGCTTTCGAGCGTCACCCGCTTGCTTTTTGTTGTGTCGACTACTTAAAGCAGTCAAACTGTTTCAGGCAGTCCGACTGCCAATTGCAAATTAGCTCTTGTACAGCAAATTCTATTAATTCTACATATACTTACGTTGTATCTTCTGCTGCGTGCGCGGATCGTTGGGTCGCACGCGCGGGTCTGAGTTGAACGACTGAGTCTGCATGCCCGCTAGCCGGGGGTCGCGAGGGAAACCGCTGTAATGTAACAATACCATTAAGTTTTGGTGCTAATATTGTAAAGAAGTTACGTATTTAGTGTATATAAGGTAGCTGTCGACACTACAGATGCGAATTCAAAAAGATTATATAACTGAAACCTATTTTTTGCGGAGTGGGATAGGGTTGGTTAATTGGTTTTGATTTTGAAAATATTGTACAGTATAATAAACAAATGTGTCCATGCTGTGGGCAAAAACTAGTATACTAGTGGTCAAGAATAAAAGCTTTTATAATATACAGGGTGAATATCAAGTCGTTGTTTTCCCGAAGCGAAATGAGTTTGTATCGGTCATACAATCGATTAATATATGTAAAAAAAATTAGACTCAATAAATGGCGGATTAACAATTGTTATAAACAAAACTCGAAAGTGACTTGACCCAGTAGTAATACATCGCGCTATACCTACGCGGGCGGGCGCGCGGTTACCCCGAACGCCGCGCGGTCGTTGCACTTTGCGTGTAAATCAGCTGATCGCTACTCGTGATTTAATAAAACACAAAACCAATAAGTAATTCAAATTTTCGCTTCAAACTTTTACGGGCTTAGGATCGTCATAAATACTTAAAAAATCAAAATAGGTATCTTTAAAAAAAGTCGGAATTTGATAATTAAGTATTTAAGGCGTAGGTATTTAAAAATGGAATCGACTTATTTACAATGATTTTGATTACCTAACCTACTTTTAAATGTTTATTTACAAAGTACGAGTACTTACACTTAACGGTAGAGAAAGTAATTGTTCGAAATGTAAACCACTACGTTCAATGCACAAACGAGCACGTTTTAACTGATTGTCTTTCAGTTTCATTCAAGTGTCTCTGTCACGTCTCACGATATTAAAAGCGTCCACTATCGCACTTATCAAAGAGTCGCGTGTTTGGTGTTCCTCACGATACACCAAGTTCTTGAGCTCAGACTCTACCACTAATAAAAGTCCAAGGGAGTCAAGGCCGGGCTCCTCGGTGGCCAAGGGTGTGGCCCGCCACGAAAAAAAAATGATAAGGATGCAGTCCTTCTGTGTTGAGCACTTTCATCGCACATTCATCACTTGACGTCATCGACGTTCGCGCACAGAACACTAACTAAGCCGTAGGCACAGAGCGCAACATTTGGCGGCATTCTATTGTGTTTCGGCGCTTGCCGCGTGCATGCAAGCTAATTTATACCGTATCACCATGACCGAGAGCTTATTTTGCTCTGAACATTTATTATTGATTCTTTCTTTGTAAGTTTGCCGCCAACACGTGGCGGCGGCGTGTGCGTTTCGTGTTACCTACAGGTGCCTACGTGATCTCTAGTGAGTGAACTACTATTGATTATCGCTCTTTCGAGTTTATGAATACTTTCTTAATGATGTGAAAAAAAAAAACATTATGTTTTTTAAGTTAAACTTTGTATTTCGATAGTACTACTGATGGGTAATCGTCCTGCCGCGGGAAAACAACGATTCAATTTTCACGGTGTATAATACTATAAAATTCAAGGATGCTTCATATAAAACAAAGAAACTACCTAATATAATTATACTATAAATATAATTTGTAGACCTTTTTTTCATTAAAAAAAAAACTGCAGTTGCCTCGTAATCTGCGTGCAAATCTACTAGATAAAGTAAAAAAAAGCCTAAAGAATATACACCGTGCTTGTCACTCAGAAAATTCATGTACAAAGGCATATAATAACAGTAATAATAAAAACATTTGATAAGCGAAACAAAAATTGCTAGTAGTATAAGTTACATTATAAAATGCCACTTACAGCTCAGCTTGCATCTCCGCTGGGAGACTGATAGGCGTACTTGAGGGAAAAAGTAGGCAATGTATATTACAAGTTATAAAGAGATAATTTGTACCAAACTGTTTTATAATGGCTTTTAAATCGCTAAGGCAGCTGCTGCTAAGGCTTTTTTAACAGATGAAAAAAAGCCTTCTTCAATTGATTTTGACATGGTACATACCTCAAGCGTTAAAATGCATATCAGTATTTACAAGAGTGGAATTTTAATTATACTTTATTTAAAATACCACCTGTCTTGCGTATCTGCCTTAACGTCGCTTTTTGTCCCACCTAGGGCTTGATATAGGTACATCTTGATAGGTGTCTGATTTCCTTTCAGTTCCAATATCTATTCACTTAAGTTCAACCTTAATACCTGGGATATTTTTTATTCCTTGAGTACAAGCATTCACATACATTAACTTACACAAAACACTCTAAAACTTAAAGATTTGTGGACCACACAAATGTTGTTAATGGGAATCGAACCAACAGTATATCCGCATTTCCCCGGACAATCTAGGTGGCGCTTGCTGAGCCTGCTAGTGATGTAATATAATAAGTAAGTAAGAAGCATACGAGTCCTGCGCGTGGTGCGGCGGCGGCGGCACGGGGTGCGGCGCGGGCGGCAGGCTGCGCATGTCCTGGTCCAGCAGCGGCGGCGGGCCCGCGCGCGACCCGCGCAGGTCCACGTCGCCCAGCGCCGGACGAGCTGGGGAACAATACTCATTAGTATGGAGCTTTATACAGGTGTGAGGTTATCCAATCATACCAGCCTATAAACGTCCCACTATTGGGCACAGGCCTCCCCATATAGTTGATATAGTGAAGGCACCAGCATTGATCACCATGCTTGCTCACATGCGGATTGGCAATTTCAGATATTCAGATCCCAATTATCATCATATGGAGAGAATGTAAGAAATGCCTAATTAAATTAAAATGCATTTGAATGATTACAATACAAATCTATTAATAACAGTTTAATAAACTTACAAGGATATTGATTCGGAGGAGGCACAGGAGCAGCAAGCAGTGGAGGCATCTGAGGTTGTTGACCTGAAAAAATAAACCAATTTATTTTATTAAGTGTCTACCAGTATTAATAGATACAGGTAAAAATAGCATCTCATCAACATTCAATACAATTACTCGATAAAGGAATAGCTTTTCTGACCAAATATCCTTTTAACTGGCTTTTAGAATGATTTATAAGCTTTTCTATAACTAAAAAGTGGTTGCAGACTAAAACCTTCACTGGTTTCAGTGTCACAATGTGCTTACTTGGTGGTGGGTTGCTTGGAATGTAGGGGTTTGGTGGTGGAGGCTTGTCCCCAGGCTGCAGCATTGGTGGTAGTGGGTTGCTGGGATGTAGCATACTCTGCAATACAACATGTTTTTATGTAAGTCACCTTAGTAGTTGCTACTATTTATCAAAGGTATTTAACAACTGCTAAGGAGATTCTTGTTTTTTTAAGAACTTGGTAAGATGATACTTCATCAAGATTTTTATGAATAAAGGGAATCAATCATGTTTATGTTTTACCTACTCCTATATTTTATGTTTACCTAGAATTTCAGTTTTACTCATCATTCTAATATTTAAGGACTGAATTAAGTAGAAGCTTTTGTTAAAATGGTCAATCACACAAACACCAACCAAATTAAACACCCTTTACATAGATAGTCATATAATTATCTTGAATAATGTAATACTTACAACTGCAGTGGCTGGATCCACAATCCTCATGATAACTTGTGCCTGCAGCAAGGCATAAGCCAGCTGTGGGTTCTGCAGAAGCATGTTCCTGGCTTCACTAGGATTGTTCTGTAAAATACAAACACAACTAACTTATCTATCATAAGAATAAGTATCATTAAACAGCATAGCAACAGTTGTTTAGTTTTTATTTTAAAATAACAACTTGTGGCTTAACATAAAAAACTACTCACTGACTGCTATTATACTTCTCATTGCAACCTGGTATTTTGATACATACACTTTTAATACATAAATTTATCAGTGATCCATTATTGTCATACTTTATCTGAATAAGAAGCCTTGAGTGTATAATAGGATGGAATAATATGATTACCTGTATGCAAAGCTTCATTTGTTTCATCAGTTCAAACATTTGCTCTGGAGGAAGAGTGGCCACTGCCTTGCTAATAGCTTCAGGAGCTTTCTCTGGCTCACATGGTTCACCATACGGATTTTCTATCTAAAAACATAATATTTGATATTGTATACAAACTCTTTACCAATGCATTGAGTGATTTAAGAGGTCAGGTTAGTGTGCATCATTCATTAAGATTTATTCTACACCTACAAGGCAGAAGTGTGTTGCTAGTTATATTTTAAATAAGGCAGTTGGTGAGTACCTGTGGCCCTTGCATCAAAGCTTGCATTTCCATCCTAGATTTCTCAGTACAAGCATTATCAACTCGAAGGGACCGTCCACCAATTTCATACGCGTTAAGATTCCGCATAGCACTGAGGGCAGTCTCTTGATCTTTATATTCGCAGAACCCATATCCCTTAGGTTTGCCGGTTTCTCTATCGAATACCAACTTGAAAGACAGCACTGGACCGACTTCGCTGAATATATCCTTCAGTTTCTCCTCCGTTGCCTCGTAAGGTATATTACCAACTGAAATAAGCACAATATATCCAAATTAATCGTCGTCAACCCGAAAATTAGTCCATGTTTATGTTGGCGCTATTCAACTTACCGAAGACGGATCTCATGGATTTATCCATGATACTTTGCTCTTCTTTTTCTTTGCTTTTATCCATTGTGAATTTCTTACTTTTTACTATTCAAATATACGAAAAATGCTCAATAATCACAATTATCCGAATCAAGTAACCTAAATTGAACTTTTTTGTTCACAAGAATTGTTTAGCTTTGTTGGAGATTTGAAGTTTGATCACAGAGTACAGTAGAGTTTGACAGTTTGTGGTTCGCCCTGATTTTTTTTTGTTTAATTCATTTGTATACATTCGATATCAAAGTGCGGTCCATCTATCTGGGTTCATCAAATAGTTGAAAACAAGTTCAGTTTTTAGAAATAATAATTATTCTTTCGTTGAAATTAATCCTTCGTTGTTTTTAATTAAGTAAATATATTTACATGTGTATTTTATGTTGTGTTCCAGTTTTAAATAAAAATAAAAAAGTTAATAGTTCGTAAAGTACAAAAATCAATACTTATAAAATATATTTTATAATCGACTAAGACGAATCGAATAGTTTTGTCTTACTAAGGTTGGGCTAGCCCCTTGTCAAGCCTTGAAATCTGAGATTCTGCTGATCTCAATCGAATTCCGTTCCATTTTCGCTTGATTATTGTCTTCTTTTCACAAAAATCATTAAATTTAAAGCATAACTACTTTATCAGTGAAAATAATCATTTTCTGGTTGTGTGTTGTGTACGGATAGATGTTCGCTTATTGTTATCGTGCATAAATTTATTCGGGAAATCGTTCAAATTAGACCACTGAAATTGGTATTGATTTGTGTCCAATGCGATGAGATGACAAAACCATGTCAAGTGTGTTTTAGTAAATAATCTTCTACAATTATAGATTATCAGTTGTGTTGGTGTTTGGACTGTAACGGAATGAATCTCGATAATTCGTCGAGAGAAAATTCCGAAGCATTGGATTCCATCGGTACTGTAAGCCCAAGAGAAAAATATCACAGCATGAGAGAAAAGAAGTTATCTACAGCGTCGTTGACCAACGCTGAGGGTGCACGACCTAAAGTAGTGACAGTCAAACATCCCGAGTCCAATAAGCCAAAACCTACTGCTAAAAAGAATAAACCAATCCAGGCTGATTTAGATATCATCAAAGAATTTCTAAGATGCCGCGACGAAGGCGTCAAGCGACTGGACCTGAGCAAATCATCTATAACATCTCTACCACCCCTAGTCAGAGATTTAACACACTTGGTTGAGTTCTATTTATATGGAAACAAATTGGTAGCACTGCCTGCTGAGTTTGGATGTCTTGTCAATCTACAGACATTAGCATTGAATGAGAACTCATTAACAAGTCTACCAGACTCGCTTGCCAACCTCAAGGGTTTGAAAGTATTAGATTTGCGTCACAACAAACTGAATGATATACCGGGGGTTGTATTCCACCTAACATCATTGACAACATTGTTCTTGAGATTCAACAGGATCAGAGTAGTTGGTGATGGAATAGCAAACCTAACCAACTTGACAATGTTGAGCTTGAGAGAGAATAAAATCAAAGAATTGTCATCTGGAATTGGCAACCTGGTCAATCTAGTAACATTTGATGTTTCACATAACCATTTAGAACATTTACCGCAAGAAATTGGTAATTGTGTTAATTTATCAACACTGGACTTGCAACACAATGAACTGCTTGACATCCCAGAAACAATTGGTAATCTTCAAGCCATAAGCCGACTTGGTCTCAGATACAACAGGTTGACTGCCATCCCGGCTACTCTTAGTAACTGCAAGCATATGGATGAATTCAATGTGGAAGGGAACTCCATATCTCAGCTGCCAGATGGGCTCTTAGCCAGTTTGAATGAACTGACAAGCATCACTCTTTCCAGGAACTCATTTGGAAGCTACCCATCCGGTGGCCCAGCCCAGTTCACAAATGTTTTCTCTATTAATTTAGAACACAACCAGATTGATAAAATACCATATGGAATATTTTCAAGGGCAAAGAATTTGACAAAACTAAATATGAAGGAAAACCTACTAACATCACTGCCCCTTGATATTGGAACTTGGGTAAACATGGTTGAACTCAACTTAGGAACAAACCAGTTGGCGAAGCTACCTGATGATATACAATGCCTGCAAAATTTGGAGGTGCTGATATTGTCAAACAATTGCTTAAAGCGCATTCCACCCAGTGTTGGAAGCTTGAGGAAACTGAGAGTTTTGGATTTAGAGGAAAATAAGCTAGAAGTTTTACCAAATGAGATTGGATTCTTACATGATTTACAGAAATTGATTGTACAATCTAACCAATTGACATCTCTCCCCCGATCTATTGGCCATTTGACTAACTTGACATATTTGAGTGTGGGAGAGAACAACCTTCAATATCTACCAGAGGAAATTGGGACATTGGAGAATTTAGAATCATTGTATATGAATGACAATCCTAACCTATGCAACCTACCATTTGAGCTGGCTCTATGTGTGAGTTTACAGATCATGAGCATTGAGAACTGTCCATTGACAGCTATCCCGCCGGAAGTAGTTTCATCGGGCCCATCCCTAGTGATCCAGTATTTGAAGTCACAAGGCCCTTACAGAGCTATGTGATATCAGGAAGATGATTATTTACCAGCCAGTGAAGGCTAGTAAATCTGTAGATGCTTGGAGTGACAAGCTTTACCAGAAAATGTATACTCAATTTCTGTTGTGAAATAACCCATTCTATCATACATGCTATAAATTATAGTAGTTAATAACAATTAAAAGAATAAGAATTTTACAATTCATTAATGTTTATATTTTTAATTCTGTCATCAATATGTTTTAAAATGTAATTTCGTGTCCAGTTTTACAGATATTTAGAACTCCCATATACTATTAATGTTTTAATTACATAGATGTTTAAGATTTAAGCCATGGTTTTATCTGTATCACAAAAATTATAAAAACACAAAAATAAACTGATTAGTGTTAGTAAATAAAGTATAATGTAAAATGCTGTATATAATGTAAATGCACAATAATCATTATAAATGTTTTTGAATCCATTAATGGAGTATTTGAATAAGAAATTGTGGAAATAATATTCTTTCAATATTGTAACAAGTGTCAAAGAAAACTAAATTTCATATTGTTATGTATGTATTGATAATAATTCCTTAAAAGGTGTGCAATCTATGGGATTCTTTATTAGAGCTTTTAGACCAAACAAATATGTTGGACTTGCTGGTTTAAAACCTTTTAAAACAGGTCTCATGAAACATATTTGGTATAAACATACTTACTTTAAAGAATAGAGAAAAATAATGTTAAAACAGATCATAAACTGTTCATATTGTTTTGACAATATCTAGATGTACTGTTCAATTGTTGATGAAAGTATTTTTTAATCAGAAAATATTTGGTAGTTTACATAAATGGATAAATCATTTTAACCACTGAAGTTAGTAATCAGTATTTTATGTGTAATTAAGAATTTGATGTTTTATAGATGAGTTAATTATAATATGTATATTTAATAGAAATTGAAACCTATAAAAAGATCTCATGATAACATTATTTGATGTTAAGCAGTGTGTTCACTTGAATCTATGTATTTTCTAACACATGACTAATTTACATAATTTGTTATAGGTTTCCTATCTGTTGCATTTATTTTTACATTTATAAGTGTAATTTAGAAGTAATTATTATCTTTTATTAGTTATGGACTTAGAGAAGACTAATTCATCTTTTTACATGTTTATTTTAAGACTCTTGGGTGCACACAATTTAGTTCATTATGATCTATAATTACATTGTTTACAATTTTATATTCATAGTTCTAAAATGAAATTGATGTTAATATTTTATACGATATAACATAGTTATCTAGTCACAATTGATTTTTGAATGGCTATTTTCCGATTAATTACATGTATTTGATGTATTCCATGACATAACTTCCAATTATGGGACTTTCATTGTTAATTATAAACGCTGCTTTTGCAACTTATGCTAAGCGTCTGGTAAAACCTCTCCATAATTTTAAAGTTGATCCGTGTGTAGGTATTTGTTTATAATCAATGTTTCAGTGACATGTAAACGTGTTATATGAAATAAATAAATAAATTATATGTTTTGTTTTTTTTTGTCTGTGGTGCTAGACAAGTAACTTTTCAAATACTTAATACTAATTGATAAAAAATCATGAAATATTGACATGGCGAAAGGTCATGCTGGCCTTACGACCCATCCCTTTTTCGTATATGCCCAAAATAATGTCGCAATACGTGTTCAAAGTTACGGGTTTGTGTCAATCCTGACGACCCTCTTGGGGGAGAGTTCAGACTTCCTTACTGCCTTCCCTAGTTTGGAGCGATATATCATGTGAACATACTAATAATATAATCACGCCTTTTTTCCTTGTAGGGTAGGCAGAGACCACTTCTTTCCACTTGCTACGATCCTTACTAACTTGTTTCGTTTCTGGAACTGGAAACAGTATAATTGAGTATATGTATAAGGTTTATCATAATAAGGCAAGGCTTTGCGTCTAATGCTTACGAACAATGAACGCAATGCAAGGTACAAAGGATATTAAATAAAAAGCCCATGATAAAGTTCAATAATTTATGAAGTGCATAATACACAAGTTTCATTTAGCTCTTACATAAATAGGTATATACACGAATTACTTTTTGAAGCTTTACATGTAAATCAAAGCAGTCTACAAATAATATCAATAATTGTTGGTGCATAATATTATCAACACACACACCATTTTTCTTTCTTACGAAATCTTACTCCCGCCATCATTTGTGAGGCTTCATTGGGAAGCCGAACATCAGCCCCCTTATCTACTTCCTTGTTTCAATACGTATGAGACACTAAGTAAGTTGTTGTGCTCTTCTTTCGTTGCGAAATTAGTACTTTTAAATGCATTATATTCTTATACCTAAGATTTCCACATACAAAAATATTTCGCCCTAACAAATCACTATAAACACACTTTGTCTAATCACAAACATTATTCGAAATAAAATAATTAAATTAGTATTTATAGAAAATCGAAAAGAATATGTATATAATTGGCAATAAGACTTAATTCCACCATCACTAAAGCTTACAATAAACATGTGAGCTGCCGACATGGTTTTGTATTTGTCCGTTTTACATTACGTATGTAATATATTTCTATAAAATGTAATACAAATTTATTTTATTGCCTTTAGTAATTGTTAGCTTATGAAAAATCAGCATCGATTAGTAAATCACCCTTTATTCAATGGGAATAAAGTTCAAAACCTACTAGTAATATAAGCATGGATATTAATTATACATATCTAAATAAAATACCGCTTAACAAATACGCCATTCACTGGATAATAAATGCTTAACATCTGCAACTAATTCGAGATTAAATTGAGTATGTTAGAAACTAGCATCTACGGTCAGTCATTATTCACAAGTTGCATAAGAATATATTTCAAAACTTCGAATATTGAGGTCCAGTTGCATATACAAAAATAACATTATAGTCATTTTACATAACAGTAACAATTTGTTTCTAACCATTGAAGATATCTTTACAAAACATACTAAATAATATACTGAGTCTTACATCTATTCATAAAATCTTTGGCATTTTCATATGCTTAAATATAAGCAGAAAATATAACTAAATAGTTGTGTGATGATCCAGATAAAGTTAACATAATATGAAGTATCACTATGCAGTATGAAGAATGTGTTTTATGGCACTTATGGGAATGCAATCTCTGTAAATTTGTTCAATATTTGTAATAATAAAATAACAGTGTTTGTTGGTTGAGCATACTGGTATAGAAACACATTATTACTGTCGTCGAGCGTTTCCTGCATGTATAATTGTCGAATTTGTCATGGAGTTAATCTTATTTACATAATTAAACACTTCCTCTGATGTCTCTTCTGAGGTTCAGGTCTTAATACTGCGCGAACAGCCTCATCAAACACCTGAGTAACAATAAAAAACATTATTTACTAAAGTCCAGTATTTAAATAAGATGTAGGTTGTATATATGGAGAAAACATTGTTTACTTTATTAATTTCAGAATCAAGTTTATTTTTTAGAAAGGAAAGTTTAAACACTGTATAATAGCTGGATTTATGTAGAGAATACAAGTTCCAAATTTCGCAGTTGTAAATCAATGCGGTGTCCGTGTAGATTAAAGAAAAACATCACCATGAATCTTAAACTCAATAAAACTATAGGTAATGACAGTCAATGGAAGTTCAATCTCTGTGTGAGCAAAGAAGTTTATTTACACAAAGAACCATTCATCTATTGATTATATACCAGCCCCAAGTCATTAAGAAAAATAAGATACTAAACAATTGAGTACATGTAAACAGCTTGCATTAAATTTACGTTGGATCACCTCTAAAATGAATCCTACTGATGACTAAAATAATTTTTAAATAAATTTAATGTTTGCTTGCTATATGTCATAGCAGATATATAATGAAATGGATAACCTTCTCCTTTTGAAGTTGAGTTCATGATCAATGATATTTCTCTAAATTTTAAAGTCTATTAGTGAAAGAACTGTACCTGTTTGAGGCCACGCTGAGTCAATGCAGAACATTCCATATATTTGACAGCTCTTATTTTGTTTGCCAGCTTCTGACCCTGTTCTCTCTTCAACGGAGACATGCCTTGCTCAGACAACAAACTCAGGGTTTCACGGTCATCTCTCAAATCAATCTTTGTACCTATAAACAATTGAAAGTAGTTTAAAAGCTAATTTATTTAAATTTTAATAACTGTAGTCAAAATAGAGAAATTTGCAAAGAAACTTTCTACAAGAAATCATTAACATAATTATTATAATATAGTTTATTATACACTGTTTACAACTTTCATTCACATGGACTTAACACAATGAAATCTGATTTAAATGCAATGCAGTTAATATATAAATAAAATAATGTGTCATAAACAGGTAAAATATATAAAATAAATGATATGAAATATAATTAAATAAAGGACTTAATAGTGTCTGGTTTATTATTAGTCATAATAAATGCAGATATATGATTTTTACTCACCAACCAAAATTATAGGTGCATCAGGACAGTGGTGTTTTATCTCAGGGTACCATTTGGAAGTCACATTTTCATAAGAAGACGGGCTGTGAATAAAAGTATTTGATATGTATAATTTATACTACTCAAACTTTGCAGTGATTTATAATGTAAAAAATACTATCATGAACACATAAATACAACAAAGTAATATTGGAATAATATGAGGATATTTTAAGCTTCTTTAAACTATATACAGATGGTTTAAGACTTAACTGTTTAACAAACTAAAACAGTGAATGTTGTTCTTAATATAAGCACATAATCATAAATGGAATCAATTGACTTGTACTTGTAAGTTAGAGATATAATCTTAATCTTACCTTGTCACACTGAAGCATATAAGGAAGACATCTGTTTGTGGATAACTTAAGGGTCTAAGTCTGTCATAATCTTCTTGCCCAGCAGTATCCCAGAGACCTAGAGACACAGCTACCCCATCCACAACCATTGGTGCTGAATAATTGTCAAATCTGTAATGAATACATTCACATTTATAATTCTTTTACATTACAAGTGGCCGTATCACTAAGATATTGTGAACACAACTTACACTGTGGGCACATATTCGCCAGGAAAACTGTCCGTCGTGTACGATATTAACATACAAGTTTTACCGACAGTACCATCACCAACCACCACACATTTGATCGGCCTTCCTGATGACATCTATGGAAGAGAATATTATTGATAAATAAAGGCAAACCTATGACTCATTGTAAAACCGAAACGTATGTTAAAAACAATCAGTTAATGTTACCTTCTAATAAGGTTTTACCACTTTTCTTGAATTATAAACACTATAATAACGACAAAGAATTGAAACACTGACAAACTATTTATAGAAGAAGCAAGTTTTTCAAAATTTTACATCGAATTAGAATAGGAAACGCATTGAAAGATGGATGGGGGACATTACGGAAGGAATACAGATAAAAAATGTGACTGAGTTGACGGAAGATGTTGTAACGTTCGTTTCTACGCAATATTATTATCTACACTTAAATATTTTATTTAATACATTTATTTATTAATGTTTTATATTTCTTTGTTTGTTTTTGAGTCAAATTATAATATGCTAATCATTTAATCTATTAATAATGAACAAAACAAGCTTAATTTTTAATTTTACCCCATTTTCAACTAGTGACTTCCAAAACAATTCTCAGATCCCGGCAAAAAAATAATTCTAATACTTTTTCTGTGACAAGTATTGTAACGAACCATGTTTGGTTACAAAAATAATAACTTAAAATAACAAAGATGCTTCCTGTGATTATAAACATAATTTCAAAGGCTAAAACAGAAAGATATGACAAAGAGAACTGTTGTTGTTCCTTTACTACATTAAGATTTCGTTTCAATGTTATATTTCATTAATATATCGAAAAGTTACGTAAATTAAAGTTGCAAAAAAAGAACACATAATTCCCGGGCATATACAAAATCACGGTCACGGACTTTAGTTATCTTGAAATCGGAACGTCACTATAGGTTAACGTACGTCATAATAATAATTTATCTATACATTCGACAGCACAGTACTTTATTATTTTATCTCGGATCCTATAGGAAATAGTTATTTTATTATACAACTATACCAAACTGTATTCATGTAACTAAACTGTGTTCTTTTGATACGTCGCTATGTCTAATTTTCCGGATAAAAAGGTAAGCTAAACTCTTTGTTTTAAGTTTGTAACAATGCGTGTTTATAAGTGTTGACGAACTTTTGTTTTGTAACTTCGAAAACTGATGATGGACTATTTGCTGCTTTTAGAAGATGAGTGGCCAGTCATGTGTGGAGACACCGGAGGCGCCAGCTTGGTTATCAAAACTTGAAAGTCAAAGAGAAAAACTAAGTAAAGCGCGTCTAGGCCACGATAGTGGTGCCGGCGCTCCGTGCAATTCTTGCGGTAAGTAATGCTAATCAGATTACTTATTTATCAATGATTAGATACCATAATTTTAATCCGTGGATATAAATTGTTTCTAAGTTGATTTTCTAAGCCCTCATTTGCATAATAGTTACTGGTCATTAATAAATTTATCAATTGCATGACGTCATTTAAAAACAATGCACTGTTATCATGTTTATAGGTGTAAATATTGAAAGCAGGTATATGCAGGTATACTGAACAATAATTAAATTAATTTTCAACTTTATTTACCAAACAACTAATAATTTAATTTCATCGGAATGCTTACACATAATCCTTATGAGTCACTTCCTCTGATTTAAATAGTGTTTTTTAATTAATTGTCTGTTATTACTGCTATTTTATTCCTGGAAATTTATTAGAATTATGAATAATTTTGTTTCCTGATTCATGCCAATTAGTGTTGAACAAATTAACTGTTTATTCCAACAATCAAATTGATTAGTTCTATATTAACATTAATTATAACTGAATGGGGAAGTATCGTTTTCTAAATAAAAAACTAGACTTGCTTTATTTATAGTAGCAGCACCATAGTCAGATTTCAGATTTTTTACCTAAAATAATACTATTCCGGGACATCTCACACACGGTTGTCTGATCCCAAAATAAGCAGAGCTTGTGTTATGGTAACCAGACAACTGATAAACATACTTATATATTTCTAAATACATACATATTATAGATAAATTACACCCAGCACTGAAATAAATTGAACAAACTCAGATATCTTTACAAACAAAACCATTCTGTCCCAAGTTGGCACATAACACCTAATATACAGAACATGTTTGTACCTATTAACTCGTACAAATGTTTAATATAAATGTATGATTTAAGAATTACTTAAATAATTCACTACATATTATTACTATTTTTTTTTACTCATAGGACCATCTTGCCCCGGTCTGGACTTGCATTTTTGGAGAAAGGTGTGCCGTTCCTGTCATTGCAGTAAGGATGTCCATGATGTTCAAGATGATGACCTATCAGGGTGGGCTCAGTTTGAGCTGCTCGGCACTGCGAGACCTAAGAAGGCTTCATGTATGTATCTATATTTTTTAAATTCAAGACTATAATAATATTTTAGATACTTAGTAGGTACTGCCTAAGTAGGGTTGGTTTGAGGTAGGCCCAGGTTACTGAACAATGAAAATTATTGATAGATCATTATTTATGTTCTACAGAGAAATGAGGTTTGGATTAAGAAAGGCATTTACATTTAAGTATAGATATCTATTTTTTTATACTTCATGCAATATGCAATCATGCAGATAATGCCACAAGGCATTTATTTGACTGCCTCGTTGGCCTAGTGGTGCTAAGCGCGACTGCTACGCTAGAGGTCTTGGGTTCGATTCCCGAGTCGACCAAGGTGTTATTGGGTTTTTCTATGAAATTCTCAGTAGCAGGTCGGAGTTTGGATTTGTGCCCGGTTTGTGGCAATAGGCTCGCCCCCTATTAAATGGGACCTAAACATATACACCTCTGCCTACCCCTTCGGGGATACAGGCGTGATGACATGTTATGTTATGTTATGCATTTAAGGTAAAGAATGAATTCAATTTTTTTTATTGCCTTTGATAAGACTTCAAACAATAATTTTAAATGGCAAACAGGATTTTGACTGGTATGTATCAAACTATGATTTGTGTTTTCCAGTACCCCTAATCAAAATTCGCGGAGTCACTGATAAGCCTGTCAAGCTTGATTGGGTGCCCCCAAATGCATCGACTGAGCTGGTGAGTAACATATATGTTTATAATTATCCTTTGCTATCTCAATGCCTTAAACCATTTCAAATTGATATTGTATGCTTGCTTTTTACAATCTTATACCAATAAGCATAACTGAACATAAAGTTTCCTAAACATTTATTAGACCTTGAAATTTTTGTCTCATTCATTGCAAACATTCAGGCAACTTTGACACTTTTACCATGTCCATATCATCAACACTTAATTTACTGATAAAATAACTAAAATAGTTTTAGTATCTCAGGTGACCAGGTAAAGTAAAACTGAATTATACTACTACTGAATAATACTGGATTGGGCTCTATATGAGAAGAGGCCATATCCTTTGATGTATTAATTCCTAACTTCTACAATCTACACATCAATTTTCTCCCTACAATATACTTTTTTATTTAATACTTCTGTAAGTAACATGGACAGATGTTACTATTCTCTCCTCAACACTATCGTCATATTCCAGGTATCAGAATACATGTCGTGCCTGGGCTCGCTGGCGCCGGTGTCGGGCTCGGAAGCGGCGCGCCGTCGCCGAGCGCAGCTCAGGACGCAGCTGCCGCCGCACGACGTCGCGCCTGATGTCAGGCAACACGCCACTGACTTTGAGAAGTCGGAACATACTGTGAGTATCATGGTGGTTTTGTGTTACTTTACATATTTTATGTAGAGACTTATTTGGATCATTTGCTCAATGCACAAAATTTCAGAATTTTTTGGTTAAATATTTGATATTAGGTTCTCAGGAAAACCTAAAGTTTATTAAAGTTAAATCACTAAAGTCCTTTTTATATTTTTTCCATATTTTATGTATGTGTCAGTAAAGCTTACATTTTAGACCTAGGTGTTATAAATAAAATTAAATCTGTTCAGTCCAAACCAAAAAACATTTGCATAAAAAATAAATATATGTACCAATACTATTTTTAGTCTACTTGCAGCCTGGCATGTGGAATTGTATAATTTCATTCAGGTCAGTCTAGAAAAGATAACGAAAGTGATAATGTGTCCTGTGTGCCCTTAAAGCTATAAATATAACTACAAGATATGTACCCCTAATAGTGTTTTGTACTTTATAATTTTAATTTTATTATTGCACCTTTTTCTTTACTAAATACTGCATAATTTACTAAATATACTTTTCTTTTTGTTAGGAATACATCACACGCATCAAAGACCATGTCGTGGGTATGGGAAATGTCGTCCGAGTCGGCCCACTGCAGAACGGAGATGTCTTCTCTGTGGAGAGCAGCAAAACACATTCAGCACCAAAATCCTATGCACTACCCCTCAAAATATCGAATGTATCCAGAGGAATCAAGTATAACATTGTTCCAAAGAACGCTTCCGATAAAAAGCTGGTCTTAGATTCCCAAGGAAACGTCGTTAGCAGTGCTGCAAACCTGCCCGATTACAAGTCCAGTCCAATACTAAGCCGCATTGTGAAAGACAAGCTACATATAATGCGCATAGAGTCAGACAGGATCAAGAGTGCAGTGGAACATGGCCCAGTGTATGATAAGCTGTTCAAAAACTTGGATGATTTGAACATGCCAGTCACTAATGATGTGTATCTGCAGCCGATTAAACTCTTCCGCGAAGAGTACAATAACAACCCTCAGTTCAAGGAAGAAACTAACGAGTTCTCCAGCAAGGCTCTTGGAGCACAAATTATGCCAGACTTGTGGTCCAACAGCAATAACAACGTCATGGGTACTGCTAAATTGATGGACTGCAGAATACAGAAAGGAACTATTTTCGCACCTAATGGAGAGATATGGAGTTGGAAGAATGAACCGGTTACGCCTGAGCATAGTGGCACATTACGCTCAACTAAGATTAACCCTCAGTATTCGACGGTAACAAAGCCCATTAACCAGGTTGAGCCACAGCAGACTGCTCCTTTGAGAGAGTATCTGAGAAGTCACTCCGAAGACGACCTCCCTCCCCCGCCGCTACCGAACTACAGCACGTACCCCGGCGCGGCCCCGCCCACACCAACACCCGGGGCCGACTGGAACAACCAGCCTATTGATAACGCTCACCCCATTGCCGAAAATGCTGACTACTTGGCCCTTCCACAGAATTACGGGGAAGGTACTGATCAGATCATTGATCAGCTGACAGACATGTCGCTGAACCCCGCTGAGGTAGAGTTTAACAGGAAGCTCTACAACGAGGGAGTGCCTTGCCAACGTTGCGAGAAGTCGATGTTCGCGGGCGAAGTGGCCGTGAAGGCTGAGAGAGCGGGTCACGAAGCTATCTGGCATCCACAGTGCTTCACTTGCAGTAAATGTAACGAGTTACTGGCGGACCTCGTGTACTTCTTCTACAAAGGCGAAATCTACTGTGCCCGAGACTTGGCTGACGTGCTGGAGATTCCGCGTTGTGCTGGATGCGACGAACTTATCTTCACTCGTCCGTACACAGCGGCTGAAGGACGAGCCTTCCACGTTCAGCATTTCTGTTGCTATCACTGCGACGCTCCTTTGGGCGGGAAAAAGTACGTGCCAGATGATAAGACTGGCCTTCCAATATGCTTGGAATGTTATGATCAGTTCTATGCAGAGCGTTGCCGCGCGTGCGGTGGGGTCATCGGCCCGGAACAACAAGGTGTGTCTTGGAGCAACATGCATTGGCATGCCGACTGCTTTATATGCTCTGGCCGGATGTGTGGGAAAAGTTTACTCAGCGGTCGGTTCGTCGTCAAACAAGAAATGCCATTTTGTAGTGTGCCATGTGTTCAGAGCCGAATTAAGTAAGCACAAGGCCTTATAAAGTTTAAGGAGATAACTTATACAAAGTTTTTAGCATTAGAAGGGTATATTTTATTCCATTTACATTATATAAATGCCATTGTTCTATTTTTGATAAAATGTATTCAAAGTATAGTATATTTAAACGCGTGTGCTGTCTATAGCAATTAGATGTAGTTATAGGTACTATTTTGGGGATAAATATAAAAGTCTGAGAATTTTGAGACTTGGGATAGTCATGATGTACTTGGTTTAAGATATCAATGTTCCTTTGTTTTGGGACCAATAGTTAAGAGGTGTGTAGTATTATAAAGCATTCCATTGGTATATGTTGTTTATGTACCTACTTGTTAGTAAGTTACATAGATAATCATTTAAGTAACAGTTTTGTCATTCGTAATTTATTTATACTTATGTTATATCATTGCAAAATACTTTACTAGTGCATAGTATAGTTAAGTCCTATTAAATGTGATAAGTGGTTCTAAAATGGCGCTCTATAATCATAAAAACAAACATATTTTATGAATAGAATGATTATGAGTATAGAAAAATATATTTATATGTAGTATTAAAAGGTGCAACGGAAAAAAAGTGCCATCAAATGTATTATTTTTGGATGATATACTGTAATAAAGATATTTCATATATTATTTTTTTTCATTGAATCTAGAAGTAAAGATCTGACTCATATCCACATTCGTAACCAAAAGAGGAGGTTCACAATTTGATGGTATGTATATTTCTTTTTCTATGTAGATAGTTTTTTTTATTTATCTATAATATGTATGTATTTAGAAATATATAAGTATGTTTATCAGGGCTCTGTCGCAAAATGACCACTTCTCAAAATTACTACAGGTAGCAAAATGTCCCTTTCGCAAAATGTCCCCTTCCTCAAACAGGCATTAATTACTTTCATCAGTAAAAAAACTAGTCAAGAGCCAGCAGGTGTACACAGTGGGGTGGTATACTAATGTTTTATCAATAAAATATGGGTAGGCGCATGCAAATAAACTGGTGGTGAATGGTTTAGATTCACAATTTTGTCCGCTGGACAATGTTTTTTTAATGTATTAGTAGTTGTTGATTTTGGAATGTTTTCCATTGGATCCGACAGACGGCGCTACCATCGCAGTGTCAAATTTTAAATAATATTTGAATTTTAATTTTAGTCTTATTTAGTTATCGCTGCTATCAAATTAAAAAAAAGTTTTGTTATCATTGTGTTATTGTAGACCATGTAGACAGGACAACGTCTGTCGGGTCCGCTAGATAAATTATATATTTTTTTGTGAATTTCGTCACTTACTATCTACAACCAACAAAGGCTTTGCACCATACCTATAATTTCTCAGCTTTGCTGTACTATGGTATATGTATATTTCTCTTGAATCATTAGATCTATTGCTGAAAACTGCATTTAAATCTATTGAGAAGTTTAAAAGGCCTACATGAATGGACGGCAAAGTCACTTTATTGAATACAATGAATAGTATAGGTGAGCTTAAGAAAGATGAAAGGAATGGTGAGTTTGTAATTAACTATTAATTATAGCAGTAATACAATATTGTTTTAGTATTTAGGTAAGTAAGTATCTAGAGTAACTACCATCATCCAATAACAATTATCAATAAGTTTCTAATTTTATAATTAAAACCGATAGACTTGGAAAATAAGATATTTATTCTCAAGTGGAGCAAATAAAAACACATTATTACATATTAAAAAGTATAATTAGTTAAATACACATAATGCGAAATTAGTTAATGCAAACTGAAAGGTTATTTATTTAAGGTTGTATCTTATATCACTCCTTAAGCCTTTAACTTTAATTTGTTAAGATCAATCTTAAGCTTGTTTAAGTTTTCTTGGAGAGCTTCTTGCTTGTTTTCTAATGCGCATATATGGTCATCTGCTCTTTTGATCTCTTTGCTAATGTACTCCATACGTTTAATTACATTTTGTGTAGCATCTTCTAAGTCTTGTTTGACTAAAACTGGTCCGATCAGTTTGTAAACTTCTGCGTCCTTCTTCAACAGCAATAGTTCCTCTTTAACAGCTTTGTTTTCATTTAACTGACTATCTAATTGTTGTTTCTGAGTGACTGCCTTACGGTAATCTTTTTGTATACCGCTCAATAACTCCAGCTCTTTTTGCATCTTTTTCTGGATTTCTTCAGTCATTTTGATAGAATATTTATTTAAACACTTAGTATTCCTTTAATAAGTTTTAAAATACTGTTTTTCTCAATTGAGAATGCTTCACAAAATAAATCTTTGGAAGTCGCGATTGGAGGTTATAATTTTTGACATTGACAATTCTAACAATCTCATTCTCGCCGTTTAGTTTTTACTCCGTTCATTTTTGTTAGTAATTAATTGAACATTAATTTATAATTTATTTTCTTTAAATTATAATGGCAGTGTAATAAAAACGTTTTTTTTTTAAATAACTGATGCTTGCATGGATGTCGGATATCGCAGCAAAAGTAGCCTGTGTATTTTCTTAGGATCCGAGCTTATCCACACCAAATTTCAGCAAAATCGGTTCTGCGGTAGCCGTTACAGTAAAACGGACAATCAGAGTTACTTATGGACTGGCAAGTATTTCTATCATGGGACAAATGGAACCTGGATATTACAGCGCATGAGTAAAATAAAGAATCTGCTCAAGGGCTTGATGGTATTACTTGATGTAAATAAGTATACAGAACTTTTATAACTCTGTGGCTGAAAGCCAAAAAGAAGTAGGTAAATATTTATATATATAACATGTTTTATTAGTAACATCTTATACATAGAATTTTACCAACACCTTTTCGAAATATTAAGTCAAAATAACTTTTCACTAATTTCTTGGAAAAAAAACATAATGAATTGGAGGAAACAAAACAGGGGTAAAGTTTTAGTTATCTTTTATTTTATCTACTACATAAATATGTGACTTTTTGCGTTTTCAGTAGCAACTATAGCTACTCATTAGTAAATAAACAATAATAGAAAAAGAAAAACTACAAATTAACTTAGACTTAATAATAGCTATAACAACTTAATCTCTATCAGCCTATGAGTTTGGTACTACAGCAAGCTATGACTGTTTTAATATAACAGTTTTGGCTTATTTAAATTATACCAACACCTACAACTTCTCTCCATACTCGAGAGTCCACATGTAATTAGCATTGGGATCACCGCTTTTTTTAGCTTGTTCATCAATGTCTGCAGTCTTCTTCAGAATACTTTTTACAGTGTCATACAATTGTGGGCTTAGCGCGGCCGACTCTAATTTTGCAGATCTCTTTTCAAACGTACCACGTTTACCGAATCTTTCCCTCACGAACTTTTCGTACAAGTCTTCATTCTCATCTTCTTCGCCTTTTCTCTCAGTGTCTTTCTGCTTGTAATTTGATTTTTCCGGTTTATGTCCATAATAGTCATAATATCTAGAGTTAGGTTTATGATCGTCATCATCATGTTTTTCTTCGCTTTCATCGTCATTATCTTTCTCCTCTTTACTTATATCTTCTCTTGCTTTCGGTTTGTCGTCATGGTTATAGTAATGACGTGGTTCATCATAATTTGTACTATCATGTTTAGGTTGTTTTTTGTCCTTATAAGGGAATCTATCTAGTGTATAAGACAATATATCGTCTGGTAATTTTATTTCCGGTAGTTTAATAGCCAAATCGTCGAATTTAATATTAAGATTTTCATCATATTTCACATCTACTGGTGCAAAAACATCAAGTGTACCTTCATCTTTAGGTACTTCAGTTTTTTCTTCTTTAGGAGCGTCTGTAACTTTATTGTCAGATTTAACGTCATGTTTGTAATTTAACGGTATTCTTTCAAACTGTTGCTTAACATCTCCTTGTTCTGCTTCTTGCCGTCTTACTAACTTGTCACTTTGACTACCGTCGTCTAATTTCTCTGATTCTTTAACACCTAAGATTGATTCTAAACTATCGGCTTCATCACTATTATTCGACTTATCATTCTCTTCGCTAGATTCATTATCATGATCAGAATTTATTTCAACAACTGGTTTAACTTCTCCATCATTTATATGAATTAGTTTGTTACCTTGTCTGTTTAATTTAGGCTTTAGTAAGCTGTCATCATTAGTAATTGATTTAAGAGGTTTTGTGTTTAAATCTAGTTGCGGTATAGCTGTGGTGAGAGGTAATATTTCTACGGCCGCTTTTGGATCATTGCTAATAAGATTACCATTTTGAGACAAATCTTTCTGAACATTGTTTGAAAAAAAAATCTGCTGTTTATTTTCAGGAGTTAATTCGTCCTCATTACTTTCACTACTGCTTTTACTAGATGACTCTAGATTTAATTTAGACCGATCCTCATTATTTATTTTACCCTTATTTACACCACCTAAGTGCTGAGTTTCTCGCGAACTATCATTTTGTATATACTCAGTGCTTTTTTCAACATCGGGTTTGTTTCTTTTGTAATTATTCCGATCGTATGTCTCTTCACTTTCAGCGCTATTCGGATTAACCTTTGTGTTTTCGGCTGATATTTCTTTACTGAGATACTGCGGAGTTAAATATTTTTCGTTATTTGTTCGACCACTTTCTGTACTTTCTAGACTATTCTTATTGTTCTTAACTGCTAAACCTCTTTCCTTACTTACTTCCTCACTATTATTGTTCTCACTGCTAGGTCTATTATCCCTAAGTTCATTACTATAACTGGACTCTCGGTCAGGGGCCCTATCTACATAGTCTCCGCGTTCACTGCTACTATCATATACACGACTAGGTTTCGTGTTTCTATGTTCGGCACTTTCTCTGCTTCGGTCGTGTTCACGAGTGGGATTTTTACGTTTATAATCTGCGCGTTCATCGCTACTATCTTCTACACTACTATTTTTACGATGTTCCCGTTCATCACTGTTGTTTTGTCCATGGCGGGGCTTATTATTTGGAATGTCTTCTTCACTGCTGCTATCATATTGGCTTGGCTTCCTGTCGTTATAGTTTCCACGTTCACCGTTATTATGATGTGCACGATTGTTAAAGTCTTGCACCTCGTCGCTCTTGTGGTATTCTTCTCTGGGTTTTACGCTTTTGTAGTCGTTTACTTCGCCGCTCTCATCATAACGACGGCTTGGTAGTTTAATATTGTAATTTGCATGTTCTCTGCTATCATCTTCCTCATGACTAGGTTTATTGTTGTTATAGGCTTCAATACGTTCTCCACTGCCATCTGCCTCTCGACTGTTTTGGATGATCCTTTGATCTTTATATTCAGCACTGTCTTCACGAGTTAAAGGTTTTTTGTCTTCATTGCTTTCACTACTAGATTCAATATTTTGAGGAACGCGTACATCAGCACCTTTTTCTCCACGCAGTTTTTTATAGTCTTGGCGTTCACCACTCTCTTCAGAGTCGTGGATAGGTTCCTTAGGAGCATTATTTTGTTTATACGGTCTTCTTACACTACTTTCGATACTTTTATCATCGTTTACTATTTCACTTGAATCTTTTTCGGGACGAGCTTGATTTTCTTTATTGTCATGAACTGTTTGAATACTGAAATCAGCTAAGTTGGCGCCGGTAATTGTGCCAGGAGGTTTGTGAACTGGTTCTACCAGTGGTGCTCCGTGGGAAGTTTCATAATTAACTATAACAGCAGGATTTACAATTTTACTTGGTAGCGGACTTTCATTTGAGTCATCAGTTGATCGTTTTCGTCGGTGTATGCTATTCTTGGCATGACCTGTACTTTTAATGGGAATTGACTTCTTATCATCTTTCTTATATACATACTTAAGTACCGAATCACTGTCTACAATTTGATTATTTTTCGTATCGTTTACTTGTTTACCGTCAGTTTTTACTGTACCGTTGCAATCTTTAGCGTTAGTGTTTGAACCATTGACATTATTAGAGCAATCATTAGTTTGTATTTGTACTATATTGGCAGTACAATTCTGTGATCCTTCCCCGGTTACGTTACAGTTTTGTTTGATTGGATCATTACTGGTGCTGTTATTCTCGAAAATGGTCGCATTGGTCATCTGAAGGATAAATAACGTAATTTATTTACTCAATATTCAACTAAATAAAATATACTATTATATTACTTAACCAATAAATATCTACTTACCAATAATCACGGGTGCATTTCTAATAAAAAAGGGTGATATGGGTAATAAAACCAGAACTATATTAGCTAACATTTATTGCAACATACTTGTATTTACACAACCATCTTCCACCTAACATGCATTGTCGTTACAATTTATACATTAACTTGAACTAAAAATAAATAAAAGGATAACAAAAGTGCGGGTCTAAGTATAGTTTTAATAAAGGTAAATGCTATCCATCCTATAAGATTTTTAACTGCTTAAAATTTTATTTAACGGTGATTTAAAAAAAGGGTTCATTTGTAAAGCTTTATAACTACTCATTATGCATTTACCTTTATAACAACGGTGGTAGTGAGAATATAAACTTAATAAAGCATGTATCCAAGACGACTTTGAGCTTCAACGACTACATTTCATATCCATAATCTGTTTTGAAATGCAGTAAACTCAACGAAAAGAGATAGTGCTATCTATCTGTATAGCTCCATCCCTTTTTGTGACTGGATTGACGATTTTAAACCATCATTTATGCGGTTTTCAAATAGTTTATTAAGCTTAAAGTCTACAAAGCAATAATAACATCTACTTACTTAAAACTACTTTTTCTACATTACTTACTAACTACTGTGGTATTGATGTGACTGAAGGATATTCAACAATGTCTGAATGTATTGTAAATATTGTATCAGTGCTAGATATTGACTGTTTCAGATAGGTTTTCTTAAATGTACCATGCTTCAAAAGTTCATTGCACTTGGCAACTATGTTATGTAAAATGAATATTCCTCATGCAGTATTTCAAACATATTCAAAGAGGTTTTATAAACGATGACTGGATATCCCGATGTAAAAGCTTTTGACTTCATCGGATTTTATGTTGCTAGTTTAATAAATGTTATCATTATAGATTCGTATGCTGTTCTATATTACCTATTTACAATAATATATACTACTAGTGTAGAAAACCTTAACAATGACCTTTGTATAAAACAAAAAGTTATTAATACTCAATAGAAACATGAAACAATTAAAGGTCCGTGTTAAAAGTTCAAGCAATAATTTGAGAGCTTACTTCTATAATTATTTCGATTAAATTTTCGTGGTCCATACTTATTACATACATAGTATTACATAGCTAAGTTATGTTAACGATGAATGTGCTATAAAACTGTGAAGTTCTACTGAGACATTTCAGGTCTAATCTGAATTCATCAAAATTACTCCTACAAAAATCGAATGGTAGGCAAGTTTTTGAAATACTATCAGTTTGCAAACGAAAATTCAATAAAAATTGTATGCAAGCTCCCGAACCATTATAAAGTGCGAAAACACCATCTTCAAAGACTCGTCTAGCTTGAACTATTACAGTTACACTGTTGACTAAAACATTACACTAGGTAAATACTCTACGTGCGACTACTTCTTGCCCAAGTAGGGGTCGTATGTGAAGCTACTCACATATTGCTTGGCCGCGCCATGGGCGGCGCCGTGGAAGGGCGCGGGTTCCGCCCACTTGCTGAAGTCCATTGAAGGGATAATACCACTTCTGCATGGTACACGGGGGTTCCTGTAAATAGGAAAATAAGAGGTTGATAAAGAGACCAAAGAGGATGTATAATATATTTGCATAACAAGTGTGTTTGAGTGGTAGGAAAGCGATACTGCTCTGTGAAGTTGTAAATTCTTCGAATCATCAAAGAACGGTGTTTGATGTCTTAAAAAAAACAAATGATAGCAAATACTTACAATTCGTGGTCGGGCAAGACCATGGGGTACAACTGGACAGTGTCAATGATGTCAGTATTGTCGCAAATGACACGCGCCAAACGTGCCTTCCTGATCTCAACGAGTTGTTCCTGAGTGAATGATGACGGCTGATTGGGTAACTCAAACCTGAAAGAAAAATAAAATATTATGTAACTTGTATTATAGGAATTAAATCTGCAAATTATAAATATGAACGTATTTTGACTTACCAGAATCTGTCACCACGTCTAGAGTAAGAGAACTGAGTGGCAATGATGCAGGCAAAAGTGGGTCCTAACATGGAACCAGGAAGAGGTCTTTCAGAAACACCACCAGACCAAAGGTCCACATCAATGGGGTGATCGAAGATAGTTTCATACTTCTGGACGGTGGCGTTGGGCATAGATCCGAACAAGTCTTGGAAGGTATCAGCAGCGGGAAGTCCGCAGAACTTTCTGAACTCCATGTAGCCAGGAATACCGAACTCACGACCTCTCTGCATGTTGAAGGATACCAAGTCCATTCCGAAACGTGCGCCGACCTTCTTGAAGAGGTGGTTCGTGACCTCTTGGGTGATAGAGTCGTCCATAGCTTGTGCTACTTGGTTCATCAAACCCATGACGTATTCGTCGAGAACACCGGCTCTGTATAAGTCGTAAGGTCTACGAATCAAGTCCGAAAGTCTCTTCGATGCTGTAACAAAAAAAGTAGATTAACCTAGGCATTATATTTTTTTAGATTATATTGTAATTCGAAGCTTATATACTTGAAAATTCTTCGGCTGTTACTCATTACATTAAAGTTATAAATATGACATGTGTCACTTACCAATAAACTTGTGTGCTTTGGACCATCTTTCAACAGCAGTAGGCAACAAGGAATGTCCAAATCGATACGCGGCAGACGCGAATGAAGCAATGACGTCAGGGTTCACTTCGGGATCGTATCCGTCCCAGTAACCCTGAAAGAAATCAGTCAATTACTTGCTGCAACTGTTAAGTAGAACGTGAACGATGAGCTTAGTTCAATGGCCTGTGAAATCATTATGTAATTGTCTTCGGTGTTGTTTCATGAAAACTTGGCCATTTACAAATCTGTCATCATGAAGAAAGAAGTTATCGATCGTTGCTAAATCACTTTTATTACAAGTGGCTCTCATGAGCTTCATTTCATACTATGGAATGAAAAGTATGTGTACTTATCTTATATGATATTTACCTCTTTCTCTAGAACTAAACCGAACTTCTCCATAACATCTTTTCCGAGTAGGATGGGCAAGAACTCGTTGTATGTAATATGTTGTATCTCAGCAATGTTGATGCGCCTCGCTTCTTGGAATAGCGTCTCGTCGTCCCAATGGGGATTGACCTCGGCGAGAGCATTCGCGACTCTATTATGTTCACGGGCCATAAGCGTGTGCATTACGGTCAATACTAACTGTTCGTTCACACGGATTTCACCTGTAAAAATGTGGAACATGAAAAGATATTGCATCATAAAATCATCTTCGTAAAATACAACATAATGGCATTTAAATGTTTGGAAAGCAACATAAAAGATTATTGATTTTTTTTACGAGGTAGTTAAATAAAATCAATATGTATCTCACCAGCTTCAAAGCAGTACATGTTCTTGTTGGGCCTGGTGCATCCTTCATCAGGGATGTCGAGTTTGAGTGGCAACAGATCCTTAAGACCATACTCTTTGAAAACTGGGTTCATACGCAACAAACCACCGAAACCTGTACGAAGCTTTCTGGAAACGACAAAATGTTACCAAAATAAGTAAACGGGCAATTAAGTTTCCCAATCTCCAATTGAAGGAATTCAGAAAATAAGAATCGATTTATAAAGCGGCATACTTACCGTTATAAAACGTAACAGAGAGTCTGTCCTTGTTTTTACGTAACTGGCAAAATACCTTACCTTGCGAATTTCTCAGTGACACCGTACACGGTGTTTCCATCTATGGCTCCAGTTAGAGTGTTGAAAGGAACCCTTGATCCTATAACACAAATGCTTTCATGAATAAATTGTTAAGCTCAATATTATTTTACGACCCACGAATAATGTCACATGTCTTGCGTTATCGTGATTAATACAGCTCGTATGAACTCTTATCTATGCAATTACGTACGATCAAATAATTATGAGACAATTATCCATCAAATAGACTGGTCAACCTTCAGGCTTTGCACCAGATATCTTAGTCCGTAATAACTTTATTATGCTGCACAGGCCGTAAACCATACAATATTTATAACTTAAACGGCCATACAATTAGTATCGTAGGTATATCCAAGTATTGCATACGATTTCTTAATAACATGTTATTGGATATATTTAGTGGATCAGTCGAGTTAACTTATCAAACAGCAGCAAAACTGTCTTGTTGTTTATTGTGAAAGTGGCACCCCGTGGCGCCTAGCCCGCGAATTTTTTATGCGTCTTCTAGCAAGATACGAAGCTAAACTGATCTCTATCGATTTTTAATAGGAAACTGGTTCCTCAGACATAAACAACATTTTTAGCAACATTTCAATCTGATATGCGCATTGTATGGATCGATTTTGTTTTGTTTTATTAATTTGATATACTTTGGAGTTAGAAAGGACAAGTTACTGTAAGATTAAACTTGATAGCATTTACTTTTACTTTGTATCGATTGGCAAGACGCCAAAGTGATAGGGCCTAACGATAGTGAAGGCGATTTCTGCAGCGAAAGGTGAAATGAATACCCGTACGCCCGACCTCGAAGTTTCGCACTAAATTACGCAATTCTGAGCTTACACGTAACTATCATCACTTTCGCTGTCTTGTAGATCACGGGTTTGAGATAATGATCAGGTGTAGTTAACGGTCACGGAACAACAATGGCCGCTGAGGTCATGGGATGTTACGTCCGTCTACGTGTTATACAGTTCGGACATAATGCGATGCATAATGACGCAGTTTGTATGCCGGTTTCTTTTATTCAGTGACTTTCGTACCGCGTAATCTTAAAATGAAAGTAAATATCCTGTTGTTAATCTACAACTTATGGTCGTAAACACTTTTTATTATGTTAGAAATATTTTGCGGAGCTTTGTTACTAAGTTTTTTCCTGTTAGGTATTGTTTTATGTTAAATTTTCATATTGTAAGTAGAAGGATCGTTTTCGCCAAAATGAACGAGCAATAGGTTAACCTAAACAATTATCAATTTTTCTACATAATCACCGCATTTGTCAACTTTTCCAACATTTATATGGAAGGCCTTTCTTACCCAGACGGCAGCCGGGTCTTGGCGACGGGAATCCTCGAACGAAGTCGATGCACTTGACTCCGAACAGGCGGTAGAAGTAGTCGTTATCAGGGATACGGATCTCGTTACAATACGGATGCTTCAGGTGAGGGGGGCGCTTGCAGCACTCCTCGGGGTCATTACGGTTCACAGGGTCTAGGGGAAAATAAGGTAGTTTTAGTTTTTTCAAACGAAAATTAAAAGGGTATACAGCGTCTTCCTTGGAACTTGGTCTAATTGTCAAAATTAGATATCGCAAAAATATTAACTTAGTTTTTTTGATATTGTTCGTACGCGCAACTTTACATAAAGATCTAGTAGGAGGGTATATAAGCCTTTACGTCTCTTAATTATTAATTCTTACCAAGAGGTGTAGCGGTAAGCGTGTAATCGTGATCCATGAACTGTCCCCAAGCGATGACCATGACGGTACCAGCGTGGTCATGGAAACCTTCATCAGGATGCATAGTCCTTGACACGACACGTGAAAGTGGCAGCTCTTTCCCGTGGTGAGCGATACGCGGCGCGTTGATGCCGTCCGAGAAAAGCGGACCTATTAATCTGAAAAGAGGAAACATATGACGCACGCTTCTAGTAAGGTGTGTGTGTATTATATCTACCGGCTTCGGGGCTTTGCACTGTAAGCTTAACTTTCTCGTTGAGCGTGAACTAGGAATTTATTATTTTATCTTGATTCTGGGTTTAAAAGACGCCGTCTTACTTTATAATGAGACTTTTGAAAGGATTTATTTCTAAAAGTTGTCTACGTCTGCTATTTCTTGTCTTACCTCTGGAAGGGAGCCATGGTAGCGCCCCAGGTAGGGTGCTGCAGGTTGTTGCAGAGTCCATCCAGTCTTCGGTACTTGCCGGCGCGACATTCCACGTGAGAGAACACTGGAGGACACACTTCTCTGATCAGTGTACGGGATGTGTCGATGAGAGGTAAACCCTTCTCTACTTCTTCGTAAGTAAGGCCGTATCTGTTGAGAAAAAAAGTGGCATTTTACATAAAGGACTCTTATTTTGTGAATCTCTTTGCGTTCAGTCTCACTGGATCCTACTGAGTGTCAGTATTTTACTAGGTTATTCGGAATCCCTTGTTAAAAGCTCTAGCTGGCAGATTGTTAACTACAATAGATAGAGGCCTTAGGTAATATGATTTCAAACGCTAAAATTGTTGTGAAACTTGTAAATTACTAATATCCAATACACCAGACTTTCCAACTTTAACTTACTACACCTGCAAATTACATAGGGCACGCCTTGCAAGAGTCTTTACTTATTTAAGTAAGTCGTTGGTCCGCAAGTCGTGCGCCTAACATTATGTTAAATAAATTCATCAAACCTAGGGCATAAAATAATTCGTCACAAGCATTATGTATGGAACGCACGAAAAACCTATTAAATACATTATGTATTCTCCGTAAATTTAAACGGTTTGGTCTAAATCGAGTCGGTTTAGCGAGTATTTAGAAAATGTAAAGCAACGCTACGTTTGGTGAAATGTGAAATATTCTAATTTAATCGTAAAATTAGTATTTTATTAGCTGGTTTCCTTATGACGATGTCTTTATAAGGAAGTACTGGCAGCTTAGTACGGCTTTTGACAGGTATGTCTAAATTTATTAAAACTTATTAATTTGTGGAACAGATGTTCGATATTTGATAAGTTTGGACTTTCTGGTCCTATATGGCTAGCACTGGTATAGCAGTCGGTTACATTGCATGCATACAAGAAAAGTGTCTCTTTATGGTAAAGAGATCTTATCTAAATATATTAGTAATTAATTAGTGATATTTCTAAATTGAATTTAAAGTCTTGCCGTTAAATGTTTTTGCTAGATTACTTTGCCGAGGAACCTGTTTTCTGTAGACTTATTAGGTGGCCTAATTATATGGTTTAGTAACTATATCAAACTGCATTAAACACTTCCGTTGAAATAAAAAAATTCTAAAGGTTTAACTACAAAAAAAGAAGTTGGTTTAAAAATATTTGACATTTAAGTTTATTGTTTCGTATGCAATGCTGTTAGTATACATAATTAAAATTGAACTTCAAAACAGGACACAATTTAGGAAGGCGTTTATTACTGTCAGTTTCAGGAACTAGAATATTTAGATAAATGCATTTATTTAAATAGTAGTAATTTAAGTATCAAATGTCAAGGTTTATTGCAATGATATAATTGTATATTCAAATACATACTTCAATTATTTTGTGAGGAAAATGATTAATTGTTTTTTTTGGTCAATTGAGATCGTAGTCAGTTCCGAATTTATTTTAATTTGAAAGTTAAATTTTGTGACATATTTATGCATTTTTCAAGGAATATTATTTCAGTTTTAAGACAAGGTCGGGGACAGTAAATACTGAGTGTCATAAAATATCTAGAGATTTGATTTCCTAATGAAAGATTGTCATTTTAGACTTTATTTCTTGTTGTAGAAATAAGCTATTGAATAAAATCAACTTAAATCTTTTCAATATTTTTTTCAAATACCTATACACCAATTATAATCAGGATCTTTTTTCCGGACCTAGATTTTATTCTAATAACAAAATGCAAATCTGATTCAAAATAATAGCGGAAAGAGGAGATTTTTAAATAATTATCTCCGAGCTAGACAGAGCTCTTATGAGACTTTAGTAACTATAATATAGTTAGCAAATGTATACAAGTGAGCTTGTATAAATATGTGCAAAAAACGTAAAAAACAAAGTTTATATGATAAGACGCCGCTTGAGAGCACAATCAACAGATACGTTTACAACTCTAAAGAAATGAGGTCACAGATATTCCATATGTAGTTCAAGGCACCCATGTACAAGTTTTTAATTGAATTTAATATTAGACAATACGTTCTAGGCCGCCTGCGTGATATGTTAGTTTTGCACGATGATTTCGTACCATTATTCAAATTTATATGGTCTATTAGGTGTGGTATGTAATGTTACGCCAATTATTCGCATGTTATCATGTCATTTATGTGAAATTCTTTTCAAGATCGTAGAAGGTTTAAAGTTTAAGATTGTAGTTTTTACTGTGCGAAAAATAATTGAGTTTGACACAACCCAATCGTTTTGCATAAAGTGTTATTGCAAAGTTTCGTCATAAAGAATTTTAAGTTTACAATAACATTTCGCAATTTCTTTTACATGTATTAAGTTAAATTCCCTTTAATGATCTTTTATTATCAAAATGCATTCCATACAGCTTTTAACCTACTTAACAGAGAATTTAAAAATAATGATAGTCCAAAAATATATTTTTATTTCGCCCTGTCGCCCACTGTCACCATTTACATAAGTTTTAAATACTCTCCAAAATCCACATAATTTACTTAAACCTAGAATTTCCGTGTAGGAAGACATTAAAACAATTCTATAACGGTTCTCAATTCAAATGAACAAGAATGCAATGGCGGAGGCAAAGGCATTTTCCCAAATGCCAGTATTTAAAAATGTACTACATTTTATTTTTGATTATGTGTTAAATACAAGTATACTTCATTGTTTTAATCACATATAATTTATAACTGTGTCTCGTGTTTTTGTAATGTCTTGTTTTTAATTTGTACACTTTATCATTGTTGTCTGTCTTCACACAGATTTCTTAAAAAGTGAGACAAGTTGCCGCCATTTTGCTTAACCAAACTTAATGTTACTCTAATAACAAGTTGAGTTGATCATAATCTTAACGACCAAAGAGGTTGTGCTACGGGCCATTTATTTTGTTATATAACTTAAACTTGCTGTTGTTATAAATTATTAGAATTTTATGAACACAATACAAGAGATTATTGTGAGTTATTTTGTTTTCTGGCTTTGTTCGCATAAGTGTATGGGATACGTCTAGGAGTATAGTGGCCAGTAACAATAAGATGAATAACATACTTTTTATGCTTTAGAATACAATGTAACAAGAATATATAAGAAATAATCAACAAATCTTATTAATATGCACCATAGAGTTAATTTATGTAGGTACGAGTAACATTAACTTTTTATTTCGTCTAACAATCAAAGCTTTTTTTATAGGGCGAATAGATTAAAATGTTTCTTACTAAAGGTACTATGTATATTTATACAAATGTCATAGAGAAGCATGTTTAATTACGTAAAACGAGAGTGTGAAACCTAAAAAAATCGTAAATATCTTAATTTTACATAAAACAGCCGCATTTTCATTAATCTCCTACACTCATTATAAGTTGATCTACTCCTATTGTTTCATTCAAATTCACCTTCTAATTATTGCAAAACAATCTCATAATAACGACGAATACATTCACGTAATATAATATTGCTAATATTATCCATTAAATCCGTATCGATATCAATCATTCGGTAGTCGTTTGACAAGTTACATTGAAACAATGCGAGTACGAATATCTTAGAACAAATATCGGCCTACTTACGTCAATCAGAACGGTCGGACAGACGTGAAATTAAACTCTTTGGGCACGACCTTCACGATGATATGCTACGATAAATGTATATTAAAATGGTACTCTGATTGTTATTTTACATCCTAAAGATTTTAACTCAATTGCTGTAATTAGCAACGGTAATTGGTGTAAATTATTTATTCTAGCACCAATATTTTTTTTTAAAAGCTGCAGAAAATCTTTTAACAGTTGGATTACTTAGTTTAGCCTTTGACAGTTATTAAATAATCGAGTTAGGACAGCAGACAAAAAATATGTTTAGTTATTCGTAATGTGTGTAAATAGATTCAAAAGCTTAATTTTTTATTTTAGAGTCAAGAGTTAGATAGCCATTTAAGTATTTTTTTCGAAACCACATAAAAGTTTCTCATTGAATTGAACAACATTGAAGGTCTTATTAGCTATTTTAATCGAAATTAACATGCCTTATAATTTTACAATACTAAAATTTGCGAACCGCGCATCTTAACAAAACACATTACCTTTGTTAGCAGTCGGATAAAATCAAAGACTATGTTCCTCGGATTGGCCTTCTTGTTATTATTCTATAATTACATGCAATTATTACTGATGTAACAACAGTTAATGTTAATAAACAATGTTAAAAGCGCACTAATGACATGTGTTTGTACATAATCTATTCATTAAAATATTAGTCATATAAAAAAAGTAATTATTTTGGAATTACTAAGCTTTAATACTCGGAAGTTTTATTCATCTAGTAAAGTATCTACCTATGTTCATAAGTTGAAATTGTTTTAGAATCCTTGCTACCTTATCTAACAATAGAAATTTGTAACCGACTGAAAACAACATCGATACAGTCTTAGTAGGACTAGTCTATTAGGTAGAGTATTCCAATGATTATATTTTGTGGTTTAATCCCCTCATTTTTTTTTTCAAAGCAACTTTTGTGTTGACCTATTCATTCTGTCCGACACTCCGATTACAATACAAATAAAATTACGCTCTATAGTATCCAATAACCACGGCCAAACCACCCTTTACTAATAACTTACACGAGGAAGAGAATGTCTTATTGATGGGTTATCGACATCACAATCGATCTCTTCCGCAGTCACCATGACGACGGCATGATTCATGCTACTGCACTCGCCGGTTACCGCTAATGAGCCGATGACATTTGCAGACCATTCACTACAAAGGTCAGTATACCGTGTAGGCGACGAGCGTAAGATCAAGGTTTAGGTTTAGCCCCATTTATAATTGCAAGTAGGTACATGAGCACCTACTTACAATTATAAACTAGTCCGAAAACGAACCAAAGTTCGAGACGTCGTCGTCGGAACCATAATAACGATTCAGGTCATTTGGCCAGACGAAGTGACAGCAGGTGGATTAAGGCGGTGACAGAATGATGGCCAAGTCAAGGCAAAAGAATCGTCGGGCATCCGGGAGCAAGATGGGTCGAACACATAGTTAAAGTGTCAGGTCGAGTCTGGATGAGGCTGGCACAAGACCAGAGAAAATGGCACAAAAAAGCCTATGCCTAGCAGTGGGAGGACAAGGTCTGTGGACGATGATGATCAAGTATATTATATTCATTTTGGGTAAACGGTAATATTACTATGCCAATATAAAACTCAGCAATAAATCGCGTTACGATCCTTAAAATAAGTTTTATTTTCAGTCTTAAGTAAAGTTTCGCGTGAGTATATAGGGGTTAGAGTACGTTTATACTCAGTAACGATTCAAAACCCATATAGGATTTTGAGGAATTAGGTACGGTCGAAATACTCGAAGTTGTAAACCAAATTGGTCATAAGAATTCGTGCAGTGTATGTGGCACACGGACCCAAGTGTAATGGAAATTATCTAAACGCATTGCTTAGTAAACACGTTGTTCAATGGTGTTAAAATACTTTAAATTAGTGTTATGAGTACTAGTTGTGAGACAGAACTTTATAGATTTTCCTTTAGTAACTTGTTACACAATACTAACAAAAGCCTAGGTTTTGCAAGTGCACAATATGTATATTGTTGCGGTTGTGGTTTTAATTTAACGATCATTTTACCCCTTGAATGTGTTGATTGTAGTCACTTGAGTAGCCTGTGATTTTATACGACTCTACTACAATAAGATCCGTGTCAGTCGAAGAATAAACGAACTGATTAAGTACATATCACAATAGATTATATTGTTTGATATCTTTCCGCGTCGTGATTGGACCGTGACCCTGAATAAATTGAGAGAAGACAAAAGGACGGATTTGAAAGAGGAGCAGCCTTGTGCAGTCGTGTTTATTGTTTCCAATTAAAACTCGTGTAAGGATAAAACGATCTTGTAACCTTTTATGTTCTAAGTTCAGTAGGTGAATGTCGACTAAAGTTCATCGAAAAACAATTATTTCAAACAATTCCGGATTCAGCCTTTAAAAAAATCCGGTCTAATTGTGCTTGTTGACATTAAGGCGCAGACAAATTTAGAAAGTATTACTTAGTCATAAAGGTGATAATGGCATTACAAATGTCACTTACCTCCGGGCAAGGCTGATTGATATGTCGAGGATCAGTTCTCCTACACTCGCAAAGTCTTCGGCCTTCCAGTCTCCTTTCGGCTGTGAGACCACTGTGAAAAACAAATGAACATTAGTCTTGATATTTATTCTTATATTAGTCTTGATTATTTTTTTAGTAGTTTTATTTCATATTTAAATATTTAAATAAAAATAAATAAATAAATTTCAATATCTAACGATCTCGTAAAGCTAAGAAAACAATATGAATATTAATCTATGATCCTCGTAACTATAGTTACTTTGTTCCTATTATGCTTTGTGTATGAATTGCTAAGTATGGTTGTTAACTATAGGTAACCAGTTTAGTTATGAGTGTGGTCTGTGACTTTGCATGTTTTTTCTAAGGAGAATGGTAAAAGTTTGAGTCATCTAACTTCTGAAGCATGATATAGCATATATTAATAAGTCTGCCATACATGATGAAATAGTAACAGTTATCCAGCAAATATATTATTATAAATGAGCATGATAATGCAAAAAGGAGATTTATTAAGTTAAAATTTTTATTTTATTCGTTGAAAGCTTTATTTGATAATGGATAAGGAAAAATTCTTCCAGTTACTCGATGATACGGCAATTTGAATAAAGTCATTAACATATTTTCTTTTTTTGACTCATCATGGAAATGTGGGTTTCAGAAACAAGTTAACTCAACGGTTTAAAACAGAACGCCATATTTAAGAATGGAGTATATCTTGAACACTTGAATGGTGTTTAAAGATTTATTGTAATCAAACACATAACCCTCCTTTTTTGGCTCCGCAGTCGGATAAAAAGGGATCTGAATATAAATGATATTGCCATTATATTTAAGTACTTACAAATTCGGTTTCTTGCTTCAAGATAAGCCTGATTAATGGCTTCGTATGTGATGCAATTCGTCTGTCCTTCGTATCCGCTGAAACAAACAAAAACTTGTTTAATTATTTCGTCATTATATTTATTACCAAAAGCCCACTCATAAGTTCATATAAATTAATTGCAAAATAAATACCGACGACGTTTATTGACCGGTCCGGTCCACCGGTGTATTTGTTAAACTTTTTGGTAGTTAATGATACAATGTACAATTTACGAACCTACTCTTAAATTAAAAAAAAACAATACAACTTTAAAATTCAAAAAACAATACAGCACATTTTATTACAGTTTCGACATAATTTAAGATTTACGTTTGGTTGGATAATAAACACAACAGATACATTAAAATCATAAAGTATTCTGAATTTCAGTTAACAAACGACCCCAATTAAATTGAAGATGTTTTAATAACTCTTAATATGGTATTCTGTATAATGAAAAGCGGTAATTCACCTGATTTTTTACAAAGAGGTTACATTTAAAATCGTGGCCTACATAGGTTTGTTGTGTTACTTAACGTAGTAATGGCTGTTATACAACAAAAAGAACGTGATTCAATTTGGTAACATCAAGAGATGGCACTGCTGATAGTAAACTTATTACCATTCTTGATACGCGAATGGTAATTACTAGAATGAGAAAGAAATATAATGTAAAGTGACCGTGTCCATGGGAAATAAGATATTGTCTTGGGAATAGTAAAATGGAAATGTAAATGCTCGAATTTTACATAATTTTGTGTTTTTTTTTATTGTGAGTAAAATAAAGAGAAGTTGTATAAAACTCCAGAGAACCTACGAGTAAATCAGAGTAAAAAATCCTAGTAAATAATTTCTTGCATTTAAAGTAGAATGTAGAAGTAAATCGTAAATTATACTTTTATAAAGATTGCTTAATGATTATCTTATTAGCCATTACTTAGATGAAGTAAAAGTAATCCGTCTGCAATATTTATTTTTATTTTTATTTGTTATTTCAATCGGGCACATAGAAAATTAATCCTGTAAAAAAACATCTTGTAAGGCACACTAAAATTGCAGTAAGGTGTAATGATTCAAACACAATGACAAACAGAATGACATTTAACTCTTAAAAAATAATTACCTAGACACACCTTTATAAATGTCCAGTGCATAAAACCGCATGTAAATCAAATGAAATAAAAACTAATTGATTTTCTAATAAAAAATGTCTTGTACAGGAACTTTAGTTTTAACGTTATTTATGTTAATTCTTAATTATTCATATTGCAGCTCCAAACATCAATATTTAAAGTTTGTTCCGGTTTCGAGTCCTATGGCGGAATAGTTTTACATAAATATGCGATATTACCAAAACGGGTAAAATTTACAAATTATTATTGTATTTATTAGAAAATAACTTTCATTGTATTTCTAGACTGACTTTGACTTTAGCAGGACGGTTTCCAGGCATCGGTCATATAATTTTAAGAAATATTTCGTTTATGCTAAGTCATGTTCACATCAAATTTTATAGAGTTTAATAAACCCATTGGATGTGTCATGTAGGTGTGTTCCGATGGAAACTTTATTATATGAAGAAATGCCATGAACATGTAGCTACAGGTTTATTCTGCTTATTCATCGTGAAGGAGGAAAATAGTTACAGATATTTAATGCTATAAATTAAATGTTAACGGTTCAATCAACTATTACCTATTTCTTAATATCAATTAAGTGACTATAATGGGCCGTCGCTCTATGCAAAAAGCTTGTAATCTGTATTCTGGAAGTTACCATCGACCTAGCTTCGTAAAAAATTAGGAGTCAAAGCATGATCTGGCCTGGACTCCATTTTCCGAATGCAAGTACCATAACATACAAAAAAAAAACATATCTAATCAAATTTCAGTATTCGAGCTGGATGACTTCAAAACATTTTTATTTGAATGTTCACTATTTAATACATATTCTACATCTATTTTAGTAATTCTACATAACGTTGCGACAATAGCACGTGAATCAAACGGTTTCCAAATCTTCCGTTCCCACGTAAACAGCGAGACCTCTTCGATTCTCACCAACAGCAACACCTCCAGTTAAGCGTTGCGACAACTACTGTTTCGCAGCGAAAATAAAGATGTTATTCCATGCAAATACCTTGAGAAAACATTCACTCGACTGTTCACTAATAACGAAACACTTCTCGTTCCCCACCTATTCAAATATACTAATAATTTTAAATGTCTCCGCTGACAAAACAAACAAAATTTTGGAGTCAATAACCTTTTGTTCTACTGTTGTTTACCATCTTATGTTAAATAACAAGATAGTTAAAATTATTCTTAAATAGTTACTCGTTATTGTTTTAGGATGTGGAAAAAATACTTCATATATATCTTTCTTCCATTATGTAATAAATAGTAGATAAATATTCGATTAAAATAAGAGTAGAGACATTTGAATTACTTTCAGTAGAGGTTCTAAAATATACATACTTATAGAAGAAGAAGCTATAGCTATAGTTTATATGTTGCCAAAATATATCTATTCGGTAAGTGGTAAATAAATCATTTAAACATCATAAAATCATGGGTATTCCGATAACATGTTTCATGATGACAGTCAAAGAGCTTTTACCGTTTCGCGTTAATATCTAGTAGAAGGAAAGGTGTGTCTAAGTGTCAGACAAACGCAAGAGGGTCGGTGTTCTTTACATGTAAGGAATAGGCCGACCCGTTATCCGGACACAACTGTCTGCCAATGTTTACCCGATGATCGACGCAGCCTAAGTATTTATACAACCGTGTTTCTCCATAGAAATAACATATTTACACATTAAATAGCTTTTATTGTGTTGTTAAATTTAATGTCCATTCTTGGTATTTTAATCGCTTCGTATTCAGAAATTAACTTTAGTTCGTTCGTATTTATGTGCTGCAACCGTGTTTGGAATTTTTAAAATGAAGATACACAAATTGATTCCAATAAATTAGCCTCTTTATTTCAGCACAAAAGCTTTTCAAGGTAAACACAGGGTCGTAGTGGCGTTGTGAGGTTTGTTTGCGCTATTCTTTATTTGTTTGCTTATGTACCATTACTCTAAAGTATCGCATTAGTGAGGTTATAGATCAAGATATGTTGTCGGTTAGAATGTTTTCCGTACTCAAGGTACCTTCGAATTGAGCGAAAGGATTTGAAAGTAAACGCGAGTGATCCGTCAGTTAGCTAATGCTTAGATGAAAGCATTGAGACCTATGTTACGCCACCCGAGAGGTCACTTAGAGAACGGGGAGCATGATACAAGTACGATAACAAAATAAAAGCACTTATATAACAATGATATGTATCCCATCTTTACACTTTCAGAAGCGCGGAGTTGTGTAACTTAGAAAGTTCAATTGTTTAATGATAAATTCACACTGTTTGATTTGCGTGTTCAAATGTAGAGTACCTTCTTTTATTTGACAGGTCATTGACTTGAATATTTTTTAAGTAATGTTTGTGTTGTCACATGGTCGCGGAGAAAGATAAGTGAGTGTGAAGTGTGTCTCGGAAGTATGTCAAGTTTGCGGCGTGGCGGCGGCGCGTGACGTAACGGTGACAGTAAAGATCACTCCCGCGCACTGTGGTGACATTGGCTCCCGATAGGGCTGCCATCGAAAGTGATTTTGAAAAACAAAAGGCAATTTCATAGGGCTGCTAAACATTATTTTAATTTGTACACAAAAAGTAGCGTCTATGATGATCCAAAGTAAAAAGTAAAAAATTGTATTTATAATTTATTACCAACTTTGGATCATGAAATAAATGCTTTTAATCGTTTTGTTCAATGTTAAGGTTGTGTCTTTCTTTTCAGCGTTGACTTTTACAGTAACAACCACTTTCAAAGTCAGTTTAAGAAGGTTCCTAAGCAAACACAAATGGTTTCTATTGTGTATTATATATCGACTAAACAGTGCGAAAGCGTAACAGAGCCACGTTCAATGAGACAAGCGAAAGTAAAACCTATCATTCTGTTAGTTATTTGATATTTTTTGCCGTATGACAAGCAATGGTTGATCGAATTTCTTGTTAGTGATCGACAAAATTAATTTAATTTAACTCTACCACATATTTTATTAGAAGTATTTTTACAATTTTTTTTAACATTATTTTTTCTTGACAGCCCTTTGCAATTACAAAGTGTTGGTAATACCAACGTATGTTTTGTAATACAAATACTAAAAACCAAGTAATTTTTTTACCAAATTAGACAAGAAATAATTCTTCTTTAGGTATACAGTGAGTTTTTATTCCTGCTTATTAGATACATTTAACGCTGCATGAAAAATAGTCAATAAATACAGACGTTTGCATTCAAAATGGTAATTTAAAACCAATTTAATCTGCCTAAGGTCTGCGTGTATACTAAGTGAATTTAAACGTATTACCTCTTACTTAATAAGGCCTAATAGCTATTCAATAAAGCAATTTATCATCGTTAAGTTAATATGGTAGACTGTAATGTATCTTGTATTTACAATACGGAATCTATTTATATTGTCAAATGGATATAGGTTATGGAGTAATTATTGTTGATGAAATACAAATAAACGTGCTTTCACTTAGGGAATAAACGTTTTCCTGCAATCAAATCATTTTTGTGTCTGCTATTGATCATTCCGTAAGTTTCCTATTTGATTTGATCTCGTGATTCAACATAGCCTTTCTTTAATTGTGCTTCCGTGAGAAAGATTTACCAGCGATTTGTGATCAGTTTTCTTTGGTATAATATTCTTGGTTTGTCTAACAATCTACTATGCTGGTTCAGTTAAACTTTAATGCAACTGATGTATATTATGTAGTAATGTTACTGTAACCTGAACAAGAGATTCGTGCTTTCAGTTATTGCAGGTGGTACCTTATAACAACTAGAAAGAGTCCTTCAGACCGAGGACTGCAGGAGCCGCTACGAGTGTGCATAGTGATCCCACGGTTCCGGCAAAGGTTGAGACGGGCCTGTGTGTTTTTTGTCGTTGCAAATTCGATTTATTCCCACATTTCGCCCTCGGTGAGCGGTTAAAAAAAGGTGGTATGTACTCACAAGTTCCCTTTAAGCAGGTTAATACTGTAGTCGTAAGCGGAGGTGCGGCCGGGCCCAGTGAGGTAGAGCGCGCAGTCCCCGCTGTCGCCGACGCCGGTCAGCGGCGCCAGCGGCGACAGCGCTGCAGCGTATGTACAGCATAGCGCTGCTAGGAGCGTCCTGGAAATAAATAGTGTACTGTTAGAAGGTGTAATACAAATGACGAAGGTAACAAGCGATTTCTGAAACGATGATCAACACAGAAATTGTTCTGGCTGGAGGCCTTAAGGCGAGAACACCAAAAGTCCGGTGAAGTAGTCAAGGCCTGCGCTCAAGCTAACTGCAAACATCTCTAGCAGAAGAAAAAGATCAAGACAAAATTTGGAAATCAACGGTCATATCGCATTTTAAGCGGTATTGGTTGTAAGTCTTTTGGTTTACGAATGATAACAGTGATCAGTTATTTGACAACAGATTAAGTTGATCAGCTTTTCATAAACCTGGATAAAGTCGGTTGACACTAAGTTGATTCAAGATGCTAATGTAAGTATAGCCCATCATTGCAAAAGGGTGTGCGTGCTATTGTTTATTTTTCGTCCAAAAATACCTATGTTTCATGCAAAAAAAATGCTAGAAACAACTGGATATCTTTAAGAGATAAATACCTTGACTGTTTGTGTGTTTTCTTTACCTACAAAATTTCTGGTATACATAAGTATCGGTTTTAAGTAGACTCTCTAGAGTTTAGACAGTGTACGTCCTTGTTTCGTATTAGTTACGACACCCAATTACATATTTAATAACTTGTTCAATATTCTTACGAACATTTCCACGACGGTGTTGAAAGATTTTCTTAACAACATTCATATTGGTCAAGTGGTTGTGTATTAGAGAATCATTTTCGTATCATAAATACTTCCTCTACACAATATTACATAGAGAAAACATATAATATAGAAATCAGCGAAGAATAAGTAAAAATAATGAACACCGAGAGGCCCTTTGTTTTGGTAGTAAAAATATTTTGTTGTTAAAACTATTAGTAAGATTCAAGTAGGAAAAATTATACCAGTTTATAATCAACGTAAAATAACGTAATAATTTATAACTAATTACATACAATTTCGTTCAAGTAATTTATTATGATTACAAAATAAATCACGGTTCATGCCAATTAATATTTATTAGGCAGATCTTACGTTGCTTGGCAACTAGTTACAGAGTAATTGCGAGTCGCGCTGGTGAAAGTTTGACTGGTGACGAGTGACCACCCAATCACAAATAAACATAGAGTTTAAAAAAGTTAAAAGTATAGAGGGCGAGCATCGCCAAAAGCCCAATGCGCCGAGCGTAAGCTCATTTTTGGCTGTATGTAAGTTGTACATTCGTTTACTGGTTTAAGTTAAGTTCCGTGCAACGACAGTAATTTATGCGCAAATACCGATGGTCCCAAAATTTTTAGTATAATATTAGGGTTAACATCGTGAGGAAACCTGGATTCCAAAATGGGAACTGAAATCGCCAACCCGTAGAGAGCAAACGTGGTGATCAAGGTTCGTGCCTTCTCTATGTGGGAAGAGGCCTGTGCCCAGCAGTGGGACGTTTTTAGGTTGGATTATTATTATTATTATGATTAGGTTTTAAGACAAATTTATTAAAAGAGCGCCCTCGCTTTTGATACAATTTCTACTAGGAAACTAGTTCACACTAGTGCTTACGGTTCATACTCTGATATGCACACTCTGTAGTTTCGTATCTATCCTGTAAACAAGTTACATTGTATTGACAGCTAATGCCGGTAGTTCGCACTTTGACAAATGGCTCTGTCACACATGCTTACAGACTTAATCATAAATAATGATGTTACAATTTTCTGGTGACGTTTTTGTGTACCTATTATGTCAGTCGACAAAGTTGGATAATAAATTGGTGTTGGTTCCGCATAGTGTTGTTCTGTTTTATCTTTGAGAAAAATAGTTCAAGTTTTATTGTACGAGGTATTGTCAGAATGCGTTTTGCGACGAACTTTATTAACAAATTAGAAAAGCAAACGTTTTTAAACGTGGGTACCCTTACAACATAAGAAATTAGTTTACCTTGGTTGTAAGCTAATCGAATGTGTAATGAATAATTTAAAAGCATTAAAAATACCTAAGGTTTATTTGATTGTAACTTGCAACAAGAACACCTCTGTGTTGGTAAAATTGGGTAGTTAATTTTTGATCTTTAAGCAATAAATACACATTTACCTACCTAATTAGCAAAACATGACTCGTCCGCAAATGCAATATCTTTCAAAACTTTAGTTAGGTATTTATTTAGTAATTTAGCTTAATTAGAGCATCACCTAGATCTCGGCCGATCAAATGTTTCAAAATAAACACATATTCTTATAAGTATATTGCTCCATCATAATTTATAACATTATAATTATCCGGTGGGTTACCAAACTGCCTCGTTGGCCTAGTGGCGCTAAGCGCGACTGCTATGCTAGAGGTCTTGGGTTCGATTCCCAGGTCGACCAGGGTGTTATTGGGTTTTTCTATGAAATTCTCAGTAGCAGGTCGGAGTTTGGATTTGTGCCCGGTTAGTGGCAATAGGCGAACTGTGGGTGTACATTGGTACACCTCTGCCTAACCCTTCGGGGATACAGGCGTGATGATATGTTATGTTATGGGTTACCAAACCTAGTCTATTTTAAAGACACACAATGTTACCAAGACCAAAAAATAGACGAAAATGAATCTATCATTATTTATAATTAGCCATTACTTGTTGATTACGAAGGTATATGGCATTCTTGACACAGATATCAATAAAATGCATTTAGAGTGCGAGTATTTTCATTAATTAAGATTCCGCAGTCGCCTAGTTAGTTGGAAATATTATTGAAGGCATTTCAATGGTTCTAGTTTTATAATTCATTGGAGACAGGTCAACACGAGGCGTGGTTAGCGTAATTTAAAACAGGTCATAAAAAAATCAAGGTACCCAATAGGATCTCCGAACACTTACAGTGAAAGCCCAAAGATGGCAAAATGAAAACAGAAAACTTAATATAAAGTGTAAAAAAAATACCGTTTAATATATTTCTTGTATAATATATAAAAATACCACCACTACGTCTATCTTGCACAGATAGTTCAGTTAGGCCGGTCCAACTTCGACAAAGAGGTCGCCCGAAGAATCCAACTCGGATGGGCAGCGTTCGGGAAACTACGCGACATCTTTTCGTCCAAAATTCCGCAGTGTCTGAAGACGCAGGTCTTTGACCAGTGTGTGTTGCCAGTGACGACATATGGCGCTGAAACGTGGTCGATAACGGTTGGCCTTTTGGAGAAGCTCAGTCAGTCACTCAACGAGCTATGGAGAGAGAGCTATGCTCGGGGTTTCTTTGCGCGACAGGATCCGGAATACGGAAATTCGCCAAAGAACTAAAGTCACCGACATAGCTCGAAGAATATGCAAGTTGAAGTGGCAATGGGCAGGCCATATCGCTCGAAGAACCGATAACCGTTGGGGAAGAAAGATTCTCGAGTGGCGACCACGAACCGGAAGACGCAGCGTTGGCAGGCCTCCCACCAGGTGGACTGACGATATCATCAAAGTGGCGGGCACCCGGTGGATGCAATTGGCGAGTTGTCGTTCATTGTGGCGTTCTAGGGGGGAGGCCTTTGTTCAGCAGTGGACGTCTTCTGGCTGATGATGATGATGATGATATAAAAATAATAATCCAGCCTATAAACGTCCCACTGCTGGGCACAGGCCTCTTCTCATATAGAGAAGGCATGAATGATTCTTACAATTTTTTTTTGTAAAGTTTTTTTTGTTTGGATCCGCGCTGCCTATATTTTTTCAGTGTGATTTACAAGAATTCTGGTTATGAACATGAAATACCATTACCATATACCATTTCATACTTATTCTATTATTACATATTTGGACTTGTGAACAGTACTACACTCATATTTCGACATTCATTCTGTGGGTGTATACTGGTCCTTTCGAATTCGTCTAAATCGAGCCTTGTAATATGTGTATCATAAATATTTATGCACCACTACATATACAAGCACTATGCACTATACTTGGAACAGGTGCATAACTTTGTCGAAACTAATGTTGCTGGCCAGACATTCTTTTGGTGACTGACGTTATAATTTAAGAACGAATACCAACTTGATAGATTAATGTTTATATTTTGCAGATTAAATCGTATCTCTTTTTATAAAGATTTTCGATAAAGAGCGAAATTGTGTCAGTCTTGAGTCTTATTAAAAGTTTATTTAAAATATGCATACCACTTACAGATAAGTTATATGTAACTTGCAATTAAGCATTTTCCTCAATTAAATAGTGATGTTTTTAATTGTTATTACTAAGTATAGTCGCTAATATTGTGGGAGAGCTTGTCACGATTTTGTTATTGATAGAAAATAAATATTGTATATACATAAATTATAAGATTAGGTAATTGTACGAAACACTTGCAGATGATAACTTTCCATTACTCAAGTTACACAACTCGAATACTATCGTCACCCTACTTTTAGTGAAAAAATTTAATAAATACATAGAAACTATTAATTTAAATACACGTATTTCTACCAAACATGTTCAATTATATGAAGATACATATTTTAAGTGATCTGTAACTTTCTAAGAACTTTCTGCCTCGAGGCAATACTATCGATGTTTACGATTATTTTTATCTTAATGTTTGTTAATTGATCTATCACGGTATTCGTAAACATTATCATTATGTAAATCAATTTTTGGTTGTTTTTATGATGTGGTTCGATTATGTTCATAATCAAGTTAGCCTGTCATTCAAATCAATCAAACTAACACAATAACTGATCTATAAATATTGAATATTCGTATTTATATGAAGAAAATAAAGTTAAATTATGTAGAACGAATATTGATTAAGAAAATATGCGCACTGTACATGAAATAGCTAATGAAATTGAAATACAAAATTACGTCAATTAATTCAGTACCTTAATTAATCCGTAACTTTACGGTCTAATTAAAACTAAGACTAGACTCTGAACTAATAAAACCGCGAGATAAATATGCTATTTAATACAGGACATATTTAATGCGATCTCATTTGTGAAAACTGACGGTTCCCGTTTGTCATGACTCGACGGCCTTGCATCATCTCCTCTCACTCACAACATTGCTAATATTTATCTATAATTGCTCTATTTTACATAAATAATTGACCGATCTGTTTACTTGTAAACCGGTACGTGACTAACTAATCTTTGTATGTGAAATTTGATTTATAATATAATTAATATTGCATTCGAGCGTTTTCAAACTATCCGACATGATATCGGTAACGACACCAATACGATACCGCGCAAAATAAAAATATATTGTGGAATATATCGGATAATGTGAAAGACTGGATCATTATCCATCTATTTTCCTTGCTCCGATATCGTATCGGATGATGTAAAAACGCTCTATAATGATTGATTATATATTCTAGGTTCACTTAGTTCTGTTTTAAATTACTACACCTTGTTATAAAATCGTTGGACTAAATAAAATAAGTAGCGGAACGTTGGCTTTTTGTCAGTGACGCAACATGCCCCAGTGACCGACGATCGGCGCAGCGCATCTTGCATGACGGACATGACGAGCGAATTATAAGCAAATATAGAAAACAAACAATTTGTGATGTCGTGTAGGCTTTGCACTGCTTGCAATTACGGTTATGTAAACTTTAGAAGCTTTTACATAGCTCTTAGTTTTAATATCTTATTTACGTGGGAAGCAGATGTTGAATCTTCGTGTTGAAATGAATAGTAGTAGTTTTTCGTGAATTGTCATACCACCTTAATTTGGCAAAAAACAATACCAAACATTTTTGTCTACTCAAAGCTTTGTTAAAATTGTTATATAATGTTGTAAATGTTGAAATTTCGTTTCATTGTTACACACGATAAATTAATTGATACATTGAAGTTTAAGTTTTATACAAAAACAATAGTATCCCTCTAATATCTGTCAAAAATCTAACTCTATCAGCTTTGAAATGAAATTGACCTTAAAAAAATGGGCCACTCAAAAAGAAAATTACATTTCCCGACTTACATCACATAACATTTATCTTTATGTTTCAAGCTATGGAAGTAAAGGCTGTATATTCTTACGTCACATCATCACATGTCATGTATGTGAAAAAAGTCGAATATAAATCGCGCACTTTTCTCCGTCACATCGTCACGTCAACGGGTCGTCGTCGCCGCGTCGTTACGGTTCCTGAGTTGCGCAAGCGGTCAAGATGCGCGGCTTACGTCACAGACCCCTCGCCCTTAATTGGGCATTCACATATTTGAAAGTAAGCTGTTATGTCCAATTTATAAACAATTTTATAACTATTACCTTCATGTTGTTGGACATCTATAGGAAGGTGAAAAGTTGGGTAGGCTAGTCGGACGTTTCCAGCAAAATAATTGTGACGAATTAAATATTTTTTTTAAATAAGACCGGTTTTAATCTTTATAATGATTTTGATACGTATATGTGTTGAATTTTATATGCAAAATCTTTTAAGATTAAAAATCAAATAGATTGATTTATCTTACAATTAATAGAAATCTAAACCAGCAGACACAATAGAAAATCGTCAGTTTTGTTTTCTATGCTTATGTATTCAGTTTTAAATAGTTAGACAGTCAAGTCGTAAAAGCTTGTTCGTCTGAATTCATAAAATTAAAAAAGCAATAAATATAAGATTTGAAATTAAAATTTATATTTTACGAGCGATTACAGAAGATTTCGCTGACTTATCTAGAAAGTATTGAATTCGCGAAACCTGTTATATTTTTGATCATCCAATTTTATTTATATTGCTTCTATAAAATAACTCTTTCTATAAACGAAAGTGTACTTTCATTGCTCTTCTCAGGAATAGACGGTCAAAAAATATAAAAAATGGCTAGTATCTCTCGTTATAAAAAATAATAAAATGAAACGTCTTTGAAATACATTTTACACCTTAAATAATTTAAAGCGAAATTAAATATTTCCTCAATTACATAGTTAAACTTAAAAATAACCTACTAAACGGCCTTCAAAAACCATTATTTAAATATTCGACATAATTTCAAAATGTATGTTACATAGTAGGCATATAAAAATGTATGTTATGCATTTTTTTTCATAATTACTTAACCTTGGATTCGGTAACAACTAGGTAATATAAAAATGTATAAGTATGCAAAAAAATCACGCAATTAATGAATGAATTATGCATTTTATGTACATTTTTTAGGCTTTTTAAAAATATGCTCAAAAGAGAATATTTCTCATCACTACAAACATTTTACACGAACTTTTTTTACTTTTATTTGGCACATTGTTTACTCTGAATAACGTGGGAAAAGCAGACGTTTCCGTAAACACAATGCTTTTGTTCACTTGCTTTTGTATGCTTGTAATGATTTTACTAAGATAATAAAAAGTAAATCATGAATTCATCCCTATTTTCCTTATCAAAATTCATCACATATTACCTTCTGTATCATTTGAATAACTCCTTGTAAAGAAGCTTTCAAGCCAATTTTAGTCTGACATCCTTTCTCTAGATAAGTGAAGAGTTCATTCAATTAACGTCAAGTTAAACCATTATATCATACAACCTACATGGTAAGATAAATGTAGTACATGACATCCGACCATCACTATTACAGTAAACCACACAGCAACACAGCCATTGAAAATGTGACCCTTATAACCAAGCATTAAGGTCGTTTTTCTATCGACGTTGTATTAACCTGTGTGGCGAACCGTACTAACAGCATTGAACGTAACAAGTATATAATGTAATCTATCAAATCTTTGAGCTTTCGCTTTTAACTGAGAGCGCATCGCTGTTGACGTCACGCTACTAAATATGGCAATCATTCAGTTCACTTAATGGTGAGATTTGACGTTTGCATACCATCCATTGCGTACTCGAGAGTTATAAAGTGATCTACAAAGAGTTTAAAGCCAGCAATGATCATTAAACAAATGGAAAACATGACAGCAAGCTTACTTTTTGTAAGATGATTGTTGCCTTGGTATTAATTATTCGCACTGTCAAGTAGGTACATTGTTTTGTTATTAATGTCTACGATAAGTAACTTTTGTTTATTTGACACTCACTGTTATTCATAGATGTTAACAAGATGATTATCGTTTTCACTTTCTAGGAAGTTCAGAGTGTTTTTAGAGATTATTGTTATCCAGTTAAAAAAAATGATGTATATAAGCTATCTATTTCTTTTTAGTTATATTCACGAACTTTACATAAAAAGTCCAGCATCGGACCAGCTATATGGCATCATAATTTTGCCTTATTTAAACAAAAAGGTGTAATTGCTTCTACGAGTATATCTAGCAGAACTAGTCTAAAATTCACTGCAAGATTTCACCAAACACTAAAATAAATGAAATAGCACTGACAGACGACACGAAAAGTGACTCTCCACGGGATTCAATATATTTCCCGTGATGTGGTATCACTCGAGAAACTAAGGTAATTAGTATTCAAAACTCATTAATAAGGTTCAAAATAGCTTGATCAGAAACAAAGTTCTTCACCATCCGGTGCAGTGACATGCAGTTACTGCCAGCCCTAAAAGCGTGTAATACATCATTGAATAGAAGCCAGTTCCTTTGAAAGTACTGCAGTACTTCTACCCATCCTTTTAAGTGTTAAACCACTTTCCATTTCTCATAGTCAAAGAACGGTTAAGGCAAACAGTTGACGGCTAGCGGTACCAGTTAATCTTATTATTGATGCGACTAGTTCACGTTTCTGACCACACTTCCACACCTACGTATTTTATAATATATTACGGGACTTTTAACTTAAGGTATTTTTTTATCAGAACTGGATTTTTGTAAGTTTTGATAGTAGGAGAAGTTGGGAGTGTTAATATTGTTTTAAGCCTTATAGTTATTTAGACCAGTGAGAAGGCGTGATTCAATGCTTATGTCTTCTGCATATTGCGTACTGCAAAGGTCTTTGCAGTACTAGCATTTAATATTAATATACAGTTTGCTTGTATTACCATAATTTTTAGTAAATTAATTAATACGTTTTTTCGACTAGGAATTAGAATTCATCTATACAGATCTTTCGTGGAAAGTCAGCTTAGGGGTATTATAGACTTCAACAAAATGTTTTGTAATATCTGCTAATAACAAGTCATTTTACTGTCAATTTGGAAAGACCAATATCTATATTTTTTCATGCTCAGAATGAAGTTTAAATATTTTTGAAATCCGATTAATTTATTAAAACGTTTTCCCTCCTTACGTCATTGGCAAAAACACAAATCAAACCGAGTAACACAACGATACAGATTATCACAGGCCATCTTGCACTTTGATGTTACATGAGGCAAACGTTACGTCATAGGAATTAAGGCAACCCGTACTGAATTAAGTGACAGCCTTAATGAAATACAGCCTTACAATCTGGATTTTACCTGCCAGTAATAATGACCTAAAGCGGTAAAAATAGTTAACCTCGCTGCAATTGACAGGCGATTTAATGATGAAATATTACTTAATATAATAACTGATGCAATTTAGTGTTGTATTGGTTTTGTGTTTTGATGCTAGTTATTAAAAGATTTTTTTTTTGTATTTTTAAATGTCTGTGGTTTAGTACCTGGAGATTTAATTACTTAGTTTGTGGATCAACTTATTTAGTTCTTTTTATGATGTAATTATTATTTGTGAAATGCCTATTTATGAAATAAATACATGAAAAATACTGAATTAAAATATTTCAATAGTTATTTAGTTTAATTCACGTGATCTAAATGTAGGATATATTCATGTTATTTATGATTATGTAAATTTAAATTTATTGGAAAATTACTGTTACTTTCTTTTTGATAAAACCAACAAAATATTTGCTAATATTGTGTTAAAAATAAAATATTACATTGTAGTTAACAAATTAGGATGATTTATGATAATTTATTCGAAATCTTCAGTGATTTATGCATTCCTATGTAGATATATGCGTGCATAATCGTGAAGAATAGAATGCAGATAATTAATTAACAGTTCTATTGGACTATTAAAATTAACTGCCATATAATTTTGAAAGCAAATATTTTTAAGTATTGGCTAATGTTGGGTTCATATTTTTTTTTGCATTATTGAATTGATAGGAATCTAAGGGACATTAAATTTATACAGAATAAAAGCAACTAACTACGTAAATGTGAATTCACATTTGTAGTTATATTTCATTAATTTTCAAATAAATATTTAAAAAGTTCGAGATAATCCTTGACTTTTAATATTAACAAATGTATTTTTAGAACATTTTATTAATATTTTAATGCAATGCGATTTTACATGTAATTCATAAATAATGTCAATGTTGCCTTCAAATAAACTTGTAAATAAATGTCCAGTAAACAAAACATTTTATTTAATTTTACAATTAATATTATAAATAAACATATTGGAGTAAATGTATTAATGCATTGGTCAGCAGAAACGATACATTATAAGATATTTTGGAATTACTTCATGTTGCGTCAGTTAGAAAATAACTAGCTAAGTAAGTAAATAAATAGAACAATAAGTAAATAGCTAATACTTAGCCCCATATCACGTTACCATTTATATTTATTTAAGAACTTATGTGATTTTTCATCATCATCATTTATATTACTACTTTTGTAGAATTACATCCGTGATATAATTAAATCGTGTAAAAATCTAGCTTAACAATGCAACAACACTATGCAAATTATGATATTATGCAAATTTATCGTGAACTGAAAAGCTAGTAACGCGCTACGGTAATGAACGTAGCGCACTAATCCGTAGCCGCTACGATACACTTCCATACAAAAGACATCAACGACAATGCACTGAAGTTTTTTTACATAATTATTAATAAGTAGTATATTTTTTTAATTTTAATACAAATAAATAGGTATCCTTAGTAAATTTATTGATTATTTATCCAGATTGATAATTGTCTTTGTAATTTTCTACATAGAGATATATAAAAACCATTTTTTTTCTGTCAAATAAATATGCTGACATTTCCCGTAAAAATAATTTCAGTTTAATAAAATAAATAAAATCTTACCTTGTTATCATCATCGTTCTAACACTGTCCAAATATAGTCCGAACACTGAACACTTATACCATTAGGCACAAAGACGAGCACTAAGTCCAGTTTAAGTTATAGTCATAACTTTAAGTTAAAGTTAAGTTGGTTCGCGTGCTTACGTCGGTGCGGTTAGGTCGGCACTGGTGCAGTGCGCATGCGCCGGCGCGTCGAAGCCTGCGCGATGAAAGTCGCTCGGAGCAGAAGGACGACAATACGGCGGCTGTAAGGCTCTATGCTAGATATAAGCTGTAGGCTGTCACGGTAAATCGGGGCTAGAACTAAACTAACTAGGTGGATTGCAAACTGTCAATTTACGGTTTTTAATTTGACTGTTTGCAGCGGAGTTATTAAATTATTATAATTTCCTCCCTGATTACATTTAATAATGAATTAAATAAAGTTAATTAGGCCACATAAACAGCGCTTATAATAATTATTTTTTATACAGAGAAAAACCTTGTTGTATTGCTATTTTATTTTGTATGCTATTTTGTAACCCTTCAAACAAAAGCCAGTTTGTAAACCAATTTTGTAATAATAATAATAATTATTATTTTTAAACCTTGCAAACATTGCTGCTACTTCATAAATACGTATAATGTAATTGATATATGATTAAAAACCTACTTGTTTTTTCAACTTCAATAAATTGTATGCTGTGACTTTTGTTATCTGTAGTGCTATTCTGTAACATTATTTTCGTATCTCGACAGCGGAATCCGCGGTGAGATGTCAAAAACGTATTCTCAAATTTGAATTCTAAATAAAGGCCAATTGGGTTCACTTTTGAAATGAGCTTAATTATCACTCAGGTGAAGTTCGATATCGAAATTATTTACAGAATAGACATACTGTTTACAATAAATATTTGCCTAAAAGACGGTATTATCGAATACCGTTTCGAGCTAAAACTGTGTTTGTTATCTTTTTAGTATCAATTAACATTATAGTGTGGTCCCGCTATTTAAATATGTGCTAACTGTGATACGAGTTTAGGATCATAATTGAAATTGATTATCATACCAACCGACCAATATCTCCCCGTTATTAGAAGAATGAATACTATGTAAAAAGATGTATTCTTAATAATTTTTGATTCGCACAAAATCTGATGTAAATATCTTCCTACCTGTGTCAAAATTAATTTGTTCTCTTGTCGCTGTTAAACAAGATCAATCAAACAATCATCATCCACAGCCCTTTTCCTCCCACTGCTTGGCATAGGCCTCCCCTTTTTTGTACGATATTATACGGTCCTGTACCAGCCTCATCCGGGCTCGACCCGGGCTTTAATAATGTCGTGGATCTCGTGGACCCATCAAGCTCCACGCAATACATAAAAAACAATACGCCCTCTAAATTTCAATAAAAATATTACATAAACATTTTTCCATTGTCGTACATCTTTAATTTTGCCTGGCAAGAACAAGACGGGCTCAATAGATAAATAGCTAAATACTAGCCACCACTAAAAAGAAAAAATAACAGTATGCAGCAACATATAAACAGTCTATGCAATACACGTTACACGTCTAGACATACGAACAATACATAAAAGAAAAACAAAGTCTTTTTCAATTTCAAATAGTATTAACTTTCTCTTTGACGTTGTTAAAAATGAATTTCAAAAATCTTTTAAAACTAAAACCCTTAATGTTCAGAATACGATAGCTCCATTTAATCAATGGGCCACAGCTGGGATATATAAAAGTAGAGCGAGACTATATGAGTTATATGGAATGAAAAAATATAAATTTGATGAGCCATTTTTGAATTATGTTAGACTTTACTCTAAAACTTTTAAAAGAGTTTGTAACATGGCCAAGGCTAAATTCATTAGTGATAAAATAAAGCTATCGAAAAACAAAATTAAAACGACCTGGTCAATTATTAATAACGAAACGGGTAAATGTACCAAACGCGATAATCAATTAGAGATAGTTGATAACAACAAATTAATTAGCGAAGCAGTAGACGTAGCTCAGACTTTTAATGACTTTTTTGCTAACATTCCGATAGCTACAACTTGCTCCTTACACTCATCCACGGTTGCTGCGGAAAACCTAATGCTAACTTGCGCCCCAAAATGTCACTCAATTTTTACCTTTCAACATGTGACCTCACGGGATATTATTACTACATTCAAATCTCTCAATTTAAAAAATACTGGCGATTTTTGGGGTATTTCTGTAAAGTTATTAAATATTATTATAGATGATGTTGCTCCTTATCTTGTTGTTACTTTTAACAAGTGTGTCGATTTAGGAGTATTCCCAGACCTGATGAAGTACAGTAAAGTTATACCATTATTTAAATCCGGTATTAAAAGTGAAGTGAGTAATTTTAGACCCATTTCAATATTACCCGCGTTTAGTAAAATCTTTGAAAAGTTAATACTACAGCAATTACTAGGTTTTTTTAATGTTAATAAGCTGCTCCACAGTGAGCAGTATGGTTTTACAAAGGGTCGCTCAACAACTGATGCCGGTGTAGCGTTACTAAAACAAGTCTATAGCGCCTGGGAAAATTCACAAAATGCCATAGGAGTTTTTTGTGACCTTTCTAAGGCATTTGATTGCGTTCATCACGACACACTACTCGCCAAACTTAAATATTATGGTATACAGGATATAGCCCTTAACTTAATGGAGTCTTATTTAAAGCAGCGCCTTCAATGTGTAGATGTAAATGGCGTAAAATCTAGGCCACTTGCGGTTAAATTGGGTGTGCCCCAGGGTTCTATACTGGGTCCTTTCTTGTTCCTGGTATATATAAATGACTTGCCGTTTTATTTAGAAGGTATCTGTAATACTGTACTTTTTGCTGACGATACGTCACTCATATTTAAAGTGAATAGAAATAGTGATAGTTTTGATCACATTAACAGTGCACTTTTACAAGTAACAAATTGGTTTACTGTTAATAACTTAGTATTGAATGCAAAGAAAACGAAGTGCATTAAATTTGCAATGCCAAACGTTAAAAATCTAGGTCCAAATATAATTGTTAATAATGAAGTGCTGGAGACTGTAGAATCAACCGTCTTTTTAGGTATTACAATAGATGCTAAACTTAAATGGGCAGCCCATATTTCATACCTCGCAAGCAAACTGAGTTCAGCAGCATATGCAGTTAGGAAAGTTAGGCAGCTAACGGACGTGGATACAGCTCGATTAGTATACTTTAGTTACTTTCACAGCGTTATGTCCTATGGCATTCTGTTGTGGGGTAAGGCTGCAGACATTGAAACTATATTTATTCTGCAAAAACGAGCTGTTAGGTCAATTTACCAGCTAGGCGCTAAGGTCTCACTTAGGGAGCGTTTTAAAGAAATTGAGATTCTAACTGTTGCCTCACAATTTATTCTAGCCAATATATTATACATTAGACAAAACATTCACCTATACACTAAAAACAGTGACATACACAACATTAATACTAGAAATAAGCATAAGTTATGCACTACATCCCACCGGCTGCACAAGGTGCATAACTCATTTATAGGACTTAGCATTCGTATCTACAATAAACTGCCTCCTAGTATGTTAGAATTACCATTAAATTCATTTAAATCAGTAGTTAAAACGAGGCTCTGTAAGAAAGCCTACTACACATTAAATGACTATTTCAATGATAAAAACTGTTGGTCGCCTTGATTGACACAAGACGGTTCTGAATTGAATTACCGGGATATACCTTTTCCATTTTTTATATTTCTTTTTCTTTATTTTTGACTGCCATACAAATAGTATGTTACTATACCCTGACACAATTATACTATTGTATAATTATTTTTTTTATTATTATTATATCTTTGGTAACTTGACATGTAAGTTTACCGAATCTTATTATTGTTCGAAATTGATTGGCATACACTCTGTATGCAACATTATATTGTTTAATTTGTTTTATTATTAATGCAGTTATATGCATGTACATTGGTGTACTATTTTAATGCCGCTTTGATAAGGGACTGTGCAGTGAATCAGTGCTTGGGGTTTTGTTTTTTTTTTTTTTTTTCTAATTTGTAAATGTAATTATTTCTTTTTATTTTTTTTTAAACCGGCAGCAGTTTCGTCATGCTCCCTTAGTTGTCATTGCCTGCGGTGGCGTCTTGGGTCGGGTCTCCTCCTTCCCTCTAATATGGCGAGGGAGGGGATGGCTGATCCTTGCGTCATACTCGTGAACGGGTGCCGCTTGCGGTGACTGGTCGTTCTGCTGACCTTGGTCACCACGTAGATTATAATAATTTTTTTTTTACTCTTTAATCGTATGATACCCATCTACCTTAACTACTTGTTCACTTTGCGCGGTTCCTTATTTTTTTTTTTTTATTATTTGATATTATTTTATCGTAATGACAGCGTGCTACTGGGGAGTTTGTTGCGCCGTTTCTTCTCCCCGGCCAGAGCACTTAGGAAGCGGTGAAGGGTGGGCGTTTTGGGGTCGGTTCATATCTGGCGGTGGTGGCGTGTTGTCGGTCGCGTGGCGCTGGGGCGGGCGGGCGCATGGCGGAGCATTCGGCCTTTCACACGGACCTGACGACGCTTTGGTGCGTCAGGTGTGAGAGGTTGGATGTTTGGGCTACCTAATATATAGGTAAAACTAAAAGTCCTATAGAATAAATCACGCAGCCGATATAAAACCCGACAACCAACTGACGTGTTATTTTTACGTCACCATGACAATCAGTGAAAAGTAAATGTTTTAAGACTTTGTTTGTGCCGGACTGAGCTTCCGAGAGAAGAAAGCTAGCGGCTGCCAGCCATCATCGCTAAGCTGCTGTAACACCGCACCAATTGCAGCATCTGAGGCATCCGTAAGTAACGCGAGCTTGGCATTGCAATCAGGGTGAGCTAAAAGAGCCGCATCAGCTAGACTTGCCTTGCAGTCTTCAAATGCTTGCAAAGCACTCTCTGCAAGACATATAGGATGTGAGCCCTTTGCATTACCAAGCAAAAGGTTGTGAAGCGGCGCCTGAATCTGAGCTGCATGTGGAATAAAACGCCTGTAAAAATTGATCATGCCCAGAAATCGGCGCAACTGACGAATATCTTTGGGCGGCGGGAAGTTTTTAATGGCCTCGATCTTGGCGTCAAGCGGCTTGGCGCCCTTCTCGGTGATGTGATAACCTAGGAAGGTAACCTCCTGCACACCAAACACGCACTTTGACGTGTTGACTAGCATTCCGAAGTCCTTCAACCTACCGAAGATAATGCGCAGGTGCTGCTCGTGCTCAGCCTGTGTCCTAGAGAATATTAAAAAGTCATCCAAGTAACAGTAGCAAAAGTCTAAACCTCGGGTCAACTCGTCCACGAAACGCTGAAAAGTTTGGGCTGCGTTGCGCAGACCAAACGTCATGTATGGAAACTCATACAGGCCGAATGGTGTGGTTATTGCCGTCTTCGGAATATCGTCTGAACTGACAGGTATCTGATTATAGGCCTTCACTAGGTCTATAGTGCTGAAAACTTTACAACCAGAGATGCTGTGCGAGAAATCATGTATATGCCTAATTGGGTACCTGTCAGGGACGGTCCGAGCGTTGAGCATCCGGTAATCGCCACAAGGTCGCCAACCATTATCCTTCTTGGGGACGAGATGTAGCGGTGATGCCCATGAACTCTCCGATGGTCTGGCAGTTCCGTTGGCCATCATCAGCTGAAACTCCTGTTGAGCAATTTTTAATTTGTCTGGCGCTAGTCGCCGAAATGGTAATGAGACTGGAGGGCCTGGGGTAGTACGGATGTGGTGTACCGTGTTGTGTGGTGTAGTGCGTGGTAAACCAGCTGGTCGGGTAATGTCAGGAAACTCGGCCAAAATTTTGTGGTACCCCGAATCACCAGAAGAAATTTTAACAGAAAACAAAGACAAATCTGAGTGATTCGAAGCTACCGAGAAAATATTTGTTAGACTATCCCACAGTCGTTGGTTGCGACAGTCAACTACAAGTGAGTAATAACTTAAAAAATCTACACCGATAATCGGCTTTGTCACGTCCGCCACGACAAAACGCCACTTAAAGTCTCTACGTAGTCCTAAATCTAAATTTAAATCCAAGAAACCAAATGTCTTTATAGGCGTCCCATTCGCGGCCACAAGTTCATAGTTCGTACACACACGGTTACTTAGTAGACGACGCGGGTAGACGCAGAGGTCGCTGCCAGTGTCGACCAGAAACTGCGTCTTGGTGGTCCGGTCCGTGACGAAAAGGCGACCAGTCGAGCGAGGGCAATCGTCTGCCGCCATTACCGACTGCCCGCGGCGTTTCCCTGCCGGTAGTCGCAGGGCTTGACGCAGCGCCTCGCCTTCTCCCCGTGCGTCGCGTGGTACCAGCACACTGGATACTGCTGGTAGCTGGAGTCCGAACGGGTCGACGAGCGACTGCGTGAGTGTCGTCGCACATCCCGTCCACGGCTGTGGGAGCGGTTTGGCAAACGGCCGTCACGCAACTGCAGTGTGAGGTCCTTCAAGGCGCGCCTCAGCTCGCTGACCTCAGCAGCCAACTCATTGATTGAGGGTCCTGCTGCCGAAGTTGCTGCGACGTGGTTCGCCGGCGCAACGATGTCCTGGACGCGATCCGCTAACTCAGCAAGTGCCTCCAGGGTGCTGTGAGGCTGCGATGCCAGGAGGGGCTGGATGCTGGTGGGGAGACGACTGCACCAAATGGTGCGAACGAAGTCCTCGGGCAAGGTTGGTCCTGCCAAACCCTGCAGGTGACGAAGAAACTGTGACGGCTTCCGGTCTCCCAGCTCTTCATGCATCAGCAGCTGCTTCACCTTCCGCTCCTGAGAGGCAGAAAGTCTCCGCACCAGTTCTGCCTTCAGTTTCTCATACCTGTTGGACGCGGGGGGAACATGATGACATCCTTCACCTCTTTGGAGTACTGAGGCTCGAGGTGTCCTACAACATAATTATATTTGGTGACGTCATTCGTCACCCCGGCGTTCTCGAACTGCGCTTCTATTTGCGCAAACCAAATTTCGGGTTCCTCAGGCCAAAACGGTGGCAAGCGCATGGCCACGCGGTACACCTCGGCTGGCTCGACCTTTGAACAAGTCAGGCGCTTAATCTTACGCGCACGGTGTGAAACTTGGTCGGCAGGCTGCGACGACGCGGTGTGCTCTGACTCACTGCCACTCATTTCCAAATTTGCGTTCTTTTCGGGGTCACCAGTTTGGGCTACCTAATATATAGGTAAAACTAAAAGTCCTATAGAATAAATCACGCAGCCGATATAAAACCCGACAACCAACTGACGTGTTATTTTTACGTCACCATGACAATCAGTGAAAAGTAAATGTTTTAAGAAAAAGGTTTGTGAAAGGAGTACGCCACAGATGTTTTGTTGTGTGCTTGCTCGTTCTGGCGTTGCGCGGCCGATGTTGCGCGCTACCTTTTCCGCCGGATATGAACCGACCCCTAGGGTGCTGTCTTTTGTAAAAAAAAAATGACGTTTAATAAGTGCTACTTTGTAGCCTAATTTAAATAAAAGATTTTTGATTTTGATTTTGATTTTTTAACGAAATAGCAGACGAACATTACAAATGCACAAAAATGCATCTCGAAATAATTGTCGGCACTGGAATATGTGTCTTAATTGTATTACATAAGGTTACTTTTTAAGTGTACACAATGATTGGTTAGTTTAGAGGGTGTGGTTGTGAAGTAAGACTCAAATGTGAGCAAATGAAAGCTGTATAACTTAAACTCATATTATATACATAACATAATTGCCAATAACATTAGCTCATCAATCACGAAGTCTTTTCGAATTACGAAACCATACGTTGTTGAAAAATATACTTTAATCGTATATATTTTTAAGAGTAGAATTGGAAGACAAAGATTGTGAGTAAAAAATATTGGAACATCAAAATAACCAGGAAAATAATGTAGCTCTCTTTATAATTCCAGCCTATAAATGTCCCACTGCTGGGCACAGGCCTCTTCCCTTATAAAGGAGGCACGAGCATTGATCAACACGCTTGCTCAAATGCGGATTGGCGATTTCAGATCCCAATTTTAGAATCCAGGTTTCCTCACAATGTTTTCCTTCACAACGGTGAAAGAAACAGTTCTGACTAACGAGTCAGAACTGACTTAGAATAATTAAGAAAGTACATAATATAACTTTGAAAAGTTACATTGGTACTCTCCCGGGTTCGAACCTGCGAGCTCGTGCAAACAAATCCGTTCATTGAACCACTAGGCCACCTCGACTGTTTTCCTCTGGTCTGTTTAATAGCTAGAAAAAGCTAACTTTTATCTCTTATAAGAGACCATATATCAAATCTTTTTACTGCAGTTATGTCGCCATCACTTAGCTCAAACGTTTGGATAACTATTGCAATCCTAAATTAAAACCTGTCCAAATAAAGAAATGCCATATCAATTAATGTTACAAAAAAAAACCTTTAATATTTGAGATTCGAAATAACATAAAACCTGTTTTGTTCATTGAGTAATTTACTTGTATTTGATGTTAAGTGAGGCTGTATCGAGCGGTCGCTAAGTAAATGTTTACGAGATTCAATGACATAGTTATCGTAATAACATAGCAACGTGGGCATCAATGTTTCAATGAATTTCAATTGCTTCTTATAATAATGTACTGCAATATTAAGCAATAAAATAATTTATGTGTGAAACAGAAACATGAAAATTGACAACTTGCTAATTAACTATCCAGTAGTTAATACTATATGTAAGTAAGACAGAACAAGATTATTTTTAAAGTGTAATTTGAAAGTATATACTTAAACACTTTAACGTATCATTCATATATCCAACCATAAAAAAAAATCACCATACGTTCATACAACAAAAATTGCAAACAATCCTGAACAATGTATACCAGATTTAATGAATTCCCAAAACTTCTTGCATTCAATACAAACATAAAAAGAAGCCGCCGGCATTTTTTTACTATAACTGAGAAAATATTAAGCATAAAAACAAGTGGGTATAGGGTCACGGTCTTAAGTCCAGTTCACAAATATTATGTGATTATAATGTAGGGCACCTGAACTGACCTTTAAAGGGAAATACCAAATCTGTATCTGAAGGTAAGCAAAATACTTTAAGACCTGTATTGGAATGGCGAAGTATGACAATAATCATAATTAAGAGATATCAATCAATTCAACCTATAGCAGTCCTTTACCACAAAGGTCCCTTCGAAAAAAACAAAATAATTGTAAAGCCAGATCATTATATTGAACTGAATGTCAACGCCCATTGTATAAAAAGCAAGTAACGAGTAGGTGAATAAAAAAAAACCGATGAATACATTCTATAAGACACAGGTAAATTGTTCTAGACCTATGCAAAGGAAAAGGAAGGACAAGTTATCTGGAGTAAGAAGTATTTGTTAAACGATCTATAGCTTAATGGTCTAGTGGTTGATGTCCTGACTGCTAAACTGGAGTAGAGGTTTGATTCCCAGCCGAGAAAATGTTTTTAGTAGCTTTCGCTTAGTTTAAAATTCGATAACCGTGTGTAAGTGGTCGCAAGATAGAGATAGACACTGTAATTTCTATGTACCATTATAAAACTGAGATATATACTTAGTAACGGTTAAAAAAGTAATGGGTCCAAAGTACGGATATCCAACTAATTCCAATATTAAGTGCGAATGACCGCAAGAGTCAAAGTCCCATCTCCACAACTAAACCAAACTCGTCTCACTTTCAACTTCTGCGCACATCACAAAGAAACTACAACATAAATAATATCCGTTTACATCGGCTTAATTACTCGGATTCAATCTGCGTAAGTATCTTACCAAATTACAAACGTTTCACATACCGACGTGTATTACGAAATCGCAGTAAATATCGCAATCTTTACGAGCATCTGCTCAAGGGATTAATGGGCATGATACGCATATAAATATACTATCTTTACAGTTCGTGGTTCTTTTTGTACCAATGGACAACTGATGGGCTGAATTTATGTAGGTACATACTAATAAGACAAAAAAATATTTTTAAGGAGGTCTATATCGACTAGAAAACTTTTTCTACACCTTTTGTGTAAAACAATATATAGTAAATAAGAGTGATTGTGTAAACTCAAGTTTAAAAGATTGCTGTTGAAAAAGGCGCATTCTTAGAAAAATATATAGACCATAGATTAATAATAGTCGTGACTCTGCATAACCATTTTATGTCACATACGTAATGTTATGTATGAGTTTTGACTGATGCGATCAGAATATACTTTGACGCAAAGACACAGACGATGGATTACTAAATGTGTTATTATGACTGACTTTTATGTCTGTAAACTTAGAAATAGTTTTAAAATCGATACATATCATCACGCCTGTATCCCCGAAGGGTTAGGCAGAGGTGTACCAATGTACACCCACAGTTCGCCGATAGGTTTAGGTCCCATGTAATAGGGGGCGAGCCTATTGCCACTAACCGGGCACAAATCCAATCTCCGACCTGCTACTGAGATTTTTCATAGAAAAACCCAATAACACTTTGGTCGACTTGGGAATCGAACCCAAGACCTCTAGCGTAGCAGTCGCGCTTTGCACCACTAGGCCAACGAGGCAGTCTTTAAAATCTATGTCCTATTTAAATTAATTTCATGTAATTTTAGGAATTTGAAATACAAGAATTGTTATCACGTTCACAGCACGGATGAACGAACACAGTTTCCCAACACATCCATAATCTCATTACAGATAACAATAAACCAATAGTTATGTGACCGGATCGAATAATTTGTCGCTCGCCATAAAATCGATTACGCCACCGATGATCAGTGACTCGATTTATTTATACAAGAAACTAGCATGCAACGCCCAATATTTTCGTAACCGCAGATGCAACTGAACAGTTTTTTATTCAACCCAAGTCCTTAGCATTGCGGCAAATAATCTGTAATCTGTGTCAATTACGAAATGAATAAAGTAGATTATTTTACTCATCTTTCCTTGTAATATCGATCAGTTACTTTTTACTGACAAATATAAAGGTTATTCAAGGTAAAATTCTTCGCTTAATCACGTGCATCAAAGATTTCTCTGTTATGTGTGCAAATTTGTGACTTTCACAAGATCACGTGCTTTACAACGCCCTCTCTAATCATACATAATGTTTGAAGATTATTTGCGACCGTATATGGATATTTAATATTATGTTACAATAAATATTTGATATTATAAGTTGGATGGTAGAAAGCGAAAATGTCGGGCGTGCTCCGGTCAACTGACGTCGGAACGGACGAGTTAGCGGGTAACTATCCGATCATTTATTTGCGAAGAACCGACGCAAACTTGTTTTACGTGAATGGGAAAAGGAAATTTCTCCTTTAAGGTGCTTTATCGCTTATATTGTATGCTTTTCTGACCGAGTTAGTGACTATAGCTGACTTAGTTTGTTGTGTACAGTAAGTACTCTTTGTTATGAGGTGACGACTTGATTTACACTCAGTTGTAAAGAGCAACTATAATAATATGTAGTATATGTTTATCTCCACTGAGATATTGTCCTGTTGCCTATATCCGTCCTACACAAAGGTTTGCGTATGTCAGTTGTATCCGTGACCTGCGCAATATACGTCATCTGTAGGCTTTCCGCAAAAGGCTTTAACATTAACATAATATATATAACATTCATCTTTAGTGCGTCGATGCAAAATGATTGACACATTAAAGCTTTAATTAAGCAGGAAAATCTACTCACTTTAAAAAGTGTGATGTAAGAGAAACATTATTTTCATAAACATTACATAAGGAATTAAATATATTTATTGCGAGAAAGTTATATTGGTTAGTTAGTTTAATTAATAAAACAAGAATATAAATCAAGTAGACTAATTAAAGTTTTTACGTCTATTAAATTATCGAGACGTTTTAAAGTTTCTCTTACTGATGAATTCGGCATCTCCTTCCTTAGACAAAAGGTCTGCCATTGAGAGCCAAAGGCTAAAAATTATCCTCTCTTATTCTAAAAACAATTACAATCAACAAATAAATAAAAAATAAAATATGTTGGGTTTTAAATTTCCTCCAAAATTGTTGAAGAAAAAAATCCTAATCTCTTCGACAACGTTCTTTTCTATGCTCATTAACATATTACATTGCCCAATACAATAATGTAACTAATCTAAGCATTCATCAATCTAGCCAATTAGGTCGTCTACATCAAACAATACTATCCGCTGTAAACAGATCTTGACAGGTCTGCTCGTATTACTCAGAACACCTAGCTCTGACCTGACGCATGTGTTGCGGTCTTCGACCCTACCATTGTGGTTTTACCTGACAATACTAACGCATACTTTGATTTGATTATGAAAGTAAGATCTTGAAATAGATAATTATATTATGCACCTATATATATAATAAGGTATGTGTATATGAAACCTTTTTACCTGGTTATGCAACAGTATATACCTACTGGATACATAAAAAAAATATTATTCAAGATCACGTTTTTTCTGTCTTTTGCTGAGTGAAAGGCTAGAGATATAATAATATAGTTCTGATCCCTACTAAGTTAGACATCCCAAATTAAGTTCGCATTGTTTAGTAGTACGTACTATGCGATTAAGTTTGATCCGACTTCAAAAAGTGAACGCAATGATGATTTCAAACCAAATCAATTAATAATGAGTGCAGTATATTAGATAAGCTATCATATAATTAAGTTAAAGAACAGCTGATAATATACATGTTATATTGACCTTTCGATATAGTACCGTCGAGAAGCTGAAGCTAACCGATCATTATTTGCAATGTATTGCAGTGTTACGCATATTTCATACTCATTATGTACCACATAATATTGTGTGGCGAAATGTAGGCGTGGTCGGCATAACTCTGTATAGTTTGGAATAGAAGTGTTAAAATAACAAATATATAATTTACAAGTTTGTTTTGAGATGTAAGTTCTGTTCCTGTACCGTGAACTGTAATGTAATAAAAGGCTGTTGTACAACCGAATGTGGGTTTCAAGAGAGACAAGAACTCACTATAATGTTAACTCCGTTATCTGATTACATCTTCGAGCAACCAACGATTACATAGTCATATTCTAATTAAGCTAGCATCGGAACATATAAAAAATATTTCAAACAATGGCAACCGTTGTACAAACCAAAAAGAATTCTTATGTCAACATAAAATTTAGGAATTTTCTGTTATATTATACAATTCGTATAATTTTGTTTACAATTATAATCGCTCAGTTTTCGAAATATACATATTTTATAGCGATTGTGTTCGAGTTTTCTGTATATAATGAATTTGTCTGCATAATGAAGTTACGTTCTCTCGTCATGTGATCGTGGGGAGGTCGGCCATTGTGAGAATGTTCACGACACATCCGCTCATCATACGTGTAACATACACACATACAAAAAGCTGTGTTCTTCCCAAATCAATTGTAAGATTGTACAGACAACTGCACAGGTTTGCTACTAGAACTCTCAAATATCGACCTTATGACTTTGAAATTAAGGTGGTATCAATATTATACTGGTTCTATCGTTGTGTGGTAGTCTGTATCTATTGTTACAAGATCGCAGAATTTTCTATAGTGGTTAATTGGTTTAGTGAACTCGTAAGTTCACTTTTTAAAGTGTTACGTAAAGTGATATTTTGATTTATCGGCACTTAAAGCACGACTGTATCATCAAAACATTTCTAAACCGAAATAATTGAGATTTATGGCTAAATCGTCTCGCAATACAGATGGGAAAATAACAATTAAAATAAGGTTTGTAATATTTGCGCCATTTTCTATTAAAAATTGCGTATTTAGTATAGATAACTTTTTAATAAGTTGGAGTAATTTTAGTTAAATCTAGCGTTAACTTGAATTAGATTCGTAATTAAGTTTCAAATGGCAATGGTGGTTTGCAAATAGAAATAAAATTAACATTTAACATGCAATAAATAACCTAGAGAAACATAAACGATTTAATACAATACATTCCTTACTTTACTTTCGGTTGTTATTACTTTGACATATGACAACTAAACTCGGAATTTAGTCAGTCATGTATGTTAGATACTGATAAAATCGGTTGCAATTGTAACTAGGTATGCTTAATAATTATATAGATACCTAAGTACAGTAAACCCAAAGACGCTAGAAACTTAGATTTTTAATTATGAACCTTACTGCGATGTATTAAAGACCATATCGATATAAAAGTGTATGACTATAATTACAGCACTGTGTGGTGGGTTGTACAGGTGCAGCGCACGTGCTTGCATGCATATGTTAAAGGTATTGTCTCATTTATTAGCCCTTTCAAATCTAGGACAATTACTGTGTTCTATGCTTAAGATAAATAATGACAGATTGCTATAATAAATGTTCATTATGTGTGTATGTATAGGATATTACCTTATCGGGGATACAAGTACAATAATTTGACGACCTCCGTGGTCGAGTGGCGTACGCACCGGTTTTCAAGGTGCCGCTAGCTCTGAGGTCCCGGGTTCGATCCCCGGACGGGTCTATGTGGAAAAACACTTCTACATTGTCTCGCGTCTGGGTGTTGAATGGTACCTTCGTTGTTTCTGAATTCCATAACAGAAGTGCTTTACAGGTACTTACTTTGGGTTCAGAGCAATGTATGTGATGTTGTCCGCATTATTTTTTATTATTTAAATGTTGAGAAAAAAATGTATTTGATATGTGTAAATATCTTTAAGATTACCGTGGCTTAAGCGATCTTAACTGTGAAGTTAATAAATTGTATCCAATAAGGTTTAGAGACAGCCGTAAAAAGCAAAATCTCTAATAATCGAGATCGTTTAAAAGGAACATATTAAAAACATTTTATTAACACAATTTTTATTGTTTAGTTCATAATAAAATGCTCTAAGGCATAACTTACCTTGAGCGATTGTTTTACAGTTTTATAATTTTATTAAGACTAATTTAAATTGGCTTAGCTTGCAAAACAAGGAGGTTGTCTCCGTGGTCTATGCAAACCCACATTGGGTTGTACAACAGCCTTTTATGACAGCAATATTTAGCAAACCATATGTAACAATGAGTATAATTAAATGAGTGGGCTGCATTAAACGTCAGGTGACTTGGAGAATGTTAACCTGGTTTTTTAATTGAGGAAGAGCTTTATGTAATTTTTACTGTACTGAAGACATAAAATTTAAGAACCATGACTGTTACAGTAACTGAAAGGTATTGAGCTATACATACTTTTTATTATAATACACAACCATCTGCTTTCCTCAACGAAATACGCGCGCCTTTTACACCACATAGTACTAAAACTGATGAAGAACAATTTTGTGCAAAACATGAGCAACAAAGAGAGAGAGTCTTCTGTTTTTACTTTTTATTAAAGTTATGATACTATTGTTATTAAAGCGGTACTGGCCACTAACAACTCTTTTTTTCTGCTTGATGACAGAATGCCAAATAAAAACTTTTCTAACAAAAACTGTGACGTTTGTCTGAGTCGGAAACTCGGAACAGACATTTAAAAATCGAAATAGTAGGTGTCATCTTGGGTCAATGCACTTTGAGAGATATTTATTTATATAGTCTTGTAATTTGATTGACGACATCATTTGCTCTCGAGCAATCACAGAAGATGGACGTTTTTCAGTCATATTTCTCAGTTCTTAGGTGGCCAGAATTGTTTTCAAACATACAGTTTATGATTTAGAATTTAAAGCTTGTTAGGCAGTATATTGAGTAACTGTTAATAGTTTATTGTTAGCTATCCTTGATCATTTGAAAGTAAATGCATTAGAAGTCGTAAAATTCTGTGTAGGATATTATTTTCATAATTTTATGTACTTACGTGAGGCTGGCGGACATAAAGCAGCCTTTATAGGTCATTGTTCCACTCTAAAATAGGAACTACGGTATTTCTAATAAGGTACTTTGCAAAAGACATTCTAGTTTAAATCTGTATATAAAATAACTTTTGAAATACATAATTTGGGTACATTTGCATGCTAATTAATTGTTATATTTTAGCGTGGATTATAATTATGCAAATGATTACGTGTGTAATATGCTTGTCGAATATACGACTTTTGCTTTTGTTTACGATCTAAACATGAGGTAAAATATTTAATTTAAATGTTTGTTATAGAAATAAAACGACGGATTAAATAATTGCATAACAAAAGTATTCAAATCTTTGCCGAAATCTAAATTCTTACCCGTTTCTATCCTAAATTATTTATAGGTATACTAGCTTTGGCCCTGTCGCCAAATTCAGCTGAACAGCAGTAAAATTAATTTCCGCAGCTTCTTATATGGGCTGTATGCCTCTATCATGAACTACATACAGCAAATTGAAGTTAATTTGGTCGGACTGTGTGTAGGTATCTAAATATAACCTAAAACCAACCTTTACATCATCACATCTTAAGAATCTCCTTTCTTTTAGGTACCATGGGCGTGTCTGTTATATCATGATTACAAACGGTAATAACTTACTTGTACAGTACGGTGCAAACTTAATGGCGGCTCTGAACACGAGGCGAGTCGCTGCGCAGTAACAAACTTATGCAGTCGAGGTCCGAACCAAGCAGGTGGTGCCCTTAGTAGACGTTGCTAACGTAGTTAGTTTTTCCTATTGCTCTGGCTGGAGGCCTTAAGGTTGTCGCCAAAAGTCCGGTGAAGCAATCAAAGCCTGCGCTCAGGCTATCGGCAAAGATATCTATAAAAAAAAGAAAACAAACTTATGCGCCAGCGGGGGTGCGGGGCGAGGTACTGCGTAGCGTTTAGCTAACTTCAGAGCCGCCATTAAGTTTGAATCCAACTGTACCATTTGGACTGAGCGAAAGGCGCATCCATTCACTAAGGAAAGGCCTTGTTGTAATGTATGTTGCAGCTCATCATGTGACTAGTACTACGTCAGTGCGACTGTGACGTCACTCTGTTTCACGCAATGTAAAGTATTCGTTGAGGCGTACTTAATGTTTTGATGAAACTTAACACATTTGTTTTAATTAAGATGCGGTCGGATTAGGTTGTGGTTGATTGATGCTTAATTTTCAGTTAACTGGTAAATAATTTTGGGTTTTACTCAAACTAAATTAAGACCTATTTTTGTTAATTAATTTGTCTTCGTAAATGCAATGTAAGCGAAATAGAACGCAATACGTTGAACACGATTTAAAGTTATAACTTATGAACAATGTTATTCTCAATAGTTGTTCAAATAGAAGATTCTTTAGCAAACAAAATGCATTGTTGCGTAAAACAGAAGTCAAATTGTGTTTGACAAAGCAAGTCATTATCGTTCATCAATCATTTCATTCAAATCCGTTTTAACGCAAATGTGAGCGTAAAGTGTTAAGAATAAATCCGTATTTGTTCATACTTACGTTTGTATATTGCACCTAATCAGAGTTTTGTAAAAAAAACAACCTTCTAGTGCCATAAAAAATAAAATATTTATTTCGTGGTAAAATATAATTTTAATGATAGATAATAAACAGTCATAGTTAGTCTTCATATTTCTTTACAAACACAGAAGTCAACCATTCCAATAATTGAATCATCACAGTCAATTGTTTCAATAAGTGAGCAAAGAGTTTCACGGCAAATAGGCCGCATTACACGCTTAATCTAAACCAATATCAGTTTCTTATTGACGCAATATTGTATGACAGTTTGTCAATTTAATATTGACGGTACGCAACTCTCGATCAATTCGTCTAAATCAACGGATTAGACCGCTGTCATTGAAACTGTCATGCATTACATAAGACGACCTTCAGAACTCAGAACTAGTATTTTGATAATGGAATTGTAACAAAGATATATAACTGGGTGGCCAAAATTGGAATCACATTTGCGAAATCTCGAATCTAGTAGAATCTGCTTAAATATATCACATTTTCTTTATACAGAAAATACATATATTTGAACAGGTGAAAGTGACAATAGCGTTTTATTAATACTCAATTATTCTACCAAACGATTCCACCCGTTTCAGCTACTCAACTGTCTTCCTCACTACTACTAACCATTGTTATCCAATATCGCTCGAATTACGACACATCGATTTACTATCAGGTGCTGTAACAGCAAATCAACGTAATAAACTGTTGATGTTAGCCGCACCCGATCACGAGCACTCTACACCCGCCCCACATCTTCACAGCCTTCATCGAAAGCATGTGTAATTCAAATAGCTCAAACACGACTAAAACGAAGTAGTTCGAGGTCGGGGAGTTATTAGAGTGTTGAGTAGTATGTCTATTCTGTAAATAAATTCGGTATCGAGCTTCCCTTAGTGACAATAAAGCTCATTTCAAAAGTGAACCCAATTGGCCTTGATTTAGAATTCAAATTCGAGAATACGTATTTAACATCTCAGCGCGGATTCCGCTGTTGAGCTATGATAATAATGTTACAGAATAGCACTACTGATCTGTGATATCGATGTCGCAAACCCGCCCCGGGACAGCCAAGACCCCTGCTATCATAAATCAGTCGTCAATCGGACCGCTAATGTTCATTAATAGGTAATGTTTCATGTTGAGTGTAAAGGAAATATTTATTGATTTGTGTCTAATATACATATGATATATTATCACGTAGTCCTTAAATGTCTGTTAATAAACATCCTGTTTTTGAAGTAATTAAACATTAGGTTCATTTAATATACATTGGTTTATACTGTTAACTAGCTATCAAGATAAAATACAAATAATATAATCTATAACAAGAGGGGTAGCTTCCACTCGCAAATACAAGAATCTTAAAGAATATAACAAAACAATTAAACCTCTGATTTCGAATCAGATACAATTTTCTGTGACTGCTAAAACAGGCACAAAATAAGTCACGTTTTCAAACAATATTTAACTCATAAGATATCACAAGGCTGCCGTCTGCTTTTGTTACTTTTACAACTTGAGTGGAATGTTAATCAGCTGTCATCATATAACTTTCATTGGCTCTCTAAGACTTCCAAGAAAATGTTCTTAAATCCATTCGATTTTGGAAGATAATGATCCGGCTCATAAGGCATGGTAATTATTATTTAGTTACGGTCTTGTGCAAGTGATTTTGAATATCCGGTGGAGTGGATTTCTGCGAAAATATTAATTCTTAGAGAAAGAATATTTATATAACTGACTCAGCTGTTCTGAGCTTTGGTCTCATCAAACTTTTATGATGAGTAAATGCTTCCTACTAAATAACATCCTATTCTGACGCTCTCCTATTATAGCTACCTTCTAAGCGATTTTAATTTCGTGCAGAACTCTTTTTCCTTTTACAAACGTTTAAAAACGTATCACGTTTTATAGCATTGCTTGATTGCAAAAGGAAATAAGATGTTACTTGAAATAGGCAGGGAAAGTTTGAAGTGGACTAAGAAGTTACGAAGACAAATAAAAAAAACGAGTAAAGACTATGTGAAAGGTCGAAAGACTCAGATAATCAGAGCAATTTTTATACCATGACCTAAAAAGTTAAATCAGTAAATATTTTAAATTGCATAGTGATAAGCGTAACCCAAAACAAGTATAATCCAATCAATATCGATAACTACATGCTTAACGTTGCTCGCATCCTGCTTCACAACACATCCTGTCGTTTACACGGTACATTGATTACATTGGTGATATGGGCGCGCTCGTGGTAATGGGCGCGGCTGATTTAGCCGCAAGTGTACAGGGTGTTAAGAAAACCCTATCGTATCCGTTAAGGTGTTGCTAGGTATCGATTTCAAATTATAAAAAGGTAATAAAAAAATCTTTAAAAGACGTGAGTGAGAGTCGGCGTCGTCACAGATTGCCAAATGATCCAACAAAAGGCGTCCAAAAATATTGACGAAAATAGTGCTGTAATATTTGATTTAATCTCAAATTTGTGGAAAAAATGGCTATTTCAAAATTCATTAATATTGTTACTATCACGAAAATTCCAAATTTAATATTTTATTGAAGCCTTTATCACCCTTTCGGGTCGTACAGGGTTTTCTTAACACCCTGTACAATATCACGCTACATATAATATTTATCACACCTGTCGTTGACATTGGCCTTCTTCCACAATTTCAAGCCAATTAGCGCTCTATTACAATATCTCCGCATGTCCTAACTTGACAAAATTTTATGGCTTATTAGGTGTCATAGCTAGCTCGTTGTAAATTCATGTGGCCTGAATATCAAGTACGAAATAAAGCTAAATAAGGCGCTGAATAGACTTGAAGTAGTAAGAGCATATTTGTTGTTTATTACATAATTAAAGACTGTCTTGCATCAGTTTTTTTTCTTAAAAGCAATTATAGTTCTGATATTATTTCTTAAAAGTAAAAAAATAATAATGTGTCCTAAAAGTAAGTAAACAAAAATAAAATATTAAATTTTTGGTCGACTTGCTGAAAGAATTTAAAGTTAAAATTAAATATTTGATACGTTTTATGTTGCGCTCAATTGTTTACACTCCCCTTTATTGTTTCGTTTGTATTTCTGTTACATGATCATTTTAATTTATTTCTGTTTTATGCAATTAGATATGTATATGGATATATTTCCTTCAACATATTGCTAATTAAAATTGATAGTCCGTCTGTCAGTTTCGACCTCAAACTGTTTAAATTATAGATATTAGTATGAAAGACATGTACAAAATCGAATCCCGTATAAGGTATTCTAGCTAATTTACTAATAGGTACCATGTATGTCAATTTGTATACTTGCTCGGTTGGTTATTTACTTCAACTCTAGGACAAATCAATTTAAAAATATTAACCCGTCAAAATATATGATAAACGAACAGCTTATGTTATTATGATTACAGTAAGTGTTAATATAACTAATTGCAGAAGTACCGTGACGGTCTTTTAAGCATGAACAATTAAAATACAATTAGTAGACACCATGTTTAGAGGCACTCCATACAAATATGTTCAACAGAATGTTGTTAATGAGGATAGAGATCAAACTGATGATTAAACCTCCTTACAAGTTAATCTCATTTATTATGTATAAACAAGGGATACAAGTAACATAATTTATTTGTGAAACGTAAAAAAGCCTAAGGAAAAACTGCAAGTCCCAGATGTAAGTACCTACTTTATTTATTTGAAAACAGAACTTTGTGGATATAACATTAATACTTATTCATCGATACAAAACCTATTTACCTTTTTATCATCACTTCCATTACGAGGCATTCGGTGATTTGTCGGCACTTCATTTGAATGCGATCTAAAAAATATAAATTCTAATTAACGCATAAACAAAATCAAATCAATGAATACAAAATAAAACAATAAATTATTCTGTCTGTCCAAGTCATAAAAAGAAGGTTGCATAATTTCGTCAATACCGCTCATAATAAGTTTAATTACATTTATCTGTAAACCAATTAAACCTGTCGTATGTATGTCATGTTGTTTGAGATGTGGTGTCAAGTGCGAATGCGAATCGTATTGGCAAGATTATAGAATGTATTGTGATTGATTTGCATTGATAGGAATAACTAGCTTCTGAATTAGAGCAGTCAGATTATAAGTTGCAAATACGTAAGTAGGACAGATAGGCCATAAAGAATGTTAAAGCTAATTAGAAACTAAAAACAAATGGTAAAAATGTGCAAGATGTTTTAAACCGTAACATTACAAAGAAGAATATAATTTATGTGTCTTTTTTTGTAGATCATAATGTATTACTGTAATGCTGCTTGACTTTATTTGTGTATGCTTAATTTGTTTTGTGTGTGTGTTTTCTTATGTACTTAGTTATTTTTTTTTACGTGAAATATGTATTGAGTTCGAAAATGCATATCAAAACGGAACGTACGTCATAAATATCAATATTTATATTTCCTCCATTTCAATACGACAATATTTGACCGGATGTGTGCATGCACCCACGACTTAATGTTGTTATAACGTAACAAACTGCATACTAATGTTAATACTAACATAACAGTAACTAAGCGGAAAAATAGATATCGTTTTTGTAGTTTAAATAAATTGGAAATTATAAAGTGTTACGGATTACCGTCTTTTTCCGGATTGACTCAATTTAGGTTCGTTTTCCAATCAATTTCGGTAAGAGTCTGGTTTTGAAACCGCGAAATGAACAAATACTAAGTCGAGACAGACGGACATTATGCAAGTGAAGTACAGTAAGTAACAAAATTCGATGAAATAAATCAGATTTACAATGACAGAAATGGTCAGTGTCTTTTAGAATATTGATGTTCGGCTAGTTTTCAATAAAGATGTGGTTAATATTTTATTGCTAGCCGAAGATGGCTCAAAGCTCTGCAAAAGCCTACTATTTTTTTACTTCTCTCTCGAGACCTGCGATTACCCAGTTTGATAGCATCGATTCTAGGTCATCCCATCCTCTTCGCCTGAGTCTGCCTCTCTGACGCCTACTATGTGTAGGATAGAGATTTGTTGTTTAGATTATTTTAATTTCTAGTTGCATTGAAAAGATTGTCTGAAATGTTAAGTAACATTCATGTTGGTGTTCAACAAAATTTCCAGTGTTTTGTTCACTAGTCACAAAAACCTCTATATTGCATTTGATCGTGATCTTTTGTTTTTCAACCGACTTCAAAAAATTAGGAGGTCCTCAATTGCGTGATCAAGTGCGTGAACCGATTTTGATAATTCTTTTTTTTTAAGGCTGGTGCTTTCTTTGTGGGCTCAGTGGGATAAATATGAAAACTATTTGGTCAGAATTATTATTTTTTATACTTATTATGTTCCACTTTTGTTGCCGACATTACTATTGCACCGCCACTGTCATCGTCTTGCTACTTAAGTGTTAACATCTTTTGTCTCCATACAGCTTACTTTACACGGATTGAATTGGTCGCCCGTTTTGGCAGTCAATGAGATGTGTGGGGAAATAATGTGCATTATGTGCAACGGTGTGAGGGGTTCTTTAAACCGTGTCGTAAAAGTATATTAAGTAATCTTTTGTCCCACTGAATATAAAAAAATTGTACTTATTTTATTTTTGGAATAAATAATAGCAAATTATGTTAAACCGATTTATTTTTCAATGAGTATTATTTTTAGACATTTTGAATTTTGTGTCGTTTTGTTTTAAAATTCTTTACATTTTTGTCAATGTTTATCATTCGCGTAAAACGTTTGAAATCATTATCGTTAATGAATACATACCATCAGTTTTAGTATGTACCTGCTTACCTGGTAAATAAATAGGGCCTTCACTTAAGTTCAATATTATTAGAGAATATTGCGCAAGCATCCATAAATTCATGTGTGCCCATAATTCATGAATAAGCCTCGTTTACTTCATTATTATTACACAATCATTTTAACGAGATTCTATATAATATAAAACACCTTACCTCGCTCATTACTGTCAAAATTACCTCCGCAGCAAGATAACATGTCTATTAAATATAGTAAGAAAATACTACGTAACACAATGTATAGAAAAAGCTATTAATATCCTACAATATCATCAACTCATCCGTGCTCTGAATAAACTCCATTTCTTGCACGCTGATTGGCTAATTCATTATACACGATATTTCAATCATACTTATCTCATGTTGTAAATATTGCAAATGAGCAATGGATACGAACATTACTTCATACCGTAATTGATTGAAGAAATTAGTTACTCATGCATTTACCTTGACCGTGATAGTACACGATGGTCTGTAATAAAAACATACTAAGACTTATAATAATTATTCGTTGGTGATAGGATCTACATCTGAAACATTTAATAAAACATGTCACAGTTATAAGGTTTTTTTTTAAAGACACTTCTAACTCTAGATGATTTCGCGACAGAAAAAGGTGCAGACACCGACTTGACTCCTACCGAAAAGACCTAGCCCATCCTAGCTAATTACAAAATTTCGTGGAAGAGGAAGAGAGAGCCCTTTGCCCTGTAGTGGGACAATACAAAGTTTACAGATTAATTGAAAGATGTAAAGATAGATAGATAGACAGCTTTTTGTTTTTTGTAAATCATTAAAATATGTAAATTGTCTAATATTGTATATGTCTTAAGTATTTTACCGATGGTGAAATTACGACGACTCTATAGCAGTTACATAGTTTTTTGAAAGTAGTAGCAGCATGTAATCACGTCAAACATAGATAAACGGTCGTGGGAATATATTTTCGGCACTCTCTTCATAAAAGATTTGTGCAATATAGCTACTTAATAAAAATTTGTTACGTGCTTAGAAGTAAATTAATTGACATATTTAACGTCATATTGTTTCCTACGCTGTACGCACAACACGGATATTCTCTTACTACATAATAATATATCCTTGCGTTAAACTTTTGCTACAATTTTGTTGCTGGATCCACTTTAATTCATTTTTCTTTTATAAAAAATATTCTGTCCAAACTGTAGGTATAAAATTAGTATTTGCTGCTAAATAAATCAAGTTTTTAAGTAAAATTCAGGAACAGCTCTTCAAAACCTCAAAAAACATACATACAAAAGTTTCGTAAATTCTGTCCAAAACTGCAAAGCTTTGCTCGTTCATAACCCCTACATATGCTTGATTTGGACACTCACTTACCTACTTATGTGAGTTACAACTAAGGCGTGTCTTAATGGCTGATTCGGTTTAGTTAACATGCTGCACGAAATATATTTATCATGTAGATAAATGGCTCGATAGCTTTTGTTCATATGTGTTGGTCATATGTATTAGATAGGCTTTACCTACCTACAAAGGAATTTTAAATTGTATGCTTTTCGAATCAAATAGAAAAAAATAGAGACTTTAAGGGTGTTTCCCTAAAGGATTAAAAAGTCCTCCTCTAAAGTCATGAAAATTTATTTTAAAAAAATCTATTCAACATCCGGTGAAAGATAAGAAATTACATAAAGAGTAACATTCATTGACTTTTTAAATGAATATCCGATAAAAACCGTAACACAAATATTACAAAACACTTCCTGAACTCTTACTCAAATAAATAAACATCTCGATTAAGTAAAGAAACGAATGCATTGCATAGGTAACAAACTTGTAACAATGGAGTCGGTTACATCAATTTGTCGGGTAATTTCACGAGTGTTAGTGTTATATACAGCTGTTAGTAATGCATTTCGCAGTGTGCCAAAACATCGTCAAGTCACTGTAACATCTGTGACTTCCGTATTGAAAGAACTGTGAAAGAATACCTGTATCTTTATGTAAAAAAATGATAGATAGGTACGCATAACATATAGGTTTATATAAAAAAAGCTATAGACAGTTTCGTATTCACATTCAGTTTCCTTAAAGAAAAATGTATTTTTTATCAGCATATACAATAATGATTCAAATAGATTTGTACACTTATATCAAGGGTCAAGGGTTAAACGAAGATTGAAAACATTTAAAGATAAGGTCCATGTTCATCCCGTCAGACAAAAATTAAGGGTTGAACTTCAACAAGATTAGAAAAGTAGGGGGTTGAGCAGAAGCTAATCGTCATCCTTGTCAATGGCGGGAAACGTGCCCAGAAGGCTGGCAGCATAGCCACGTTGTGTGGCAATACCGATTCTCTATGCAAGGAACAAACCAGCCCTTCTGATCACGAGTAGAGTAGAACAAACGTTTTGAGAGTTCCTGAAAAAGATTTTGTGTACTCGAACCCCATGTCCCGAGCGTTTCAAACGGCTCGAAAATATAATTACCCTATTTTGTTCAATTTATTTATCGTTCATGTTTCCCTTTAGACCAAAGCATCAAGAGAAATGTCTTGTTGTTAAATAGAAATGCTTTACAAGACAGACAGCCGTAACGAATTCCAACAGCCATAACACAAACACGAGAACAATTTTATGTGCAGTTTCAATAAATTTCTTAGCTACCTCATTTGCATCATTTAACTTGTGAAATATAAATTGCGCTCGCATCGTCTGAAAAACCAAGTAAACCGAAGGTATTTATCATAAGTGTTACACACCTCTTTCAACATTTATGCATTAAATACGTAAGAAGCAAAACAATCATCTGTAGGTATAGTGTTTTTTTGACGGAAAATACTCGTCTTTGTCAAAATTAAAACTCTTTTAAGTGACTTCTAACAACTGCTTTAATTTTTTCTCTTCAGCTTATAACTGTAGAGCATTCTTCTTCCTTGTCGGGATCACTCTTGGGAGAGTCGGCGAGGTCATCACTTCGGGCGTTGGTGGCAAGCTTCACAACACGCCACTGTTCTCTGATGGCCGCCTTCCTCGTGCATTCATGTAGTGAAGATGACCCATTTCCTGCCGCTTTTATTTAGTCAGTCCACCCCATAGGCTTCCTCGTAGCCTGGTACCTGGTAGAGGATTGTTGTGGCAGAAAAGAGTAAGTTATTATTCAACTTTAAAGACAGTTTGTATCTTACTTAGCTAGGTGTTGTTACAAAACCTAGACAACAACAAGATGACTGATTCTTAGACTACCAGCAAATTAGGTATTACTTCAAACAATCATACAACCGTGAAATGGAAAGTAAATCATTGTGCAAATCTATTACAGTGATATAATATTTAACACCTCACGAACTGTTGCAAATTGCATCGAATGATTTATTTAAATAAACCAAATTATACAGTTTCCACTAACATAAGACAATTTGTCGGCTACCGGTATGAATTAACTGCCATTTTCATGCCAACTTGTGGATCAACAAAAAACAGAGCGTGTCAGCTAAGGTTTAAAGCAATTTAGAGTAATATATCAAAAGTTTTGACAGTTAATAAAATGAATAATTGTCTCACATGTAACAACTAATAATGTTTCAAATAATAAAGGACATGAATATACATTTCATTTTTATGTATCATTGATGGATTAAGTTTTTGAAGGATCTTTTTGTGATTCACTATTCACAAAAGGTGAATAAAATTGTTGTATTGATTATGAATAAAACTTAAATTGATATTATTACTAGCAACTTATCATAAAATTAACTAAAGAGGTTGTTACGATTATCAGTGAGCAACGATCTCCTGTACAACATGCAACACATTTTTCACACCTACACGGCAGCATGACATTTACACCGGTGTACAAACTTGTTGAACAAATGATCTATACTGAATATCGGTCAAGCAGCCGCCGAAAATAATGACGTCCGTTCCTACCAAAAAAATAAAATGCCCCAATTATTTACTCAGACTGCCCAAGTACACAAGATAATATCTTCACAGATACAAGAGAATAGTTTTAACCAAACGCTCGAATTCGATTGTATCTCGGCTCATTGATATGAAGATAAAAGAAATTAAAAGTATAGTAAAGGTTATTAAATTTTTCAATGTCAGTTTAATAAATGTCAGTAGGAACTTGTCTTGTGAAGTGATTAAAGGTATTTAGCTGGGTTTCACTCATCGAAATGTCAGCGGGGTGACCAACCGCGAAGATGTCCATTTACCTAACCGTCGGACGTTCTATTTCATAACATTACAAAACAACAAGTGCAGTGACTCGTTTACCGTTGACTAAACATTACAGCGATCTTTTTCGTGTAAGGTACATTTTCATCTGGTGGCATGTATGAGGGTGAATTTCCCAAATGCCTTATTTTTTTGTCTTCGTTGAAATAAGTATTTGAAAAAAGAAATATAGTTCTGAATTATTTTTTTTAGTATTCAATAGGTAGTTATTGGGTTGTGGCAAAAATATGATTTGCCTAGGACTATTACAAAGGTATAAATAAAATACATAAACCTCTATTTTTGTGCAAATCGGTGCTGTCCCACTACTTTTTTTGCAAACAAAACAGCTTATACACTAATAAAAATAAATAAATTTGGTATATAACTTATTCTATTTCATAGAATATTAGTTTTCTTATTAATATATAGCATATTTTATTACCTAATTAACGATTATTATTACTGAGAGGCACAAACGTACTTGTCCTGAAAAATACTCTCATATCGCTGGACAAAAGTAATTCAAACATAACTTTACATCGACGAGTCGGACAGCATCCCCACCCTGATTGTATTTCCCTCGTTGGTGTGTGCTAGTGGGCAGTCAGGATAGAAGTGGGTTAAATCGCTGCATATGCCCACCAAAACTGTAAGAACGACATTTCAGTTACTCCCGGACAATAATTTTATATAATCGGTGTTTGCATTTTTCTAGTATAATGAGTAGCTTTTTTATTGTTGTTTGGTTCTAACAGAGGTAGTAAGTGAATTACCTTCATTGTCTGTTATTGAATTTATCCTAGATATTATGCATTTTTTATAATTTTCTAAAAAGTGTGTATTTTCTCATGTCGCTGTTCTCATATCGCTGTAATCGGTGGTCTTTTTTACCACAGATGTGATAATTTACACCGAAATGATAAGAAAAAATCAATCGGTGTCATATATCTAATATCGGTGTTTTGATTCGTGATCAACGCACAGTTTTGTCACATCGGTGGATTGCTTTATCATATCGGTAGATCATTTTATCATCTCGGTGAGTCGTTATATCATATCGGTAAATCCCGTGTCATTTCGTTAAGTATACAAAGAAACAATGGCACATACAAACATACATACAGACACATACATATATACCTACATACAAACATTCGTACATACATACATACAAGGTAAGTTTACCTACATAGACTGCCAAAATCATTACCTCGATACCACTGGGTAGTAGAAGATGTATAAATAAATGTATCATTAAGGGAGGTCGGTATTCGGTAATACGGCCATAGGCTGAGATGATGATGGTGAGGTGGAGCAATTGAACGCATTAAAATTTCTATGGCAAAAAAGTTTTAGTTAAAAAAATAGTAAGTACTTAATAATAAAATAATTAAAAATTAAAAAGAAAACAATAGTAGCTTAATTTTGTTTAAGAATGCCGAGGCCAAAGCTAAAAGATGAGGAGAAAAACAGGTGGAATAGGTTGCTGGAAAGAATAAGCAAAGCTTAAATCAAAAGCGATTCTGTGTTAAGAGAGGAGCATTTAAGAAAACGTTTAGCTAAACTTAGATATGAGATTTTTGTTTTTTTTTTTTTCATATTTCATTTTAATGAAGACAATGATAATAAATATAATCATTATTTTTTTAATTTTAAGTACCTCTAGAAAAAATAAAAAATAGGTACATAATTTCAAAAATACATTTTTATTTTATATCTAAGTACTCAGTTCTCTTTGGATGTGATCTACCCTAAGTTCAGATCTTCATTTCTAAGTCACCTTTAAGTAGCTACTAACTATTTCCTTTTTGATGTTCAAAGGTGAATAGATTATCATATCGCTGGACACGTACATCATTTCGGTGGATACACTTATCATATCGGTGTACAAAAAAAAAAAATCGGTGCCGGTTTTTCACATCGGTGGAAACCAAAATTCAAACTGAATTTTCTCCTTAGTCTCAAATGATACGTTGATGATATTAAATTTGGGGATATTTTGTATCCTAAAGATTACATAAAACCTGAAAAATCTACAAAAAAATAAAAATTGTAAAAGTTCACCGATATGATAAGAAAAATGGCATTTGTCGAAATTCACCCATGAGATTCCTCACGCCGATTAGATCGCTTGTTGAAGGGCACGTAATTGCGTACAGACTGAGTACGTGAAAAGTAGATCAGTGTGAAGCTCCGGCGTCATATGACTGCGAAGGCCGACACTGCAGCGGAGGAAGGGGGGAGAGAGGGATGCCACATGCCTTTCAGTTGCCTTCTAAATAATTGCGAATCGAAAACGTTCATCGATAAAACATAAAATTCGCGACTATTAACAACTCCAGTTATAGTAGTATAGTATGGTTTCGATTTCAATTTCTACAAGTTACAAAATACTTTTAAAGCTCACGATGCCGAATGATTAGAAAATGTAGTTTGACCACGCACTGTTTAAATATTTTGGTATCGCAATAAAGAAGAGGTATTTCGTAAGACGAGACTTATTTATTTGCAATTCGTCAGTTAATTTCGACCTACATTTACGCAACTTAGCAGTCCATCCATCATTGAATGGTACTAAAATAAATGAGTATGAACGAACAAAGATATCATACGCTACCTTGAGTCAAAGCTTTTATTTTCATGCTCGTTCGATCCTTAATGTTCTTATGAGTGTTTTAACAAATTGTTATGTTACGTACGAACTAGGTCAATGTATGTTTCCGCATACCTATCTTAAGTGAGTATTCATTACTCCAAAAAAGGTTTTAGTGACTAGGTGTTATAAATACTTAAATAATCGTTGGTTTTGTGCTTAATGCTTTTGATCTCGCTAGTTATTTATTTATTCTTCTTTCACTGGTATTTTACCATTTGAAGAATGTACTTATAAATACATGACCAGTTTTAAAATAAACTTGCATCTATAAGTCCAAATCAGAAAGTAAGAGTATATCGTTCAAGGACCAAATCTCTTAATATCCGTTTCGTTAAGGCCATTGAGTTATCTTTATTTCTTTTTATAACACCGTCTTTTGAGATTGTTCTTCTGTTTATTTTTTGTGAATGTACATTCAATAAAGGTTCCAACTTCTTCCATTTTAAATAAACAGGGTAATAATTGCTTCTAAAGCTACATAAATCCTCCTTGGAACAGAATAGGTTCTCAACGCCTGAAAATAGTACAGCATTTATTTTTAAGAGTAAGTACCGTGAAAACTAATTTATCAAAGCTCTGAGGTTTAAAGCCAATGAGTTGTCACGAATCATGTGTGCAGCACCAGCCTGAACTAAGCGTGACTGTGTATAGTTGGATTCAAAGTTAATGGCGGCTCTGAAGTTAGCTACACGCTGCGCAGTACCTCGCCCCGCACCCCCGCTGGCGCATAAGTTTGTTACTGCGCAGCGACTCGCCTCGTGTTCAGAGCCGCCATTAAGTTTGCACCGTACTGTACCATTATTTATGTTTTTATATCCACATATAATTAGTTGATATAGATCATTAGCCACGTGCGTTGTCACCAGGCGGCATGTAGGCGGCTAGTTCATTTCGTAAGTGGACAGGTCACGGTACACAGTAGGTGCACCACACAGGCACGCCTTAATATTGACTAATTGTAGTAATTGCCCAATATCATAGAAGTACTTAAGACCAATATAACATGATCCCTCTAAAGCTAAGCTTTTAAACTGTGAGGTAATAAGAAATGGGTATTTACCAAATACTAAATTACAATTTTACTTTAAGACGTTCTTCAGTTATCTCTCTGTCCCTTCTTTACACCTTAAAGTAGACAAGGTCAGCATGAGATTCAAAGTCGGCCTCTTTAGCAGTGCTTGAGTATTCGGTGATTTTGGCACCAGATTTCAGAGGGATCACTTAAATTGGGCGACGTTTATTAATGATCTACTACAAAGGTATGTGCGAGCTATGAGAAATTGTTGTCTGTAACTGATCGTTATATAACTAATGCACTGATTAATTGTTTAGAAGTCATATTTGCTTCGTTGATTATGAATGTGTTCTTTGGTTCTGTTTCTGATGATAAATTGCCGAACTAGTGACCATGATCTTTGACCTTATGAATCAAATATGGTAATTAAATATGGCCACTGTGTGAGTTGAGAACATTAATTCAAGTATTAAGCCTCCCAAAAATAATCATGCAATGTTTTTGATGTGAGTAAATGTTTTAATTTTAGGTTTCAGAACTTAAAGAGATATGATGTTCGATGCCAAATCTCGAATACACATTTTTTTTTTAACAGCAAGTCTATTAGCTAGGAAAGTATCATATAGACTCACATTGACAAGCCTTCCACCATTGTGATTTTACTACAATAAATTAAACATCAATTTAAAATCTATCACAAAAAAAAACATTAATCTAGCTCCTTAGTAATTGTGCAACAAAATAACAGCGTGAAACCGATTCGAATTAACAATGTAATAAATATCTTAGTTTATTACATATAGCCGGGAGACAAATGTAGCTGCCATAATAATTAATACTTTATTGTTATGCTTTAGGGCTTCAACATATATGTAGGTGAAACTATCCCATTCCCTTCGCCTAAGATGATTTTACCTAAGGGCCTTAGGTTGAATCGTCTTGATACGATCGACCCTTGAGTAGTTCATAATAGTACTGTCAAAATTGTGGTGCAACCAGGGTCAAGATATGCGTGTTGATTCGTTCTTTGATAAATTTAACTTTACACAATTGCTTAAGGCATATAATCTTTAGTTAGACACCAAGAAGAAAACCTTGAATAGATATTTGGATTCCTATCATTTTTAAACGTTTGTGTGACTTAAATGTCTTGATTTCAAACAACAATAAACAGTTTGGTGACGATATAAAGTCAAAAGAACGACGATATAAAGTTTAAAATCTACCATTCTTCGACTCAAAAGTTATCCAAAACAATGACCAGTGCCAATCTCTAAATTGTCGAACATTAGTCTTGAAGACTGTTTACGATATTCTTCATAAATCAACGTTTCTTAACAGCGTCTAAGTTACTTTACAATAAGTCACGTTAAGTCCGTAGTCTAGACTTAGGTTTTGCAATTGAAAAGGAACGTCGTAAAACCTAGCGCAAGACTGAAAATGTAAACTGTTTTAATTAGAATTCATATTAGATTATATAGATAGAATATTCTTCATTGTACACCATTAAAATTGCAAAATAATAAAATACATCAACAGTATTTATAGCGATTAATTTATTATTATTAAGAATTTATAGCTACAGTGGAATTTAATTGGAATAATATACAAAACTACGGTCTACGGTCTTAAATGGTCAGGAGGTATATCAGAACAATTTATTTTTAAGGTAATGTAGAAATTGTCGCTTAAATGTAGGCGTATTTAAGGCTAACCGTTTAAGTTTATTTGCTAATATTAATTTACAAACTTGATCCATAAGTCTACCACACATGGAGTGCGAATCATTAATCTTTGACAGTATTAATTTAAAGCGCAATATTATGTTGTATGAGTAGAAATCTTGTTTAAAATGCTAAGCGATTTACGGGTAATATTAAAAACAAAAGACAGGCAGCTTTGGAGGACAGATCAAGAGGCATTTGCCCATCAGTGGGATCTTATGTAGGCTACACAAAATTAAAAAACAAATCCGTAGTAAATTGTCGGCAATATATTAACATGAGCATGAGCAGTGCCACAGTGGACAAATTGTGGCGTTGGTGCCATACAAGTTATGTCAATGATCAATGGTTAACATGTAACCCGTTGTTTACAAAAACCAAATTATTTTAACACTTATTAGGTATTTAGCTTAGTTGCATAACATGAATGAGTTTGATGAAAACAAATATTAAATATACATGGGGTAATCGCATAATCGCTCTCGTTATTTTTCTATGCTTTAGTAAGACAAGGCATTTTAACTTTTTTTATATATATATAGTTCATTATCATAGGGCGTTAGTCTTTCCCAAAAAGGACTAGGCTACTTTTACCAACACACGTCCCGTTAACCTGACCAGTAAAAAGTCCGTATTGTAGAGTTTTTATTAAATGAACCAGTAATCGCTACCGCGTTCATTCCAGTTTATAAAATTGTCCCGACATTGTCTGTACCATTATACCTGGCCCAGAATACATTACACACAATGATTGTTATTTTTGTTATTATATCATGTTGAATGCCTTGAGGATGTGGTGAAATTATTTTCTTTTTATTGTGTTGTATGTTCTTTTGCGGTGTAACCTCAAACGTTTTACAAACACCAGGTTATAAATTTAATCTTAAATATGCATATCCATGTAAAGCAAAATATAAAAATCCATTTATTAATAAGCGACTTTCATCAATACTCTACAATACCAAAAGTTTTAATAGTCCTGCTGAATTTTCTTGATACAAAAATAACTTCATCATTTCAATAGCTCAGCTCTATGTATGTCTACTGGCACAGTAACTATTGATACCTTCGCAAAACTACTTTTTTTATCAATATTTCTATTAAGACAACCTACATCAGTTATATCGTTTCGAAATAGTTAAGTCAGAATTTATAATGCTGTACGGTTACAAAACAATTAGTTTTATAGTTAACTACAACCTAAATTAATTTTACATGAGAGCCGTAGAAGATTTATCTATCCGCTTAAGCTGTATAACAAAATTTATGTGTAAACATTATAATTTATTTGTAACATACGAATATTAAATTACATTTACATATAAAATATGTACGAGAAAACATAATTACGTACGGAAATTGATAGCCAAATAAGTACTAAAAAAGTTATTAAGCTTAATCAAAAGCAAAACACTGTCAAGATTTCTTCTTTGTAGAGAAATTTGTATGAAAAACCAAAGAAAAATTCTCAAACGAAAAAACAAATCGAACATTATGCTATGTATGTCAACCGGGTATTACAATTTGTAACGTTTTGATTTACATATCCATATTGAGCTTACGTTACGTCACTGAACATATATGCCAAGCGTTACATGGTGTCTATAACCGGCCCCCATCAGAATGTCTCTGTCAAGTTTACTGTCTAAGACCTTCTTGGTATAATTAATTGCTCCACATCCTTGAAAGTTAGTGATAATGATAATTATCTTATATTGCCTTGTGTCTGTCACGGCGTCGTGTGGTTACACAATGGGATATTAGATAGGAGGAAGACAGATGTATGATCACAACTACGTCATTAATCATTTATCTATTTACAATTTATGTACACAGCAAGAAAAAACATGATACACGATAAAAATGTACAAAAACACTGCTTATTTCTTAAAGAATCTCTTCCAGCAGACCTGCTACAGGAGAAATACATGGAATTTGTAGACAAGTGTGTAAATTTATGGTTATTTTCCAATAAAATTATTAATTTAAATCACAGATCTAGGTGTACAACACGATTAAAAAAATAAAAATAAAATGAAGGTACTTTGACATTTAACATACAAAGTTACTTATGAAAGATTCTAGTGGAAAAATAGTATTTAATAAATTATCTACACATCACACCAATTATGTACCAATCTGTCAAGTTATGGTTATCCAAACATTAAGAAAACTTTCCACTCGATTCGTTTACAAAACTAGGAAGTTAGTGGCCCTTGAGGTCTACGTTCAATAGGCTTGCAATGCCCTGTGCTTATGCAAAGCGTGAATAGCAATTAATCTCAGGAGAGTACATTACTTACATTCATAAGGTTCACACGAATTTACGCTTCCTACATCCGGCATAGTTTAGTATCCTATTCTAAATATCGGCTGATGTAATTTGTAGAGGCTTTTAAGCCATTCTGGCTGATTAAGTCAAAGGGAAATAAGGTAGGTGCGTTTTTAAGATCGTGAAGAAGTGGAGGTATAAGAAAAGGTAACCCTACAATAATATGGTAATGATGACTCATTAATGAAAAATAAATATAAGTAATGTAATGGCCAATGTCAGCAGCTTAAAATAAATAAATTACATTCCAAAGAATAACAGTATAATTTCATTTCATTTCATTCATTCTACTAAATAAATAAATAAATAAAAGCAGTTGAAAGCTTAGCTTAAGGCTTAAATTCTTGCAAAATCTATCTCAAACAGTTACGCTGATCGATATTGATAAATTAAATTTAAATGAGATTAACCATTACCATATTGTGGTAGGAATATTAGCGTGCAATAATGAGGCGGTCGGATAAGGCTCGCCACATGTGTCGCAAAAGTACCGATCGTAATGAACGATAACAAGAGTCGTGAATTGTATTGCGCAGGCGAGGCTGGACACCATTGATTGATGGACCGCATTCCTTGCAGCGGCACCTTGCTGTAATATTATGGAACTGTTCTAGGAATACTGATATTGGAACAGGATAATTGGATATTTGGACAGTTTGACAGTTAAACAATTTAATTATTTCTAATGTTTGCACTAGATAAAACTGCAGATATACAGAGTGGGACATGAATTTTGAAGTTATTAACTTATTTCCTTGCTTTGAAGTTTATTTTTTGTATATTCTCCAAATGTTTATAAATATTACAAACATTGATTAATTTGCGACCAGATAACCGCTTGTGAGTTGCCCTAAGATTTTAATACTATTAATTTTCATTTCAGTGATGCAGGAAAATGTCAAATCTATGTATATAGGTACTATATACTTTTACTAAATATCCATGCACACATAATAATGTCAAATCAAATTTCACTTCTTTTCATGTAGATGTAAACATGTTCATTAACTGATTGCGATTATCAAAGTTAAAGACATTGATTGCCTGCGGTTTGAAAACACCAGATAGAGATAATGAATTAGATAATTATTCGTACAAGTATTAGTCCATTAAAGCTTACGACATATGAGACAGGTTGGCCGGATGCGAGTTCGGCCACAAAACAGAAAGGGTTAGAAAGCCCAAGTCTCAAGTACAGAAAAAAAAAACAATAGATACATAGCTACTTTTTATTTTAAAATTGGAATGAATTTCTTTTTTTTATTTATGTGCAACAAATTTCTGAAATACTTACATGATATTTTTATTACCACACTAATTTATTATTATTCAAATATGGAACATTGAGCGATAAGTTGTTTTCTTTTATTGACTTTTATGGCATAAGAATGTGTGAGGGGGCGGATTTTATAGGCTCCACCTAATCTATACCTACTGTTATGTGCAGCTGTTATTTTTATTGTGTTTCATAGTTAGCTAATTTTACGTGTTTTCACTTGGCCTGCCTATTTAAGGAAAATGTGTACTGGGTTGATTAATTTATAGACTCTTTATTTTACCCGTGGAAATCCTCATGGACTTCCTCTGCCCTTGGGAAGGCGGAGGGGCATGCCGGACTCTTACCGGCTAAAACCACCGGAGCACTATACCCTTCCCTTATGCTGAAGACCAGACGGGAAAGCAGTGCAAACTACCGCGATATAATTTATAGAGACTAGGCAAACCCTCTTTTTTGATTATGATATCTATGTCCGAGGAAAGCAGCTATTTCCGAGGAGACTTTTGCTGCTTCACGGAATTGCAGCTGAAAGACTAGCCTAACTAGGACTCTAGGACTCTTCAAGTGGAATTTCTGTCTTTTGTGAATACAAAATGTTGACGTATATGCGTCTGGGCAAGTTCGCATATGCCAGCCCTACATAGCCGCATTAATTTAACGTTCTCCTAGATTTGTGTAAACCTACTAAACAATGTTTCTTAACACTGTTCTCTTACCATGTTTGATTTAATTTAATTTCGTAATTGATAAGTGCTTACTACTTTGTACGTTTTAATTGGTTGTATTTTGCTTTATATTTATTGACGTTGAGCAAAAGCAATACTGTGTGTTGGGCAAATACTCGTAGCTGCACCTTACTGCTTGTAAGTAAGAGGAATTCTCGTGTGCGATAAAGTATATTTTCCCTACAGAATACTACAGATTAAGTCACTATAAACCTAGTCTGTCTATCTTACCTCACATTCAGTTCCATCAAAAAACAAACGTTACAACCAATACGCCATTGTCGACACCTATCTCTTAGGTCATAACACTAGTTCGGCCACAACTACATCTAGGGCACCATTCACTATTTCCTCCAAACCTTACATTTACATCAAATAAATCATCTTTCGCAAACAGAGCGAATGAATTTCCCAATCACATCGCAAATTCAATCTAACCCTCGTGAACTACAAACAATGAATAAGTTCAATCAATACAAAGTTGTAACAATGGGCACAATGAGTGAAGCCTAATTTGGATACATGTATAAAAATCTTATCTCAATGGGTGTACAAATAAGTGAATGAGCAATTTTTTATAGGTCATTGCGTTGGTTATTGACTAGACATAACAATAGATATGCGAATAAAACAAACTGCATTGCATTTGTCATTTCGGACTCAATTTAACCATGAATTTAGAGTGTGTTTGTTTTTGTGTCTTTGCTATTACGAAGTGTATTTAAAGTTGAAATTATAAAGTTTAATGAGATTTATGATGACTATTGACGTATATGTACATAAACTACAGTACATTGACAAATATCTATCATAATAAATTATTCTAGTACTTAGCGGGGTCAACTGGATTGGCTTTGATTGTAGGCGCGTTTTGACGCAATGTCAATTAGATTTCATCATCAAACAAGTAAATACGTCATTACTGATTACACATAGGTAAAAGTTGTTGATTGACACGTCATGACATTTATTTCCCTTAATTAACCGCGATCTAAATAGAGGTCCAAGGATTTTTATACATTTATCTCACCATTTAACTACCAAGTTATTTAGTTATATGTATGTTGATTGGGTCGGTAATAAATCATCTAATCGTTTAAAATATCGCTTTAATAAATAAATAATAAATCAATGCGGACAACATCACATACATTGCTCTGAACCCAAAGTAAGTAGCTGTTAAGCACTTGTGTTATGGAATTCAGAAACAACTAACGTACCACAAACACCCAGACCCGAGACAATGTAGAAAACTGACTTTCTACATTGACCCTTCCAGGGATCGAACCCGGGACCTCAAAGCTAGCGACACCTTGAAAACCGGTGCGTACGCCACTCGACTACGGAGGTCGTCAAATACATAGGTACTTATGCCAAATTATTATTTACGTAAATATAGATATCTTTTAAGATTAAACCTCTTTTTTCCTATCGTCCTAATCTCTTCATACCTTTGAATGTTGAAATCGCTCATTATGCATAGATACTCACAATTTACATTCAAACAAAGAGAATGCAAAAATGATAATAAGATCTGTTACAAAGATGTCTTAAACGCAACATTCGTTACGTTAAGTCTTAAACAATCTATGCGAATTAAATTAAGAAAGATCTTATGAAACTGCCCTATTTTTTATGGTGGCTTGGCCTAGTTATTTGTAACTAATGCAATTTTTCCGCAATGATAACTGAATAAGATAACGGTGACCAATGGATTTCCGGATAAGTAGATATCCCAATCTCTCAGTTTTGTATATTTTATGGCGAAAATCAAAAGTAGGTGACTGTCAGTTCAAAAATACAACTACTATTTGTTAAATTGGTTTGTGTTTTATAGATACATATAATAATATGAAGATATCACTAGGGCAATGACTGAGTGAATCCCATGAATGTGTCCCATCAAATGTTCTATATGTTTTTGTCTTCAAGAAAAGCACCAACGACACTAGCACCTATGGTTACCTAAGAAAAAAAACCTGTTTACTTGCTGTAGACATATTTAAGACTCAAAGTAATTTTATAACACTCTTAAATGCATCTAATTGGCAGGTTTACATTTCAGGATTGAACCCGAAACTGCAGCGCTCACTCATCGAGTCGCACTCCATAGCCACTACGAAAATCAGACCTTAATGCAACAAGTAGTTAACTAAATATTTGGTTTGTAAAGATTATGGTAAGCTGTTTACGGTAAGTCGCCGGTCCGTATGAGCAGACATTCCTCTACCGTTTATTTAACGTCAATTCAATGTTAAGTTACGACCAGTTTTGTAACACTCGAGCGTGTATAAATAAGGCGCTTACGTCTTTTATTGGGTTAATACATTTAGGCGCAGGTACCGTCCCGTTTAGGTAATAAGGCATCAACAAGTTCGCTACAAGATATAATGGTGGTCTGCGCTAGTAATGAGGTAATTAGATAAAGGTTTTGCTTAATTTCAACAACACCTACAGGTGTATATTTGAGTGTGGCCTTTAACGCATCTCTCGACATCGCGACGTCATCGCGTACGCACGCGACGAGTGCGACGACCCGCGACGTACCGCGTACGCATCAACGTAATGATGTTGCGTTCACCGATACGTAGTCAAGTGATTAGTCACAATAATGTTACGGAAAAGTGTAGTAACTGCATGGTGGTTATAAGTGAAGTGCTAGCTTTCGTAAATAATAAAGTAGATACTCTTCCTGAAACTGCTATCGTACAAATATGTACAAGTGCATACTCCGAGCAAGAAATAGAGAATGCAAGGCAACTAGTATTTAAATTATTAGCTCCTAGCAAAAAGATAATGCGAAGAAAAGAAGGAAGTCAAGCTAAAAGTCTGCAAGAAATAGTAAAAATACTTAAGGAATCCGAGCCGGACTCCTTACCCGTATTTGTCGCAAAAGATTTAAATAAACTCCCGCCGGTTACTTTCGATCACATAGATGTTACAACATTCCTAAAAGAAATGAGTGTTTTAAAAAAAGATATTGCGTGTCTGCGCGGAGATTCCTTAAAAACTCAGTCCACATCAGCATATTCCGTTGAAATAGAATTATTAAAAACTGAAATAACTCAATTAAAAAACTTAATACAAGAAATACGTTCAGAAAATATCATCAAAGAAGTTAATCGAATGCAAGTGCAAAAAGATTTTGATATAACATGCAGCTTTGACTCAACATTTATGGATAGCGGGAACACAAAAAATTGTACGCAGGGGCCCGCAGGGGTGAAAGACGCGGGCGAGCCAAGTGCGGGGTATGCGGGGCGGGGCGAGTCAGCAGCGAGCGAGCCGGCCGCGGCGCGGGAGGCGCCGACCGATTCGCGCGCAAATAAATATGCGCGCGCATCTGATACGTCATCGGGGCCAGCGACAACACGGGACGCGCGACCGGCCGCGGCGTCGGTGGCGCAGGCGGCGGCGCGGCGCGTGGCGGCGGAGGGAGAGGGGGCTGTTGTTATGATGCCGAGCGCGCCACCTGTACGCGGCGGGGTAACACCGCAGTTGACCTCCGCAAAAAGGTCAACTAACAATATTACAATGGCGGACGTTGTCAAAAATAATAATATACGCTTTTTGGAACCTAGCAGTCATATTAATATGGAAGAAGGTTGGACCGTAGTGCAACAAAAACGGAGTAAGATTAAGAACAGGCGAGGGGTGGCTCAACCTTTGGAGCAATTTAATTTCAGAGCAGCGGATAGATCCGTACCGCTATATGTGTCACGCGTTCATATAGACACTAGCCCTGAAGATATTCAGGGATTCATAAAATTCAAGACCAATATAGACACTAAAGTTTACAAAATAAATACTGTTAATAATGAATTTAATGCATTTAAAGTAATTGTACCTTTATGCAAAATAGATATATTTTTAAATGATGACGGGGATCAGCTGTGGCCCGCTAACATTGTATTTAGAAGATATTGGGAGAAGAGACGTACTCAAAACAAGAGTTTACAAGGCGGGAATTAACTCAAACTAAATTATGGATATAAAATTCAAATTAGTATCATTTAATTGTAGATCCCTCAAAAGGTCTATTCAAGAAATAGCACAGCTGTGTGTTAATCATCAAATAGTTGCTCTACAAGAAACCTGGCTGTTCCCTCACGACTTGGGTATTTTGAGCACTATCAGTAATCAGTTTGGAAGCCATGGGATATCAGCTATTAACACGGAACGCGGCCTAGTAAGAGGAAGGCCATATGGTGGAGTGGCGATACTGTGGGATAAGGGGGTGTTTCCACATGCCGAGATCGTTCAGTGTAACAGTGATCGTATGGTTGCGGTAAAACTTACAAGTGGTGACCGCAGCTTGCTGGTGTTTAGTGTGTACATGCCTACGGACTGTGAGGATAATTTCCCCGAGATGTCTCAGTGCCTAGCCAATATTAGTGCGGTGATAGAGAGTGTAGATACGGAGTCTGTTTTTATTTTAGGAGATTTTAATGCTCACCCCGGGACGAGGTTTGGCATAGAATTGTCTGATTTTTGTTCTGAAAACATATTCACATGTATCGATTTAAAGTTCCTTAATGTAAATAACACACATACGTACATAAGTGAAGCGAACGGCTCGCGTCGGTGGCTAGACCACTGTGTGGTCACCGCGGCGGCCGAGGCAGCCGTAAGCAATGTTTACGTATGGTATGACACTTTTTTATCTGATCACTTTCCTTTGGTAATAGAAGTAATGTTTAATAGCATTAATTGTAAAATAAATAGTAGTGTAGATAGCTCGAAACTAAATGTAATAGAACATTTGTGGGGTAACAGAAATAAAGAACAAATTAGGAAATATTCAGAATTATGTAGTAATAAATTTAGTCAAATGTGTAATAAGACTTATTTTAATATTACATGTTTAAATAATATTATGTGTACCGACTGTGAACATACTAGATTAATAGATTTATTTTATAGTGATATTATTGAAACTTTACAAATGTCTGCAAAATATACTTTTTCACGTAAGAATGTCAAATATAAAAATGTTATAGGTTGGAATTATAATGTACAGCAACATCATGCAATGGCTAGGCAAACATTTTTACAGTGGGTTGGGTTTGGTAGGCCATGCTCGGGATATTACTATGAACAGATGTCTATCGCTAGGAAGAAATTTAAAGCTGCGCTTAAATACTGTCAGAATAATGAGGAAAAAATTAAATTAGATATTCTTGCTCGGCATGCTTCTGATAAAAACTTTGTAAGTTTCTGGAAAGAGGTCAAAAAATATAATGTCAATAATAGTGCGCCAATTAGTGTTGAAGGTGAGACTGATAAGACATTGATTGCAGATATGTTTCGTAAGCATTTTAATGTTACTCCACCGCTTAAGCAAACTTTGCCAACTTTATCTCACTCGACAAAAATTGCTGTAAATAATGACAAGGTTTTTCACGTCACTAGTGATGACGTCACTAGCATACTGAGGAGCATGAAGCGTGGTAAGTCTCCGGGTCATGACAGCCTCAGCATAGAGCATTTGCTGTACGCAGGTGAGCATATTAGTGAAGTACTAGCGCAATTTTTTAATCACTGTGCCCAGCACTGTTATCTACCAACTGAGCTCATTCGTACACTGGTTGTCCCCATCACTAAGAACAAGACGGGTGATATCTCGAGCATGTCCAACTATAGACCTATATCACTGGCTACGATTGTGGCCAAGGTGCTTGAACGTCTTATTCATAAGCAATTATCGCTTAAGATTGACGACGGTCAATTTGGTTTTCGCAAAGAGGTGTCGACAGATATGGCTATATTTTCGTTAAAACAAGTTGTTAAAAATTATGTCAAGCAGGATACGAGTGTCTATGCGTGTTTTTTGGACCTGAGCCGGGCTTTCGACACCATAAACCACGATCTACTGTGGGAGAAGTTAAAGGACAGCAACGTGTCGTCTGATGTAGTTGGACTTATTAAATACTGGTATTCTAATCAGTCCAACAATATCAGATGGGGTAACGCACTGTCTGCTGATTATAAGCTGGCATGCGGTGTAAGGCAGGGCGGGCTTACCTCTCCCGACTTATTTAATGTATACGTTAATGGTTTGATAGAAGAGCTGAGCAGAGCACCGGTAGGGCTTAGATTAGGTGACCGTTACGTCAATAATCTGAGTTATGCTGATGATATGGTTCTGCTCAGCCCTTCTGTTAAAGGACTGCGGAAACTCTTACATATTTGTGAAAGATATGCTAAGGCACATGACTTAGTATATAACTCAAAGAAAACGGAAATTATGGTATTTAAGTCGGGAAAGGGGCCAGATACTGTGCCGCCAGTATATGTTGCGGGGCAGGTTGTTAAGGTGGTTGAGTCGTTCAGGTACCTTGGTCACATACTCACCTCAGATCTAAAGGATGATGCTGACATAGACAGACAGCGGCGTGCACTGTCGGTGGTGGGCAATATGATAGCAAGAAGGTTTTTCAAGGCTAGTACGTCTACTAAAAGACAACTGTTCAGAGCTTACTGCCAATGTTTCTACACCTGTCAGCTCTGGACGAATTATACGAGGAGATCTCTGGATGGAATCCGCGTACAATATAATAACATATATAGATATCTTATGGGTTTACGGCGCTACTGTAGTGCCTCGGAAATGTTCGCGGAGGCCCGGATTAACACGTTTAATGCCATCCAGAGACATCGAATCGCATCGTTCCTGGCCAGGGTTGACAGCTGTGGAAACAACATCATCAAGGAACTTGCTCACAGATTGCACACCACCGATACATATAAGCGATGGTTAGAAATAGCTGCTTAAATACATAGCATGTTAAATAATCTAGTTATATTAAAAAATGATCTCTACTCTCAAGTAAGAATAATAATATGATAGTTAGTAGTATGTTTATTTAGTTGCCATTTAATGTTGTTTGTTACTGTTTTTTCTTATTTTTATGTCTGTTTTAATTTTTAATTTTATTTTTATTACCTTTATTTTTGTTTTGTCCACTTTGTAAGTTTTGTGTATGGACCTTGTGTCTGCAATAAAGATTTTTATTATTATTATTATTATTATTATTAACATCCTTTAAACAACTAAGGGCAAAGTATAATTAGTTTCTAAGTACCAATAACGTTGAATTCAAAGAGTTATACTGTTATAGATTACAAGACAAAGGAACTTAAAGGTACAAGGTCAATAGATAGCTGGTAGTACCTACGTAGGTACCTAGCTAGCTACCTGCCCACCTTTTTCACGTAAACTTAGAGTCAATACATTCTTGGCCTTTCTGTGCAAGTAGTCTATTCAATTTCTTCTCTACAAATAAAATCATTTATATAAATACTTATACAATTTACAAGCTATGCCGTATACGTATGGTATCCGTTAATCGCATTCTATAACCATAAACGTATCTCTTTAAAGTAAAAGCCTGTTGCAAGATCCTATAATAACTATGATAAAAAGCCAGACAGAGTAGGTGCAGACATTTTTGTGTGACACTCGTTTCTGACGGGTATATCCGTTGAAGGAGTTCTAGTTTAAACCTATTAGAACTAGATCAAACGTTTCATTTAGTTCTAGGTATAAGTTGTGGGCCGATAAATGCCTTTATATCGTAACTACGACATGCGTTGATAAGTGTACTTCCATTTACGTTGCGTCTTGGAAATGTTCTAATATTAATGGGAATAAAAACTAAAAAGTAACCATTCTCGTCAGTCGTAACTTTTCTTAAGTTTGTGATTTTATTTTAAATTTGGATTTATGCTTTAAGAAGACGTCTTTTAAAAATAGCTGTAAGGATATGGAAAGGAGCTGTGTTCAAAATTACTTAATTCATCATATTGAACGAAAAGACATCTCTACTTTTGTAAATCAAAATAAACCGTGAAAGTACTTGTGGGTACAAAAACGCTTTGGCTTTCTATAACAATTTCCTAATTAAGTCGGCTACTTATTAAAAATGATTAGGTACAATTAAGGGACTGCTTAATAAAAACGATTCTTTGCAATTCCTAGCAATACCTATCTAATAATTAATAGGTATTACTAATAATTGCAAGAAATCGTTTGTATGAAACCTTTCAACAAAAGTACCATCGTGATTTTATATTAAGCAACGGTCGATGGAGATTGGGTACCGTGAAATTAGCTCACTATTTCAACGATTTACCAATGGCAAGTCGATTATACTGTTCAAATCGGATGGGGCACTTTAAAGGTGATTATTTAATTATTATTGATCGAATTAGTTTAGATTTAGCTAATAGATATTGTTACCTACTTGATTCTTTAAAACCTTTTTTTTTCGCACTGATTTTCTAACAGGTAAATAAAAAATAATACTTAAGTAATAAAAACATTTTATTGATAAAAGGCACGTCTTTTTAGGAACATTAACACTAAAAATAAACAGTAAAAAGATTAAAACAAGTTTAATAATAATATAGTACGCTTTACGATTATCGCAGATATAACGTATCACATAATAATAATTGTTTACATACAGAACAATACAAGCATTATATATATATAACTTAAAATTTAAATCAAAGAAAAAATCTTAATAATTAAGTAGGTCAATGTTTCTCAACATATTTATCATATAAGTTGAATTATTCATATCATATATTATAAATGGCTATTTTTTACAATACATTTAGGTCAGAAACTTAGTCTTTCCTAAAGACTGCGATTCAATCTCAATTATTTTAAATGTTATTTTTAAACCATGAGGATATGTTACAAATAATTATATAAAATCATCAATTTGATTTCAAGCTAGTCCCTAACAACTTATCCACCTATTATGTATTTCCATTTCATTTTAGCGCCAAAAATGTATTTTACAACTTTGTGCGTACAGAACTATCGCTTAAAAAGGCACAACTTTGAGAAACTATGACCCATCCACTAAATTATCCTAAACTACGTATCACACATTACAAATAGCTTGATAAATTTCCAGATGGTCACCAGGCGCAGGTTTCAAGGTCAGTTGTCTGCTAGCCTTGAGGAAGATGACGGTGCCGGGCCGAGCGGGAATGGGCTCCGTGTCGCACGCCTCGCCGGTACCTGACGTCACGATCAGCAAGCTGGGGCTCGGACGGTTCTGTGTGTTGTATGTGGTGCCGGCTTCCACCTGGAATATAGGTAGCTATTTAATAGGATTTTATAAAAAAACTAATATTTTGGATTTGACGTAATTTTTTAGTTAGAATAGATTGTTTAGTTTTTTTTTTTTTTCAAAAACTACGTACTTTTTCTTTTTAAAGATAAAAGTACGCGTAAGCTAAAGAAGCGCCGTGGGCCGGAAGCAAGATGGATCGAAGCCATAGTGAAAGTTTCGGGTCGAGTCTGGACGAGACTGGCTCAGGACCGTGGGGAATGGCACGAGAAAAGACAGGCCTATGACCAACAGTGAGAGGACAAAGGTTGTGGATAATGGATAATTATGACGTTTTAGATAGTAAATTATTTGCCATCTAACGATATATAATGTGTTATAAGTGTTTTGTAGTTACGCCACTTCATAGGAATTAATCAATTGTTAAGTGGGCGGCAATTGCAAACTATAGGGACATGAAAGATCAAAGCTACGCCTGATGCCCAGTAGATCACAGTTAAGTCAATTCATACTCATAGGAATAAATGTTCAGTGAAGGGCACGGAACAGTAGGGGCTTGAAAAATCAAACTATACATTCTAAGAGATTTGTGCTCTTACATTTTTTTTTTTTCTTTGTAGGACCCTACAACTTTTCTAAGGCCCCCCTTTCTTCTTCGTAACCTCTCTGGTTTTTCGCGATTTCAGTTCACGCGCGCCCCGCATAACTGACTAGATCATCACACCACCTTCACCACGGTCGACCTCGACGGCGATGTCCTTCCGGCTCTTACAAAACATAACAAAAATAAATCTTACCCTAATTTTAACCACAGCAAAGTCAGGAACGGGTGGTCTCCAAACACAGGAGTTGGCGTCTTCGAGCTGCGGGTTGAACAGCAACTGGTCTAGCGCGTAGCTGCTGTAGTCCAGCATGTCCACTAAGGTCGCCACATCGATGTGTTTGGGCGTCAGGCCCGCCCGCACCACGTTGTCGGAGCAAGCCATGCATTCTACGCAATCTGGGAAAGTAGGAGAAAGTTTTCTTAAGATATCTGTTATTTTTCGAACGCTGGTTAAAATAATTTAATTTTTACACGTAATAAATCATGCCAAGTTTAATTTCCAGTAAATTGAATGCTAGGAATTTTGATATTCATAAGCCATGTTTTGGACTAATGTGAGCCATGTACGACGCTTAAATATTTCAATCGGGCCTTAAATATACATTGGAAAATATGGATATTTAGGAAAATAGTACATATATTTTAAATCTTTTAGCAAAGTAATTATCTCTTATATGTTTATTACTTTAACAATCTATTTTTTAGTATGTTGCATATGAAATGGATTTATTAGCTTAACCCATCTATCCTATTGTGTAAAGATTAACAATAGTTATATTTGGATTAACACTATACATATTTATAATTGTATAAAGATCTCCATAATCTACATTCATATAACTGGTTAATTGTGTGATAGAAAATAGGATTACTTTCACCTTCAGATCAACCTATTTGTTTGCACTTGCGATAAGCCGATATCGTAAAATTACAATGAACACGGTTTATTGCCATCAACTCAATTTCTTATTAGCCCAGTCATATTAGGGCTTTCACCTCGGAATGAAAGATAATAAGCTGCAAATTGGTATGAACCTTTGTTTTGTCATTCTAAATGTTGTCTCAAAAGTCACAATCGTTATCGTGTCCGCGTCTCAAGATATTCAAGGTCAAAGGTCACAAAAATCGGTTTTTCGCGAATATCTGGCTTCCTATCGGTTAAATGAGATTTGCATTTATTATAAAAGTTGTAGGCTATAAAATTCCCTACAACTTTTGTTTAAACTTTTTTTTCATACGACCAACCGTTTTGAAGGTAGAGCGCGAAGTGCACATCGTACAGTCATATACGGCCTAATGCAAGGTCAAGCGTGAGTTATGGTTATCAGTACGTTATAAAGTCAATTATTTACTTGGAAATTATAATTATTAAACAATGCCTATTATTTATGTACTAACTATTAATTATTCATATTTAATTAAAGTAAGTAACTTGATTATTTATATATAATTATTCATATTTAACTATTTAAGTATAAAATATTATTAATTCTGGATTATATATTTTAGTTTTATTTTAAGTTAAAATGATAGTAAGAGTATATATTTTACACATATTTTTATTTATTATTAAATACGGCATAATATACATTTATCAAAATGTGAGTTCAAATATCAAAAGTATCTTTGTTGATTTTAATTGTAATGAAATTGGAAATGGAAGCTAATTATCTTCTTCTTCTTCGTCTTCTTCTTCTTCTTGTCGCTCAAAAATGTTCGATTCATTGTCATCATCCTCATTATCTGTCATGTTCATCTCCAAACCTTCCAGAATATCGGGATCATATGTATTTTCTTCATCGGGATTACTTGGATACAGTGAAGCGTTGAGGCAAGCTTGTCCGTTGCACTGGCCGCAAGCTAAAGAACATTGTAGCCCTGATTTTCTGCATCCACAGCGGGAACCACAACCATTTTTGCAATTGCAAAATATTACGTTTAGTAGTTCGGCTGGTGCTGGAGGTAATAACGTTCGTATGGGCTCCAGGATTTCATTTTTAAGCATCCAGCCCCATTCTTGAGGTTCTAAGTCCTTCCCTAACCACGTTTGAATCTGGTAGTAGACACGTTTTATGTGTTGATGAGCTGCTACACTTGTTGGTGGAAGTGTTGACAGTTGTACAGGTTTATTTAGTTTTGTAAATTTGATGAATTGCGTGTAGCGGAAATGATCAATGTTGTCCTCAGATTTTGGAGCATTATATAATGCCAACAAGATGCGCACTCCATTTTCTAATAATGTTTGTTTTAGGCAGTTTTCTTGTTGAAATACTTCCACCAGTTTATCTAAATCAGGAATTTTTTCAACGGTACAATTTCAAACTAACGAATAATCTTGACTCATACAAAGTGGAGAGAGTGGCCTTGAATACTATAGAACATCTGTCCCGGCAATTAATAGAAAAGGGCATAGGGTAGGGACAAGTATTTCCAGGTATATAAGTATTGAGAAATTTACGCGTTTTAAAGAAAAGATATACAGGGTGAATATCAAGTCGTTGTTTTCCCGAAGCGAAATGAGTTTGTATCGGTCATACAATCGATTAATATATGTAAAAAAAATTAGACTCAATAAATGGCGGATTAACAATTGTTATAAACAAAACTCGAAAGTGACTTGAATCAGTAGTAATACATCGCGCTATACCTACGCGGGCGGGCGCGCGGTTACCCCGAACGCCGCGCGGTCGTTGCACTTCGCGTGTAAATCAGCTGATCGCTACTCGTGATTTAATAAAACACAAAACCAATAAGTAATTCAAATTTTCGCTTCAAACTTTTACGGGCTTAGGATCGTCATAAATACTTAAAAAATCAAAATAGGTATCTTTAAAAAAAGTCGGAATTTGATAATTAAGTATTTAAGGCGTAGGTATTTAAAAATGGAATCGACTTATTTACAATGATTTTGATTACCTAACCTACTTTTAAATGTTTATTTACAAAGTACGAGTACCTACTTACACTTAACGGTAGCGGAGTAATTGTTCGAAATGTAAACCACTACGTTCAATGCACAAACGAGCACGTTTTAACTGATTGTCTTTCAGTTTCATTAAAGTGTCTCTGTCACGTCTCACGATATTAAAAGCGTCCACTATCGTACTTATCAGAGTCGCGTGTTTGGTGTTCCTCACGATACACCAAGTTCTTGAGCTCAGACTCTACCACAAATAAAAGTCCAAGGGAGTCAAGGCCGGGCTCCTCGGTGGCCAAGGGTGTGGCCCGCCACGAAAAAAAAATGATAAGGATGCAGTCCTTCTGCGTTGAGCACTTTCATCGCACATTCATCACTTGACGTCATCGACGTTCGCGCACAGAACACTAACTAAGCCGTAGGCACAGAGCGCAACATTTGGCGGCATTCTATTGTGTTTCGGCGCTTGCCGCGTGCATGCAAGCTAATTTATACCGTATCACCATGACCGAGAGCTTATTTTGCTCTGAACATTTATTATTGATTCTTTCTTTGTAAGTTTGCCGACAACACGTGGCGGCGGCGTGTGCGTTTCGTGTTACCTACAGGTGCCTACGTTATCTCTAGTAAGTGAACTACTATTGATTATCGCTCTTTCGAGTTTATGAATACTTTTTTAACGATGTGAAAAAAAAAACATTATGTTTTTTAAGTTAAACTTTGTATTTCGATAGTACTACTGATGGGTAATCGTCCTGCCGCGGGAAAACAACGATTCAATTTTCACGGTGTATAATGTCGTGTTAACTTAAAATAAAACTAAAATATATAATCCAGAATTAATAATATTTTATACTTAAATAGTTAAATATGAATAATTATATATAAATAATCAAGTTACTTACTTTAATTAAATATAAATAATTAATAGTTAGTACATAAATAATAGGCATTGTTTAATAATTATAATTTCCAAGTAAATAATTGACTTTATAACGTACTGATAACCATAACTCACGCTTGACCTTGCATTAGGCCGTATATGACTGTACGATGTGCACTTCGCGCTCTACCTTCAAAACGGTTGGTCGTATGAAAAAAAAGTTTAAACAAAAGTTGTAGGGAATTTTATAGCCTACAACTTTTATAATAAATGCAAATCTCATTTAACCGATAGGAAGCCAGATATTCGCGAAAAACCGATTTTTGTGACCTTTGACCTTGAATATCTTGAGACGCGGACACGATAACGATTGTGACTTTTGAGACAACATTTAGAATGACAAAACAAAGGTTCATACCAATTTGCAGCTTATTATCTTTCATTCCGAGGTTGACCCCTTTTTTTACCTAATATGACTGGGCTATATCAAAACAAACCACAAGTCACCATTGTACTATTAAAAAATATGTCATTCTTTCAGTGAATCATATTGTAACTGTCTTCATAAAATAATAAACAATTATGCATTATTTTAGCATTGCATGTTAATCATAATGATTATTTTAAATTATTACTGATAGGAATTGAAAAATGCCTAATATTAATACATACTTCTTACATATTTTTATTATTATTTAAATGTGGACTAAATCACATACATTGCTCTGAACACAAAGTAAGTAGCTAAAGCAATTGTGTTATGCAATTCAGAAGCAAGGCATTTGCCATAAATACCCAGACCTGAATGTAGAAAAGTTGATTTCTACATTGACCCGTCCGGGAATCGAACCCAGGACCTCAGAGCTTGCGACACCTTGAAAACCGGTTCGTACATATTCAAGATATAGCCACAGTAGTACCAAATACTAGTAATCTGTAATTCAACATAAGCACTGTTTATATTATACCTCCACTCAAATACGCATGCGGCAAGTTGGACTTAAGGAAGATGGCCTGTCCGGGTCTCAGCTGCATGTAGTTCATGAAGTACAGGGACCAGCAGCCCACGTCTCCGGGGAAGTCGGTGTGTATGCGGCGCAGCAGCGGGTAAAGCAAGGAGGATTGTGTTGGTTCATCTGATGGTAGAATTTACAAGGGTTAATGCAGATTGGTTATTCTTAGATTGTGTGCTAATCGACCCTAATGTTGAAGGTATTAGATTAGAAATCGTATTTCATCATGATTATCTTTTTTATGGTCTTATCATACGAAAATTAGGCAAATGCTCTCTTTTTATGTGCTATTCCTCTTTGTTCCTATGGCAATTTCATGTGTTCCTGGCCTAAAATTGCTGCTATATTATCTATCAACTTTATTGGCAAGTTAATCTAAATGAACCAATATTTTTCCTATTATGAAAACAACTATGTGTCTTTATAATAACGAAATATGCTTTATAAAAGCATTTATTTAACACTTACCAGCTTTTTCTAGTCTATCCAGCAGCGTCTTCAAGCTGTTTCCTATAACAGCCTTATCACTGGTCATCAGAGACTGGAAGACCGGCTTCACCACACTACCACTATCACCTTGTTCTTGATAAGCAAGGAGTTTGTCAACACTCTCCTTAGATAGCAGGCTGGTAAGTTCTGGCAATTCTAGAAAAATAAACAGTTAAAAAGTTGACATTCATTTTTTTTACGGAAAAACAGGAGAAATAATTCCTTTTTTTGTTTCTGCTTACGTAGGATTCTGGTTTTTTAATGCACTGAATACTATTATTTTTACATAGTGACTGTCTTTGAATTTTTTTTATTTGAAATAAGAATACTAACTTTGAAGATATCCTTGAATCTCTGTCAGTGGCCGGAAACCACACAGAGCTTCAAATGGTGTCAACGCTATAGCAAGTTCTGGCTTGTGGTTTGGATCTTTGTACATTTCTGGAAAGTTCTTATGAAGTTGTTCAGCATGTTCCTGAAAAATTTATAAGAAGCTGTTACTATCAAGTAAATAAGCACAGAGTCTTTTTTAGAACAAATAAATTACTAGGACTGGAGATAAATGTGCTAATTATGGTATCTAACTATTTAATAAATTATGTGAATAAACGCTACATGATAATGAGCAACAGTTTTTATATCAACAGAAAATAACAAATAATATAGTTTACCTTATTTGGATGAGCTTGAATTGACAATGCTTTCCTAATAGACAATATTTTAAAAAGGAATGGAACTGTTACACCAAACCTCTTTTTCACGGCAGGCCCTATAGCATCTAGATTGTCTTTGATGTACTCTGAGAGTAGAACATCTCTATCAATGATGAGAGAGGGTCCATTAGGGTGAGTACCCATCCACAGTTCAGCATATGGCTTTGCAGGGTCTATAACGACGTCAGGATTAGCGCTAGAGAGTAATTTGGCCACTGTACTCTCAAGACCCAACTTGCCCCACTCATAATTTTGAACTATGCACTGTAACTCCATTGCAAACTGAAAGGAAATTAAAAAAAAAACTATATTAATCTAGTATGAATATAAAAAAGTCCGACGACAATAAGTAATTTAAATAATAAGGAATAAACATTATACGCCTACCTAATTTCTACTTTAGAAAAGTAATAAAGGACAATTAGTATTAACTGTAACTCCACAACTGCCAGGAAGTTAGAAATCTTTCAGTACTATTTATCGCGTTGGTTATTTTTAAAAGAAAAATAGGTCAATTGAAAAAAGAAGCAAAAAGATTCAATACATACAACACTACTTACTTTTGATACGCCGCGTACGAGTTTCTTAAGTGGAATTAAACGAACTGTCCACGTTATCGATGTCAATTCGTCGAGGTGATTCCATTAACAAACGACATACTTAGTTGTCGTATGACGATTGTAAATAATAATTAAATATATCGGAACCTAACCGCAGACGAACAAACGTATTGAAATTATTGAAACACAGACAGCTTGTCAAAATATTGTCATCGTGACAGTACAGAGTAGACAGATAATATTTCGTTTGGAAACAATGTTTTTAAATAACGTGAAAGTTTTTTCCGGCATCTAGTATTATTGTACTGAGACAACGCGAATCTAAAATTATATGGTATACCTTTACCTAAGTGTATATTTTACTTATTTAATAACCACCTTTCACAATAAAAAATCAAAAGGACAAGTTTTCCCTACATAAACCTATTGCACGAGACCAAGCACCACATAAAAAGATAAATAGGTCCCGAGATCGTTCTTATACCTATAGCTATGTGCAATCATAAATTATTTAGGAATCAAATGTCCAGTCCACCAATAAACATAAATTATAGGTATTTAAATGTTCTTCCTCGACACAACATACAAACCTGCAGGCAAGTGCCTCATCTGATTAGTGAACAGCACCCTTATGTCCGCGCATGTAGCACGTATGTGTGGGTACATGGAATGATTATGTGGTCTGGGAAACACGTTAGAGTTTGGGTGGAAAGAGATTTGAGGACTACGATGTCTTTAATTACCGTATTTGGTATATTGAAGACAGGGATATTTTAGTGCGAGCACTGAGCAAAATAAGTAGGGTAGTGCAAATGCTGGTCTGTATTTTCGAAGAAAAATTAAAGAACGTGAATGTTTTTTGAGGAACAGTGTTAAAATTATCGACATTTGCCCTAATTTAGGTCACGACTCCTTTTCTCGCTGACTCTACCAGTCTTTAAAAATGGTTTTGGACTTTTAGGGTGTGCTATCTTTTAAGTAGTACCTATAGCCCGAAATGCCTACAGATATTTTGTTATATGCAGGAAGCGACACTACAAAAAAAGTAATCTACATGAAATTTAGGGAAACACATGCATAGCATTTAACGTTCTTTTATTTTATTTTCTTTTCTGCATAATAAACAATATCATCTCGGAGACTTCCTAATACATCGGGCGAGTGATTAGCCAATTTCAGATTATGGTTTAACGGAGTGTCGTCGATATTGTTCAGTTTCAATTTGTTTTCCAACAATTTAGTGGCTTTTACTATCTTCGCTGGTATTGCAAAACCTGTGAGTCCTCTGTTAGTAATTTCTACGTTTGGTGCCTCTTCTATTGGCTCACAAATACTTGGATCTCCGGCGTAATTAGTTCCAGTATCATATTTAACACTTTGCCTAGCGTTTTTGTCAGAAGGACTGTATTTCAATTCTATCTCCTTAAGATCCAAATAAGGATATTTCTTCATTATAACTAGTTGTTCGTATTGTCGAAGATCTTCTTCGCTCAACGAATTCTTTACAGTATTGAGATGGGCTTGAAGATTTTTTGAAATATCTTGTGTAGAATCTTTAAACCTTTTAAATGCATGTTCTATGTTGGAGGCCATTTTTTTGGTTCGATCCACAATATTTTCATGATGTTCTGGTTTACCGCAAATTCTTGAATCTGTGAAAAACAATGGATGAAGTGAAACAAGTATGTAAGGATCGTAGGAGGCGGAAAGAAGTGGTATCTGCCTACCCCTACAGAAAACAGGCGTGATTATATTTATGTATGACAAACAATAGCCACTCGGATATAATTTAAAGAGATCAATAAAAAGTAGGTTTTAATCACCACTGTCTTCTAGACATTACCTTATTCCACTTTATACATTTGCAGAACACAAAATTTCAAAAGAACTTACGGTTATTATAAGCATCCATCCATTTAGTCCCTTCTCTATGCAAAGGGAATGTGTAATTAAATGTGAGACACAACAAAATGCACATAACAGTTAAAACCGCAGCATTTTTGTGCATTATACTGCAGTTTGCCAAATATTTATACATTGAATGAAAATGCCTTCGTTTGTGACTGGGCAATACGTCTCTTAAACGTCAATTTACGACCTAGTAAAAAGACTAAAATAAGGAGGTTTTATCGTTTTATTGCCTTTTTATCTATGATGAATCTATGCTTTACACAAAAACAGTTGGGCCATAAAACGGCCTGAGTTTTAATTCGTTTTAACGAATTTACAGAGGTATGGTTTTAAATCAGTTGCCGTGCTTACCATTTAGATGACATATCATTGTTTCTGTAGGGCCTTATAAAACAACAAAAATTGATTATAATAGCTGACTAAACACACTCCTAGTTTACCAGGGATAAATCAGAGAAATAATAAACATTACACAAGAGCTAGGAAAGACAACTTGTAAGAGCTATGAATGAATTTTCTTACAATTTTGTTACGGGTTCGATTCCTACACATGTGAAAAATATTAGTTGATGTCTAATCCAAATCTGAACAGCTTATTTATTATAACTTATTATGCCTTTAAAATTGATCAAACAAATAAATGTATTTGCTGTCGCATCTTTAACAAAACATGCTAATCTTTGAAATGATTTTAAGCACCATCAACTAAAAATTGTATAAGTATTATGTTTATTACTAAGTTACGAAAAAACTTTGCTATCACTTGTAATCCCGCCTAGAGGGTCGGGTTTCTGAAACGAGAGCGCTCATTGGTCGCTTCACACCCTTTCCTCTTTATTCCCGTTCGGGATGAAAGGGAGCGCGCCGGGGGCGGAGCGAACTTCCTCAGGGATGTTAGTATGCACCTGACAGGCCAATTGATCAAACTCTCGTAAACGGGTAACACGTGTAGTCACGATGAGCGAGGAACTTGATGAGAGTATTGAGGGTGGTCAGACGGACGCGAGTTCGGTGCAAACTATTCAGACTCCGCGGCCGTCGTCTCCGCGGAAGTTTTTCGCAAGGATATACGGTCACTTGGAGGAGCCGAAAAGTACGAGTGTTGAGAAAGTGTCGGGGTTTGAAAGCGAGTCGTCTTCGGACGTGGAGATAGGTGAGAGCGAGGGTGTGGAGCAGGCGCGGGGCCCGCAGCTGTGGCCGCCGCCACCGCCGCTGCCGCTGTGTCCGCGACCGATGATGCTGCCGCACCAACAGCTGGCCTTTGGAGCTGGTCTGGCTGCCTTCTGTAAGTTTTATCCTACATTCTATCCTCTCTAACATTTTCTCGCATCTAATTAAATAATTGAACCAACCACATTAATTTTGAAAGCGTAACATATAACTTAAAACAATACCAAAGGAAGAAATAAAGATATCTCTAGATCCTAAGATTTGTTAATGTTTGTAGTAGCTACAAGCTTTCTTATTTTAATACCCTTTAGTTACAGTTTTAATATAAGTCTTCTAGGTACCTAATTGCAGTGCGTGTTAAATGGCGTAAATTTTCTAATACCATATAATTTACCTTGAAATTATTTTCATTAGTTTCATTGGACATGTTTTTCTGATAGGATATATTAATTGTGACCTAAATTTAAAAAATAAAATCAAACTCATTTTTTATTTAACCAACACTGATAATTGTTTATATAATTTAATACTCATTAACTTTAGGTTTTTTCAGCTTCAATGACTTAGGGGAGACCAGCCCAAAACGGGTATACCGCCCAAAGCGGGTAAGCGTTCTAAATTTCGCACCTTTCGCATAAGTTTCAATGTGTGCATGTAGAAGGATAGCGCGGGCGTCGCCCAATCACAGGCAGTATCCTCACACACACGGAACACGCGGTTGCAAGATAATTTGTAATCAAATATTTTTGCTACTTATGGTAAAATTATTAAAGAATTTTCAATTCTGATTAGTCGATTTTGGTTTGTTGGACGAAATTACTAGTTTGGTGATATTATTTTGTTGTATTTGAAGCTTTATATCCGTGAAGTGATTTGTACCCGGTAGCTTTGGTTTTGAGATTATGAATGTGCGAAATGCAATTGTGCGTTTGGGCAAATCAGGTATGGGTAAAACAGGTACCTGATTTGCCCTTACCCGATTTGCCCTGACAGATTTTCGATACGTAACTTTTGTGTGACCCTATTATTATAATGTATACAAAACTATTGATATAGTCACAAATTATTGTTTTTTTATCACAACATAAGTTGACCAGGACTTGGCTCCTATGCGATCTCAAAACTTTTTACGATGGAAGAATTACATAAAGAGACTTGGCTTTTTTACATTGAATGTTTTTGGTGGAATCTCATTCATTTTTTGTAGGTCTCTTGAACCTGTGCATGAAAGATTTTAACTTTTATTCAATACATTATTACAATTTGTTAATAATATAAATCGATTTGTTATACTTTTTGAACCTAAACAAAGAACAAAGTGAACAATGCAGTCAAAATTCATACACCATGTTCTTGGAAAACCGCAAATATAAATTTGTTTCCTATTATTTACTAAGTTATATAATTTCTAACCGTTTTTATATTTTTTTCTTAACATGTAGTTAAAAACCTATCTTGGTGCCAAATTTGAAGGTTCTAAGTTTGTTAGAAGTACCTTAGATTATCAGGTCAGTGAGTGAATCAGTGACTGACAAAATAGCGTAACTTTGATCGCTCATAACTTGTAAACTATTGGTTCAAATGTTAGGTAATTTTGACTTTATGATATTATACTGAGCTTGCTTTATTATAAACTCTACATCATCGAAAACTTAAATCGTATCGATGATAGGTACAGGGGGGGTGAAATAGCTTCGACAAAAGGATGATACTTTGGTATGGTTTTGCTCGAGACTTAGCCGGGCCACTGTCGTGCCTCTAGAAAACCAAAACTGTTATTTTAAGTTCTAACTAGATGTTAAAGTTGATTCATTTCTCATTATTTTTGCTACTACCCGTTTTGCCCATTAGCCTTACCCGCTTTAGGCACCCCCTCCGGGCAAAACGGGTTTTTGTTTTGTAATGAAGATTTTTCTTGAGTTTGAGATTGATTTGTTAAAGTTCTTTAAATAGGGAACTATGATAATTAAAACAAAAGTTTGAAATCTGTTAAGAACCTGTTTTTTTTTTCATCTAACGTTAGCTTACCCGTTTTGGGCTGGTCTCCCCTAGTTGTTTTGCCTGAAAAAGACAAACTAACCGAAACTGAGGAATCATAAGAAAGAATCTTCAATTTGGTTATGAGTTGCAATATATTTTTTAATTCCCAGCATACAAATAAATCGATAAATAATTATACTTCTTATGTCGAGATTATTCAAGTAGGAAAAAAAATACTAAAGTCTGGTGTAACAGTCAAAGCCTGCTTTCAGGCTAAAGACATAACTCTTAAAAAAACACAGGTTAAGCCTAGCGGAAAACTTAAAAATAAATCCTAGTAGCTAGGAAGGAAACCGCATTTATTCCAATAAAGGGAGTGGTACCACAATAATCTTATACGTATTGTTGTATGTTTTAAACATACAACACAATAACCATACCTTTTATAATTTTATTTCTAATGTTACTGTAAATTATTCGCAGTGAGGTCTTTAACTTACAAAATTTTAACTTACAAACTTTTAACTTACAAAATTTCATCAACATTTTTTCTCTTTTCGTGTTTTCAGGTAGGTCTTAATGTTCGTAAATTCGTATTGTTAGATAAATATAAATCTTATTAATTGATTTGAAATCGTAATTTAAAAATGTTACAACATAAAACTTTTTTATAAAATCCGAGACACCATCACGATGGTAAAATCTAGGTTTATAGTAACACATAGATTTATCCACGTTTATTTTTACGTGCCTATATAGAAATTAATGTTTTAAATAAATTGCATTTACTATAAGGTCGCAAGTACTATGGTAAACGCAAGTTGTGTAGAAAACAACGCATTTTTTATTGAATTGTCGGTCTTTTGACAAAAATACATATTTGATTGGACTACCAAGTAAGGACTGGAATTTTAGGGACTTTAGACCTTCTTTATTCTTCTCGTTGGTAAGTTAGATAGGTGTCCCATGTAAAGATAAAATTTAAACCGACCTTTAAATCAAGGAGCGATATCTCTTTCCTTTTGAGTTTGAGTGATCGATGGGATATAGGTACCTCATTGGTATCATAAATCCCATAAAAATTGCATAAAATCAAATCAATCTTTTTTCTTTTTCATTTTCAATCAATTACAATTACAACAAATATGTAAGTAGCTAATAGCTAGATTTCTGAGTCGAAGTTTGCGCAGCCCATACATACATGTATAATTTGGTCAGATGAAGACGACATACCCAATTGCCCAACGGGACAAGACGCTGATGGAAAGGGGCTAAAACATATCACATAAATGAGTGGCATTTAAGGAAAGTTTTAGAAGGACTAAATGTCTATCTGTTGTAGATCTCTTGAATTGACAGAAAGCATGAGACAGGGGATTTAAGCTGTTCGGTGTCTTAGTATTCGGCTATTAGAACCAAAGTGAGATGTTTTAAACCTACTATTGATACTGAAAATGGCTAAATTAGCTTCAGCTTTGTATTAGGTACCCTCTGCTGGACATTGACCGCCCTTTGACTATATGTACCTTTCTCCTGCTGCTTGTCGGGAGCTTCTAGTTAAATTCAAAGATAATTATTTTTTAATATTATAGCGCTGTGAATTCCCACGCAAGTTATTCATATCTTCGAAAAATATTATAGAATTAAATATTTATTTTTCTTAGTATCTTCTCCATAAAGAAACACAAAGATCAAAGATATCTTTTACATTGAGAGCTTACTCGTAAAAATAAAATATCACTAGAAAAATATTTGAATATAATGGAGGGTGTCCATAGATAAGCCTTTTGCGCTGTAAAACCTCCTTCCCTAATCCTTTCACACAACTCTTTGCCGGACATCTCTTTATGGATTTAATGAAAACATATTTTTCCTACGATATCAAAGAACTCTGATCGCCTTCTTTTCTGAAAATACACAGGTTTATTCAAACACAAAAAGAAAATTGAGCATAACCATATTACTTAAAGGACGATAAGAATCTTACAAGGCTGAATAAAGAATTTCATTACATAATTAGCTAGGTAATGTATAAACGGAATTGTAATACGAGTTACTAGGATCCGGAAACGTAATTTATATATCAACTGAATAGGTAGACCAATTTGAACGGGTAAAATTAATTGAATGTATCATTTACTAATATTTGATGTTCTTAATAATCCCAGGAAATGGATATTCGCTGCAAAAGGAATCATAATGTGGTATCACACAGGGTTTAGTACTTGGCCCTCTATAGTGCTACTGTTCTCTCAAAGTTAAAATATAATAGCTAATATCATCTCGTAATTTTCGCTTCCAGAAAATTTCGTTGAACATTGCCACCTACATAAACCTGTTTGTCTCCACAACAATAGCTGTTATAATTTCCATTTGAGCTTACGAAAATCTTTTTCTGTGTGCAGTCTTATTACCATGAAAATAGAATCATAATGGTTTGTCGCGTCGCTGAAAAAGCTTGGTGAAGTGTCTGTGGTGTGGGCGGGGGTAGGACGACGGCTCGCTTGTCGGCACTGGCGATGATAGGATTACCACACCACGTCTCGCTGCCTCCCAATAGAGGCGTGCCGGGACCCATTCGAACTCGCTCTCTCGTTAAAATTGTCGGCACTGTTCCGCTACGCTATAAAATCCATTGTTCAGCTCGTAATAACTATTGCGAAATAACAGTCCATGAAACTGATTATGAATACCTATACATTTGTGTTTAGGTTTTCATTGTTTGGCGATAATTATTTAACAAAGACAGTCTGGTAGCTCGGTACCTACATTATGCTGTAACGGGATGTTAGTAGCTACCTACAACCAGAATTACAGAGGTATTTTAGGAAATACTTTACTTTGTGATTACATAGGTAACATGACATGTAAGTATATTTAGTAACGATTTGAAGATTTAAAGTTTTCGTACGCATCATTAGTCCTTCTGAAAACGAAGACCTCCACTGAAGTTTTACCGAATAAAACTATCGGGTTAGGTATATCTCCTTTCTGTCTTACCAGAACACATTGCAAGTTACGGCATTTTCAACATTTTGCATTCACACCCAATAGAACTTTTAGAACTTGATCAGTTGGTGTTAAGACAGCCGACCTATCAAACTCCTACTTATTCTTCTCTCTACTCCTTTCTTTTACTCCTTTATCTAAAACCCTATTTCAAAAATTTGAAGATAATTATTCTTTATCACTTTACCACTTTATCGTAATTAGGAACTAGGAATTTCACAATTTACCTGACTATTTATATTTTATTAATCTTGGATACCCCAATCACAATCATCTATTACACAATTGCAAACTCTGAAAGCTCGATGCAAATTATAAGCCCCACTCGATATAAAGCAAGTTTTTTATCTCTATGGACACTCAGACCCGCATTGTTTAGTATTTAACGTGCATCGACAGCCCCGTTGCACGTGGGAACTAACACGTGTTCCACAGCCCGCGTTCTCTAGCGTTGTAAAGATTTTTACCGATATTAGCCGCAAATTGAATCGTCCTCGTTTCACATTGCATTTGACCGACGAGTTTCATCGAAGATTTTATTGAGCCGAACGAGCGATTGCGAAGTCGGTAATCGATTCTAAAGGGATGGGGATTTATTGAAAAATTGCGCACTGAATGGTGTAAGCATATTAAGTATGTTTATGCTAAGGTACCTACACGTACCTACTTCTAAATGTATTATGGAATTCCATCTCCATAACTAACCATCAAGTTCCCATAGAAGAATTCAATACTATGTCTAAGGTTTAAAAGCTTAGGGAAAAAAATGTTTTTATTTGCAGTTTTCAGTTTGTGGATTGGGGGATTAGGAAACCATTTATGAAGATAAATATGCGGACATAATGTGGGCTACATTTTCAAACAAGTATTTTAAGGAGGACTTAAAATGGAATCTACTTCTAGGTAGGTACCTATGTGAGTTAGTATTCTGAGATAACCTACCCGTAGACTCGGTCTATTTTATACACACCACTGGCCACTCTCACCAGCTGGAATAGCAGAAAGGAGCCAGTTGGCAATAAAAAGAAAACAATTTCACTACGAGTATTGTGCTCAATTGAAATGCAGTCAAGCGTTGTTTTCGTAATATCAATATCTCCGCGAAAGGCATTCAAAACAAAACACGAACAAGTCAGGTGTGGCACTTCCATCTCTAAATACCCACAAGTGAATGGTCGAATGAAGCTGTAATTAGGGGATCTTGGCTAATGAATATTAAGGGGCGCAACCCTAACACGGACAGCTTCCATTGTTAGCATTGTTGATTAAACACAATCATTTTTTAATCTTACATAACAATGGTATTTTTGTAGTTAGGATAAATGATAAATTTATGTTCGATATCTTTGTTTATAACGTACAATAACAAGGAAGTAAAAAATTTGCTTACATTTGCCCAAATAATTACCTACTAATTAGCTCTAATAAAAGTAGATATAAATAATGTATGACAGTTAGGTACATAATTTTCTATCTAAGATGCTGCCTAACCAGAAACGAATAGATTTCTAGAATGGGTTGTCATCTAAGACCCGAAAGTAAATCAATATATTTTATATCCCTCAAAAAAAAAATCAAAATCGCGCTAATCCTTTACAAACCGCTAACAACACTCACTTTCGACTCGATTAAGCGCATGACGATTTAATGTGACAACGCTCAGTCAGATAATACTGGCATTGTGGTCCAATTACATACATACGGTGCTCACGGCGAGGGAAAACATCACAGCTGACGACTCCCATACACAATCACACATCCACCCTTTTGTACTTAACGTTCATTATCAAATTAAACCAATCTTGTTATGTCTATTAGATTGCGCAGATAATTGTGCTTAGGATTTGTAAAAAAAAACCTGAATTACAGCTATGTTAAATAGATTGAGTACGAATTTCGGGCCATCCAGAATCAATGAAAGCAGATGACGCGCGCAATTTGGAAACGGCCAATGTCCACTAGAAGAGAGTAATAGTGGATTAATTGGTAGACATTGGTTCAAAAAGAAGAATGAGTATAATGTTATGTAGAAGATTTCAAGATGTCTCTATCATCTTTCCATCGGTATCCTTGCTAGCCTTTACTTCTTTTCAGTTGTTCCCTACATCGTGTAGGTTTGTTAGATACACGTGATTAAGTAGTTAATGTTTCTCAACATTTATCAAAACGTTTTCGCACAAATGCTCACAAAACTATATTTGATATCCCTCATTAGGTAGCAGCTACAATAATGATTCGGTATTCAATAGTGGAACAAGCAAAGAGAACAATCTGCACGCATCTCCTAACGAGAGAGATCATGCGAACTTTTATCTTTTCTTTATAGAGATAATAATGCGATATTTTCGCTAACGTAAATTGTTTCAAGCTTTGTTTTATTGCGTAAAACATTTATGCCGTCGGTACTTAGCAGTTAATTCTCGTAGAGAGTATCCTCGTTGTTTCATCATCAATCAAGTATATTGCCTTCCATATGGATACATCTCAAATGTAACTCCGTACTGGTTTGCGTAAGGTGAATTATAGACTAATAGAGGGAGCCATATATTTAATGGCAGGGTATTTACTTATCAATGTTTAAATGAGTTAGTCCACACCTTGGTTTACAGCATTAGTTTTAGACCGCAAAGTTAACTTAAATCTCTACAAAAATCCGCTTAGTTGAACATCGTTTAATTTCAATCAGGATCCGGAAGGCAGTGAGCATCGGCTCGTGAATCAATCACTAATTGACCGGACGTTATTGTAACGGACACCAATCCGACATATCGGCCATATGTCGCCGAAGCGCCTCAATCCCGGCAATGTCGCACGCTCTATTTACATGAAGAAGGGTTCTGTTGGATGGGTAAACCCTTGTATAAAATAAAAATACTTATAGTATGTTTTGCGATGTGCTATAAATTATATAAGCTTTTTAGTTAAGTGTCTAGTTTTAGACGGGTCCTTAGAGGATGCAAATGTTAAGTCAGTAGTGCCAGAGGAAATAGTGTGTGTATGTGTGGGTTTTTTTTTACGACATGTGGATATTATACTAAATTTAGAAATTATTCTTATAATAAATTGAGCGATGAAAACGAAAATATATGAAACAAAATAATAGATTGTAAAATAACAAAAACTACGGGACCACGGTTAATATACATCGACTTAATTTGTTAACAATATCGGATACGAAAATTATGAACGATTAAATAATCGTGATTCACCCTTGTCGCGCGGCCAGGGTTTCACTCTGAGACACTTCCGGGGCAATATGGCGCGGAATCGGAGCTCTTACAAGCGTGTTACAAGTACTTTTCTCATGCCTCAGAAACTTGCCGACGGACACAGGAATTGCAAAGAATCCTTACTAGGCAACCGAGTTTTTTGTTAGGTCTTAGTGTTTGTGTGGGAAAGGACGGTTATCAGGTTAATGAATTAAATTCTGTTTCGATACATTACAAGAAGAAGAAAAGGCATTGTAAGGAAGTCTGGATTCCAAATTGAAATCTAAGTTCACCAACGCACAAGTGCGCTTTCCCTATCTATGAAATATGAAAAGACACTTTTGCCTTACCTAGTACCTAGATAAGGTATTATCTGCAGCTGGACCTATGTATAAAGACATAGAGAAATATAATAAGTAGGGTAGGTATATAAAGATGTGCATATTTATTATTATTTATTCTTTGTTTTGTTTGGCAGTGGCTCGCAGACGACGCAAGGAGAGCCGACCGCGTCGACAGCGCACCACGTTTTCTGCACACCAAACTCTACGACTGGAGCTAGAGTACGCCAGGGGCGAATATGTTGCTAGAGCAAGAAGGTAGTTAACACACATATTTAAATCATTTACTTCGAGCCTAAAAATATAGTTACAAAATGCAATATACCTAATCAGAACAAAAAGCGCAACCTGAATAGGGCTCTAACTTGCGATCCCTGTACCATGTTAACTAGGTGTTACTATGTGCAGTCTTATGTGCCTTCAGCCCAGGATTTGCTAATAGAGCAAGCGCCACTGCTGGTCATAATATTTTTTATCACCACGTAGCTAGTTCAAAAATCTTAATATTTTGTTTTTAAGGTGTGAATTAGCATCTGCGCTGTCGCTGAGTGAAACGCAAGTCAAGATATGGTTTCAAAACCGAAGAGCCAAAGACAAAAGGATTGAGAAAGCACAATTGGATCAACAATACCGGTAAGTTATTGGTTAGCACAATTATAATTTTCATTACTTTCGGCGTCGGAAGTATGGGTGTCACTCTCTCACTAAGATGACTGACGCTGAGTACCTATTTACTGCGATTCTCAGGTCGCGCTAACGATTCCGCGACTCTGGCAAACGGAAGTTACAGTAGCAAGTGTTTGTCATCAGTGAACTGGAAAATTTAAAGATATTTCGATAACCCCACGCGTGCCGTGTACGGGGGTCTAAGAGTTGAAGCAACTTGTTTTCACACTAGACTTAATCCTAAGTATATTAAAACTTAAGACCCGAATGAAACAGCCAGCCAGTTCATCCCTTCCTAACTTTCTAAGAAGTTAGCGTAATTTTGATTTTTTATAATCTAGGATAGAACTAAATGGCGTGCAATTGGGAAGGCCTATGTCCAACAGTGGACTGCTATAGGCTGATGATGATGATGATAATCTTTGCAATAGTAGTTGAACGTAAAATTTACATTATATGTAGCTTGGTAGAGTTAGGTACTATACCTATGTAACGACAAAGCATAGGCTTCCGAGTAACATAATGGGACATAAAATCCGTAGTTGCGGGTTACACAGTTCACATAACAATGACCTCCATCTGCTAACGGCCAATAACTTCATAGACTGTCCATCGCCAATCCGATCTCGAGGCTGGCGCTGCTTAGCTGGGGCCTGATTCCGCTATTTTTCAATGGGTGGCATGTTAATGAACGTTCCACTGTGTAGGTACCTAATTTTCGCATTCAGGTGATTTTAAAGTTTAAAGACAAATCTACACCTACTTGCCACTGTTGTCATTGTAGGATTGCGACTGCCTGTTCATGGTAGGCTTAGCTGAATACGAATATTAGGCACAATAACAAGTACACTGAAACGTTCATTAACATGCTAAAATTGAAATGCTACTGACTTTAAAATAGCGGCATCAAGCCCCTAGTCAAGCATAGTACCACTATACCAAATTTTCTTTTTGTGGCGCTGATCTATCTGTGGACGTAGGACTTCTAAAGATTTTGGTTGAACCGCGATTTTTCAATTACTTGCGCGCTTCATAGCCCATGATAGGTCGTATTACATGCAAAAGTTTTAGACGTTATGGTAATCACTAGTGGTCTATGATTGATCTAACCAATCAGTACTGAAATATCCAATTATTTTCGGTTATAGTGATTCACAAAAGCTAGCTCTAGCTTATATTAACATGCAGTGCAAACGGAAAAAGGCGTTTTGACAGTTCTATTCTTAATTGACACATGGTTGACCGATAAAGTGCTGACTAATATCGGTCGTAACTCGCAGTATGGGTTTAATGCTCTAAGGTAGTAGGTAGTAGTAGTAGTATTAGACACGTCACATCTTTGCTCTGCCATTGTTGCTTAAACCATCTTGCTTTATTTATCATCTACCTACACAATTTTCCACGATAAGGTTAATGACACCAGCGTTAATGATTATTACTTTCTACGTAGTATTAAGTGGCAGGTATTTAGATTTAAACAAACATGTAAGTTTGTTACAGGAATACAAAGTCTGAGTATTATACTTACAAGACATGTAAAATAAGCCTGCCAGTGATTTGTGTTGTGAAACAACCATGTCTATCATCCGATCCGGGGCCCGAGTCTGCTGAGTGGGTGGTGTTAGTAGGCTCATTTTATCTCAATTACGTAGGTAAAATGACATTTTAACGTCAAAATTGGCCATTGGGACGGCCAATTTTGACATTCTGGCATTTAGTAGAATGCTAATTATCCTAAAATGGACCTACTAACGCCACCCACTCAGACGATTCAAACAATTGTCAATAGCAAACTCGGGCCACCGAATACTTGCAAATATGTGCCAAAGTATTCGTAGAACTATTTTTAATAGCTACATACTGTTGTGGTTCTTTATTTATTACTGAATAATAGTTACTTTTGTGAAGTTACGACCTTTAGCTTTACCTTTATCTTCGAAACATTTTTAAATCGGCCCTTGAGTTAACTAATGATTCTTGATAATCGGAGTTCTACCTGAATAAAATTCATGCCATTTACTATTCCACTAACCTTCCAATCGATAGTGAAATAGATAGTTTGTCAAGTGTATTTCCTGACCTCATTCCCAAAGAATATGCCACTTGGCTTTCTGTATTCGTGGGAATTTTACCTTCTGATTATGCATGAAGTTCTAAAGAGATTGGCATAACCAATGGAATGCCTTTACCTAACCGAAAGATAAATGACGACAAAAATGACGAAGATTTTTAGTTCTAGTTCCAAAATAATATTAGGTAATACCCAGAACAGCGATTCTATAGGGCAGTATATACTGCTATATGCACACACCTAGGTGCATATTTAAAACATATTTTTTTTGTTTGTAGGCATTTAGCGGCTGCCTCAGGCCTGTTCCCATCCGTGTTGGCTCCTGCCTACTGCTCGCCGCCGCCGTGTCCTTGCTTACCAGCACAGCACCCATCGACAATGAACGATAAATGAATTATTCCTAATATAGATAAACATTATTTTATTAGAATAAATTGTAGGCCAGATTTCATTCGCAGGTTACAGGACCTACTAAGCTGCTACTAAGCTGAAAATCTCGAAGTCAAATCTACGAAGTCTATCTACTATGTAACTGGCGTCAGTATGACCCACAGTTTGTTAAAAAAAAACGGACGCTGATCTCGCTTGAGCCTAAGCTTAGCCAAGATATGACTTTTAGTATATCTTAGTTAATTTTTTATCACGATGACATTTCACAATCCTCCCAAAAGCCAAACAATAATATAATACATGCTATTTAAATCAGTTATCTGGCAGAATAAGCGACTTATAACTACGTACTTATTTCAAATGAGATTTCGACAAAACATTTTCTGATAACGCTATCGAAAAAATAAATTGTAAACATTATTTTGCGTCATAATATATTTATTTTGTAGAAGAAAACATAAAAATAAATAAATTGGTTATATGGCGTGGTAAACAGGAAAAATAATGAGTTAGCAGGCAGGTACAGTTAATCTAACTGTGATCATCATCCGGCCGCGGCCCAATAGATGAGCATTATGTTGGCTTCGACCTACTTAGGGGTCATTCGTGTTGTTGACTTTTGTCTTTTTTGTAACGAACAAATAAAAACGTTTCGGTCTTAATAGATTTAATTTTACTATTTATTTGTATTTACTATGTCATAAATTATAATATTGTAATATAATCAATTAAGATTTATAAAAATCTTAGCAAAATTATAACTAGATATTGAATAAGCAGTCAATGAAAACTAACATAAATTTCTTTATTTTGAAATGGCTATTAATTGATAGTTTAAGATATAATTTATGTAGTGTAAATATATATTATCTAGAATAATATAATATAGGTTAAGAGGATGTTTAAATAAAAGAAAATATTAGATATTCAGTAGTTTTATTTGGATAGAGTAGACTTACCATGGCCTATTCCACGGTGGAAAGCTCGTGCACGTGTAGAACAATCCATGGAAAATAGTATTTATTTAATTGTATGCACACAAATTAAAACAACAATAACTCTACATTAAAACAACTTAACTATAAAATTATAAAATATATCTTCGAGATATATAAAATATTGATTACATTTTAATGCTTATACAATTCATATAATGTTGTAGTTTAATTAGAATACCTTTATTATCTCTGTAATGACAAATATGTAATTCCAATATATTTAGGCTATGTTGTCCACTGACAACTATTTTTTTTTACAAATTCAATTATAATTTTAGGTCCTATTTCTAACACCAAGATATTGTTTCAAGTTGAAATATATTTCATAGATTTAATGGTGCTCTCTTCATGTACACACTCAATACAATAATACTATAACACAATGCCTTTGTTTTTGGAATGTTATAGCCATCTCTATCTAATCACGAACGAATGTATTGAAAAAATAAAATTACAATCTACAATAAACATCAAAGTATTAACAGAAATAATATAAATCTCCTTGCTTAATGACTAAAAACGCAAATATTTATTATATGCCACAGCTTTTACAGTCTCATCCGATTGGACTTGGACAGATATAATTTGAAAATGCATTACCTGACTAACACATAGCCGTGCGGAAATTCATTAAAAAGTGATAATTGAAATGTAAAAACTGTGATTGCGTGCTAAACGACTAACAATTAATAGAAAAAATGAATCTAGTGCCTACACAGTACCTTATTGTAAACAAACCTTAATTGAAGGAAAAAAAATTGTAAAATGACTATTTAATGCAGTCGCTTCACTAAGTCCGCTTGTCCCTCACTAGCTAGCTGACCTCCTGGCCTACCTCCCGTCTCTACTCTACCTTCTGCCTGCCTAGCTTCAACTATGCGCAACTTGAGACCTACGTGTTAAAAAATACTTTCGTAAGTACACACCATACACATTTATAATATCAAAACCATGAAAATTACACTATTATATGGAACAAAAAGTGTTCAGTCTGAAACTGTATTTTCAATTAAGATTGTTATTGTAACAAATGGGATTGAAATGAACAACAATTTTAAATAAGAATGTCCTACCACTGATCGACACGAGGACATTTTGCATAGGTTTGCATAGACTCGGCGCAAACATCGTTAAAGCCTTACAATGCCTTTAGTCAAGGTTGTGTGTGCTTACGCGTTTATGCATCGATTAGTGTGGGACACCCGAAGGATCTTTACTATGTCTTGCGAGTTTCGCACGCCGTATAAATAAGGTTGCTAATGCTATAGGTTCAATCTGGAACTAGGAATTTCTGTGATGTGCGAAACTCACATGCATTAGATAAACCTTCAAAGAAGACGGTAAGGCCAAAATTATGTCAAGACTTGTTTAAGAATCATTTATGATTGAGAGATATGGAAGTATACTTACAAGAGAACCAGTGTGTTTAGAATCGGCGTTGGTTGGCGGGCTGCTGCGCGTTGCCCATGTTGTTGTACCCGGGCCCGCCGCTGCCGCCGCCGCCATTGCCGCCGTTACCGCCGCCGCTGCCGTACCCACCGCCGCCACCTTCGAATCCATCAACTTCTCAATACTTTAATAACATTACTAGTTTTTGACGATTTGACAAAGCCAGGTTTTCCCCAAGAATAATGTAGAAAGGATTTAAAAATGGTGTATAAAATTTAATATTTGAATATAACCTATAGAAATATTGTAACTAACCTGAATTATTATATGGCTGTGGTCTAGAAGTATTGTAGTTGGGCCTCATTGGGCCACCACCATATCCCTGCTGGTAACCAGTGCCGAAATTGCTGTTAGGCTGGCTCCAGCCACCTTGGTCTCCATAACCCTGGTTTCCCCAGTTACCTCCAGCATTGTTTGAATCCCAAGGGTTCTGGTTGCCCCATCCACCTTGTCCGTATCCAGAGTTATAGCCACCTCCATCTAGTAAATAATCACATATTATTATGATTTTAAAATCTTGAAGATAGATAACAAAAATTATAAATCATAACAAATATATGAAATAGGTAATGGACAACAGACGTCTTGTTGTTGTTGCTTGCTATTTTCATATTAAAAGAGTAAAGATAAGGTTGTTTGTTGTTCTACTTGAAATTTGAGAAATGTCCTAACCACAAATTACTACCTACAAACAGAAAAAAACATAATATGGTGTGTGGGCTTATTACCGGAGTTATTCCAGTCTTGGTTCTGTCGGCCGCCCCAGCCGCCGCCGCCGGAGCCGCGCGGGCCCCCCCTGCGGCCGCCGCCACCGCTGCCGCCTCCGGGCCCGCCCGCCGCCATCTCAGACTTCGACAATGCCTTCTTAACATCCAAGCGATATCCTTTGACCTTGTGATTTGGATGTACTTAGAACAAAAAAATATATAGTTAGTTACTCTGTATGCTGGTCTTTTTTGTTTACTGGTAAATACATTAGTGGAAAAGAAGAGGTATTGCCAATTGTCTATAATCACCACATAAGTCAGTGACTATTCAGCTAGCTTACAGAATATATTTTAGGCTAGTCAAGTGATCTTTTAATACCATGGCAAATATTTGAATTTTGTTCAAATGCATGCCGCTATCCATCCTTGTAGCCCTGCATATTATGTAGGTATTAAACTACATTATGGTTAATGTAGACTATAAAACCTATATCAATATGTGTTAACTTATAAAAGTATAAACTTACAACATATTCTGTCAACTGGATCATAGTCATCAAACTCGACAAATCCAAAGCCCCTCTTTTTCCCTGTATCCTTTTCAGTCACTAAGCTCACAGACACTATACTCCCATATGAACTAAAATATTCTCTCAAGTCTTCTTCCTCAATATCCTGTTTTAAACCTCCAACAAAGAGTTTTTTAACCGTGGCAGCTGCATCTGGCCTCTTTATTTCTTCTCTAGGCACAGCTCTCTTAGGTTCAACCACTCTAAAAAGTTTATAATATTAAGAATTGTAACATTTACATGACTTGACTACAACATTAATATAGTTTACAGTCAGCCTATTCTCATGTCTGAGAACTGTTAGTCAAATATTGTTAAATTGTTTTCAAAATATCTGTTAATAATTAGGTACATCCTTAAAAATTATGTAGTTACCTTCCATCAATTTTATGTGGCCTGTTTTTCTGTGCATCATCTACCATATGTGCTCTAGAATAAGTTATAAAACCAAACCCCCTTGACCTCTTAGTCTGGGGGTCTTTCATTACTACAACATCCACAATTTCTCCCCATTGCTCATAGAACTCTTTCAATGAGGCATCATTGGTTCTGTAGTCTAAGCCACCTATGAACAACTTCCGCAAATGCTCTGGTTCCTCCTAAAATAAACAAACATAATAAAATTAAAATGTACAATAACATACTATAATAATTTTATATTCCCTCTGTATTTAGGTATATGGTTCTTGAATACATAATTTTCCATAGAATTAACTCACAAGACAAATGGTTTTAAACCAACTTAATAATACAATAGGAGGCATGTGGGTTAGAAAGATAGCTAAAAGTTTTATGTTTAATCATTATTAATTGGAATAAGTTTATGCTTGCAGAACAGAAGACCATTTTTAATTTTAAAAGAATGTGAAAGTCAATGGGCAATCATGGCTTTGCCACGGTGATCATGACAGATTCAAATTTAATTTCGACCTACCTAAATGTTTTAAGTCAATTACGATTTTATATGGATTATGTACAATTGACTTACATACTGTGTCCGAGAATGATTCAAATGCATAAAAAAATATGTTTGATACGATTGTAAAGAACTTCAATATTAGCAAAAATTTACTTACGTAGTCATCGCCACCTCCGCTAGGTTTCATATTTTCAGCCACAATTAAAGATTTTTAACAACGAATTAAACAGTAGAAATTGGTCGAATTAACCTGTACAGACACGTTTTACGTAAATGAGCGTGTTTATTATATGTAATTTCAGATATTTTCGTTACCGGAAAATCAAATTTTCGAATGGAATGCACCGCAATGAAATGCAGCAAACAAAAATGTAATTGAGTTGAGTTGACAACTTTTGTCTGTGGCGGAAAATAAGTTTTTCTACTTTGAAATATAAAATACGACTAAATAGGCTTGGAAACAGTGTTATTTGAGTTTGTTTATTTTAATTTTAATGATGAAAGAATGTCAATAATAAAACTTTAATAAATTAGAGTAGGGCATGTGAGTCGGTCTGTTAAATGGAACTAATGTTAGTTATGATCAGGGGCGTAGCTACCGCCGTATCTGACATCTGCCATACCAATTATACGGGGCCTCGGACCATAGGGCTATCGATGTGCATAAGCAGAATCTTAAGAAAAATCAAAGTCATCATCAGCTCTTTGCATCAGCTATAAATAATTTAACAAATCAGTTTGCCGAAAAAAGGCAAGTGAATACTTTCATAAAAAATTTGGAAAAGTGACAGATAGATAAATCATCATCATCTCCCGAGCCTTTTCCCAGGCCTTTCCCCCTTTTCCAACATGTACAACATTTTTTTTATGGATACACGCATGATATAAACCCAGTTTTACTTCTCTACATTCGTAAATAGGATTTAAATTTTTTATTTTGCACATTTAAGTAGGTAGGTAGGACATCAAAATTAATGATATGATTCAGCAGTTGAAAGAACGCATTTCTGACAGTGATGAGAATTGATCTAGATTAGTATGGGAAGATAAAGAACATAAAAAAATTCATCATCTGCATTCATCATTCATTTATTATTAAAAGTGATGTTATTCGTGTACAGGACAAATAAGTGATAGTTAAAGTTAAAGTCACACGTATTGCCCACAACTTTACTGGAATGCATTCTCTTAGCGACCGGATATAATGTGTACCTAGTTAATTGCCAAGATGATTAATAGGGTGTAAGATATGCATGACGCTGCCGTCGGTATATTGTAGAAGTCATACATACATACCGACTGCAATGAAACCTAAATAGGTATATAAGCTTTCTCTTAAAGCTTTCTTAAGACTTTAAGAGAAAAATTTCGAGATCGAGAGATGAATAATAACATAACACCAGAAAATATTGTTTTTTTTTTTTGACGTCAAACGATAAGTATAAATTACGAGTAGAGAAATATACCACAAAATAAATGTACCTTTGAAATTATATAACAAAGTTTTAATTTAAATTGTATACATGCAATGATTTGTTTTTAAAATTAAATCTGGTGCGTCTGTTAGGTCAATGTGAAAAGGCAAGGTGTCAAACTTTGAAAACATAACGTTGTTGTTGAGTTGACTCTGGTTGTCGAGTTGTAATTTCCTCGTTTCCCCATCCTCCTTTTTGGCGTGGCTTCGGTCGGAGGCGGTCGTGCTCAGTTGAACTACTTTTGCTTGCGTCAAAAATATTGTTTAAGTTGTCTAGATAAAGTTAAGACAAATAAGTTGTTACCGTGTGCTAAAGATTTATAAGAAGAATCAATATGAGGCCGCAACAAAACGGCGGTGATGATGGATTTGTAAGTATTTAATTGTTACTCATGTGTTTTACTTATTGTACTTTTAATAATTTTCATGCATTTCTACATACCTAATTGATCATTGATGATTTATTTAAAAAATGTTATTCGTATGTGGCTGTAATCGCCACAGAGAACGGCACAAGCACGCCATCCGCCATTTTGTTGACGCCGCGTCCTACTTTCAGGATGAACCCGAGGTACACCGGAAAATTTTCATCGGTGGTCTTAACTACAGAACCACCGATGAATCGTTGAAGTCGCATTTCGAAAAATGGGGAGAAATTGTCGACGTCGTTGTTATGAAGGATCCTAAGACCAAGAGATCGCGTGGATTTGGTTTTATAACTTATTCCAAGGCGCACATGGTAGATGATGCGCAGAATAACAGGCCACACCGCATCGATGGCCGGTAAGCACACATATTTTATTAGTCTATATACCTGTACTGCAGCCCAGCTATATGAAAGCTGTAACATCTCTTTCATATCGTTTTAAGCTGCATAAAACAAAATTGACTCTGCTTGGTGAATGTCGCGTGGTTTTTTATTTACACATGGCATTTTCTGTGGGGTCTACAAAATTAAGACACCAATTCTTTCTACTATGGATTAGTATCTTATCAGTGTTATAGGTACTATTATTTACGAATATTTTATTTTTGTTGGCAGTGTTGTAGAAACCAAACGTGCTGTTGCGAGACAGGATATCAAAAACCCGGAAGCGGGTGCAACAGTCAAGAAATTGTTTATTGGTGGCATCAAAGATGACCATGATGATGAACAACTCCGCGAGTACTTCTCAAGCTATGGAAATGTACAAAATGTCAGCATTGTAACTGACAAGAGCACTGGCAAAAAACGTGGTTTTGGATTTGTGGAATTTGATGACTATGACCCTGTTGACAAAGTTTGCTGTAAGTATTTTATATTACTATGGTATAAGGTACCTTTACCCACAATTTTGCCCCAGAGCTTAACTTTCTGTGTCTAGATCTGGCTTCTCTGATTGTGGAAAGTAAATATTGATTTTAGCTATACCTGACTACAATTTCCATTGTAGATTCTGGTACGCAAGTCAACAAACATTTAATTCTTTGACATGAATTTATTGATAGATACTTGGCAAACCTGTTTTTTAAAATGATTGTCTAATGAATTTCTTGATCTTACAGTAAATGGTCCACACAAAATAAATGGCAAACAACTGGATGTCAAGAAAGCTCTCCCGAAAGATGGCCCTGAGCAAAGAGGAGGAAGACAGGGCCCAGGTGGCAGAAATGATAACTGGGGTAATGGTGGTACGTATATAGTTAAACTCTTAAGGTTACGATAATATTACTAAAATGATTGTTTTGATTATCATTATGAATTTTAATTTTACAGGTGGTTACGGTGGTGGTAACCAGGGTGGGTGGAACAATTCCAATCCCTGGGATAACAACCAAGGAGGGGGTGGTTGGGGAGGCAACCAGGGAGGAGGTGGCGGCGGTTACGGGGGTGGTAACGGCCGCGGGGGTTGGGGTAACCAAGATTTTGGCAATTATAGCCAGCAGGGTTACAGCGGTGGGCCAACAAGGAACCAACAGTATGGTGGCAATAACCGTACCACACCATACAACATGAACCAAGGTGGTAACGGAGGTGGTGGCGGCGGCGGCGGTGGTGGCTACGGCAGTGGCAACTACGGCGGTGGTGGCCAAGGTGGCAGAGGAGGACGATTCTAAACTCATGTAAGTATGGGACTAGTCAGTTTCATTCACCACATCACAAGAATTCATGAACTATTCTTAGTAACATTTCCATTTTCACGAATAGGAATTTTGGATTAGTTATTGAATTCTCTTATGACTAGGTTTTTAAGTGAGCACTACATAGCATTAATTAAGCATAGGAAATGATAGTCTATAGATATCTCGAGTAATGACTACTGTTAGTTCCAATGATTAATGCTATGAAGGTAGCCTGTATTGATAGTATGATTTACGTGTATGTCTCATTAAAGGTTTTTTCAATCTCTAGGTTTCGTGCTAAGTACACTAGTAAAGCAGTGTTAACCGCTAGTGTAGGCAGTACGCTCCGGAGCACTAGATACACACCTCATGGTCCGCCCGCGAGACCACCTAGGAGAAGGCGTCAGGAAACCCATAGAAATGTAGCTGGAGCTCTTGACTCTTTATCTTTTAGAAGAATATGATTAGAATACTTTTATGTGTACTGATTTGTAAGATGGTCTTCTATTTATTGTAGTACTTAGGTACTTATCGTGACATACTTTTAAGGATATATAGAAATGTAAAAATGAGAATTAGTTACGTTTTTTACGACTTAAGTACAATTTAGGATAATTCTGTAAGAATCCCTCATATAGACGCTAGGTGAACAAGATCAGAGTTTAGTTGACATAGATTATGAAGTGAATCATGATTATTTTATTTTTCCTGACCTTACTCAGTATTAAGTTCTCAAATAGCTGTTATATGAAAATATAGGATTAGTATTATGGACTTTTAGGCTAATTTAAATGTAAAAATAAACTTTAATACAAAAATAGTAGGGTTGTTTCTTTAGATCTGTACATATTCCTCTTTTATTTATTTTTTATTATTTTTTTTGTCAGCTCTACACATGAATTGTGTAGATCTATCAAGTAATTAATTTTACGACATAGAGGCTGACTTGCTTAATTTTAGGTAAAGTTGTAGATAAAAATAAATAAACTTTTTTTTGTCTTATTAGTTATTGTTGTACATTGTTCTTATTTGACCCTAGAATTGCTATGATTAGACAATAGTCTGAAATGGTAAGCCTTCGCTTTTAAAAACTTCCAATATATATTTATATGTGTGGTACCTACTGATATAACGGTGCAATGAAGGCATACCTTCATTGACACCAATGTATAAATAGATGTCGTCGTATTGTGCAAATTTCATACAAGATTCGGAAGATCGAGACAAGTTAAGTGTGTAGAAAGGTATGTAGTAGGTACAACCTATTATTAACTTCGCAGTTTTAATAGGTTTTACTGCGTGGAATCAATGCCGAAAATTATTTCCGTAATAGGTAGGTAGCCACTGTACTCGAGGTAGGTAGGTGCAAAACTATAGGTGTGGTAAATGTCTCTGATTGAATGGCGATGGAGAGAAGTGATGCCAAAATTGACGTTGAACTCCCTCGTTCCCTCAATATTCGTGTGGGCAGTCATTGCCAGATTCTTGTCGGCTTATATGCACAGAAGCTTGCTCGAGTTTGGGTTAAATATACACCCACGTGGAAAGTTATCGAGAATTATTTTTAGTAGTTTTACAAAAGTAGTTTTCTCACAAAATTTCTGACAATGAGATCAATCCGCGAGAAAAGCTTTTTTTATTTATAAATGCTCCATAGGTAGAAGGTATTTACATATACGAGGACATAGTGTAGCTGACTCTGATCGATGTTAGCAACGCCTTAAAGTTAAGCGTGCTGGCGTTAATTTCATGTGCGTACCTTCTGAGTCTACCTACAATTATTAGTGTCGATGAGTGTGCCTAGCTGTTCAATGACAAGATTTGTGGACATAGCATGGGACAGTAGGTTCGTAGTTCGTACCCTTCGTACGTACTACTTCGTTCGACTTATTACGTGTTAATTATTACAGTATGTACATTCTATGGAATTTAACTTTCACATTCGATAACGCAACAAACTTTGTTTCCAAAACTTAATCTGTAATCAATATCTCAGTGTAGTATCGCGGGACAATATTTTCTAACGTTAATTGCTAGCCCTAGCTACATATACATATTCTATTATTGCTAAAACTAGTAAAAAGAAAAGATTAAAAGGTATAAAAAACGGTAATATTTAACCTTTTCGCCGCCAACAACTTCTATAGAAGTTCAGGATTTTCGTGCCGTCCACGCCACTACTTCTATAGAAGTTCATTGTATCTACCTACTATAAAAAATACATTTACGATACATAAAACATTTGTTTCTTTGTAATTTTGTAATATGGACACGACGAACTATTTTTTCTCATGCAAAACAGACTATTTTCTGTTTTAAAAAGGTAAAACATAAAAGGTTTCAAATAATTTTATATCCCGCACGCCAACGACTTCATATCAAGTAGGCCAGTGATGTGACGCGAAAGTTGCATTCATTAGAATCTTTATTTACTATAATATTTGTTTTCTTTTCCATCCAATAGTTTTTTGAATTCTATGAATAAAAAGAAATTCCGGTCAGTAAATAACGTATTACAATGCGTTTCAAAATTAATGTACATCTACCTATCAAATCATTTCATTAAAATTAATTATTATGTACTGAGGGTTTTCGATATTGCTAGACCCATCTCTACGTAATGGCAAGATGTCGAGTGACACTAGCGCCGTCAACTTCAATAGAAGTAAACCTGTGACGTCGTAAGCGCTTAGACGTCAAGGTCATTGTGTCATAGTGCCGGGCGACGCGTGCACGCACATTTTTCTTTCCCAGTGCAGTGCAAAATGACCGAATATGATTCGGATGAGTTGTCAGACTACGTTATGAAATGAATAGTGAAGTGGCTAATGTTACAAATTATTATTATTATCTCTAGCAACTCTATGCATGTATCTTCATCTCCGATAACGGATACCCATTTTTCTTAGTATAAATGTTCATAAAATAAAACAAATTACCATTATAATTTAACAGTTTGTATTTTTAATTGTAAATTTGAGTACCAATTTAAATTTATACATATTTTTTTTCATTATCGACATGATGTTACCGCCATCCCTACTTTCGTATTATACATTTATACGTTGGCGTACGGCGACACATCGTGTTTAGTATAGCTGGGCGGCGAAAAGGTTAACAATCTCGTAAATTATGGAAATAATTTTCAAATGTTTGATTCCAGACTTTGTAAGTACCTCGGCTAAATTGATCCTTTTTTTTAACCTTTCGTTCTGAATAGGTCAGTAGTAAGGATACATGTTTTTCTTAGATATGTACTTAGACAAGATTTGACTTACCGAAATCAGACTTCCCTGTTTAGGTGCCACCATCTGTATTCCGTTGCCCATGTTTATTTCCATTTTTAGTAGCAGACTACAAGAGACAGTGTGAGCATCTAGTATTTTAACTCTTTACCAGGACTAGGTCAAATTTGGGTAGTCCGCTTAACGTCTCTGTCCTTATAAGTAGATACTCTAAAATCCGAGGGGTCAGAGGGACGAACGGAAAGACAGTTTTGGAACGTCTTCATTAAGAACATCGTACCTATCTACGCTTGGATTTTTAGTTACACTAGACTGATACCTAACAATTACAAAATCGCACGAGTAAGATGACTAATAATAATAATTTATTTGCAAGAACATGAGTGCATTTACAAGTTGGTCGGTTGTAAAATAACTCTTACATTCTGCCATATATTTGCGTGTAAAATTTAGCTAGGCGGAAGAAAATAAAATAGACGAGGTAGGCAACTGACGAGCCCATCTTTCTTACTCTCATTAGATGACACGTTAGTGGCATGAGCATACGATAGATACCCAGCGCGGCGAAATAGCTTGTCTAGCTGGTTAGGAGAGACTATCTCGTAGTCTATAATAAGCGCGTTAGTGTCAGCACAGGCATAAATATTCTAGCAGGTTTTCGTTCCTCTAAACTACATACCTAGATAAAATTAAAATAAAACAAGATTTAAATACCTAGCGGCTTTCAAAAGAAGCGCATTTGCTTTAGTTTATTTTGAAACCATTGCTTTCCTAAAAAGAGTGACGTAGGTATATTTCTGTACATAGCATCACAACTTCAAACCTGGTAAGGGGCTACTAACGGCTCAGTCGCAAAATGACCACTTCTCAAAATGACTACAGGTAGCAAAATGTCCCTTTCTCCAAATGTTCCCCTTCCTCAAGGGGACATTTTGCGAAAGAGACATTTTGCTACCTGTAGTCATGTTGAGAAGTTGTCATTTTGCGACTGAGCCCTACTAACGTCAATACCTGCAGTTACTTCATAATAAGGCAGAGTAGGGTAGTTACTCAAAACCCTGTTTTTTTTTTATTTTTATTTTCTCTTTGGATGCATGTTTGCTATATCATTTATTTTCTTTCTAATCTGTTAATTTTATTTTCATGATGAACTTCGGGGACATGGGGTCTAAACGATCTGCGAAGTTCCTCTAAGGTAAGTAGTGTTAAAACTTTTCGGTGATATATTTAAAATAAACATAGTGTGCATATTCCTAAATAAAGATATTTCCTTCATACACTGGTTTTATTTTACCAAACTTAACTACTTACATAATTAGTCCTTTTCCTTGTTAGGAGCCACGTACAAACTTAGCTTAGGGCCATTGCAGATGCACTTAATAGTGAGTTGGTTGCTTTTTAAAAGATCCACACACTGCTTATGGCCACAAAAACTTCATTGGCCGTTAGAGCTTGTCCAGAAAAGGCGAATTCATAGTGTGCGTTGCCCCAGCGGAAAAAGTTCGAATTTCATAATTTGAGTTTGACAGATTTTTAGTGTATGACGTCGTGTAATTGTGTGTATGGTAAGTAAAAAATTGTGCATCCAACCATTAGGGAGTTATTCATCAAAAACTGTTTCCTTGGACGGAACATTTTTTATCCCATGGACGTAGAAGAAAAAAAAATAGGTTCAAAAATTAGCGTATGACCTGAAGTAATTGTGTATGTTTAAATGAAATTTGTGTGACATTAAACTGCGAAGATATTCAAATTTCCGCTGCGACAACGTTTGGCCATTAGCTAGATTTCATATAAATCGCTTTTATAGAGAGCTGTAGATTTGTACGTACATTGTTTTGAATTTAGTTCAGTCAATAAATCACCCATAAGGCGTTGTAGAGTGCGTGAGCAAGGCCCTAAGCAATTACTTCAGAAAATTGTTCAGGGTGCTTAGATAGTTAACATACTAAAAGTCCTGACGTCTAGGGGGTGAGGCGGAGTGGGGGGAGGGGTTTAAGGTTCCTAACTATTCACATGTAATATTTCATCTCATTACACTCGATAATTAACCGTTTAGTCGTATAATGCCTAATTCGCAAAATGGCACCCGAGTCTCAAAAGGGCCAATTCGCAAATGGACTAGTTCTCGAAAAGACTAATTCGCGAAATGGCTAATTCTGAAAAGGACTAAGTAGTAAAATGCCAAATTCTTGAATGGACTCATTCGTAAAAGGACTAATTCGTAAAATGACTAATTCTCCAAATGACCAACTTTTACCAACTCATTCCATGGACTTAAATGACGTTAAAAAACTTTAATTTTCTAGGTTATGTTATATTTTATACGAAATGCAAACCGAATGAATATTTTTTTAGCAAGATAATTTATTACCAACTATTATTATAATTTATGCTTCCAGTGTGATTATTTGGTAAAACATTATGTTTTTTTTTTTTCGTTATATGACATATTGTAAGGTGCTTTGTTGATTTTATACTTTTTTGTCATAATAATAAGGTTTTTTGATGTTGTTGTATGACACAATGTAAGATGCGTCCGTTTTCGCTACAATAATCTGAGTGATTTATATTAATAATAAATGTTTTTTGCTAAGTTATTGTTTGCATTTCGTATAAAATATAACATAACCTAGAAAATTAAAGTTTTTTAACGTCATTTAAGTCCATGGAATGAGTTGGTAAAAGTTGGTCATTTGGAGAATTAGTCATTTTACGAATTAGTCCTTTTACGAATGAGTCCATTCAAGAATTAGGCATTTTACTACTTAGTCCTTTTCAGAATTATCCATTTCGCGAATTAGTCTTTTCGAGAACTAGTCCATTTGCGAATTGGCCCTTTTGAGACTCGGGTGCCATTTTGCGAATTAGGCATTATACGACTAAACGTAATTAACGACATACTGTTAAAAACCTATACCTAACCATCGCAATTCCTACATAACCCGACCGTGTTCTGATGGCTCCAAAAAAGCGGCCGTGCAGTACATTTTAACATTCTAAAATTTACAGCATACCTACACTAATTATTGGAATATGTTTTATTATGCATTGCCATTAGAATCTCGTGCAATTAGACTGCTTATAAAACAGTGGTCTGGTCATGGTAAATTACCCCATAACTCATTAATTGCTAAGAGTACATCAATGATACTATTTGGCAAGACGTTGCAGAATCTTACAAGCTATGTATAACAGTTATAAACTAGATCCTTAAGTGGGTACTTTTAAGTACTAGGACCTAATAACCTTATTGTACGTTTACATGTATAACTTCAGGGGCCCAAGTCTGCTATTTACACTCGGTTCAATGTCTTCATAGTGTCATGCCAGCAGATCCATTTTAGGAAAATTGGTATTCTACTAAACGTCAAAACGTCAAAATTGCGCATTGGAACGATTCGGTTCAATGTTCAAAGACTATGACCAATCGTCAAATCGTATGACTAATCGTCCAAATGGCCAATTTTGACGTTTTGACATTTAGTAGAATACCTACCAATTTTTCTAAAATGGATCTGCTGGCATGACACTACGAAGACATTGAACCGAGTTTAAATAGCAGACTTGGGCCCCTGAACGCTATTTTTTTTCAAAATCTGTTTTCACAAACATTATAAACTAATTCAAAACAACGTACGTAAAAATCTACAGCTCTCTATAAAAGCGTTTTATATGAAATCTAGCAAATGGCCAAACGTTGTCGCAGCGGGAACTTGAATATCTTCGCAGTTTAATGGCACACGAATTTCATTTAGACATAGGTTCACAATTACTTCAGGTCATACACTAATTTTTAAACCTATTTTTTTTCTTCTACGTCCATGGGATAAAAAATGTTCCGCTGGGACAACGTTGTCCCAGCGGAACATTTTTTGATGAATAACTCCCTAATGGTTGGATGCACAAATTTTACTTACCATACACAATTACATGACGTCATACACTAAATATCTGTTAAACTCGAATAATTAAATTCGAACTTTTTTCCGCTGGGGCAACGCACACATTCTTGGCTATACTTAGGTAGTAAGTCAGGTAGGCATTATCGGCAAATATTCGTTTGCGCACGATAGCGCAATCAAACGCTGGTGCCAGTCCGAATCCGAATGTGGAAAGGTAGGTACAGAGCTTTTTACTTACGAAATTGATATTAATAACTAAGTCATCAGTTACACGATATTAAAGTCCGGTGAAGCAGTCAAAGCCTGCGCTCAGGCTAATTGCAAAGATCTCTACCAAAAAAAGTTACACGATATATGACATGAATTTATGTTATTACGGAGGTCGTGGGTTCGATTCCCACCCAAGGGCAAGCTCTGCTTGGCTTCGGATCAGATAACCGTGTTTGAGATGTCCTGGATATTATTTAAAATATGGCGGTTGGAACATTCAAAATTTTAATGATAACCGCCTCGTTGGCCTAGTTGTTCTAAGCGCGACTGCAACGCGAGAGGTCTTGGGTTCGACTCCCAAGTCGACCAAGGTGTTATTTGGCTTTTCTACGAAATTCTGAGTAGCAGGTCGGAGTTTGGAATTGTGCCCGGTTAGTGGCAATAGGCTCGCCCCCTATTACAGGGGACCTAAACATATCGGCGGACTGTGGGTGTACCTACATTGGTACACCTCTGGCTTACCCTTGATACAGACGTGATGGGATGTTATGCTATGTTTAATAATTTCTGCGCATGTGTAACAGCATAACTTGTATAAGCAATGTTGAGATGTACCGTGTATGATATATAGATGGCTTCTCTATATTGGAACCTACCTATTTCATATACCTACCAGTGAACTAACGATAAAAATAAAACACTTCGGTATATAACATAGTGGCAACATCTCACCTTTTTAGACTCGTGTGCCTCATATTTTCGTCTTGATCGTGTACCTACTATACTAGGTACAGAAGGTCATGCCTCTGAAAGGCTTTTGTAACCCACATAGGCAGGCACAATTGAAAGTTAAAGACGATTCGTCCCAAGTTGTAGTAGATAATACAGAGTTGTATAAACATCACGATTACGTGTTGGTGGTGGGTACGCTCGTGCGGAAACAGCGCGCCCGTTGATTTCACTTTCATTTTATCCGTGTGGAAAATCCAGCGTTATCCGCCGTTGATTCCCACTGACGCAGCTTTTTATTTTAATTGTTTGTTGTGCTTTTTGTCACTTTTACCGATTTTCATAAAATGAGCGCTTATAGGTGTAAAGTAAAATGCTTAAACATGGCATTAGCTGTTAACCGGGTGCATTTTCTCGTCTGCGTCTTGTAAAAAAAGCACTTCCCGTTTCTTTCGTAAATCTTATGCAGTTTAGAAATTATTACTGAATATGACTTGAACAACCAGGTTCGGTACCTACCTACTTAACTGTCTATATTGAAAATAAGACTTATTAAAAGTAAATGCTCTATAAAACACAAATAAATAAGTTACTTAGCTTATATTTTTAAATTGTTTATTAGTAAGTTATAGAGGATTGCAGATGTTTTTTGAGCCAGGTGGTAGACAAGACTGCAAATGCACGTGCATCGGCGCAGCGTAGCGAGGGCGCGAGTGGGGGCTGTATCTCAGCCGTAGGTTTTTTGGCGCGGAGAGAAAGTGCGGTTGGTGGTGGCCGAAGACCCCAACTCGACGGCACTCGGTGGACTCCGCGCGGCCGCGGCCGACACTCGGCCGGCGTTTCATGGGCAATCCGTTTGCGAAATAATGCCATTGAATCGCTGACGCCAAATTCGTCAGTTATCGCGCCGAGCGCGGAGATGCCGCGCTAATAAATAGTAGTGCTCACCAATGATAACGACACCCTCTCGACCCAGGATACCAACGAAAATGTGCCAATGGAGTATTGTGACTATTATTTACGTGGTCCTCGTATTATATTCGTCCGATGCCAGGGAGATAAGCTCACCGGATGCCGCTTCTCTCCACAATCACGTGAGTACTACGAGTCTGTGCTGATTATCATTAGACATCTAATCAACTCCGGAGCATGCACCTTTTATCGGTCACAGCTGCATTTGCTTCGGTGCGTTGACTTTGAATATGCACTTTTACTTTCATCAAGTCGGTTGTTTCTTGTATTTCTTGTTTGATCCCATTTAGCAGTGATTAGCATTGCTCATCACAAGATTATGATGATAATGCTTTTAGTTAAGCATTAATATGCAAAAATGTTTTCAGTTGCTGCTATTTAAATAAAAATTATACCAATGGAAAGCATTTTTAAAGTAAACAATATTTTCATATGATTGCGATTGGGATAAATATAGTGTGAGCGGAACATACACATTGAGGCTTAAACAAAATGAAACTGATTCTAATGCACTTAAAAATCTTTTTGTAGGGTAGGTATGTCATTCGTGATTAGAGTAATGGCAAACTACTGCATTTATCGAACAATACCACCAGCTGAAGTCGTTGCTCTGCACTCAATAATCTCGTGTACCTAATCGTATCAAAAAGGAGTTTATGTCCTTTCTTGGTATCCGTTCTTAATCCATATTTACCAGCCTAACAAGTTTATCAAAATTTAGCGTTTAGCGGTACAAGCATAGGTAACAGATTTGTCTGTTAGGATGTTTTTTTTCACCGTTGTCAGTGGTGTACCGACAATCGATATACAACTTTGTTTGGCATGCAATTAAAAAGACATTACAGTGTTCATATAGTAGTAGAGGTTAGAGATAAAAATAGTCCTTTCATAGGCTTTAAAATAAAACTGCTTATTAAAATCAGGGTGAGAACAAGCACTAGGCTTTTACCAATTTGTACTTACAACAGTAGAAACATTTAACTTAATAAAGAACTTGTATCGAGATTCCTAAGCTGGTTTACCTATCTAAATCTGATGCAAAAATCTTCAAAACACCATGAATAATTAAAATTGTAAATATAGGCATCTAATCCAAGATACATGGCAGGTAATAAAAAGCTGTTGCTTTACGTAATAAAGACTAAAACAGCTGTTGTCATTCATATGGTCAGCCAGCATGAGACCGCATAAACGTCATTGCCGGCCGACTGACACGATTTAAAACAATAACTTAAACGGCTGTGCATCAAATAAATAAATATAATGTAAATATATATTTTTTAAATATTGAAAGAATTAAAAAGCTTCTCATCGAAAATCGTCGCGAATTTGATAGCCCTTTCCCGTGCGCGAGTTTTGTAACACGCAAAATAGAAAAGACCCAGAGAAAAGTGTATGTAGATTTTTTTTCTTCCTTACTAAGGTCTAACAATTCATAAGTTCCTGAAGATATGATGTGGTCACCATGGATTGATGTAAAAAATTGCGTAGATGGTTATTTATGTTAGACTTTACGCAAAATTTCGGCTATTTGGGCTCAATGAAGCACTAAGGTTATTGAAACTACCTACTGCCTATAATATAGTACAGTGCATCTAGATGCATAGTAAGTGCTACATTTCACTATTTACATTAATTAAACAACTGTAAACTAATTGGTTTCTAAAAAAAATTGGTTACTAAGTATTTACATAATTATCAATACATGATCTAAGAGCTTACGTATTGCAATAGTAATGAAGGGTAATTAACTTAAATCGCACACTTTCCTGCATAATTAAGGTTAGGTTCCGATGATACGGATGTGCACCACTTTCGCCGATTACGTTCTCAGCAGTCTTAATTATATAATATCTTATTTTATTCGGGTTTCTAATCACCTTCTAGAACAATAGAAATTACCAAATTATACCTAAGCTGTAAATAATTACGAGTCATTAGGTTAGCATTATTTAGCAGTCATGAGAAACGAATTTGGCAGTGTTTGTGTAGAAGATTTCTGTGAAATCTATTGTACTTATTTATTAAGAAAAGTTTTTGAAGTGGATACTTACGTTAGTATTTTAATGTTTGTACTTATGTATTAACGTTTAAAGATGTTTTTATTATGATTTGGTACACGGAGCAAAGTAATAAGTCTCAGAACGAAATGTGCTGTATTCGGTATTCAAATCGATTGCGTTGTCTTTTTTCTGGTAACACGAGAAATCTTCGCTTTTTGAAGAAAAGTGGTTAATTCCAACCAGCCTTATTTAGGTATATAAAAAAGGAAACTTTTTCAATAGTTTTGACCTCCTAGTTCTATTTTGAGATATTGTTTTTTTTATTAGTCATAAGTAGGCATTGTTAGTTCCAAATGTCACCAGCGAATTTGTCAACTTCATTCGGGGTTGCATTACATAAGGCCATAATAATATTATGTATATCAGTGTTTAGTTATGCAACATGTCATTCTATTTACATAATTATGATTGTATAACTTGCACTAAAGAGTTTATTTTGGTTCTAGTCAATAGGTAAATTTTTGGAGACATATTTACGTAAGCTAGACTTGTTCGTATCTAGGTGACCTAGGATTAATTTCTTGATATCTTGATATCGTGACGTAATGCTTCTATAATTTTAATCAAATGGTGAAGCCCAAGAATAACAATTTTATTTGCAAACTTTCTTCATTTTATTTCGAATATTGCCAAATGTCAACGAAGATGTTCGCCGCGCTTTTGAATAAGTAAGTATTATGAGTAGTTCAGTTTGATAGCAGATTGTTTGCAGTAGGTACTACCTATACATATAATACTTAGTTGGTATCTTCCAACGTATGCAATTATTTAAGAGCTAAGGGCCAGAATTATGAGCTTTTATTCACGTAATTTGCGCTCACATTCATGGTACATAGGTTTACAATATTAGGTCGATTTTAACGATCGATAAAGTAGTTTCGAATTTCATTGTCTACGATACTATTTAATAGGTAAAGGTAAGCGCTATGTTTCCCTTATTAGAACCAGGTTATAAATCCCGTTCGTTCGAAATATATCGCCTTAGCTTCCAACATTTGATAAACGGCTGCGGATAACAAAAACGAGAGCACCACAACAATTACCGCGTGAAAGGCGCTTGCAATCATAGTTTGGAAAGTAGTTTACTTGCTGACCTTACGAATTCACAGGTATAACACAATAAAAGCGAATAAAGTGAAAATGACGCCGGTCAGCCGTAACTATACTTTGATGACTTCAATTTGGCTGTGTAAAGACCATTATATATCTAATCAGCTAATTTAATCAAGGATTACCATGAATAACAAAAGTATAATTAAAAAGATATACCTATCGGTGTACTTAGTAAACAAAAGCGGCACAGAAACGGACCTTGATTACATGGGTTCCTAACATAGGAACAGCTTTAACTTGTGAAAACAGATCATAATAACCTTCTTTGACGATGTCTCTATTCACAACGGTGAAAACCTTAGATAGTAAATTATGGAAGATGTACCTTTGAACTAACTCAAGTGTGGCCTCTCTAACACGTAATTGCTCTAAGGGCATCGAACGAAAATCGTTTCCCAGCAAAACAGTAGTACCCAAGTGCCTATAGAATATTTAACAACATGTTGTCGAGTAAAGCAAACTCATTGAAGACACGAAACACTTTCTAAAACAAAATCCAAACGTTTTTGTGGAAACTGCCCGAAAACGGAGCAAAAAATTGTTTTCTCTCCAAGTTGTACCCAATTTGTTTTTAATCTTGTTTTGCCGTTTCATAGTAATTTTTGCCAACATTACGTAACTTTTTGTATTCGGTTTTCTCGAAACATCGTTTTATTCGAAAAAGGTTTTGGCGGGGACGTAATGTTACGTTTGGCCTTTTACGAAATGTTTAATCGCACTCGTATGTAGAGACTCGTGAGCGCACTTCTGACGTAGGTACCTATTATGGGGCCTGTTGTTAACATTTAACGAATTAAGAGAGATCTGTTTGCAGGTGCATACTTCCAATTATATTACTCAGCGGAGAGAGTATCACGTGCTATGTCGTAAGGTTCTTAATCTCTTGAATCGCTTTTTAGTCTTTTGAATTAAAGGGCGCAATCTTACTAGTGTAACTTACTTGTGTAACCAAAATGTTGTTTACCAGTACTGTTCAGAAGTGTATTGCAGGTCATTGTCTTTCTCCTATTGTTTTAAGACCCTGGTTATCGACATTGAACTTCAGACGGCCCGACAACTGGACCAGCGAGTAGATAATCTCTGTCATGGCCAATTACAACACCTATTCTGTAACCGGGTCACGGTACAGGCTTAGTGAAGAGATTTCTAGACTATATTTGTATCCAATAACCTTGACATTATTGGATTATTTAATCAGAAGTACAGTTAATCGATAGTGAAGGTAATTTTCAATGCCACTTTATCCACATGAACTACAACTAGGTTTAATCATGGAGGAAGTGTCTATTCTCTGAATTAATTCCGTTACGATGTAGTTAAAAAACGTTCTTTTTTGTAAAGATTACGTAAACCTTTGATTCTAAAATTAGCAACCATATAACCATACACGGCCTTACCATACCCGCTCATAATAGTTTCATTGCATTGAGTTGTCACTGAGTAATAAAAATCCAATCGCGACAACTTATAGCATTACCCGCATTATCTAACTTCCTACCCAGTGGCACAGTTGACCTTATAAGCAACGTCCACATGGCGTATCAACCTTAGCCTCGCAGGTTTATGTCACAATATATTGTTAGTTAACAGCAAAACAATCGCTATCAGTTTCGTCATAACTTCAGTGGGTCACTTAGGGGAAAGCGTGTATCATTGTGCATTCCTCTCTGCGACAGTCATGTGGTGTACATACGTAGGAGCCGATTCAACCGACGAAATTCTTGTAAACTGCAATCGGATTGCAGCTGAATGATTTTTAGGGGTTTTGACGACTAACGGTTTATGGTATAGGTATTGTAGAACACTGATTGGGATCGATTCATTTGTGGAAATGGAATGGTATACATTTAGCGGTCGATTTAAAGAATTCGCCTTTCGATTTCTTTAACAACCTTCTTTAGGTGCTGACACAGTTCTGGTGGTTTCGTCTAGCTCTAAATATGGATGACGGGATTTTTGCGACTAACTCTATTTTAAACATTGAGGCTACATAATCCTTTTTAGCGACATGAAGAAATATGAAAGGCGGATTAGAACTCAATGCCTAATTGCACTAATAAGCGTTATAAAACATATCTAAGTTTAATTCCTTGAATAGAAATTCGCTATCCATTCAGTGACTCATTCAGATACATTCGTCTTACTAACGATTTCCTAATGCCACAACAAATTACCCATCAGACATCTGACGTGAGATGAGCGAAAGTTTAAGTGCGTCTGAAATTAAAATAGATTAAAAAAAAGGATGATAACGTACCGGAACATGGCTGTTAAGATTGTGAAAGCAACATTGACATTAGTCGCCAATTAACATCGGGAATTGCGTAACCATGGCGTGCGCGCAGCCCGCGAAAGTAAACCGCACTGCCGACATTAAAATGGTAAACAAAACTTATGTAAGTGCATTTCCGACGGCATCTCATGATACGGGTTTTGTGTTGACGTTATGTAACAAAGCATAAAAGTCAACATAGCAATTTGCATGATCTTTACGAAATTCAACACGATTACCTACTTCCGAGTTCCCGCAGCAACATGCAATCTAACAATTGGAAATGGTTATAGACGTGTTAAGTAACATGTGCATGTTGGTATTGATATATTTGAGGTAACTTCTAACGAATTCTATTACGCACGGTATACGCTTGAAAAGTTAAGACGCCATTACGAAGACATAACATGCGACATACCGTACATGGGATGGAAATTATACTTTTGAATTGCAAAGGTTGTCCAAAACGGTTTGAGGAAATTAGATTTTCTTTCTTACTGTTTGTTTTTTCTAGATACTCTAACGCTAATTATATGCCATTAAACAAAAAAAGAACAAAGGAATGTTTTTTAAGAGACATTCTTTGAATTTAGAATCTGGCAGTCGGATGTTATGTAAACATACTGGTGTTTGTTTATAAAACATGTCAATGTAAACGAAAAAATTACGATCTAAATATGTATTTGGAATAAATAAAAGTAAGAACCCGAATAGAACTCCAATTAGTACCTACTTTGTAATCACTGATATTAATCCTCATACACTTTTTTTTTTTTGGAGCAGGTCTTGACAGTTAGCCTTTCCGCAGAGTTTGACTAATTCGCCGGACTTCTACCTCCAAAATGCTGGTTTAAGAAATCAATTAAATGAAGTGTTTTTCAGGTGTCGTCAGGTAACAGAAGCTCGCGGTTCCTGTTCGATGCCTTCTTCGGACTGGAGGTGCCTCTCCTGGAGGAGCAGAGCGTCGAGGATGATGAGGAGGACAACCAGATCAAGACCTGCTCCTGTGGTAAGTTTGACACTTCAAATAAAAAGAAGGATTGATAATATAATGATACTACAAACTTGAAAAAAACAAGTGAACTAGTACGTTCTAATGTTGATTCGAAGGATTCTGTTTTTGAATATCTGCCAAATGGAATCGGATCAGAATTAAGAACTGAACTCAAAGTTAAACTTTTTTTAGTATTGACGATGGGGATTTAGTAAATTCATCAAAATTTTGATGTCTATAAGAGATACTTAATAAAATCATATTTCATAATGCAACTTTATGCGATCAGAGAAACACATTATATCCAAATATTTCAGCACACTGGTTCAGCTATTTGGTTCTACTTTTCCAATATAGTCTTCTTGGTAGCACATCATAAACTTAGCCATACACATACCTACATAGTACCTTTTAGCCACCTTAGGTGGGCTGGCGATCGAATGTGAATTAGCCATTTTTACTACTGTGAAACTACCAAGTCTACCTATTTATACCAATCTAAATTATGAAACTCCTAAATATATATCTTCAGTAAATAAAAAATATAAAAGTGTCTAGAATAATAATGATAGCAAATATCTACCTATTTATTAAAAGCATTTACGCACGTAATAGATAGCTAACATTTTTAACCGACTTCAAAGAAGGAGGAGGTCCTCAATGCTACTGTATTTTCGTAATTTAAGTTTACATTAAATAATTTTACATTAACTTACTATAAATTGTTGATAGTTCACATTTGATCGTTGCCCATACCTTTACACCGAAGCAAATCTAATGTATCAACCACGTTCACATTTTAGAGTGCGGAAGGGCAAACCCACTCCCTAGAAAGATAGGTAAGTCACACACATGTACAGCACTGGTTAGAAGTATTTACACCTGTTATGTAACACATACCTTTTACCTAATATTGAATGTTCCGTGTTTGTGTAGTTATAGTTGACTAATCTTCACCTGTAGCCCTACCTTTGTCACAGATAATTATACCTAGTAGTTTCCTATTTATTTTGTTGTGTTGTAGTTTGTATTCCTATACCATGTAGTGTAACCTAATTTAGTATTTAGTTATTATTGTATGTAGAATGTAATATAAGAATAAATATTTAACTGAAAAGTGCCCGAATAATCAGCAAAAAAAATTTTTCTAGCTCATAGGAACATATATTTTCTTGTAATTTGCTCTTGCGTTAGTGATCTATAGTAGAATGGATTGCAAATAAAGTTTATTATTCCATATTTCTATGAACTAAAGTATGATTCTTACAACAAATCAGTAGGAATATTTTCTGATCGAAATAAAGACTACTGGACAAAATTGTGCACCCGTCAGAGTTTATAATTCCTTTTTGCATTCATTGCCAATACAATCCTTAAGAACCCAACAAACATGGGTTCACTGAACGCGAGATACAGGTTGTTATAAGAAAGCTGAAATGGTCCCAAACGTTTTTCCATCAAACTGGAAAACTGTCTTTATTTATGGCCAAAGTTTCTAAGCCCAACATCCTGTATCTACCTAGTGTACTAGTGACTACTAGTAAGTTCAATTAACTGTGTGTAAAGTTCATTAAACATCGACAAGCTTGCGCCAGTGTGGTTGTAAAGTGGCAAACAGCTGTTAGCGAGTAGCGCTGAGCGTTGAACTCCCGTTCATCACAGTGAAAGTGTAATAGACTCGATCTGCGCCAACCCGCTGTTAACTATAACTAGTTATTTATTTATACGCTATTATTTCCCGTTCCTGTTGTACAAGCAGACACAGAAATAGTTAGAGCATTATTGTTTGTATTGTACAAATAGATACTCGATGACTGTACTGTGAAAATCGGTCTGTATCATGCTCCTAAATAATAAAGATAAAACAAACTGTGTGTAGATATATATTATTTGTGCCAGTAAGGTAAATACGGTAAGCATTTACCTTACTTGCACAAATAAAACATATTTATCATTGGGTTTATAGACTCGGGTCTATATACACAAGAATAAATAACTTATTCTCATGCTATAACCACATGCGTTACATAAGAGGCAATTCTTATATGTATAAAGTCTTAAGAACATCAATAGGCTGAACATAAATACAGTCGTAAATAATGCCTAGTTAGGCATCGCTTGATGTAATTAACTTGATTGCACCTCGTAGATTATGTCCTATTTCACGCTTCTTTCTATGCACACTGAATTATTTACTGCAACTTTGATTTATTCCGATTCTTTGTCTAATATATCTCCGTGTGCTGTAAATTATGTAAAATATATGTAGAATGTAATGTTTGTTGTATGTAGTTTTGTAAAAAGATTTATCCTTTATTCATTGTTAACTAAAACTCTATAGGTACTCCCATTGCCTGAAGATTTTACTAGTGAAAGTGCTGGAAATTGCTGCTGTCTTATTTTGCTTGCAATTAATTAAACGTCAATTAAAATATTTATTTATTCAGTAAATTGAAACACCTATTTCATTCTCGAAAAGGTCAGCAAAATCGTGTTACCTACTCACAGATTTTTTCAAGTCTTGTTGCTATTTTAGAAGAGACAGCATTCTATTGAAGCTAAGGTTAAAGACCTTTTGAAGTAACACCTGATATTTCAAAGTGCTGATATTAAATAAATAAATAAAGCAGCCAGTCGGCAATCATACAAAGAGGAAATCAGTTGCAAACGGTTCAACAAACTGCGTTCACTTTCTAGAGTGCGGCGGCTCCAACCAGGAGAACCGCATCGTGGGCGGGATGCCCGCCGGCGCCAACCGCTACCCCTGGATGGCGAGGATCGTGTATGATGGCCAGTTCCACTGCGGAGCATCGCTACTCACCAAACAGTATGTGCTTACAGCTGCGCATTGTGTCAGGAAGTAAGTACCTACCTCATTTTCTAAAAATGCACAAGCCGCATTTTGCTTTTGAAAACTAGGATATTTCTACACTGCTTTTTTATCGCCAAGCAGAACACAAAACAGTTCTAAAAAAATACAGTCCCTATGCATAACGTTAAAAAGTTCAGCAATTTTTTTTTCCCAAACGAATTTCTGCTTAATTTTCACACCTGAATCCTACTTTCACCCACTCTTATTTCCTCTGGAATGTGCTTTGTAAAATTGATTTCATATAAATTATAAAAGAGCCGATTTCAAAAAACTCTAGAATATATTGGATCACCTGTGGGTGCGTACCACCTATAGTTTGCAACCCTATAAGTACAATATAGAAATAATTCTTGAGATATTACCGCGTTACAAAAATACAAAAGCCTCCTTTTGAAATCGGTTCAAAAGGCTAAATAAATAAGTACTTTCTTTTAGCTTATCTTTCGTTATATAAAGTGCACTTACTATAAAACGTTAAAGAGACAAGCTTCGATGCAAAACTCGCGTGTCGCCGCCATTTCATCGATTTGTAGTAATGAGCACTTTGATAATTATCTGAAACAATTTGTGCCACATAACGCATGATACAATTATTCTTCATGTAACCTCGTACGCTAGTTCTTAAAGGAAACTGTCAATCGAAGTGCAAGTAAATCACGTCGTTATATAAGTATTGTTGTTATATCGTTGCTACGTGGAAGGCCGCGTGCAACCGCCCGTGCCCGACATGCAATGTTGCATTGCGATAATTCATATCGCGCCTATTTGCTATTCAAATACCAGACCTATGTTTTTCCGGTTGATATTTCGCATATTCATGTTTGAATACTCAATCATTCACTAATTACGTTTGTATGTAATGCCAATTACACAGCTAAGTAGTCCTCCGATAGTTAAATTGTGTTATGCTAAAAGATACGAATGCGTTTTCATAAATCTTACTTATGACTCGTGAAATGTGCAAATTTATGAGACAGCTTTATGTCGACTGCATTTACTTAACACTTGTTCATGAATTTCATTTTTAATGCTAAAATTGTCGTGATGTAAACGACAATTGGAAAGTGTTCCAAAACGTGCAGAACATATAAAAACAGTCTTTTAAGAAAGAAAAAATTGAGTGGCTTATATTTCTACATTTTAACTTAGCATTGAGAATTTTCTAAAGTAAAAGGTTGTAATGAGGAGAAAAAATATACACCAACACTACTTTGTTTTCTTACAAAATAGGCTTTTGGCAACGCAAAATAAAGATGTTCTTGAACAAAATCATCATCTTATAATCCTCAAATGTTATCTAAGCGAGATTATAATAATAAAATTTAATTTATGTCGATAAAATAACAATAAGAAAGTTAGAATGATGCAACGTTCTACCTAACATATTTTAATATCTTCGCCAATTCCAACTATAAAAAAGGAATTAGGATCTTACATAACATTTTTATCGTAATTCGGTAGTTCGAATATTCGTTTCAAAAACTCGTCGAGACGTTTCCAAGTGACGGCGAGAGCTGGCGCAATGCGTATTCCGCTTCCTTTAAAAATTCATTTACCTAAATATATAATTGCAAGGATATAATTTCGGTGATTAGTGGTTTTGTCACACAGAAACGGGAAGTGAAAAAGTCTGTTCAACCGGCTACACTTTGTCCATTACAAAACATGTTTAAAATGAAAATCAGAAGGAGCGCTTTTACACAGAGTTGACCTTAGGCTGCTAAACCTATTTCGTACACAAAAAAGTATATACTCAAAGTTTCCTCTATATTTCCAGATTGAAACGCAACAAGATCCGCGTGATCCTGGGCGACCACGACCAGACCATCACGACGGAGAGCGCGGCCATCATGCGCGCCGTCACCGCCGTCATCCGCCACGGACAGTTCGACTCCGACTCCTACGACAACGACATAGCCCTGCTCAAACTCCGGAAGCCTGTTAACTTCTCCAGGATCATCAAGCCTGTCTGTTTGCCACCTCCTAGTAAGTTACCCACCTTAATCATCTGATTTCCCTTTGTCCCACTCTAATCGTATTATTTGGTACATTCAGACACATAGACCGTAGATATATGTCCCGATGCGTATCCTAGCCTTTATCTAGATTAATGGACCAGTTTTGTGAATACTCGAAGTTTGTCAAAAGATAAATGTTATCTTCTGGATACTATTAGATCCAGAATATATAAATAAATGCTGTCTAAATGTCTATGATCTTGGGTACTTGCTCTAATTCTCTATTTCCACAAAACAACTTAACCTACTTTTTCAAGTAAAAACTCATCAGAATTTTGCGCAACTTTTGGGACCATGAAAATGAGCAACGTTCCTATTTACAGAAGTGGATCCAGCCGGCAAGCAAGGCCTCGTGGTGGGCTGGGGTCGAACGTCCGAGGGCGGGCAGCTCCCTGCCGTGGTGCAGGAAGTGTCGGTGCCCATCCTCTCGCTGAACCAGTGCCGCGGGATGAAGTATAGAGCTTCGAGGATCACAGGCAACATGGTGAGCAAACTTTATTCTAGACAACGTGTCCTGATAGGATAATGGGACAGCTTTCTGGTGTCATAGCCGGCTTTTTTTGAACACGGTACCTACCTTGAGTTACCGATGTAAGTAGGCACTTGAAAAATTTGGGTATCTTATGATTATTTACACATTGACAGCTGAGGTGGTTTATGGCTCTCGCAAACTCTGTTTGAAACCATATCGACTATAAAGAAAAATAAGTCGTCTCATCGCATGTGTATTAAACATGAGATGAGATGACTGTTTCGGACAGCTAACCGACATTTCATTTGAAATGCAAAGCAATGAGGCTGTCAATGAACGGATATAAAAACAGGTCATGCGTCATAATGCTAGACAAGCTTTTGTTTTATGTAATGGTCCAGTAGGTAAACGACAATACGTTTGCAACTCTATTGTTATGCTAAGACGACTTTATGGGAACAAATGTAGTTGATAGTAATGCATGTAGTTTGAACTTGGTTTTACCTTCGATAGAGATTATACCCTACCTACTTGTACTATGTGTCAAAAACCAAAAATCTCAAAATTGGTAAAATATTTCTGGATTTTTCTCTGAAAATTCCATAATTATACTTATTTTTCTTTACAGATTTGTGCTGGCAAAGCGTCTACCGATTCCTGCCAGGGTGACAGTGGTGGACCTCTTCTCTTACAGCAAGGAGATAAATATCAAATCGTTGGTAAGTACTTGCTGATAGCCAAGTGTGATAAATCAATATATAAGAATCCTTTACAGTTTGATGTTATCTTGAAATTCAGACGTAAAATGTGTATGGATTACTGTGCCATCTCTTGGCCTGTACGCTGTACAGTTAATTTGTGATAGAGAGACAACGCTATGTTCAAAGATGCCACTGCGAGCGCTTACTTTGCTTGTGGTTGTTGTTCGCTTATTTTCCGGTAGGTGGCGACTAAAATAGCATGTTGAGATAAATGAAAAATGGCTATGCTAATCTTTCCCGGATTACTAGTATTAGAACAATTTAGAATGTTACCATTTATGATACCAAACAACTAGAAAGATATTGGGCTTCTTATTGACTTTTTAAATGAAAGATGTGTTCTCGCCTAGTCTCCACTAAAAATCAAGGAGCAGTTTCGAGTCAATCCATCAAGATTTCCATGAATCTAGCTTCATTTTTAAAAGTTCATGTTTTGTTTTGGCGTCTAGTGTCTCACGTTGGTAGGTTTATTTGTTTCTTCAAAATTGAGTTTAAGAACTGTTTGTTTTTGTCCACAGGTATCGTGTCCTGGGGTGTCGGTTGCGGTCGTCCCGGCTACCCGGGTGTCTACACCAGGATCACTCGGTATCTCAAGTGGCTCCGAGCTAATCTCAAGGATACCTGCCTTTGCGCCAATTAATATATAAATTCAATTTATTGACCTACAAAATAGTGAACAAGAAGGCATTGTTTCCAAATTAATTAGGCTACGCTTTAAATTGTTGATTTATGTTATGTTAATTGAGTTTTTAATACTTTTACATTGTTGCTTTAGTTGTACATAATATAAAACTCTCGAACAAAAAATTCGAAATAATATTATTTAATGTTTTAACAATTAAACTATTAATTAAGAAGAATAATTTATCTAAGCTGTAAATATTAGATATCTTTTACAACAGATATAATAACTTTAGTGCCAATTTTTATTACAATTTAAATGTGAAGACAACCTGACATTTTCATATAAATATTTTACAAGAGCCAAATCTGAAATAATACTCGTAGTTTAGATTATTTCATTTCTCTTTGGATATAATTTACTTAGAAACTTATGAATAGTCCGAATATAGAAACCAAAAATATGTTTTAGCTAAACTAGAGGCTATCTGTTGTGTTTGTGTGAACAAAAGAGCAATAGTAATAAATAACAGAAGAAAACAATTTTGAATACGTAGTTTAAAAACACGCTAGTAAGAACTCCAAATAAAAAAAAAATACTGTTTTAAATCCAATTTATAGGAAAACCTTTTTTTAAACTAATTCCAATTGACAGGTTCAATAAATTCATAAATCTTATTCGGAACAAAACATTAAATATAAATTAATTTAAGTGTACTTTATTTTTAATCTTAATCATGACAGTTTAATTTATTTTTAATAGTGTCTAATATAACCTCGTTTTACTTATCGTTAGTGAAATTTATTTCGACAGGCCGGTGGTGCAGATTACCATTAGAATTTAAGTCATTTTACCTAAGTGTTTTTGTAAAAAACAATTTTATATTCGTTGTTATTCTTAATCAATTAAAGACAAATGTTCCATTTGATTTCCACTGATCAGTTTTGCCTAAAACTTTCGCACGGATTCTACGACGCAAAAAGTGTTTTGACGTAAGCAAGAAACGCGCCAAAAAATGGTGAAAGGATAATACGGTGCAAATAAAAATGTGTTTATTTGTACAATAAATTATTAAGTTATGGTTTACTATGGCGTACTTCTACATTGCTTTTGGAGTGGCGAAAATAATTGTAAATATATAGTGATTTTTCTTTTGAAATTCCTTTTCCCTTTTACCTTGTAGAATCAATTAATTGTTTGTATCTTGTGAGAATTCATAACTAATTTTGTATCGTTTTAACGCATTTTCGCATCTAAATCCTGCATATTTCTTTTATTAAATAAGTTTTTACCAACTTAAGCCAAGCCTAAGTACATAAAGATTTCCACATTGAAAGCAACGTAGAAGTAAATTATTTAGTGGTAACGTTAGTTCTTAGTAATGAAAGCTCTTTAGGCTACATCTGTGATCCCTATCACGATAAAATTGTTGTTGTTATTACTAATTATAGTAACTTATTATTAGATTTTATTAACGTTCTCACTATAAGACATAGACATTACATTTGAAATACAAATTATCTGTAATTACTATATTTAATAAATTAACGTATTTTTTGTCCACTTTCAAAGATGTTATTATCTTTAAATTGTTATAAAGGTGCTCTTACGTATTAAACAGCTAAAAAACTTTGTTTATGACTTTATTTTTATCATGAACCTTTAAGTGTATGTTGCAAGATTTTATTACGGAGTCGTGATATTTATATTCATCTAAATTACAAAATAAGGAAAACCACAAATTATTTTAAATTCTGTTTTGGGGTTGTACACTCGGCCGCATGTCAGTATCAACAATGAATCCTCAAAATAGACCTTGCTGCTTTGTCATATAGGCGATATGAATGACCAAATGTTTACACTGTGTTTGGGTGACTGTATAAAGGTACGAGCGGCTGAAGCAGAACAATGCCTAAGTGGCGCCTGTATGTATTTATAATTTCACAGACAATCTTATTTCGTCTTTAGGTATGCGAAAAGCCAGTGCATTGTCCTAATAACTGCGTTGAAGGTCCAAATTGGTTCTTATTTTGGGATTGTGTTATCAGAAATGAAGTGTTCAACCTTCGTAATCCCTAAAAAGGGTCGTAATTTTGACATACATTTTTATTGCGACCTAAAGCGCAATATAGCGATTCTCTTTTATTCATGACAAAGTAGTGGTTTGGTTAGCGTGTGATATTAACCGCACTATCGCTTGCAAATAGATGGTCACTTCTTCTTCTTTTCTGTTTATGGTAATCGGCATCTCTTTATAAGAACCATTGTGGCTAGTGCCAAGTGGAAAATAAATATTAGCAGCCTTATTTTATCTTATTTAGCAGCATTATTTTAGTATTTAGGCCTGTTTTTATGAATGGGTCGGAGTTCAGCTTTGTCTGGAACGAAGTATGCAGGGTATACTTAAGCTACATCTACATTGGTCTTCACTGGTAAAATATGAGTAAGCCAGGTTACTTTCAACTGCACTTAGCCACCAGTAGTGCAGTCATCAATAAATATCCTTTAGACCATTAACACCGATTTAAATGTCAACGCACATACCTAATTAAAGCTTTCAATGTACGCAGTGCGAGTGAATGTGCAAAAAGACAGGCCATTGTGACGTTGTTCGAAAGTGACACTTTCGCCGAGAGCGACCGGTCGGCGCCGAAACTCTGGCGGACTTCATCTCCTTTATCACTCACACCTCTTAGATGGCTATTAAATTTAATAGTTTAGAAAATAAGCCTTTAAAACTAACAAAGCGATTCGCAACAAATAGCTTGACGCGCGAAATATATAGCGTCAATTGAATAGACATTTTATTGCAAGAAAATTAAAATAAATCTTCCAAATAAGATGATAAATTAACATCATTCGTAGGATCAGAAATACGATTAATATCGTAGAAAAACTACTTTAGAACTACATTAGTTGGGCAGATAAATAAGGTTCTTAGAAATAGTCCTTCCTGACATATCGAAGACCTTGGTCATGTTTGAAAAAATCTTATGTCCTACTGAAGTCGTTACGGTTAGCCTAGCGAAGGGTTCCTTTTGGGTGTCTTATATGCAATATAAGAGACCCAAAAGGACCCCGGCCATAAAAACGTAAATAATAATAAACCTAAATAATCGGGCTTTCGATAAGTATAGATTAAGTAGAACGTCTTGTTGTATTCTCTTTTTGTTAGTCGTATTTAGTTTTTGCGCAGTCGTCTACACCAGTTCTTTATAGCTTTTTTCTTGATCTGATGTTTGAATAAAGTAAATCAGTGGGTACGCAGTTAAGTAGTTTTACTTAATTTGTCTTGACAAATGGTTATTCCAATTTCTTTTTTTTTTTGCAGATTTACATACAAGTACCGTTATAAGTCTGAATTCCTAATTGCTTGCCTGCCTGATTTCAAGTGTAGAATATTTATCTGCGCATTACCCGTTTTTTTTTCTTGCAGTGCTCTGAATAAAATAAATAAATAGTTAGAAGAAGAGAAACGTCTGTAGTCCTTGAATATAAGTAGTGGACTGGGTGTAATCATTCTTCAATTTGTTGACTGCTTCTTAGTGAAGTAGGTTAATTTTGGTGGCACCAATATTTATATGGTGGACAAAATTACTAAATTACATACATTGCATTGAATGCATAGTACCCAGTACCCTGTAGTATATGGGTAAATACCGAAGAAATGTAAAAAAGAGGTTTTCTACATTGACTCGGGGATCGAACTCGGAACCTCAGAGTTATCGAAATTTTTAAAGATCGCTCTGGCCCTGTATAATTATTGTAAACGCACAATATTTAGATCATAAAAAAATATATATAACAAATCCGCCCACAGGCTGTATTAGGCGCCTATTCTATATCGCGGTCACATCAAATTACCGTTCTGACATTGCGACTGATTTGCTTCCTATCGTGTGAATTAAGCATAAAGATGCTATTGGACTAGTGGGGTACGGTTTGACGTATCCAAAACACGTCGCTTGTTCGACGCAGTGGACGGAGCGCATCTCAGTGTGTCCGTTGTCAGCGCGCGACAACTTTACCAACCGAATAACATGCGCCAGTTGAGCGCCAAAAACTGAGTTCCATTTTCAAAAACGTTTTAGTTTTTTTTTGTTTATTTTTTTTATAACCAGATTCAGAATGTGGAAGTGTTTATTTATTTTAGTGGTTGTGACATTGACTTTCACTTGTTCTGAGGTTGGTATTATTTACTTTCGTTCGTATGTTTTTGAATGTCCTGTTCTGCGTTCTCATATCCTTTGATCTTATTGGCCACTAACAAATAAGTCGTCATCAAATTCGTATTATTATTTAAAGTTTACCGTTATGATAGCAGTAAGCTAGTACCAGTTTTAGTGGAATCTTATTAATAATATCGAAATATCACAAGCAAATTTTAAGCAGATTTAGATTAAAGATCTTCAAAAAATAAAAATATGTACCTACTGAAAAAGAAAACAAACTTAACCATATATTAGGGATACTTTTTGTTTGTCTTTACCCTAATTTTACTATCAGTAGGACCTAACTATGTGCACACTTTTATATCATCGTGAATAATGATAATGCAAGGCTTGCAGGAGACCACGAGTCAAATAAGATCAATACATAAATTATCTACTTTTCCATTCAACAATATAGAAGATCACCAATCTATTGATTACGAACATCAAGACTGTCATAATAAATGAATATTATAGTTATTTTGTAAATGTTTAGTTATCCAAAAATAAAATAAAACCTGTTTATGTACTCCGCGTTGGCAATAATAAATAACAATACAATTTAATCTATATTACAAAGCTCAAGTTCTGCTAAGCATGGCTCAAAAAAGTGTTAGCTACAATCAATTTGATTGACCATCAATAATTCCCTTCAATTGTTTCTTTAAGGTTTTTTTTGATACAGATTAAATTGGACATGTGCAGACTGTGCAGTTGTTCACAAATCTACTAATTGTAAATACATTATTTTTTTTATAGCAGGTCATTTTTACCACATTTATGGGTTACCTTATATAATTAACCCACATTTTATAATGGAAATCATCATTGACTTCCGCCTCATTCCACCGCCACACGCCGCCCATCAGGGGAGGGATGTACCAGACACTGGTCCTTGATTTAAATATATTCGCAATCTACCTTATTCAACACAAATAAACTCTCCTACATACTCAATGTATGAACTAGTAGACCTAGGTTAATATAAAATGTTTGATTCAGGGCGATGTCGTGCGGGATTCAAGAGAGGTGTCTACAAAGAATTTATTCGGTGGACTATGGGGCAACAGACCCCCACTGATGGAAGTAAACCAGCCAAGGACCACGTGCACGTGTAGTTAGTACCAGATCTTTTTTATTTTTATCTTTTGCAAATTCATTTGAGATTGGACTTTTTTGTTTCGAACAGCAGAAAGCTTTGTCAATTTTTGTTCAGTTAATCGTTTGTACAAATTAAAAGCGCATGTTGCGCATTACACAGTCTCATTAGTCACTGTCCTCACTGTTTTATACTGACCGTTTATTTCTTATTCTAGACCTAAAGACTAAACCAAGTTGTGTAAGAAATAATTAATCTATCTTACGCCTCTAGTTACTGAAGTTTCTGCAAACCAAAGTGAATATATAATAGAAAACGGACGTTTTTCGATCTTTACATACGATAGGACAGTATCGATGTTTAAATGTAGATACCCAATTTTCATATTTCGGTAGTCCGGTATTCTCCAGTAAGATTAACTGTTGCAGAATTGTCAGCCGTTATCGTTGCCAGGTTTATTATTGCTAAAGCTTTCATATAAATGTTTTCAGAATGCGGCGAAAGGAATGAAGTGTCTCGTATAGTTGGTGGAGATGAGGCTGGCATCAACGAGTTCCCCTGGATGGCGCGCCTCTCGTACTTCAAGCGGTTCTACTGCGGAGGCATGCTCATCAACGACAAATATGTGCTGACGGCTGCACATTGTGTTAAAGGGTAAAACATTCATATACACTAAATTGTATGTAGATTTGTGATGGTCTATTCATGGGTGTTGCGTAACCAGGACTTCTTATCCCCGGCGCGTCAAGTATTGCTTGCGTCGAAATGCTTTTTTGCAACGCGATCGCCAATGAGAACCGGTAAAAAGGTAGGTTGAAACGTTCTGGAGGTTTTGGATACCTTCGTCAGGGCAACAGAAGTTTATGAAAAATGCCCTGGGTAAAATAAATAGACGAGGAAAAGTTTGATATGCTGAAGGCCGACTTCCTTTATTTTCCTAGTGAAACGGGACAGGAAAAAGAAGTACATTTGTGTGCTAGCCTCTTAACCAAGTTACATAATCCATCGTTGGTAGAAAATGTGTGGAAATGACATTACTTTACACACGTGACTAAGATATGCCATTTACATACATTTTGTTTTCTATAAACGTTCATGACTGTAGAAAAGCTGTTCGGCCAAGCCCTCGGAACATGTAAACTGTTTTATTTAAGAAGCGTTAAGTATTGTAAACACATGTCAATAAGTATTAACGTATTCCTTTGGTTATGACGAAATCGCTACCCTGCAATGAGCAAGCGTGGTGATCAATGCTCGTGCCTCCTCTGTATAGGAAGAGGCCAGTGCCCAGCAGTGGGACGTTTATGGGCTGGTTTCATTATTATTTGGTTATGGCGTAGTTTGCCAACGTACGTCGCATATTAACCGTCGAAAAATCTAAACTTAAATAAATAAATCCTCATAAACCAATGTCCACGCGCGGTTTTGAGCTGTTTTGATTGTTCTTTAATTAATGTGTCTAAGGTGGCATGATTCATTTAGAGTGATTTAACTGTGGTCAGGCATAACATGGATTTGGAAAGTTTAAATTGCCTTCAGTGAATCAGATTTAGATTTGAATACTAAATAAATGCAATTTAATTGATCAATTTTAACGACTAAAGCAGTTAGTGTTCATTAGTTTCATCGATTTTAGGAATCGTCTGCAGAGTATAGCAAATGTAAGCTGACTCATTTTATAAGTAGCATTTTAAGTAGACTCTTCTACTTATATTCTGAATTCAGCCATAGAAGAATGGAAAAAGCACACGATGGGACTATTGAAAAAATCGTCTTTTTCTTTTCACCTTTCGGAGGAAGTCAATAAGGACATAAAGAGGAGGTAAATAAATAAACTCACAGATTCCTATTAAAACTATAACTAGTAATATTTTTGCAAGCATAAATCAACTTTCTTTACCATCTCGTTGTCCTAAAATGAAATTTAAATGTGAGTATTATTTAGATTTCCGTCTCGTTTGCTCGATATAGGTGTTTTTCTTCAACAATTTCTACAAGCCTAGCTGTTTATTGGAATAAATATTTTGTGATGTGTGTTTGGCTCGCACAGAAGCGTGAATTTATTTGAGATGCTGCGAGTGTTTAACAAAGCACTTGTCAGGATATTGACTCAGCCTACCTACGTCACACTTATCTTAGAAAATGTTTTGTACTTATCAACGAGCATTGTAGACCATTATTAAAAAGGCTATTAGACGGACGGCCCGTTATAATTAGTTTCAAATCAACGAAGTAAGTTAACGGCTATTGACATAGGTAGGTTAATGATAAATTAATGTGTTAAATGAAGTTAGGTGTGTATTTATAAATATCACGTTTGTTGTTTTATGAAAGGATAAACGGAATAGATTACTAGAGATATTATATACTTTAATTATTGTGCCGACAGTAAACTAAAGTCGAGGTGGAGAGTCGCGACAGTTAGACAACGAACGAGAACTAGTTCTCCGAATCTGTATCATGTATTTACATTTCAATGTTTCAAAATAAACTAAGTGTAATAAAATTTGATGTTTATAGCCATTTAAATATTAATTTATTACACCCATGTTTCTGATTGCTCCCCATATTATTGTGACTAATGGATACCAAACTGCAGATGACATCGTTAATCATCAGTATACGGGTCCGATAACCTAAGAATTGGCAAACAAGTCCGAAATAAATTCACGGTGGTACGAATTTGTGAATTCCAATCAGTAGCGATAAGTACGTTCACCTTGAAACCGGCCCAGGAGCAGGCTCCAAACACAAAGTTCATTATCCTCAACAAATGACCATTTTAGGAGCTTTTGTGTTGTCTTTTTGTTTTGGTAACAACAGAACATCCAGGTACGCGGAACATTTTCGGATTTCAGAGATCAATAGGTGTCGCATGCGTCGCAGCTCATCAAACATACTGTTTAACGCGTAGAGGGACTAATGTACGCAAGTGAAAGCGTAAATGAGGGACATTAATAGTATTCATGACCGTGGCCCGCCAAAACACTGAGTGTCACTTTCGCTGAATGTCGACACAAGTTGACTTGGTTACAGGTGCGAGGAACAATTGACATCGATACAGTACAAGAGGTTACACAATAGATAACCATGTAGGAAACTATCGCCGTACAAATAGTTTTCCCTCGAACGAAATGTACCGAAAATATGGAGCTCCAAATATTTATATCTCAAGTTTTCATATAAGGAGTATTTAATCGTGTTTGCTTTGGAATTGGGATCGGATGCGTCATTCTTGTTTTTAGATTAAATGCGCAGATCATATTTATGAGGTTGTTTGTCTGAAATGCAGGTGTAGATTTTAAGATTTTATCAGAATATCCTGAGAATTTCGAGAAATTTGTAAAGTTTTGATATTTCTTATTTCGTAAAGATTGTTTTAAAGCATTTTTTTGGATGTTCTTTGTGTGATATATAAATATTATTTCTCGCCAAGAATTTTCCCAAGTAATATGGCTGGCTTATATTCTCACCATAATGATAACATAAATAAAGAACATCTTAATAAGAATTAGGTATAATTGATTTACTATTCCCTATATACTTATTAGAAATGGGCATCATCGCTTCTTGGCCTTTTGGCTGGGATAGAAGTTTGCTCATCAACCCTATTTGGTATACAAAACGCTAGACAGATTTTTTAACTTTCCTGTTTTTCGTTCCAGGTTCATGTGGTTCATGATAAAGGTGACGTTCGGCGAGCACAACCGCTGCAACGCGACGCAGAGGCCCGAGACCCGCTTCGTGCTGCGCGCCATCGCCAACAAGTTCACGCTCACCAACTTCGACAACGACATCGCTCTGCTCCGCCTCAACGAAAGAGTGCCTATCTCTGAGACTATCAAGCCGATCTGTCTGCCTACTGATAGCAGTTAGTACCTTTAATCTTCTGTCTATCTCTTATATAAACCGTATCAGGGTCGGATTCTTTTCCAAAAATTGATATCTAAGAGTGATTGAGCTACACCTACAGTTCAGGTTTTGTGATGAATTCAGAACTTATTGGCACGTTTGCTACCCATATACTTTGCTATGTCTTCACTCCTTATACGAGTCTATTTATCTCTTAATGTTACGTCAGTGACAAGAAATAAAATATGCACATCAAGTTATTAGTTAAGAAATCATTATTTAAAGACCGACTGGTCCAACAGCTTTTAGGATGTCCGTTTTCACATTTTCTATGTAACCTTCAACAGAAAACTTATATGTGGGAGTAAAGGCCGTCGCCTCAGGCTGGGGGACCCTCACTGAGGAGGGCAAGGTGTCGTGCACACTGCAGGAGGTGGAGGTGCCAGTCATCAGCAACCAGGAGTGCCGCAACACCAAGTACACGGCATCCATGATCACCGACAACATGCTGTGTGCTGGGTACCCGAAGACAGGACAGAAGGATTCTTGTCAGGTGAGCATATAAGTTAACATAATAAGAAGCACTTGATTTGAAATTTTTAACTACTTTTTAATTGATCGATTGAGAAGTTATATTTCGTACTACTAAGAACTCCTCAATATCTTCGTTTAAGATTTTACTGATTTAGAGAATCTTATGTCCAAGGTTATATAATAGAAGTCGAGGAAGGTACCACCTTTTTCGGGCTAAAATTCGCTTTTCATTTAAGTCACTGAGCCTGTGAAGTAAACGATTTTTTCCCCTGCATTCATTATTGTTAAGTAAGCTAAGGTTTTAAAATATATTTAGGTAGAAAATACTGTGATGAGACATTACTTGCGTATGATGAAATGTAGACAAAAGCGACATTAAAAATAAACATTGTTGTGTTTCAGGGTGACAGCGGCGGTCCACTTATAGCTGAGAGAAAGTTCGACAAACGCTACGAATTAATCGGTAATTAATAAAGATATATTCTAATGTATGCCTAATGTTCTGCACCCCGTTAGCATAGGTCAAGAGTTGAGAAATGGTGCTGAGATAATAATGAGTATTTATTTAAAGATTACTAGTAAGAAAATTAAGCAATAAGAGAGATTTTTTTCTGTATGATTGATGCTATTACATTATATATATGGCTGTTCCTTAAAGCTTTGAGTTCCAGTTCGGTCTTGAAATCAGTATAGGGTTTATCGAAGTAACCTGTACTGGCTTTATGTCAACAGACGTGTATTAAAATCCCTTTCCCTTGGAAGACAGCTATTCTGTTAATTTTTTAACGCTGTTCTACGAAATTGAAAACATGGTCCTATACACTACAGAATGTAATTAGATTAGTGTTGTTTTTTATATAAATACACTTTCTAACAAAATTTCGGTTCGCAGGCGTGGTATCATGGGGCAACGGGTGTGCTCGCGCGGGCTACCCTGGAGTCTACGCGCGCGTCACCAATTACCTCGACTGGATACGTGAGAACACGCAGGATGGCTGCTACTGTTCCGGATAGAGGAGCCTTGGTCTATATACCGAGCAATGGATTGTGTTCAGCGGATATATGTGCTTACGAAACCTTGACAGCGCTGCTGATGAATTCTTGGTAGGATTAGCTCTTTGCTGACAGCGCCACAGCTTAAGTCTTCGCCACAAATACCGCTGTGCATCATAGTTAGCTATCGCAAATTTTTCGTAAGCGCTTCATCCGTTGAACTTATTAAATAGTTAACTTAAGTAATTATTCCCACTATGCATTTATTTTCACTTTGATTGTAGAATACTTAAAACAGTGTAGTTTACCATAAACTACGATAGGGATTATCTTAAACTAGTAATAAGTTTTGTTTTAAAAAATAATGTAATTTATAACCAAAAATTGGATGATTTCAATTTGGACTCGTATTTATTGAAAAATTAAGTATGTAAGTGTTAGGAATAAATATTTATTTATAGTATTTATTATTTATTTACACGATAAAGTCAAAATTATTTTGTAAAATATCGATAAGTATAATAATAGTTTATAGATGTTCATATGTATACTTAAAGAGGTAAATATAACGTCAGACATCGGGACATGTCTTATACGTATCGCCATAATTATACAGGTAATATAAAATAGGAGTAAATTTAATACTTTTGTACGAAATTTATACCAATAAAGTACCTCAAAACGAAAAGTGTTATTATTTTTCTTAGAGCGATCACCACATATTGCATCTTTTGTAAGTTGCGTTACAACCCTAGGTGGTTCTAATGAAATTAAAATAAAATATTTGAAACAAAAGCGGAGAGGAAGAGGAAGGCCGAAAAAAAGGTGGCTTGACTGTGTGAGAGATAATATGAATGATAAAGCAGTGAATGAGAGTATGACAGCTAATAGAGTGGAATGGAAGGAAAAAACATGTTGCGGTTTGTTGACCCCAATCAATTTAGGAAAAGGGCAGGAAGAAGAAGAAAATGTGAAACAAAAGCATTGCAACCCATTTGGCGACATCTAGAAGAGGGTTACTTAAAACATAACTAGCTGTAAATAATTGGTAAATAAATTCTAGGGCTATCACGTTTTAAATATTTCTATGAAATGCTTTCTGTTACATCCCAATGTCCTCGACCTTCTATGGATTTGATATCCGCATGTCAAAACAACTGGTTTAGAAAATATTAGGGGTGTAGTTTAGTTTCCTGTAACGCAACGTTTCGAAAGCTAAAATCTGTTTTAAAGCCTGTCTCTTTTATCACTGCAATGCTGACCACTGAAGTATTATAACTCTCTGGACATACCAATGTATTTTCATTCGTGTTTCAATTCTATATCGATTTTGGCAGGCACTAACTTGGATATCAATGCAGTATACCTACTCAATTTATTACATAACGCAAAACAGGTTATTTTATGCAGGTTCAAAAATTAAGATTATAATGCAATCTGAACCAGAATCGACGAAATATTTAAACCAAGAAATCCCAAACTCACAACAAACAATTTATTTTTAAATGATTTTTTTCAATCATTTATTATCACAAATGATTTTTTTTTTCAAACTTATAAAAAAACTGAATTATAACTTGCTATTGCCATGTGTAACCAAGTTTACGAAAGCCAGATCTTTAAAACATTAACTGCTGTTAATTTTAATTATATCATAATTCTTCATTTAGAGTAGACTATTTATACCAAAGTTTTTCCTTCATATAAAGTACAGTATTGCCATAAAGCGACAAGGGTCATTAAGAAAACTAACACTGCGCGACGAGCTACGGGTTCGATCCCCGCGCGGAACAAAAGATTTAAACGACTCAAAATTCCTCATTATTTTTTCATGGATTGAGATATGTGTAACTTCTTTGAAAAAAAGTTTATAATTTGCATCGTTGCATGAAAGAATACGATTTTTCACATCGAAATTGAATTTGAAAATGATAAAATAAAATTAAAAAATGCATGGCCAACGTTAATAAACTATGCAATAACGGGATACTTAAATATTTTCCAAAAAGCTAATAGCTGTATTTATTTGATAACTTAATAATAATAATATGGAAAACATTATACTTGTTGTATTTAAGTTGTACTGAAAAATTGGGAAGGTTACATTACAAATCCATGACGGAAATGTCTACCTAAAGACACAATATCCTAAAAAAATATTATAAGCAACAAAACAAACGTAAATAATTATGGAAAATAAAAGATATCACCTATATGAAATAAAATAAAAATCACTTTTTTAATTTTCAAGTCAGTCATTAAATTTTTGTTTTCTTACACATAATCACCGCGACTGAAATTTGCATACCCAACCAAAATGCAGTTTTTTCGATACTAAGGGAGAGCAACCAGATATTTATTAGTTCGTATTGCGACATTATCGCACCTGAGCATGATGCTGACAACTGCGCTCTTATGGCACAGGAAATAAGGTTCAAAATGATCACATATCCACCGGTAGATGTCCGCGGTGTGAATGACCGCGGAGGTCATTGCCAAATAAAGCGCTCATTCGCAGAGCCCTCGGAACGCTAAAATGACGCATCTTAACATTAGAATATTGTCCAAATCCCCGAGGTATCAAAATAATACTGCAAAAAACTCGCTACTTCCTCACAGTTACTTGAAAGTAGCGGACAGCAGTCGAAAACGGTAGCACGAGCTTAAATTTCGGACGGTCAATTTATATTTTCGTTGATTTCCGGCGACATTTTAAAGTCTCTTTATCCATAAAGTGCGTCGAGATCGAAGACGTGACTTAGTGTATCAAAAACATTGAACCTTAAGCACATGCAACTTTCTAAAGAGAGTCCAATATTTAAGTTACAGAATAAGAGTGTTTGTTTTTAAACTATAATAATGTGGCTGTGTTATATATTCTTGTTTCTATGTGTGACGTGTTGTTCCCCTCATACATTCAAAACGGTATGTAGACTAACTGTAGTTGAGAATTTAGCTTTAAAATGTAGACGGTGTGCTCAGTGCTTTACGATTTATCCTTAATTTTTATTTAAACATGTACTGATGCCGTGCTTGCAGCATGTTAAACAGTGACTCATTCTATGTATATTATACCGGAAAAGATTAACATATCTTAATCAATGGAACATTAAATAGGCGGTTAAAAAACCTATCAATCAAATTCAAACCGAATATCTGACTTTAGTTAAAATAACTACTTATTTATTTATGTATGATGTTGACTAGACTAAAATTATGTTGTTTTTCTGAATAAGTTAAAAAAACTACGATGTTATCTATTTAGGAAGATCTTGTGATATCGGAGGAATCGTTCCGAGCGCCTGCGCAATCCAGCAGCACAGAGTTACCACCATGCCAAGACTGCGGTAAGTTTTCAGCATTAATAGTAACACAAACTTTATAATAATAAGCCTGTAACTGGCTGATAGTTCAGCACATGCTTTTCTTTATATGGAATTATATAGAGCATTTGTATCCATGCTTCCTTAAGCGTCGGTAAACGATACAAACTATTTTTGGGTATTTTTTTCTTCTTTGGATAGTACAACATAGCGTCAATTTTTATTAAAGGGAAGAGATGTTTGCCCTCAAACTTCTTTATTTTAGATTAGATTCTTTTAAAATGTATTTCCATGTAGCTACTTATTTAATATTTATACTTCCCACACGTTTTTTTTCAATATTGCCATTTCATCCAATTGGTCCATAACAAACCATCAATTCACCATTTTAACGACACAAGGGATGATGTCTTGATCAATTAATGCAAAATATTTCGCTCTATAATGTCTATTTAAAAGTTAAAGTTGTTTCAAGTAGCGGTAAGTCACGATTTGAAACTTAATTTGTTGTAATAACACGCGTATGTTTACAAAGCAATCAGATAAATCTTAGGAGCTTAAGATCATCAGTAAGATCAAGTACTTAATGTTTTTTAAATGACTTAATATTATAAGGCTATACTCCTCATTCTTCGCCTGGTTCATAACAGCAGTGGATTTTGATTTCACATTTCACCTGGATAATCTTTAAGTAAAATTAATATTTCGATACAGGTTGTGAAAATCTATAAAGCGCAGAAAAAGCGACAAAGTGGTAGGCTACGTACATAATTTTGGATACCTTTTTAAATTAGAAGACATGAGCTGCACTTCTGACTTCTTAAATTTTATCTTTACCACAAGCTCATGTTGAGAGCTGCTAATCCATTTTACATACTTCCTTTTAACCTTTTGATATGCTGAAACTTATACATTCAGGTTGTGGCGAGCGCAACGAGGAGGGCCGTGTGGTCGGCGGCCAGGGGTCCAGCGTGAACGCCTTCCCGTGGCTGGGCCGCCTCATATACCACAAGTCTTTCGGATGCGCCGCCTCTCTTATCAACGATAAGTTCGTCATATCAGCCGCACATTGCCTTAAAGGGTAAGATTTTGTGACTTACGTTGCACTATCAAATGTTCTTTTTTCTACACTGTCAACTTTTTGTCAATAGATAACTATATTTTTTTATATTTATTTGATTAAAGTGGTTTATTAAACATTGCGACATTATAGTTCCTGTATTTTTTTTTTCGTTAAGATTCAAATATATATAAAAGATTTGAATGCGGACAGCTACATATATTACACTACTAGATGAACATCAGTCATTTTACAATTTATAAAAAAATCCTCATCATTTCTATAAAGATCTTTCTTATACGACGACGTATCAAAATTTACATATATTGTCACCTTATAAGCTGTGAAGGTGCAAAAAGTAATCCAATCTAATCGTCGCACTCATTATGTTATTTTTACCTTTTTATAGGTTCATGTGGTTCATGTTCCGCGTAAAGTTCGGAGAACACGACCGGTGCGACAAGACGCAGGATGCAGAGATGCGCTACGTGATCAAGATGATCGTCCACGACTTCTCGCTGTCCGACCTGCAAAATGACATAGCGCTGTTGATGGTCAGTCGACCGCTGGAGTACTCACACACTATTAGGCCGGTGTGCCTGCCTAAGAATGATGGTAAGTGCACTTATAATTCGCGTTGACAGTAATTATTAAATTAGTAATAAATAAAAAAACGTGGCATTATGTTGACAGAACAGCGATTAGATTTAAACCAAAAAAGTAAAATGACATTGAACTCTAAATTCGAATTCGAAAGTCCCAAAACAAATGACGGCGGGATTAGACCCCGTGGCGTAGATAAATACAAGATCAAGTAGCAATTAAAGCAGATTGTAGGAAAAAATCGACTACAAGAAATTATTATTAGGATAGCAATAAACGTTTCTTAAATTATAGTGAAATAATTCAAGAAGCAACTTTGGAGACTATTTGTTGGCCACTACAAAGTTTTCTTCGCTTATGTAAAAAAAGTTTTACACGATTAAAGAATTAAAAGTTGTTGGGATTAACAGCTACCGAAAGTGTGGAATTTGTACACAGTTATTAAGGTCCTTTACCTGCTGCAAAGCAATAAACTAAGTAAGGAGAGAAAAACGATTCTTTATAGCTGGGTATCAAATAAATCTCAGAAGTTTCTTATTTCACAAGCTAAGTTTTATTGCAAATAATTTGAGAATCCCATATTTTAATAATTTTATTTCTTAATATTGCTTCGTTACTTTTATTCGGCTGTAATCCCATAAAAGTTTCCATTACGTATTTTTTTTAAGCCTCCATAAGTTAACTTGGCATTATACTTGCAATTAAATATGACCAGTAATAATTTACTGGTCATATTTAATTGCAAGTAAGAGCTTACAAGAAAATAACAATGATTTAAAATTTTGACAAATATATCTTAACAAAAAAGTACAAAATATCACGCAATGTTGGGTACGAGGAATAGTTTTGTAAAAAAGGTCAGTGTCCTATCGTGGGCCAATTCAGGCCTTTGAGTATGATGAGAATGTCGTATCTCCAAAACAAAATACTTATACTTATATTAGAAGAACGGACAGACATACAAAAACTATCTCTGTTTACTCTAGATAAGGTATACACGGGCACAACAGCTGTAGTAGCCGGGTGGGGAGCCACCAACGAGACCGGCAAATGGTCCTGTACCTTACGGGAGGCTGAGCTGCCGGTGCTCAGCAACGAAGCCTGCCGCAACACCAACTACAACGCCTCCAAGATCAAAGAGGTTATGATGTGCGCTGGCTTCCCGGAAACTGCTCATATGGATGCTTGCACTGTAAGTAGTAAAGGGTTAATAAGATACATGCTTATACATATTTTAACGTCAAGGATATACTAAGCGAAAGCGCGAGGTTATGTTCCACTACATTTTGCATTTTTTGTTTTTTTATCTAATTAGGTGTTCATTTGTTGGAATTTGAGAATAAATATAAATGTATAACATAACCTTATTTAATAAATATTTATATTTTGACCTTGGATGCGCGAAAAGGACTTATTTACTGGAATTCATATTCTTAGCCACTGTTTTATGTTTTAGGGTGACAGTGGAGGTCCATTGGTTGCAGAAAACGATGATCACATGTATGACTTAATAGGTGAGGTTTTTTTGTCCATTTCCTCTTTAAATCTCACCGTTAAAACTAATTCTGATGTCGTTAAATAACAAACCACTTGTTTATTTCAGGAATCGTTTCCTGGGGTTACGGATGTGCTAGGAAAGGGTATCCAGGAGTTTATACTAGGGTCACTAAATATTTAGACTGGATAAGTGATAATACGAAGGAAGGCTGTTACTGCAAGTACTGACCTCAAGAAGAATAACCCAACATTGCCTCTCATTAGGCATAAGAAAAAAGTACTTAAATACTGACATGACTGAATTTGGCGAAATAGAAGCACAACCTGTGCAAGATTATTTTAGGCAAAGATTTACGAAGATTTATAGAAAACCTTCATGTTCATTTACTTCATAATGGATTATTGGATATTTAAATTCATGAAAAACATAGTTTTCTAACTAATTACACCTGACAAAACCTCACTAGTGGAAGCTGACGTGCAATACAGCAACTTAATAAATATTAATTTTAAACAACTTAGTTTTATTTTTCCTGCATTTTTTAGTTATGAATTTAGTTATTGTACGTAATTACTAAGATATTCGTATTTATCTTATTTCCATCTTAAGAGTTATTTAACTTAAATATCTATTTATTTTTAAATCAAGTTCGAAACCTTTTAAGGTTTTGCTTTGAAGGCATGACCTCATCTTTTGATACAAATCTTAACGGTATTTCCTTTTTATTCTTATTGATACATCGTTTCATACTATTATTATCTCGCTTCGAGATATCGAATCCTGCTTCAATGTTGCATCCGAGAATATCGACATCCATTGCTCTATTGGATCGACTTTGTGGAACAAGGTTTGACTGTCACTCGGTAATGTATGGTAAGGTAGGACGGTATCCTAGATAGAAGTTGTTGCATGTATGATGTAGATGTTTTGTGGTGTAAGTGCAAGTTCAAGTTTATTACGCTGGAGTGCAACGTCCCCATTCCTGTCCACAGCATCCCGTTGTGGGAAATACACGTCTATGTTGCTACTGAGATTATCCAAACAAATTTTAAGATTATCCTCAATTTTTGTTTATCTGGCAAATGTGAAAGATTTTTCAATATGTGGAAGATAGTATTTGTGATTTTTATAACTGCATGCCTGACGGTTACGGAGGTAAGTGTAAAATTTATGTTCCTCACTGACTCGAATACGATTTCTGCCGGTTTTAATTTTTTCGATGTTGAAATCTTAAAGTTCTCACTTGATATTCTTTTCTAACTAATGAAGGTTTTGAGAAAAAAAATAAGTTATAATACCACAAAGTTATACTTTCTTTAGGTGTTATTTTATTTTCTCTTTACGGCAATTGTGTCATCATTAATCACTATGCTGTCACTATTGTCGCGCATTATGTGGAAGAGTAAGTTACTTTTAATAAAATAATATGAAGTTATATTATTTCAATAAAACGGCATGTGGGATTCAGTTTCTTTTGTCGGTCAGTTTTATTTATTTAATTAGTTTTTATCCCTTATATGTGTGTACACAATATTTTCAAGGCAAGTGCAGAAAATGATACAGAAACGTCAACCGAGTCACTATTTGATGGCGGATACGGACGCAAGTGCGACTGTCGTAAGTAATCATGATAATTATATGACATTATAACGTTGTTCTGAGCAGAGGAGTGTCATTTTTTTTTTTTGCGGATTTAGTAGACCAGCCATGGCCTTTGAATGCTAAATAATTTTAAACTTAAGCTCCAGTAGTTAACCAATAAAATTAGGTGAAAAAAAATAAGGAATTTACGGCAATTCATATTGCTATCTTGTTTCGCACTACAGTGCTAAAAGATTTCATATTTTATTTAAAGTTTTTAAATCCTGTCTGAGGCTCTTAAAGTTTTAAAAGAACAGGTATTTATTTACTCTTTGGATAATCTGATAATTATTGCCTGTATAAAACTTTTATTTGCTTAGTAAAGTATTCAATAGCTTTCGACACCCAAGATTCTATAAAGTTCCTACAGATAGTCTCAGATGAAAAGCCGAATTCAACTCAGTTGAAACTTGCTTTTCTCTTTTGTTTCTGCCTTCTATCTTCACAGGTTGCGGCGAGAGGAACGAGGCGTCCCGCATCATCGGCGGCGTGGAGACCGCCGTCAATGAGTTCCCTTGGGTGGCGCGCCTGTCTTACCACAACAAGTTCTATTGCGGAGGATCGCTCATCAATGATCGATATGTGATGACCGCTGCTCATTGTGTTAAGACGTATGTATCTGTGGGACTTCTTATTCTTCTTTTGTCAATGGTTATTCTACGTTTTTGATTTGACTAGTCAAAAACTTATATAATTCGATCGCATTTGGGAATGAGGAAATAAAATTTTCTCATTACCCAGTAGTAGATCTTCAGATTCGTTTACCTGAAACTATCTATGGCTGTAAAAATCAATCACTTTACAAACTAATTTGTTATCAACGACTAATCTGGGTGGACATGTGAAGGGTATTTAAAATGTCAAGTTCTAGAAAAGTGTACATGTACCACAGTATGGTCAAAAATTACTAAGTACCAATACAGATGATAAGAGAGGGAATTCGAGCCTTAACGGGGTAGCTCAGGCCCTAATAAGAGGGTTATAATTAGGGTGGAGTAGTTGTCCCTGGTCTTCTTTTAATTAAGACATTAAAACCTTGTTCTCCAGGTTCATGTGGTTCATGATAAAGGTGACGCTCGGCGAGCACGACCGCTGCAACACGACGCACCGGCCGGTGACGCACTTTGTGGTGCAGGTCCTCGCGCACAACTTCTCCTTCTCAGACTTTAAGGACGACATAGCGCTTCTGAAGTTGAATAGAATGGTAGCTGTCACTGATAGTGTCAAACCTGTATGCTTGCCGAGGAATGATGGTGGGTGAAACATTGGGTACCAATTATTTAACTTACCCGTTTCTAGCTGGTATGTTGTAAACTGGCTCTATGCTATGAGTAGTCTTCACCCCTTTTGGATGGATACTACCCTTCGGTAACACTTTGTATACTAGATCTTAAACACACTGCTAGCAATATCAAAGCTTTGGGAGAGTATGTGCGGTTTTACAGGTTATTTTGTTTATCTTAAAGTTCTTTATTGGGTTATTAATTAGTCTTGAAGTTCTTTATTATTTATTGGGTTATTAAATAAGGGATGTGTAATGGACGCGCATAAAATTGATGAAATTAGTTATGAGTTCAGACAATTCTGCCTACTTCTGAAGAGGATCCATTAACCTGATAGGAACTATGTAATGTTAATAAAATTACTAGCCAAGTTATTTTAAGCAGGTCCTTAATAAAATACATTCTTAAAATGACTCGAGTAGTGTAGTCACAAATCAAACATGAGGATGTCAATTAATTAGCAACTCATCATCTGTTTGAATAACTAATTTGAAATTGCAACGGTATAACCTATAAAGTCTACAGCTATTGTGCGAAAGTCAAATATTTGGACAGTAATTCCTTCCTTTGCAAGTATATTTTCCTTCCAAATTTAAGCTAACAGTATCTAATATTCAAATTACACGTCAGTAAAGTTCTAAAGCAGTTTTCTAGTGTTTTTTTCCTTGATTGTTTCGGCGAATTTTGATATCGCATAATAATGTAAATACAAAACTGGCCACATCATAAATGACTCGCAGTGTTTTAAACATCAGAAATTCCGAGAAGGGCTTATAACACGCCGATTTAAGCTTCTAATTAAGAAATATTGTATTTATTTGTTTATAAAACTCTTTCCAAAAAAACTTCTCCGAATTTTCAATCTATTTGGTTTTTTTTTAGATTTTTCATACGCCGGTGTAAAAGCCATAGCTGCAGGCTGGGGCACGGTCTCCGAGGGTAAGAACCAGTCCTGCTACCTCCAGGAGGTGGAACTGCCCGTGCTGACCAACCAGGCTTGCAAGGAGGCTAAGTACACGCCGTCCATGATCGGGGACGGCATGCTGTGTGCTGGATACCCTGATGTTGGGCAGAAGGATACGTGTCAGGTGAGGAAAGAAGTTAGAACTCTTACTACCTTTAAGTCCCGTTCGGTCAAAGCTTGCACCTAGGCTAGACCCCTTCTAAAATTCTAATTCTAATTTAACAAGGTTAAAATGAGGCCTAACGGTGAGAAACCATTTTCAAATATTCGGTACATACTCAGGGTGCCAATTATTGCTAGCCTTAAATGAAAGCATAAAATGTTTTATCTTGTTTTATTTAGTAGTTCCATTTTTTACATCTAACTGGAAAGGTTATTTAGAAAAAATGATGTTTTTTTTCCCTTGAACTAATCTTTCTTTGCGTGATTAAATGAAAATAACTTTCCGTTTCAGGGGGATAGCGGTGGACCTCTGTCAGCTGAGAGAAGTGACAAGAGACATGAACAGTTAGGTCAGTCATGTAACATTTATTTAAAACTCCATGTATCATGCAATTCTTTTCATCCACAATAGATTTTTTATTTTATTAATGCATTAGAGGTTCTAGTACAAAAGAACTCAATTTAGGTTTTATCTTACTATGGTACTTAAAATCTCTCACAGTTTTTTTTCTGGAAAGCAAAAAAGAATTTTAATTATCTTCCCCTTCTACCTCACATATTGTTAATATTTATGTAAATGAATTCGTTTTTTTACAGGTGTAGTGTCGTGGGGCATTGGCTGCGGCCGTCCAGGCTACCCCGGAGTATACACCCGGGTCACTAAATACTTGTCCTGGATACGAAGCAATGCTAGATCTGGATGCTTCTGTTCTATATAAATATCTAACTTACAACATTAATTATTGCTTATTCTAAAATTTGAATTATACGTAATTTAAGTGGCACACAAAATTATTTATGAGAATAAAGATTAAGTTATATTATGCAAAACTATGCACCTGTTGTTGGTAAACAAATTAGTTCACCTCATTAAAAAATACGTAGGTATGTTTTAAAAAAATAATTATGATAAAAACAAATCAAATAAAAAATACTGCGTACTTTATTATATCACACTATATCGACAAACATTCAATAGGAAACACACGTTACTTAATTATAATTATAGCTAAAATACTTTAACGAAAACATTAAGTACTGATTATAATATTATCTATGTAGGTACTAGTTTTTAGGCTTTGTATGTACAACTATTTTTAATATAAAACCTATTTTATTTTCCTTGTAGTAAACATATATGAAGATTCATTAGGCATTCCAATGCAGTCTTTGAAGTAAACCTCCTAAACATTATATTCTTCAATGGGTGTCATCTTAATTGACTGAACAGCTTTACACCATGTACACGATCGAAACCATATAAGTCTTGATTGAGTTGAATTGGCTACGAATTAGTAAAATTATCTTTGTCTCTTTCATCATCATATTAACCAGTCATCGTCGCTCTCTGTTTCACGTTAAGATTAAGGAGATCCTTATCATTGAAGAGTGGCAGTCCTTCAGGTTTGAGTATGGCGTCTGGCGTAGCGAGGGTTGTGTTGAAGGTGGGGTTGAGTGGGTGTACTGGTCCGAAGGCGGTCACTGCGGCGCGTGCATCCTCGTTGCCGAGCTCGTAGTGAGTGCCGTCGCCGGTTCTGACTATTCTGTTTGACACCTGCGGGTAAGAAAAAAAGGGTTTAAATATCTAATGGAACTAAAAATAATGATTGGAAGATGTCATGCAGTAGATTAGATACTCATGGAATTAAAATAAAAAACTCGAATCAAAAGTCATAGGCATGGAATCAATTTCCTTAGGTAAACTTTACTTAGCATATGTTATGATATTCAAGACGTTTTTCAAGTGTTTTAGTACTTTGATAGCCTGAGAATAAACATGTGCTTGCTGGTACAATATACAATGTGCAACAAGTAATATACAATAGTACAGAAAGTATTCAATATAGGTTACTTACCATTTCAGGTGAGGCAGTTTTTAAATCGTAAGCCAGTCCAATCCTCTCGAAGAATCTGATGATACTCGCGGACTGGTTGAAATGCATGGTCAGTTCAGCTGCCTTGTAGTCCCAGGGGAAAGCGTGGTGGTAGTTATGCCAGCCTTCTCCCAGACTTATCATTGACACGAACCACGACTCCACAGGCTGAAGTTTTCTAAAAACAAAAACCTTGTTTAATTGTCGTTCTTTATTAGGTGAAAAGGTTCCATAAATATGGTACTTACTGGTCGTAAGGCCTCGTCCCATACAAATGAGCGAGACTATTGACTAGCCAAGTCCCGTTCAATTGTAATATGTAGCGAGTGAAGTAACATCCTAATATGGAATTGAACAAAGGTTCGCCGAAGAAATGTACCGGTACCCACACTGGTATCACCACAGCAAATATTAAATATAGGTAATAATAATACCTGAAAACAAAAAAAAATAGTAAATAAGTAGGTACTTAAACTACGGGCGTTGCGAAATCGAGACGACATTGTTTTGAAGACAGTACAAAATTGCTTAATTAAACAAAATTATGGAGATGAAAACCGTGCGAAGTAAATTATTATTTTCGTTTGCGGTTAGTGCTTGCAGAACAAATTCTTGTGGAGTATTAGAAAAGGAAACTTTATACGTGTATTTGCATCGGCAAAATGGATTAAAATGCTGGACTAGAACTCAATAGAAATCCATTAGATTTGGCTAATATCCAGGTTAAACGCATACTGTAAGTTTCAATTTTCTTTTAGATATAAGATTCCGGTTATCAGACCACTTCTTCTTAGGAGAGGAAAGTTTATAAGAACTTAATCTTTACTTCTTTTGGAACATAACCATCCAGTCAGCCTGCAAGTCGCTCATGTCAATCCTTCTTCCGAGTTCAATGACGTAGGGATGCTTCTTAGTCATGAGCCAACCAATGTGGCAGAAGAAGAAGCCGCGCTTGGAGTTGTGAGGGTCTCCGTCGGTGTCGGAGTAGCGGTGGTGCAGGCGGTGGTCACGGCACCAAATGAACATGGAGTTCTGTAACAACAGAAATCAGGTAAAGCTCTCTACATTAAAACTGCGAATAAAATAGGTATTTTCAAATACATTTTGAAAAGGTCTTTCGAATTTGAACAGTCCCACTAAACAGGATGCTACCGAAAGTGTTTCCAAAAGGGGTGTAGTGAGTCTATACCCGATGTACTCTTCACCCCTTTCGGATAGACCCTGGTTTCGATTTAAAATCAAACATTAATGATCTACCGGCTTCGAGAAATAAGAAAATTCTTATGTTTTATTAAATATATTTTTAAATACTTTACCTGACCAGCCATGGTTTGGAATATTAAAAATACAGCTCTTAAAGCAGGAACGGCTTTAAATGACTTGTGAGTGTAAAACCGATGAGCTCCGATTGTGACTCCTTCGCTTGCAAATAATCCGACGATGAATGCTGAAATATTCAAGTAAATAAATTAATAAAATAACATTAGTAACTTCAACATTAGGAATTGGGATAACAACTTACACCATACAAAAGATTTCCATGATAATTCTCCTGTGATAAACAAGACAAGACCCCAAAGAGCCAGTATGTGCATTATCAAAAATCCAATGGCATTCTTCCAAACCACTTTATGCTTGTACGTGTAATCTGTTCCTATAAGTCTTGGTACTGCAAACTCTGCTTTACTTTTCTCGTATCCTGGCTTATTAAATTCGTTCGTGTTTTGTTCTGAAGATTTCGTTTCAAAGTTTGCAGTCGTCATTTTGTTGATTTCGCTACTCACGCTCGTTCACAACTGGTCCATTTAGATCGAGATTCTTTTTATAAAAGGATTTGAAAAACATTGTGTTTTAAAATAATTTTATTCATCGTCTAAACAATTGAACGAACTTGAACCCTTGTAAGTTAATTGTTTATTTAGTTCAATGTTGATTAGTAACAGTGACCTTAAGATGCTCATTAGTATTGAACAAATCGGTTTCTCAATTAACGAATGTGAATGACGAATTTTGTAGAAGTTTGTTAGTGATGTAACTAGATATGTGTCATGCTTTATTATGAAGGTTTTATTTCGTGTTATATTGTTTCGACTACTTCTGGCCGAAATTTTTCCCACAATGCTTGGTTTGCATGTGGTGTATGGAGTGCGCATAATATTTTGTGTAAATATAATATAGTGGATGATGCACGAATTATTTAGTATTAAGTATATGTAACTTAAATATCACATGGACATCATTAGGCGCTCCTTATTGAGAAATAAATGCAAACATTTCCTACTGCAACAAAATAGAAAAGATTAATTGGTGTTTAAATGCACGAAATAAACACCATGGATAATGTAGTGCTCACATTGTTTTGTTTCAACTCAGACATTACTATAATCAGATTATTTATACAGCAGCCCGAATTAAATTTAAATGGAACGAGTAACTAGCGTCATTACCACGCTTGTTCGCTAAACGCTGCTTGTAAATCGTATGGTATTTCTACTGTCGAATTACACACATAAAGAGAATATCTTGCTACAATTACGAAGCTACAACATGAAATAATTTATTCCAATTATTGTAGTAACAAGATTTGCTTGTGTGGTATTTTTATTTTAGATTATTTTCAATTTTTAAACGTATTTTTTTCAATTGTATCACACACGGATAGAGGCATCATTTCGCGAATGGTTACAAAATTCAATACGGGTAGCCTCTGAGTTAATGATATGAAAATGTAACTAATTATATCAAAGAAACTGACTTCAAAATAAGTCTTATATTTATATATTTTGATCAGACTGTCTAAACTGAACCGAAATAACGAATAAATGGGACCGTACGGAAAGCACCAGTTTTCAAATATAATTTAAAATAATCATCAAAATCGGTTCACCCAGTCAAAAGTTCTGTGGTAACAGAATAAAAGTACTCTCTCCTTTTTTGAAGTGTGTTAAAAAAGTTTAAAATGGAAATGGTTGAACTAAAAATAGGTTAAAAAAAACGTATATTCTAAGATATTTATTATAATTCACTTTTTATCATTTCACTTCACTAGAATTTTCTACATTAAAGGGTACTTTTAGTTTGAATGTCTGTCGTTAAATAAGTTAATAAGGTCAACTCCATCTTTTATCTTCTCTGAGTGCAACAGAAACACCAACTTGGATTGATGTTGCACAATTATGACGTAGACTATGCACAAAAACTAAAAAAGATATTTAGATAGTTAGAATTATAAGACGCCTTTTTAATGATTTTACCCCAGCACTGGGGTATTATAGGCTAGGCACAGGTATTTGTTAAGGTTTGCTTTTTAAAACCATGTTTTCTTCCCTGGCTGGCCACTAGACCAGTTAAATACATTTTGCATATGTTGTAGATATGGATTACCAAAGGTTGTAGATATTCAAAATGTATTTAACTGTGTAATATTGATAAGGTAAACTAACCCTTATCTTTTGTCACATACATTCGTTAGTGCGATGTAATGAGAATTCGATAATTACCTCAGAAAGAACTTAGTATAGTTAGAGCTCAAGGCTAAAGATAGAGTTTTTCCTATAAAATTATCCAGCGTAAAGGTATCCTTCGTGTTGTGTTATGAACAGCACGAGTTAAAAAAAATAGTTTTTGTGCAATAATTCACCCATCCTCACATACATTCTCATTATTAATATTAGTCTGATTTATTTTTAATGTTCCTATTGATCATTGATCTTTGTTTTTAAATTAGGGCTGAAGAAAATAAAGAAGGGTATTTATATATTTATTAATTATAAGGGATTTATTTTCGTTTTTTTAAGTCTTTTTTTTAAGTATAGTACTCCATCAGCTGTAAAGTTAATAGGTGGAATTCGTAAATACATCACCAGGATGATGAAGAGAGAGGATCATATAAAATATACTGATGTCAAGACCTACCATTAAACTATTTATATTCTTCAGCAGTTACTCTTACCAGTTGCTTGTTCAATTTCAAACCAGGTAATATAAATTCGCTGTCACTCTTGACAGAGTGGTCGTTGTCATCATTGCACGTGTTGGTGGCAAGCTTCACTACACGCCGCGACTCTTCACTGATGTTCGACTTCCTCGTGCATTCATGTAGTGATGATGAGCCATTGACGACCACTCTGAGTGACCCCGACAAGAAAGAAGAAGAAGGAAAACTAAGTCTTAAAATCATTTCAGTCATATAACGCATGAGCACCACATCGTTTTACTACGTTCATTTACTTATGACAGTTTACATAGCCTCGTTTTGACCAAAACAAAGCGTAGATTATTTGGTTAGTCATTAGTTTAGACGAGCAAGTTTATTCAGTAGCTTAAGCTCTATTTATTTTGCATTATCAAATATTAAAGGTAAAATAAAAATATGAATTCACATCCGGTGGTTGTTAAACAAATATCAACAGCTGCATCGATTCCTAAAATTTGCTAGACGTGATTTCATTTTTTAAATAAAATAATAACATAAAATCAGTACCATTTATTTTACTAAACTTTTATAAAACTTATTCTAATAAATAATAATCTCTACAACTAGATAATTTCACAACCTTGTTCTAACATATATCGAGTTTAACATCAGTTTGGTCAACATGACCTTTAAGACTTAAGCGGAACGAGCTGATCTCTTCATAACATTATCATTAAGGACATCGTCTTCGTGGAAGAGCGGTAACCCTTCAGGTTTGAGAACACCATCAGGTGCGTCAAGTGTGCTGTTGTATGTAGGGTTGAGAGGATGTATTGGTCCAATGGCAGTAACAGCGGCACGTGCCTCGTCGTTGCCAAGCTCAAAGTGACTTCCGTCGCCTGACCTGACTATCTTTCTTGCAACCTGTAAAAAGAAACAAAATATGTGTTACATACATCATTCTAGTCTTGTAGAATTAGTGGTCTCGTGTTATGATTGATCAGAATTCTTACCATTCTCGGCGATGCAGTCTTCAAATCATAAGCCATTCCAATTTTCTCGAGGAAGTGAATGAAAGATGCTGAATGGTTTAGGAATCCAGTCAGTTCAGCCGCTTTATAGTCCCATGGGAAAGCGTGGTGGTAGTTGTGCCAGCCCTCTCCAAACGTCATTAGAGATACAAACCATGACTCTACTGGCTGAAGGTTTCTGTAGACAGATAAGCATACATTTAGGAAATTTTTAAGTTGGTAGTGAGAGTTATCAGTGACCATTGGTGTACTGATAGGAGTAAATCACACTTAAGCGGAATAAATAAATAAATAAGAACATTTTTTTTCTCAAGCGTTATACTTACTTATCATAAGGCCTAGTTCCATAAAGATGGGCTGCACTATTGACTAGCCAAGTCGCGTTGAGAGAGAATACATAACGCAAGAAATAGCAAACTAATAACGAGTTCAGACGATCCTCTCCGAAGAATATCACTGGTACATACATAGGTATTATAATTGCGAATATCATGTATAATGGGTAGTAGTATCTGGAACAAAAAATATAATTATTATGTCGAATTGTAAGAGAAATTAGGCAAATGGCAAATTAGAATCAGAGTGAATAAGTATGGTGACGTACTTCTTTTGGAACATGACCATCCAATCATTCTGCAAGTCGCTCAGGTCGATTCTTCTACCGAGCTCTATAACGTAAGGATGCTTCTTGGTCATGAGCCAACCCATGTGAGAGAAGAAGAAGCCACGCTTGGAGTTGTGAGGGTCTGCGTCAGTGTCTGAGTAGCGGTGGTGCAGGCGGTGGTCGCGGCACCAGATGAACATGCAGTTCTGGTAAGATCAGAAGAAGGAAAACATATTAACAAAATCTCCTCGGACTATTGAAGAACACAATTAAAGATATGATTCTTAGGTACAATGGAAAGAGAGGACTATATATTGAATGATAATGATCAGAAAATAGAACGGAATTATAAATAAAAAAAAATCGGGAGGATTTTTTAAATAGTAGGTTCGTACCTGTCCAGCTATTGTTTGCAGTGTTAATAGTATTGCTCTACAGACTGGAGTAGCTTTGAATGTCCTATGTGTGAAATATCTATGGGCTCCCGTCGTAATGCCTTCTGCTCCCAAGTACGTAACGAATATAGCTTGAAAAGAATAGTTTATTATTAGACATCAATTGTTTTATTATAAACTCAAAGTAAAGAAGGATAGAATATACTTACTCCATAAAAACGTCTTTATACCGACTCCTCCTGTGACTAAAACTATGAGCCCCCATAATCCAAGTAAATGTAATATCAGAAATCCAATGGCGTTCTTCCAAACGATTGTGTGTTTGTATGAATAATCTGTTCCTATGTTCTTAGCAAGTGTAGATTTCATATCCATCTCGTTATTATTTTTGATGCTTTTCTGCTTTCTTTAAAGCGGTGCCACTAGAAGAGTGAAATTTACTTTTAATGGACCAATTTAGGCGAATCCAAGACGTCGAATGTAGATAATTGGAGGAGTATCGTTATATGTATAGAGAATTGTATGCAATGTGCAACTGAATGAACTTGAACCTTATTCTTTGTATGCTAATCATTTATGCTAGAATTGCCCTAATTTCTGTAGAGTTCAATGTAAATGACTGTCTAAGGAGAAACGTATTGCTAACAGTTACTATTGATTTGCTGATTTGGTAATGGCAGAGTTAATATTCAATACTGATTCAGTAGGTAGTCTAAAAGTGTATTGGTTGTTTAGTTAATTTTCAGTTTTTTTGTCGTCAAAAAATAGCTTCGTAGTGTAGTTAAAAGTTATCTACTCATATCCCAGAGTTAAGATTTAATGTCTTATTATTTAACTTGTTATCATAAAACGTGAAATATTATCTACATAATTCAAATTTCTTCTAAGCGTATTGTATTGCTAATCTTGCTTTTAAAGAGAAAATGGCAATATTCTGTAATTACTCTCGTGTTTGGTAAAAGCTAGCCATAATACAATGCTCACTTAAGTAATTCAAGCATTGTTAACCGTAATTTATTAACATTCCTACTAGACTCTTAATACTTATTGTTTTCAGTTGATTATGTCCAAAACAATTAATTTTGATTGAATTATCGTCATTTAAGTGTTACTGTATTGTACTTCCCATGTAAATAAACTTTCCCAAAGTATGCCAAGTCATTTTGCTGCTATATAACTATATTTTTTCTTTTTTTTATTATTTATTTATGACAGTTCAAAAGACATTGGACAGAAATTTTTGATCGACAAGCAGCACTATTGAACCGATTTTCAGGAAAAAAAAATATCTTATTACACTTACTGATAATGGGCTGTTAGGCCAAATACAATGTACAAAAACAAAAGCCTAACGGTTACTTCCCACAAGACACTGATACAACTGCTTCCAAGCAAATAAGCACTCTATTAGGATGACACAAAATCTATTTTCTTATTATCACATAGCAATTTAAGGCTCTACAATTAAAACTATTACAGAAATTGCTTTACACGTCCGGTGTAGTACAAAGTTAAACGACATTTGTTCATAGATTTTTGGAGGACGGCATGAGTCCTATATTTACTGTCACGGAAGATTTTTAGGCATAAATCCACATAAATCTCATAAAGGATATATTTATGCACATAAGCCTTGAGCAGTTCAGTCCTCAAGTAAACCTAAGTGTTTGCTTTGGGCAAACTAATTGATCGAGGTTTTAAAATCATTCATTCCTCGTCAGATGCATAAATATGCTCGCCAAGTCAAGGCGAGCATATCCCATTCAGTGGACACAAAAAGTCACCGCTAAGTCATTTCGAATCGGATTTCAGAGCCTTTAAGATAGTATAGTTTATAAAAGACAAGAAAGTGTTAAGTTTTGAAAGAGTTGATGACGTTAATAAATCTTTGACCAGACCTAGAAATACATATTGCACATTAAAGTCATAAGTACATTGGACATTAATTTGCTTTGTAGAACCTATTATGCTAAAATGGAAACCCCTACTTGCCCTATGAAACAGTATCTTTAAGTCTGAAAACTAAGTTTATTAATAAAACTAGTTTTCTTATTTAAAATAATTTATTAATTTAAGGAAATAAACTAATTCTTGTTATGTACATGCTAATGTTTGCATCGCTTTATAAATCATACCGACAAATATTTCAAAATATTTTTATTCAGCATCACCGTGCACTGTTGTGTATAAATGGTAAAGGAGAACTTAATTAAATCCCGACTATAATCTACGCACGATTGGGCTTTGATATCCAAACAGAAATTTAATTAAATTCTTATGTACTCCTATTACAATTTATTGGCAAGGAAATCATTCCTGCGTTGCCGATCAAGATGGAATTTTTGCCAACCGTTTACCCGGTACTAAGTACGCCCATAAAATGATACAGATATGGTCCGTACTTTGTCTTGTAATCAGTTGGGTGAGTTTGACTTTTATATTTAATTAAATTATATGCGTCGTGGCATAAATAATATTACAGAAAACTGTAGTTCTACTTCGAATATTGTTGAAGTGTTTTAAAATATCCATAAGGCGCCTGCTTGATTTGATATTGAGTATTTATACAAATTTTAATTCCATTATCATCTCTCTAACTTGTCCATTAGTGTTTCCTTATATTCTGCTATTCTTTTAATACAGGCACATGGAGATCGGATTAATGCATCATGTGGTAAGTTTGGAGCATGATATTTTTGATCGACAGGGTGTGTATATTAATAGAGGTTCGTTTGTATAGAGTGTGGTATCGCCGGTCACAACCGGCGCATCGTCGGCGGCACCACGGTGCAGCCGCACGCCTACCCCTGGCTCGTGTCGCTCATGCTGGGGCCCAAGCTGCACTGCGGCGGAGCCATCATCACCGACACCCACATCCTCACCGCTGGACATTGCATCACTTTTGGGTTAGCATTATCAAACACATCATATTTGAAAATTCATAAATTTATTCATATAATCATTTTAAAATAAAAATAAATCATCATAAGATATGCAATAACCGTATCATAAAAAATCAATTTAATATTCCACGTTAATTAAACCAATCTTGTGATTCGATGTAATTGATATTTAGTTACGTAATTTTAAATGGAGTTTTCTCGCTTAGTGTCCATTACCGTGACTTGACGGTGTATGTGGGCATGCACGACCGCCTGGACACGTCATACGTCACGCTGCACGTCGCCAATGGCGTCAAGCATCCGCACTTCACGTCCAACGCCGTCCGGGACATCAATGACATAGCCGTCCTTACCCTCGACAAGAGACTCAAGTTTTCTGAAAAAGTTCGCCCCATATGCTTGCCGGAGGAAAGTAAGTGTGGGAAACATTCAGGGTTTTGCTTCATTGACTTTATTTGATACGCTTATTTGATTTGATGGATGATTTCCTGTTTTAGAATAACATCTTCCCCTTTAAACTGCATTTAATTTTTACAATGTCTTATTTTCAGGTATGGACTTTAGAACTTTACAACTGACAGTGGCTGGGTGGGGTAAAACAAGACAAGGTGCTTTGACGTCATCAAGATATTTGCTTGAAACTAAAGTTGAAATCGTGGACAGCGATAAATGTAAGAAATCGGCAATATACAGAGACAATCTGGTCGGCGACACAATGATGTGTGCTTACAGCCTGGGAAAAGATGCTTGCCAGGTAAGAAAATAGTATAGATCAAATCTTCAGGATCCCCGAAGGTAAATTGCGGGAAACGGCAAAAAATATATAGGATACAGTAATAACTTGCTCTATTTTTCCAGGGTGACAGTGGAGGACCACTGTTTTCTACCCATCGAAGATCATACAATAAGAAATGGTATCAAGTTGGTCAGTATTTAATTTCTTTCCCTTTGTAAAAACGTGTAAATTTATATACTTTCTTGTTCTTATTTAATTCATTTTATTTGTTGCAGGAATTGTATCTTGGGGTATTGACTGCGCTATGCCAGACTATCCAGGTAAAATCATCCATTGTACTAGTATTTGCTGTTGTTTATAGTTTTATTCATTTAATGCATTTGTTGTGTCCAGGTGTCTACACAATCGTGTCAAAGTACACCAGCTGGATCAAGCAGCAGACTGCGGAGGGGACGTACTGTGTGTAGTAATAAGAAGTCACCATTTTATAACATGGACAATAAAAATTGAGATCTTTGGTATTATTTAACCAAACAATCCTTGCCTAATTTACTGACACACAATTTAACATGATTTGGTTTATATTCGTTTCTGATGCATATCGTTTTTATTATGAAAAATTTTCACATTGTTAGTTCTGGGAGAACGTATCGGTTTGGCGATAAGAAAATAGGTAAATTGGCTACAGAAACAAATTGAATTGTGAATTACGATTTGACAATTTTACGACCTGAGCCAAATATTTGCCGAAATAGCAAGCAAAGAAACTAGCGATCGGTTGATATTATTCTATTTTGGCTCACGTAAAAGCTCCTAATGGGTAGCGTTTTGATTTAATTATGACATTTGGAAATTATAGTTCTAATGTTCACGATAAAATTTATAACCTTCAGCGTGTTAAATTTACAAGGATATTATCGCGTGGATAATTTCTGCGTTTTAAATCCGTGTAGAGCGTAAATAAGCAAGCATCGGTTGCAGAAAACAGTGCGGTGGTAGTGGCTATGAGTGAGTGCAGTGTCCAACATACATACTGAAATGTTCACAATACTAAGCACTATTTACTTGTTAATCGGGCTCGGTCAGGTCTGTATAATTATTCCAAGTTATCCAAGTACCTAATTAATGTTCACGCGTTATCACAAAGTGATCATGTTTTAGGTGGTGCTGGTGCGTGCCTCTGAATGCCGTAAGTCAATTGATAGTTATTAAAAACTAATCGCCAAGAAATTGATCAATATTTGAAAGAAAGGAGAACGAGTAATAAATATTTTAGTTCTGGAATAATAAGCGGAAACATTTTTACAACTGGTATCATCGGAACTAATATGTAGAACTGAGACGAAATACTGCAATTAGTGCAATCTCATATTAAATAATCGAGATTGTTTTTTTTTTGGGATGGGAAAGATATTTTGCTTGGTTTATTATGTTGTCAAAGGTCCTCACCTTGTTGGTCGTTGTGGTATCTTGCTCATTCCGTTTCATTAGCATGGTGACACACTCGGTTGCACGTGCACTTGGCCGAGCTCGCACCGCGCGCGCTTGGTATTCACGGGAGCGACGGCGACGCCCGACAAACATGCACTTGAACCCGTTCCGATTGTTGTAGAACAGTTATCCGCCCGACCGATCTGGACGTCTTGACATCAGATATACTGTAATTAGCTGGCTTTCTCTGCACCGATTTTGTCGGTGCAAACCTACTTTCGGAAAAGATGCGGTTTAAACTTTCTTAAGGCATCATTCCTAATTATAAGATAAAATGCAACTTGAAATGACAGAGTATCCAAAAAAGCAGTTCTTTACCACATTTTCTAACTGCCTAATAAGCCATCATTTTTATATATCATTGTAAATACTCTTGATAGCTTGCAAATCCATGGCATCACTAATGTGTAAACTGACACAAACAAAAAAAAATACTGAAAAGTGCTCTATTTTCTCTTCCTCGGTCAAGTCTAATGTCCGGTATAAGTCGATAAACACTCCTATTTGTTGCGTAATTTCGATACCTACGTATAAAGAAAGCACAACTAATAGTATTTATTTATAGCTTTTCGATTAAGAAGCTAATTAGATCATAAAAGTATAATTTACAATAGGCATCATTCTTTTTAATACAATAAATAAACCAAGCAAAATTACCTTAGTCGAATTTATATACACTAATTATCTCAACCAAGCTTATGGAAACCGAACTTAAATAATAGGTGTGCAGATTTGCTTAAAATAACAAGCTTATATAATAGCTATGGCTGGGGTTATAAGATGCTGCGCTGACGATGCACAAAATTTAGTCCTCAGGCAGGAATAGCCATAGTTGCCGCGGAATTGATCACGGCAACCAATGATCACAACTGGCCTTTCAGTCGGTGGAGAAATTGTCCATCGTCAACGCAGCATCTGAACGTCACAACCGCATTAACCCTGTCCAAGGTAAACAGTAACGGGTGACGTCATAACATGGTTCCACCTGTTACTTAAGAATATTTTCAATTAATTTATTTTTAATCGGAGCAGAATGTGGCAAGCCAGCGGATTCTGTGGTGTCTATGAGGATAGTAGGAGGAAGACGGGCTGAACCCCATTCGTTCCCGTGGACAGTGGCCATCTTGAAAAATGATCGCATGCACTGTGGCGGAGCTATGATCACCAACAAGCATGTTCTTAGCGCCGGACATTGTTTTAAATGGTACGTAAATTATTGTAGTATATAATTAGGTGATGATAAGGTTGGAATTCCAATGAGGGTCCAAAATAGATTCGTGTTGCATGCGGTTTATGTAGGTTATGTAAACGTTGACGATGATATTAAAGTTCTGATGGATGATAGAAAGTTTTCGATTGTATGTCAATAGTCATGTGGAGTCTTCATGCCTTTACATACTTCAACATTAAGTTAACACATATGCCCGAAGATTTTGAACAATTTGAATTTTATTGCCTCGTTTCCGTAGTTTTGCTGCTGTTTTGGTCATTACATAAGGTAGACGAAAAATAACCTACGATGACGATGATGATTTAAAAAATTAGGACTTAAGACTTGTCTTAACCCAGTTTTTACTTTCAGGGACAACTTCAAGGTTATGGAAGTACTCATAGGATTGGACAATATGGATGATTTGAAGAATGTTGAGAAGCGAAATATATCGGAAGTTGTAATACATGAAGCATTCACGTCGACTGCGGTCCGAGATGAAAACGATATTGCTATTGCTACACTAAATATACCAGTCGCATTCAGTGACACTATTGTACCTATATGTTTGCCGGAACCCGGTACGTATGAACAAGCGTTTCAGATAACTACCTCTCTGTTCTTCAACAAATTAACTTTTAGATAAATGGTTTTTGTCGCTACATATTATTTTCTGCATAGATATCATTTGCAATTTTATTGATTATTTACATTACAAGTCTGTTTGATGTTCCATTTTTTTATTGCTCTATTAATGTTAGGGTGCGTCCAGATTGGACAATCCCCGCTTTGCTCGCGAGCTATTCGTATAATGCTCGTTCGGTGCGCGTTGGTCAGATCTGGACGCACCCTTACGTGTGTTATCTTAACGAAAGCATGGTGCTTATACATGCTTTCTTTATAAGAGAATTCCATCTTCCCTGGATAGTTTATTATACTATAAATATGTGCGCTTATCTGTTACTTATGTATTTTAGGCGAAGACTTTACAAATAGAGTAGGAACTATAGTAGGATGGGGGCGTGTTGGAGTAGAGAAATCCTCTTCAAAAGTACTTTTGAAGGCCAGTCTGCGGATCCTGTCGGATCCTGACTGCATGAACTCTCAACTCGCACAGCACCTCAAGCCTACAATGATGTGCGCTTTCTCCAAAGGAAAAGATGGCTGTCAGGTAAAGTGAATAAGGAATTAATGCTAATTCTGTTCCTTTAACTATTCTTAGTAATTAGGAAAACGTATGACAGTTGTCATTAACTTCGTGGAAGACATAACGTTTAGTTGAATAAAGAACGATTATTTCGTATTTTCACCAACTTTTTTCCTCAGTGTAAAATAGCTACAATAGCTTCGTAAATAATAGCATGCCATGATTGTAAAAATTTACTGATTACATAGCTGAAATCGGGGGATATACATAGGTTCTTTTAGGGATCAGTAAAAATATTATTAAAATTCGTCTGTCTAGTATATTCGGCGTCCTAATAATTCAAATTTTTGCTACATAATTTGTTAGCAGTAAGTGGTTTGTCATAATCTTTACCATCCTTATTTGTAATTGTATCAAAATTAATATGTGTAATTCACAGGGGGATAGCGGTGGACCATTATTAGTCTTTCAACCAGAAGGAAAATATGTTCAAGCAGGTAATGATTTAAAGATAACTAAGCACCTATATTATTTTGATGAAAATAAGACGGTATTAATAAAAAAAAAAAACAATTCTTTGAATCCAAGATTTATATCGATAACATAACATTATAGAAATAAATGTACTTGTGTAGTTGAAAGTTACCTACAATTTTTTAGCTTGAACCGTGAGAAAAATTTCCACATAATTGAAGAAATATAAAGAAATAGCGAAGTGTAATAATAATGTATTTGTCACTCATTAGGCTGATCAGCAGCCTGCATCGAATGCGACATGATTGCGCACGTGTTGCTCTCATGAACTCTATTTCACGTGCTGTGTTACACACATTATTAACTCAGTATCGACGGACCAAGTCATAATAGAAACTTAGAAAAATATGATTGTTCGAAATTTTGACGTTTAAAGCGTCTTGTTATGTTAAAGTAGATAAAATAGTCCCCATTTTTCGGCTTCGCCGCAGACAAGTTATCAAGCTAGCTAGCAAGCTCCAGAATCAAGATTTAGATAAAACTAAAATAATTAAGTATCTATGTTACATGGCTTGCACTTGTAATCGGTGTGGTCAATTTTATTTATTTCCCTCTACTTTACGAAGATATCGTGAAGGAAATTTGCGTGACGTCACTGTGCACTATGCACTGCTAAAATTGTGTATTTTTTTTTAATAGAAATTGATAGATTATAATTTAGAGGAGGTAATACGCCGCTTTGAGCTAAGCTGATAAAAGTGACGTCAACTAATGAAATTAGCGATATAAATCGTTCATTAACCACTTAGTCGCATAAATGCCTTTGGTACTTTCATAATCGTGCAATAGAAAGTCATAATGAGGCATATTGAGGAGAGATTGCAAATTAAATGACTGGTTATCGAACCTTGACCTTGAGCTAATGGGTGTGTTTCGTATGCAGGTGTCGTGTCTTGGGGCATCGGCTGCGCGGATCCCAGGTATCCTGGTAAGTGTCTGGTAAGAAGTAAGAACCCCTAGGTATCTCACTGGGACAATCAAATTGAGAGGTATGGAGAAAAAGGAAGAATTTTTTTATGCCGTCCGCGGTTGTTTGATTGTAGGCTTTAACAGCTTCATCGGACACTTTGACGAAACCACAATAAGGACCTTAATTCCAATCAATAGAAACATATATGGGCATAATCAGAGCAATAGGAAATCATTAGGCCCAATCGGGCTCCAGCCAGACCAATAGAAAGTAGGAATGATCGCCATCTCTTTTTTTATAACGGAACAATTACCGTTCAACACTTCATTACTTCGTAATTTAAAGTAAAATTAAGTAGTTTTCAATCTGACGTATGTGATTTCCTTTGTTTATATTATTGATTCGAATGGCAAGTAATTTTATCAATGCAATCAGCCACTGCAATCAGCACTCACAAAATATAGGTAGGCTATGGTAGCTATTTTATTATCAGTATGTAGTTTGTTATGAAACACTGGTGCTCCTAGTTTAGATAAATTGATTTTTGATCGAAAAAGAGGGTTTTGAACAGACCTATTTTTTGTAGCAATGATGAAGGAAAAATAGGGAAGAGAAGAAAATAGTAGTTAGTCGATTTTGCCTATCTCAACTAATTATCCTGCTGTACATTTTGGTAACCAATTATGAGAAGATTTCAGGAGATCCACCCGAACCATTCGATTAGAGGAACAATTCAATAGATAGTTATCCATAGTATAATGGATAGTTATCCATCTAAAATTTGCTTTCAAATGCCCTGTATTAAGAATATTATCTCTAAAGAAATTCAAAGTAAATAAAACAAATTCATTTTCCCAAAAGTCACGAATTTTATTCAACTTTTGTCAACGTTCGCTTCGATTTATCAGCTGTAGATTTATACGACCACTTGCACGCGCATTGTATGCCTCGCGTCACGCTTGTGCGCCAACCAAACAATTTACATTATATTACGTCACACAACTCATTACTAGCCATCTGTCCACATTATTTATTATATTGAGAATTCTTAACTACTTAAAATTACTCATAATACTTCATAAATTATGTGTAATTCGTTTTCTCAATTCCGTTATTCAAATACCTAGAACATTTTATAGCCTTGTTGCATTTGCAAAGTCGTGACAACGTTGCATTTTTCTGCCATATCGTCATGTGTGGCTTGTGATAAAGGCTTGACTTTTACATAAATATGGCGACAATTTTGGGCCTAGGATGGGTGTAATAATCGTATAGGAACCACGAAAATAGACAAGAGCATAATTTTATGGTATAAATGGTATATTCCTTTTAGATATTAAGCTGAAAGACAACGAAGTAATGTCCATAATACTTCCTTTACCAGATACAAGATTAAACAGATCAGATCAGTCGCTTAAGAGGTACTAAGTGGAAAGAAATGCAGGACAAACCGATGAAGTTTTCTATTATCAGTGGATAAGATCAACCAGCATTTTGAACTCCAGCCCTTCGAAACTTTTTGGGATACTTACACCCTCTAATTTTCGTAGAGTTTTAGCTTCCATTTTCTTTGTCTATCTTGTTGTTATACTTTCTCATCCAATATTTAACAGGTAGATAATACCTAATTGGTTATTTATAATTAATTTCCTGTATGTCTATTTCCAGGGGTATACACGAAGGTTAGCAACTACATCGACTGGATCGCACAGCACTCGGCAGATGGAATCAGATGCAATTAAATATTTTAGTTAGTAGAAATATATGTATATATTATTATAAATAAATAATTATAATAGTATAGTATATTATTGTGTATACGACTTTTATAAATTTCGATTCCTTTATTCATCGTCAAACGGTCGGCAAGCCAGCAAAATATTTGATCTTTATCGTTCCTCCGAAGACTCACAAATGATGCTGACTGATAAATACAGGTACCTACAACTTACTTAACTAATGACTTCTTGACCGAATGTCGATCATAGTCAACCTTTTCGACAGAAATTAGCCATCTGCACGGGAGACATTTCAGTGCTCGAGTGAGGAGAAAGAGATCGTCTATCGTACATCGATACTTCCTTTTCAAAGCAGTGGGTGGTGAACTCCATCTAGCCTCCTGTCTCCGAGCTGTACTAAGTGTAGGTACTTTTAAACAGAAAAAGCCAGTAGCTATTTATCATTTTTGGTCAGACCTATGATTCGAACCTGAAACCTCGTGCTCGGCAACTAGTCCAACGAGACAATCACCCTATTCCTTTACAACCAATATAACTGCAATACAGTAAGCAATTAACTCTGCTGAACACAGTACACTACAATCCTGAATACATTTGGTCTGTAATCTAATTAAGGAGCTATTAAAAATGTCATAACTGTCTTAATAATGAAAGCCATATTCCGTGCTTTGCGGAATGTAGATGCAGGTTGCCTTAGTAGTTCTTTGAATTAATCTTTATAAATAAGTATCAATCAAAATATTAAATATGCTTTATTTAGAACTAAACGTAGTGACATACTTACCTAATAAGTATTACTGTACGGTACACCGTAAATAACGTGCTGGTCGATCATACCAAAATATTACTTTATCATTAGGAAGTTTCCTAATACCCAAACAAAATTTAGAAATGTATTCCATATTAGTAAATAAAACAAAGTAGCAAAGATAAGAAAACTAAGTAAAATCAAACGATTTTCAATTATTTTTGCATTTAAAATAAGTGTTAGCACAAAGATATATAATGCGTACACCCGAACGTAAACCTTCTGAATATACAATGCGACCAAAGTGTGAAGTGTCTTTTATATAGTGCTGTCTCATGTTCTGTCTTGCTTTAACGCACCAAGAGTCATAAAGTTTTGACGTTTGCTGAATGGTAGCAAAGGATTTTTGATTTTTCATTGTTATTGTTCCTTTCTTTTGTTTGACGGTCGTTCACTCCACTTCCACTCGCTCTCGTTGATTTGGCCGATGTTTGGCCTACAGTAGGATTTTTAATTAGACGATACTGACTGACAGTAGCTAATGTCACTTTGCAAAATAATATTGCCACATTTAAAGTAATAGTGATGCGTTCAGTTCTCGGTCAATCAGATGAATGAACATTGAGTGTGAATAATTAGTCATTTCGACTCGACCACATGATCGACAGTGTATCTGACAGATTTATAATAAATGTTACAGAAAGTAATAGTGATTTTTGTATTTCTGATTACGAATAAGAACAAATTATGTAATAAGTGACGTTTTTTTTTATTTTCAAAACCTACCTATAATTGTTACATTTCATGCATATATAGTTTCAACAACATGGTGTATTGAAAATAGGACTGTCTTACAATTTTCCTCGCAATGTTTTCATTAAAATGTTTAAAACAGACAATCGAGGCAATTTCATTCATTCAAGAGGTTTTTCAATCATTCACTGTGTCACAACACTATTTTTATTTCATCAAAAACTGACAACACAGTAAACGTCAGTCAATATCGTCTAATTAAAAATCCGACTGTAGTTGCTAAGTTTCGTAGATTTTAGTTCTAATTTTATTAAATGTAGTGCATAAGATCTAATTTTCATAAAACAGTGGAATTATTATGTGACAGTTAAAATGCCTAGTATTAGAAAATATCGACGCGATACCAGCGAAGTCAGCTGTTGTTTGAAATATGTTATTTTTGGTGTGAATGTTTTGTTCTGGGTAAGTAGACAAGTGTTTTGTCTTTATTTTTAATTTACATTTTAATTATGGGAATGACATTTTAGCAAAACTTGACTGTCAAGGTTTTATTATTATTGTGACTTCTCTCTATGACTTCAGGCTAGCAAAAAAAATAAGTTTACGATTCGTATTTTGAAAGTAGGTTTTCTTGTTACTTATAATTTGGCGAGTATTGATTCACTCTCATCTGTGCAATTTGTCAGGCAATTGGGGTCACAATATACTTGTTTAGCCGCCTACGCAATATTTAATTATTATAACTGTACCTATAACAGCTGCATCCTGTTCATTTCTGTTGAGATTTGCTCATTGAAGGTTTTTATACCTGTAACCTTGAATAGGCACGCAATTTTAAGAAATCTTAACTTAAAACTGCTGAGATAATACTTGCTGAGGTTTCAAATCATAATAAATGTATTGAAGTTGTAATAAATTGCTAATAATTTTATATTAAATTTTTAGTAGCAGTATGTTTTACCTACTTTGAAACATCAAGTTGAATAGGTTTATATGATAAGAAAACTCTAGATAACCTTGGAAATTCCAAAAATAATAATAATCATAAGCGCATGGATGACTCAGTATTATAGGTACCTACATAGATTTCCTGCAAGCAATATAAATCACATTCCTGATATGATTTAAAATAGAAATTATCTGCCATCATACTAATACAGACAAACCTCAAACAAAAACATAATTTAAAACTTAATGAAAAATCCTAATTTTAACACCTTGATTTCTCATCTATATCTTGAGTTTTATAGATACCTTAAAACCCAACCTAAATTCTTCCCAAAGTTACAAAAACAATCTGAAAGTTTTCCTTTGTTCAATGAAAATACAATAGTACAGTAATAAGTGTCTTTTTCAACAAAAACACTTCTAAACTGACCACTTTCCTTACGGCTTTCTGTACTTATGGCTGAATGTGCAAGGACCCTTTAATTTATAATAAACATTGCTATTCTTGTTTACATTTGCAGTTCCTCGGTCTGATTGTACTAGCAGTGGGTGTGTGGGCCTGGAGTGAGAAGGACACATTTAACAATCTATCAAGACTCACTAACATCGCTTTGGATCCAGCATTCATTTTAATATGTGTGGGTGAGTATTGATGAGGATCTACATAGCAGTAGCTCCGATTATCATAAAAATGTACATTTGTGAGCAAAGTAAAAAAGAAAATTATAGAACATTTTTTTTTTTATTGTCTCCCATAAGATCAGAATTGAGGATTGAGCATTGATTGAACTAGAAAATAGCACTGGCGTGTTTGAGCTGTCTCTTGAGTCTATATAGAACGAAAATTGAAATTGATCTATTAAGCATGTAGACTGTGTGTAATTCATCCAAACATATGCAACTCCTTAATTGATGCAGCTCCAGATGTGAAGTCATGCAATGAAGCTGTTTGTGTTGCATTTTGTTCATTCTAATTGTTACTCATTTACTCTTTGTTACGATAATCAAAGGGTGTGCTTAAAACATTTATGTTCATTCACCTGTGATAACCAAATTCCTTCCTCTTTTATATATTGTGCGTACATTATTTAGAGTTGAACTTTAATTTTGAAAGTAGAATTACTATCTTATGACTCTGAGGATATGGATTACTCTTTCTTTATAGTAAAAAAAGCCATTTAAAACAACTTTCTATAATGTTATAGTAATCAAAATTGCACTGGTCAAAACTATTGCCCCAGTTAATGTGTTTGAAAGCTGCACTAGATCACATTAAATCCATTTTATAAACATTTTGTAAACAGCATTAAAAGTTGTTTATAGTAGGTTTACTGCTAGCAGATGTGAATAGCAAAATAAGCTGAACATTAAGTATTCTGATAATGTATAATTAATATGAAATAAATCAATATTATGTGTGTTTAACTGATTAATGTTCACATAATAACAAAAATATGTTTTCACTCTCAAAATGTAAAATTTTGCCAATTTGTTACCTATATATACAAATAAAATAGACTTCTAAATGGAAGTGGCTTCAAAAGATAATGATTTATGATGATTTCGCGTGTATATAATAATGCAGTGTTTCTACAAATAAAATTATATCTATCATTATCTTTATCTTTAATAATAAACAATATGTGTATCATACATAGAATAGAAAATTACTGATATTTTCACTCAAAATATAATAATGAATGGGCCTCTATTGTGTTAGTGGTCGATTCTAATGTCTATAAATTGTATACCTATTGTTTTTATTTAAATTACAGGTACAATTACATTTATAATCGGATTCACGGGTTGCGTGGGCGCCCTGCGTGAGAACACATGTCTGCTAGCATGTGTGAGTATTTGCTACAGTTTTTATATATATTAAGGCCGAATTGTTTCATTGTATAAATGATACAGCACTAGAAGCAAACTCAGTAAATGAATAAGTTTCGCAAAGGCAAAGATGTTTATTTGTAGATATGGCATCATGCGGCGAATTCTAGCGATTATCAACTAGTTCTGAGTCTATTAATTGAGTTGTTAACCTTATAGATAAAAGGATTCAGTTAATTGAATTAATGAAGGGTAGTAAATTTATTGTGAATAAAAGTGCTATAAATCAAGTAAAACGACACAGTTCAGGTAAAAGAACAAATAAAAATACTAATGGTGTTTTAAATAATGTTTTCGTACTTAGCCTTTTGTAATGACTATATTTATGTATTGAATCTATAACAATGTTACGATTCAATGCAGCCCTAATCAATTCATTGAATTGTTAATTATTCTGAAGGGTTAGAGACAAAGTTACGCCCATTTACTGACCTACTAATTTCGTATTTATATTTAGCCTAATATACCAATTTTGATTTCGTATTTTATTAACTAAGTATCATTGAATTAAGTTACTATTGTGACAATCACTGAATTTGCAGCTTTTGTTACTGTTCTGCACAATGCACATAATCGTTTGTGTGATCATTTTAAACCATACAAGGTCATCGTGAGAAAAATGGATGACTGTATGTATGGTAGTAACTCATGGCAATTGTTTTAGTTAATTAGATGGGATTGTTACTTTTTATTGTGTAATATTTCTTAACTATCTTTCTCACACTGTAATAATGTTGATTGTTGATGTTTAGGATAAAAAGACTTTGGTATAGGTACCTTAAAATCTTGGTATGTTAATTGGATTAATTTAAGACTTCACTAAAAGTTTAGTGACGAGTTTAAATATCTTGGGCTTAGAAAATTGTATTTGCGTTTGTTCCCTGTATTGAGCTCAAATTAAACACAACAAGTAAGAGCAAGGGAAGATATATACTTAAAGTAGATATCCGAGTTGATAACACTCCTCTTTTCGCGTCGCGGGTTAAAAGCAACGGTAGTTACATATTGTCTTTCCTCAATTAGAATTAGCCTTTGCCATTTAGGCTTTGTATGACCAAGACGAATTACATTGACCTTTGCGAAAAGAGAAAACAATGATGGATGTTTCTAATTTGTGTTTGTGTGCATTTATTTTCAGTATGCTGTTTTCCTCGCGTTATTGCTGTTGGCGGAGATGACAACCGGCATACTATTCTTTGTATTCAAAGACTGGGTAATTATCATTTATAAAGTAATAATAATAATTTAGATAGATAATAGTCATAGAACTCATTGTCTCTATTTAACGAGTATTCTTTATAGTAGTATAATATTCTATCTATGTAATTGGCACTTTAATTTATCATAATAATACTCCTTTGTTCTATGAGGGTGTTTGAACATTTAATTGTTCTACCGTTTAATTATTATATTTATGTAGTAGACTTGTTTATTTTAAAGATTAATTTAACATTTAACGTGAAAACACTATGGAATAATTCATTTGACCCACTCAAGGTATTTTGTTCAGCTTTTAAATTTGGTGTATTATTTTTTCAGATAAAGCAGCAGGCAACTACTGGTTTCCAAACTTTCATCACACACTACAGGGAAGATCCTGATCAACAAAATCTTATTGACTGGATACAGGAAGACTGGGTAAATACTAAGTCACCTTATAAATAGTAAAAGAAAGTTTGTTTTATCTGTTTTCCTAGGGCTAGATGAAACAATTTGTATTTACCTACGAAATCCAGTTAGTTGGGTTCATTCCGAAAACTTGATAATATGCACAGCTTTTTTAATTCATTATAAGCTAAGAATCATTTCGTTCACATTATTTCTCGCTTTAAAATAATCTTCTAAAATCGAGGAGCTATAATGCCACAGTAAGAAACTGAAAATTCCACTCGCGTCTAAGCATTTGTAAAATACGCATGTTTAACTTTTATAAGTATAGTGCGATTGGTTTTGTTCTCATTGCTAACTAAACCTATATCCGTTTTTCATCCCCAGTTACAATGTTGCGGCGTGGAAGGTCCCCGCGACTGGGACCGCAACGCGTACTTCAACTGCTCGAGCGGCGCCGTGGGCTCGCGCGAGGCGTGCGGCGTGCCCTTCAGCTGCTGCCGGAACAAGCCGCAGGACATCATCCGCAACAAGCAGTGCGGCTACGATGTCAGGAAACCTACTTATGTGAGTGTATTGTTCATTACTTTTGTTAGATGTAAACTGTCTTATAATGTGTTATGATAATTCAATGAGGGTTATTATCCATTGCGCTCACCAGTTGGCGCCACTAGCGAGTCAGCTGTCAAACTGAAAATTGGTCATTTCGGCTCTCAAGTCCGATTAGCGACTCTAGCGGTAAAATAGCTAACGGTAGCCCTCATCCACGTATACTGCTTTTATATCTTCAGTGACTTGAAGTTTCTAATGGATCAAGTTCAGGAATCTTAAATTATCTAAAATTAATGAGGAAAAGTGATAAATGCTAGTTCCTTTTCTGTTTGAGAAGAAGCTTTAGCATGAAAGTGTGACGATTACAGACCTGTCTATACATAACTTAAAACCAACCGAAAGCATTTTTATAGTTTTCACTAAAGGAGAAAGTGAACCAAGCGGAAGGTTTGCGTGTATAATTCTTAAGTTTTTTCTCCATCCGTGAGATTCGGTTGCGGGTAGCAACCCGCAAAATATCATATGAACATCATAACATATCGGCTTAGCAACTGAGCGAGCGCGTGATCCACGAGCGCGGCTGCATGGCGGCGGGCGAGGACTGGCTGCAGCGGTACTTCGCGCCCGTCGCCGCCGCTGTACTGGGGCCTCTAGCTCTTAAGGTCTACTCATATACAGCAAGCTCTTATTGTTTGTGCTCTAGAGTATGTGTTATTGGGGAAATGTGAAAAGATCAAATGACAAGTGGGCGGGGCCAATTTAGTCTGCGATCTGATTGACTCCGCCCAATTTTGAAGCTTTTGTTTTAGATTGTTTTGGAACTATAAAGAAAAAACAAATTATTTAACGGTGAGGTTAAAAAATTACCAAAAATGTTGGACACGTCCCCTGGTTTAGTATCACTTGTTTGAACAAGTTAAAACACAAGTCGTCAAAAAAGGTGTATTTACATTTTCCCAATGTAGGTTTGTAATGGTAGTCTAGCACACAATGTTTATGTACTTAACGTATTATGTAATTGTATGTTCCTAGTCGTATAGCACGTAGTTGCCTCTTGTTGATGTTTTTCGTTTCTTTTTGTTCTAGAGTTTTGATATAGCAAAGATAATATATGACAAGGGCTGTTTAGAGGCCGCTGAGGAGTGGTTCGACCACAACCTGTTGATTGTAGCTACGTCCGCTGTTTGTACCGCTTTTGCACAAGTAAGTGTAGAATAGTTGCACGATTGTTATTTTTGAAGCTTTTTGTGTTTTAGTTGTGTATTTTTGATAGTGCTTGGTATGTTGTGTTAAGATTAAAACATATTTGGATTTATTGTTTTTATGATGGTATTTTTTTACTACAGTCCCATATGAATCAAAATATTTTTTAAATAGTTGTGGTAGTAGCATTGGGGCTCAAGACAGAAAATTCTGGAGTCAGACGGGAGAGACCTTTGTCTAGCAGTGGTACAATAAACAGATAATATAAAAGGAAAAAGTAGCTAAATGTAAAAAAATATATCTTTTTAACCTTGTTTTTTTGAAAAAACGGTATCTATCTCGATTATGTACTTTCTACATAACTGAAACCTTAAATACAACTCATGTTACCCCACAGATCCTAGGCATCTGCTTCGCGCAGAACCTCCGCGCCGACATCTTCGCGCAGAAGGCCAAGTGGCACTGACACGCCGCCTCTCCTGCCGCCGTGTGACGCGCTCGCGTCCGCCCGCAACCAACTCGCACGCACACGCTGCGAGCAGCTGGCACACCCTGCCTTGCTCCCACCTCACACACTGGTCCAAACTGGCCCACGCTGGACAACGTGGCCCAACACTGGCCCATCCTACCTTGCCAAAGTGGCCCACATTGGCCCATGTTGGCGACGATCGTACACAATGTTACATGGTTGATAAGTTGAACTCACTGAATAGCTCTCTATATATTATGTTCTTTACCTCAAGTTTGATTTATTGAAGATTTTTTTTTGCTTGCCTTGAGGAAGGTCAGTTTTGCTTTAATGGGAGCCAAATAAAATTGGTTCAACGTATTTAAAGTTAACTTGAATCATTTTTACTTATCTTCGATTTGAATGGACTTTCCAATAAAGGCTTTAAATACTTAACAATGGTATTTTAAACAATCAAATTTAATTTTTCTTTCGAAACAGTATCAACTCATTATATAAAATTACAATACAATATTGTTATACCACGTTTTGATAACAGTTCTTCGTCACCGATTGTTACCTACATAAATATTGGAAACTCCGCACATGGACAATGTGCAACAAAATGCATTTCTTTGCATAATAGATTAATATTTGTCGTGCAGATTATTTATATATACCACAAGTGCTCATCTTACTGTCTCTGGGCTTTCCCTTTCGAACTAACCTCTGGCACCTATCTGTCATCTGAAATCTTCAAACTTGGAAATGTAAATAACATTATGAATGTTAATTGTTGATAGAGTTATCCGGCGTATGTCGTGTTGGTGTGAAGATAGCTTTATTAAGATTTTTAAATAGATAATAGATAGTTTTCTCAAATATTCAATTTACTTAATTATTTTTCAGCAAAAAAGAACGTCTAAAATTGTTTTTACTGTCTAAATAGCGGACATGGCAAATAATAATTCTATATCTGTTATGTAAAGTTACCTTCACACCAATCAGATTATGTGTTCATATTGGCCAAATAGCCTTAAAAGAGCTGTGAGATGAATTTAAGTATTGGAATATAAGTATTAGAAGACAAACATATTGTTTGTTCATAAAAGTGCAGCTATTAAAATGTTGAATTCACTACCCCGGCTCCAATCCTTGGTACAAACATTGGAGCTAACACGCTCTTGAACTTTTGGACGAACAGTGTTAGGCCAACGTTTGGTCCAAGCTTTGGTACCGGTTATAGTTACATACTGTTATTAGGGTTGTCGCAAACGTGACCGATATAGGACATTTCAGTTAATTTTCAATGTGTAATGGTGCTGGTAAGTGGTGACCCTGTTTTGTGCTGCAGACCGTACATAAAGGTGTGTGCTTTAAATTGTGCTGATGTTAGGGTTGTGTGTTATGCAGCAGGAGAATAATGGCTGACAATATTTTAGGTAAGGCCGTGAGACAAGCACCGGACGGTTAAGGCTAATCAAACCTTAATTTTGAAAGATTTAGATACATTTTTGAATATTTTAAGTAGTCTAACGACACTTTTGAAAATAGATTAGTGTTGTTGTAAAATCTCGTAAAAATGATCTTTAGATAAAGCACAAAATTATCTCATAAGTTGATTTTGTAATAAGTATTTTCTAGGTTTAAGCTAACTTTTGTCCGATGCCTGTCTTACGGTCCTTCCTAAATAATTAGTAAAGTATTAAGATAGTATAGATTATTGTAAACTCAACTTAGTGATAAGTAATACTCATTTAGAAGACAAAAATATATTATTATACATTACAAGATGATTGACAAAATCATTATTAAAAAGTATTGCATGTTTACAAAAAAAATATGTAAAGGAACGCTTTAGTGTTGTTGGGAGCCTCTTTTGAGGTTATATGCACAAATGAGACATTACAAAAGTCTATAATTATTATGGTTCTTGTTTTTAGATAGGTATTAACGCTGGTTTTCTAGATTTTTAAGTACATGTTCCTCATGTTGCCGCTCTTAGGATTTATCAAATGTAATCTCAATTGGAATCATTAAACATTCCTTATGTTGTAATTAACTTTTTAAATGTCACGGTCTTATGTAGCGTTGATTCTACGCTGTAGCATTTACGCCGTGTCGTTTAAAAAGTAAACACTGATTTCGTGCCTGATATAAATAAATAGAAATAATTATTTCAAATGATTTGATATATAATGTATATTTATTAGCCATAATTCACTGCCTTATTGACTGCGAAAAATTATCGGTGTTGTCAGAAAATTGTATGTGGTAACACCGTTTGTTAATATGAAACAATAGATTTTTCGGGTGCGTTGTACTAACTGCTTAAAGTATTTAACTGCCTAGTTTAAGATTTAATAAGTATTTTATTTTTGGAATTTTGTAACCAGTTATTTTGAAGATCTTTAACAATAGTATTGTAATTTATTTTTATGTGACAATTATTTGTACGGCAAATTTTATTTACATTTCTCGTTAGTTTGCCCATTACAGTATATAAAATTACTAGTCTGAGAAAAAATAAGTACTCGATTTTTTTTAAATGCATTAATGAAAGTATTTTTCGTTTAGATTTCGTGAAAATGGCTTTATTTTGATTTTGAAAAATGTATTTTTTACTTTTATTATTATACAGTGTAGACAAGTATTGCAAGAATCTGGTATTCTTTTATGATGCCAGATGTAAAATATGTCCTTGTATTTATAACATAGACGTAGTATTTATGTAATTTTCAAATGACTTAAGATTAAATCGATATTTTATATGGAAATATAAGTATGTACAAAATTGTCTGTTTTTATGTATTCTTTCCATAATGCCTCATAGTCTAGTAACATCACAAATTGGAATGTCAAAATAAACTAAAAATGGATATCCTCCAAGTCGTAATTTAAAACCAGTAGTGTTGCGGGTTTTAGATTGTGTTCTTTGCAATGGATATGTAGTTTATGTTATTAGCTAGATGATGATAGCTGGTAACTATATAATGACATTAAATAAAACAACCTCTTTGGTTGAGTTTCGTGAACCGGTTTTCAATGTGCCGCTAGATGTCATGTCCCGGGTTCGATACCCGGAAGGTAATGTAGAAATCCGCTTGTGTACATTGTCTCGTGTCTGGGTGTTTGTGATAACTTTGATGTCTCAGATTCCATAACACAAGACCTACACCTATCTACTTACTTTGAGTTAAGAGCAATGTAGGCATGCCGTAAATGACTTACGTTCTCCATATACTTTTTTATTTATACTACCTACCACAAAAAGGTCAAATACAGACGACACCACAGTTAAACATTAAACCAAGATTTACAATCGCATTAAGGTTAGTACGCATTACGCTCGCAATACACAACATTGTTCGACGTTCACGTCTCGGGGGCGTAAACTTTAATAAGTTAGACAGATATGGTGCATTAGTTTCAGTTAGACGGTCGAATGGCCGGGTCCCGACTTAGACGGGACTAGGGTCACATACTGATTGGGCCACGCTATATTGAAACTATAAAGTAGTTGACATGAGGTTGTGTTGTCCACATTTTTGCCAAGTTACGTCCTGTCTGTAAAGTTCGTGGAGTCTCTAACTTCTGCTTAGAGATAGGATACTAAATGTACTTTGAACTTGGAACACGAACGAATAACTTCACTGTGAAGATCTTAATAATTTGTTCAGACATTTAATAAACACAAATCGTCAAATCACGTTTTTTCTACAGTTACATATAAACCTTTAGAATGAAGACTAAGAAAGTTATGATAAAATATCGTTGTTGGATTAGGTAGATATTTACTCATACTGAATATTTATTGCACTCCATCTGTTACATTAAGGTGGTAGTTACATTACAGGGTAGCTTCAATATATTGACCCTGTAAGGCACGGCAACACATATGTCACATACGTAGTTTTAGGTACACTAAGTAAGCTAAGTAGAAATTCTACCCAGCCTACTGCAACTGAACTTATTTGTCTTATTTCATTACAAAAGACAGACAGAAGCCAGCAAAAGAAAATCATAGGTAGCCATAAATAAGAGATTTCACTCAGCCGGAATTCGATTACGTGGATGTCGTATCGGATTCGCGTGACGTCACCGTGTCGCTGTCACGCCGGCTTCGCGTGACGTCACGTTGCGCCTCATTTGTCACGACAGATCTGATGCGTGATTACGTGCTTATAAATACGTTGTATCAGACTTGTTCGGGGAAGCGTGTAAAGGAAAAGATTCTTTTTTTATTTCGGAATAAAGGAAGATTTAGGCGTTTGGTTTTGAGTAAATCGCTTACACCTACATGCAGTAGAAGACTTAGGTGTCTTACACTTATTTTTTTCGGAGCAAAGGCCTTCTTATCATTCTTCCTTCCGCTTTAAGTAGGTACAGCAGTGCAGGTCTGCACAACAATTATACTTCCATATTATTTTATCCCCATTCAAGTCTCAATTTAAATAATAGAAAACGATCACAAAACACTATTGACCGTTTAAAACAACAATAAAAAATCCCTAAATATTTTGGGATATCCGTGATGGCTTACAAATGACGACATGACCTCATCATGAAAGGGTAGGACAATACAGATTGCTGGTTGAGAGGACATAAATCATCTGCTTTGGGAGACTGACGGCGAGGACTAACGACCTATTAAACTAACAATGCTACTATTAATTCCTTGTGTTTAACTTTTTGAAGTTCATAAATTGGTGTTGTTAGATCTATTTATGTCATCATTTTCGTTCAGGTGTGATCTTATTTGTATTATAAGATAGATTTTGGCGCAAACGTATTTAAGTAAGTTTCAAGTATTTAAGCAACAACTCTCGTTGTTAAACTGCATTTGATAGCTGAAATGATTTATTCCACATTATGGTTACTGCATAAGTAAGTAAAGGATAATAAAGTTTTGCAGATATAATGTAAGTAGCTACCTACCTTTTAAGTATCTACACTAAGTATGTCTCCCAGAAGAAGGAAAACCTACCTTATTAAAATATATTGAATCAGTGTTTAAAATACAGTGGCTATACCTCATGTAGGTACTTAAAGGTTATGCTAACTTATGTGTGTAGAACCTAAGTAGGTCCAATAAAACAAACATGGACCCAAAAAGACAGCTACACATACAGGCACAATTACAAGGTACAGTGCTCCCAACAGAAATGTGCAACGGAACGCGGGGATTTTACAGCTCGCGACTAATTTATGCAGACCCGTGGCCTTACGATCCCAGTTGTTGTTTTTAACTAGTGTTTGAAGTTCAGGGTCCAAGTTACGCTGGTCGGTAAGCAAGACCTGAAGGGCTCCTTTGTCCCGTAGCTCCGAGCACTGGAGGCCGACGCTCATTTGCTGAAAGCCCCGCCTGAAGTGTCGTCAGAAATCCGGCCATTTTCGTTTCGCTTTGCATTTTAAAATGAGGAGTTTTCAAATTATTTGTCACTGAAAAGGTAGGGGAGAATGAAAAAATACAATTCTTCGGTCAAAGAATGGAATTGTATTTTTGTTTGACCTGTTACAATGGTTTTGTGTAGGTTACGGTCTTATGGTTTCTCTTAATTGAATTGGCACTTATTATTTACATAATCAAGAGATGGTGTGGTGGTTCTCATGGCACAAATTCCCTTAGGTACAAGGATAAAAGTCCAAGGGTCGATTCCTACATCGAAGGCATAGTTATATAAAAGTAGGTACGTTGGTATATATCTAAGTAAGGTAGGTACTTTGATAGATATAACTATCACTATAACAGAAACACATGTTTCTACATACATTACCTACATTTGTATCTATACCAACTGGTCCTTATTAAGTTCATACTGTACCTCTACCTTAGTAAGTACTGCAATCTTTTCAACATCTAAAACAAAATTGAGTAATTCGATTGCAACGTAACGTAAAGAAAATAGGAAAAACATCAAGTTTCCTGAGAAAGTCGATAGAACTGATTGCTAAAGTCTGGGTCACTGGGAGATTAGTTTGCATTATCCAATTTACCCGTAATTGGGTCTGACGCGGTGAGAACACCAACTTTTAAGACTCGAGTGAGACATAAGGGGTGCGGTGAACTTTGTTGCACGTTGAATAATCTAAGGAGCTTGTTGAGTGTGCTGATGATCTGTTTATGTATTCTTTAGGATTGCTAACAAGTAATACTGTATGATTTTATAATAGGTACGCTATGGACACACACTTTTATGCCCATTAAATAACAATCAACCACCGTTTACAATATCAAAATCAATTATTTTGAAAATAGGTGCATCAATTTAAATTAACAAAATGAAATTATTATCATATTAAAATATAATCCGTTATTTACCGCATCTCCTCAAAAAGGGGATAGAGGTGTACCATTGCGTATTGTTTTCGATTACTTTTTTGTCATTGATCGATTTTGTTTACCAAGAATCAAACTTGTTTTGTTAGAAACAAGTAGTATATGAAACACTTCTTATATAAAAATGGTCTAGAATTTCGTATCACTGTCATCTGCAGCACTGTTAATGTACACAAAGCGTTATTTTATAAATTCCATCGTGTTTTCACAAGTGCGGCCACCAGTTTTACGGTAACGACAGCAAATGTATGTATAGAACTAACAATTTTCACTAACGTCACTTGTGTAGCACCTTATTCTAGCCTAGCCTTTCTGCTAGAGAATTTTCCAACCTTGTTACAATTCCCAGCATTTATTTTTGCCAGCAAAGCGAAGACCTAAGTGCGAATTAGCGTTGAATTCGCTAAGATTCAAGATAGGAGGATGAGATTGTAGGTAGGTATTTGCAGTTTGTGGTAAGGTAACGCCTGAATTGATAAATAAATGTTTCACATAACTACAAACTGACTTGAAATTCAGAATTCATTACAGCAAGAAATTATATAAAACTTTGAACTCCAACTGTCGTTGCAGATGTAATTTTTCAATAAAAATGTGTTGTCTTCATAGAAAGCCCTCTACATTTTTTGGCAAATAATAGTCTTCAAACGGGTATATTTAAATAGTTCACTAATTGGAGAGGTATCGACTGCCACAGACAGTACGGACCTAACACCAATTTACTGATACACAGTTTTTTTTGCTGTGGTCTTAGGTTTTAAACCATCCTCTTTGCCAAGAAGTTCTAGTTACCCAAGTATATAGAGCTTATCCAAAACACGGCTTTTTTCCACTTTTTTAGTATTCCTACAAGTTTTACAGAAGTAAATTAAAAATACTAAGCAGTGACTTCCGCAACTTCTAAAATACAAAACTACGCTCTAAACTTGAGTTTTATAAAGATTGGTGAATCTTCGTGAACTTTAAAAGTTTGCGTGCTCTCTGAAACCCTGTACCAATTGTGCGAATTTTGACCTAGTTTCGGTAACTTCACAGTGTTTTTTCTTTGTCATATTTTTGTTTTTGTATCACGACGAGAACACTTACAACACAACTTAGATATTATACGAAAATATAAATAATACGTCCATTTGACCCACTATTTATACACACCTTCAAACTATAAGTTGAAATCTTACAATGACAAATCAAAATAGAAAATATAGGTATACCAAAATCTAATCTAACTTATTTTGTAGTTGATTACTCGCCTAGTTCGAACAGAAGTAAGTAAATATGAAGCCGAAGATAGAATTAAGTGGCGTGCAATCGGAGAAGCCTCTACTCAGCAGTAGACTGCCATAGGCTGATGATGATGATGACCTAAATATGCAGAATTCATCTTACGTAAACATTGTAAGACAAAAGCGGTAAACAAACTCAATTGACATAAAAATAAAGTTATTTATATCCATAACCTTTAAGTAAATAAAAGCTTGTAATCCTTCAGGTGCAGAGCGTGCCGTTAGAATCGCAACAATCATCTTTATATAAGAATAGCGTTGTCTCGGCCGCCATTTCCATAAGATTGTGGCGGTCGCGACGCCCCGCAGAGCCGTGGGATTGGGGCCGTAGTGATGTGACTGCGATCCGGGAACGGGATTGAATTAATATTGTTTTCAGGTGGTAGTATACAATTATGACATGGTAAATTCAGTAAATGTTAGGAGCAAGCGGTAAAATTTAAATAATATTCAGTTTGTTTTTAGATCGGTGGATATTTTTCTTCTACATATTTTTTTTCAACTTCAAGTTATTGATATTTTTCTATAAAGAATAAACTAGAACCACCTAGAGTTACGAAGCTCATAATTATGTTACTTATCCTAACCTTAAACCTTTTAGAAATAAGTACACTTGGTCTTTTTTGGACTCCGAAAACGCTATTGCATTCAACAGGATACAATATTTTTCTTATAGGTAAATTGAAAATAGAATTTAAATGAAAAAAATGTAATAAGAATACAAACATGTGTCAATCTGCTATATAAATAAATCAGTCCCGGCATTTAGGAATAAAGTAAATAAGTTGAAAACAGCGGGATTACACAACACAGCACAACAATATGTCGGCTGCATGATATGGCTAGGACTGGCCCTTTTTACGACACTTCATTGCCAGTTTTATATAATCGTGAGTTTTTCAGTAGCTTCACTTTACTTTATTTTGTATTCAGGTAGTTTTTATTGCTTTATTAACTATGTTATAAAGGTAGTATTTATGACTCCTGCCAAAAATAATCTTTGTTATCAATTAGGAACCCAATAACGTAATAAAATAAGAATTATTTAGTTTCTGCTTGTCATTAAATAAATATATAAATAAATATACATATTAACTACATCAACTTTTTGGGACCATTGATTTACTCTAGTAGCCTTTTTATAATAATATGTAGTACAATGTACTTAGATTTTGTACCTCTTTTAGTCGTTCATGAGCATCGCGAACAATACATTAAATAATCTCGACATAAAACTCACCTCATATCTAAAATATTTTTACCCAACGCAGAATAGAACTGACTACAACCACCAACCCACGCACCGCCCGCGCCATATCGGATTGAAATGATAAAAAGGGGGACTCTCGGTTGAAGCCGGCAGTGGCGGCTACACCGGCTATAAATCCCGTTCCTCCTATGTCCTTAGTTCATTAGTCTTAATAAGCCGGCTACAAAAATGCGGGAAGCATTTATATCAATTCTCGCCGTGCTCGCAGTCGCCCCTTGTGCGAAAAGCTCGGACATCGGCAAAGACGGCTTTAATTTCTATAAAGGTACGTTCGATCATTACTCTTGTTCTTTTTTTGGATTTCCGCGGTTTTTACTTTAAGGAGGTTTTATCTTTTTCCAGTTCGGACGTTTTATTTTACTTTAGTACTGTCTATTCCATTGCATTCTGTTCGTTTTTTAGAACGTTTTTCTCGATGATCTTTTTTTTTTCTCTTGGTTATTTTTTTAAATGTCTTGCCAACTTAGTCTGGTATAGCAGTAAAAACCTCAGAGGCCAACAGCGCCAGATCTCATAAAAAATATGAATATTTTTTCGATAATTAGAGCCATTTAAAAAAATATGTATTAATGGCAAAAAAATACGATTTTAGTATCTAAGACATTGATATACTTCCTATAAATTCAATAGTCAGTTAATTTACAATGTGTTTGATATCCAGGTGTGTGTTAATAGGGTAAATAGCGTGTTCCCTGGCTTCCTCAGTTTGCTTAGTCCTCTTGAAAACGTTCAGTTTGCAACTCCTCTCGAAGCTGAGATCTATGTTACGAGTTCTATTTGATTCTCCTACCTGAAAACGATAGCCTGGAAACACAGTTAACTGACTGGCTATAGTAAATAAAAAGAGGTTTTGCATTTTTCAAATATATTTTTTTATGTTTGAACCGCAAAAACGTAGCATTTGAGTTCCGAATTTAACCTGACTTTGTCTAATACTTATCCTACTAATATTATAAATGTGAAAGTTTGTGAGAATGGATGTGTGGATGTTTGTTACTCTTTCACACAAAAACTACTGAATGGATTTTAATGAAACTTTACACTTATGTAGCTTATACCTTGGAATAACAAAGGTAGACTATAATTTATAAAGATAGTGTATGAATTGTTAATCACGCAGGTGAAACCGCGGGGCACAGCTAGTTTGTAATACGACAAAGTCAGACGTGTTATTTACATAGCCTAGTTATATATACTCTTTATAAAAGACAATGTAATGTAAACCATCTTTAATGATTTTCTTTTCCTACCGAGCCTTTCCCCAAACTTTTGAGGTCGGCTTTCACCCTTTAATGATGTGACTTTATTTTTGGAACATTTTAGTATTTCTTGTAACCCTTAGTTACAAAAGTCTAGCGTTAGTCTTTTGTTTCTAATTATGATACCAGATATTGTTTTCTTATCTCGGTTCGACAGCAAAAACTATTGGTTTATTATTTTTCAAAGATTTCAGTGTCGTAATACGATAAGGATCCAAAAGTATGTAGGTAATATTTCTTTATTTTTTAATAGTTTCTTTATGTAGGATAGTGAAGTAGAAAGTATATCAATGATAAATTACGTTGCTATCTCTTTGGGACGTAAAGATTTTACAATCCGGTATTGGAATCACAGATTACTATTTTGAATCACTTGTAAACATTTATTTTTGTAATTTTTCGTATTATTTTATACCATTTCACATCATCATACAAAATAATTTGACATTTTAATATTTTGTGAAGTAGATATTTCAAGTTAAACAAATAGTCACCCAAAGGTCGTGAGGAATATCATACAGAATAGTTAACTATCACCTCAAATTCGACCCCTAATTAAATTCTACAATAACTTAATTTTGAACGAATTAAGTATTCGAGACTAACAAACTTAACTACATTTATACTAAAAACTAATTAATTTAAATAATTATTTTCAACTTATTTTGAGTAATTAAACAAATTTTACTTTTATTCCAGATTACTTGCGCGCAAGAACCGATGACGTGATGTCTGAAGGGCCAGCGTCAGGGGAGCGTATGCTATGTAAGTATACAGACACATGCACAAAAAAAATCAAATTTAAAAGAAATACCTAAAATTTGAGATTAAAACAAAAACTACAACACCAATTTTGGCGATCCGAAGCGTAGAAAGTAGTCATTTAAAAGACATCAAAGAGTTTAAATTCCATATTATTCTAAGTAATTATAATAGCATTTGTTAACAATATTAGCGAGATGAAAATATGTTGTCTGTTCTTGCGTACTTGTCCTAATTTGCATTATAAACACAATTATTCGGAGCGAGAATCCCTTGTGACGTTACTTCCACAAAATGTATGAAGTTTTTTCAGTATAAAATAACAATGGCCATATTTATGCTATCCGAAGACAAACAAAAGAGTAAATATTTTTTCTAGAAGCTAATGCCTATTAATGTTATAAACGTGAACGCTTGGAAGGATAAATGCGCGTTACTTTACTTTACGCGTGAATTAAACAGGTTTGGATGAAATTTGGCATAAAAATAAGTTACAACCTAGATAAAAACATAGTATACTTGTCATCTTCATGAGTCTAAGGAAAATGAAACTACGCGGGTAAAACCATCACGCGGAACTAGCTAGCGCTAGGTACACCTCTGCCTAACCCTTCGGGGATACAGGCGTGATGGTATGTTATGTTATGTATTTGTTACAGATTTCTATCGAACTCCTCTTCAGCTGTACCCTGGGTTACTGCCTGCGGTCGAGCAGGAGTACAGGAAGAGAACTGGGAACGCTTTTAAGAGTAAGTCACGCTAATACACAAAAAACCTAATGCTTATAGATGGCCTTTTGATTATCAAACTCCAAAAGGGATCAATTCCACTCTTAATATTCGTAGGTAAACAATATTAAATACCCGTAGATACTCGATCGAAATTACTTGTATTATTATATTACCAATATTTAATATCAAGACCCTTCTACTTAAAGTCTTGTTGAGCTTATAAATAAACCTCCATATTATTATTTATTATGTAAAAACATTGTGAACATCAAAATCTTAATCCCTAAATCCATATCTGGCTCACAGGGTGAATGACCTCAGCCTAAGTTTGTGTAGTATATTTATAATTGTGTTAAAATATTTTGTTATATTCGTGTAGTATATTTATACGATAAATTAAGTTGGAAAATAATGAGATTACGATGAATACTTGAATCAAGATGTTGCCGTCAAGGCAAACATTTCGTTAGTAAATTATGATTGTCATTAATTATGTTTATCTCGATCAAAACATGTGTACTTTGTTTGTTTTCTATTTTTATAGAAAGCTATAATAATTGTAGGTATTGTTTATTGAATGAAAGTTATTGTATTACCTACTCCGTGATTGATAACTTTAAATCAATTATTCTTATAATTATTTAAAACAATTAAAAGGAATCTTAAATATTATGTTATTCAAAACGTATTATAAATAATTATTAAATCTAATATAAGTACAAACTCTAACTATACTCAAATTAAATCTTACATAAATAAAAACTAACAGGCGTCAAAGAACTCATCGTCATCCTTATAATAAATAATTATTAGTATTCATTAGAGCTTAGATTTCATAAGTTAAACACGATGCTATTAATTATGAGAATAAAACGGAAACAAAATAACAAGCTATTTATTACGATAATTTTTCTATAAGAAATCATTTTTCTAATAATCGAAAAACAACGTGTAAAGCGCACATGTATTTTACAAGAAACGTTAGGAAAGCGCAGTTTAACGTTAGCTTTTATTTGCTTTATGCCAGTATAAGTGTTAGCTTAAGGTCGAGTTTTATTTGTTTTATATAACCGTTTACTAGCTTGTGCTATTTTCTCTATTTTCCACTTCACTAGGGATTCCGACCTGCTATTTATGCGTTCCTAAAGGCTGGAAGAATACTCGAGTTGTTTGAAGATTCTATATTTTGTAGCAAAGATTCGATGCACGTGTTTTTATAAGGATCGTGTATTTCGACAATTTTATTATTGTCTAAGTAAATACAATAAAAAATACAAGATATTCAGATGAGATGATTTAGTTTAGTCCGTCGAAAATAACAAAATAGCTAAAATCATTGAATACAATTTTAAATACTAACGTGGATTATCAAGCTTATAAAGTTCTGAATAGTAAGGCAAAAAATTTACATGAAAATTATACAATGTTGGGTCAGAGAATAGATCAAAATTTTACAATACACACAATTCATACAATTACACAATTTACAATTTTACAAATTTTTAATTTTTCAGATCACATGTTAAGTAAGGAGCTGTGGGCTGGCGACTCGGTGGGCAAGCGCGGCACCAAAACTGCAATATCCCTCATCATGCAAGGAAAACATCCTTATTACGCGTAAGACATTCCATTTAAACTTTATATATTATAGATACATTTATAAATAGTAGATAGAAAGGTACAGACAGCTGAAGATCGCTCCCTGGTGGTTTGTCCGAGAAACGCCTATGTCTAGAACCTAATAGAGTAGAGCACTGGCTGAAATTTATAAGAAGGTTTACTGTAATGTAACCCAACTCTCAGATAAATAGGTAGGTATTAAGTTACCTATTTATCCCAGAGTAGGGTTGCGATATTTAACGGTCAGTTCTAAGTTAGTCTTTTAATACTTTTAAGAATTAGTTTTCACTTTGAAATATAGATTAATTCATCAATTCCGTGCAGAAGTTTATCGGATCTCAAACTTTTGATTAAAAGCTCATTTAAGACTTTTGGTCCCCAATTGATACATACAATACAGCTGATTAAGTTAATATCTTAGGTTGCCAATGCCATACTTAATATCGCCAATTCTGCAATCAACATTGTTCGAAGCGTCATCTACAAAATTGAATGCCTAGTTGAAGTAATTTAAAGTTTGGTACAAAGGAAACTTTTGACAACACAAGCACATACACCTAATAAAGTACATAATAAAACACTATTCCTTATTGCAATAGCTGCAAAGAAAGTGAAAGAACCAAAGAGATTCAAAAGACACTTTGAAAAGAAATTTTAAAAACTTTTCCAACGTTCCCGAGATTTCCTCGAAGTTGTTTATAATTCAGGAGTTTTCCACAATTCATGTTATCGTGTACATTGCAGGGAAGAGGGACACTATTGTCCGTACGGCAAAAGGGGGAGGTGGTGATAGGTAATTGAGACTTTTTCCTCAAATCTTTGTTGTAAAAATCGCTTTTGTGAATCTGCTTATACTATTATGGACCGGGATAAGGCGATTATCACACTGCACCTCTCCATCACGTAGAGCGAGGCTGCAAATTTTTACATTGTAAGCGAGTAATTCTCAGTTATTTTTTCATAGAAAACTCGACTAGGTGTTATGTCGCCGAACAATGTTAAAAATCTGCGGCCTCGCTTTACGCGACGGAGCGCAGTGTAGTGTGATGATCGCCTAAAAACATGTTTAAATATTTCATTAATTTTGCAAACACGCTATTATAGTGTCAAGTAAAAGAAAATAATAGCTCAAATAACCAGCTTAGATTGAATAATAATGATAAATTTAAGTACCTATTTATTTTTATAATATTCTAAGTTAAGTCAAATTATAACGATTTATTTTTGAAGTACAAGCTTAGCTCATATAATTTCGTTTATAAACTGATGCTGATTTACGAAGCTGTATAAGATATATTTAATCCCTGTACCATCAACATTATTGTAGGATTAGCTGTATCCAATCTTTGTCGGCATTGTTTCGTTTCGGTAACTGTCAGTCGCTTCATTGTTGTTTGGTCAAGTTGTTAAGATATGGCAAGACGGTAGAGTTTGAAACCAACTTGCTATCAAATTAAGATTTAAACTGAACTGATTTTGAGTATTTTCACATCTTGTTTAGTGTCAAAAACAGTTGTTTTTAATCCACGGCGCCGAAAAAGGGTTGGTATAATTTAGAACTGTCTGTCTGTGGCATCGTATCTCCTACACAAATGAAACGATATTGATGCGGCTTTTTTGTCTGAAGGTTAAGGTGACTGAGATGGTTGTTACCTATATTTTTTTTTTATAATCTTTTCGAGGTTTCTTTATTAATTTTTACTTAACTCACAAAACGTTGTTGATTATAAGACTAAATAAAAAACAAATGAGTATAAAAGTGCAATGTTGGATCAAAGTTTTGCAAGCAGAGACGTAATAATTTAATAATGTGATACCCGTATATTTTGTATATCTGGTAAAGACGTAAGATGTAGTACCTCCTTCTATAATCGTTTGGATGTCGCGGAGGAAATTATCTTAAACACTTGAAGAAGACTTGAATCAGTTTCTCGGTAACATCAAGCAGCTCAGCTCGTCATGTCACTTGCAGACTTCTTACACATTCTGTTAAATATGTATTCACATAATACGAGTATGTCAACGTCTCTCCTTGTCTCATCTTCATATTTAAAGCTTTCAGAGATCAGAATGATGACTTGTTGAAATATTATTGGATTCACAAGATGCTATACGATTTCAGATGGTCTGAGAGTCGATTCCTTTATTTTATATTTTATTATAAAAATCCGGTACTCTCTCGACGTTTGTTTAGTTGTAAATTACTACTGAATCATACATAATATTAATCTTAAAAGTAAATAATAGATAGTTTTACTACAAAAATACCCAATAACATTACGCATATTAAATATTCTTGGTTCAAAAATATACTTAATTCTTCTTTTGTTTTGTTTCAGTACCGAGAGTCCGCAGAGAGACAACAATATGGATCCCATTGAGTTGAATTAAACATATTGTATTGAATGTTTCTGCTTAACACTTAACTAGTCAAACAGTATTCATAATATAATATAGTAGTCTACGTTACTTGTGACCTAAATATTATTTTAACGATGTATAAAAATAAAATTGTAAAGTGCAAAATGTTCGATTAAATAAAATTGGGAAAATATGTATTTCGTTCATTTTTATATTGAAAACCTTTTTACTTTGTTAGTGTAAACCAAGAGTAACTAGTTTAAATAGCATGTAGAAAGTCAATCTGGTTATATATATATATGATTATTTATATAAATATATATATAACCAGATTAACTTTCTTAAGTTGGAAGGGGTAGAGAAAAAGGCCAGGTCAAGAGTACCCTAAACCGAAGAGCATGTATGAAGGGAATTATGACAGTAGATGAAGCGAAACAAGTATCTAAGGATCGTAGCAAGTGGAAAGAAGTGGTCTCTGCCTACCCCTACGGGAAACGGGCGTGATTATTTGTATGTATGTATGTAACTTTCTTAAATTCTGCTACTTCGGTATTTCATATACCACTACTGGTTCCATATAACTCGTCTACCCTTTTCCTTAATATACGCAGGATAATATGATAGCACGATGTACATGGCACATGTACATCGTGCTATCATGCTATCATGCAGTCTATAGTTATTGAGACTGACGTCGAACTATCTCATTCCTTCCCTAAGTTTCGTTCGTCTTGTGTCGCTCCGTCTTAGTTTCAAATACCTACATCACGTTTATAGAGACTTCAAAGTGCTTTAGCACCCTCGAGCTATGTTATAAATATAATAATATAAACTAGTATATAGTTTAAACGATTTTCTTGGAATTGTTACAGTATGTTTTCACTTATTTTTTTCCAGCCAACCACAGAAAAGTAGACAAAAGAACAAGACTAGGTTAAAAAAAAACGTACTAACATAGGCATGCAGCTCTCAAGTACCCACGTAGCGACTATTAAAATAATGGTTAAAAACAAAACAAATAGAAATATAAATAAAAACAAACAAATTCTTTCTCTAAACGCAAAACTAACACCACTACATTGCAGATACAACTAATGAAAAACAGTCTTGTTTTTCATCCCATTATTTGTAAACTTTACTAAGCTATTTTTATATAAAGAAGAAATTGTTGCTCTAATCCTGTGCAATCTAGACGAGTACAAGCTTTGTATAACTAGACATAATATATGTTTCAGTGGCGCGATCATCTGAAACAACTGCAGGGTATCTTGTGTACGTACACTTATGCACAAACTTGTACTATAAAAGAAAATTATGTTTAGTACACGGGGCATTCGGAACTGTTCGTTTATGCATTCAGACTCTAAGACAATGTTATAAAGTTTAGAGAGCTCGTTGAGCACTTTCTACGAGTTAAGCGTAATGAACGGGAACACTGTTTGATTTCACTGGAATTGAAAATGTTGTTCGAGACTGTACTTTGCATAGGTACTAAAAAAAGATGTTTTAAAAATATAACTTTGAGGATATTTAAGTACACAAAAATATGCAGGTTTTAGCTACTTTTTTAATGTCAGATAGCCAGAGTATTTTTAAAACTTACGTATAGAAACACAAGGAATAAAAGTGAAAATCCACTGATAACAGCTCCTAGATTAAAGCAACAACAAAATTTTCCTATTTTACATTTTCTATTCCGCACCGGAGCGTATCTTCTCAAATATTTTCAATTCTCGACTTGCAATAAGCAGAAGCGCTCAAAAAACGAAAACAGTACTTCGGTAGGAAAAGTCTGTGTAAAAGGTTGTAAGGTAGATCAATTTGTTGTATAAGTTAGAGGATTGATAAGTAACTACAGAGCGCTGCTCTTCAGAGTATGAACCATAAGCACAAGTATGATCTAATTTCGATGAAAAATTGGGTCAAAACAGAGTGCGCTATGTTAATAGAACTATCACATAACCTTATATTGCCTATATGATATTGGAACCATTGATATTTTCACATTGATGACTGTCTTTGCACTTAAAATAGCTTAAATCAGGAAACGAATGTTCAACATATAGCCAACAATGACATTTCTCCGCATAATTAACTTTTTGCGATACGCGCACTCTATACCTAGTTTTTACTTCACTCTATTGTTAATACCCTGAGTGGCTCGATGTCTGCCAGACACCCGTTATTCGTAATTCTATCCCTCGAGATGAATCCAGGCAACTGTCAGCATCGATTTCCTCCCCCATCCACTTATCAGTACATTTTTATGGTTTCTCGATATAAATTAGAGAAAGGTTAATCGAATTAGCAAGTTTCTGCTTATTAACTCGACGTTTAAGTGCTTGGACAAAGTTCGTAAGATTTCGGCTTTAGTTAAGTAGGTTTTACTGTGATTAAAGGACGAACAAGGTAAAGTTTATTGCTGTGAGACGATGGATACTTTCATCACTGTATGGTCACAACAAATACACAGTGAAATGAGCAGTGACTTTGTTAATTTCTTATCTTATGCTACTATTATGTGTACATAAGTGATTGATAAATATATAAATAGAAATACTCAAATTTATTTAAAAGGATTTAAAAAAAGCTACCGCGATCAAATCAAAACACAAATGAAACGTAAGAAATAACTTTTAAATTAAAGACTGGGGTCCGACCATAATTGAAACTTAGTCTCGGCAAACAATTTCTCTAATTTGATTCTATTTCGTTGAAAATTAATAAAAGACGTGCGACGCGTACAAAGTCGGCGGAAGGCGGTGCGCGGCGCCAGCAGCACCCGCCACGCGCCATGACGACTCGTCCGGCTGTGCCCAAATTATTGCGCCTTATTAATTATCGTGGTTAAATAATTATAGCCAGCCTTCCAGAAAGTTTCCTTCCAAATTGCAAGACTTCGCAAGAAATGGAAATAATTATACTCCTATAAATTATCCCCCGAATGTCAGGCAGTTTTGGCAGAGTTAAGTTAATAGTTCTGCGCGCTTCATTCAGTATCTTTATTAGAGCAAAATAACGGAAAAGTGCCATTCAGTGACGCAGCTCACGTAGTTAGTATTAATTTTGGGTTTATTGAATAATACGTGACCCACATAAGCAATCTGTACACACTACTTGATAGAGGTTCCGCAAAATTGCGTCCACTCTAGTGGATTGGGTCACTTATTCCTAATAGGTGTTGGTCGCGCTGAAGACCTTTTTTGAATTCTAGTTACAAAATCACTTCAGCTTCGAACAAAGATATTTGAAAAGAGCGCGGCACGTCGTCAGAAATCAATAAAGATACAATAATAACGGTACCTGACCCTTTCGGAGACACAGAAAATGTCCAAAACAATTTTGTGTAATGTAAAAAATAGCGATGAGGGTGTTCGAACTTCGTCCGTTGTGTACTTAATGACGTTAAGCGCCCTCAAACGCGACAGGGTTAAAAGCTTGTTTCGTGAGAGCGTACCTAATGTCAAATAACAACAAAAGCCCTTCAGGAGAGATGAAAAAGTAAATTGTGGGGCTGGTAGGAGCGTCGACACCCGTTTAGGGTGGAACTCGTGAAAACTCGCGACAAATAGGACAAGCGGGTTTTAACGATGTCAACGCTCCCCGCGCCCGCGCATTGCGCGTCGCTTTAACGCTATTTAACTGCTATACTATACTAGACGTATACCGAAACAGACAGGGCCTATCAAAATATTAGGAAATACCTGACTGCAGCAAACAAAAATAACATAGCTAGCTTACTGATGATGTAGAATGATTAATCTGTTTATTACTCGTGATGATGTCCATCAAGAGTAATAAATAGATCATCCAATTTCCTGACACAAAAACGATCATTCCGAATATTATATACCATCGGCGTCAAATAGGGCACAGGACAAACCTCGTTAAGTATACACTTCTTTATCACTTTCCCCTTAAATTCTCTTTACTCATTCTGTGTACGGAACCCAAAATGAGCGTCATCGAATTGAGTGGCTCACGTACATTGTATCAATTTGTAGGGACGTGCTCTAGATGGCAATAGTGTGGCACCGGCCAAATTAGCCCCTTATTCTTTCGCCCTCCGGTAATGATCACCGTTTAATTAAACTAATGAGGTATCTGTAAAGGTTTTATTAATTTCGGTACGGCTTTTAGAAACCACAAATGGTTGGAGAGCCCTTAATTGACGATTTGTTGTCCATAATGTGGATGTATCGATGTTATTTTCCCGCGATTGCACTGTTAAACGTTGAGTTGTGTACATTATATGCCGTTAATGGTGAATTTGTGAGTTAATGCACGTTTTGGAGGCGATAGCGATTGGAATTACTTCTAAATTGGTAATTTAGTGTTGGTGATAAAAGTATTTTAGGTTCTATTCCCACTGGTATCTGCCACTGGGAATAACCAATTGGGATGGTATTTTGGTTAAGTATGGTAATAATATAAATAGCGAACGCGATAAAAGCTAGGGTTAATACACCTAATTCTATATAAATAAAAATACATTAAAGGTATAACAGTATACTTTTTAAACAATTTATGTAAAAATGGAAGTCGCTCGAGAAATTGAACAAAGAGACAAAATTCATGAAGGGCTGAAGTTCAGTTTACTGATAACAATCTTAAATTCCAGAAGCAGAACAAACGAGTTCAAACATTACTAGGAACTGATAACAACTCTCGACTCTCTTGATATCAACTTTAAGGCTATGATTCAAAGAAATGCCCACAAAGAGCTATAAACAAGAATCTTGATAATATGCCGACCAGAGGTTTAAAGATGATGCTTATATTTTAGATATTCCGGTAACATTGAAATTGCTTTGAAACTCCCTACTTTGAAATTAAGATAATTACTTATATCAAAATGTAAAATGCAATTAAAGTTGTAAAAATAACGTTAAAACAACTACTTCACTTTTAAAATTATTGAGTTCATTGTACGTTGCGGTATTAGGTACTCGTACGTCCTGGTATGCTATTTCCTCCAATTACATCCATCAGCTGTTATTTCAAAGCGATATATTAGAAGTCATCGATTGTCACACCACATCACTAGGTATACCTATTCGAAATTTTATTAGATACAATTAAAAAATTAAAGCTAATAAAACAACAAACACTTACAACTATAAATACTAAAATTAAAACTTATATAAATAAATAAAACTAACACGTCTTCAAAAATTCATCGTCATCCTTGTCAATGGAGGGAAACTTGCCCAGAAGACTGGCAGTATTGCTTCATTGAAAGCAAGGAACAAACCAGAAAATAATTTTATTTACAGCATTACAAAAGTAAATTAATCAAGCGGCTATCACATGTGAAAGTTCCAAGTATTAATGCCATAATTATCACGAGATGGCGCTGCAGTGCCGCCTAAATGTGAATATCTGGCGGAACGCGGCGGCAATTAATATCGCTTTCTGACATTATTCGCATTAATTTAACTTTACAATACAAAGTTGGCATTTGCGTTACTAAATGGTACCGGGAAGATGCCTAAGTGTAAGGAGGTTCCTTAATGTGATTAATCGTTGCCTTGTTTTGTACGTGATTTCGGTCATAATGGCTTGCCATATTGAAGAGCTTATATTAACAAAGAGGCAGCTGGATCGCCAGAAATGTAATTTATGTAGGCTCATTTCTATCTTCTTAATGAAATAAAGCTGTGTAACAGTGTATTTAATAATATTTACTTAGGTAGACATTTAAAAATACAGGTTTAATTATTATTTTTCAGTAGTTTCTGATTGGCTTCTGATCATCAATTACAAATACGACATTGCAAAAATAAACACTGTCGATGTTGTCATTATTAACGAAAAACAAACAACACTAAAGTGACATTGTCAGCATAATAATTTAACAATAATACCAACATAATTTGCAGTAAAAGTTTAAAGTTAAAACGGACTAGTCCGATTGAACCGAAATCAACGTCCTATTTAACGAGTCTCGTTGTCGAGCGGCCATTTTGAGAATTAATTAAAAACAGCGGTTTGGGCCCTAGTTTGAGCTAGGCGACGAGCACTGTCCGTGAATTGGTTTTGTTTTAAACTTTTCTTATAGTTTGGACTTTAACAGTAGACCTAGATTTGATTCGAACAATGTTGATCTGGTTTTTAGATTTTCCCTATAAAATACAAACGAATCTTTGTAATTGTAGTAATATGATATTAAATAAAAATACCATCAGCTAGTTGAATAGATCATGATTGAATCCCATGACCAACGTGACTTAATGAGAATGAAGCCATTATGGCTATTAAAGCAAAGTTTCTTACACAGATGTATGTAGGATACGGATATCTTGACCTTATATGGAAATGAAGATACCTATATAAGCCATGTAATTCAGAACTATTTTTTGCGTGTTCTAATATTTCCTATGATATTTTTTCAGTTTTTATGTTTTGTACATCTCTCGCCTTTACCAAAGTAATACCATGGTACATAATTTGGATTCTATCGTACAACAATTTTCCAGTTGCGATAAAGTTCATGGAACAATTTAGTTTGACTAATCACAGAAAGGTTTCTAGTAAGCTCGTTACATCTAGTCGGATTGGCTTTCAGAGGCAGTCGCACGAAAAATCGCACATGCGTTCCAATAGAACCCAATATACAATTTTATGCGACGAAAAATAGAAAAAGTGTAGCTCTGAATGCGTTTGCATAGACCTCAACATGTTTCATTCTATGGACATTATATTATGTCTGCGTGATTGACAGCAGAAAATACTGTTAAGAGCTAAGAACAGTAAGGTTCTGATTAGGTAAGTAAGAGGAAAAAAGATATTAGATTATTCAAGAGAGGACAGTAGGTATATTTAACAAAACTTTATAAAAGTATGAGAATTTGTAGTTTGCTTACGAATGAAACACCTTAAAATACTTAAAAAGGTTTATTTCCCTAAATTTCCCTTAAACTTACTTCCTTACATTAAATAACATCCAAAATGATAAACAAACAAAGCACTATTATTCCGTTCGCAGTTGTAGTCACAGCCTTATACTTGGCGTGGTTAAGTGATAGTGTATAATAGCGGATGCCAGCTAACTTCGCCGCTACCGTATTCGCAAAGTTGCCTAACGATTACAAATTAAACTCTTTGCACGAACGCTGCACAAACGGTGCACAAACGCAGCGTTATCGGCACGGATTTAGCTTTGAATTCGCTCTGTAATTTGTCTGTTTTATACGAAAAATCAACTACGTTGGACGTTTTGATGAAACGCTGTTTCAGTGGTTACGGTTGAATAGGTCTGTACGCTTGATAGGAGCAATGATTTACATCGTAAATGTTTGAAAAATTGGTTGCATTTAGTTTTATTGCCTATGAATTTTTAGTGAACGATACACACGGAAAGGTACATTAAAGACCTTTATAAACGGTAACATTTTTAATCTAATGCTCTATGTAATTATTTATACACATAAATCTGAAAAGAAAAGCTACCTTTACCTTCGTTTTGTACAACAACAATGCTAAGACCCTTTTGGCTTTTATGCAAAGGGCGCGATCCCTTGTTTGATACGAATACCCCAGGAAAATATGTGTACTCAAATTACATTAACTCCGGGTAGGTATAATGTATTGCGTAAATTCCCGATCTTGAGGTTATTCAGGTAATGAAAGTAAGGGAATTTGAAAAAGAAAATAAACACGAATGTGACGTCATAACAACCTTAAACGGTGCACTATAATATTAACTTCTTAAAAGATAAATAAGATGACGGAAAAAAAAATTTATTTTTAAACCAAATTAAGCTTTATTACGTTTCTGATAAAAATCTAATTTGCATAATTAAGTAGTACGAAAATGTAGAATTAGGTAAGTGCAAGTCAATTACAGTGCCAGTGCAGGGTCGTGCTGTTCTCCGGGGAAATTTGTGCCGATCCAATCGGCAAGGCACTGCTCAATGCTCATATTGCTGCATTATGTGCCTATGCGTTGTTTTAGGATATTAGTTTGGATGTGGTAGGTAAAGCATCGAAGTTTGTTTAGATTTATTATAATTTCAGTAGTTTGGGTATCATTTATAACCCAGTTACAAAACTGAAGTCATACTTTAGTGAAAAGATGCATAATATATGGAGAGCAAATATACCTAATTTTTTCATAATTATAATTTTGTTTACTAGGTTCTATCAATCAATTTATTTTTAATTTTACTCTACGTGGTTGGTTTTAGTATCATGTAATGAATTATGGACATAACCAATATTTACAAAATAAATTCAAAACTAATACCAAATACAAGTCGACAAATAATTAATTCATAATTTAATTACAAAACAATAGTTGTTCAGTTGTTCTGACATAATTAATTTCTAATCATATGAAAATTTAACGCTATAAATGTTCGGAATTATTTATTTGCGTTTAATTATTTCTGTGGTTGAACATGGACAAGTACAGTTCGAATAAACCGACTGGTTTTGATTAAATTTTGTTTCAATGAATCAGTTTTCTATGAACATCGATTAATGAGAATCATTTTGACAACGAACTAATCCATCCACCCACACCAACGAACTGATCTAATATCCGAGTTAAAAAGGCACAACCCAATACACATCTCGTCACCTTTATATCAACTACATAAGATTGATTTTCGTTTGTCAAGCACACGAAATATGATTACTGAATTATGTACCCTGAGGCTTGTCATTATTCCAATTTCGTAGTAATTCGAATTGTTGCGACAGTCGGAGTAACAGGTATTGTAATGACGATGCGTCAAAGGACTGTATATACGTGCAGACATAGCATGCATTGTTGCAGATTCGTTCCTTTGAGACAAAAGTGAATCTTCTTTAGCTTTCGAGTATTTTTTATTAAGACGGGTATTAGTATTTTGAACGAATTTGAGCGAAGTTTATTTTAATTTTGTCAAAAGCAAACTATATTATTCTGTGTGTTCTTTGCCTATTAAACTATAGACGCAAGATAGAGTTCGGAGTAAGGCAAAATACGTGCTATGTAGCACAGATTTATCACGTTTTTAAAGTATGTAGTACTAGTAGACCAAGTAAGCCTCTGCCTTTATCCACTTGAAACGTATTTTAGGATAACAAATTATAAGTGACAAATAAGGTTAATCGATGCACTTCATCGCAACTCTTAGAAAATTAGACTAATAAATTAGCTGTGCTTCGCATCCTTTTTATATCTAGTTTTAAAACTGAAAACTCTCCAGCTTATATTTTTAAAAGATATTTACTTACTTCCCCAACCTCACCAATAACATCAACTACAACAGCAAATAGATATATCTCAATAAACATGGAAGCTTTAAACAATGAACTATACTATAAACTCTAAGACCATGTAAACAATAGCCAAATCAACATCAATAGTAGTATAACAATTACATTCAGCGGCCGTAAGACACACAATAATACAAACACTGGAGACTTAATAGATGCTTCATGTACTGTAATATATCTGAGAGTGCGATGCCGGAGGTATGTCACAAGTAGGTTGTGAACTTGTTATGTTGTAATCACTCTAGGAAGATCGTAAAATTACTAACAGTAAAAATACGTCAGATCTTAAGCAGAACGAGGTCCCCTTTATCTAAGTAGGATTAGGTTGGTCACTATGGCTGGAGGCCTTAAATTCCTCACCAAAAGTCCGATGAAGCAGTTAAAGCCTGCGCTCAGACTAACTGCAAAGATCTCAAAAAAAAAGGCTACTATCTTCCGTCACAATCATTGCCTTTGACTTAATCGCGGATTTAAGAGCGGAATCACAATAACATAAAAAATATATTATATATTTTATGTTGTTTTTCTATAAAACATGGTATAAAAAGATTTTACAACATACAGTCTTACTGTCGACAGACAGTAAGACTGTATGCTTGTTGGACATAACATCACTACTTTTCAAAAGTTGATAATATTCCGAGAACATTTATAAACTGACAATGTTCACAGTCGTCCAGTGACATGTATAATCTGACTTCAAGGATTGTCGAACACACACAGGTAGGTAAGGTATATTATTCTCCAAGGAATATTCTATCCGCTTAATGAATGTTTATTTAGCTCTGCAGTAGTCCACTACTCCGAATATTATCGGTTAGAAGCAGGACTATTGTTGGAATATTCAAAACACTGTCCAAATAATTTACAATACGGATGATGACTAATTTTTAGTTTTATGTCCATGTTTTAGACAATAGAGAGACACGTATTTTTTTTTGTCCCGTTAGCAAAGATTTATGAAGTTACACCGAGTACAATTCTTGCGTGACGTCACGTCTAAGCAAAATTGTAACAACCCGTGACGACACAAGCCTCCCGAACTTTTAAGCGGTTTACCTTCGTATTTTATTACTGATTTGATAAAAGAAAAAAAAACGTGTGTATTATATTTTGATTATTTAAATGGCGGTTTAAATAAATTTTGACTTTTCATACCTACTTATCTATTTACCGGTACATTACATGAGCTACTTTTAAATTACATTTTTGCAAACGTTTGCCGCAGTCGGTACTCATCTTTGTACTGAAACTTTTCCAGCTGTTTCTATTCATTTTGCAAAGTTTTGCCCGTTATTGCATGTTTGAAATAAAAACATTGTTTCATAAGTAGCCGTTTTTCATTAAAGTTTTTTATGTTCGTGCCATGTAATCTTCAGTATCTAAGAAGTTACTAGAATTCATTTTATGCAGTAAATTGTTATAACTATTATATAAGTATCTATATTGTTTCTCTGTAGGGAAGCCTTATTATAATGATCATTACTTTCGTTTTATATATTCGACGACCTCCGTGGTCGAGTAGCGTACGCACCGGTTTTCAAGATGTCGCTAGCTCTGAGGTCTCGGGTTCGATCCCCGGACGGGTCAATGTAGAAAGTCACTTTTCTACATTGTCTCGGGTCTGGGTGATTGTGGTACCTTCGTTGTTTCTGAATTCCATAACACAAGTGCTTATTTGCTACTTACTTTGGGTTCAGAACAATGTATGTGATGTATTCCGCATTTATTTATTTATTTATTAATAATCACCGCTTGAAGACGGGCAATTATATATTTTTGAATTTGGAATCAGTTATGAATAAAACGTTATTTTTTTTATTTGCTTAAAAAAAACAACAACAAGTTTCACACTTTCTTCTTAAAAAAAAAAGGAGAGTGGTATCGTTGTATGCACAAATCCATTGAAGTGACTAAAGATTATTGAAGTGTTCGATACACAAAGAATCTAAGGAGGATCTCAGTTCTAACGCTTTGTTCGTTATAGAAACACCGTCACTGATATCCAGAGGAAATAACGTAGTTTCAAAGCTCACACGTTTAACAGTTAATTCATCTCTGTTTATTCAGTTCCGCTTTGTACGGCTATCCCCCGGTAATATAAGCACGGATGTAAGATATACTTAGAGTTAATTTTATACAGAATTTATTTAGTAAAATGTATTTTGTAGCATGTAGTTTGTAATTTACTAAAAAGTTACGCAAGAATATGGTGCTCAAAATGTAAAAAAAAATAGCAAAATAAGAGAACCGAAGGATATAACCAAGTGGCGTGCAATTGGTGAGGCCTATGTCCAGCTGTGGACAGCTACAGGTTGAGGATGATGATTTGGCACATTTCACTTTTCTGGCACATTCTCGTTTTACCTTAATATTGTTACAGAGATATGTATCTCTACATACAGGGAATGCCTAACACAAAACTTCCTTAACAATTATTTTTTCTTTCAATAAAATACAAATTGAATATTGAATTCACGATTAAATCTTATATTATTTTTGTGCGGAAAGGAGCGATTATTCAAATCTATTTACTTTAATTGTTTATGCTCTTGGGGCGTTATCTAAAAAACCTCGAAATTAATTTCCCGCCGGTTTGGCCCGTTTGAAGCGTCACGTGCTCAAACAAAATTTGGAACCGTAATGAGAATAATAAAATGCTGGCCGAAAAATAAATCATCTTATTATTAAGAAGAAAAAAGGCCGGTCAAGTGTGAGTCATGTCAGAATTTTGTATTTAAATGTCGAAACAAATGAAATCGTGCTTGAAACTATTTTTTTTTCCAACTATTAGGTTCAGTACAATCTGCTGAAAGACCGACAGATACTGACCGACAGAATAGGTTAAGTAATAGGGTTCCGTACAATTCTATTTCGGGTTTTATTCGGGTTTGTAACTCTAAAATCTGATGATGGCAGTGTATGAAAATATTCGTTCACCTCGCCGCGCCGTGTTGCAACGTGCTCAGTCTGCGTCAAAAAAGTAATTCTATTTACATACAAATGTGTTAAAGGGGTTGATTTTTAAATAAATTGCAGTTACGGGACTTTATTAGCGTTTGTGGGGTTAAATTTACTTAATGGGTGTTATGACGACACTTATTTGTTAATAATGATCTTATAAAATTGGTGTAAAAGGTTTTGTTTTTAAATACTTGTGGATTATATTAGCATACTTTATTTAGGAATATATTCACATAACTAATTGCTATTTAATTTTTTTTTTTTTTATGTAACCTGTTTAGTTTCCCACTGCTGGGCAAAGGTCTCCCCTGTCTGACTCCAGACTTTTCGGTCTCGAGCCACATGACACCAATCACTTAAGAAGCGCTCGATGTCATCCCGCCACCGTCTCGTCATTTTGGAATTAATAAAAAATAATTAATTGCCACGAATTAAAGGCAAGTGTCTTAAATCTTGGGATTTCGCAATTGCTCTTTCAGAACATTTGAGATACATAATATTTGCCAATTACAATATGGTACAGTTTAAAATGACCATTAAGGACATTCACAACTTATATTAGAAAACTTTAAAAAGGTAATTCGATGTTACCGAGCAATATTACTGCCGTACGTGTTGTCACTAGTTTAAGTACAGATACAAGACACATAGAAGTATAGAGTAAGTTTAAAAAGTAACTGTTTGTTCATCGATAACTTGGAGATATGAAACTGCGTTCACTTTGCCACAAGTTTTGTAATATATGGGTCCAGTAAGTCTCAAATCGATTTTCATATAAGCTCGGTCAGGCGTAAGGTAGTATTTTAAAAGGAAAAAACCAGACTATTCAATTTGTTAAAAGCAATGTTTGCTGTTAGTTGAGTTTGAAGGAATACAAATACTGGTCCGAATTCTTAAAAAAAAAACCAGTCTATTGGTTTTATTCACAAGTGTATAATGGACAGCATACAAATGATGTTTCCTCCATTTTAGCTCGCATTTTCTTATTTATTTTATTGAGAATAATTTATCGAGTCGCATTGAAATGTCTTTACATTACTAGAAATAAGATTCTAGGATTCCGTCGAAGGTCTAGATGTGTTCAGACCTTAATCCAATTTTCCTTCATTGCTAGTTATTTGGAGTACTGTTATCAATTTGGTCCAAAGTATTTCGTCCAAATGAAGAATTTCGAAGCGTTTTGGGTAGAAAATACCGTTATTGTGTTACGTCTTAGCGCGACTGCTACGCTAGAGGTCTTGGGTTCGATTCCCAGGTCGACCAAGGTATTATTGGGTTTTTCTATGAAATTCTCAGTAGCAGGTCGGAGTTTGGATTTGTGCCGGTTAGTGGCAATAGGCTCGCGCCCTATAACATGGGACCTAAACATATCGGCGAACTGTGGGTGTACATTGGTACGCCTCTGCCTAACCCTTCGGGGATACAGGCGTGATGATATGTTATGTTGTGTAACGTCTTGTAAGTACAGAATACAGTTAGGGTGTGTTACCTATCACGCTGTTATCATATTAATGAGGGTGACGCTTCACATTTCGTATCCACCCTACCATAATTTGTTTTGGAGAGAGCCTGCTAACAATATGACACATAATTCCTTTTATATATACTCCTTTAGGGATGAATAAGTATGTGCTGTACGTACTATATGTCTTATATGTTGTAATTTATATAAGATTGTTATTAAATGACTACCAGATATTAAGACTGCTTTCTTTTCACTAAAGTATAATTTTACGTTCAGTGTCAGGTAAAATGTTGATAAAGTAAGATAAGTTCAAGTAATCTTTATGCATTTTGTCTGAAAAGTACTAAAAACAAATGTAAATTACTTTTTCCAGAATCAGCCATTAGTTTCTTTGTGGAAACTTGAATTATTACAAGTTCTTGCTTTCATATCTGCGTCATTATCGTATTGTGAAGACTGAACGTTTGAACAATTACCAACTTTGCCACCAAAGTTTCTAAAGGAACACTGTAACAAAGATCCCCATCAATAGAACTAATTTCAGGTTCAGTACATTCTTAAAGAACGTTTCGCGAACGTATAACGGAACAAACACCGGAGTTATTTTTTAAATTAAATTTTTCGTGAGCATAAGTCTCGTTGAGAGGCGGAAAATCCTGGTGAAATGGATTCGCGGGTCTCAGGTCGCTTCTCGCTGCAGGAATTTCATTTCATATTTACATCCTTCAAGTTTTGCCGACTTCTTTTATACTGACTCAAATTCTTAGAATGTAATTCACGAATATTCTGTTGTTGACTTTTGTTGTTCTGTGATTTTTCTAGCATTAACATGCTTGTGCCGTGTTAGCTTTAGGCTTTGTGTAAACTATTTTCGTTTCACACAATTTATGCGATATTATACTTTATGATAGCGTTTAATTTCGTCGATGAAGTTTCAAAGCTTTTACGCTTAAAATCAATTGTGAGCTAATCACATAATACATTTAACGAGCTAAATTGTATGAGCTTGATCCTAAAACGCACGCCTATTAATACCCAAACAATGTTTTAGAAAGTTTTACCTTACATATGGTTTAATCTTTCCTGATGTTTATTTATTAAGGTACATAAGCATCACTCGTTTTACAAAAATAATATCATCGAATTGACGGACCAAAATCTCACCAAAATCCGCTCGGCATTTGAAAATAAACTTACCATTCGCAGCGTAAACATGGCTCTATTTTATGATTGCCTACATTTTAGTAGGTCTTGTATTGTGAGTAGGATACTCTTTCCATTTATTTTGTGTAGGTTTCGTGAGGCATTAAATTGGGTTTGCGGATGGCCGCAGATGTCTTCAGGAGCATCCGGGGCTCCGGAAGCGTGTGCCGACCCTCGAGGATTTGAATAGGCCTTCGCCCCACTTCCCCCTTCCGCCTTATGCTTCGGGCCTTTATATCGCCGTATTATAAAATTTGTATACGTTAAGCATTTTTGCTTGTGGATTTTGTAAATTTGTGCAAAATGTTACTCGGTGAACAATATTTATTTTGGGGTATGTGTCTCGTTTGTGGCAATCCGTGGTTGAATAAAAGTAAATAACAGGTTTAATAATAATAAGATGGTTCTTTATTTTATTTAAATTTTAATATTCTTATTCTTGTAAGAAATAAGATGAATAATTTCTAGGTATGATTTAAAACTTTAATTTATTGCTTAGTGTTTTTCATACACTTATAGTTTCTTGCAATAAATTCTAACTAAAAGCTATCTTAATCTGCACTAAATAACTCACTACTTAGGAGTATTATGAAAGATTTGCTGAATTTCTTTATTGCGCATCGCGCTTAGAACACAGCTTGTACCTAAGTATTTTCTTGTTATTTGTAATAAATACATTCCAAAGTAATTGACAGAATCCAAAATAAGATATATTATATCAATTCGACGGGCCTGTTGGTCTAGTGGTTAGAGACCCTGACTGCTATACCGGAGGTCGTGGGTTCGATTCCCACCCGGCACAAATGTTTGTGTGATGAGCACGATCATTTGTTCGGTGTCTGGGTGTAATTTATCTATGGTATGTATGTATTTAGAAATATATAAGTATGTTTATCAGTTGTTTGGTTACCATAACACAAGCTCTGCTTAGCTTGGGATCAGACAACCGTGTGTGAGATGTCCCGGAATATTATATTATATTATTATTATATATACTTAATTATTTCGGAAAAAATAGTGGTTTTTTGTGGCATTCTTTATGGTATACCTTGGTGAAGAATTTATAAATAGCATAAAAACAAAACCATTTCCTGAACTAAAATATTATTACTAAAGATATAAAGATAAAGATATATTTATTTGTTTAAACATAATTATGTGACATTATACATGGAGATGTAAATGTGAATGGTAAAAAATATAACTGCGATTAATACAACTAACTACGATTTTGTTTTTATTATTTTTACATGTTTCTAAATTAATATTTAAATCTGCAAATTACAGCTGTCAATTTCAAAAAGGCATAATTATCAGGAAAATTGCGAACGACAGATTCGTTTGTGTTGGCCGTGTTTCCTCATATTTGGAGACTTCAACATGTCACCGCCAAAAACCGTTGTTATAACAATGAAATGCAGTTTTATGCTCAAAACACGGTTCTTTTGTTTTAGTACGGGCGTCAAATGAACATAAAAGGACAAATATTACATTTTTCAGAGTATTTCGTCGGTAGAATAAACAAAAGAAAGTTTAATCTGTGTTTTTATATTCATTTGTTTAAGGAATAATAGTCCTAATATAAAAATAAAAACAAGAGACGACATGTTTTTTAACATAACATACCATCACGCCTTTATCCCCGAAGGGTTAGGCAGAGGTGTAACAATGTACCCCCACAGTTCGCCGGTATGCTTAGGTTCCATGTAATAGGGGGCGAGCCTATTGCCACTAACCGGGCAAAAACCCAAACTCTGACCTGCTTCTGACAAATTCATAGAACAACCCAATAACACCATGGTCGACTTGGGAATCGAACCCAAGACCTCTAGCGTAGCAAGCGTGCTTAGCACCACTAGGCCAACGAGGCAGGCATGTTTTTTAAAGAAATAAATATTATATGATTAAATATTAAATAATGCAACTAAGGCTTTATTCTTTAAGGATCGCCATATCCATAATCAAAGTCACAAAAAGGTAAAATAAGTAAGAAATATAGAATTCAAAATACCTTGAAGGAACCTTTGTTCATTTAATATTATTCTTATGGTACACAATGCATTATGAGATAAAAACACATAAAAATGTATTTACAAAGGCGAGCGCGGTTCAAAGGAGTTCTTTCAGCGGATCTTACGAGAAAGGTAAAGACAAAATAAAGTATGGGTGTATGATAAAATTAAGGGAAAACTTTCAGGTATTTTAGTGTTAGTCGTTTTAAATATGATTAAATTAATGCTTAATAAATAAAATATAAACTAAATAGTTTGCTTATACCAAAGCAGGATTTAGGTCCTCCGCCATATATTATTAGGGCTGTAATTACTTTGCTATTATTTTTACGATTTTGTGATCTGTAAGTTCACTTCAACAATAAAAAAAAAAACACTGAATTGAGAACAACCTCCTTTTTAGTCGGTTTTAGATGTTTGTATACTCTTAAGAACACTGCACAAAAATGTTTGAAAAAAAAACTTAGTTGAGTTTCTGATAATATCTAATAATGTAACTTTGTGCTGTTCTTGTAGCGGCCAAAATACAGGAAAAGGTTTAATTAAAAACTGAGCATTATGTATGTCTTCGACCAAAACTCGACTAAAACTTAATACGTTCCAAGTATAACTAGGTAACTACTGCTATTTAATAATTCCGCGGTATAACACACTCTACGAATCGATATACAAACTTGTTAGAGAGGAATGGCTTCGTATTGTTATGAAGTTCGCTGCAATTAGTTATCGATGGTCGAACAAACAAACTTCTAATGTGCTGCTAAACGTGACTACCTCGATACCTATATGTAAGTTAGTATGTATTTTAATAATATAATGTATTTTAGAAGTAGCTTTCGTACTAATGTGTGGATTTTGAGATTTAATACTAATAATATTCCGGGACATCTCACACACGGTTAGGTATCTGATCCCAAGCTAAGCAGACCTTGTGTTATGGTAACCAGACAACTGATAAACATACTTATATATTTCTAAATACATACATATTATAGATAAATTACACCCAGATGCTAAAGGAATATAGGGGCCGGGTAAATTGGGAGACGGAAAGGTTCGTCCCACTTCAGGGAAAAACTATAGTGGGACGATAATGAAAATAAATAAAGGAATATTTGGATATGAGAAAAGTCTAGGGAAAATGATATACAGGACATTGATGTCAAAAAATGTCTATCTTTATTCCTAATATGTGTTACATGTCTTTTTATGAGCAGGTTACAAACATTACATAATTTGATTAGGATAGAGTAAGCTTTGGTAATTATCTTCTCCTGGGGTTTAAATAAAACGTTTTTTTTCAAAGGATTTTCACAATAATTGGTCATGCTCTTCCCGCAGCCAGGCATTGCTAGAATAAGAATCCAAAATAACTACGACCTAACTCCAGGATATAAATAAAACATTGTTATTCATTTAAAGTAAATAATGCTGAAAACCATTTCTATTATAATTCGCTGACTAGCTAACGATCCTCTTGACATGTAATCCTTTAGCCAGAACCCGGAAAAATGGGATAACCTATTCTTTGTGGGGACCATAGGGAAAGGAGCTGTACAGATTATCCCTCTGTAAACATCAACATATGCCGTAAAGGTCAAACTTTAAGGATAAATGTGTATCTGAGGGAACAAAGGTCTTATGTCTTTGAAAAATATTTTAAGTTATCGTGTCTTGAAATAACGGACTATTAAAAAAAGATTTTGAGTTTTTTACTTAAGGGTGAGATATTTCAAAGTGTCAAGTCATGAATCGAGCAGAAAGGAACTTCATGCAAGTTACCAATTAAAAATAATTGTATTTTTTTAGCCCGCATTGACTATTATTTTATGAACGTATTGCTTACCCTATAATTTTCTATTTAAGAGGTTTTTTTTTCAAAAGTTTTTCTGCAACTACGTGTTTTGATACATTCAAATTAACTATTACTTTCTTATGTAATGTAGATAAATACCAAACCAATTACTAAAGTCAATTTACTTAAGTTCAAAGTTAATATTCCGGTCATCAGTTACGAATATTAACCTTGAACCCTTTAAACAAACAGTATAAGTAATTAATAGTTTATCGATATTCAAGAACCGATTTCAAGTTCGAAAGTGAACACATGTGCGTCGGTATCGTTATTTTCGAAGAGTGTTATAAAATACTAGCTGTGCCCCGTGGTTTTACCCGCGCGATTGACAATTCATACACTATCTTTATAAATTATAGCCCATGTGTTATTCCAATGTACCTATAAGCTACATTACTGTAAAGGTTTCATTAAAATCAATTCAGTAGTTGTTGCGTGAAAGAGTAACAAAAATCAATACATAAAAACAAACTTTCGCATTTATAATATTAGTATGGTTAAGGAAGTAAGGTAAGGCAGGATATATCAGTAAGATAAGTTAAAGATAAGCACAGTTCAGTACTCGTTTATTATTGTTGTATATATCAGATGGTTAATTATTTTTAATGATAAGTCTTAATTCTTACCAAAATCCTTAATCATAAGAAAAGCGTCCCACCAATCAGCGCGCAACAGCATAATACTGCTAAATAAGAAAGACACCTTAAATTTATCCTCCTCACTTTAGTTTAGTGAAGAATAGCTGGCTTTAGTAAATCGGTATGCTAGTCTAGGAGTTCTTAACAATGATTTGAGTGGCGAAACAATGCTGGCCTGTCTGAAACAAAGTCGGGGAGCCGGAGTCCGAAATAGTTGCTTTGTGCCTCGCCGTCTATCGGTGATTTTGCAGTAAAGCAAGTTTGCAATACTTGCCTGATTTGATTTATTGAGTGGCCGCTACCGTTTACTTGTAGCTGAATGTTTCGTGAAAGATTGTTGGGAAGTTGGTGTTGAATGAGGTTTGCTGGGAAATGTATTGCAATGATTTATTTGAATGGTGTAACGTTCGGGTTAGTAAGTAAAATGTGTAAACTAGTATTGTAAAGCACCTTCATCTGAATTAGTCGTCTGAAATAAATAATACTTTAATTAGTGATATCACCTCTAGTTATCTTGAATGCGAATATAATAATATATTATGCTTTAATAATGTGATAATCATGTAAAATCTAAGTAAGGCAAAATATTATATTAAAGTTTAATTAAATCTAAAAACAAAGTAGTATTTAAATAAACATAATTTGAACATAGATTTCCGAACTGAAAATAAATACTACAAGAGAATATTTGATGTTATAACCACTATTACAATATCATAGAGCAACATACTTTTAAAATTTATAGATAGTCTATTTAGGTATATTCAATTTGGTTGATAAACTATTCATCCCTATATTTTAATTTCATTTCACTAAAACAATAATAAATATATTCTTAAGTACAGTTTGACATTTGAAATAATTTAATTAATACAAGCAGCGTCGGTAAAAGCTGTCTTGTATTGTCTCGATATTAAAAGAATCCGTACTGAGACAAGATTATTAGAGACAAAGGGTATTCAAAGCTTTATAATGCATTTTCAGTACAGCAATATTTCTTATTAAATATTATAATCTTTCAAGAAGAATTCCTTAGATCACTTAGGAATTATTGAAATTTATTGCAGGAATTATTATAGTAAAGGAAAATAAGATAAATAAATGTTTATTTGTTTTTGTCGCTTATTTTATAGACTGTAGTTATATGATAACAGATATTAGGTTTCCTATACTTAAATATGTAGTCTGTTTGACCTTACCCGTGTTTGGAAACTAAAAATAAAAAAGCTGGGGTTGTCCATTACTTCTTGAAGCCTTTTTGTCAATGCAGTAAGGATTGTTTTTACTACTGAGCTAGCTGAATCCAGCCTATAAGCGTCCCTCTGTTGGGCACAGCCCTCTTCCCATATAGAGAATGCGCGAGCATTGATCATACCATAATATGTTAATTTTATTTTTATTTTATTTTGGGTGGGTGTAATTTATCTATAATATGTATTTATTAGACATATATAAGTATGTTTATCAGTTGTCTGGTTACCACAATACAAGCTCTGCTTAGCTTGGGATCAGACAACCGTGTGTGAGATGTCCCGGAATATAATAAAAAAAAAAAAAAAAAAAATGTATCGTGATCGTACCATATGTATGGGTAAATTAACATTAGTTTAAGCAACAGCTACACGATATAACGCTCGTCTAATGACGAAATAAAAGCACCGTATTTCGCATATAATTAGTTTACTAAACAAAATTACTTTTAGTTAAATGCGTCGCCTTTGGTATTGTAAATAATTTGCAGTCCTGTTTTATTCGTTCTGTAATTAAATGAAGGCAATGCTGGCTATAATTCAATTATTTAAATATGGCTTTAAATAATTTATTAAGATAAATACTAATTAGAGTTGGATAAAATTAAGTTAGGTTTAATTAGGCATTGTGATAATTTGCTAGATGTCTAAAGTTAACGCATTTTAAATGTTTTCGTTTGACTTGAATTCTGGTGGTCAATAGTAAATACAGAATATTTGGCCAAAATAATGTTTGGTTAATTACGTCGAAAGTAATTCGATTTTAGTAAATACCATCCAAAGGTAGAGAAGGCCTAAGGCGTTAAGTCCGCCATTGTACATTGTGTGCAAGAATTATTTAATAAATAAATAAATAAACATCACTTCGTATAGTTTCAGATAATACCTTAAATGTATGTCTAAAAATAAACATTTGGGCAGTTTATAAGCAATCATATTTTTGTTATTTTAGCGAACAATAAGATATTATGTATGTAAGTTATTTTAATCCTTTGTTTATACCCACTATAGGTTGGGTGCCAATGGCGATCGTAGGCGTTCAATTTAACCCTACAAAATTTCGTTTCAAATAAATGTTAGACCTCATGACGCATTTATATGACGTCACAGAATGCTATGACGTAGTTAAGTTAGTTATTTCTTTTGTTATTTTGCCGACTATGAGAATTCCATTACAGAATGATGACTTTGAACTTGATATGCATGGTACCTTTTGTAATGCTACAAATGCTTTGGTTAGAAAATTGTATTTATTTATTTAACACTTTTTGCACACTGTTGCACAAAGGCGGACTTTATGCCAAAAGGCATTCTCTGCCAGTCAACCTTAGGGTGATGCAGAAACAAATCGAGGTAGATGCACCAGTACAAAACTGAAAAAAAAAAATAAAAAATGTGTTTAACACCCGTTTTGCGTATGATCTTTTTTACTCGGTGTGCATCTACAAAAAAGAAAGATTTTTTTGAGATGTATACAAAAAAAACGATTTAAAATTAAATTACTCATAAAACTTAAAATAAAAGACTTTTTACACTAAATTTAAATACAATTTTAAAGAATACGGTCCTCATTGTCTGTATTTCTTAAAGCTTTTCAGCTTATTTGGAGAGCACAAAGCGTATTTAACTGCAGAGTAATAGTCTCAGGGGCGAGGTGTCACTTATAAACGTGTTCGTTGTGACGTCAGCACTTTGTTTGTAGTAATTATCTGCAGACACATGTACTTGGGAAAAGGTTTAGTGAGAAAGAGACAAATTAAAACTAAAATGTTCGTGACTTTGTTGTCTCTCTATTTAAAGCATTTTAAACAAAACACTAAAATATTTTTTGGGATTATTTTGTTGTTTCCTAAGTTCATCATATCCCGAGCCTTATCTCAACTATTTTGGGGTCGGCTTCCAGTCTTACCGGATTCAGCTGAATACCGTATCTTATATGCCTATCTGACCTCCACAACCAATTTTACTGTAAGACTCGTTGTCAAATTTGACTTAACGACTGCCAAAAATCATAGTATGACAGTCGGGATCCATGGCTCAACGTTCTATCCGAGGCACGGAAGCTATCCTAAGCTACAGTTAATGTTCGGAAATAAATAAATAATAAGTCTAATTTTAGGACTTGTTTCGGAAATATATATTATTTTCTAGACATAAAGCTAAAATTTGACAAAAAAACTTGAGTAACTAATTAATGTTTAATAGATATTGCAATTCACAGGTCTTAATATTCCCATAGTATTACCACAAATGTATTTCCACACCGTAACCACAATATATCATTGTTACTCCCAAGATTACATGTAGCAAGTGGGTGAAATCAAAGCAAATACACTCACTGTTTGGCTCCTGTGTACTTCTGGTGTAGGGCTGTCACGCAAATGTAACTAATAAAATAACTTACTCCTTAAACGTCCCTATCTAAAATCTCAAATAACATGATTTACATTACGTGTGCTGAACTAAATTTAGAGAAAGCGTTTTTGCCTAACCAGAATAAAAAAAAATCATAGAGCAGATCAGACCAATTTCTCATAAAAAATCTCAGGAAAAATGGCTCCTAAAAAGGTCTTACCATTATCATTATTCATAATCCAATTGAAAAAAAAAAAGCAATTTCACAGTCCTTTTGCTTCTGTAATATTATTTAGACTTCTAAAAACCATTGTAGGTCAATCCTAACCAAGCCAATTTCATAACACGATTTTTCTCCTTTCTTCGAAATGCCAACCCTATTCACATCGGTATTTTAACAGGACGTGCTTTCCTTGCTCACACTTTGTGCTCCAGCGTCCTTCAGTAAGACATTATCAATGGATCCGGAAGGTATTCACACATTCAGTAAACTCTTAACATCAAACCGGTTCGGACCGGTTTACTCCGCTTCCTTGACTAGAGTAAACTGGTCTTTAATGTTGTCATTGAGTTCGTCTTAATGTTCTACTACTGCCAGGTACTATTCAAATAGATTTGTGCACGATCACAAAGGAATTTGTGTAACGACATTAATGAAATTCACAGGATCTCAGTTCTGGTCGAGAACATTAAACGGGACTCATTCTATCAGTCTTTCAATTGCTGATGCAAAATTTTCCCAAGTGCGTCTAAAAATGTATCCATAGAACAGTGTATTGTAACTAAAAAATATTTGTATCTTAGTAGTTCGATAATCTTTGACCACCATTTGTAAAGATTTACTTTCATAGTAAACGAATAAAGTATCAATTCAGTCATTTATATTTTTTGGTGACACTATAGTAAAAGAAAGTATTACTGTGATTTCGACATATCTTACCTGTAGACTTACCAATTTTGTAAACTTTACTTATTGTACTGGTATTACTGATATTAACTGGTGTTGTGCCTAAATTATAAAGCTAAATAAGTTATTGCACAATCCACGACGATTTTTCATGATAATAATGTTATGGACTAATAAAGAAATTTGTTTTAAAACAACTATTATACTTGTAACGTCCTTGCCAACCCTGTCGGTATATTTGAACATGATGTGTGGCTCTCCTCACACAACTGTAGTAAGCCCTACCTGGAATATAACCGATGAATTTGTAAAGACATTCATGTATTCACCGACAACGAAAGTTCACTATATATTGCAATTTTTAGGACCGATATATGAATAAAACAAAATTAAAATACTAGTCAATTTGCAGCTCAATTTAAATACTTAAAGTTAAATAAACTTCTCTCTTAAAATCTATCGGGAATATACATCAAATTAAATATTTAAGAATTGAAACTTTGATAGCCATTCGCTAAGGAATTTGCTGAATCCCAGTAAGTGAATTTATAAGTTATGAACTAAAACCAATTGACTTCACCTATGAAGCTTGATCAAAATATAATCTTGTTTCATAGAACTATCAATTTCTGAGCGCTTCAAAAATACATTTTGAAAGATGAACTCGTCTCTTGGGCGTTGTTCTACAAACTAAGAGCTTCTAAAGTGAAAACTAAAATCAATTTGAAATGTAATATTCTAAATGTTCTAGATAAAATAAAACCCAGCTGGTATAAAAGTCACGAGAACAATACGAAATAAAGCTTCTTCATTTCATTACTCTTTTGCACCAAAGTAAGTTTAGACAAAAGGAGTGTCGCGTAAAGTCTAATACGTCTTTCGTTCTTGTGAGTATTACACGGTTTCGAGAATCGACCCCCAGACGCTTTAACTTCAGCACTATCGCGTGCAAAAGCTGTAACAAGCGTTGATAATGTTGTCCGCGCGCGCTCAAGGGAATGCACGGAATAGGCCATTTGCTAGGACGGCGTCGACAACGTGACAATATTCCCAAGAATGTGCCCAATAATGGGAAATCACGATGAGCCTCGACGTCGCGTATTGATTCCAGAATACGTGCCCCGCTTTATGTGAATGGCCGTCGAGTTAATTTCTATTTTCGACGTCGAAAATGCTTTTTGAACGTGACAGTTGTGGTTACTGGGAGTTTACGATCCCAACCAAGCTTACGGTATTCGGGGATGACCGTTTTAATAAATTATTATTTTATAACTTCGGCCTTGTTAAATAAATGTTATTTTGCACGTAGCCTGTGTCTTGCAAAACGTACCTATGTTAGCTTTGAAGAAAACAATCTTATTATATTATTATAAGTTTGTTTACATAGTAGGCATGATTTTTTTTATATTCTTGTGGATTATTTTTGAGATAACACCAGATTAATTTTATGTCTACAAGTTTCTTCCACACCCTTGAAATTTTCTTTATGCATAAAATGAGCAGAAAAACAGGGTCGTTCGCCATATAACGTATAAAAATGCCTATATTTTTAGGGCTATCACCAAGATGAAAATTTCAGGAATCTTAAAGTGGTCGTAAGATTAGGTGAGCCCGCGATTTGTTTGATGTCACATCATTATAGGTTTTATTACAGATTTCGCGACTTTTAAGACCTGAGCAGACCTAGAATTATACCCGCAGCGGCGCTTATGAAACTGGCTGTCATTAAATTGCGTTGCGGTCATCGACGTATGATATGCATAGACTGCTACTATCGCTAGGTTCCCCTTGTGCCAAGCGAGAGCAGTTTTTAGTCTGATCCTAGTACATTTCGTTTTTCATTTAAGTTAATTTTCGCACAACGAGAAACTTATATAAGAAAATATCGATGGTTTTGACATTTTTAGGATAATATTAGTGTTTTAGATGGATTTTTTTAAACGGCAAGCTCCATCTTCACACATAATTCACGACAACACTTGTTCACACTAGTGCTTACGGTTTAAACTCTGGGCTTAAGGCTCACTCTATAGTTTCAAATGCAACCTCGTTGGTTGCGGTGAAGGGAGCGTTGGCAGATGTTTTTGATCGAAAAACAGGAGCAGCATTTTCCTTCAATTCAAGAATACATTTACTTATTCAAAATTTGGATTACACGATCCGAACCCAGACAAAAAAGTTGTTCGAGCTTTCTTTATTAAACATTTACGGAAACTATGGCGCGTTCGGTAAAACTTAACATTTTCCTGGACATTTTCTTTGAAAAAAGGTTTGTTCCTTTTTTGCGAGTTTTTCCTGTTTTGCTAGCCCTAATTCAAAAATCAAAAATCAAAAATCAAAAATCTTTTATTTAACTTAGGCTACAAAGTAGCACTTATTAAACGTCATTTTTTTTACAAAAGACAGCACCCTAGGGGTCGGTTCATATCCGGCGGAAAAGGTAGCGCGCAACATCGGCCGCGCAACGCCAGAACGAACAAGCACACAACAAAACATCCAACCTCTCACACCCGACGCACCAAAGCGTCGTCAGGTCAGTGTGAAAGGCCGAACGCTCCGCCATGCGCCCGCCCGCCCCAGCGCCACGCGACCGACAACACGCTACCACCGCCAGATATGAACCGACCCCAAAACGCCCACCCTTCACCGCTTCCTAAGTGCTCTGGCTGAGGAGAAGAAACGGCGCAACAAACTCCCCAGTAGCACGCTGTCATTACGATAATAATAATATAAAATAATAAAAAAATAAATAAATAAGGAACCGCGCAAAGTGAACAAGTAGTTAAGGTAGATGGGTATCATACGATTAAAGAGTAAAAAAAAATATTATAATCTACGTGGTGACCAAGGTCAGCAGAACGACCAGTCACCGCAAGCGGCACCCGTTCACGAGTATGACGCAAGGATCAGCCATCCCCTCCCTCGCCATATTAGAGGGAAGGAGGAGACCCGACCCAAGACGCCACCGCAGGCAATGACAACTAAGGGAGCATGACGAAACTGCTGCCGGTTTAAAAAAATAAAAAGGAACATTTACAAATTAGAAAAAAAAAAAAAAACAAAACCCCAAGCACTGATTCACTGCACAGTCCCTTATCATAGCGGCATTAAAATAGTACACCAATGTACATGCGTATAACTGCATTAATAATAAAACAAACTAAACAATATAATGTTGCATACAGAGTGTATGCCAATCAATTTCGAACAATAATAAGATTCGGTAAACTTATATGTCAAGTTAGCAAAGATAATAATATAATAATAATAAAAAATAATTATACAATAGTATAATTGTGTCAGGGTATAATAACATACTATCTGTATGGCAGTCAAAAATAAAGAAAAAGAAATATAAAAAATGGAAAAAGGTATATCCCAGTAATTCAATTCAGAACCGTCTTGTGTCTATCAAGGCGACCAACAGTTTTTATCATTCAAATAGTCATTTAACGTATAGTAGGCTTTCTTACAGAGCTTTGATTTAACTACTGATTTAAATGAATTTAATGGTAATTCTAACATACTAGGAGGCAGTTTATTGTAGATACGAATGCTAAGTCCTATAAATGAGTTATGCACCTTGTGCAGCCGGTGGGATGTAGTGCATAACTTATGCTTATTTCTAGTATTAATGTTGTGTATGTCACTGTTTTTAGTGTATAGGTGAATGTTTTGTCTAATGTATAATATATTGGCTAGAATAAATTGTGAGGCAACAGTTAGAATCTCAATTTCTTTAAAACGCTCCCTAAGTGAGACCTTAGCGCCTAGCTGGTAAATAGACCTAACAGCTCGTTTCTGCAGAATAAATATAGTTTCAATGTCTGCAGCCTTACCCCACAACAGAATGCCATAGGACATAACGCTGTGAAAGTAACTAAAGTATACTAATCGAGCTGTATCCACGTCCGTTAGCTGCCTAACTTTCCTAACTGCATATGCTGCTGAACTCAGTTTGCTTGCGAGGTATGAAATATGAGCTGCCCATTTAAGTTTAGCATCTATTGTAATACCTAAAAAGACGGTTGATTCTACAGTCTCCAGCAATTCATTATTAACAATTATATTTGGACCTAGATTTTTAACGTTTGGCATTGCAAATTTAATGCACTTCGTTTTCTTTGCATTCAATACTAAGTTATTAACAGTAAACCAATTTGTTGCTTGTAAAAGTGCACTGTTAATGTGATCAAAACTATCACTATTTCTATTCACTTTAAATATGAGTGACGTATCGTCAGCGAAAAGAACAGTATTACAGATACCTTCTAAATAAAACGGCAAGTCATTTATATATACCAGGAACAAGAAAGGACCCAGTATAGAACCCTGGGGCACACCCAATTTAACCGCAAGTGGCCTAGATTTTACGCCATTTACATCTACACATTGAAGGCGCTGCTTTAAATAAGACTCCATTAAGTTAAGGGCTATATCCTGTATACCATAATATTTAAGTTTGGCGAGTAGTGTGTCGTGATGAACGCAATCAAATGCCTTAGAAAGGTCACAAAAAACTCCTATGGCATTTTGTGAATTTTCCCAGGCGCTATAGACATGTTTTAGTAACGCTACACCGGCATCAGTTGTTGAGCGACCCTTTGTAAAACCATACTGCTCACTGTGGAGCAGCTTATTAACATTAAAAAAACCTAGTAATTGTTGTAGTATTAACTTTTCAAAGATTTTACTAAACGCGGGTAATATTGAAATGGGTCTAAAATTACTCACTTCACTTTTAATACCGGATTTAAATAATGGTATAACTTTACTGTACTTCATCAGGTCTGGGAATACTCCTAAATCGACACACTTGTTAAAAGTAACAACAAGATAAGGAGCAACATCATCTATAATAATATTTAATAACTTTACAGAAATACCCCAAAAATCGCCAGTATTTTTTAAATTGAGAGATTTGAATGTAATAATAATATCCCGTGAGGTCACATGTTGAAAGGTAAAAATTGAGTGACATTTTGGGGCGCAAGTTAGCATTAGGTTTTCCGCAGCAACCGTGGATGAGTGTAAGGAGCAAGTTGTGGCTATCGGAATGTTAGCAAAAAAGTCATTAAAAGTCTGAGCTACGTCTACTGCTTCGCTAATTAATTTGTTGTTATCAACTATCTCTAATTGATTATCGCGTTTGGTACATTTACCCGTTTCGTTATTAATAATTGACCAGGTCGTTTTAATTTTGTTTTTCGATTGCTTTATTTTATCACTAATGAATTTAGCCTTGGCCATGTTACAAACTCTTTTAAAAGTTTTAGAGTAAAGTCTAACATAATTCAAAAATGGCTCATCAAATTTACATTTTTTCATTCCATATAACTCATATAGTCTCGCTCTACTTTTATATATCCCAGCTGTGGCCCATTGATTAAATGGAGCTATCGTATTCTGAACATTAAGGGTTTTAGTTTTAAAAGATTTTTGAAATTCATTTTTAACAACGTCAAAGAGAGTTCCAAGGATGTCGTTAGGATTCTCAAATTCTAAAATTGATGGTTTTATTTGAGAAACAACCTTCTCTTTAAAACGATTACAACAACTAACAGTATACGGTCTGCATTCAATTTTTCGCAACTTTTTTAAGACTAAGTGTGGGAAACTAGCTAATTGTCCACAGTGGTCTGATGTTATGTCAGTCAAAATTTGTTTACTATTAGCAACACAATTACTAAATATATTATCGAGACAGGTGGAAGATGAGGATGTGATTCTAGTGGGTTCGGAAAATAAGTTGTTTAAATCAAAAGACCTAAACAGATTAAGTAGCCTAGTAGTGGTAACAGTAAAATCTAAAATATTCACATTAAAATCCCCACACACGATTATATTTTTCCTACTCGACTTAATTTTATTAAGTGAATCCTCCATCACTGTTTCAAATAAACTAAAATCACCTATAGGGGGCCGGTAGACACACACTACAACATATCGCTCTAGCTCAACACAAGACAGCTCAATAGTGCGCTCGATAGAAAGCTTTACAATATCTAACCGCTCTTTACACTTAACAGTATCTGAAACAATAATCAGAGATCCACCACGAATTGCATTCTTTCTTACGAACGCACTCTGTACAGAATTACCAGGAATGTTAAAACAATTTAGTTCATGAGCATTTAACCAATGTTCAGTCAAACATAACACCTGAACATTGTATTTTTCTATAAATAAACTTAATTCTAGATCTTTGCCGGAGAGACCCTGCATGTTTTGATGTATAACATTCAATTGATGCAGCCCTCCCGTTGTCCCACCATGTAGTTTAAACTACAAGATGTATCTAAAGAGGTATTAGTACTACTACTAACACAATCAATAATCTTAAGTACATTGCTAGTACCAGTGTCACAAAGTAAATTATATGCTAAAAGCTTAGCAATTTGTCTCTTACAACTAATGGACATATACATTGTATATTTAGTTAATGTATACTTTTTTATAAACTTATTGTAATCAAAGTATGATATAATTTCTTTATGGTGGTGGCATATTGTATATATAAACATGTTTAAGTTAAAGATATACTCATTCTGAGAGCTGGTCAGGTTATTTGAGTATGGCAATGCACAGAGAATGAATTTGCAATTATTACTCTTATTGACATCTAACATCAACTGGACACAATGAAGTATGTCTTTTTTACTAACATTTAAACTATCACCATACAGTAATACAGCAGTGGAACCTTTATTTAATTTAGACTGTGCAATAGATTTTGTCAAATGACTAAAGCTGGCACCCGGAACACAAATATTATTAACATGGTGCTGGGAATAGCGGTTAATTAACCTACCAAAGTTTTGGCCTATCTTGTCTGTAAACATGTAAGAGGTCTTATTTGATACTAATTTATCAGGATAGTCTATTTTGTGTTGCTCAATTGATTCTATCATTTCAGCAATGGGTTGCATCACTTCAGGAGCAGGTAAGGCAGGTTGTGGTTCTGTGCTTGGCGGGGAGCCAGAGCAGGTACAGCACAAATTGTTTGTGAGTGATTCATAACGCTCTGCATTATACCTCACCAGATCCACAAGCTCACCCGCCTCCACCAAGCGCTCCTGAAGGTCTATTTGAGAAGCAGTATACTTTTCAAAGATATCATTAAGTTTACTTTGCTTCTCAAGTAATTGAAACTTTAATGACTGAACCTCATTATCATATACAGATCTACATAATTCTAATTCACTACTAGAATTTTGTAATTGACTGATAAAATTAATTTTCTGTTTTCTAAGACTTAAGTTAATTCTATTAGTATTCTGTTTTGTTATACTTTTCTGGTACTTTTTAATGAGCCTATTAATTCTTATGTATTTCTTTAATTTGTTATGACTATTAAAGAAAGTAGGTTTTGACACAGAATCATTCCCAGTTAAATCTATTATAACAGGTTGCTTTTCACATCCCAACCCGGAGACACTACCAACCAACTCATTATACAGGCTACAGGTGTTGGATGCCTGTTCAGTATTTCGTTGTGATTCTAATAGTGTTATAGACCTATAGGCCTCACTAAGTTCACACTCAAGTTCAGCTATCCGTTTCAGTGACTGCTCATGTGTGTCCATGCAGTGTTGATAGTCAGCCACTATTTGTCGGAGCTGTTGATGTTGATTGTGAATGTCTACGTGCTGTATGTGAAGTTCAGATAGCTCAGACTTCAGTTTTAAATTCTTGTCAATAATCTTCTTTAGTTCCACTTCGCTGTCATCCCTCTCCTGTAGCAGCTCTTTGCAGAGCGCTTTAGCAGACTCTAACTCCTTCAGTGTAGCCCTCAATTTGTCCTCCATGGAAGCAGCTCTGCGGGTCAGCATGGCTAACACACAGAGGCACCTGGAATATTATGAAAGACAGCTAAGTACTGTGAAAGGAAGGTTTCTTGAGTAACGAAAAAGAAGTTGTGGGAAAGAAAGAAAACTTTGAAACAAAATGAAGAAATTGAGAAACTTAAATAAAGTAATAGAATGAGAATTGATTATGAAATGTTTTGAAATAATGCTTTTTAATTTATTACTTTTTAATATGATATTATAAAGATACTTTTAATTTGTTAAACAAATGTAGGTAGATAAATGATTTTAAGTATCTTTAAAGTTTTGTTGGATTGAATGTACTAATTAATGCTACACTATTAATATTAATATTGTATAAGGAGTCCGTTTAATTGGTGAGATTTAAATATTTACTTAAAACAAACAAGGATGAAACAGCACAATCAGCTGTTTGTCAAACTATGTCAGATTACTCGAGGTGAAAGAAGATTGCATGTGAATATTATTATAATATTTTAGGATAATAAGTTATCCTGAAGCGTTATTTATATTAAGTATAAAGTAATGGAATTAAAACTAGTACTTCCCCGGTTTTAAGAAGTTTTGAAAACCAATCCGTTGACAGTTGACACGGCCGCCGGTACTCTTGAGTAGATATTTTCACTTGATTTACGTACTATAATGTCTAATTAACACAGGCACTTAGTAAATTAGTACTTTATGCATTGATTTTTACACAATTTATAACATTTTAGCAATAATTTTAATATTTATAACAAATAATTACACGGAGCCGTTTTAAGAACGACTTGTCACCAGTGTTGCCACACCAAAATTCCAGACGTGTGTGCGTAATGCGGGCGTATTTTAATTGAGGCACAATTATGTTTGGCGTTCTTTGTGCCGGCTTGGGAGAGAACCATGAACTCAGTGCGGCAGGACAATAGGGAGCAATGGCCCGCTTATCATTTACTGGCTGGTTTTATATGGAGCCAGATTTTAATAGGAATTTCGGAGTTTAAAGCTTTTACGAAATATCTCCTCGCTTCAAGTTGTTCATCAAATTTAAAGGAGCACTGTTTGTTTGTCTTAGTGATAGAAGCAATCTTACCACAACGTAATTATAAGCAGAAGTTATTTATGGTGTCAGGAATTTTTATTTTTATATTTCTTATCTCCCACCAAAAAAATATATCTTATTTTATATTTCGTATTTTATATTTTTCTTATTTTATTTTATATTTATATGCTGTGTTTAATTTCGGTCACATAAAGGTTAAAACGAAAAAAGCTTTCAATAACATATTTCAGAAAGTGTTTCTTCAATCCGTTGTCAAACAAAATATTGTATTAAATTAAATAAACAAGTTTGATATCAATTTGAAATAAAAGCTTTTCGGAATCAAATCTGATATTGTATGTACTTTGGTTATATTATAAAAGTATTGTTTTATTGTCTGGAGACAAGTAAATATTATGTTAGTTTAGTACTAAAAGGGATGAATAAGTTATAGATGTTTTAGCGCTTACTACAGTAAGTGCCCACTGTCCTGAATTATATATAAGGCCATCAGTCTACTTTAAGTACCTTGGATTGATTCTTAGAACTACAACACTAGTGTATTGTGACGTAAGAAATATTGGTGCAGTGTGTGAATGGTTTTGATTGCTGACCTAATACGTATCATTACAACCTTGAGGTCTTTTTACCTCGGGTAACTTGCTCTACCTAGGGGCAGACAGATGAGCTATCTTAGCGGGACTTGATAAACCCAGCTAGCAGCTGCTCCCTTAAGAATGTTATCTAAAACTAGGTGCTCAATAAAATACTTGTGTATACAAAAATGCTAATATAACAGGTCAACATTATTTTACTAGACTACATTCGACACTAACTGCCGAACTGCAGGTACAGTGGGTACCTACTCAGATTAGTCCATGGTTATACTTGAGATATGATATTCATTAATAATACAATTGTAGGTGTTCTGAAAGATGGCTGATAAACAACGTCTTTGAGTACGACAGTGAACTACATATTCACTTAACATTGCACACTAACAAAGTCTACGTCATAAAAAACTACCAACAATACCGTTACCCAACTGCAGTTCTTAAAGAACTTTCAAGGAGATGAACAGGTAATAAAGGCTTGAGTACATCCTAAGAAACAGGCACAGCCTCACACATGTTCATATAAACTGTATATACGGTCGGAAATTTGAAAGAGCACGAGGAGCTAAGTAGTTTCATTCCATTATCTCACGGTAGCAGTGTGGTAACGACGTTTGTGTGCGGTGGCCATGTTGTGACGTCACACGGGATAGCCCGATGAATGAGCTTTCCATGTTTGAATATTGGGTTTCGAATGTGACATCACTTTGAATGACGTATATAATAAAAAAAGTATTGTGTAGGATGCTATTTGATCTCTTTTTGAAATAAAATAGGGGAATTTGTTCTTAATATTTACCGGTATGTGGAATAATTGTAAAGAGAATCGTAAACTTACTGACCTAAATGTTTTTTTTTTATATTTGATACATATTATTTAGGTACAACATAAGCAAATCAAACATAAGTAGAACGTTACACCAATAGTAATAAATAACTAAATCCTATTTCCCAAATTTTCTAGTTTCACAGACACAACTTTCATCAATCATATTTATACACAAAAACCTTTCAGTGAAAAGAAACATTTTAATCAAATTAGGCTGATTACCAAAATTTTGAAAAGCAACCCGTCCCTTGAATGTAGTAGACACAAGGGTTAGGCCCAAAGGGCTTACAATTACGTTTCGGAATTTTTGCTACGCGTCATTTGAGTTGAGTATTTTAAATGAGGATCTTTACTCGTTCGTTTTGGAAGCCTGTTCATTTCGATCGCCAGACGTGAAGGTATTTTGAGCAGGATTACTTAATAGTATTTCTCGAAGGAGAATGGATTGGCAATACAATAAGGATGATATTTGAAAACTATGTGCGTCTGTCGTTCCTATTATTTTATAACTGTGAAAAGTTATTCAAATAGTTTATATTTGTTAATGTACGACACCCGTCAAAGTTTTTACTAGATGTATATTTTTAATTAGAAATGTATTTTTTTTTATTCATTAGTCACATTATTTTTATCAATTAAAAAAATAACCACAATTATTCGTGCAACAAAAGTAGTTTTTCCACTACTCATCAGTTTAAAAATTGCATAATTGAATACAGGACTAGTCTGAAACAATCAACAAACATGGCCACCTTACACTTGCTGCAAACTTCTCCGCTCGCATTGTCTAAGATTCCAGATAAAAGATGTTTCTTTGTATTATTTAGACGCCATTACGGACTTTAAACAGATTTACTACAGCATTAAGTTGTACTATTTTTAATTCCCTTTACGATGTTTTTAGGTATCGGAAGAATCGGCTATAAATTCTTGATCTTTAGACTTTTTAGTCTTTCAGTTAAGAAAGGCTACCTTGTCTGTTTCTAGCTGATACTACAAAATCATGTACTGTATAAATAAAATAAGAATAAGAGGCTAATAGTAGAAGACAAAATAACATCAAAATATAAGTTTGTAAATAACATACATACGTATTCTATTTTATGTTTGAAATCAAAAGGAGTAAATTATATTAATTACTCCTTGTATCTATTCTAGTCTCGGTGTGATAGGTAGAAAACTTATAAATTGGAGATCAAAACATTTCTCTTAGTAAGAAACATATTAATAATACATTTTACATTTTTTTTTAATTTAATATTTTTGACCTGCGCTCAAAATATTAAAATGAGGGTCCATTGCTGTAATTTCAGGATACACAGCTACATACTTTGGAAGTTAAAGTGCAAAGCCTTCTAAATGGGGCAAGGATCCCTAAACAACAATTATCTAAAGCAGGAACACTTGAACTGTCCCCCGGGCTCGCTTCATTAACAGCGTTTTGTTTCACTCATTAAGACGCCAGAGTATACACTGGTTACCCATAACAGATGAAGGTATGTACTTGCAATTGCTAGACGTATCACTTTGGGAAATTTAAAATGTAACAATGTAGGGTTTATTTTGGCTTCGTCCATAAAGTCAAAGAAAAAAAACTGACAAGGTAGGTAAGTTCCGTACCGCAAATTATACATCGAAAAGAAAGTTTAATAACTTTTAAACTATCGCGCTGCATGTTTATATTAATATTATAGAACGGGGATTAGCGCGAACATGCATGCATGCATTTATGCATGTTCGCGCTAATCCCCGTTCTATAATATTAATATGAAAAGAAAGTTTGTTTGCTAGGTACAGTATATGAACAATAATACATACCTACTTTTAGGAAACTTTTAGATAGGTATACAATCACTGTTACAGATCTATTTTTTTAAGTCGACGTTCGCTAACTTACGATATTCCCCAGATGACAATTCGAGGTCATTTATAAATAATATAATAATTTAAACAAGAAGCATATAAAGTAAAAAAAAAACGGTTTAAATTTCTCAAGGACTCAAAATAACAGTATCTAGTATTCTAATGTAAGTATCATTACCAAGGTCAGAATAGACCAATCAATTCTAAGTATGCAATTAACCAATCTATGTGAGCGCTATCGTCGCTGCTTCCTTCCAAACGGCTTGACGTTCGCCAAATGTCGCACATTAGACGCTTCGTGGCCAAATTAGCGGTCACACGAGACAGCTGCCAGAGCCATGGAAAGGCAATCATGACGTCACTAGGCCTACCTAATTACCGCCTTGAATAAAACGCGTTGAGGTAATAGCCTAACTTACTCGGATTTAGATTTAAATTAGCCGCTTTTATGTTTCCTGATGGTAATAGGTAAGCAAGCGTGGGATCAAAGATTTGTGACATTTTGAGCTTTTAGTGATCTTTGCATGTATAAAAATTCATTTCCACCTACATGTTTCACGCAATTCTTCTTCAGTTATATCCCTAAAAAAACATATATAGTCTGTCTATCCATTTGCTTTTGTACATTTTTTAACTTTAATACATATTAAACGTTTCCTTAAAAACAATTTCAACTAAAGTTTAAGAAAAAAGCAAACATTTAGTTAGTCATTTTTTTTACCCCTAAAATTTTGCCAGGTAAAATTCAGTTAGCACTTTCATTTTCGATTGGGACAACCACATCATCAAATCAGTCAAGTTCAACATCACCAAATCCAGTGTTTCTGAGCTACGTGATCGGCGCAGTTGGTCAACAGTCAGCTTATTAAGATTCCCCCATAAGATTGCACAGCTACCCACCAGACTTGTACGTGAGTTTCGCTCCCGATTCTTATCACAGACCACATTATAATTTAACTTTTGCTTTCCTTTGTTCATCAATTTTCAGTTTGCTCGCTATAAATAAATTAAAATTTAGTCTAAGTTCGTTTTTGAGGTCTTTGCAGCTTTGAGAGACTCGATAGGGGTATAATGCCCGTATATTAATTTTACTCGATCTAGACTTTAAATAAACTGTTTCTGAATTTTGTTGGAGGTTGAGTTATTGTTTTAAAACGATATAATTTGAAAGAGTAATTGTTTTTGTTATAACTGAACCTAGTGGTGTTATTATAACTACGCTTCTAAATATTATATATTATACCTACGTGCTCCAAGAGTACCTTTATTTTAGATGAGATTAAATCACATTAAATTATTTATAATTTTCATTCGGACATTTATTTGAAAATTTACGTTCTGATTCTTGAACTGAATGAATTTACTAAATTGAAATGAATATACTAAAAACTTAAACTAAATAATTATTTTTATTAAGGTGCATAGAATTTCTAACCTTATATTATAAAGGTAAAAGGTTTTTGGCAACATTGGAAAGCAATTATACCGTTTCAATAAACCGTTTACCTCAATTTTTTTTTTTAAAAAGTTCAGTTACTCTGCAAACGGCACTGCAATTTACAGATAACAACTTTATTATCAAACATTAATTATTTTCTTTAATATAGTTTATAAATGCTAGCTCTGCAAAAACAAAAGAATGACTTATTTGCTAGCAGTGTTTAGATCATCATTGTTTTTATCGAAATGTGATTTCGAATTTTAAATAAATTCGCGTACTGCACTTTTGGATTACAAAATTCGAAATAATGACTACTCCTGAAACAGGTAAATCAGCCAATACGCTTAGCTTCCATTAATACCAATATTTACTTATTATTACCTCCAAACTCTGTAGTACACTTATGCACAAAACGTATAAACATCGCTAAATATTGACTTTGCTTATAAAATGAGGTGTATCGGAACATAAAAAGCAATTTGAAATTTGTTGGTTCAGGCCTTCCTGTATTATAAGACTAATGTGAAAAATGTGTTTATTTTTCATTTCTGATACGAATTTATCTGATTTAAGGTGTAGTTTCGAAAATTATTAAAATATGACAGAAAAGGAGGACGCTTTTACAAAATAACGAGTAGGAATAAATATGTATCTATCTAGCTACTACCTACCTACTAAATGGCAAATGTGTATTCATTTCATATCTACAAGTTTATTTTTAAATAGCTATTTAAATATTTAATTAAGTTGGGATAGAACTTACTTCTCAGATGATGCATCTTTTTATCTTTAAATATTTACACAAATAAATTTATTTTAAATTTATTTATTTATATTTATGTGTATATTCAGAATGTCCTATTATAATTTAATAGTAAATGTGAACCTTAAAACTGGCTTATCCGCGCTTAAACGTTATAGTTATATTATGAAAGGACAATAAAAAGCCTTCAAATTATAATAAGAGATAAAATAGTATTATTTTGCGTAAAATTATCTTATTCGTAATATCATAGAATTATACAATTTTATTTTGGGTACTTGGTTTGAGAATATAAAAGTTTTATTTTGATTCGATTCAGCTACGTTATCTTCAATGTTAGAAAAAAGTATTACAAGATAAGAAAAATGTAAAAAAGAAGATCTTGTATGCACATGTTATTTACCTAAAAATAACACACTATCTTACATTATAATCATTTTACTTATTTATTATTAAACTTTAGCAAAATTTTAAATATTCATTTGACACAGAATTCAACAATTCTATTGAAAACCTGCATTTCCGATGTAAGAACTTGTTTATCCCACTAAAAATATTTCATGTAAAATGTCAAGGCATCCACATAAAGTTTGCCCTAAAAAGGATATCAGATCTCATATGGAGCCAAGTTTCTGAATCTACGCGGCATAATTCTGCCTCATTCGACCCTAGCTGCACACATCAGTCAATCATCTATCAGATACTTAGATCATAAAAAATTTTTGCATCACTTACAAATAACATCTCGCACAATTCTCAGTCCATTCCCATAACTTACGAACAATCTAAGTAACACCTATAACATCCACTTTTACGTCAGGGGGAGTATTACGTAGCTGTCGAATGCACACAGCATTTTAATCTTAGCCGGCCATATATCTGTTCTGACAGGGGTCCTATTTTGTAGTCGAGTGCCGTACGTACTGTCCGGTCGTTAGTCGACCCCCGTGACGTCACGTGATGTATCGAAACACCTTTCGACCTATTATAGTTTTTATGAAGAATGTAATTCGGTTTTTGAATTGCTTTGGCTTTTGTTTTAGGGGACATACACATAAAGGTTTGTTGTCTCCAAAGAGGATAGTATTTTTTTTTGTAGGAGTTTGAATATGGGGTTTTTATATGTCCTAAGTAATAACTGGTACCCTATTGGTAGCTAACAGCTGTCTGTCTTGTTCATCCAAGCCATGGTTGGAAGATCTCTCTACTAGTAAAAAAACGACCCTTGCACACATTTATTTGCAGAAAAGTTTATAAGTTGCTACTTTAAGAGACATTTTATTCCAGTAAAAAATAAAATATACGTGGCGCAAAATAATGTGATTGGCTGTGAAAACTACGTTTAATATTTGTATCTATTGAATGTGTGCAAGACATTATGCTTGTTAGGAGATAAATAGCAACTATGTTAGTTTATTTTATACGTAGCAATATTAAGCAGTAGTTAATTTCAAGCGTTTCACAGTTGTGGCAAACAATGTATGTGCAGAATCGTTTGTTAACTGCCATAAAGCTAGACTAGAACAGTTAAATTTACTGCGCAATAATGTGGTTATTTTGGTAGCGTAACAATAAAAGAATTTGTTTATATTATGGTAAAAAAACCAGCAGCCAGCAAACTACCAATGATAATTTTACGTGTATGGTGGCTTATATTGTAACTGACTGTTAAAAGACAATCACAATTTAAATTCGGAATATTTCTAATAATAGGTACGGTCAATCAGGGTAACTTAAGCTTTCAGTACAACTTTGACTCACCACTTCCAATTCCGATAAATATTTTTTTTTCTGGCTCTGTACAAAACTTTACGCATAGAAATATTTTTTATTAGATACACAAAGGGCTTCGTTAAAACCCATCTAATGTCATTATTTGATATATGTTAAAAATCCATAGATATAAAATGAAAACGGCGGGCTGTGCGCAACGTCTTTTTAAAAGTGCTTAAAAACTTTGTTGCTTTGCGATTCCTAGACGCTGAATAAAGGTGAGTTTCAGTTCAGACAATAAATTAAAGTTTAAAAACTTAAATACAATTAAATTTTTCGCAATATTTTTATGAATATTGTTAATATTAGCAAAATTGTGCATCGGGTCCTTTAGAACTATCAAATCCGGGTAACTTTGACTCGGGTCAAAGTTACACTGATAGTTTGAACTAACTCCACTAACGTACTGGGGAAACTTGTTTTTTTTTTTTTTTAAGGTAAACTTACAGTAAGATGGCGCGAAAAAAGTAGGTAAAAAAAAATTCTATGCATTACATCATTATTATACATTTCGATGGTAAAAAGCTTAAAATGTCGCTCATGCAGAAGGCGATGGAGGGTTGAAAGCTGCCTAATAAGCCTGATATTATACGCTGTTTCCCAAAAAATATCGTGAAATATTTGCCTACTACTAAAGTGACCAAAAGAATGAATTTTTTTATCATTGATGATGATTTTCTTTGTATGGAATCGGGAGAGTAAGGCTGGTAAAGAGCTGATTTTGTTATTTTCAATTTGGATTTTTATGTTAGTTTTTATAATTGATTAGGATTTGATAACTTAGTTTTGTTATTAATGAACAATTTAAAAGACTTATAAGACTGATTAGATCTTAATAAGTTCTAAAAACCCGTCTCCTTTTAAAAACTAGTGATTTCCCTAACTGCGTACTTTATTTTTCATGTTTTCAACAGTAAACCTATGAGAAAAAAAATAAAAATTGCTTCTAATGTTAGTTTGTTTCATATTATGGCATATATGGCATAAAAAAAGGGTTAAGACTCACCAAATATAACAAAACCTAATTTAAAACAGCAAAATCCGTATCATTAAGTGTGTGAGGTAATGTTACCCAAGTCACCGTATAACTTTGCCTCGTTGAATTTTCAATGATTGTAAAGCTGTAGTTTAAAAAAAAGATTTAATTTTTTTATTTCTTAAAAATAGGCATTGTAAAGCCACTAAAAACATTTATTTCACAGTAGTTTGGTTAAGAATTCTATACGTTATTTTAAAAAAAGCTCATAAAGTGGGTCAAAGTTACCCAACATGATGGTATTTATTGATGGCCAGTAACAAAGTATTAAACTTAGAGTATACATAAGGAATCAGAGTTTGAACGTAAGCACTAGTGTGAAATGGTTTTGTCGTGAATTATGTATGAAGATGGAGCTTGCCGTTTTAAAAAATCTATCTGAAACACAAATATTATCCTAACAATGTCAAAACGTTAGTAAACGTAAGTTTCTCGTTGCGCGAAAATTAACTTAAATGAAAAACGAAATTTACTAGGTTCAGACTAAAAACTGCTCTCGCTTGGCACAAGGGGAAACTAGCGATAGTAGCAGTCTATGTATATAGTACGTCAATGGTATTAAACAATATGCAATGTGTATGAGTATGTATGAAAGTACGAGTAAAAAGTTTCTTAAAAAAAGATCTTATTTAGCAAAATACAATTCAGTTTCTCTAAAAATATATACAGACTCAATTATAAAAGGAACGTCCAGTATTTCAAGTAAGCTAGTTATAAGAATTTAATAGCACTTTGTTTCATAAAAATTGTACCTAATGGCTGTTAAAGTTTCAAACTTAACACTAAAAGACAGTGAGGTCTTAAGTTTTTGTGTAAAAATCTTAGTCAATGACTTAAGTGAGAGTAAGTGTAGTTTTAAAGACTTTTATGACTCTTAAATCTAATTAAAATAAGGCATTTAATTAACTTTGCGTGCTTTTAGTTTTTAATTTTTTGTAAGTTATATTTTGAGAAATGTAAATATAAAGATCTTTTTTCATCAATTCATCTCTTATTTAGAATAGCAATATTTTTTTTACACAACGTAAATTGTTAAAGCCAAGTCGGGTCCTCAGCTAAAAACCAAAAACGTATAAATTTACATGTATAGGTATGTACAGGGTGTTACGAAACCCCTGTCCGATCCGTTAAGGGGTTGTTAGGTATCGATACCGAATTATAAAAAAACAAAAAAAAAATGAAATAATAAAAAAAATATATATCTTAAAAAAAAAACAAATTGTCTCCAAATTGCGGGTGAGAGTGACGGCATCGTCTCAGGTTCTGCCAAATGATCATACAAAAGGCCACCATTAATACCGACGAAAATGGTGATGCAGTTTTTGATTTATCTCCAAATTTAGGTATTTTGGAGGCTATTTCAAAGTTCATTATTACATTATTATTGTTATTATCATGAATATTCCAAATTTCATATTTTATTTGGACATGTGATTGTGAACCCTATAACACCCTTTCGAGTCGGACAGGGGTTTCGTAACATCCTGTATAATATGGATATCTAATATGGAGGTCTTCACATTGCATTGGGGCAGAAATGACTTGATACAAAAGAATATGATTGTAACCCAATGTACCGACAAACATCTGGTCCTTCTGTACAAAAAAATGTTTAACTGGCTTATTTCACGTAAATAAATCTTTGCACAAAAACACAATCATAAATACCGCAATACTTCTACTAATCGCTTAATGTAACCCGAAGGACTTTTCCAAGTTTATCGTTCACATATGCAATTACCAGTTGAATGCCGTTCTGTTTATTCGAGCAGTGAGTCCACGTTTACTGCCACAATAAAACGACCAGTAGTAAAACTTTAGGTTTGTGCCGTTTGCTTCACAAGCCATACTAACATAATAAGACTGGTATTCCATTGTTTGTTTAAGCGACGTGAGGGTTTAGTTGAGACTGTTATTGCTTGTAAGTTTTAGATGTAGCCGTCGATAATTAGGATTTTGACTTTGTATACGAGGCGACGTAACTCTCTGATGCCTGATGCCCGAAGTCGAGAAAACGATGACATCGCCTCGTGTAGAAAGCCCTGAGTGAAATACTTAATTTTAAATGGCTTTCAGGTTAGCAAAGACAGTAAATACACTGTACTAAAATACCTTTGCTTACATTGAGTTATTTATAACCAGCAAATAGCAATACTATGAATTACCAACAAGTTTGTATTTCTAGGAAGGATACAATATATTCGTACCTGATTACGTAACTGAAAAGCCTTATAGGATAAGTTCTGAAGCGTGTCCCTCCAATAATGTAAACAATCGAAGACTACCTAAAACAAAAAGCGATACATAGCAGAAAAAACACAAGTGTGCTCATACAACGAAATTGAATTTCATTGAAAAGATACGGACAAAGATTTTGCAGATTCCCTGGGGTCGGATTTAGAGAAATACTTAAAGTGGCTTACAGTCCGCGATTGCGTGCGATAGGCAAATCCCACGTTCGTCTTCGGAGCAATATAAAATGGTCCTAAATACGGACATATCGGGTGATGGCACGCACTTGGGAGGCGCGATAGCGTCACTAAGTACCTGTAATAATTCAGCACTTTATTGTATTAGGTATTGGTCCTAATGTGCGCGATGACGGAGCTAAGTGGTCCTAATCTCCGCGTAAGACTGATATATTAGTAAGTGACGTACGTGTTATTAATATAATGTTATATTGATGTCTGAGAAACTATGAGTGAGGCAGTCAAGTACCTAATATATCTACTTAGCTCTGCACTTAGATCAAATAAGAAAAGTCGAGACTATTTTTGTAATAAATTTATTAGTATAATATCAGTAACTTACCTAATACCTTCTATGATATGATGATTTAATATAAAAACTTATTTTATCATAATGGCTTGTAGAATATAACAAAATAAATATTAGATCTGTAAAATCGCTATGGCAAAGTCTACAACGCAGCCTTTGAATTGACATCCGCTGAAGCTAATTTCCATAACTTGAAGGTTTCGGCGAAACGCGTTTCTTTCTTCGCGAATAAAATCTCAGTTTGGATTTATTAAAATAATGTTAGCTTTCAAGTACATTTCTCAGTACAAATAATACTTTTTCTTAAATAATACTTTTTCTTAAAGTATTATTGTAGGAGACCCAGTTATTATTCTGTTATGAATAATAAACGTTCAGTCAATGAACTGAGATTAGAGAAAATTATTTATGCGAAAGGAAACATAGTGAAATTGGTGGGTAGTGTCAATGAACTCTAAATGGAACATAATTGAGTTAGTCACGGAAAACTATAAGTCACTGAGTTTAACAATCTAGTATAAAAGCTGTTTTTAACTACTACTAAGTACTTTGTTTTTCCAAAATTAACTTTTTAGGTACACTTTTCGGAAAAAAATTACGAAAGTGAGTAAATAGAAAAATCTTAAACCTTGGACCTAAATTGCTTACTCGTGTTTTGATGAATTAAATTCTGTTAAAAAATTCCAATTCTCGTCACACGTCACAGTAAGCACAATGAAGGCTACATACTTCTGGACTCGGTAATTCAATCACTCAAAACAATGGGTAATACCGACTATCCTATTCAGTTCATAATCGTATTATATTACCTCCTTAATTCGGAGCCAAGGACCACCCCTATTCAACATATAATATTAATTTTCTCTTGCAAGATTCTAATCACTTACAGAATCTATAAATTTAGCTATATTGCACGGAATATTCATTTGAATTCACTATTTATCCGTATTGGACTATATCCAAGGAACCCATATTCAGCGTATTCTGGCTAGTTACCTTATAGAAATAATTTAAACTGATACTTGAACATTTTGATAATCTTCCCTTTTCATGACCAAACTTACGAGCTTGACAATAGTCTTCAAAATTAAAGAAATTTAGAGTAAAGTAATAAAATCAAATAGTCGAGAGAGTATCAAATTAAGGCCAAGAATTTACTTGTTCGCTTACATTGAAATTCTTTCCACATGGGGAAACTGGAAAATGGCACCTGAATTCCTTAATGTTTCGCGGGAAACTCTGTAATAATGAAAAGAGTTATGAAGGCCATTAATCGTTGTTATAATATCAGTCATACGTGAGCTAAAATTAATTAATATTTTACTGCGTTTTAAAATATTTCTGCTACGTTGCAGAATGTGATCCTTTTTGGTTCTAAGTGGCGTTATTTAACCCTTCTGTAATAATATATATATTCTCTGGTATTTATAATGTTATTATTATTAAAAATTTATTAAATTAGTGATATTGACTTTGGCTTGATTAAATAATTATAGTAAATGCTCTTGGCCTTGAGAGATTTAATTTCACGACGCGTGACGGTGTAATTGGTACTGAAACACTTTATTTCAGTTTTATGCACTTTACGTAGTTACTTCTAGAGAGTTGTTATAGTAGTTTTAATTAAAGACTTGTCGACTGAGTCGGAGATAAGGCCCTTTCATCGTCTGGTCACGTTTCTCTAAGGTGCAATAACTTCACTGAATTAAACTCCTATTGATGTACCTTTATTGAGTTGATACTGAATTAATTTGCTGACAAGGTTTATTATCGTCACGTTTGATGCACTGGAAAGTTTGTTCATTAATATATATAAATTGTGACTGTTAAATAGATTTTTAGGGGGGAAGCCCATGTTCAGCAGTGGACGTCTTCCGGCTGATGCTGATGAAATAGATTTTTTATTTTTGTGTTTAGTTGAGACGGGTTATGAATATATTTTTTCCTGGTCTATTTGTATATTGTCTGTCTGTAGTGTTTCCTGGTTAATTCTCTACAATTCATATTTACTTGCCAATCACAATATGTGTGGACATTGAGACACCGAATTGTCAATCACCGGAAGGACCAATCTACATTTAAGATTCTATTAATGAGGGCCTTATCTTTGGCCCGATTTACTACAACCAAACAATAAACGAATGATGTGCAGAAAAAAAACCAGCAATGTACAAAATGATAAAATAACAGTCTAAAAAAACGATTTTTTAAGACATTGAAAAAAAATCTTGTTTTTTCTTTTATTTGTAAGCTTGAAAATAGGACAAGGTTTTTCATTCCTAGTATTAGTTTTATCCTTGAAATAGGATCTTAGTCAGCATTGGGTACCTTACTTAGTTTCGTGATTGTTATTTTTAATGAAGGTCCCTTTTTGTATTAAGATTTAGTTTCAGTATTTTTCTTTCTTATTATGCTATAATTATGTTGAAAACTTTAGGTCGGCGATTAAAGATGATAAAGGAAAAATATTTCGAAGAAAATTATTATAAACTACAGTCTGTATTTAGGTTAGTAGTTGAAATTGTCCATCTTAATATTAAATAGTGTATTTAATGATAAATTGAACATGCTTTAACAGGTACAGTAACCTATCAGAAAAAGAACTTTTGTGTTATAGAGCACTATTATACATTTATTAAGATAGCCAAGAATTAATTATAGTTTGTATAAAATGTTAATCAAATAACTTGTAGATACAAATTTCTTTGAGTAAACTTAACTTTTAATTTCACTATATTTAGTCAAAACGTAATTTGTTTTAATTTACTAGATACGATTTTCAGAGGACGCTCATTTCTTAGATTAGAGGAGTGAATGTCTAATTATTATGCAAGTGACAAGCGCGACCTTTAAGGGTCGAGCGCCTCACCCTGCGGGGTTAACGACCGTGATACTGCATACTTATGCTGCCTTCGTTTGATGGCAGTTCGTGATGAGTGTGTACAAGACGATTCCAACTGTAAAAATGTCTAATAAGTTAGGCTAGGTGTACTAGGCAGTAGGTATTAATCGGTGGTCAACGAAAATAGCTGTATAGGTATTAGGCTGCCCTGCATATTGCACTTTCTCTAAGATTTTAATACTTGAAATTTTCATTGACGGAAATGAAAATAGTTAAACGACTTCCTAACAGTTTCTTATTTATATGGCCAATAATTGTGCTAAACTCGTCTTCGCATAAGCGCAATTTTCCATAATAAATATAGAGCATAATTGACGAACATACTCGTAACTCGGAAAATACTTGCTGTTTTGACCATTTTGGTTGGAAATAATGTAAATACATGTAGTATTTAGTAGTAGGTACAATTGGCGACATACGCTGCGTTTCTTTTAGTAAATTTACATTTATATTACCCGAGTTTACCTGCCAACGCGCTGCATACGAAACTAACGCCAGACGTTACCATTTTCCGCTTCTTGCACACTAATCCGAATTTGTATATTTCAAACGAAAAAATATATATTTTTAAGTGCATAAAATATAACAATTTAACATGTCTTTAAGTGTCCTATGTGCTTGTTAAATTTAAAGCAATTAAAAAATCATTATTTCATATTTAGGTTTATTGTAAAATTTGTTAGTATATTTTTTCCACATATTTTTAAATTCTTAAATCAATTTCTTTTTTAATATGGATTTGGTAAACGTACCAAATGTAGGACATATTAAGGGCTTGATTAACTTAATAAGATAGTTAACCGTCTTTTCTATAATCTGCGAAACAACATAAGTCTGTTTCTTCGTGAAATAAAAATGACTTTGCAGAGCAACCCACCTTATACACGAAATATTATGTAGCAAGGTAATATAATATTTGATTAACAATTTCAGAGAGGCTTACTTTCATCGATTTACAGGTAAATGATACTTCAAACAAATTAAATCATAAAACATAAATTCAGCTTAGTAAGTAACGTAATTTATTTCCATAAATTGGGTATCTTTTTCAGATATACATTAAATGAAATCTTATAAACACTCATCACATTGATTTTCGTCGGAATTTCTTATTTTATAAATAATATCTTCTGACAAAAAAAAAGAGGAACGGATTATCTTATTTTTGATTATGTTTTAAGCTAGCCAATAGAATCTTGAAACCCCGCATCACGGTGAATAATAAATAAAATAAGAATAAATAAATAAAATAAGAATAAGTAAATAAATAAATATAATTTAAAACGATGCAGATTTAATTTCGATAATATTAAAACAAATGCATTTCAAATAAAAAGTATCTATTCCATGGAGGATAAGACACATTATACATATCTAATAAAGCATCACTGCACAAAATAACAATAATTTAATTTGTTTCTTTTTATCCAGTTGTCCGAATGAGTGTACGAAGTTAGCAGAGTTATGTTAGCAACCAAAGACCTTTTTTAAACGAGATTTATGTCAAAATTTTCATTTGTTTTTCGTACCGGTATAGGAAATGAAGTTAAACTGTTTTGATGCAGGCCGGTTTTAATGTTCCGAGTGGCTTTTTAAAATGAAAACATTTTCTCGGGCGCGCACTCTTTGTTCCTTTATTCCTTACGAGTTTTAATTGATTAGATTTGGGGTTGACGTCATTTTTGCGGTTTGAGTCAGCGCTTTGTTTTGGTCGCAGAAAAATGGCCGCCTAGAAGGGTAGAAGGGAAGATAGATATCAACCAGCTGTGTCACTTTCGGGTTATGAAACTCTCCTAAGTGTAGTCTATCCATGGACTTTCAGACTCTGGCTGGAGACCCTCAAGGCTCTTGTCAAAAGTCCAGTAAAGCATCCAAAATCTACGCTCAGGCTCACTGCGTAGATCTCTTAAAAAAAGTCTGTAAGCTATTTATACAAACACCACAGTACGAGACATATTATTCTCCTCTTATCTTCACGTAGAAATGAGTATGATACAGAAAAGGTAGGAGAAGTAACACTTGGTAGTATCCTTGTGATAATAACTACTTCGCAGTAAATTAGTATTTATTACCGACTGTTTAAATCGAGTCTCGTTTAGTGGAATTGTTATCGGGTTGTTTGTACACCGTTGATGGATTCAATTGAATTCAGATTGGAATCCATTCGGTAGTGTTTGATAGAAGCGTGAAGCTTTAGTTTTATTTTGAATTGAAACAACAAATATATAGATAGTTCTAACAAACTTTGTTACGTTTGCCTACAATTGAAATAGTAGAACACTCGTAATTTAGGTGAAATTTTCCGAATGTCAAATAAAGAAGAGTCGTTATTTCTCATTGTTAATTATACATAGTACCTAAATTAATATTTGTACAGACTTACAGAACTCAGTCAGTTGTGTTAATCAGATCATAATTATTCAGGCTATTGAATCAAAGCTAACGGGTTAAGCAATCCAAGTGGATAATATTATTAATATCGAAGAAGGCTTTTGCCCCCGGTTTCTGAAAAATATTTGTTAATCAATGGTCAAATCTTATGTTGATTGTCTTTTAGTCAATCAATCACAGTCATGATCAGCCAGATTTTCAGAAACCGGGAGGTTTTATACCATTTTTTTTCTAAAATAAGAACAAACTCTCTCTTCCTAGTCGGGGTCACTCTTGACAGAGTGGTCGTGGTCATCACTTCAGATGTTGGTGGCAAGCTTCACAACACGCCGCCACTCTTTTCTGATGGCTGCGATCCTCGTGAACAAACTCTAACTATACTAAAATTTAAACTTACATAAATAAAAACTAACAGGCGTCAAAGAACTCATCGTCATCCTTGTCGATGGCGGGAAACGAGCCCAGAAGGCTGGCAGCATTGCCAAGTTGAATGGCTATGCCGATTCTCGCTCTGATCACGAGTAGAGTTTACCATTTATTAAATGCCTGTATATTCATTTATTAATTTGCAGCGTTCCGTTTCGTCGATCTCAGTGAGGATATTGCACGAACGTGTCTTCACTCTTCAGTGAAAGCGCATTTGCTTATGACGGCTTTCGGCTCAGTTCAGCTGGTTTAATTTTAACTGTTTCTTCAGTGAGACTGAAAATTAATTAAATGCTACAGCCGGCATGAGATAAACGTAGCTCTGAGAACTAGTAATTTAAATAAATATTAAAAAAATTTGGAACTGTCGTCAAATATGTATAATTTATGATTATTTATTGAAGTTAAGATATTGCTGTTCTCTTATTTACTATGTATTTACTTACATCCATTAAACCATTTTATTGCGTATTTGTTCCATCTTGTTGCTTTTCCGTACATCTTAATAATTTATTGATGGACATTCCTATTTTTTATTATTGATCCATCTCACCTACATACATAAAAGTGTCTGTTTGATACCAGTAACCTAACCTAACCTAACCTCCAATTCGATAACAATGTTTTGCTAATTTCAAATATATAAAGTCCACACCGGTTTTGATTACTCAATACGTGATGCACACATACATAAAAAACAATAAAATATGCATACTAAATTAGGCAAATTTAAAAGCCAAATATTGACATTGCTGCCGCCTCATCACAAAAGGTAGAAAAGTGATTCATAAAAAGGTCACATCAATGCAAATTGGCTTGATTCATTTCACTCCGCCTAATCCTGTCGAAGCCTAACAATTCATCAACGTAGGTAAACACAAATCCATTCAAAATATGCGAAGTTATTTTGGGAGCTATTGTAGTCTAAACGTGCGTACAGACTATGTTACATAATAATATAATATAATTTGTTCATCAAATTCAACATTGCTACATAAAACAATATGGCACACAAGAATAAAATGTTTATAACATTCTGTGTGTGTGTATAAAATGTTTTGTTAAATAGTCTGTACGCACCTTAACGAGCATACAGGGATGATGGATTCAAATGTTTTTCTAATAAATTGTGGTTTAATATGACATTGATTAGAGATATCAGTTTGTGGCTAATGCAAATTAATGCACGGGAAGTTTATTGACAAATCCACGGAATGTTGTCAGTCAAAATGTTGGATTATGTTGATTATAATTTAGTGATATTTGGTTGAGAGAGAAATACATATTCAATCTCAGCATATTTAAAATTATTGATTAATACATGTGCAGTATACTAATTGACTTGCGATTATAAATTAAAAACATTCACCACAAGCTTTTGCTGTACTTTGTTTAAGCGAAGCGACAGCCTTTTGGTAGAATTTTTACTCAGTATTTTTGTTTATTTTTATTATACCTATAGAACTTCGGCGAATTAAAATTGTTTATAAACACTCCTTTGTTGGAGAATCCGGGCCAAAATAATAGTTGAAAAGTGTGTCAATTCCAAAAAAAACTGTGTTCGCCTTTTTCGTTGTGTGACGTACTAACCAATGTTACATTTATGAACACAGTTTCTCAGTTTAGCGATGAACTTCCTAAAAACTCGGAACTAGAGCGAACGGAATTTGAAAGCACGCTTTAGTCGAAATACCAAAAACTTGACATTGTTTGTCGAAATCACGTTACAAGCGAAATCTTATATTAATCAGGGCTAATAAGACAACAATAAACACTAAATAGAAGCTTGTTCAATTCTTATAATATTTCAGCCGGAGAGACAAAATCCTGATTTAAAAAGTGGATTGCAAGATCTGATTGAAATGGCAATTGAATAATTATTCACTGTTAATGAAATAATTTCAAGTAAGTCCTGTCATCAAGCTATGAAATTTAAATATGACAAAAGAAATCAGAGCCATATTTTTATTGACGAATAAAAAGCATTTTATAATTTCTAAGTGAAAATATTATGTTTTCAACAGAACCTAGGGTGAACATTGAGGTCGATGACTTTATAAGGCCAAATCAGGTCAAACGTCCTAATTCGTACAACAAATTAAAACCTCAAATTCCCTTAGGAATAAGCAGTTAGGTTTGTATTAAATTGTTAAAAGCCTATTTGGGGCTCATTAATGTTCTAGATAGACTTAGACATTTAAACTATATAGAATACCTAGAATTCCAATTAATGTTTTGTCTGTTTAAATTTGAATTCAGGATAATACGTATGTCATGTGCGGATCGTTTATTGCAAAGTAAACTTGTAACTAAATAGTTCTTAGAGATGGAAATAAATTAAAATACATGATCTAAATAAACGACTGCCTCGTTGGCCTAGTGGTGCTAAGCGCGCCTGCTACGCTAGAGGTCTTGGGTTCGATTCCCGGGTCGACCAAGGTGTTATTGGATTTTTCTATGAAATTCTCAGTAGCAGGTCGGAGTTTGGATTTGTGCCCAGTTAGTGGCAATAGGCTCGCCCCCTATTACATGGGACCTAAACATATCGGCGAACTGTGGGTGTACATTGGTACGCCTCTGCCTACCCCTTCGGGGATACAGGCGTGATGATATGTTATGTATCTAAATAAAGATACATATTTAATGTGTTATCCCTGTTTTTACTTCGTTTTTTTATTAATAATATTGTAAGTTTTAGTTGTATAGTAGAATAATTGTTGAATAGTGACAGGTGTAATTATTTAACATTTTTTTTTAAAAATTGTCTTTTATTTAATGCGGTATTGTGAGGCAATGTACATAAAAGTTTACATTAGTATTTCTGTTTGTGGCGTTTTTCCTCTTGTTCGCTTCAAATAGGTAAATATATAATAAGCTTATTATGTTTATCATTATTTGTTAAAAAGTTATAACTTGTTCTATCATTTTATTACGAACTTTTCGGAGCAGGAAAAAATTAAACACGTAGGTATTTGTTTACTGAATTACTTTACCTTCGTGATATAGTAAAAGTATTTTGCCTTCTACTGTCTACAAATGCAAAAATATAAATGATGGTATAACTAGTTTTCACCACAACATAAACATTCCCACCCAGGACAAATGTTTGTGTGATGAGCACGATCATTTGTTCTTCGTCTGGGTGTAATTAACCTTTAATATGTATGTATTTAGAAATATATTAGTATGTTTATCAGTTGTCTGGTTACCACAAGCCCTGCTTAGCTTGGGATCAGATAACCGTGTGTGAGTTGTCCCGGAATATTATGTTATAATTATTATATTATGAACCATTTACCTACTAATTCAATAAATGAAAGATAGACGAACAGTGTATAAAATGTCTACTAACGACATTTAGGTGAAAGCATCGCATAATTATTTCAACACGAAGTCGCAAACTTTCCTATCCAAATATATTGCGTGCAGATAAGCGCCATTGCGGTAATTTATGAATAGATTTAGTGAGCGGCTCCGGCGTGCATTGAACGTGCTATTCCAGACCGCTTTGCTTTGCCAATTTACATTTTTATTATCCACCTCGTGTGAGCTGTTTGCACTGTCACAGCACAAACATTTTGCGAAGCTTGTGTCGCTCCAATTTGCAGTACACCAACGGTTTGAAGCCCCTGCTAACCAACCTAGTGTGTTTTTAATTTGAAAATGTTCAGCTTGTTGCTCTCGCGGTCGGAAGAATTAGAAATACGAAGAGATTTCTCGTTTGTTAAGCGAACATGTCTATATTGGAAAAATTGGTTTAGCTGACCGTTTCAGCGAGAGAGGTTTTATTTCGCAAACGAGCATGCAGCTGCAGCGCTACGTCATCTATTTTTAGTGTTTTCTTTTAAGGAAGAAGGATTATAACCCACTCCATGGCCGTTAAAACTTTATATTGAGAAAAGCATTTGTTGATAGTAATAACTTTACTGCTAATATAAAGAATGACATGAAACATACATTTCCTAAAATACTATAGCTTCATATTAAAATATTGTTTAAAAATTTCATGTTTTTGTCAAAGCTCGTTTAAATTTTCCCCAAAATCTGATCTAAACTGATACATTTTATCATGGTGGCGACGTTTCATCACGGATGTGACGCATGTGGTTGGCAATTTCCAACGTCTTTCATGTTCACATAGTAAATGTAGTTCGGTCCAATATCCGGTGCATCTGCAACGATCGTTTGCCTTTGATATTTCATGTGAAGGTGTCCATCCGAGAGCCTTCCTATTCGTCTTGAATGAGATTTCAGTTTGAAGACGTTACGATCTGATTGATTGTGGGATCGACGTGCGGCGTGTGCGACGAGGCGCAAGGAGAACATTAATCTATATGTATTCTCAACAGGGATGCTCTCAATACCAAGGAATTATCAAGAATTTATAGGACAAAAAATGCACCGTGTTCACAGAATTTTCAGTATTGTTTGGTTGTAAGTATATTACCACAATAACAAGCTTCAAATATTTGTAGTCTACACTCGTTGTAGATATTCCCAGTATCCTAAAATTGGGATCCCTAAGCAGGGAATTCGAAACAGTATATTGTACAAATAAGAGCGCGGAGAACTTTTGAATTCTGCAGCCGGTAGGAAGTCAGCTTCTAGAAATGCGGGCGAAATAAGTATTGGATTTTTTGCAGTGGCAATGCATCGGGGACTGATTAACGAGCTCACGTCTGTGTTGCCAGACTCCCTGACGTTTTAAATGCCACCCTCGTTTACCCCGTGACTGACAATATACGCGGTTCGTTTTGATTTTACCTTCCGTTCTTTTGTTTTACTCTCTTGGGGTCTGTACATGTCATGCGAAACAGTAAGTTGATGGAATGTTTTTTGTTAAGGTTTATTTTGAGTCAGTACTGTAACTTTCATAATAACTTCAGTTATTTGCAATTGCAGTGTCTTAACCACACTAAAATTTGGTTCCTTACTTAAGTTCATAAATTGATATATTTACTGCATAATTGGTCAGGCTTTAGGCTCTAAATGTTCAAATAATTTATTTTTTAACTTTTCTTCTGCACAAAACCAATAAAATTGTGATCATAAAAGCAATTTTCTTACACAACTAATCCTGCTGTCCGTCAGGGGCTTAAAGTATTTGGAGGGACAAGGATTATCCTGCCATCAGACGACCAAAATGCACCGTAATAAGGCTTTGCAAAAATCGCTCCTCACTCTGTCGTAATTAAATAGACATTTTACATTGATACCTACTCAAAATACAGCAGATAATCATTATAAAAAAATAAATTTTAGCTTCACTGGATATTATATTCAGTCACAAAACTACACCTATAATTATCAGTAATTTAGTAACAGATATGAAAAAGACGAGCACACCGCAATTATTGAACTAATTAAATCAAAAAGCTTCATTAAATTTAAACCATAATACCATACACATGGACCACAACAGGTATCGGAGCATAAAATTAAAGCTCAATTTCCCAAATTATTAATGACATACTTCAATGAGCCAGAATGGAATTCTACCCTGAACGAGCAGAGAACGAATGGAGTCGACTGACCAGACATGCCAATTGCATTTAATAGAAAAGTAATTAAGTTGATCTTTAAAGCGGTGGTCAATTTATTTTATCGGTTTGCGGGAACGGGATGGGAAATGAACGTGTCCGCCGCGGGAATTGTAGGTTTAACTATCAGGTTCTAACGTTACTTTTAACTGGCAGAGAAAGATTAGCCCGATGGCGAGCGCCATGATACCGGATTGTTTTTAATCGAAATTGAATCTGCGAATAGCCTTCTTTAGATGCTTATTTATAAACTACTTTATGCTAATCCTAGCTCCTAAGAAGACAGGTAGCTTTTACCAGTTTCTTATAACTTGGCGATGTAGTAAAGTGAATTCAGTATTCAGATTTTATATAAAATATTTTCACTTTAGTTAAGCGGGTTTGAGAAAATTTTATGTTTTTTAAACTTCTGAGCAAACAATTTTCAGGATTTGAAATTATAATATGAAGCTTACTTAGATTATCTGTGGGTTTATTCACGTTAAAAGTATTCAATGAAAGTTTTCTTTAAAGTCTAGGATAATTCTTTTGTCTATTTTAAAATGGAATGTATGAATTCTTTAAGCAAATTTTGCATTTAAGAAACATTATTTATTAAAAAATAGTGACTAGTTATATTCTTTCATCGTGATTAATAAATTATTCTTACACGGCTCTTGAATGTGTAACCCTCCATGAAATTTCGAGTATGTATCAACTCTAATTACCATTTTACATTACAAACTGTTTTATTTTTATTGTGCACATAAAATACGTACAGAAAAAAAATTGAGCAAACCAATTGTTCAAAAGAAACCTTATTATAGAATACCGTATTACAACAGATTGTTTCCATAGCTGTTACAATTTAAAATACTGCACTACATACTTAAAAAGTACGAGAAGTCATAAGATCACCAGAATTATAGTAACATTTCCCAATTTTTTATTAAACTTCTAGCTGATAGTAAGCTTATTTGTGTCTTCCACAACGCACAGCAACGCCGTCTTCCCATAATTGACTTTCCTTGTATTCTTTAAAAAGTTATTCCAACACTCGGGGCGTTTGAACGTTGGATTTCTAGTAAAATGTGGGATAAGTGCTTTTTAAGTAGCGATTGAAGTGTAAAAATACGTATGGAGCCAATTGTTGCTAAGTTCTTGTACTTTTATAATAAAATTTTATGTTATTTTGGAATGTTTACTGAATGTGGTATTATTGATATTGGCAAATGTCTGTTGCCTGTCTTTGGCTCCCGTTATAGAGTATTTTTTGTAAAGAATTTTTAATCTAAGGAAGTGATTATACATACTATACTAGGTACTTTGTATATGAAAGTCAAGTATCTGATGAATCTATGTAATTCATGTGTATACTACACATTACAGACTTTTAGTACAACAAGAACCTACTCAGTTTTACTTGTTTTTCCATTGAATAAGAAAATTTAAATACGGAAGTGGCATTCGAATGCTTTTACTTCGGTGACCTAAATGGTATTATGAATGTATGGATACCGGTAATTGCTTACTGTCAGGTGACCCACTTCCCTTATTTACCATTTTAAAATGTAGTAATGGTTGCTTGGAATTTGGGGTTTAATACGAATGGCTTATTTTAATTATAAATAAATAAATAAAAACTCATTTATTCTCTTCTCACAAATAGTTCTTAAAAATATGTTTGACAAGAAAATTTCTCATATCTAAGTTCCACCTATGTGAGAGACTGGTGCCTGAAGTAGGTTTTGGAAAAAAAACCTGTGATACAGGTCACCAGGCCCCATCTGCGGATAGAACTGGAGGTTATCTGTGAGACAATAATGGCTTTAATAAATAGCAACGCAAAGCGAATGATAACTATAAAGTAATTAAGTGATTGCAGAACTTACAAATAGTGTGGATGTGAATGTGTTAGATTATAATGTGTGATGAGAGTTTGAGTAAGTGTGAATTGTACAGCGGGTATGGGGTAGATAACAGCTTAGACGTAAGCGTCAGGTGTTATGGTTTACTTTCCATTGTAGGTGGTAGGTTCAATTTTCTTACTTGGTAACTTATATTTACTGTCGAATTCTTATTCTACATAAGCCAGCATACTTTCCTGGCTTAAATTATCGGCAGCTCGCGAACATGAATATAAACTGTAGGTTATAAGATATGATAAAAACAATTTTCTTACGTAATACACAATAAACAGAGGTCGACGAACCAAACATGGTCGTGACGTTTAAATAAAAGTTCAACCATATTTCGGAGTATAGTCTCGCAAATGGTAATTCAAGCGCAAGTAAATGGCGAGAGTTCACAACTTGCCCGGGGGCTGTATTAAATAGGAAAAGTTCGTGTTAATATGAGATATTTTTATACTGCGATGTCGTTTTCATGTCTGAACGGCGCTTTTATGACGGAAATAACGTATTATCTCAATAGTTTTAAGTGGAAGTTATGTTAGCTTTTCATTCTTACTAGCGTACAAACTTGTTCGATAAAATTAATTTAAAGACAGTTTTACGATCGAAAAATTAATTTTCATTCCATAAAGAACAATGAAGGTTGTAAATACGAGTAATAAAGGTTTAAAAGTATATCCCGAGCTTAAACCCATTAACAAGGTAAAAAAACAAACCCGATATAAATCACGCCTTAAAATTACAGCGCAACATCTCGTTACAGTCGGCTGAATGCGCTCCAAGGAGAGCTCACAAATTATGAGGCTCTCCCTCCGGCCGTTTAAATAATCTCGGCTTGCAATAAAAGCCGGCCACGCTATATATTGCAAGTACACCGAACCCATTAGAGGGCACAGTGCAAACATCCTCGCAGACTAATGGCCTGGCGATGGGTAAACTGTGCCCTGCCGCGCCAAGGAACACGTTGTAAGCACTTGAAAGTGTGTGCACTGCGCTCGATTATGGCCGCCCGATTAGAACTAGTCGGGTAAACATCAATTTTATAGTTAACGAGCTTCATAGTGGATTTGTTTGGCCATTCACTCCATTTACATGAGAGATTAAATAAGTTGCTTCAACTTTGCTTTTGATCCCTTTGAGTTGGTGCATTCATTGTGTTCATTAGCTGTAGTTAAGTTTCTCAATAATAAACTTGTTTTAATATGGATTTAAAATGTAAGTATAAAACTGTTTAATAATGCGACTTTTTAATCCTTTCATTAGCCAAGTTAAGTGTGTATACTCGTAAAAAGCTATTGTGTGAAATAAGTTGTGTAAATATATATTAAATTATTGAGGAATACATTATCTTAAATACTAAACCTGAATTTATTAGAAATAGTTTCAACACATAATTCCAAATATTGCACACTTTTTACATACGTGCATACATACATACATATCGCACAAATGATAATCACCAGCACTTTAGTTCTAATTCGTACGAAACGACGTCATTTTGTTACATACGCGCGCCAGCTACATGTAGACACAGTGCATATTTTTCCAGCAAATAGCTCGGAGCTTATCTCTCGTCGTACACATAGATGTTTACAGCATAGCCCCGGTCACTTAATACTTATATTTGCATAGAGCCCGCGGGATTAAGCTGTGGAAACACGACTTGCAAACTTCAACATTTTTGTGGTTTGGCTGCAACTGTAATGTTTGGCACTGTTACAATAAATAGTTTAAATTTTAAGATGTTTCGTTTTATGTTATTATTTTACTTTGGAATAAATATTAAATTAGGAATTTAAATTTAAAATTGAAATAAAAAAATTGGCTATAAGTAAAGTTTTGCTCGTGTTATAAGAAGTTATTTAGGTAACATTATAAATAATTCGTTGATATAACGACTTCGACTTTGACGACCTCCGTGGTTGAATGGCGTACGCACCGGTTTTCAAGGAGTCGCTAGCTCTGAGGTTCTGAATTCCATAACACAAATGCTCTTTGGGTTCAGAGCAATGTATGTGGTGTTGTCCGCATTTATTTATTTATTTATTATATAAGTCTGAAATGCTTTTTAGATTCATAGTTTTGAATGTAAACAGAATCCCATCCCATTTTTATTATAGTTCCGTCTGTCTATTGTTGTTCAAACAATAAAAATCCCGTCATGTAAACAAAGCGTTCAAACTGCTAAAGATATATTTACTTACATAAAATGTCAACTGTTATAAACAAACAGCTAAGTGGGTGTATTGAAAACCCTTTTAGGATCGCACAACTAAATGCAAATCCCTGCCCACGTTTTAGAATCCCACGAAAACGGAACAGCATACTTTATACAGGCAGAAAATATCCAACAATTTTCCGACACCATCCTTTTAGTCAAAGTAAAGGTGCCAAGTACTTGTGTGCATACTTTTCTAAATATTTTATAGAGACCTGCACCTGAAGGCTTCGAACTAGCTGGACTGGCCTTAAGTAGGCACCTCGGGCTGGACAATTTATATCCTGTTATTGAACGTACAAGCTTCATATTTCGCTCGGAATATTCGAATAAGTTTTAATATTTGGACGTGGATGGTGGTAGATGTTTTGGCAAATATTGCTGTTTCATTTTGTAATCGTATTACGGTACGTGTTTAGTTTGTTATTCAATTCTAGTTAGGTTTGAAAACAAACATAGTTAAGTAGTTTTTTGAATGTTCTCTCGACTAATTAAAAGATATTCTAAAAAATTCGGATCCAATAAATATTTTCTTTTCCAATGCGTTCCGGACTTTTTCCTCCATTTAAACCCCACCAATTAATGTGACAATAAAGCCACCCACTCATATCTTTAAGCGATTAAAATTATGAAACACATTGTAGCTTACGATGCACAATAAATCGATCGTTTAGCTCCGTAGCGGGAGGATAGTGGTATCGTTAATACCGGAGCATTGTGGCCGGATAATAATCGCTGCATTGTCGCCGAGTAGGGCTCTGATCTCGGATTATCAGGGCAATTGCCGGGACTCTGGACCCGGCTCATCTCGCTCTTCGCATGTGTATGTGTTACATGCAAAACGCAATTTAAGGCGAAACCGGTTTGTCCCATATATCAGCGTATACATACAAGAGTAATAAATAAAATCGTCCTTATCCGAATAATTATCTTACAGAAATAAGCAAATGCAAAAAGAAATAGATAATATAAGTTATTTTTTGAGAGTTTGGTTAGATTGATAGGTTATCTTTTCGATGACTTGAGGTAATCTTCGTATACTTAAGAATATCCTAGGCTCAACTGGTATCTTGATACATTGGATAACCGGTTTGATCTAGTACAAACTCGTTTCGCCCTAAATCAGGATTGTCCGGCAACATATACATACTTACATCGCTGCTCCACTAATCTGTTAAGCTGTGATCGTGAGAGATACACCTAATATAGGGTATTTACAGTATAATTAGTGGACTCCGGTCCGACCTGATTACGTGGAGATAGATTGATGTAGGGAATAAACCAATTCAACAGGATTATAGATATTTACACGTATTATGGCCAGTTTCCTGCCGTTACATTTTATTGCTGTTTTCCGGATCCCTTCCTTGTTTTCGTTTGGAAAGAATTTTATTAGGGTGGGTAAATTATGTGTTGTCGATTAATGTACTTGCTTTAATGGTTTCGTGTTTCATCTTAAGAAATTACTTGATTACTTTTTAAAGAACCTAGTTATACATACTAATATTATTTGTATCTACAAATAATATTAGCCTAGATTTTGCTTCAACTCATATGTATGAATGGAAGCAAAATCGTATTGCGCCCGTGCCAAATAATTGGAAATATGGCGAGATATTGACGTTAATCTATATAATTCTCTAAAGATATGTAATTCTCTTTTTGTAAATGACTTAAAATCTAAAACTTAAAGGTTTTATGGTATAAGTACTTAATAGAGCACAAAACATTTTACTCAAAAGTTCAATGCTATAAATCTACTATAAAACCTTTCAACGGCAGCTCAAAATCAATACTCCAACGCTACATGAACTCGTGTCCAACAATACTCAGATAACATACATAAGGCTCAAAGGCAGACGATGAAACATCAATTCTATGTGAATTGATCTTGCGTATTGGTCTAGACAGGAAATGATAGAGAGGACCGATTTGAAATAGCTCCCCTGACGTGAAAGCATGTATATATAAGATAGAGGTATGTTTCTTATGTTATTTATTTCGTGATACAAACATGTTTTGATGTGATGTGATGTTTTGGTGACAATTGTCGACGATATCGTTTTTGAATGGAACTTCCTTGTGTTGATAAAATATTGCGTAGATAGAAAAAGTTTTTTGGTAGCTTGCTTGCGTTTCAATTATTTAGTTATAATAACTGAGATTATTGTAAAAATACATGTGAGGTTTTTATTAATAACTATTGTCTTAAAATATAAACTACTAATTATTTTACATCTAAGTTCGTAACCAATGCCTATTGTCTAAATCGATTTTTAGCTCCAAAAACAGATGAGGCACAAAAAACTTAGTTACTGTTAGGTAGATCGAGCACACGTTTTAGTTTCAACCAAAACGTACAGAATCTGACTCAACACATAAAGAAATAAACTCACTTCTCATAAAACACTTCAGACAGAAAAACTACTACCCATCCATAAAAATCTATGCAACACGTTCAGTATTACTGAGTATAACCAGTATTGAGTGATCATCATGCAACCTTTTCTCCTCCACCGTTGCTTAGCAACCGGCTTTCATCGCAGAATGTTACCTCTACGTGATATTGTTTCAGAAACGTCGTGCACTTTTACACGTACTTTAGAACAACGAATTTCTGTAAGAACGCTGTTTCTAGTAGTCTGACGTTCTAGTAGCTTTCAATAGGTGCGAAATATAAAGGGTGTTTTGATTTTTGCTGTCTGATATTGTAGAGGAAAATGTCAAAATAAATATGGAATTATTGGTCTGTTTCGTCCTTGTTATGTGTATTAAGTATAGAGCACTTGTTAGAATTTTTGTATACCTAGTAGATGTTATGAAATAAAAATAAAACATGATGTATGAGTACAGAGTTTTGCCAATATAAGAATAACTATGTTGTACCTTCCTATTAATAGAGTAATATTTTACTATATTTTCTTGTGTATGTCGTCGGAATATTGTACTTTGTTCAAGGTAAGTAAGCCTAACTGCCTACTTCTTTGAAAGGCGACCAAAATGAACTCATCAAATACTATATGGCTTAAGTTATTTACTCTGGAAGTTAGAGCAATGCATGTGATGTTGTCTGCATTTATTTATATAGTTTTTGAAGCATATAAAGCGACAAATAAAAAAGGTTTTATCATAAACCAATATAGTTGTATTTATCTTAAAGTAAATTGTCTTTTCCAATATCCATCGAAATTTTCCGTGAGTTATTTTTTATAAAGAAGCTTTTTATTCGGTGTTAAACAGACAAATCGGATTTCTAAGGGATTAGCTTGTCGCCATAAATCTTATTACGAGACACTAAGCTTATTTGCATGGTTTAAATTTGGATTGTAGTAGGGAATGAATAACGAGCACTTAAAACAAATTGGTGATGATGGGAGCGTAGGAGCCTCTCAAAGTTGATTATGATAGTGGCTTGTGGAGCCATCAAGTTACTATGCACTTGTTCGTTAGTGTATCATGCATTAGAGAATATATGTATAGCTATATTAAATAGCCATAAACACGTCGTGGTGGCCTACTGGCTCAATGAATGGATTTTTGTGTAGAAAATTGCAGGTTGAAACCCCTTTTCAGCTGCCTCTTTATTAGAAAATAGTATCTAATTAAGAATAGTTTATTTTCATATTTCATTTTTGAATGGGTGTCACCTGCTGTTTGTTTGTAACACAACTTATATAAAAGGTTCGTTTCACAAATCCACTACCTATATATACCTCGATACTTACCGACTACAAAAATAAAGAAACAAACGACGATCTAATGTTACTTTTTTTTAGTTTAAATTAATAAAAACACTTTTTTATTTATTTATACAAGTATTTGTTTTTGTGTTTATAATGTTTATAGTATTTAATTTCTTCCCTTTCGCCACCGTCGCAGCAATCCTTGCAGCATTTCATGTTTTCACCTCCGTCCCTGAAAATAAAGTTAACAGTTAATTGAAGCTGTTGTCGTCTAAGTGAGACGCTGCTATGCGCTGTAGCGCGCCATCTCTTTTTCACAACGAAACCAGAACTGCTTTAAGTTGAGTGAGTTCGTGGTACAGAATTCGGTATTCAAAACATTTTGGAAAAGAACTAAAAATAGCTTTGATTAAAATAGTCAGTGAATGGATATGGGAACAAAGAAGTATTTTTGTTACTTTTCGTGGTCACACATTATTTTCTTGTAGCCTCGAGAAAAAACAATGGAACTAATACTGCAGGTACTGTGTCTCTGTATCTCCCGTCTTAGTTTCTATTCCAGTTGTCACTTAGTTTAATTAATGTACAACAAGATAATACTCGGTCCACACGTTAAATACAGAACAGTAAATAGAAGACTGCGAAAATAAAAATAACAGTCGCGTATTAAAAATTCTCTTTGTTGTTGAAACGAAATTGGAATATTAAATCCAAGTTTTTATTTTCACGGCAAACAAACCGAGTAAGTTTGGGTGCATCCAAAACTAAATGAAAATATGGCTAAAGCATTCTGTCCGGCTGCAATGCTTTTAAGCTGTTCCATTTACTGTTACTTAATATCTGTTTTTGTTGTGTAAATCTCTGGTATTTAGTCTTTGTTGGCATTGTCTGAGAGTACAGATAAGCACCTAGAGGATTTCTGCTTGCATCCGCTTTACTTATCTTTGGTAGTAATTTATAAACTAACTCCTCGCCTTAAAAACATATCCATCGATAATATAATTCACGGGAATAAGCGCGTACATGCATAAATACCTTTTTTGGGGCTTGACGTTTCGACCGGGTTACACCGTGTAACCGGCTTATTCCCGTGACTTATATTACTATAAACATGCAGCGCGATAATTTAAAAGTTTAAATATCCATCGATTATGTCACATTCAGTATGTTCTTGTAAACCATTTATGAAGAAGTTACTTACATAAGATATGCATGAAAAATAATTTGGCAAACCAGTTCTTTCATTTTTCAATACCTCATAATAATTATGACAACTGTAAAAGCACACATCGAAAACAAAGGACGATCCCTCATACGAATTCAGTTCCATTTTCAATTTCATCGAGCTTGGCCAAATATAAACAAAAACTAAACGCTCGTTCCAGAGCAATTTCAAAAGAATGCAGAATGACATGAAAAAATGTTTTGAAAATATAATAGAGTAGTGAAACGGAGCGCTAGGGAACAAAACGTTCTGTAATTGACAGCGTCGTGTTGATAACCGACGGTTCTATTGTAGTTTTAACGTTAACTATATCGGGGATATTTTTGTTGGCTCCTGATTCTAAGAGGAAACGTGCTGGTGACACGCAAAGGTTGCCGGCTTTATTGTTCTATTAAGACGCCGTGTTTTGACTTTCGACTTATTTAGGTATTAAATTATTTTATTCGACGAAAAAGCTCCACAATTTTTTTTGGAACGTTTTCATAAGAAAGAAATCTGTAATTTTAGAATTTTTAAGTATATTGAAAGTGATTTCAGTAATTTTAGATTTTTTAAATTTATTTTCTTTCCTTTTATTCTCAGTAGCGCAGTTCGCAGCTTAATATAACGCGTCATTCAATCGATATTGCTTAGCGTCGGCAGAGCGCTCCTATGTCACGGGTAAATCCAGTCTTTGGCGGTAAGTACCCTTACACGAGAACTCCAAGCCGACGTTATTCTCGAAAACATTTTAAGAAAGTAAAACGTAAACGTAACTTTTAGGACGTTAAGTATCGAGATATTTTTATAGATGATTTTTTAGGGGTTTTTTGTACCCCAAACGAAGTTATGATAGGAAACAATTGAGACCTAAAAAAGTTCAATTTCAAACTGCGGGCTGTTTCCTCTCTCTCGTCGTTTTTCTGTGCAACCAGCATAAGAGCGGTTATTTACTACCTCACTGGATTCAAAAGCCCTTCACATACGAATTGACAAAAATCCACCGCATTGTTATTTTGTTCTATAACAATGCAGTCCCCAACCTTTTCACTATATTCAACAAGTCTGCATGCTTCTATTTACACCTAAAAGTCTGGTTTGTGGTTTCCTAGCTCAAAAGCTATTTCGACTTTGACTACGACCACAAATGGTCAAAGTTCGTCTGTGCCAAAGCACATAGAACATAGCTGAATGAATGTTGTCTAGCAAACCAAAAGGCATATAACATTGACTTAGCTATAGATAGACACAACATTTTCACCTTTACATAAGAAGAAATTAAGCGAATATGGTCAAGAAAGTAAGCAGCGATTTCCTTTATAGATTTGTTTAAACTTCAAACATAAAGTTAATTTGTGTCATATTAGTTGTAATTTTAGACAGGATTTATGCTGTCCAGTTTTTGTGTCTTTTCTCCTTATTACTATTCCTTTCCTTTCTTATGTACTTCTAGTTTAAGTGTTTCCTGAATTTAGCTATATCCAGCAGGGATTAGAAAATGTGTTGATGTCTTATTAAGAATTATACACCTCTTAGCACTATATTATTTCTTGTACAAGCGTATTGATTCACATTTCGATTTTCTGTATTTGTTCTTTGGTATTTTTGAGTACATTTCACATAAGACTATCTAAAAGTATTAGGAGCACTTACGGTAAATTCTCAGCAATCCATGTGCAGAAACAGCTCATCTTCATCCCAATAGCCACGTGGTCCCCGTCACACACCGCCCCGCCAACTGTCACCGCTACCAAGTGACCTTGACGGATCGCCGGCGCACCTGAATCTTCCTATATCATACCCAACATGTTCAGTTCCAACATAATGATTTATTTTTAACATATCACTATTTTATTCAGAAACTAACTCTTTAGAGTTAGTAGGCTTTTATTCCATTTAACACAAGCCAAGTTCTCAAAAGTTTGGTCAGAAAAAGTTTGAAAATTCAGCTCTTTTATTTATAACAATAAGTCATATTTTATTGGTTCAATACTACGCTACCTAGTACTTTCTTTACAACAAAAAGAGAAATCTGAATGAAATGTTTAATACCAGACTAAAAATGGATATAAATCGAAAATCTTACTTACTGCAAACTAAATACCTACGTCTGTAATGTAGTGCTCTTCAGTGGCGTAACATACGACATGATTTGGATCTATAAAAATAAAAGTATGTTATAAGTTTCTGTAAAATATTAGGTAGGAAGGAGGTAGGCTTCTTATGTTAAATTATTGTAGTCTAAACTTGTAGCTTAATCATTAAATACTGCATTTTGTAGGAATGATTAAGCCTTGCATTGGAAGCGACGATGTATGCCTAGTATTAGGAAAGAGAAAAATCTTGACAATAATTTAAATTCAAAATAATTTTCACTTACCTATTCCGTATATCGCCGGCATGGCTTTATCAACGATTTTCTTGCAAGTTTGCACGTTCACAAAACCAAAAATTTCAACTGTTAATTTATTTTCCTGAAACCATTAACGAAGACTGATTAAAATATTTGGAAACGTATAACTAGATTTTGTGTAAAAGCACATAGATTATAGTGTTAAATTAACTGCGCGCTATATTATCTTCACGACGCAAAAAACAGGCAAGTAAAGTTATTCAAAATTATTAGTCCTTTGTTCGGAGCGCTTTAGGTAATAAATAATAGTTCCAGGAAAACTCAAGGCTATTGGTACCTACTATTGTGCAGTGATCAACGAGAAACAACAATTATTTTCTGAAAACCACATCAATATCCGTTCAGCCAAACGCGGGATAATCGCGGACAAACACATACATACATACAAGTCAAACTGAGAACCTCCCTTTTTTGAAGTCGGTTAAAAAGACTTTCCGAAAACTCACGTTAACTAGTGGTTGATGATGATGTTCATTCAATACCTTAGTGCCCATTTGTCTGCGCCAGTTTTTGAAGTATGACTGGATTTTCGTGTCCTTGTGTCTTTTTTGTTCTCCATTACCTCCATGCCGCAGCTAAAGAAGTGCAGTAAAGCAGCGTGCATAAAGTAAGGAAAAATGTACATTAATGTAACATAATTTAAGGTATATTTCAAACGTAAAATAATTCGTTTATTATTCTATAGAGCTTAGAATACTCGTGCATATTATTATATGTAATATTAACTACATTAAAATACATACATACATGTGGTTTCTCGACGGTTGCCTTTTTATCTTCCTCCCTTCTTGTGCGATCATCCTTAAAAAAATAAATTAAATGATGAAAAAATGAAACAGTTGTATAAACTGAAAAAGCTATTTTTTTATGAAAAGCTAAGCAAGGTTATTGTATTAGTTAGCAGATGAGTCTCCTAAAAAAGTGAGTTTTTGTTAGTGGGTAAATATTGGTAGTTATAGGCACTACGGGTTGAGATAAAAAGCCTATTAAAGCATCAAAGATATTTGAACTGAATTTACCATCAGAGCGTGCAAAGTATCGTTTTGTTTGTTAATTCTAAATTTCACATCCTCCGTGTCGATCTGCAAATAAAAGAAAAACATAGAATGTATTATCTGGTAGTACATTCAGATACACTCAACCCGTAGTACCCACAGCTACCTATTCCGACCGTGAAACTGAAATATCTTTTGGTGTGACTTGTTTATTGCCAGCTAAGCAATAAGCATGCTTTAGTAGAATTAGACATTGCATGCTTTTATAAATCTCTTCATTTCTATAATTTGTTCGTGTCCCAGTTATTAAATAAATTTTGGGATTTGAGCAGACGGAAAATTAAGCACCATGTCCAATTCTCTATGTTTTTTTTCTGTACTTACAATGTCTACAATTATTAAGTCTTTCGGCCTGTTTTCTTTTATCTGAAGATAAAACATTTAATTTGTAAAGGATTTCGATTTTTTCTAATTATAAATATATTTTGTAATGCGATAAGCCTCAAATATTTAGGGAAGTTCGTTTTTCAATAAAATAAAGTGTTTTGAGATATATAGCGTTTAAAAGGGTTATATGTTAAGGCTATCAAAAGGGGTGAAGAAGACATTCTGGATTGCTCAACTTACATAGTTTCAGGTCAAAAGTCGATGCATAAATCCTTTTATATAACCTTTCGGTAACACTGTGTATTACTTTATAACATCATCATTGATAAAAGTCTGTGCCTTTGATAGCAAATCAAGCCATAGGTCTCGACTGTCATACAATGATATTTGGCAGTCGTTAAGTCAATTCTGTCTACCACTCTTACCGTAAGATACTGTGTTACCCAATAAAATGGGGGTGGAGATTAGATAGGCAGTCGCTTCATGTAAATTACGGTATTCAGCTGAATCCGGTAAGACTAAAAGCCGACCCCAGCTTAGTTGAGAAAGGGCTCAGCAGATAATATAACACAAAATAATATTGCAATGAAAGTGTTGCATCCTATGAGGTGATAATTGCGAAAGTAATAAAAGCGAATAAAAAGGGATGAAAAAAACATTGTTTTAACGAACTGCCTAGATTTGAATGATCCAATTAGTGGTGTGTTATACTCTCAAATATTTTTTTTACGAAATGTATATTTCAATGATTGAAAAACACGTTTATAGATACTTTATATCAAGGATGATAAATATAATATATTTAAACGGGTTTATAATTAACAAAATCTATTTTGAACACTTTTTTTATTTACAAAACAAAGAAGCTTTTATTTAACTGATAGAAATGAAGATGAAAACTAAACTGTTCCATGAAAAAAATGTGTAGGTAGACACACACATTTTTACCAAAACCATTTACTTGTAACGAGCATAAAGGTTTTTGACACATTAGGTACTAATAAAAATGCGTAAGGAAGAGTCGGGAATCACGGAACCATGCAACCCAGAAACCGTAACCAAGAATTATCATTCAAGAAAAGATAAAATATTGAAGAAGGTAACAAAAACATTTTGAAGTTATAGCTTACCACTATCATGAGGCTTTTGTTTTCTTCAACTGTTTCTTTTTCTGTATTCCTTTTAGCTTTGTAATATCGATGGCGCACCGTGGTCTTTTCTCTCCTCTGAAGGCATCACAACAACATTAGTCACCACATGTCGTAAGATAACTCACACACGGTCATTTGATCCCAAACTAAGCAGCTTGTACTTTGGTAACAGACAACTGATATACAAAATTATATATTACTAAATACATATCATAGATAAATTACATCCAAAGATAAAACAAATGATCATGCTCATCCCCCCAAAGATTTGTCTTAGGTACGAATCAAACCTACGACCTCCAGTATAGCAGTCAGGGTCACTAACCGCTAGACCAACAGGTCAGTCTATTACCATACTGAAGCCATCGTGTTAACATTTATGGGTTAACTTTTTACATAAATCAAGATACTAGTATCGATGGACGATAAGTACCTACTTGGACTAGCAATAAAAACTTTGTCTAGGGGTTATCCCCTAGAATAACGTTGATTAAGGATATTCTTGCGTAACTTTTGGACCTGTTCTTTGGTTTTTTGGTTCTTAAATCCATTAGCATCCAATTAAAATTTACTGAATCATAAAACATATTCAACTATGTCACTGTGTTGTTAATGCGATACGGGCGTCACTTGTAAATTTTATGTAAGTTTTATATTAAAATATCATATTTTATTATTGTGTAATTTATTACTGTGTTGTAGTAACAATAAAGCGTGTCAAAACGCGGTATGCTAATAATTTACTTTAGCCATACTAAATGAACATGTTCGATACACCTCTGACGTGACACGACGCACCACAACACAACGACATAATCTTAATACTTTTAATGTAAAAAAAATGCAAATACTCACTTTTTTATCATTATTGTTTTTCTCATCAGGCAAGTACCGGCTCATAACCTTGGTGGTCTTCTCTTGCTTAGGTTCTCGTGGAACTGATTTCTTAAAGAATTCAGGCGCAATATTAAACTTCTCTGGCTTCGTACCTGAGCGGAGACCATGGCCAGTGATTAGATGTGGCAGTGGTTCCTCTGGTGGACTGGTCTTCGCATTTTTCTTCTGAGCATCTGACTGAGAATGAAATTGTATAAACATGAAGGAATAATTCTATGTGAAAACTTTAAAGTCCAGTGAAGCAATCAAAGCCTGCGCTCAGGCTAAATGCCTAATTCTCAAAAAAAGGAAACGTATATTATGAAGACTAAATACAAAGAAATTATACAGGTTCTATAAGGGCTAAACATTCAAAATATACAATTTATGGTCTCAAATCACTTACATCGCTAGGTTCTTCTGAAGAGGTAGCAAAGTTCAATCTTCCGGCCCTGGCAGCCTTTTTTTCTTCACACGTATCCCTCTAATAAAAATAACATTTTATGTATTAAAGCTTCACAAAAAAGGTGTCCTGAAGAGTAACTAACATCTCAATCAGAATACATTCATGTATATAACTGAATAGAATTATTGCTGACTTCATAAGTAATTAAATAGGAAGAGTCATACTTACATTGTCGTCAGAATCACAAACTGAATCCCCGGGATCCACGCTGGACGGTGTACTTGACTGGGTTCCAAACCCAAGCTAGGAAATATAAGAGGAGTTTAAGTAAACGTCAGCTATAAAACATACCTCCACAGGCCCGCCTAAGAAGCCGAAAGTCTTGGTCTCTCTGGGCAATACGATTCCCGCAAAGGATAGTGCAGTAGATGAGAGGCATGATTTGTGAAGAATTTAACATTCCATTCCTCAACATTCTCGTCTTTTCTCCTTTAGAACTACTGCCTTCAGGTCCCGAACTGCAGTGGCCAATTTAGACCCAAGTGGGCCGCTATCTCTGACAGAATCTCTTTATTTTGTTACAGAATCACGCTGATATTTGACAAAATGATCATACCGCAGAGATTAGATCCACTGAAATTACTAGAAAAGGAACCGTCACATCTACAGCAATTAGAATTTTTGTTCTTAGTTAAGTTGAACCTGCTTACCTCTTCATCATTACAATGCCCCCAACTAAGAACAGTGACATTTGAGTCAAGTGGGGTCAACGTCCTGTCGCCAACGAGCGGTATGATGTTTCCAGGTTTGTCTGACGTCATCCCCGCAAAGGTGAACACTAGGGCTATATCAGCAGTCCAACCTTTGTAGTTTGGATGTGTAATAACTCTTTCTATTGGCAGATAGTTCTCGTACCCAGTGTCAAACATCTTTTTCGTTCCAATCACAACAAATGAGGCTGTTAGTTCCGGCTGTACGGAATCTTCTTTGCCCACGCTGGAAAAGATAGTTAGATACTCAGATAAAAAGCGAGACGATTCAATAAGATGCCAAGAGTATGCTATAGTTTTCTTGCGAAAGTTTGAATAGCAAACAAGTTAACTATGCCTGATTACTAATCCTGTTATAACAACGGAAACACAAACGCTACCACTCTTAACATTAAAGTTCATTAAATTTTCATCATGTTTCTTTCCAGTTCCATTCCATCCAATCCTTCTTCTCATGTCAATCCTCACCAGGTTGTCCCATCCCTATTTATTACCAGGTCCATTTATTTTATACCTTTGCTATAAAATAAATGGACCAAAATAAAATACCGCTTGCTTATTACTAAGGCTGACTCCAACAGATATCGATTATCTCCGATATCATCATAAGTTGGTATAACTCGAAAATATAAATCACTCGTGTGTGAATACGGCCCTTGTTAACTTATTGACGAGGGCAGCTCTTAAGGGACTAGTTGTGAGTCCGTATTATGTAAGTCAATTGTGTTGAATTATTTGAGGCGCACATTTTACCTGCGACCTTACGATATTTTATTATGATGTCATCGAAGCTATGACAAAGAACGTACTATATAATACCTGTCTATGTGTATGTTGTACTATAAGTATACTTAGAATATTTCTGAACAGTAAGTTAAATCAATGGAACCGTATCTGTTTTAAAAAGCAGTCTCCGGTTTTCGAAAGGCCTGCCTAGCTTCTCTGGTACTATGTTGAGTTTGGCTTCCAGTCCGACTATCCTAAGAAGCCGACTAACTGACATTCACAACAAATTTTACTGGGTAAAAAAGGCATTTTATGTTAAGAATAGTGTTCAGAATTCTAATTTTATTCAAATTGTTTTAAAACAACGTATGACAGTCGGTAGGCGATTTCAGTAAGATTACAAATGGCTATCCATCCACAGACCAAACACCTAGGCTAGTACTCAATTGCTTAATTAATAGGGATATGTAAACAAGTATACTTACAAACAGTGAGCAGCAGTGATGACCACATTGTCATGTATTATCGTACCCGTACAAGATCGCTTTCGGCCATTCGTGAATAAGATGCTGGAAAAAAACTCATTATAATTCAAGTAGAAAATATAAAAACAGTCCTTTAAATTAATTAGCATGTAGCATGAATTCGTTTAGTAGCTTGCCAAAACATCATTGGATTGATCAATCCCTTTTCACATCCTAGATAGCATTTTTCTGTCCCAAGATTTAATTCAACAAATGATTATTATATTTTTGTAAACTGACGAGTCCTGACACAGCAAATTCAATTCATGCATGATTTGAATTTCTTAACCCTGAAATTATTATCGCTAATAGGTGAATGGAAGAGTGAATTATATTGTATGAAATATGTATATTACTCAATTAAAGCCACAAAGGTATGGTTGTCCTGTGGCGTGGGTTTCTCTTCCTCTTGCTGTTGATCTTCAGGCTCCTCGGGATCTGAAATAGCGTCTGTTAATTAGTTTTTTGCTAATTCCAGCTAAGTCTGAAAGTATATTATTACTATCCCGTTAGGTAAGGTTTATTTTTCAAAGTAGGTATTTAAAAAATTCTTGATATAAAAAATTCAATAATAACCAAGTTATTCAATACTTAAATCTAACTATTTATTCTTTTGAATAGTGGCTTTAATCAAAGACATTAAAGAAAAAATAATGAATAAATATTTATTTAGCAAAAGCGTAGTGGGGTAGGTCCACTTCGTATAAAAACATACAAGTTAACTACTTAATTCAAATTTGGAGTATAAAAAACAAAAGGTACTAACTTTCTTCATCTTCCTGGGCAGTGACAAAGCCATAATTTACAAGTGAGGTACAAGTAATCACGGCAAACACAATTTTTGCTAAAAACATTCCGGTATTAATTTCATCTCGGAAACGTGTAATATACTGAGTTACAATTTTAATTAAATCGATAAGAATAGAAAGTGCGCGTTTTGGTTGATTAATAAGTAACACCCGGTCAATATTATACTGGCGATATGAATTGTGTAACGAAAAATAGTAGACGAAGATGCAAGTTGAATTTGTTGGTATGTTTTACTTAAATTGTGTATTTTTATCGTAGACTTCTATTATGCCCCTTTGGTAGAAGATAATAATGGTTGTATTTTCAGACAAAGTATTTTCTTATCCAGCTTTTAGTCCGTCAGGGGCATGTTAGAAAAGGATAAATTTAAAATTTTTGTGTGTTGAAGAAAGTGTGCGTAGCAAGGTATGTGCTTTTTTTTAATATTTATACATTAATTTTAATATTTTTGTTTATGTATCGCGTCTATTTTTCCAGAAGAGGTTATCGGAACAAAATATTTAAAGAAAGTGATCGAAATGTCCCGCTACGATGACCCACTTTGGTTTCTACATATTTTATATCATAGAATGATGGTTGTATGTATTGTTTGGTTTTCATGCAGAAATATAACAGATTTAAATCTGTTATATTTCTGCATGACTGTGATTAATAATAGCAATCGTTATCACCGACTGTTAGCTCTTGTTTGTTAGCTCACACTTACTTAATTCAATCCGAATCATTCAATTCGGATTCTAGGTTGACCTTTCCAGTTTGGGTCGCAGTGCAGCGGTCCAAAGTTAAATAAGCCTTTTTGAGGGCCACTCAACTTTGGAGTCAGGTCAAGAGGCTCAACCGAGGATATTGTTGGATATTGCCAGGATTAAGGGATGGCATTTCATGTTGACAGACACTTTGGCACGTATGTGACCATATACTGCTGATACTGTGTCAACCCTATGCTTTTTTCGACGGATACTTTTTGGTAAGACGCTTATGTTACTTTGTGGGAGCTTATGTACGTAATATTGATAATGTTATTCTGGCATGAATATAATATATTGAGACGACATATTTTTTTACAAAAAATACTTGTTGTGATTCAAATATGGAATGGTACATTTTGTATTCGTCAAGCAAGTAAGACCTTGTTTGACAAATACAAAATGCTTTCCTTTCAACACTTCATACCGTCACAAAAAATAAAACGAAGATCTATCTTTTATAATTCCTATTTTCAACAAAGAATTTAACACCTATAGACCTTTTGTCCTTATATATAAATAACGCATACAAGTCCGCATCCCCATAAGTGTGGGTCAACCTCTTACGCACGATTTACAGTTGCCATTCACCCAAGACTGTGCAGGCTTAAATATGTATAACATTGACATTACCCCCTGAAAGTTTCGCCGTTATGTTAATGTTAGATGTTAGGCCATTTCTCATTGACGTAATAAGATTTACGCAATACAGTGTGCCGCAGAGAATTAAGGGCTTATGTTCGTAGTTATTTCGATTTAGCTGTTGTTGGATGGAATTTTGGAACAACGTTAGCTGTGATAACTAACGATTAATGTAAGTTTATTATTTTAATACAATATACATATTCAAATATGTATCTTTAATGGTGTGCAATAAAAAAAATCTATTCTATTTTATTCTACATACTGCAGTTTATAAATAGTGATGATAAAGATTAAAGTATCTACACAACCGAGATAAAAGGCAAATATTTTTGATCCACACAATATATATCTGATAATAAAAAACGACGTGTTAAACCCCTGCATACATAACTAGTAAACCATGACAAGTCACGTAAAATAAAATATTTTAAAACTGACATACAAACGCAATAAATAAAGCAGATTGTTACAACTCATACATCAAAACGGATTAAAATTCGGGTTTCACAGAAATTACCGAAACAAGTAAACTCTAGAATACTATGCTAGGAAGCAGAGCGGTTAACTGAAATAATTTGTAGAAAATAAGCGCGAAATTTACTACACTCAAGAGTCTTGACTTAAATTTATTGTACGCAGCGCAATTGTGGAATTTTAAGCAGTCCCGCACTGCAGAAGGGAAGTTTCCAGTGTACGTGCGGACGGGGCCAAGGGACGAACTATTGTGCGTATCGTAAATCTGGTAACGCGTACGTACATGTACCCACTGAATTACGTATTCTTTTGTTTTGTTCGAACGAGTCGACGTTTTGAGTATAAATAAAAAAGCGATGCGTTCCTGTTTTTTGTTTTTCTTTTTTCTGGATTCTATATTCAAATTTGTTTTTCCTTGTTCTGTTTTGTATTATTGATAATTAGTTTTAGTCAGTACACATTTTCGCATCCACATATCGCATATCCCGCAGGAACGCAATGGATATTCATAAAAATAATTTAACTATCCAAAATGGCGGCGATGTGGTTCGCCACCCATCACGTCTCGTTTCTCGCGGGGGCGAAAAGTGGCCCACGGAGAGCCGCTTCGCTACGTTGAATGTAAGAGGAGGAATGCGTGGAAAGGTGGATGAAGTATGTCAGATGATGGATGTTGAGACAAAAATTAAGAAAGGTATGCTGAGGAGGTTTGGCTATGTCGAGAGGACGAATGAAGAGCGATTGACGAATAAAGTGTATAGGGCGAGTGTGAATGAAAACATGCCAGGTCAAGAGTACCATAAACCGAACAGCATGTATGAAGGGAATAATGAAAGTGGATAAAGCGAAACAAGTGTGTAAGGATCGTAGCAAGTGGAAAGAAGTGGTCTCTGCCTACCCCTATAAGGGAAAAAGGCGTGATTATATGTATGTATGTATGTACATTTTCGAAGGAGTCGAAGCAAGGTACACCAACTTTACAACATAATTATTTAAGTTTCATATTTGCTTTACTTTATATTTACTAATTATACGAATAATGACTTTGATCAATTAAGAACTATATTCTGTACAATTACGAAGCTAATTTTAGAAAACAATTTTCAAAACTAGTTACTTTTCAAACATCTGTTTCCAACAAGAATTTCAATGTAAATAACTTACATAATGCCTTTGAATTTATAACAAAGTTATGGTAATGCATTGTAAAAGCATGATTTTACTTCAAAATTTTATGGACGAGAAGACAATGAAATTCAACAAGTCGTAACTCAACGTCAAGTTTCTCGTTTTTAGTTTAGGGTTCTCACACATAACTAAGAATTCGCATAGCATCACAAATATCTGTCAGCTCGCGTTCCATTTTGAACTTTATTTTAATGAAGAAAGAATTTAGAAGTTGAGATGCAGCGTCGCATCGCTGTTTTGTGTGGGAGCCCTTAAAAGTATGTGCAGCATGTAGGAATGCTGGGTTAAGTTAGGAACAATGTTGGCAGTTATCATCATAGAGTAACTTCTGACACTTCTAGACTCCTAGTATTTACCGAAGTTGTATTAACTTGAGTTGTTTGAAAATGTGTGTCTGGACCAGAAGATACAGTTACAATCTTGTGAAACCTCAGCTCAGCAGCCAGTAAGATATTTTTTATTTTACCTTTTAACACCCTTTTTGTTCCGAAAATACTATAAATGATAGAGAAAAGTTACAGATTTCCAGACACAGTTATAGATACTTACATTATGTGTGTACACGTACGTTTCTGCATACACATGACACAATCAATTTTGCAACTATTATTTTATAATAAATATTCTGTCCTGTTAGGTAAATGTTAACAGGTTTTAATAAATCATATCTACACATAAAAATACGCGTTAGTTTTGCAAATAGGTCCTGTAACGAACGAATTTATAGCAAACTTTTATTTTAAATTGCGTTCACACAATTTCCCCGTATAGTATAATAAATAGACCAGTACAAAAATAGCAGATTCAGTCACTAAATCCCTATATTGCAGTCCAAAACGTTGACTGTCAACTTCAATGTGACAAACAGTTGGACAGAGGTCTTAAGTTAGGAAACTGAGACTAAAATACTATCATCGGTAACTTTCCTAACCTAAAATTGGTACTGACAACAGACGATAAAAATTACGACGTATCTCCTACAATAGGTAACAAAAACCGGTCTAGTGCGAGTCCGACTCGCGTACGTAGGATTCCTTACATTTAATGAAAGGTAAATTGCGGTTTACGATTTATGTCGTATTAACAAAACAACTTACTAGATCTCGTTCAGACCAAATTTTGGTGGAAGATTGCATGGTAATATACTTACATCATATTTTTTTAATTACATCATTTTCTTATTTTAGAAGTTACAGGACACACACATTTTCCCACTTTGAAAGTGTCCCCTACGCAATATATTCAGCTTAGATTTTTTTTTTATTAAAAACTTCAATATCAATTTTGAAGACCTATCCATAGACCTATCCACAGAATTTATTAATGAAAAAAAAAAATATTTTGAGTTCTTACTATTTTATTTTATAATTTTCAATAAAAATCTTAATGTGGTTTACAGAATACATCTTCTTACCAAGTTTCAACAGTATAGATCTCATAGTTTTGGAAAAATGGCTATAACTTACGGATGGACAGACAGACAGTCATGAAAAATCTATAAGGGAACCGTTTTAGCCATTTGGCTACGGAACCCTCAAAATGGTTACAGAACTTTTTTGAACACTGGCACACAGTAATATATTCTTTTTTTACGAGCATTCTGAATTCACGCACTAACGTAGCTCAATTCGGCTGAAAGTAAGTATTTTATCTCTAGATAACGAATAGTTTCTGTTCAGTGTTACGTAGATAAACTTTATTTTTGGGATCAATGTAAATTTACCTATTGTAGGGATTTTTTTTATTTTTTTTCCAAAAAAAATCGACAAAAGTTCCAAATTACGTAAGCACCTACTGTTAATTAAATATACCGTAGATTTTCTAAACACCTTTTTATATTTTTATTTTATTTCAGCTATAATCAGATGACGTGTCACTGGCAAAACCGTTCTTATAATTTTGCAATACCATTTTATGACACTGACTTCATTGTATAAAAGTTGCTTTAACTTTAACATTAATAATGTTTCGCCATTTCTACCTAACAAAAGTAAATTCGAATCCATGATTAAATAAAAACCAAATGTCTCAGAAGCAATAGAATGAACACGTAACAGAAACCTTCTGATCGTAATAGATATCGGAACATTATGTATTAGATGAAATTTATTTCTTCACGTAAGACAGGAGCGAATGTCCTCGTTCCGTTATCCCGATACCTTAGTAAATGTGAAACATATATCACTCACAATACAATCAAATCTTCGTCAATTACGCGTCGTGGCCTCTCCAGCCCTCCGAGGGAGTAACGTTTTAGTATCATTAAATAGATTGCTATTTTTCTCACATTTCCTGGTTGCGTCGATAAAGTGGATTTGGAAATGTGTGACGAAGTTTTGATGGGAGATATTTACAGTAATTGTGACAATATATGTTTTTTCTTATTGATGGTTTTTGCAATGATATTCCTATAAAGTTTTTTTTTTATTTCTAACCCAGAATGATTTCCATGAAACTTGTTGAAAAATATCTACTATCTACTTCTATTGTCTGCCCTGGACAAAAGCGTTAAAATAAATAGAGCCAGTGAAATCTGTTTTTTTTTGTAATTCCAATATTTATGTTTTGTATTCGGCTAATATTTCGACAAATACGGTAAGTGCTTTCTGCTTATGTGTACTCAAAAAAATCATCAAAAACTTTTTACTATTATCACACACTCACTCTTAAACAAACGAAACTTGTAATAATAAAACTTAGCAACAAAATTGCTCGTAAACGTTGTGTATATTTCGCGCCTAAGTTTGTATTGCCCCAATAGGGTTGTCACCAGCCGCCTGTAAACCCATTCACTCGGCGAGGGTTTGTTGGCAAACATGTCACAAGTCTGTTATTGGCTACACAAAATCGCCACACTATTTATAAGCAAAGTTAGTTGGTCACCAGCGATCAATAAAAACAAATGAAGGTTGATAATTTAAACTAAAGAATATTTTAAAATTAAATTATATTATTTAAACACGGAATGTCTTACATTTTTCCTTTTTTTTAATGACGTTCTTATAGGAGCTTAGTATTATTCAGTTAATACTGGCCAGTTTGACAGGGCGTTTTATTTTTTAGACTATCCTGCGGACGTTAAATAAGAGAAAAAAAAAACGCATTTTTTAAATAGAAATCTTGTCAGCCCACTGAAAGTTTTACTCAGACCATTCGGTTATTGCTTTCTAATATTATTATTATACGATATTCAATGTCTGCTATTCGCATAAACCTCAACCAGCATTATGATACACTGTTTCCTAAGAACACAATCCATTGTTCTCCATCTATTCTCTCAAGGATGTTGAACCACACAATTAATTCACTCACTCACTCAAATTATTCAAACAGTTCAATCAACCTGTCAGTCTTGCCTTCAATAAGACGCGTGCTGAAGTTTATTGCACTCAATTAAAGCTCCAATTAAGGAGGTTCATATTATGTAGAGAGTATTTACGTACCATTGAGCTCTCGCATTACTTGGAAAACGTTTAATATGTTCCAAACGATGCTTTAGTTAGTACAATAACTTGTTATATTCTACTTAAATGGGTCTGTTTTGTAATCATTTCGATACTGAGCTTAGGTGTTTGGAACTAGCTCTTGGATGAGGTGGTTTTCCGGGTCTTTAATGTAGGTAAATCACCCTTAGACAAACCGAATAAATAAATTCATAGGTTAGGGGCTCGTTTCAGCTATTTAAAAGTTGCTTGAATTGACTGAATGACCTATTAAATTTGGTAATTTTTACGATAAATGGCATTCTGCTAACTATCATTACGATCATTAATTGGTCATTACGATCATTCTCTTTGAGAGTTCAATGAGATTTTATTGAAGCCTTATCTGAATACGAAAGTTCACAAAGACAAGTACACTGACCGACCACTGACATGCATTTAAAATAGCTGTATCGAGGCACTGTTTATCAGATGAATTACAATTTGTGTAATCGAAAGAGTTCAAAAGACAACTTGCTCAAAATAATTTATTTACCCCTTTTATTACAAATTGTTATTCCAGAAAAGTTGTTACGTTTTGTTATTCATAGGACAAATTATAATTAATAACAGTCTAAGTTTTATTAGTACGGAGAACATTTTTAAAAGTCATTCGAATGAGCTAGCGACCTCGGTATTTCATTGAACAAACTAACTACATTAAAAACTAACTCAATTATTTACAAACTAGTTGACTTTTATGAAAATTGGATATTATTATTTTAAAAGCTAATTTTTAATCATTATATGAACTGGTATGACATTATTACAGAGTTTTAATTAAGCAAAGTATTTAATTTCTGTGATGCTTTAATTTAATACGGACAGTAAATAGCACCTACTTTTTCAGACATTGTAAACAATATATAAAATATATACCTGTAATGACATGAAGCAATATATAATATACCCACATATATACTTTTCAGTCACTAAACTAGCCTAAAATTTGTAACATACCACCAAGTCTCTAGGAGTTTGGACTCTATATCAAGAAGAATAAAAGCTATCTTCATTTAACATAGTGTTTAATTTTAGCAATAGTTTATTAATTTTATTTCTTTATTTACATTACTCTACATTAAGGAATAAATAAAGTATTTATTAGAACAATGTCTAATTCAATAGGAATACTCGTGTTAATTAAAACCTCAGTCGTAATCTGTTAAGTAATTGAACTGAGAAAATAAAACGCTCTTTCAATGGAGATCTGAGATAGCCTTATTGGTAGAGAGCTATAGCTTAGAGATGGGAAACGAACGCGGAAAGATCTTCAGATTAAGGAATTAAGTAAATAATTTTATTTTGTATACTTCTTCTCTATATACAGGGTGTCAAAGGACCGCTAAAAGGATCCACCTTAAACTTAGCTTGTGGCCGCTGAAAGTATCTAATCGTATCTTAAAATATAGCTAGTGACGTAATAACATTTGTCCCTCTAAGCGTGGTGACACTTTTGTCATGATTTTAGTTTTAGAATTATGGGTGCGAAAAATTGTATGTCAGTTGTTTAAGTAACTCATTTTGAGCTGTAATTTTTTAACTGACTGTATATCAGATGCACTCTTCACCGCTTTCGGATAGTTAACCTATCCATAACATCCTATAAAGGTTTGCATGCATGGATAAAGATACTATTCCAGACATTTCCCGTTTGTAATTGTATTATATGTATTATTGCATACATGTACGTAAAGGCTACGAACTACGAATCAATCTTACGACTAAATTAATAGACCAGGGTAATATCAAATTATGGTTCCAATTGTGATACTGAACATAGTAGTTATAATTACTTTTTCATAGGTTTTGGGTGGACTTAGCCCCGGTATGTCCTTTAAAAAGTTTACCCTTAACATTTAACAAAAATATTTTTCTTAAACGGAAACCCGATTACCAGAAAACCACTCAAAATAAATAATTATACATTATTTTGTGTAAGCCAATATCCAATCAGTTGAAAACAATGTTGTAATTTGATAGCTATTAACTTGGCTGGATGAGGGCTAACGTAATTATCGTCGCAATTGTTTTCACAAAGGTATTTTAAATTGATTTTGAATATATAAATGTTTTTGTAAAGTTCTTTTGGAGGTAAATGGTAATTTTATATGTTTAGATTAGTTTGTGTTTTCCACGAATATTTGAGAAAATGTGTATGATGATTCAATTCATTTTCAACAACACGTCATAATTTTGTGGTGATGTACCTACTAAATTCAAAATTTATTTGATGTACAGACCAAGTAAGGAAGCACAAAAAAATATCTATATTAAATCAATATCTTATCAATACTTTTTGAAGTTCGATATACATTGTTTCCAAGTTCAGTGTCATTATATCCAGAATTTCTATAAGGAAATTCCTGGTAGGGTTAACTTCCTATAAGTATAATTTCCTCGGAGTTTGCATCGCTCCCAATACACTAATTCCTTTCGTAACTTCGATAGGATCACGTCCGTCGGACATAAAAGATAATGATCCGAAACAAAACTCATCCATTCCCAATAATACGATTTCCCTATAGGCGTCAGAGGTAACTAGTAAAATGTATAAATATCTCAAGAAAATAAATGAACATAACATAACATATCATCACGCCTGTATCCCCGAAGGGGTAGGCAGAGGCGTACCAATGTACAACCCACAGTTCGCCGATATGTTTTAAAATAAATGAAAGACCCAATATTTTGTTTATACAAAAGTGATGTCGCACTAGGTCGTCAAAAATGAGGCATTTCAATTCGGAAAATTTGATCAGTTTTATCTATATCTGTCATTTTCCATCTTGCACATACTGTATGATCCGTTTAATTTTATTCGCATCAAAATCAGATCTGTTTTTAAACTTCTCGCAGTATTGATGGGTGTGACGACACATAATATTATTTGACACATAAATTTAGACATAATTGGTAAGACCACATTTAACGAAGTAGGTTACAGTTGGAAAAAAAAACAGATGAGAACGAGATGAAAAAGAAAACTTTAAGAATAAAGTAAAAGGCATTTCCCACTTTTCATTTGTAGAGGTTAGTTAATCAAATCAGCCAGTCTCAAGAGAAAATGCAGTTCACGACATCTGATCCTAATGAAAAGTACGAATGCTCTAGAAAAATACATCAGGGTAAGATTGTGTAGCGGATTTCATAAAGTTACTCTTTGCAACATAGATACTTTTAAATTAAATCCTTTATACGATGTTTGATTAAATCGTGCCGATTTGGGTCTACAGTACTGATATCCTAATTAAAATAACATTAAATACAACTAATATTTTGCTTGCCAATAAAAAAAAAAGTAATATTCCAGGACAACTCACACACGGTTATCTGATCCCAGGCTAAGCAGAGCTTGTGCGGTAAACAGACAACTAATAAACATACTTATATATTTTTTAAACATACATACTATACAAAAAATGTTCAGAACTATTAAGGTTTTTCATTAATTATGTACATACATGAGTGTGATTTTGCATGACATTTAGTTGTTACAATTGTCGTCCAATTTTTTTCCTACCAAAAGCTACCTAAACAAAAGTGTACCGTAAAGTTTGAATATCGAACACTTAACCTCGTTCGCTTAATCGATAAACTACATCACTTTCGTTTCAACTCGATTCTAGATTAAAGTGAGGAACTCTTGATTACTATACGACTCTTTCTTTTGTTTTAGTAGGAAATGAAAACAAATAACAATCGGTGTCGAGACCCGACGCCCTTGATCTAGTTGTTTCCGTAACTTAAGTAGATCCTTAACGTTCGCTCCACTTTACCCCGTGGTTCTTTAATAATTCGTTGCCATGGCAACCGAGACGTAATCTAAGTAGAGTTAGTCACTTTGGTTGTCGACTTCGGCTTGGAATTTACCTTGACATTAAACGTATTTGTTACCAAAGAATTTAAGCCACAGGCTACTATTTAATAGATAACTTACTTTGGATAACTAAACTAAGTATAATTTATTGATTATTACTCAAAATATTATGAATGTGTAAATAACTCTGTCTGTTCGCTTTCACGCTTTAACGGCTTAACCACTCTTCGATTGTGATAGAATTTAGTATGAGGTTAGCTTGAACAAGAAGAAAGAACAAGTCTACTTTTAACCACATTGACTGGGCGGAGCTGCAGGCGAAAGCTATTTACTTACGTAGACTGTGAATAAGACACCTATTCTGATCATATATGTTGATGCATTAATTCTGACACCGAATAATATAGCTATATACCTATATATTATATAGGTACTTTGGCAGCGAATTGATCAAGTTCGTGAATATGCAATTGAAGTTCTGTTCCAAGAATATCATATTGCAATCAGTTAGGAGTTTCAAACTTGTGTGGGTGGTCCCGATCGACTATCATACTATTTAATTGTGTGTGCTCTCCGGAAGTTATAATTTACTTAGGTCGACACGTGTGAATTTTCAAACTAATTGAACTGGTGTTATAAATAGCCTATATGGAAAAACCTTGAAATGGGAACGAGCACTTTGCGTCATGCTTTCACACTTTGAATTATATGAAAAATCCACCGCGACAAGATTATGAAATGCCTGAGTGTTGGAGTTGAAAAAGAGATTTAAAAAATAATAATAATAATCCAGCCTATATAAATACGTCCCACTGCTGGGCACAGGCCTCTTCCCATATAGAGAAGGCACGAGCATTGATCACCACGCTTGCTCACTGCGGGTTGGCGATTTCAGATCCCAATTTTGGAATCCAGGTTTCCTCACGATGTTTTCCTTTCCTTTAAACAAACAAATACAAAGTTCAAAAAGACTTTTCTTAATCTCAGTTCCTAACCAGCAACCAAGTGCACACAATTTCAGTTATTAGACATAGTTCATGACAACAAAACCCAAAAAACTAAACATACCTTTCTTTTTTATATAAAGGTGCAGAACACAAGTTATTTGATAAGCAAAATATATAGCGAAGGCCAAACGAATTTGATTGCCGTTCAAAGGGTTCTTGTAAAAACTATTTCCCGCCTCCCACGATAACTTGAAGGTAGGTCGGGAGCCTTCCTATCTATTGTAGATACTTACAAAAAAGTTTGTATATTCAATTTAATACTCCTTGTATTTGTATGCTTGAGAGAAATTGTAGACTATGGTGAATGGTATGAGTTTCTTTTTTTGTAACGGTTGAGTTGGAATTAGAAACAAAAGAAGATAAATTATGTTTTAGGACATTTTTTCGTATTAGAAAATGAATTTACTTCATCTCTTTTCTCGACCTAAACACATCGGCGAGCTGTGGGTGTACATTGGCAAACCTCTGCCTAACCCTTCGCGGATACATTCGTGATGATATGTTATGTCGTTACTTTTTTGATGGTTTTTTTTAAAGAATAAGTAATAATCTTGAAACGAAAATAATCTTATCTAAATTCACACACGTAAATAGCTTTAATGTCCCAAAAACCTCAGAAAAGAAACACATATTTAATTTTACGGTTCTCTTTTATTACAGAACCACCATTTAAGTACTGTGTTTTATTTTATAGGCGGTTGAAGCGAGGTTTTACGGCAATCACTCGTGGCTAGCAAAAATTAGGTACTATTCATACAAATTAATTTTATTGCCGCGTTTCTTCTTAGTAAATGTTCGTATTATTTGGTTACTGCCACGTTTTTAGTATGTAGTTTTGGAGGGATTTATAGCGGCCTAATTATTTATTGTCTGTGGTAAAACTAGTAACTCTATCTGTACTATGACGTCTTAAAACAGGGCTGTGGTCGTTACGAGAGCGAGACGCCTGTACACAGAATGTAATGCGCCGTCTCGCTTCCGCAATCGCAAGAGAGGTAGTTGTACCGTCATTATGTGATGAATAGTTGCTAACTTTATGAAAATACATTAATTTTATTTGATTATCTCACAATAAAGTGCATTAATAAATAATATGTCAACATGTTCTACGTGTAAGAATAACGAAAATCAATGAAGTTCATTCTTCTAGTTTGTAGCAAGTGGAGAGAAGTGGTCTCTGCCTACCCCTACGGGAAAGAGCCGTGATTATATGTATGTGTATATATATAATAATATGTATTCTTCTATTTTATGTTGATAAAAAAATACCATTATATAAGTACTTACACATAGGCTTCCAATGTACATAACGAATGGCAGGTACTTATTTATCTATTTGTACAACGATACATACGTATTCAATAAAACTGATTAAAACAACCCCAAATGGGATTTAAATAATAATTAAGTCTAAATACATTTTCATCGTGTATCTAAAGGTTCGATATAGATTTAAGTGGTTGAGTTATTGAAACTTCGCAATTACAAACCTGAATACTTTGTTCAGAGTTAGTACGGCCCACCACACCTAAATTGTAAAATAACATTACGAAAATGAAGCTTAACACGTTGTGATAAGGTTGATAATAATGTCGATGAGGTAGATGTGGTGTGGATTGTTGTACAGCGGTTGAATTAAAGGGATTTCTGTTAAAAGCTTTCATTATACTTGAAATTTCAAGAGTGTTCTGTTATTGGCTTTGTTTTACAGTATTTGAAAGTAGGTTTGATCAACTTTTATTAATTACTAATGATAAGAATTAACTTGTTGCATGAATCCGTAAGTAGATACATAAATTGTAGGCAGGTATTATGTATCAAATGTTTTAAAGGGTCATTGGGCATAATCTGACCCGGTATGTGAAAGCTTGTGTACATAAACCAAACTAGATTAAAATTATTAATTTAGAACCTACTTACTTTTTTTTGTGCGGTATTAAACATTGGAGTAGGTCAAAGAGCAATGTCATATAGCTGGACAAAGGCCTTCCACATATCCTTCCAGACACTCTTCTCTTGCGTAAACTCAGACTATACCCACAGTAATACAACCCATACTATCGTAAACTAGAGACATTAATCTGTCTATTTCACCTTATTTTGTTTCTGTACAGCGTGGGTATAGTTTCCATAGTTAGGTGCTCATTGACCTATAACTAGTAAAATAATAAACTTCGTAACATGATGGTTCACTATTACCGTAGCGTAAATATTTTATAGTTAGCTTGAAAATCTTTTTAAAAGGATAAAAACTAAAGCTTTCAATTTTCATAATAAGTTTCAGGTGTACTGAAGCAGTTTTTATAAAATAAATGGTTTATTTTTTGATGTCTAAAAAAGGGTATCTTTTGACATTCGTTGAGTCGATAATTTATAGCCTTTCTAAATGTAAGATAACGTCACATAAACCTATTTGTCGTTGATTGATAACCGTAGTATTCATTCAATAAATTATACATTATTTTAAATAAAACAATAGAAATCTTTTATCCATTAGATAGTCAATTGTTAAATAGTAGATTGATATATTGTTTTGTGTATTACTTTCTAAAACAAAACAAAAAAACTTCGTAAAAAGAAGGTGCTAGGCGCAGGCCAGACAGAAGAGACGTACAAAATGTATAGAAGCGTCGCGCCCGCGCCAGGTCTATTCTGTATGTTTTGCGTCGCGACCCTTCTATACATTTTGTATGAAAAGGACGCGGTAGAGACAAATGTCCGCGCCCCGTCTGCGTATCACGTCTCTTCAGTCTGGCCTGCGCCTTACTGAATTTAGACTTTCTTTCCTTATAAAAGAGACCGTTGGTCAATTTGGTAACAAAAGAAAGTTTGTCACCACCAAAAAGATCGAGTAACCAAAATAGACATTCTATTTTCAAACCTGACATTCGTCTAAACAAATAACACTAGAATGACATGCACATATCATTCATTCAGCCATAATATTGAATGAATGAAAGCTAGTTTCGTTCAAGCGTGAATCGATATGTGAACATTGCAGCGATTATATTGAATCGAGACTATTCAGCAGAAGCTTTGTGTATCGCTTCAAAGGCGTAGTAATCACTTTACTGGCTAAAAAGTCAACAATAACTTGATGGATCGCTCTCTGATGGATCTATCCAATTTCGTCGGTACTTCAGTTGAATTTGTACTAGATTAAGGTGGAAATGTGTATGTATGTAGTAGTAACACGATATAGAAATGAATAAGTGTTTAGTTATATTGAAAATAAAAAACATTTTGAAAGGGAACTGTTTTACTATAGGTATGTAACTACGTAACGTGTGTGCCTTGCTTCGCCATACACTGCAATAGCGATAACAATTATCTGGTGACTATGTTGATATAATACATTATATGAACATTCTAAAAGAAAAAAGGTCTGCAAGAAGCAGACTTGAGAGTATGCAAAATTATGATAAAAAAGTGTTTTATGTTTCGCTAGCATTGCAGAACGCAGTTTACCTATAATCCACCTTTTTAAACCTCAACATTTTTTTTCATCTTTTAGTCAGCATTTTTTGTCAATCTTTGCAGACTCAAGAATCCTAATCGAGAGCAGATTTAGTCTGAATCTTAAAGAAACATTTTCAGCTGTTTTTACAAACATAATTTACTGTTTACGTTGTTACACAAACACGAACCAATGGCAGTCAAAGCCTTGATTTTCTCGAACTTTCTCATTTGGAATGTAACTGTAGCATGCAAGTATTGCTTAAAACTCCAAGTAAGTAATATATATGTAAATGTGGTGAAACAAAGCAACGGCGCTGGATCAAGTCGCAACTCCGTTATTAGATACCAGACGCTTGCCACGTACTCCTTAATACAAAGACAGTCACGCATCCAAATACTTAAGAAAATGTATGTAATTTTAAAATATAAAACGGTCTTATCTGTATCAAAATGCTTATTTATACTCGTAAAAATGTGAACTGAATTGCGACTCACCGAGCACGATGTAGCGCCTGGAGTATTTTCTTAGGATTTTCTTCCAACTGAAAAAAAGAGAATGGAAACACATTTATATATTATTATATACAAAAAATATATATTATGTAAAGAAGCCCAGGCGAGATAAGGGATGCGCAAGACCGACAACAATGACAGAAAAAAGGGGAGGCCAATACCCAGCAGTAGGTGATTCCGGGCTGACATGATGATGAAGATTATTATTTACCTATAGACATTAATTAAAAATTTTCATTGATTTTATCACTTATATGCTACTAATATATCCTAGTAGTATCGTGTCGTCTTGCAAATAAATGCCAAGTGCCTTGCTATTTTTTTCATTTGGTTATTATCGATACAACTTTTGTTATACAGCAACGAAACGGTATGGTAAGTGGTGGTAGCCGGTGGGACCGCTACAGGATCGGCTGGCCACGGAACTGCATACATTAGAATACTGGTACATTGTTGCGACGACCTAGGTCTTGTTAACATGCATACTAAACTCCTTGGGAAGGGCCATTCAATATTCTTACCCATCGTGAAACTAGTGGTACAATGTCTTGTTAGCCGATCCCTAGCAATCTATAAGATTTCAATCTTTGTGTAATCTGCTCGATAGGTTTAATTTGTAAAAATAAGCTTATTGCAGACTCCTAATATGTAATTCATTAGAAATAATATTGAATAAAATTTGACGAATTTTCTTTAAGGTTTTGATATGTCAAAGCTTATAGACATATTGACCGATAAACGTATACCTTATACCTGAAAAAATGAAGGTACATCTCGATAAAAGTACAAATGCAGCACAAACATAAAAAAATACATTCATTTGATAGACATGTAAAGTAGATGCAAGCGATTCCAACTCAATGTGATACCATCTGCAAACTAATAAACTGCATTCTACGAAGACTGCAGAAAAAATGTAATATCTAGTAGAGCAAAGAGGAACGATTCTAATAACTACTGAATTCACTGAAGCAAGAATATTTTTGTTTAAAAAGGAGTCATAATTTAAGGCATGTTGTAATTGCTTTTAGGTTTATACATGTGCACTTGTGTGTGTGATTATAAGAAAAACTGCTTATATTTTTTTTCTGAAAATAGGCGTATCTTGTTTCTTACTAAAAATAACCAAAACTAACATAACTTGGTGTAATTGACTTTGCTAGATAATTTACTAAACTGTATGGTCGAGATTAGGGTGACAAAAACTACGGTCTTCGAAAAGTAATAAATGAGTTTCAAGGCGACATATTTCAAGTACAGCTTTAAATTATTCATATAAAAACAAAAGGGAAAGCTCATAAAACGTACACACTGTTTATTTCCGCGCAATCGTTTAGTTCACAGAGAGTAACATTACTTAGCGACGGTATCTTCACATTTGCTACTATTTTATTCATTACTTCATACATTTTTTGTCGGTTTCTGCAGATGCCGCGATAAGTAATACAGAAACACATGATATTATTTTTCTTTTGGTGGAAAAAATGGAGGAGTAGTGGTCTGCTTATAAGATGTTTAGGCGTACGGCATAGATACAATTGAAGTGAGGAAAAACTATTGAATATACAACATTTACTTTTGATTCAAACTAGTTCAATGTAAGTTCTTATGTAAACACCAGACAAAAGACAGATAAATGCCTACGTGGTTAAAAAAAAGTTCCACAAATTGGTAACTGCAATGTGCACGCACGCACATCTACTATTTCAGTTATCCTACAAAACACTACTGGATACTCATGTGGCTAATTAAAAACTTTTAAATTACCGTAATCTGCGGCACCTACTTACCACGTGAATGATAAACAACTTACATTTTAGCGCTGTTCCCAAAATGACACGGCTTAAATGGTCATAAATCGTAGGCCATCAATTTGCATGCTAATAGCCAGCCTGCCACAGACAAGTGAGTGACAAGGGCGAAACTTTACTACCGCTGGGCCACGTAAATGACCCTGTGGATATTAGGACATTTTTCTTCCTACAACGATTATATTAAATTTACAGCCTTTAAAGAACCATCAGAGAGCCCGACTTATTAAATAAAACTTGAGTGAAATTTCAAGTCTCATTCTGGGCTCCATTTATTTCATCTTCTTAAATCTATCGACACTTACATTCGAGTAAAAAGGACTTAAGAACTTAAATTGTACACACTGAAAATATACGATAAAAACAATTAAAACAAACAAAAACAGTTAATACCTACCACGATTTAATTTCAAATATACCTACTTCGTAATTGAAAATTAATTTGAAAACGAATTTAGAACCAATTATAACAAACATTGAATTTGTACACGCAACAATAACGTGTTACTGATTTATTTGGGACGTATGAACACAACCCCAATTTGTATTAAAACTTTTCGAACAGACAAATGAAGGTAATTTATGGCAAACTGAGTTTCGAATAGGGTGATGAAATATAAATCCCACTGAAAGTACTACATTGTAGAAAGAGCCAAGTTTTACCTTTACAATATATCGCCAATTAAAGTCGTAATTTTTCTAGTCTTTTATCACGAATATGTTGTCTCATTGTTTTGACACGTAGTAACTGTACACATATTTAATAACATACACACGTAGTAAGAACACTAAGTACGTAAACATACTACGAAGTATGTAAATTACGAGTTCGACTCAGTAAAAGTATTTATTATTTGCAAAGGAACTTATTTGGCAAAAATAAACAACAGCTTACGCCTTTCGTATGTTTCTTTTTACGGTCTGCATGAGACTTGATTAAAAAATCAAGCTTGAAAAACCTTTGAACTTGGCTGATACACTGCCGTGCACCCAGATAGAGAAAATTGTAAAGTTGTATTTGTGCTTCACTCTGTCCCTTCAGAGGATCAAGTTGAAAGGGTTTAAGTGTGTTGGGCGAAAGCATAATAAAGCACTTTGCATAATTTTTGAGAGATTCTTCGGATTAAAACATCCTGTGTGCAATCATTAAGTTATTTGATATATTTGGAACTTCATAATAAATTGTCTTTTTTGATCGAGAACATTTAATGGGTCGCTATGAAGAAAACCAACTAAAAATTAAAAAAAACAAATTTTTGCATAAATAATAAAAAAAAACATTTTAAAAGCTGATGAATGCTGTATTTTGCGCTTTATTTATTTTTTGGAACTATGCAGTATTACTTGGTAGTTATAAGTCTCGTCAAACTGCAATCTTATTGTAATCTCTATCCAATAAAATAAAACAAGTAACAAAAGCATTCTAAAAATAGCTTACTCAGTACGTATGAATAATCAAAACATTCCGTTTAATCTAAAACATAACATTAAGATAATCGCGACTGCAGCTCATTCGGAATAATCCCTTGCATTTCGTTTAATTAATTTCACGGGTCCTTGGATGAAGACGGCGCTTGTTACGCGAGCGTCAGTGACTGAATTACGCGCTCGTCAGCCAGCGAGCAATGTACACTTGGATGCAATAAAATGTAGCACTGAAAATTGTTTTAATAGTCTGTTTTGGATCAAAATCAAATAGGTTTTATTTCTTGTCAACCAAAAGAAAAGACGGTTAAGAAACGTTTCGTTAAAAACTACTGATTCTAGTTGCTCAGTTTCAAAGAGTCCTTCCTACGGAGTAGAGCCGGCAAGAAACCAATTGGCAAGAAAACATACCAAAAGGATTAAGGTAAAGTAACATACATAGGTGTTAATTAACTGGATTGTTTAATTTTAATAGCGATCAAATTTGTTTTTTCGCCTTCGTTATAAAGAGCGGGACTACTCGTACGTGTTGTAGAAACTATGTTTTGGATTTTGTTATTTAAAAGCTATGCAAGAAAAACAGCTTAGTAAAAGGATAATAAATAACAGTATGATATTCTGACACGTTTAGAGGTTTTTTTTTATTTGTAATATAAATCCTCCAAATTTCAGTAAGTCGTTTTGTGACTAATTTCACTCAGTGAGTTAAAAAAAAATGTAAAACAATCATACAAAGAGAATAACACAAGACTAACAGGAAACGCAATTAAAACACTACAAACAATTTTATTTAAATCTGAAAAACTTTAAATAAAAAGTATGTCATATAAATGTCGGAACTCCTGAACAATTCCGCATAAAATGATAATTTCTCTACCATTTATGAAATTAACAAAAGCCCCGAGGCTTGTGTTCAATCAGTCGCGTAAATTTCGATTGTAGTTGAAAATTTCAACCATAAGTAGATAGTTATTGGAAATCCAATTTACCTGCCTCATTCGTTATTATTTGACAATTGATTAATATTGTTTATACATAATTATTAAATAATGTTAATATGACAAGAAGCGTGTCAGTCCAGTAACTACACGCTTGCTCAACCTACACGAAAATGAAATAAACTTTGAAGCACCATGTATATGTACATATTCTACATACCTCTTTTTCAGATCAATTTAGTTTTCAAATTCTTTGCGAAATCATTTAATTCTGCTAGAGCTTTTTTTTATATTCCCTAGTTGAAAATAAAACGTAACCTAAAACCTAAAAACTTATTCTAAAGCTAATTCGTCGACATTAACTACTTCTAAAACGTTCTACACTAAAAAACCAAACACAGCATAATTTAAGTAAAACACAGTCATATTTTTATAAATTACCGACCGCATTTCCCTCGCACACAATATTTTATCCTGTTCACTTCATAAAAAGTTGAACGTTTTAAAATATTTGTTTACATTTAATTTGAAAGTCGGTCTTGGCTTTTAATTTTTTCTGTTTACCTAATTTCGTTCGTCGAGTGTACTGGAAAGTCACGTACAGTAGCGGGAATTTCACTTTCTTAACCCCTGCACATTTCTGCATAAATTTGTCGTGGCTTGTGAACCATCTAAACACTTTCATGGGTTGACGCGGCGTTACGTGATGTGGGTACTACGATATATTTGCATTATTTGATTTGCCGTAGTTGAGCTGCCGGACAGTAGTTACTGTCGGAATTCTTGGATTTACGAATTTCATTTACATTTTTATTTCGCTTCTGCAAATTCTGTTCATTTAGCTTTGATAGTTATTTTTAAAGAGTAATGTATCAAAAATGTTCTTCAACTTTAAAGAAAGTTGGAGTCAATCAAGAGATTTTTATTTGCGAGAAAAAATCATCCCAGAACCTATCAAAGCATATGATTGAGTAACATTTGGCATCCATAAAGAGCCTATAAAGAAAGGCCGAACATATTATTTGAAGTCATGTTAATTACTGATAAGCAAAACGAATTGAACTATATAAATTTAATAAATTCGACTAAGATTGAAATGAAACATGGTTGATATTTTAAATAAATGATACACATATTAATATATTAATAGGTATGTAACGAATAAAGGTTAAAATCTGTTAAAACTTCACAAACATATTTTTCCTGGAGCGAACAGACAACATCATGTTTTGGTTCTTTTTTTAGATCAACAGATATTTTTGTAGTACAACGAAGCTTTGTTTGGACAACAACACGGTTCTAAGAATTATCGGCGAGTATTCTATATGAAACATTCTTTTAACTTACTTTTTATTTATAACTCTTGTTATTTGGACAATGTTTTCTAAGAATTAAGCTAACGTACATCGCAATTTACACGGAGATTGAGGTAAGTAATAAAAGAAGTCAGAGTACTACCACTTACTATGAGGACACCACAAGTATGTAGGTACTTTTTGATTTGACTAAAGGCAGAAACATACTGACGTGTCGTGGCGTGTCGTGGCGCGCCAGAAGCACGCCAGAAGAATATCGGTTTTATACATTTAATATGGTTTGAGACATATTAGTGTGTCGACACGACACGAGACATAAGTATGTCCCTAACCATATTAAATGTATGAAACCGATATGCTTCTGATGCGTCACGCCACGCCACGACACGTAAGTTTGTTTCTGCCTTAAGTCAAACTGAAAAATTGACATGCTCATTTAGAATTATTACAGAATTTAAATAAGCGCATTTCAAAGTTCTCGCCATCACAAACAGATTTAAACGTATTTGTATAAATTTTATTCCAAAATGAAACATTTACTTTACGCGCGTTGAGTGATACGAGGAAAATCAAAATCTGTACCAATACTAGCCCATACGCAAATACTATACTAGAGTATATATAATTAATAAATACATTAAAAAATTGTATAACTAAGAATTGCTATTCAAAACTCATCCATCAAAAGCTCTGCGCCATAACTGTCTATGACGTCACCATTGATCTGACTCTAATAGCAATATGTTCATTAGGAAATATTTACTCTGATATGTTGATTTAGTTCATGACCTATAAAGCTATTGCCGTTCCATTCAACACACGATCATAATAAGCACTCAGTTTATCTAGGTTATCTGAAATGGAGCGTTCAGCTGTTATTTTCGGCGAAAGTCTTCAATACTTAAAACCGCTTTTAATACGTTCCTAACCACTATATAAATTAAAGACTAGTTTTATTTAATAAGTTAAGATATCTTAAGAACACCTAGGCAGGGTAAGGTTGTAGAGTACCTAGGTTTTGGTTTCTGAGAAATTGCGTTTTATCTAGTACTACTTACATTTGAATAACGTAGTAAACCAATGAGTAAGAAAAACATGAATTAAGGAGAACAGGAAAAATAATACAGTAACCAGTGGTTTCTGCTTACTAATCCAAACGGGCGTAAGTACGTAAATTTTGTATTGTAAATCTTAAGTAAAAAGGAAAGGAGTTGTTTTCAAAAACTCTTTTTGTGCGTCATTTTTCCCAAATGTTCTTATCGTAGTGTGCGTTTAACTGTCGAAAATGTATCTACTTTTACCTTAGATTATTTATCTCAGAATAGAATAAAGAATAATACGGAGGGAATAACACATAATTCACAATTTCAGCTCAAATTAGGTTCAATCAATCTATATTATGTACGACCTGTATTCCACAGTCAATTTGTTACTATCTACAATAACAATTTGGCTAGGCTACATAAATTAATCTAGACAACAGATAGTTTGGCTCTGATAGCCTGTCCGATTTGAGTTAATTGTTTTGACATCTTTGTTGTATCAATGGAATTACTAGTATAGTTCGGTTATATATTATTTTTACGTAGAAGTAAAATAATGGAGTAAAACCATTTCGGAAATAGATACGCAATTACAAATTGAGGAGTTGCTGGGTTATTTGCTCACTGACTTGATCTTTCTATTTATAGCAAGAAAGCTTGTAGATATAGAGAGATATTGAATGCTATGTCAATAATAAATTAATGATAAGTGCTTTATAGATACGTATGCCATGATCCGGTGGTATTAAAATGGTATTGTTTTTATTAACTTTTAAACTATCACGTTCGTACGTTTATCATAATCAACGATTATAGTGATATTAAAAACACATTTTTGGTTTGACCCAGGTTACACCACAGAAACCAAAAAATAAATGTTTTATTTTTGTTATCCAGTCCTTATTTCTACGATTCATTGAAATTGTTACAACACTGATTATTTTTAATTAGTGTAATCCAACTGGAAATAGATATAAGCCTTAAGTAAGTACATGATTAAAGTAAAGTATCCTTCTCAGAAATAATAATCTGTTAGTACATGTTATTTCCGAGAAGGGATTTTCGTGACTGGTCTGTTTTCGGCTAGTAACAGTATGAATATCATCTATACCTTAACATATTGAGTATCGTATATATTTCCAATAGCGTCGTATTTTTCTTGTAAATATTTATATTATTATTTTTCCTTCAGAGAGACCAGAAACCACTTCAGAAACACCCACTCTTGGGGTCTGATCAAAAGCACTCGACCTAAATATTTTAAGTGGCAAAGAATGCCTTTTGATATTTTTGGAAAGAGCGTTCGAGCACTTACCCAAACTTTTAATCAACAATTTTGATTGACAGCGTATCGAAAGAAGTACATAAAAATTGAGGGTCATTTAATAAAAAAAAATACGTCTGAAATTCGTTATTGTATAGAAGTATTCCGATAATTTTAAGTTGAGTTTTGCATTGATGAGAAATCGATACAAAACTTAGCTCAGATCTAATTATGTTCAAGACAGTTCCTGTGTTCAGATAGAACGTAAAGCCATTGCTCCTGACGTTGATCTTTAACAGTTGCTATACTCGTATTTTAATTGCTAATTGATTGCGCAGAAAATAACGTTGTCTTAATCTCTTCTTATTAATAGTTATAGCCATTTTCTCTATTAAATATTTAGTGTTTTTAAGAAATCTATAGCTTGAACATTCATTTTTATCTCCCAACGCTAAACGACTGGTTGTTATAAGTTTGACGTGTGTGTGGCATTGTAGCTCCCGAACGCCTGATCCTATTTTGATTTTGTTTTTCTTTTAAAGTGTTATTGTTATAATCATTTAATGTAGTCTATTGATAGTTATGTAATATACTATTAACAAAGGACTACCTTATTGTTAGTAGAGTTGTACAAAAGACCTAACTCACCAAGTTTTAATAGTGGGACTCGGATAACAGAACGGATAACAAAGTTGTAGTACTTATCGGAACAGGTGCGTGTCAAATATTTTACTGATACCCGGCCGACTTTATGTGGAAAGTTAATTTAATTATTGAACTGCGCTGTTTCCGACTCAAACTACCCGTTTTTCAGTTTACTAATGTTATTTGTTTGTGAGCATTGTTTTATTATTGTTTTTCTTTGTTGTTGTAATGGTAATAATTTTGTGTTGTTTTTTATTCAAAAATTTTTTAGTGACTGTGTTTCGTTTATGTTTATCTAAAGTTAAGCGGTAATTAAATTGATTGCTGTGTATATTTTTAAATCGATACTAGTGTTAAATTAAATGTTCAAGAGTTTATTTTACTATCCGTTCTTTAAACACAAGTGGGATTTTAGACGTTGTTTTTGGATTTGATGTTATTTTTCTGAAATATTACAACCTAAAGAAAAACTCGTATTATATATTGAAGGACGCATAAACAAAATTGGTACACTGACTGACATTTTACCCCTATATTAGTTAGTTGGAAAATTGTTATTTAGAGCAATACTATTAAAAATAAATAAACATTGTATTTACCATCTATTTAGTCTTCGTTGGAATCAGTTCCTTCAGGCATTACTCTAGTCTGCAAGTTAAAGACATAACAAGAATTAGTTTGTCTTTCATTCTGAATATTGTACTTGTTTTTCTTTTTTAGTCTCTCACAGATAGTTCTAGGAAAGTTCTGACTATTTAGTTGGATTCGACCTTATGTTTTCAGTAATATTAAATGCTAGTCTCCTTGTAAGTTTTTTGTCCTTAAGACATACAATGCCGCTTGGTAATTTTCCTGTGCTTTGTGGTAATATCAAGTCTTGGTCATATTTTTTTTATGCCTACTGAAACCCACACATTTTTTTTTAAATAGGTAACAGCATAAAATTATGCTGCTTCTTGGAAATTAAAGAACATTATTACAAATAGTTTTCGACATGATATCTTGAAATGCCAAGTTATAGCATTATTATTATTATTGTTTTCAGGTATTTTAGGTAATCTGATTGTTTTTATTAGCTTTTGTTGTTGATTGTACTAAGCTTATTTAGTGTATATTACTCGATGCTTTTTTATTAGCTTTTATTCTTTAAGACGACTCAATATAACTCTCTACTTCCATTATACTAAACACTTTACAATTTACCCCTTTTTAAAGCAACAACAACCTTTTAAGTACACTTGAGTGCAATAACAATGTAGCGTTATAAATAAACTGCTGGAGAATGAACCGCTTGTCATCTGTCGCGGTCCTAATGGGTCTAGACCTAACGGATATTACACCTTCCGTGACGCAAGCGTGACGTCACCGCGAGGAAATTGATGTTCTACGTGAAAAATAAAAGTTACGTTCTCTTGTTTAGATACTAGGTGGTGGCTGTGACTTTGTTTGAATTTTGTCAATGTTTGCGTTATATTTAATTCTGATATTTGAGTGTAGAGATGGTGTTGTCGTGATTACTCTACTTAAAAACTAAAGTTAGTGAAGGTTTTGAGTAAGTACCTAAAGGAGTACCAATTTTTCAAAACATTTTTTTCATCTAGTATACTGAAAAAAAAACCTGAGTGCTTAATTCAAGATGTTTATTTGTTTAACACAGCTTAAATTTCGGGACCCAATGGTATTTAAAATTGATACCGTGCATGATTTTACAATAAAGTTTTATTTTTTATTATTACTCACAAATAATACTACCAAGGACTAGGTAACTAAGGAATAATCGTACATACTATTCATAAAACAAACAGAAAACAGTATTACATGAAACATACACATGGCTAAAGGAACTCTTTATTATTACTATCGCTTGACTCGTCAACGGATATTGTGTCTTCCACAATATGGCGCCGGACATAAGACATGTTGTAACATGTCCCTATCAGTATTATTATGTCAATGGAACATAAGAAAACTTATTTTATTTATATTTGATAAAGGCTTGTCAAAGAAGTTTGTATATTTATTAAATACATAGCCAACACTTTACATAAACAACAATACTTAATTTCGACGAATTCAACTCAATCACTAATATTTCTGAGAAACTATAGTTTCTTAGAAATATCCATTGAACCCTCAAAACTATTTTCGGAAGACATACTAATCAAAGGATAAGCTACTATTACGTCAAAACTGCTTGTAATAATAACCAGCAAATTTTCCATTATCAATAAATGTGACAAATTTCATAAAATTGCTTACATTTTTAAAGTTACTCAACATTTTAGTTCGAAACCTTCTCAATCACTTTAGCTTTGCAACGAAAAAACCGCATCACAATCTGTCCATTTCTTTAGGAGTTACGATTTCACAGACAGACACGTCAAACTTAGACTCAATGTCCAAACCGAATTCTGATTATCATCACCTATTACGTTCAGAAGGACCACACTAAGCGGATATTGTGTCAACCACAAGGTGAGTGACGGGCATTAGGACCAGGAAATATCCGACGCTGGTACAAGTCGCTAAGTCACCGAAAAAACAGGTTTCCTTAAGGCCCTTGCGGAAATGACTTCAATTTGCCTCGTAGGATTAGTTTCTTCGTCGAAAATATGACGACATTACTTCAGTGCGGTTAAAAGAATGTTTGTGTAGACAGAGTTTTTTGGTTATAAAATAGGTGATGAAAAATCATTATTTTGCATTTTATGTGAGTATAAATAATTATTATAAATGGAACTCTTCCTTGTCCTCCAAAATATATAGAAGACAAGATTATCATTATTCAAAATATTTCGTTAGGACCCAAGATAAATAAATTACCTGTAAGCCGATTACGTTGCTTATTTTGCTATTTACTTCCAAAACATTGTCATTAGAATAATAAATCACCGACGTGAATCGCTAAAACAGACCTTATTCGATACACGTGGCTTATAAACTAATGTAATATACTGGAGGCCCTCATGTCTCCACCCAAAAACATATTTTACCCCTTGTTACCCTTTAGAATTCGAATTTCCATTACTAGACGTAAATGTTACCGCCAGCAAAGCAATATAGTAATTGAAATTCACGTTTCTACGGGAGGGCTTTGGGCTGATAAGGGGTAAAGAGTTAGGGACCTTTTTACCACATATTTTTGCTTGCTTCACTATCTTTTGTTTTGAGGGGCTCGTAGCTAAGTGCAAGCCGTACGGTTTGACCGATAATACCGGTTAAGCCGCGCTCGCCGCTGTTGGTCTGTTGATGGGTGACCTTTTTCAAAACATACCGGGACCCCTCCTTGCCTCGGATAGCACGTTAAGCCGTAGGTCCCGATTGTCATACGTTGAACTTTGACAGTCTGACAACCAGTCTTACTATGGGATACTGGATTACTCAGTAAAATGGCTTGTGGAGGTCAGATAGGCAGACGCTCTCTGTAAAATACGGTATTCAGCTGAATGTAAGGCTCGGGATATGATGATGACTATCTTTTGTTTTTAAATACCTTCTTAGTGCAAGGGATTGTACATTTGAAACTAATTACGTGTGGGTGTAGCTTTCACACAATTATTTCGAAGTATTTATAGCAGCTCTTAATAATGTATAATTATAGTGTATTTTTGTCTGACTTGCACGCTTATAAATAAACCTTAATCAAAAGATACGAAAATAGACCTTTGTATTTTAAGACAAACGATTTATTCTTTAAATATTGTTAAGAAACAAAACTATAAAAGGATTTGTTTATATACATTTAATTTAGTGAAATTGTATTCAGAGAATACTTAAAACAAAACACACGAAACGTTATTACATAGGAGTTATAAATAGCTGCTTATTACCCTTATAAATTAAAACTGTCACTTTATTATGAAATAACACGTGTTGATAGTCTCATAGTAATAATTCTGAAATATGAACCTAATTAAAACATACTAGAAAGGGTATAATTGGAAAGGGCAGTCCGTCATACGAATATCGTACCACATAGGTTTTCTCATGGGCATAGCTTTGAGTTTTACGTGTAAGCTAATCTAAGCTGATCCATTTTGGGTAAGGACATCCTCCTCTATGTTCTAAAAGTTGGGTCGATCTAAGGGGCAGGGGAGACCAGGGTATGTTGGTTGTGTATCGGATAGTTCTTGTAAGCCAGTGGGGCTTTGTCGATCCACGATCCCGCGGGGTTTAGGCCGCCGTCAACATAAACAAAATGCTATTATTGCTTGTATCTTATCTCGGGAAAAAATATTGGACATTACTTTCAAGGCCCGTTTTCATTTATCGATATTACTATGGTCGTATGTATACACGCTTATAAAAAGGTGTTACATAAATGTTTTCTCTTAGTTTAGGTGGTGCCTGGATTTTGGATTAATATTTTTGTTCGAATTATTTTATCTATTTTTATTAAATCTAGTTACAAAATACGATTTCTTTTTCATCTTAACTTTACGTGTACTTGCGCAAAATTTCAGCTTAATCGTTATACTGGATACACATATACAGGGTGGTAGTACATTTTCAAGGTCTTTCTTGATCCCAGGAAGATTATACTATTTCTGTTTTATATGTTTTATAAAATAAAATGCAAACAATCTATCCGAACATTACCCCCGTTAAGAGCAAAATCAACTTGGGGCAAAACAAAATATTTTTAACAAGTTTTTAGCAAAAAGCCACCGTAAGTAAGTTTTCTTGTTTTTCTCCCGAGGTGGAAGCGATCGCAAAAACTAGGAACCGACTCAAAGTAAACTCTAGAACACACTATAGCTACTTAAAGCCGAACTTGTTAAGGCAACAACGAAAACTCCACTTTCGTATTTCAAGGTTTCTCACCAAATGTTAGTAAATCCATTTCTCCACTGACGCGATAAATAAATAAAACCTTTTTTATCAAGCTCGAACAAAATAAAATAACTTTTTTCAGGAGAAGAAAGTTGCCCAATTTTGTCCGAATTCGTTAATACCCTCAATGTAGCAACGCCTTAATATTGGGAGGAAAATTAAATTATCTAAGAAATACGTTTCCTGTGGACTTTTCAGGCGCGTTTTGATGGAAGTTGCACGGTCGCTTCGTAAATCGATGAAATGGATGGAAGCTAATGCCCTTTATTTTAAAATTGATTTTATTACACACAATAAAATGAAATCTCAAAGAGCAACGTTCTTTGGCTCAGTTTGCTTTTATGTACAGTATTCCAATTCACATCTTGTAATTCCTTTTTTACAAAATATAATGTTATTTTAAAACAGATCTGCTCACTTACTACCATATTCTGTAGAAAAAATACGGTTTTTTTTTTTTACATTTTATGTCGAAAATCATTAAAATGATTTTTATGAATATAAACTGAAAATAAAATGAATATAAATGTGCTTGGTAAATCTGAATCTACTTGATAACAATAAATGTCACAAACCTACGTATCATTAATATTCTTTTACTGGACATTCTCATATTAAATCATAGATAATTTAATTAATTAATGTCCACTTTGCTATTGTTGTGATAAATCACTTAATGTCACATTGTGTGATTGTGATAAAGTGACGTCATTCAATCCGCCAATCTGGTTAAGAAAAGTGCTTGAAATATTTGCATAAAATAAATAACTGCAATTGAATTTTACAAACAGTTTTAATTATATTGCAACAAAGTAACCAGTGCGTTCACAGAAGCAAAGTTTTTACAACGTCATATCTAACAAACACTGCAAATAAAAAGTTACAGTCACTTCTACGAGATATATTGCAACCAGGTTACGACGTAGCGCTACGAGTCTACGAAAAAACTATTCGAGCGCAAAATGTGAGTACGTAGCATTCAAATGTTGGTAACGAAAAACTAACAAAGAAAATGTTCCGAGTGATTTATTAAAGTACCTCACTACAAATATTTTGAGGTCGAATCCAGAAAACACGTAGCTAGCCCGCATAGCGGAAATTTATCCTCACCAAACGGCGGTCCCCACTTTGCGTGTATACTGTATGTATAATAAGACCGAGTAAATGACAATTTGAATTTCAAAAGTAGGTAGATAAGTTAAGCTCCGCGTGACTTGCGCATTTCACACCGTTCTTCGCGAGCTCGCTGGCGTTGACGTTGACGGGTATCAGTATCGTTCAGTGCGCCGTGGGGGGCGGTCGTGTTGCTCCGGGAATTACGACCCTGACGTGTTAGTACGCGAACGTTCATTATATAACCGAGTGCTGTTTGTTTTGTGAGCCAGCCCTATTGTGACCAACGGATGTATTGAACTTTATCAAGGTAATTTTCTTGATGTAGTTTTGACTTAATTTTAAATGACGTAGTGAGTTGTTGAGTGTGTAATTTCCATTAATTATAGTAAAATAAATAATTATAATGACATTTTGTGTTTAATAAACATGATAAATAAGGTGTCATCTATATTAAAGTCGTAGTGTGTGTTAGGGTTGTCAGTAGGCGGGGTGGTAAGCTCTCGTAAATAATGCAAGGAGACCTTTCCGTGCGTAAACCATGTTTCCCAAGAATAATGGCGTGTTGCAGTTAATTTAATCCGTTAACTTATGAGCGGTAGTTAAACTATTTCGTAAGGGTAATTTGAACTGCGGAATTTAAGCGTTATTAATGTAAGTATATGTTGGTCTGACGTATCTATTAATTCACACATAATATTTCGTACTATGCTCTTTATCCTAATACCAGACGATTTGTAGAAATGAAGGCTGCCTACAGAACAGACGATATTTATATTTTTTCTATAAAGTGACATGACAAAATACGCCATTCACAGCATTATCTTCACTGAATACCTTAATTATTTATTTGGTACTATATCTAAAACAACATTAACTATAAGAATGTTCAAGGAAACCTAAGTATAATGGTCTGAAATGACCACCACGCGGTAGGCTAGAGATATAATCAATCACTCTTCTTTAGGCATTAGAAAACCTATTCACTATAAGTAAATAAATAACTATATACTTAGTAGTAATGTACTTATATCTAACTATATACTTAGAAGCTTATACATCTACTTTAAATATCTTCGTACTATTAAAATATGTACATAATTATGGAATTACAATTTTAATGTTTTTCGTCAACTAAGAACTCTTTTTTCAATATTTTACAGTATTTCTCAATATCAGTAAGAACTTAAACCTCCTTCGTATTCCTGCAATCCTGTTTCTAGCCTACCTAATCCCACTCTTTCTTTGCCTTAAAAAGCTGCAGTATTTTTTTAGCTTCATCATACTTTCTTGTTTATTAAGCTATCTTGGGAAACATTCCTTAATCTATTGAAAAGCCTACTGCTGGGTGTTTTGTCAGAAATATTATTTAACATTGTCATTGATAATCATTATCTTTTTAAGTAACTATAACATTCAACTGCAAAGTTGGTAGCGCCTTTGTAGTAAATATAATGGCTATTTTACCATTATGATAAAAAAACCAAATACGCTGCCTGTGTATTTAAACAATTTGTGAAATAATAATAATTATAATTACATGTAATCAAGGTGGCAACAAGGTGGCCGTCCACCAAAATTAATAAATAATATGGAATGGAATACAATTTATTTAGTCTAGTATACATTATTTTGAGGTACTCTAAATACAAATTTATTTATTTAATCATTTATTTACACACAACACAGGAAAATTTCGTATTTAAAAATTATGTACAAAGGTGCTGCTTATTTCTTCAAGAAATTTCTGCCATTACCTTTATACCATTTATTACTTACCTTTCTATTATTTGTTATAATATTCTTAGTATATAAACAATATATTTACTTGGAAGTAATGCTTTTGTTTTGATTTCCCGGAACTAATTTGTATTTACGTTTTTGTTTGTTTTTCAAATACAATAAAGGTGAAGAGGAATTGTTTCGTTAAATTACAATAATGTTATATTTGTGAGGTTTAGATGTTTTGTGTTCGTGTTATATACTTAAAAAAGAGTCAAAACCTTTTGTAAACAATATTTTTGTCCCGAATAGTGACATTTAAATCATTTGTAGTTAATTTTATTGCACACAATTAAATCTAATATAAGAACAAACTCTAACTTCTGAAATTAAAACTTACATAAATAAAAACTAACAGGCGCCAAAAAATCATCGTCATCCATTTGTAGTAAATATGTATAGTTAAATTTTATATTTGTCACTACATATTAAAAACTAAAAATGTATTATTATAATAAAAATAAATAATTCTCTAAAACAATAAAATATTATTTACACAAGAATCCTTTTAGTTTTCGGTCTTTAGAGATTTATTAACAAATTGAATTTAATAAAATTTATTTAGCAATGATTTTCGACAGCTGTCTCGATCAATGATCATGAAAACAGATTCATCTCAAATCTATAGCGCTATCGAGTAGAGCCAATCCAACAATATTTACATCCCCAGACACAGGGGAAAATCGTAATGTTTCCCGAATAGAAAAACTCCAAGCAGTTTTATTTATAGACAGTAAAATAAATATTGAGATTTGTTATTTTTGTTGTTCATTCACGTAAATCTGCAGTACACAGGGGAGGCGATAGTTTTATTCTGAATGTTTTGTATAGGAGTGGAACTTACATTACTCGTGTTTGTAGATGTTCCTATTTTATTTCCTACTTCGATGAATACGTCACTTTAAGTTACATCGCAGAAGTATTTAAATGAAATACTAAACTCTACTAAGTTATTTTGATAATGTTAGACTATTGTTTTGACTTAAGGTATAAAATAAATCATTAATTAAAGTCAATATTGCGTTAATGGTTTTGGTAGTCATTCTATAATAAGCTACTTATATATAATTAAGGAATAAAGATTCAAATTAACGAAGAAACGATACCGGCGACGTTCTACATTATGCTATGACATACATATATAAACATACATTATACTGTGCACAGGGTGTAACATACTAAAAGCCTTACACAAATCAATTAGTATACTAAATGCGTCCGAAACAACATCCGTAATTAAATTAATTTAAAATGACTAGGTTTGGCCTAGGGATTTTATACAAATTAGTTATCCTTACTAAATTTAAAACGTTTGGGCGAGCGGCGCGGGCGGCTCAAAAGATATTTCCGTCAAAAATTAACACCTACTTTTAATGCCAGAAGTCGATTCAGAAGCCCATTTCGAACTTTTAGGAATTGCGCTTACTCTGTTGCACGATGTATACCTAATACATACAGAAATAAATAACCATAGGTTTTGCAATATGAGAGGATGCAGACCATTTAAAATATTGCCTGTATAGAGCCATTTTATAGCTTCAACCGAAGAATTCAGCAGCCTGCTACCGATACCGGTATTCTCTTCTCGTATTTATATGGCGTGTAATTGTATGCGGCAAGCGAACGGGAAGCGGTTTTTACTATCATACTAGTACTTTGCATTGGTAACAAAATAAGGCTAACTTTAAATGTTAGTATAAAGCTCGTATATAAAATATGTTGTGTTTATTTTGCGTACGTTTGTCTTTTTTAGTACAGATATACGATATCTTTGAGTTAAAATTAGACTTTGCAGTTTTGTTCAAACTGTACTCCTTTAGACTCCTTTTAAGGTAGGTTTTTTAGCTTAAAACGATTATTTTATCTTTTTAATAGATCTAAAAAAAGGGTTTTCATGATTTTTATTTGTTGTATTTGTGTCCACCCCAAATAACAGAAAAACTATAAAACATCGGGAATGGAGACTAGGTGTGACTGGACACGCTGGTGAAACTGATAGGCACAGCTAGCTAATTATTGATAACTGAAAATTCTGGTTGTTACCTATGTAATTCCAAGTTCACTTAGTGAATTAACAAATTATTTTACAAACAAGCCGGACAATATCAAATCCAACTAATCATGTAAATTACCCTAAGGGTGCATAATACCAAGCGTCTAAATGCACAATGATCTATCAAAACCACAAACTAGGCAACTGGAAAATTATTTTGATTTCAACGTGAAAATTCAATTATATCTTCATTTGGTTGAGTGTTCTGTGTTGTTTTGCGTCATATTACTGTAATATAGGTCGTTAAGTATGCTCGTTCACGTTCGAGTTTGCATAAAGTGTTTTAATCGAGTGCATTCCAAATGATACGTTTGATGGCGATCATTTGCGTATCGTTTATTTAATGTGTGTACCAATCTACTTTTTTATTCGTTTTTCATCATTTTTGGCGGGTTTTGTTGGTCAGTTTAAGTTCTCGAAATAGAGGTTATCGGTATGAATAATTGCTTAAACCAGTAATTAATTTTTAGTCATTTATTATTAATACAAATTCCATAAATAAAAATTCCATTGTCAATAACGCGTAAGTTTACTCTTTGTAGTAATTTACGTGTAACTAAATAAAATACAAATGTACTTGTAGAAAACAATAACGTTACTTAAAAAGTTTAACTTGAAAATTGTTGACCTGAAAGTAAGAAACTGAAAACACTGAAATGCAACAATATTCAAAAGTAAAATAACTTGCTTTTAAACTTAAAAAGAATAAGCCGTTATAAAATGAGTCGGTTTTCAATACACGCGTATAATACAGTTGCATTTACATGCAGGAGCAAGACCACATGGTAATGCTATGATTTGCATATTTTAATATAACATGAAAGGTTGGGAAACATTCCGCTCCAAATTATGTATTTGGCATATTTGAAATATTCAACGGCCTGCCAGGGCGCTATGTTACCGCGTTTTTAACCACAAAAATAAAGTTTAAAATGTTCGCCGACATAGTCAAGTTAATTTTGGATGCGAATGGACTCAAAATAAAAGGTTTGTAAATAGAACTCTAACGTTTTGATGCTCGAAATTCAAATATTTGAATTTGAACAATATTTGGAATAAAGTCGTTCTTATTTCGAGTCGAAAATCTAACCAGTATTTTAGCTAAAAAAGTTTTAAACGTAAGAGTTTTCTTCAGGCAATATTATTGCCATGTAAAAACAAATCTGATATCTGCTCAGTTTCTAAAATTCATATTTATTAGGTAGATATTCTTCGGATTTAGGTTACCTAAAAGCCTAGTAACACTGTTCTATAATATTCATCGCATTTGATACTCAACTTCTTTTCTTATACCTCGAGGAACATAGTATCACGAAATTGTTTTACATAACATTAGTTTAGTTTTATAATATATTATTTTAGCAGACCGTTTGAGGTTCTGAGAATTAAGAATAACATGATGAAATTTGAGTTGCCGCAAACGATGTTATTATCTTTAGTAGATCTAGAATATTAGGCAAACATACATTTCACTCGGCTAAGAGGGTTGCTTTTCGCCCTTAGGCTACCGACCTAACTAAATCACTATTCTGTTGCCAGGTTATAATATGTAATAATAATAATTATGTTTTATTGCTTTTTATGTGTATGTTATGTAGTTTTTATAGTATTGAAAATTAAATGAAACTATCTTCCATACTGATTAAACGGTCGACGTCTTTATGTATATTTTATCGCATTTTTATTAAATAAGAAATTAAATAAAACTACTGTGTTCGTGATGAACAAAAGGAAAGATTGGATTTTTTGGGTTTTAGGCTTATAATGGTGAACTTAATAAATTATAATAGAAATGGACATGTGGAGTAGTCGCTTGAGTGCAGTACCAAGCATGTATCTTTTGTGAATGTATATGATTGGATGGTTTGTGTGATGTGAGTGTGACGTATGTTGTGTATGATTGGTGGAGTGTATGGCTCAATATAAACAAAATAAAATTATCCTTATTGCTAAGATAAAACGGTCGAGATAGGGAAAACCGGCGTCGACATCCTCCCGGCCGTTGAATGCTGAAGAGAGCATTCAAGGAGACTCTTCATCCGAAGTAGGTAAAAGACAGATACGGTTTATCGCTCTCTTTATGGTTCCCTGTGAAGTGGTGATGTCTGCAACCCTAGGCACTCCATCGGCGCCCGGATACAGTTTAGACACGCGGCCTAAACGCCAGCATAAGGGTGGCTGATGGTCTTCTTTAATCAAAACTAGATCGTCTAACTTCAAATCTTTGCATTTAGTACGCCATTTCGTCCGCTGCTGCAACTCTGCAATGTATTCGGTAGCCCAGCGCTGCCAGAAGTGTTGCTTGACTTGCTCCAGGCGCTGGAACTGGTTGAGGCGATTGGTGTTGCAGTCCGTGAAGCTTGGCGATGGTAGCGACGTTAGCGGCCTGCCTATCAAAAAGTGAGCCGGGGTGAGAGGTTGCAGGTCATTTGGTGAGGGACTGAGAGGACAGAGGGGTCGGCTATTGAGGATTGCCTCAACTTGTGCAAACAACGAGGAAAGTTCCTCAAAGGTTAAGTGTGCATTTCCTAGGATGCGTTTTATGTGGAATTTAGCCGACTTGACCCCGGCCTCTGCTAGACCATTGAAGTGAGGAGCGTACGCGGGAGAAAATTTAAACTCTATACCACGACGAGTAGCATAATCACAAATAGAGTCGCTATGCGAACGTAAAAAAGTAGAAATTTCTTTGGCGGCAGCAACAAAGTTGCGTCCATTGTCGCAATAGATAAGTTTGGGTAAACCTCTACGAGCAATAAACCTTTTCAAAGTTAACAAAAATGCGTCCTTAGACAATTCACTAACCGCTTCAAGGTGGATACACTTATATCTAAAACATATAAAAATACATAAGTAACACTTTGTTATTTTGCATCCTCTGCCTTTGCGGTCAGTGATTAAAAATGGCCCAGCAAAATCAGTAGCAACAGTAAAAAAAGGAAAACTAGCTTCTACACGTTCATTTGGTAAGTTGCCCATTATATTAGTCAATGTTTTCCCCTGAAATCTACGACACGTCGAGCAATTACGTACCACGCTTCTTGCTAGTTGCCGGCCTCCTATAGGCCAGTAGCGATCCCTGACAGATGCAAGAAGCTGCTGGGGTCCGGCATGTAGAAGTCGTTCGTGCTCGGCTTGAAATAATAATGTAGTTAGAGGATGATGCGATTTTAATAGTATGGGGTGCCTTTTATCGTAGGGGTAACTTGAGGTATCTATTCGGCCTCCCACACGAAGCAATCCTTCCGAATCGATAAATGGGTTTAAGGATATAAGAGCCGCTTTAGTTGGTAGACTTTTATTGTTCTGTAGGCGACTTAGTTCGTCGGGAAAGGACTCTTGTTGGGCAAGCTTAGCGAGAGCTTTAATAGAATTTTCAAGTTCACAAACATGCAACATTCCTTTAATTCTATCATTCCGATTACGGAGGTTATAAATAAATCTTAAAACTCTAGCAAAATGTTTTTGTAGGGAGTGCAATTTTTTAAATTTATGGAAGTCCACTAACGGTGCTGAAGGCACAACCTCCGCCGCCAAAACGGAGACCGTTTTGAGTTCGGGTAGATCTGAAAAATTAATAGATGTGGTGGAAGGCCACGATGATTCTGATTGCAAGAGGAAAGGAGGTCCATGCCACCACAGGGTAGGCTGACCTGCGGAAATGCCGTGTAAATCTATGCCTCGTGAAGCGAGGTCTGCGGGGTTTAGATCCGTGGGCACGTAGTGCCAAGATATGGACTCTGTGAGCTCATTGATCGCTGCGACACGATTGGCCACAAACGTTTTTGTTTTGTTAGGCGTGTAGATCCAACCTAAAACTACACGTGAATCGGTCCAATAAAAATGGCGATGAATAGAGCAGCGTAGGGCCTTTGTTACAGCTGAGCTTAGTTGTGCGCCTAGAACAGCAGCACACAGCTCAAGCCGTGGAATAGTTGTCACCTTAAGGGGCGCCACACGTGCTTTAGCGCATAATAAATTTACTTTAGTGTCTCCTCTTGTATTGGTAGACTTAAGATAAATGCATGTTCCGTACGCTTGCTGTGAAGCATCGCAGAAACAATGCATTTCAACTATGGAATAATCATTAATTAAAATATGTCTCGGAATTTTTAGGTTTAAAATGTTACTTAAATTATTAGAAAATTGATGCCAAATAGTCCTTATTTCATTAGGTACAGGTTCGTCCCAGCCTAATTTTAGAGTCCATAACCGTTGTAGAAGAATTTTAGGTTTAATTGTAAATAGCGATAATAGCCCCAACGGGTCGAAAATTTTACAAGTAATGGATAGAATAGACCTTTTAGTAACATAGGTATCAGTAGGAGATTCAATCAGAAAATGCAACTCATCCAAAGTAGGGCACCAGCCAATACCTAGAGTGCTAGAGGCGTTACTTATTATTAAATTGTCCGCTTTACAATCATTAGTGGTTGGAAAAAGATTAGGCAGATTAGATCTATATTTTCTTAGGTGGAAACAACCTTTAGCTAGCTCGGTGGAAACTGAGCGCTGAATATAGCGTAGCTCATCTTCTTTATCGCTGCCAGTCAAAAGGTCGTCGCAATACATATCATTTTGAATAATCAATTTAATTTTAGGATCCATACATTCTTCTCCCAATTGCCAAATACACCTAGTGCTAAGGAAACTTGCAGAAGCAAATCCATAGGTTACCGTATTTAACCTTAGAGTACGAAGAGGTTTATTTTCCTGATCGCGCCACAGTATTAGCTGTAAGTCACGATCAGCCTCTCTAACGTTCACTTGGCGGAACATCTTCTCCAAGTCTCCGGACACGATGTACTTGTGCTGGCGAAATCGAATGAGGATGTTGAATAGGGAATCTTGAATTGAAGGTCCAACCATCTGAAGGTCATTAACCGATATACCGGAGGTAGTGCGAGCCGACGCATCAAACACAACTCTTAGCTTTGTGGACTCGCTCCTCTCTCTGATAACCGGATGATGAGGTAAAAAATAGGCATTTATAGGTCTTTGCGTAGGTGCCTCAGACAGATGGCCTAGCGCCGCGTATTCCTGGATAAATTCAGTGTAGGCTAATTTTAGATCAGGTTGTTTCTTAAAGCGTGACTCTAGGTTCAAAAACCTCTTCTTGGCTAGCTGATAAGAGTCGCCTAAGCAATCTCTATCATCACGAAGGGGGAGACCTACACAGAAACGACCATTACTTAGGCGCATTGAATTGGCAAGAAAATGCTTTTCACAAAGCCTTTCCTCCTTAGTGTAAGGTACGGATTCGGGAAAACCTTCTAGTTGCCAAAATTTGGCTACCTGATGCTCTAAGTTAGGAAAAATATCACTATCTTCCTTAAGGTAAGCATGACAGGCGCGAATAGATTTCTTAGGTAAACTTGTATTTGACCTTATAGGTATAGAGCCTCCAACGAGCCAACCGAATTTAGAGCTGCGTAGAATAGGTCCTTTATCACCTAAAGAGTGCTGTTGAGACCCTACTACGTCCCAAAATAGGTCAGCACCGATCAGCATATCGATAGGGGAAGACTCGTTGAAGCTAGGATCTGCGAGAGTAAAATTAGATAGATCGAGGCCCTTTATGTCAAAGTTAGATTTAGGTATATCCTCAGATATTTTGGGTAATACTAGGCAAAACATATTTACTTCAAATTGAGTATTATTTGATTGTAGACGAATCATACATCGTTTTGTATTTAGGTTAAGTTGACTATTACCAAGTGTAAATATGTCAACATTGGATGGTTGCGTAGGTAGACTAAGTCGCTGTTTCAGTGACTCAGTAATGAAGGAACACTGGCTTCCACTATCGAGGAAAGCACGTACCCCTGTTGATTCATTAGTTATAGGGTTGGAAACTTGGACGTTAGCGGTACACAGCAGAACTTGTGAACTATTTGACAGAGCAGACATTACGATAGACCTCTGGGATGTGGTTGTGCTAGACTCGGGGTTGTGGGAACTGTGCAATAAAGAATTGTGGCGTTTTTTGCAAGAACGACAGTGCCCGGGAAGGTTACATCTTTCCACATTATGACCTGGTCTTAGGCAATTTTCGCACAAACGTAATGACGTCACTGTAAGTTGCCTGTCTTCGGGTGACTTTGCCTTGAACGTTGCACATTCAAAAAGGCGATGATTTTCCTTACAGACAAGACATTCGTAATTACGCTTATGTGTGGAAGACGTATTATCATTCGATGTGGCCAAAAAAGATTTAGTTGGAGTTTTGTTGGAAGATGAAGAAGAATTAGGGATCATATTTTTATTATTACAAGTCCTATCTTGTTTACTACGGCTCACGGTTTCTAAAACATCCGCACGGTTTCTCAAAAATGTAAAGAATTCTTCTAACTTCGGTATTTCGGATAAAGAATTTTTATGTTCTTCCCATTTATAAATTGTGCTGTTGTCTAATTTTGCTGTGACCATATAAATAATTAAAATATCCCACTTATCAGTAGGTAATCCAAGCGTGCCGAGAGCCCGTAAGTTTTTAGTGACATGGTCGATAACAAAACGTAGTGACTTATCGGTCTCTCGTACGGATTCAAATGTAAATAAAGATTTTAAATGGTTATTAATTAGTTGCCGTTTATTATCGTACCGATCGCATAAGAGTTTCCAGGCTTCAATATAATTTTTATCAGTAACTTCTAAATTAGTAACTACGCGAGCAGCTTCCCCTTCCAAATATGAATTAAGATAATGAAACTTGTAAATATTTTTTATTTTATCGTTATTATGAATTAATGAAGTAAACGTTTCTTTAAACTCAAGCCACTTGTAATAGGTACCGTTAAAATTAGGAATCTTTATAACAGGTAGTTTAAATCCTAAAAATCCCTGATCATCATTACAACAAGAACGATGGTCGGTTGCATTAGAATAGGTGGATTCATTAAGATTAGGTAAAGAGTTTTTAGCTAATATAGATTTGGCAAGGGAAATGTAATGATCAAATTCTTGCTCGATAGTATCGCATGCTTGTATTTCGGAATTTATGCCTGGAACCTCCAACGACTCTAATTGTGCCTGCAGCTCGTCGAACCCCTTATATAAAATCTCAGTTCTTGATAACTTCATCTCACATTCTCTATTTTCCAAATCAGAAAGACTATCTTTAGTCTGTATAATATCTACATAATTTTTAAATCTAGTTAAACGTCCTTTAATATTGCTACGTTTCAAGATAAGTTCCTTTAAAAGTTTACTATCTTCGGACTTAGACTCCATTGTGAGATAGAATTATCTATAAGTCGCAATAAGTTAAAGTTAGTGAGTTAATTATATAAACAGAACAACAACAATACGGTACGCTCCTCGCTTCGTAATCTTGAAAACAGCCGGCGATCGCTGAACCGGTTTGACGCAGCTGATAACGCCGCACGCGCACGGCGCCGGCGATCGGCAGCGGCCGCGGGATCTCAGGTAGCCGCAGAGACAAAGGGTGACGTCACGCGATGACACCTCTGTGCACCCGTTCGGCTCGGCTGGAATGTTTATTTATAAAGCGCTAAATAGATTGTCAGAATAACAGTATTTAATGGATAGCGGGAGACGTAACGTTAAATTTGATTTGGAAAGTTTAATGAAGCAGGCATGAATTACGCAAATGGACAGAATGAGTACATAAGCTAATCAGTAATAATAAATTAACTTAGCGTCGTGAAGATCTTGGGTGATTAAGTAAATATAAGTTTATAATCGGCTAAATAGTGCGATCAGTGCGATAGTTGAGCGGTGCAATGACTTGCAAAAAATGACGGAATGTGTTTGCGTGATGATTAAGCAAGTAAGTAGGCTTGTCACAGCTTATGTTAAGCACAAAATAATGGCAATTAGGCTCTTTAGGTATATAATTGGGCAATAGAAAGCACACCTTTTTCGAGGAATCCAACCTGGCTATCTGCACAAATTGAAGTGGATAAAACTAGGAATAGTAAAGGAACGGGCTCACAGTTAGGCAGGCCGACGTGGCTGAGCTGGAGGCTGCGTGTAGTTCCGGCCGCTTAGTGTTGGCTGCTATGTAGGCGTGAGCGCCCTGATTCTTGAAGAATTAGAATGTTGCGGATTGGCAAAAGGTTATCTGGCTGCACGCTAGGCAATGTAGTCCACAACTGGGCTGCTGAAAGGAGTCCAAGCAAGCTCTTCGGTGCTGCGGTGCTCAACGTGGCAATAACCTTATTTTGTCCTTCCTTCCGCTAACCAAGGAAACTGCAAATCTTCCGAATTTACGCAGTGTCCTGTCACGGTCGCCACTTTTTGTTCGTGATGAACAAAAGGAAAGATTGGATTTTTTGGGTTTTAGGCTTATAATGGTGAACTTAATAAATTATAATAGAAATGGACATGTGGAGTAGTCGCTTGAGTGCAGTACCAAGCATGTATCTTTTGTGAATGTATATGATTGGATGGTTTGTGTGATGTGAGTGTGACGTATGTTGTGTATGATTGGTGGAGTGTATGGCTCAATATAAACAAAATAAAATTATCCTTATTGCTAAGATAAAACGGTCGAGATAGGGAAAACCGGCGTCGACATACTGTGATATATTTCGTTATTTTTTACTTTTTAATAACATCATGGATATTTCACTAGCCTCTTGAGAAGAAAGACTTTGTCGGTGGTAAATTATAGGTCTCAATCCCAATCTCAAATCCCCAATCATAGGTCTATCAATCATTTTAAAAATAACCTTTTTAAATTATTGTTTAATAACAGTAGGAAAATACCCTGTTGTTTCGACCTCATAAAGTATAGTTTAGAAAATTGTTGTAACCCGAAGATTCCAAGTTATTGTTAAATCGGTATTGTAAAAGTGGATTCACATGTTTAGAATGTCCAGTGAGACATTTTTGGCGCCATAACCGACATTCCTAAGTTAATCTGTGATATTATTGATTTAGGATATCGGAAATCTGGTATTAATGGTTCGAATCGCCAACAGACACTGAACAACCGTAATTATTAAGGCTAGCTCTATTTTTGGCAGGCAGGCTTTGCAGCGGGGAAATTATAGGCACATATTATAAGACATAGCATACTTAATCAAATAGCTTTTAATATTTTATCCAGAGATGGTGTGAGATAGTTATATTAACCTTTCACTTGTCTTAAATAAAACAAGCTCTTAAGTGTAAAGCCGGAACCCCACAGCGGCGCACGGAGAGGCTGTGCACGTGTGTTCAGCTTCGCTTTAGTACAAAATGTATGAGAGCGTTTCCACCGCAGCGCACGGACATGCTACGCAGCAAATGACGTCATAAACACACGAACGTAGCTCAACCCACGGCCGTGCGACGCATCCGAGCTGCGTGGGTCGGCCATTTCTCTGCGACCCACGACTATGTACAGTCACGAGCAAAAATATGTAGACACATAATATTGTTGAAGCATTATTATAAGAATAAGTTAATATAAATAAGAGGTACAATTAATGTTCCTAGTATATATACATACATTTAAGTTGTGATAAGTATAATTTATGTAAGAAATAAGTAATTTATAATACAAATAAGTAAAACAGATGTTACTACACAATAGCTAAATTATATTGTTACTTGGAAGAGCTATTGTCTATATTATTAAAATAATATATTGACTTTGAGTAATTTTTTTTTTTTATTAAAAAAATCTTTGAACCATTTTATTTTCAAGTGTCATCTGTCAGTATGCATTGATTGCTAGATGGCAGAAGAGATTCGACAAAAAATCTCACTAATTTCGTTTAACAATTTCGCATATTATTATGTATACATATTTTTGCTCGTGACTGTACCCCACGCATAGCTATGAGCTGTGTGGGCGACACATCCGTGTCCGTGCGCCGCAGTGGAAACGGAGGCCGACGCCGCCGAACTAATGAGCCCACGCAGCAGAGGTGAGCCACGCATCCGTGCACAGCCTGCGCAGCGGTGGGGTTCCGGCTTAACTGTCCGACTTAAAACATTTTTTTTTTTCATTTTTATTCTTATGTCGAACTGTGTAACTTAAGGCACGCGAAAGCTTAATTGATAATTATGATAAGCTTTCAAAGAAGTCTGATTTATTTTAGACTTGGAGTTTGCGTTAAGTGTTGGACTTGCTAGGATTGAGAGTCGAGGGTTATTTTCAGGAATGACTTATCTATAATATCCGTTACCTCATGGGCCATAAAATAAAACAACTCTTTCTGTTAATACAATAAAGGAGTTACAAACTATTGATTTTTAAACCAGCTTATCCCTAACATTCACACTCAACAGAATATAGCTTTGAATATTCATAGTAAGTCATAATAATCTTTCTTCCGGAAATACTTTTCGTCGTACGAAAACCTCTTTCTTATTCGAATAACGAATTATTTCGCCGTGACCTCGTACGAATAGAAATGACGTTTACAAACTGAGTTATGTGACATCAAATTGCGCCGTCAGGGAAGGGTTAAAGATTTATTTCATCATCATTTATTGGCTATCCAAGGATTTTACGGCGGTAAATTTATGTGAGGGGTTTTACTTTTGGTGTACCTGTCGTCTGAATCTGTACCTTTTCGGTCAAGGTCTGATTTCTAGCTAGGATTAAGTGAAAAATTATAAAAAATGGTTTATGTAAATCCAAATGTGCTTTTTTGGTTGGCAAATGTAAAATATTACGAAAAAGAAAAAAAATGAATTTAATAAAATAATACTTAGTTTTGGGCACGTCTAAAACAATTGTTGCTTTTAATAGATGGAATGAATATTGAAGTCCGTAATGTAAATTGTTACACTTAAATACGTATCAACATATTTTGTAACAAATTCTCAAAATACTCGACATAATAATAATAAGTCATGTCCTCTTTCCTGCTTCAGTGACAGCAACTGAATCTCGTAACTCATCGAGTCCCAAAAATTCTAGCAAACGGTTAGGAGTGAGTCCAGAATTCCAATCAGTTCGCACCTCGGATGAAAGTTTAACGAACTCGAAATGTAATCTGATTTGTATACGGCTTTATTTTGTTCGCTGATGAAAAAGGAAGGCGAGCTTCATTCCATCTTAATAAATATCCAACGTTTGAGTTTTGAGCGCAGCTGTAAGATTAAGTTAATATTTATACGATTTGAGTGAGAGAAATTGTGTTTGCTTTCTAATCCTGGGTTTTAATTGCCATGTAAGGTTATTTATTTAATACTGTTTGGTACATTGGCCGACTTTTTCCAGCAGGTATTATCCAATAGTTAATAAATACAGAACTTACTCTAATTCAAAGTAAATAAGACGTTATCCTTTACTTATTAAATAAGTATTTTATTTATACTTTTATTTGCACTTTAAATCTAAAGATATACTTAGGGAGGGCTTAGTAAATAAGAAGTGAATGCTGAAATGCTGAGCAGTGGTGATAAATAGAAGAAAAGTACACACTGCACCGACTTCAAGCAGTAAAAGGGCAGGGAAAAGAATACAAGAGTTTTACATAGAGATAATTAGCTATAATACACTAAAAAAGAATTACCTCATCAAAAAAAAACATGTTCTTGGATTTGGCGCGATGCCATCTTACCCAATAATAATTTAATTACAAGATACTAATCTGTAAATCCAATTACGTTACAGGAAACTTTATAAATCCTTACATCCTTTTAATTAAGGATTATATTTGTCTCATAACTGAGCATTGGCATGAGATAAATTGGGTATTACAGCTGAATGCGTAACCCCGTCGGTAAACAAGTCGGGCGGTCGATTGGGTTTCATTAACTCCCTAATATTGGTGTAAGGTTAGATACTGTATGAATTGGATTCACTAAGCCAGCAAGACAGTACTGTTCATAAATTATTTGTAATTGGAGAGTAGAACAAGATTTGAACTATAAACTAAAAAAATTAACTAACAAGTGAGAAAAGAATTTCTTTTTGTAGTTGGGAGACCTTTCTCTCTTTTAAATCTAAGAATCAAGTTATTCGTTACTAAGACCGGAATAATTAAATAACGAATAACATTATCTTGCTTTTTAGTTAGTTATTTGGCAGTCAGGTTTTCAATGAATCATTTTATTACAAATTATTTATACAGGACTGATAAAGGTTGAATAAGCTGGTGTCATTTTCTGTTGTAAATCTATCGATCAGCTTAAAGTAGGTACGTATTATAATATCGCGGTAGTATTGCTAAATGCGTTCCCGCCTGGTCCCCGGTCATAGGGAACGGAGAAGCACTGCGGTGGTTTTAGCGGTAGGAGTCCGGCACGCCCCTCCGTCTTCCCAAAGGCCAAGAGGATTTCCACCGGGTCAAAAAAAAAAAGGCACGTATTATAATTTCATTTTGGGTGTACCAAATAGGCCAGAACGCTTGTCGTTCTACGTTCCACATTAGATATTTAGCCGGCAAGGTTAGCGTTTAAAGGAGAAACGGCTGGATTATACTATCATTTCTCAATATCATGCCCACTCAAAAGTTGTTTCATAAAAGTCTTGAAGGAGCAAACATACCGCAACGTACCAATAATGATTCTAATTTAACGCCTATAACACACCAAATGGGCAAATACCTATGTATATCCCTTTTTTGCAATTACCTTCAAAGTTGCGTCGGAAAGGGTAGCCGAGGGTAGTTTGCTAACTTGACATTTATAGGCAGAACCTTTTACGGCTTTTTAGACTGATTCGGTTTCGTAAAAGTTCAACAAGTTACAGCCCACTAAATATATTTACATTACATTATTTCGTTAACAAAGAATTGGGAGCTTAGCTTTGAACGTAAAACTACTCCTTCAGAAATACTTCAAATGGCATTTATTAAGAATTTTTAATATATTGTAGAAAGGATTCCTTGTAAGTCGAGCAAAAAATATGCTTTATTCCAACGCTTTCATTGCTTTTGTTCGTTCGATAGTTTTAATTAAACAAGAAATTTTCTTTCGTAGTGTACAATGGGTTTACCAACAGGAATCGTACACAATTATACACACACATACACAGCGAGGTTAAATAAAGTATTTATTTAATATCATCACAAGAGAAATAATATTTATCTTCATTTGCACTTATTTTATTATTTCACCACATCGACGTGGAGTAGAGGTTATGTGTATCGGGCTATTGGTATTGTTTTCTTTAAAATGTTTTTTTTTACGTTAAAGTAAATCATCAACCAGTTTTATTTACGTCGATCAGGAAAGAGTACTGTTATCTCGTATGTGTAATTCCTATAATTCTCATAAGACATAATTTTTGCGTCGTAACTATCTTTAACAGTTATTCTGCAATTCTGTGCAGAGGAATTCAATTAATAGAAGTTCATGAAAATCGGATCACGCGCTCTTGAGCTATGTATACTGTAACCAGCCCGATATTTTTATAAATAATATAAAAGGTAACAATATCGCCGGCCAGCAACAAATATTTTCCATTCTTCCTGTGACAACCAAAATGTCCTGTTTCATCTTTTACACCTCTTTTGTTGCCAGCGCAGAAATATCCTGTCTTCGATATTCAAATTTATTATTGGATCCCGCTGGACGTGACCGCGTGTTATTCTAAAATATTGAAAACTGTTACAATGTGTCGAGTCACGTTCTTGGATCCCGAGCTAAGATTACGCAGAATTTTATATTTTATAGGATATCGAAAGTAACATCTGGTAGTAGAAGATTGTACTTTAATCTCCTTTATTTAAGGTATATAATAAAATAGAACAACATATTTTAAGGATATTCTAATAATTGTCAAAAAAACAGAAAGTAATTTCTTTCTCTAGAATATAAAATTAAGGAAAATTGCCAAGTATGTGATTAAACATTTTTTACCTTTCCTATATTAGACTTTGATGTTTAATTTTAAGTTTTTATTTAAATAAATACGCAATCAGCTATGATAAAGGCATTGTTTATCCATAACGATAATTATATTCCAAAGCTTTCGTTTTGTACATTTCTTATTTAATTACGATGTTTGTACATTATCCAATTAGTGAGTTTAGATGTTTTGATCTTCAATTGAATAATTTGAGAAGGAACGTAACAAGTGTAGTCATTTCGGAAGGTATTAAATATTGGATAATTTAAATATTATATTACGTAAAGATATTTTCCGGAATGGAAATTGGAAAATTCTAAGAAAAATATTCGGTAGCGAGAAAATGATTTCTGGGAATCCATTTGTAATAATAAAATTTGGGTTTGCGGTTTCCGAAGATTAATTAAAAATATTGTTCAGGCCTGAGTACTGAGTCGTCTAACAGGAAATAAAGTAGGGCTATTGGATGTCTGAGGAGTTTTAGATATTTTTTTATGTTATTGCTATAACCTAATTTATGAGAAAATGTACATGATTTACTAATACCTAATCATAAAGTTTAATGTATAATTTGTAGGTATGTACTTTTAAATTAGTTATGTTTAGTTGTTTATAATATTTTTCTTCTTTATGCGTTTTAATATGGCATGTTCCATCTAGTTATTTTACTATGATCAATATATTTACTCTGTCTTAAAATAATAATCCTAATGTAGCGTATAAAGTGTAAATACAGTACCCATCGTAGCTTACGATGTTCAAACAAGTTGCGGTTCCCAGCTATTCTTGATTAAACCTAGATTTTAATACTTGATATTAAAGGAAGGGCCCTCACTATATTGATAACCTCAAACAATATTAAAGTTAGAACGAAGCTTTATTATCGTTAGTCAAATCAATTTGTGAGGAGAGACTCATAATTGGCGTTTGGTTTATGGAGGTTTTATTAAAAGGAAAAATAGGTCTCTGTGTGATAATTAGATTTATGCTGGTTTACGTAAACCAAGTGTGGGTGGTTTTGTTCGTAAGTATCTATATAATTAAAAGTATGCAATATATTTAGATCCAATAAAAACAAATCATAAAAAAATTATGAGTATAATTAATCACGATTGTATTTATTTTCATAGTCTGATTTTGACAACATCTGGCCGAAACATCATTGAAATAGAATTTAACGTTATAATCAAATTAATTTTGGTCTCATTTACATGTACCTAAATCTTGCGAAGGTTTTGTAAAATTTCAATCATAATGCATTAAAAAACTCAGTACTTACGTATATATATGTTACGGTAAATGTGATTAATTGAAAATTATTAATAATTTTACAAAATTATTAATAATAATCACATGTTTTGGTAAATGTTAATAAACAATCGAAATTTATTACTTTTAGTAGTAATTATTAATAATTCTCGACACATATTGGTAAAAGTGATAAAATAAATAAAAACCCAATGTTTTTTGACCAGCAGGTATTTATTATATTGACTTATACATATAAACTTGGTTAATGTTTCTTTAATTTATAAAAATATATGTGATGGGTACATACGTCGTCGCTCGCTTCGCTCGCTCTGTTGCAAGGTCACAATATCTAACCTAACCTAACCTATTGATCTCCGTCACAAAGTCGAACCTAACCAAGCATACTAAATAAACAGCCTCGCAACCCTTGGCCACTTATTACATTTATCACTACTAGGGTTAAATTATTAATAAAAACCGACAAATGTGATTAGTTTATCACTTTTACCTCGACTTTCGGTAATTATTAATAATACTAGATAATTATTAATAATCTTCAATTAATCACTCTTACCGTGACATATATATGTATGAAATCACAATACGTATTATTACGTTCCACTTGAAATAACGATGTTAGTTTCAAGCCTACAAAATTATCAACAACGCAAAACAGAATCCTTAACACCACAAAGTGAATTCGAGCTATATTCTGAATTAGCATTGTAGAATACCTAAAGTAGGTACAAGAGATGAAAGGAGCGCGACTCACGTAATTACCACGCGCTTCGCATAAACAGTCCACAAAGTAAACATAACTACAGCTACTCGTTAACGCGTACGTTTACGTTTCTCGCCCATAGATAGGGCTCCTTGCCGTTGTCAAAAACGCAACTCACAGCCCATTGTTGTTTACGGTCTACGCGATTAACTCGCTTGATTTATTATTAAACGGGTCTTTGTCGACCTTTATGGCCCAAACGTACCAAATATTTAGGTTACTCTTTTAGCGTGCGTGACCGTTGCCCCAGTTTTATTCCGCAGTCGTCTATACCATAAATAGTTAAGTTCCTTAATTGTTTCGGCTATTAAGATAGTGCTTCTAAGTGAACGACTGCCGGAATGATTCTTCGGCATATTTGGGCGGTTCTGAGATGAAAAGGCTCGCATTAGGTAACCGTTGTAAGCTTCCCTTTATTGTTTGACCGTAATGGTATGTGTAAGAACTTAGTGGACTGTGAATTTGTATGTGCGTCCTTTCCACTTAACTATAAACGCTAATGTGAGGGTACAAAGCAGTAGGATTACTTCACAAATGCTCTTTATGAGATCCTAGCTTTTACCAGCGACCTGTCTACATGTTCTTAAGAAAACGATGGACATCCCTCAAAATATACAACTGAAATAAGAGTATGAAAGCACCCAAGATTATTTTCTATTAAGACCAACAACAATCCGTGTATTTTTTTTTCATATTTATATCAGGTTTTCTACTATACCAGGAGGTAATTAACTTATAAACTTTTAGATACAATTATAATATGAGAAACAGCCTTGACCCAATGCCTTTTAAAGGATAAAAATTCCCTGCTCAAAACAATAAGTCTCTTCTATCCTGTTCTAAATATCTCGCGAACCCATTAATCTTAATTAATTAACTAAGCCGTTTTACATTAACAACCATTGTTTTAACCTAAATACCTTTATATTAAAGTACTGTGGAATGAAAGCCAAGGATAGGTATGGTAAAATTAATCTAATTAAAAAAATAACATTATTTTTATTACTACCTAATATACCTAATAATATCTTATAATTATAATAAAAGCATTTTATCTTTACTATTAATTATTTTCGTTTCCAATTAGCCACGTAAAAATAGATTTATCTATTAACGTTTAAAGCGACATCTATTTGACGTCAATTACTAAAAGCAAAATTAATTATATTTTCTTTATTTTATGACTACGCGTTTTATTAATTTATTTAATAATCAAGTTACAAGAAATTAATTTTAACTAAGATGCGTGCTTTTCATTTTGTGACGAACAATTTTAAAATATATTTTTGAATCCCAATAAACTCCTGGACCTGTTAACGATGAAAATGAAAAGAGTATAAAATTACTCACGAAAATAACCTTAAATTCATCGCTCAAGTCATTTCACAGTATTTTAGACAACTTTTTTTTTGTAGAGATCTGTGCAGTTAGCCTGAGCGCAGGCTTTGACTGCTTCACTAGACTTTTGGCGAGGACCTTAAGGCCTCCAGCCAGAGGTGTTAGTCAACTGTTTTAAAAGATAAATATGATAGTTGTAAAGACCTACCTATGAGCGTAAGTTCGTGCGTAACTTGGATTCGCCGTACGATAGTCAACTATTTTAAATCAAGCACACATTTTGGAATGCGGCCACATTCGACCTGTGGGACATCTAAATAGCTATATTAAAACAATCAATAACACAGAATATAATAACATAACATATCATCACGCCTGTATCCCCGCAGGGTTGGCAGAAGTGTACCACTGTACACCCACAGTTCTCCAGTATGTTTAGGTCCCATGTAATAGGGGGCGAGCCTATTGCCACTAACCGGGCACAAATCTAAACTCCGACCTGCTACTGAGAATTTCACAGAAAAACCCAATAACGCCTTGGTCGACTTGGGAATCGAACCCAAGAGCTCTAGCGTAGCAGTCGCGCTTAGCACCACTAGGCCAACGAGGCAGTTCAACCAATAACATTTCATGATAATATATCATATTCCTTACATGTTTCGAACTAACTGCATTACCCTAATAAAGGACTATTTGCCTTGTTAATTAAGCGGTGGCATGTTATGTACACACGGCACAAACATATTAAGCGTTCAGTGATTAATTTTATTTGCTTACTGTGTTTGTATTACGATCTGAGAAGTCACGTAAACATTTAGAATATTTTGTTACGAGTTACAATATTATTATGGCTCACGATGTTTGAATTTCTAATAAGGTAATTAGTTTTCTTATCATTAAGATAATATATAACATTGTATATGGCTGAAATTTAAGAATTCGTGTATGGATAATAATTATTACAAATAGATTGATTAATAAAATCAAAGTGCCATATTTCTACTGTGTTTTGTTAATGATTACTATACACATACATAAGAAATTTTAGCCTCATTATATTGTAATAATGTATAAAAGTAATAAAATAAGATTTCAACCTACACTTGCAAAACCAGAAAACGTAACATCAAACGTAATATATTTTGAACCCTACCTTACGCAGAAGAAACTTACAACCTCCCCCGCAAAACAGATACACAAAAAAGTATTTATACCAAACATAATTGCGTACCCACAAAGTTTGAAGTAAGTAATCTCTGATCTTATCCACCTTGCGTTGTAAAGGGAATGGGGCCACCTATTTATATACAGATCCCACTCAAAACGACTGATTTGATTACAGTCCCTCTAGAAATTTAACCCTTAGTAATTAAGTGTTATTAATACATTCTTGATTTTATTAATACTAGCTGTGCCCCGCGGTTTCACCCGCGTGAAGTACCATTCATACACTTACAACCTTTATAAATTATAGCCTATGTGTTATTCCCATGTGTAAGCTATATTACTGTAAAGTTTCATTAAAATTCATTCAGTCGTTTTTGCGTGAAAGAGTAACAAACATCCATACATTCAAACAAACTTTGGCATTTGTAATATTAAAAGGATAGTAGGTACATAATAATCTTAATTATAAACCTCTTTGCTGATTCTAAATTGGTTAGGTATATATAAAATCTTGTATATAGGTAGTTAAACAGGATCAAAGTGTTAAAATCGTAGGAGATTCGGTCAGATATCTGGCTTATGACCTCAACTTCAATACTATAATATTCAAGGTACTTATAAGACCCTAAGGAGTCACCTTGGCTGTCTTTAAAGATAATGACGGTCGGACTGAAGGAAACTTTAGTTAAAGTGTAACCTTTCGGTCACTTTACACGGTTTAATTAATAATGCCGTTATACGTAAGAGGGTTGTCAGAATTAATGTGAACTGATTTTAGTTTTTATGTATTTGGTGACATTTAATACCGGTAAAGAAGCAATTAACAGTGAGGTAGTAACTATTAAGATACCCTATATAAGTCACATCCTATAGTATAACAAGACCTATATGTAGGTACTTTATTGGGTCTCGTGATGTGCCGAAATAAGCTCTACTTCAGAAATAAGGTTTACTTAGTAACAGGTATGAAGTATGATATTTTATACCCTCTTGGGTTTGTAGGTAAGAGTCGGATAAAATAAACAGATACTTAGCAGGTATATTACAGCTTCATAGGTAAGAAACCTGAAAACTGATCGACTGATTAATTATTTTATGAAATCCCAGACAGCAATTTACTTATTTTAACAGTTCTGCGTACGGTTTTATTTGTATTTAACAAATATACGTACATATAATCACGCCTCTTTCCCTGGTAGGGATAGGCAGAGACCACTTCTTTCCACTTGCTACTCGCTTTGTCCACTTTCATACATTCTGTTCGGTTTGTAGCACTCTTGAACTGGCTTTTTTTCCTTCACACTCGCCTTATACACTTCCTCAATTTCAATTTCCAATCAATTTCCAATTACTTAACAGCTTCACACTTAACATCAGATGCTTCTCGAATTGTTTTATCATAAACATTGTGTATCTTATAACGTTATATACATTTCAAGGCAGATGAGACATATGTTACCTACTGACCACTCCGGTAATAACACCTAACTACAGCACTGTCCGTCAAATGTCATGTCATGATTATGACAATTTGGGATGATTAACGTATTGCCATGTTAGCAACACTAGGGCTTCGTCAACATTTATATCCAAACTATCGTACTTAAAATACAGAAATATGATTTAACACATTAAAATGTATCCGAGGTGACCAGGTAGCTCGATAATCTTAACTTTATACACAAATTCAAATACAAACCGCGATAATATCCATAAAAATAGTTTTATTTCAATGTCTAACATTCGCGTTAACTTCAGAACTCAATATGAATTCACAAGCTAAAAAAAAACCCTGGATTGAAAACACTAAGTACCTAAGGTGCTCATTTTTCTCGCGAGAAAATAGGATGGTATAGATAGTTGTTTATTTCCCCTTCTCAAGTCACTCACATTTCATCCACAGGTCAAATTTGTATTCGGCCTATTTGTGTATCAGCTACTAACAATGTACCTACATTTGTCTTAAAGAGAGCTATATGGTTTCTTGCGAGAACAGACCTTTGCCTGACTTCAGGTCAAATTACAGGTCGATATATTTCAGGTTTAGTTACAAAGGCATCGTTTGTAACAAAAGGCACGACATTGTTTTAACATCACTAATACAACTTTCAAGGTCAAGGAAAAGATTTCCAGAAATAAGTTTCGAACATTCGAGAAACGTGAATTGCTCTTAAGCATGCGATATCAAAATCACCTATGTAACCTTTCTTTTAAGTATACGATTATGTTTCTTCAAAAATAGGTTCGAATTTATAAGCTTAAGTTTTTTTTTCTCAGTACCTATGTGCCTTCTCTTTGATGATTTTAAATATTTTTTGTTTATCTGGAAACTTATTCGATGTTATGTGTTTTTATAAGATAATAAACAGTTTAATTGAATGGCTTTACTAAATGTGAGTGAAAATACTTAAATTTTCATTTTGTTAACTTAATTAGACTATATTATTATGTTATTGACAGCTTGAAACACAAATTAAATTAGAAGATAATTTTAAGATTTTTTTTTTTACATATTTATCTAAATCGTACTAAAACTCTGCCAGGAAAATTTACTTGTACCTAATAACTTAGTACCTACAACAAGAAAATTGATTTTCGTTCAATGTAATCTTGTCAATGAAAATTGAATCCAGGTCATGTAGGTAAATAATTATAACCTAGAAAAAAACATGCTAATGTTTCAATTCTACAATTTCTCTGAATCGCATAAAATCTGTGTAACGATTTTAGACGCGTTTTGCATTTATAATGTCTTCGTACGCTTGTAATTAAATTGAATTGGAATGGAGATTAATTATTTATTCATCCGCGCTTATACATAATAAGTACCTATCTTTAAATGGTAGTACTTGAGTTTGCAACTGCCTCGTTGGCCTAGTGGTGCTAAGCACGCCTGCTACGCTAGAGATCTTGGGTTCGATTCCCGGGTCGACCAAGGTGTTATTGGGTTTTTCTATGAAATTCTCAGTAGCAGGTCGGAGTTTGGATTTGTGCCCGGTTAGTGGCAATAGGCTCGCCCCCTATTACATGGGTACACCTCTGCCTACCCCTTCGGGGATACAGGCGTGATGATATGTTATGTTATGTTGAGTTTGCAACAATTTAGGTGAATTTTATAAATCAGTGAAATTATAAATTGGTGGAGTAATGACGGGATTAAGCAAACTGGCTCAAGTGGAGTTCCGTTCTGATTATATGAAGTACCTCTTTAGAAAATACAGGAACGGAAAGATATTTTTAAGGTACTTAAAATTATTTTTGAATAAGGATATTTTAGGCTTCTTCTTTATGATCTGCAGTTGTTTTTGTAGCTAATTATATAATTGTACAGAGCTTTTGTATGTAGATTGTAGGTGTCTTTGTAAACCATGAACAGCAATTTTTATTTTCTTAAAGTTATATACTTCGGTAAAACAGTCAATAGTGAGGTTTTTCTCGAATGCCAAAATATTTGTTTGATCACGTATAGATCTGTAGAAAAATGAACAGATAATTCACTACGGGGTTTAGTAAGTGAATCGTAAAAAAACGTACAATTCAACGTTTAACCTCCTTCTTTTTTAAAATCGGTTAAGGGTTACCGTATATCCCTTCAAATCTTAATATTTTTCAACAAAACTTCAACCTCGACATTACTAAGCGTAAATTTTATCGCAACCTTAATCCTAAAATCAATATCAAAAGCGTCTATCTCTGAGTTATGACAGTTGTAAAGTCTATCGACAAATTTAAGGGCTGTCAAACGAAGTTTACAACTCGACGTGATGTCTCGATATGACGTCATAAATGTAGTAAACGGTTTACACGGCTGTTACGTAAGTGATTACGCTGGGGAACTTACTAATTCAGTTAAGATTGCGAGGAAGGATTTTGCGATTTTATGCTTGTTTTTTGTTACTTGTGAAGTTGGTTAAGTGATTTAGCGAATTGTGGGCTAGTGGGGTTGATTGGATTGGAAAGTGATTTTAGTTCAGTGATTGTTGAACTAGGGTTGACCCATGTGCATTCGTTTTTATTACAGTCCATTTAATTTCTTTTTCTTTTTCTCATGCATTTAAACTTTTTAGTATGTAACAATAATAAAATGTTGGCTTCTTTATTAAGTATTGTCTGGTATAATTTCAAGTCCAAAAACTGGCTGACGTAATTCCCATTAAAGTCCAGCAAGTATTACAAATGTTGTGTTAAAAATTTAAACAAAACGAATTAGAAAAGCATCTTGCTCCAAATCTGCAAAAATCCATTTAAAAAACAGGACATCGTTAATCAATACAAGACCGACATACTGCCCCACTTTTATTCCCAAACTTTTTAATGAATACGTCAATCAGAATCCAATTGACATTCAAGATAAAATTATCCTATTCCGGTAACGAGTCTCATCTGTAAAAGCTACCTTCACATTGAAACCCAACCCTCGTGAAAGCTGAAACATTGATCGACATTAAAAAAAATCCCTATGAGATTAAGAATCTCGAAAAGTATCTTTTTTTATTTAGCTTTAGTCAGTTCGACAATTACCGTCGAATCTCGCTGGGGTACAAAAGTACCCAAAATATATAGATAGGCTTCCTTTCTGTATTGTAGAAGTTAAAAAGTTCATTACAAAGGTGGTTATTTGTAAACTTTTATACTTTGCTCGAATCGTTTCGAGCAAAGTTTTCTCAACGAGAATGTATGTTGCGTCCATTTATTGACGTATAAGATGAAAAGTTGTTGATTTGTTCATTTTATTTATGGAGTTAAAATGTAGGTCGATGGCTTAATGATTGTTGTTAGCAAAAGTTTGTTTTTGTGTCTATTAATATCTTTATTCGATACCCATCACCTTTTTTCTTTTTGTTGAATATGTTGGTACTTTTATTTTGTTTTTCCTGTTTTGTACTCACATGATTAATTTTAACTACCTATGAGCCTCAATATGATTTATACATACTCATACAATTAAATAACTACTAAGGATTACATTGGAAAATACCTAAACAAAATCTGTTTTCATTGTCCGATTCCGTAAATGTTATTTTGGTGAATACCGAACAAAAAAAAAACAGTAAAAATAAAGGGTATCTGTCTAACCTTTGTTATTCTACCATTATCATAAATGAGCATCAAAACAGCGGCGGCCACCCGCGCCTGTATTACGTATCTCGCAATAACAATAAGCAATTGACAGAAATTGTGCAATTATTGCTGTAAAATTGCTTATAGATCACATATTGAATAATTGATAACACTTATATGTAAACTAGTACCGCCTTCAATGCAAATTATATGGGAATACCTTTAAGATATACGATAGTTCTCAAACTACTGTAGGTAATCGATCAACAATTGTCCAAAATATGGAGTACCAATCATATAAACCAAAAAAAAATCAAACAGTCGAATTGAAAACCCATTATTTTTGAAGGTGTAGTAATTTGACAGAAATATAGGTACAAAATTTGTTGTCGCTCTGCTATAGCTACATCAGTAATACAGCCACGGAAAACGCTTGGCATTTGTTTTGTTAACCATGGGGGTGTGTGTCGGTAATCTCGCCCTCCTCTGATCTCTGTCTATTTAATGTTAGCTTCAACGAGCAAACACCACTTCCCAGTCGGTTATCGCTAGTTTCCCAATGAGATCATAGGTTTAGCTATGTAGAATGCTTAGCAGATACAAAATTTTATTCGGAAGAAGGACCGATGCTTTTATGAAGAAAATAGTAAAGGAAGGGACGAGTATGGGAACTAACATTTTTTATAATAATATTGTGTGCTTTTATAAGAACTTCTGAAAACCGCACCATATAGAATTTTAAGCGAAATATCGTTCTGAACAACTTAAATGCACAATATGAATATAATTTAATTAGGGCAAGGTGAAAACGAGTTCCAGGTAAACCTGCACAGTTATATGAATTTCCTGAAGATGTTTCTACTTCTACTTACGTTAATAACAGCGTGATTCCGAGAATAAAGTGTGCGAATACGTGTAAAAACATCCATTAGTCATAAGTTCTACATAATTTACTGCTTCTCTTCATTACAAACTCGGCCGTACGAAAACAACACATTATTCATACCTATCTCACAAAACCTGTAATTACTTCTTTCAAATTAATTAAATAAATTACGTTTGTGTAAAATAACTTTCGTAAAATGAGTTCGCGGTTACGTTACGGCTCCATTTGAAATAAGAACAATGGAATCTTGAAATAACGTAATTGTCATCGTTTCGTTTAAACATTTATGTGAATTGTTTTATAAATTCCTGTTTTTCTTGAAAGTAATTATTTTTCCGCGAAAGATCTGAAGCATCACTCACACATCTATCTATATACGTGATAAATAGACAATTATTTAAAATCTCGGAACAATATCTCTAAAACTTCTCGAGGGAGTTACAGGCTATTTGATAACGCTTTTTTTATTTATTCAATATAGACATAATTGTCTCACAATAACACTTGTTTATTAATTTCGAAGAATTCTAGTCTAATTTTAGACTAGAATTCTCTCTCCAAAAATACTTTTGTGTCTCTTCGGAGGGTAGCCTGGTGATCTGTAACTCAGGTTTTACCTATCACAGACACCAGTCTCTATTTAAGAACCTAATTACTAACTGTACAATATTATGTGATGATGAGAAAATAAATTTTAATAATATTATTTATAAACTAGTCCCAGACATGTAATCAATAAAGTTATTAAAATTTATTATATTTATTATTTATAATTGTTTTGGATGACTGCTTTTCATCCAAATTAAAGTGACAAAAGGAAAGCTAGTAATTAATATACCATATCCCCGAAATGTTACTCAGTATGGTCTTATTCACCACATTAGTTCCACGTAGGCGCAGTAAGGGACTATAACATAATTAAATGGTAAACAAACGTAACCGAAACGTTTGTCAAAGTTAATTAGCAAGTCTTTATTCCAGGCCCTTTGCAGAAGTTTGGGCGCGTAGGAAGTAGGCATGTATGAATATTAGAGGAGATAAACACTCACTGAAGGTTGCAAGCTTATGAGCAACAAATATTATGAACTAAGTCATATTCAACTAGAGAAGACAAGTATGTCAGTATGGTGTTTTTCAGACCTTTGTCAATAAAATTACGACGATCTGACGACCTCTGTGGGCGAGTGGCGTACCGGTTTTCAAGGTATCGCTAGCTGTGAGGTCCCGGGTTCGATCCCCGGACAGGTCAATTTAGAAAATCACTTTTCTACATTGTCTCGGGTCTGGGTGGATTCCATAACACAAGTGCTTTACAGCTACTTACTTTGGGTTCAGAGCAAAATATGTAATGTCCGCATTTATTTATTTATAAAATGTGTTTTTCTGACAAACTTTTTTATTTTACTTAATATCAGAAATTTTTTGTCTGGTTTTAGTTTTTTATTTTATTTTGAATAATATTGTTTTTTTTTTAAATAACGAGGCGTAAGTATTGTAGTACCATCAAACAGTACCATTTTAATGACTACGAACTAGTTCCAGACATGTAATCAATAAAGTTATTAAAGCAATTAGGCATGTTCTTTGTATCTATTTTTAATGAAGCCTTAATTAACAAAAAAAATTACAAGTGCTTATTTAATAAATACTTTTTATTTCTAGAAATTCATCAACAAAAACTGTTTACTTGTATCTTTAATAGATTGTAATTGATCTTGTATTTAAGCTACTTTATGTGTACAATTCATTTTTGGTTCCAAGCCTTCGAAAACACCTATAAATTATCTTCCCACATTATCTTACAAACGGTGTTATTCATATCAAAGGGTTCCTCAAAGATCTTTGTTCCTTGATTATATAAATTATAAAACATCGTTATAACTTTGTCCTGATTCAATCAATTTTTCCATCTCAAACATTAAAAGATTACTTAACTAAATCAAATACAGCATCAATTTAATTCTAAATAGCGTAATCTGATTGAGAAGCAACAGAACTTCAAAGAAAATGTTGCTTTAAGCAATTAAAATTTATTCTGAACGCGAGTTATGGTATTATAACTTTCAGTGTAGGAAGATGTAAGGGTGAGTCCTCATTTACAAACGTTATCTTTGACGACAAATACACGATATTACATTTTAATAAAACATACGCCTGATTGTGGTAAGAACATTTTGTGATCTCTTTCTCAGATCATAAATCAACCCTTTTAGAAATGTTTATCAAGAAACAGAAAATAACTGTATAAATGAATGCATAGCTTTATTTATGATCGATGCAATTATTTATTGAGCGGTTGAAACACAATAGTTAGGCAAAAGGTCAACCACATTTATTAAAAATTCTCGTGATCGAAATAGTCCGTTAAATGTATCAGCAAGCGAGTAACACCTAGGCGTCCTAGGCAACCATGCTCGCGAGCAGAACCCGTGCAAGTTCGACTCTCGCAGTTGTAGTCACACCCTAAAGTTTTGAGTAAGTCGCGGCAAGAAACAGCTGTGAGGCAATTAATTGTGCGGCAAACGAAACAGTTTGGCATTACGTCGGAAGGTAGTTAAATGTGCGACATAATGAAACGGTCCCGTAATTACTTTTACTTGACTTACATGATAAGTTTCCTGCGTTGAAAGTTAAAAGACTTTGACAATGCAAGACTGTAAGTTTCCTGCTTCCAGCTTTGTCGGAAAATAAATGATTACAGGTGGGTTTGTTGCTAGGCTAGTTTCCTCACTAAGTAAGTTGAAGTCGAGATAAAACTTTTTGCTAAAGAAATAATTGGACTTGAGAGTTTCTGAACGTTGGAGATTTGTACCAAGGTATTAAGGAAGGACGAAATTTGAATTAAAATATATTGTTGCTTATAAACCTTCGCCGTATTACGTAATTGTGTCATTTATTTAAAGACAACGTCAAAATGTCTCAACAAGAAAACAAATTTTCTCTCCGGATAAATTCCAATGTTGTCTAACTCGAAGGTCAGTAAAGTAAGAGCCCCTTAAATTTAATTAAAAATTAAATTAATTCCCAAACGGGAAAGATCTCCAAATTACTTTACATTACCAAACTTCCAGTGATTGATTTTGGGAGAAAAACAAAACAGTTTTTATAAAAGTATGTTTTGGAGTAAACGGCTTTGTTCCCTGTTTCCTTGTTTCTTTTGGATCCCTAGAGGCAGTTTCGAAGGCTTTAAGGGCATGGTGATCAAGTTCATAGGTCGCCCGTCTGTATTGGGTCGGGTAACAAATTACCCCTATTTATTGTGGAACAAGTTTGCCTATCAGCAATTTGGTATAACCATTAAATGGATAATAGTCTCATTTCAATGTAACCAGACGATATCGGTGCTCCAATAAATATTGTTAGGATGAGATTCCTTGTTCGCCCTAATAGCTATGGTTTTCGTTTATAAGCCAGCGAAAGGTTTTGCTTGTTTTCAGTGATATTTTTAATACTTGCTTGACCTAATAAAATCTGGGATTACAGCTTTCTGAACTATGACAAAATCAATGTAATTTCTTATTTATTTAATTACGTATTTTTCGGTAAACATTCTAAACATCGTATAGCGTTTATATATAACCTGAATTAGTTCACTTAAAAAAGAAATAACAACGCAAAAATAACTTACAACCAAAGTCCCCATTCAAATATTGAGAAAAACACTACACTACACTACACTACATAACTTGGTACCAAGGTAAGATAATCTCCAATCCTAAGAAGTATTCATTAATTATACTTGAACCGGTCTTAGCACGAACAAAAGACGTAGATGAGACCAGTCTACTTAGGTAAGGTCTCGTGAAACACTCGCTGCAAATTAATTCTATTTACACAGCTACAAACTAAGAAACATATTCTGAAATATCACACACACAATTTTGGACTGTATGCTAGTTGTTATAGGGTTTGTTTTAGTTTGAAAAGCGTTATTCTTGTCAGACCGATGCCCAAAATGTTAGCTTGCATACTTTAAGTAAGACTATTTGAGTGTTTTAATTTACTTTTATTCGGGGTTTGTTCTAAACTTTGAGAATAGTATGTTAAAAAATTCATAGCTTTTAAGATAGCCTTCAAGAACAAAATTGAAAAAGCACATACTCAATATTTATTCGCCAAAGAATGTTAATCCTGTATAATTGGATAATATACCTTAATCTGTATGATTTTCCACGATAAAAGGATGCCTTTTTAAACACTAATGAGAAGTTACGTTCTATTGTTTTTTTAACCTTTATTAGGTACTTTCTTTTTTTTTCTTGCACTTAAAGTGTTTATCAGTTTAATTTATTTTCTCTGCAAATAATCAGTTAGTAATTGCCTGTGGTCGGTCTAATTAAACAAAAAACTTATTTCGTTTATCAAACTACACGTACAACATTCACACCGGTTTTATAAAAATAAAAAATAATTTGTGTTTCAAAGCGTTTCTGAAACAATTATGGTAGGCGAATATATTCTTTTTATTCTTTTTTGGGGCTCGGTGTACCGCCAGCCTTAATTACCTTCGTCATAGAGCTGTAACTATGCACGAAACACGTCATGATATGGTACAACTATGCATAACAATGTCAGAAATTGTTTTTGAGTTGAAACAAAATCACGTAGATTAGAAGTAGGTACTAGAAGTTGTGTGAAATGTGATTTCAAACAAAAGGGGTACCGAGATGAAGAAAAATAGGGATGAATGAAAGAATAAACACATATTTCGACAATACCCTAAAAACATGGAACAGGGCAGAGAGAGACTAAGTGTACATTAACTTAGCAATTAGGTGTCTATCTTATCTCTTTTTATAGTTTCAAAAAATATTTATCGTCTCATTTGATTACTGTTGTTATGTTATAGGATACACATTTTTTTGTACTAAATAAAAGTTTGCTTCACCTTATTCAGTGCAAACGAAGACAGAATAATCTATAATTGGTAGTTTGTAGTATCAAAACTACCAATTTACCAAACAAAACTTATCATTACGCAAATAAAGTTACACTCAAAACTAAATTAACAATAATTTACGGATACAGCTTTGCATGGTACAGTAAAAAGCTAGGTTGTCGTAACAATTAGGGTTGTTAACGAACAGGTTTTTTGTGCTAACTGTAACGTTAACCTTAATTGCGTTGAGTCATTGTGCTGCAGTACCTAGCTAGAAATACGTCATAAATAATCACGGCTGCTACAAATACGAAAAGCTTTACTAAGCGGAGTAGGAAACTACGGTTATTTAATTATAATGTATAGATTTTCGTACAAGTTAAGGAATTTTATGCAATATGTATGAAGTGTCTCGTTGGCCTAGTGGTGCTAAGCGCGAGTGCTACGCTAGAGGTCTTGGTTTCGATTCCCAAGTCGAACAAGGTGTTATTGGGTTTTTCTATGAAATTGTCAGTAGCAGGTCGGAGTTTAGATATGTGCCCGGTTAGTGGCAATAGGCTCGCCCCCTATTACATGGGACGAACAAACATATCGGCGAACTGGTACACCTCTGCCTAACCCTTCGGGGATACAGGCGTGATGATATGTTATGTTTATGTTATTGTAGTATGAAGTGTCTAAAATAGATTCATTATTTTTGTTCCTAAAATTACGGATAGATGAATAAAAATGGATAAGCACTCAAACTTATTTATTTATTTTGACCTTTTTTTTGTTCATATTAATCAAGGTTTATTTCAAGAAGGAATATGAAAAATGCTTAGCTTAAGCATGATATTGGGTAGGTTGTCTCAATTATTACCTACACTACCACGTAATATACATATAACAAAGCCTTTAATTCAAAGTACTAAGGTTCAATTTCCTAATTTTGCGTTACATGTGACAAGTGTTGTATAAAAGCACAAATAAAACGTCTTTATTACAGAGCAGTAAAACTCAAATTCCAAAATCTGTAACTACTGACAAGCCTTACACTGTTAGCATGTAGTAATAACATAACAATTTTAATGATAATAGCAACCAATTATCTAGAATGTTATTGTTCTAATCATAGTTGGAATGAACTCGACTGTTTATTTGCTTTTCGCTATACCATTTCAGTTCGCGTTAATAAAGCGAATAATTATGATTTTCCAATATGTGCCAAATGTTTGCCATGTATGTTTTAACCATAGACTAAACATATACATAGACTGCTACTATCGCTAGTTTCCCCTTGTGCCAAGCGATCGCAGTTTTTAGTCTGTATCTAGTACATTCGTTTACTGATTTAGGTTGATTATCGCGCAACGAAAAACATATACGAAAATATCGATGGTATTGGCATAATATTAGTGTTTAAGATAGATTTTGTAAAACGGCAAGCTCCATTATCATACATAGTTTACGACAAAACGTGTTCACACCAGTGCTTACGGTTCAAACTCTGATAGGCTCACTCTATAGTTTCTTATGTATACTCAAAGGTTTGAACTTACTCATATTGATAAATTAATTAAGTTTGTACTGGCAAACATAGAAAATAATTATGTGTTATTTAAAATATTTGTGTAGTTGGATAATGTTGATCAATATTTAGTGGGGTAAAATGTGTTCAAACATTTGCTCACACTTTATTTGTTTAATCTATATTGTGGATATTGCAACTATATTTATTTATCGAAGTATTATTAAAACAGCATGTTTTTTACTCTATACAAGTATTATTTTTTTCAAAATATTTACAAAACTATCATATCAAATCATCATCACGCCTGTATTCCCGAATGGGTAGGCAGAGGTGTACCAATGTACACCCACAGTTCGCCGATATGTTTTAGGTCCCATATAATAGGGGGCGAGCCTATTGCCACTGCTACTGAGAATTTCATAGAAAAACCCAATAACACCTTGGTCGACTAAGGAATCGAACCCAAGACCTCTAGCGTAGCAGTCGTGCTTAGCGCCACTAGGCCAACGAAATAGTCATAAAACTACCAGTAGATATATTATTTTACGAAAGTGTTATCACATTTTAGTCACTAAAATTTGCCACTAAAAGAATTAGTCTCCATTTCAAACATGGCTTTTGTTGGCACAAGTCAAACGCTAATTAAAGCTTAGTCACAGACTCGTATTCCGTTCACGTCATAAAGTGCTAATCACAGCTACATTGCTGTTTAGTTACTGTGTCAGCTCATTAGTTCAATATTAAGCCGGCAATAGACTAATTACATGGCGGTAATATCGTACACTGAAAAGTGGTTACTTTGGAAAAGTTTACAAGAATGAGAGATGTTTTAAACACGTTTGGCTGTGTTGGATTTTAATTGTTTAATTGATATACAGGGCTATATATTTGTGTAGCTTTAGTTGTTTTTGTTTCTAAATTACGTAGAGTCTAGGAACATGACACAGAGAGTAATGCCAATTAAAACAGATTCTTTACAGTTACGACTAGATTCCATTTGTGTTTAGGAACGAAGTCAATCTAGTCGTTACGTGTCTATTTTATACAAAGTTCGATTGAGCATAAGATATGGCGCTTCTGTCACAATAACTCTGTCCTTATCCGACACTAGAACTGACATCGCTTTGAGACGCGACCATACGTCTTTCGAGAGACAGTGAATACCCAAGAGTACCTAAGTATTTATATAGATTTTTTTTAATGTTACAGTATTATTTGACTCTTTAAAATTTGTCTGTCAACCTTGTTAGTTACCTAGTCTTTTTGAGACTCTTGTATACTCCTATAAGCGAAGGAACACCTGTAATTGCCCTTTTCAAGTTTTATTTCTGAAATGTAATTGTGTACCCTCCGTTGGAGATCCTATAAATAAATAGAGCCTGGCTAGAAATGTAGGGCTCAATATTATTCCACTGTACGCAAAAAGCCGAAACAGTACAAATTAATCTTACTCCAAATATCCGAACAATTTCCAGCCAAAACCGAGACTATCTTACAAGATTACTATTCAACATGCGAAGGAAACGCTCCGCATATAATTTGCTTCAGTAATACACCTACTGATTATACAAAATCACTATACACTGGGCGTGACGTGATTCGCGTTGCTATTGGTCCTGCGATCAATAAAAAGCTTCATATACATTTGGACACTTTTCCGCGACAAAAAAAAAATCAGAAGAAAAAGGGTAGACTGGATTGTGTAAATAGTAATATCGATATTTTCTACATCCTTCACATATTACAAAACGAAGTCGACCGCCGCGATCGTGTCTATTTGTCTGAATTCGATAAACTCAAAAACTGCCGAACAGTTTTTCACGAAAAAAAAAGTTAAAAGTCGTTTTCTAAGCGTGTCAATAACAACTTATAAAAATAGAGGGATTCTAGATTAAGGTGAGTGTAAAATTCATTTTAATTTCGTCTTCCAGTGCAAAGCAATTTGACAAAAATTGTATTGTTTGATAACATAGTGTAAACTTAGCATTATCCTCCTACATTATGTAGAAACCTTAAAAGTTGTACGTTTTTCGTGAACTTTGGCTTACACGCGACCACTAAATATATGGAGAACGTTGGAGTCGGTAGCATTTAAATTTAAAGGGTGGTTTGGTTAAATAAAATGTAGTCGAGAAACACTTGCATAATGTATGAAGAATTATCGTCCACGTTTTGTGGGGAAATGCCGCAGTGAAGAGTTTGAACATGTTTAAAGGATCAACTTTTTTTAGTTTGATTAATTGTTTCTTGCAGATACAAACAAAGGATGCAATATTCCTTTAAGATTTTTTTTTAATACTTGTAATTTGTAGATAGCGATTATGTTATATCATGCTTATAAATCTTAAAGAATAATAAAAAAACCTACAAAAAAATACACATTTTTCAATTACTTAAATTAGCTGTAAAACAACTAATATGCTTTGCCCAATAATGCAATTACTCTTTTCATAAGGAAAAAGTAATTTCCGTGCTCACAATTTACATAAAACAAAACATTACATTTCCTTATATAAAATACCTTAGTCGCCTTTTAACATCCCCATGGGAAGAACAACCCAAAAAATAATAAACCTTTTTAAGATCCCACACGGAATACTCCAGGACTTTTATTCTTATAACATTGTATACTGTACAGAGCACCACACACCTTTATTATAACATACACATTAAATCAGTCTTTATTTCAAAGGCCTAAGGTTCATTTTTGTACACTTGTATCACCAACTACATGAGGTCGACATTACGACAAATTCGCTTTGCTTGAATAGTCATTCGTCTCAAATATGAGTTTTACAATAGACGGGAAAATTTTCACGACCCTTGAGAATGCATTTATTTGACGATTTCTTTGTAAAAATGGGTATTTGTGAAGTTATTTCATAGGTATGGTTGTCATGTGAAGAATGCATTAGTGGCTATTATAAAAGCATTTTATAAGGGCATTGCATTTACCATTTTCTGTTGCATTACGGAATATACTTGAAGCATGCCATGAATATATTTTAATAAACGTTAATCTACATTTGGTTTTGAAGAAATCGTTTTGTTTTTTGACTTTGCAGATAATTGTAATTTTATGACATTGATAAGATTATTTGAAATATTCAATTTTTCATTTTTATAATATTTGAATGTAATTATAAATGTCCAATCATACTCTGTTTTAAATATACAACATTAGAACTTGTTAATTTCATTTGCGCATTGTATTCGCTCTTCGCTATCAATCAAACAATACAAGACAAAACGTTAATAACTAATAAATCATGTTCCAAGTTACGGTCAATTTACCACTAATTTCCCTTACCGGTATCGGTAACGGACTGGTAATTGTCAGTAACTGTCTCGCAGTAACATTGATTGAATTAACAGTTTAGTGCGTACGGTCGCCGAGGCGTGCGAGCCAACTGCCTAATACAGTGGCCATGTCTCGTAACTGTAGATTTACTGTTATTATATGTATCTATGTAACTATGTAGATGAATATTGTTCTGGTAAGGGAATAGTCGGTTTATTTTTCAGGAAAAACATGTTGTTTTATGGTAGAGAAACTAAAACATCGGGCAAAACATTACAATTTTTACACTGGTTGAGAAAGTTGAAACTTGAAAAAGTATAATTGTTGTTATGTTGATAATGTGTGTAACATGTATATAAATTCTCGTTGTGACTTCTAGGTATCGCAAGAAAAGAATTTGATACAATTAGGTTAGGTTAGGGTTAAAGAAAAAAGATAACATGATCACTTACATGACAACATACTCGTAGTTACACGAAAACAATTCTGTTCGTCGTCACACACAATACACAACACACACACACACAACATAACACAAAAATACACATTCACAATATCAAACAATATTTTAACACTAATATACGGAGCAAGTCACTTTTCGAACACATTAAATAAGTTAACACTTTCAATGGTGGAGGGTATTCTGTTATAAATTTCTCCTTCAAAAGTGATCATTGACTTACCATAATTTGTTCGGGGCTTGGGTAGAATGGGAAAACTAGCTCGGCTCATACTACGTTCGGTGACTTGTTTATGTTTAGTGAAAGATATTAGTGTGGACATTCGTATTTAATATTTTATGACTAAAATGCTTGATGTAAATTTTTATGATGTCTCATAATTTTTATTTCTTTGTTTATTTTTTAGTAGGCGTGTTATAGTGGTAATTGAAAAGTAATTTTATATCTTAAAAAGAAGTTAGACACAAGTACGTAAGGATCGTAGCAAATGGAAAGAAGTGTTCTCTGCCTACCTCTACGGGAAACAGGCGTAATTATATGTATGTATATTAGACACTTAAGGTCTTACATGCTTATACAAGAAATGCTATATAAAAATCTGTATTCATATATTATGCCAAGCTAAACCTAATATGAACAAACTAAATTAAATACTCCAAAACAGTTTTCTAAGTCTCTACACTTTATACAAACTATTCAGATAAAACCTTCCGCCAATTACGTCACACTACATCTGCATACATTTTTTGCATCATGAAGTCAATGCGCTCTCGAAGATATATTCTCTGGCTAATACCAGTTCAGACCGGTTCAGAGAGCGGCCATTTTACAAAACGTATCACTGCAGGGACTTGGCAACAGTCACTGATTTCAGTGCGATGTTGAATGAACTTGGCAATTTTGCGCAAAAGTTGTTACTTGTATTACTTTGGTGTTTATTGTTATTTGTACGCTGTGATTGTTTCAACGTGTAACAAACATTGTGTGTGGATGTTGATTTTCTATTTGAAAATAAAATGCAATTTTATTTAGTATTCGGGATGTTTTTGAATACAGTGGGGCAGCCAAGGATTGAAAAATAACAGATTGTACTAACCATCTTACTATAGCGAAAAAAATATGTTTCAGTTTGTAAAACAGGATACTCACTAGACAAAACTAAACCAAACAGAATAATTATCCCACAAACTATTTCAAAGTCAAAATAAATTTACCAAATACATGAAATAATTCTGTAATACTCCACAACTCCTTAGTTATTATTACCATATCAATAAGTCAGCCATTTCTCCGTCCTTTAGTATATAATCGTACATAATTTAGTACATTCACAAACGATGCAACTCAGTGTTCACGTCTAATTTAAACTTCCCCATCTTACGTATTGTATTTGGAACTATTCTGATTGTGAAGTACTCGACCGCCTTGCAGTAAATCCATTGAATTACAGCCATTAAGACCGACTAACGACTTGTATGTAAATTGATTTTACAAAGAAAATTGGATCGCTACAGTTTCGTTGTTAGGTGTTTGGACGAATTATTGAGAATGTGAAAAACATGTAATTATGTTTATCGCACGATGTAGACATATCATATCATAAATGGATTGAGCTTGTATTGTCCTAAATATGTTCTTTTCGGTACTAAAATTTAAAGTATTATCCAATTTAATAATCGTTCTTGTATCTTAAATATACTACTAATCTACACTCTTGGTAACAAAATTTTAGGGGGCATATTAATACTCTAACTTAGTTAATCTAAATATGTAATGGTCTAATAAGTAATGTACTTAGTCAATTGCACAACATTGCATTAGAGTTTCTGTAATAAACTAAATAAATAACATTTATTCGTATCACCTTGTTTATTATGACAATGACAACTTCCAACTAACAACCAACCAGTATGCAATGCTGTATATTTTGTAGCCACATTAGTAAGGTAGCACAGTGCGACATTATTGAGGTGCTTGATTGATTCCCCGGCAGTAGTTCCATTAGCTCGCGGCTGTATTTCATCACTCAGTCGTAACCTACTCGAAATGTATCCGGGAATAATTACAGTTCGTATGCACATACATAAGTATAGATGTCAAATCACCATTTCAAATATGATTACGACGACCTCCGTGATCGAGTGGCGTACGCACCGGTTTCAAGGTGTCGCTAGCTCTGAGGTCCCGGGTTCGATCCTCGGACGGGTCAATGTAGAAAATCACATTTCTACATTGTCTCAGGTCTGGGTGTTTGTGGTACCTTCGTTGTATCTGAATTCCATAACACAAGTGCTTTAGCAACTTACTTTGGGTTCAGAACAATGTATGTGATGTTGTCCGCATTTATTATTTTTTATTATTATTTATTATTGCACATTTCTTTAACACTCCAAATATTTTAACTATTTTTTCTCCTGTAGATTAAAAGTATTTTATGTTTTCTGTATATTTTCCGGACCGAGTATACATGGTAAAAAAAAGAAAGATACTTTTCTTTGGTCCTTCGTTTTCGGGCTCATCCACTCAGGCTTAAACGATACAATAATATGCCTAACTTAAGATATCTTAATTTTATTCATAACAATTAATTTCATTTAAAGCCTGAACTGGCCCACCGCAGGGCAAAGCCCTCCCTTCTTTCCACTTTAATAACAATCGTACAAAAATATTAAAATAAAAAAAATAACTTATTATCAAAGAATAATGCAAACTATTTATTCAGTTGACAGTCAACAGAATTTCTTCCTCCATGAGAACGTAAAGCTAGTTTCCATATCATTGTGCAGCGAGTGCACGGTGCAGTAGAGCGTCATGGAAGCCTAACACCCCTGCCATCTAACCCCGCTCCGACTGCAATCAATCAACCACAGCCTTAATTACGTCACGCTAACTACCAGCCTACGTTGTTTTCAGTCATGATCATTATTTTTGTAATGAAACCCGTTGGATGCAGGGAAAACATTACGTATACATACATACATACATATCATCACGCCTGTATCCCCGAAGGGGTAGGCAGAGATGTACACCCAATGTACACCCACAGTTCGCCGACATGTTTAGGTCCCATGTAATAGGGGGCGAGCCTATTGCCACTAACCGGGCACAAATCCAAACTCCGAACTGCTACTGAGAATTTCATAGAAAAGCCCAATAACACCTTGGTCGAACTCGGGAATCGAACCCAAGACCTCTAGCGTAGCAGCCGCGGTTAGCACCACTAGGCCAACGAGGCAGTTTACAACATTACGTATAGGTATAAAATATGTTAAGAAAACCCCGTCCAACCCCAAAAGGTGATATATGTTTTACAATCACATGTCACATGACCAAATAAACTAGAAATATTCATGATGCTGATTCATATTTGGTGCAAACTTCACCAATCATTGGGTTGTTTTTACATAACGTATTTTTTTAGGTTTTTCCTGTTTTTATTTACAATAATAGAATCATATATCGATACCTTAAAGTAACGTCACAGATCGGACAGGGGTTTTTAACACATTCCATTGGGGTTAGTTAATACTTTCCAATAATAACGCAGAACCATTCAATACTGTCAACATGATACGTTTCTCCTAGACATAAAAACCTGACCAATTCAATAGTAACAATATGCTTCTCTACCAAACTGTCACAGCCACATTCATAACAAAAAGCCGGCCTCACAAACAAATGGCATAGATTATAATAATGTCGATCATCTCTGTATAGTTTCGGTCATAAAGTCCTTTATGGGTACACGGGTTTGGCAGTAACCCGGGCGATGAAAGCCATCTGCCGCCTGACGTCACAGACGAACCTTACAAGGCCTAACATCTATTCAGAGTTACTCGCCCATAGCTAGCTGGAATTTGTCTTTGAAATCTAGTGATTGAAGATACTGTTCGCGTAATTATTGTAATAGGTTTTGTATATTCTTGGTGATTTAACATTCGTGACTTTAGGTATTTTGTGTCTTTAAACAGGGTATTGTATTTTTCAAGTGTGGGAATATAAACAAAATGAATAATGAAAATGAAGAATATTTTATTGCAAGAAAATTTTACAGTATTTTTTATGCCCTAGATCCTACACTAAGATTCCCTGTGTTGTAGGACCTTGGCTCTGCGATCCGTTCACAAAAACTTAATTCTAGAACTAATCATATGATCGCATTAAATTAAATTTATCTATTTTTATTACTCTAAAAACCTCGCCTCTTTAAGGCTTTTGCGAAGAACATAATTCGCATCTATTCATCAGATTTCTTGTTCTTACATTATTTAAAACGTTCGTAAGAATATTAAATTCATCATTACAAAAGAGAAATTCAAGTGAAATCCACGACAATCTCGGTAGAACTACTATCTACGTAGAAATATTCCATCAATTGAGCACAAAGAGAAAACAGAAAGGACGGGAATCGACAGGCGAGGTTTTCCTCAGATAAATGGCTCAATTCTGATAGCAGGGGGTGGTGGCCATTGATAATAGTCTCCTTCGAAGCGGACCGCTAATAAAAATCAACGTCTGATCCAGTGACGTTAAAACTTATAGCTTGAAGTTCTTTGAATATCACGTTTTATCTTGCTATTGTGATTTTGTTATATAAATGCTGTTTATTGAGAGCTAGCAGTTACGTTTGTTTTTATTTCTTGAGAATGTTTTTCTGTGATAAAAGTGGTGTTTTACGGGATATTTTTTTTGATAAAAAATAAATGTGTACCTAAGTTTACATTACCAGTTTTTATTATGTACCTAAAAAAGGTTAAAAAAAACATGAAACATTTGAGATTTTTATTGGAAAATTGTATGTTTTATAGCATACCTAGCATTTATTTACAAACAGCTTGTAACAGAAAACTTGAAAGTTCAAACACAAGTCAGTAGAAGAGATTTCGTGGAACGTACCAACGTTAGCAAAGCTACATTTTAATTAGAAATACAGCTTCGATACACATTTGTGAAGAAACTGTGAACGTGTGCCTAAGGCTAGGTATACACTAGCACACTATACTGATACTCAGTATACCACACCCAGTGGACGTGTGTGAACTCGAGTGTCAGAGCTCGGAAGAGTTTTGTGAAAAACACAGACACTATTCAGACGAAAAACGTGTGTGAGCTGAAAATATCAAAATCTATCATCGAAAAAGGTTTCTATTTCGAATAGGCATTTTTAAAATGTTAATTTACTGAATCTAGTTGCAGATGCCAAAATGTCATTCCCATGGAGAAGAACCGGCAAGAAACTTCACATATCATGGCGAACTTGTAATACATATTGCCTTAAATTATTATTTACATGAGCAACATGCTTGAATTAATAATAATAATAATCCAGCCTATAGACGTCCCACTGCTGCGTACAGGCCTCTTCCCATATACAGAAGGCACGAACATGGTCACCTAGATTCTTAAATTGGGATCTGAAATCGCCAATCCGCAGAGAGCAAGCGTGGTGATCAATGCTTGAATTATTTAGTGATATTCAGAGTCCAAACTAAGCCTTAAATATGCCATGCTCTGTGTGACCTACTGCCGCGTCTAAGTGTAGCCGTAGCTTTAGATGATCGCGGGCTCAAATTTAATGTTTACTTAAATTAATTTCTCTCGCTTTGATATCTTCAATGAGAAAATGTTGTTTACATCTGCCGTGGTTCGTGTATTTGCCGGCTGCAGAGCATTAAGTGGGGTAACGTTAAATTTTGCTGCGCCTGCTATCTCAACTAATTTAATTAGAGTAAAATTATATGTATTTTGTGTATTTTGAATGATTCAGGTTTTTGGACTTTTACGTTTCTTATCTTAATTCGAAAATACTGCTTTTTAGCTTTAACATTATTATGTAGTGGTTGACTTAAACTTACCAAACTGTATTATTCAGGTAAATATTCAAATAAAAAAGATGTAGATTTTTGTAACTTCATATTTATAAACGGTATTTTATACACACTTACCATTTGTACACAACCAACAATTCCATTTCATATTAAGCTTGTAACAACGACTAATATGTTATAGCTTGTATACTACATATACGTTTAAGACAACTTCACCAACAATTTAGTATCAACTTGAGACCATCAAGTAGTGTCTAGGTCAACTAACTCAGTGATCTGCTTAACTTAGTACAAAGTTGGGCAAGATACGGGCAACTTAATAGTTTACAAGGATTCTTGGTTGTAAATTGATTAATCGGTGACGTCGGTTTTGTTATGTAGGTTCGTTTACTTAGTTAAAGGACTGAGTGACAGGATTATTGTATTGTTACATAATTGTCTATATATTTTAAATAACATAGGTAATTGTTGAGCAATATGAGTGATGAATACGTCGTTTATGCTTAGTCAAGATATTTTAAGATTTACGGTCTTGTCATCGCTCCAAATTGCTTGATCTAGAGCTAAAATTGGATTTATCACAGGATTTTCGAGAGTGCCAAATTTTTCGACGTGTTATCGCGCCGGGCTCCCAAAGAATTCACGAAATCACATTCATTTACAGAGTTCATTCTGTACTTAGTCATGATGTGACCAAACATGTAAAAATATGAATATAACTTATCTAGCTATAGCCTATGTGATATGTTTTTAGGGACCATTATTTAACCGAATTCTTTTGAGTGACGCTAGATGGTACGTAATGCTAACCTCACAATGAGCATAACTAAGTGATATTTATATGCTGCACAAAATAATACAACTTTCATTTGTTTCAGAATGCGCACATCGTGCTAACCTAACTACACAACATGCAGCAATGTCTCATAACCGCTCGAACAGTAGTGTGGGCTGACTCGTGAAATGTGCGCAACAGTATGAGCAGAGGTAGCTGGCTGGCGATGGTGGCGGTGGTGGTGGTGGCGGGGGCGGTGCGGGGGTGGGACTGCGTCTGCAACCCGCGGGAGTGCGAGGTGCTGGAGCCGAGCGGGTGTCCGGGCCTCGGGATCGTGGTGTGGGATCCTTGCAGGTAACATATAATACTCTTACATCAACGAAGACTTCTCTTTGCTAGGTAGGTAACAGATTTCCTCTACCTATATAAGGCCCTAAAAATTTACGTACAGAGTCAAACCGTAGCAGGTACTTGAAGGGCGATATGTCATTGGATCAAGCGCTTCTTGCAAGGTAGTGAGTTATACCGCCCAAGGTACAAAGGACTATGTAACAAAACGTAAATGGAGAATGCCATCAATTTCGCTGCGAAAACAACAGCCCAGTCACACTTCAAAGAAGATTACATACTTATATTTATTAAACCTATAAATAACTAAAACCCAAGGAAATGAGATCACATTATGGATTCATAGTCAAAACTTTCAAGTACTTAAACCTAATTATTATTATTTTAATTACTCTTTTGATTTTACATGTAACCTAAGCAAAGCTAATTGGATTCCAGGGCCTTTGATTTACGAGACTAAACGAGATATGATAACGACTTTTATAAAGATTAACAGTAACGATATTTTTGATAAATTAATATTTGGAGGTTGTCGCGAAACGGCGTTTTATTAAACGAAATCATAATAATATAAGAGGGTTTCTTCTTAGGTTTATTTTTATTGGTAAACTTGTCTATCAAAGACATTAGCAGGTAAAGACAAAAATATTATAGGTATTTCATAAAGATATAGGTAAATACAGGTAAGTGGTTCACCTTTTAAGTTTCTAAATAGTCTAAAATATATACGGGTTGGTCATTTCCCATTTTCCTAGAACGTAAATTAGACGCTTATTAAAAGTATGACGTAACAAATTTCGAAGTAAATTAATTAGGGGCTTTAAGCAACCAATAAATGTTTAACTAAGTGGCCAACGGAAACTTCAGAACTTAAAACTTTGGGCTTGTTACCTTTCGTTAAGTCACGTCACTTTGACTTTTAGTAAACAAATATATAAATTTTAAGAAATTCAATTATAAATAATTGAGTTCTTGAAGTTTAGAATCAAAGAACTTAAGTCTCTTAGTTTGAAATTAAGGTTGGTTACTACGAGAAATTAGGTCAAGTCATAGAGACTGATATTTGCCCCTGAAATTTGAGGTCTGTTACCTTCGTTCTAAAATAAGCTGTTAACTTTTCTACATTATGTGTTAGAAGTGTTTAATCACATTCATTAAAATAAATAAAAGTTAATTCTGGTCTAAGAAGAGCTTTATAAAACCCTGTTTTTAAGTTTTTGTGTTCTTCTGGTTAAAACTGGAACCGTGTACCTGAAATTCCAATTATCTTGAAACAAATACAAATACTAAAATAGTAAATAAAACTAAATAAATTCTAGCCGTTTTTAATGGTTTTTTCATCTGCCTATCAAACATTTATCTAATATCAGCTGAGAAACTGAAACATTTTGAGTTGATAATTTGATTCTGTTATGCGAATGACAAATAAACTATGTTGGGTAGTTATCATAAAGTGTTAACTATAGAGTGTGCGATTCTGAGGAACAGAAGCAATTTTTTCGCTTTATGCAGTAAATTCCTTTATTAAGTTTCATTCCACGAGAAATGTGTATGCTACAAAACCCATGGCTGATATTATAAGTGTAAAATTATTTTTGGAGAAGTTTTCATTAAAACGGTGTGCCCTATTTTAATTATTTTTAATACGAAACTAGTACATAATGTGTTCACGGTTCATATATATATATATATAGGCGCACTCTGTAGTTTCTTATTTTTCCTCCAAGTTAGGTATAAACTTCTGGTTATTGACCTTGAAACCTTTTTCTTATCGCAGAAAACGGAATGCCGTTGTCGGTTATAAGGTGGATTTGATGCGTATAGCAATTTACAAAACTTCACTTATCAGCTCGTTTCCAATACAATATGCGCAAACTGAACATGATTGCTATCTAAATAGAAAGAAGGCAATGTCACCCACTATCACACTACTGTTACACGTCAAAATAGAAAAGTTAAATGAAAAAATATTATATTTTAGCTCAGTTTGTAATGAATGGCATTCAAATTTCAAGAAATATGTAACGTGATCGCAGCCTAATTGAAATCTTGAATAGCACACAAATATGATTGACATAATAAATATTGAATCCTATCTATGTCTCTGAGTTTAATTGGTAAATTCATAAACTTATTCACGTAACGAAAAATAAATAACATTCCACACTAAACCCATTAAAATAAATAAATAGTTTTTATTATATAAAGCTTTATAACGAGGACTACAATAGCATGTCAGTCAAATGAGAGCCGGAGGGAAACAATTACGGCATACGTGGTCTCGGCAGAAACTAGTTGACAATCATTTATTATAACAAGCGCTCAAACAAACCGCGATTGTTACAGTCGTTCATTAATTTTATAATTATCACAGTTTTGTATGGCTTGTGAAAAGAGATTCTATAAAAGGAAAAGGTTTAATTTAATACTAAATTATTTGTCGTTTTATCGCGAGCAAAATAATTATGAAAAAGTAAATGTGAAAGGGAATATGTACCGCGTGATATTTTATTTGTTTAGATCAATTACATGCTTGTGAGTTTGTGTACATAGTGGCAGCACAAAGTGCTACTTAGTAGAAGTAACTTATTAAATTATCTTTACTTGATCTTTGCTCAATGTGAACAGGTTTTTTTTGCTAGAAATATAAGTTGTTGCCAGTATTATTAATAACTTGACATGTTCACACGTCGATATTTGTCAGTCATAACAAGAGCTCAAACGATACAAAAGAAATACTAAAACATTTTAATGTCTTTATATCACCGATAAAATAATCTTATAAAACCAATTGCCCTCTAATACGAAATCTCTATTTTCAGGTAATTACCATTGGCTTTTACCGAAAAACTTTCCTAACTTTACCAAGGGCCTGATCCACTTAGATGAAGTTTTTGCTTGAACTTCAAAAATAAGGAAGTTGGGGCGGCTAATGCAATTACTGAGCTCGGTAAACTTGCTGGGCACGATTTATAAATATAAACAAAAAATCAAAAAGCAATTTTGAAGTTGCTTTTTACTTCCTACTTTGAAAGTACAGTATTTAATTTGACTCGACTTTTGAGTGGGTCATTTGGAAATCGAACTCAGCGTTTAAAAAGGTTTTATTTTTTGTACTTTGTTTTATTTTAAACTGTAAACAATGGTCATTCGTTGATATTTAAATGAAAGAATCGATCATTATTTTGTAGCTGGAAACACGAAACATCTGTTAAAATTTTATATCATAATATTTAATCATCATCTCTGAAACCTTTGTTAAAATTATAACTCAATCGGTAGAACCTCACAGTATTTATTCTAATTTTCCGTTATTCTCTGTTAATATTTGAAATAATTTAAATCCAAATGATTAACAATTAGTTAAGTAACCTTATAGTCACAACACACATGACATCCTGTTGTTTTGCGACGGCAAAAAGTTTTTATTTTAATGTTATATAAGTTGTTTAATTCTCTCCAACGTGTCACCGAACTTATCCCCGTCTGACATAATCCAGCCGTCAGTCCACTTTGAGGCTAACACTGCCTCAAACAGAACCTTATTATTTCGTAATGCTCTCCTTCTGTTTCAAGGAGATTTAAAAGTGGGGTTCTTCTTAATTTATTTGACGCTAACTAGTTGTGAAAGTCTCAGTTATAGTCGTATAATCTAGATTTTAAATAATTAGAAAGTAAGATAAATAATAAGATAATAATAAATATTGGTTTTAGATCTGAATTATTGAAACAATATAAGTACTTTTACTATTAGAGGTTGGTTTTGATTTTTGTTTTAGATAATTTTGAATGTACATATATCATATAAATTATTATAGTAAGATCGCCTAACAATCTATCGTATAATACAAGGCTTTTATGTCAAAGAAATAAGGTTTTGTTTCCTATTTCATCGATGCCACGAACGTTCCCACCTGTTCCTATTGAAATAACATTTATTATTTATTTTCAGATGCTGTAAAGTATGCGCGCGAACGTTAGGGGAAGACTGCGGCGGTTTCAGTGGGACTTGTGAGCCAGGACTCAAGTGTCTCGACGGTTCGTGCACGTCAATCACGTGAAGCCAGCCTAAAGCACCTGTATTATAATGTGTATAGTGTTAGAAACAATACATATCTCTGACGTAGCAACGAGGACCAGGCGATTAGGCGCGCAACAAGCTTCGTAAGGGTGACAATAAATTGTTAAGCCTGCAGTATGTAAGACATTCGAAACGGTGACGATGTGTTGAAAAAATTTGATTTTAATGTGAACTCCGAGCGTTGCGATATCGATGTCCATCGCTCGTTAGATACTGAAGTATTTTTTTAGTTCTGTTTCAAATACCGAAATGTAAATAAAACAACGTTATGTATTCACGTGCTTTTGTGTCTTGTTTCTTTTACGTGACACACTTTATTTTGACATGTAACCAAAACATTAAGTGTTGTAACGAACAACACAATGGCTGTTGTGTTACAACTTTCTCTTTGATACGTGAACACAAAAGGATACGGGGTCGAATACGTAAATTTTATATAAATAAATCCTTAAATTGTACGAACATTGTTTTCTTTAGCTGTAAAATACCGTTTATGAGATATCCTGTTAATTTCCAGTGAAATTGTGAACTCTGTTATTTATATATTAATTTAAATCAACATAAAATCTGTTAATGTAATTAGCATTTATTTTAGGCTTAATAGAAAATGATTATGTGTTTGAAATTTCAAACGACGAACACATTCTTGTATTAAGATTTGTAAAATCTTAATTCAACAAAAATTAAATCAAATTATCTTTTGTTTTTATTATGATTTGAATTTAGAAACTAAAAAACAAAAGACATTATTTTTGTAGCTTATAAATAAGAAAAATCGGAGAAGGCTTGTGTGCGTACAATTTGACGTGAAATAACCTCTTTTGTGTACAATATTTGTTAATACTGATTTTTGCCTAACAAATTGTAAATAATCACAAATTATCAACAATATTTCACTACAAATTTCATTTAGGATTAGATCACACGTCATAATGAGTGTTCCAGTTTTCCGACGTTAATTGTGAATCATTATAATTTGGACATGTATCTAATAACATTTGTAATATATTAACGATTGTAATTAAAAGTGTATCTATCTATATTTCTGTGTGCTTCCAGGTTACACGTAGAGTTAAGTTTATTTATATATGTTTCTTAGTTATGTAAATATGGTCTGAATAGCATTTTTATCTTGTATGTACATTTAGAGGTAGGCTCGTAATTGTAAACTGGAATAAACAGTTTTAGAAATAAGTACCTAACCAGCTGTAAAAATGTTTCAGGTCCCATTATGGCGCCAATAACGCTTCGGGCGCGATCTAGAATGTTCTGATTTCAAATTCATTTTTAGAGCGATTTTATCGAATATCTTTTTAAACTAGAATATGCCAAAAAACGTTATTGGACCTGTATTGTGGACGCAGCTTAAATATATGTTTACATTTTAATCCGAGAAACAGAATAATACACTTACCAAAGAATTAAAGTTAGAATATAATATTTTTTATAATATAAATCATAAATAATGTTACATATTGCGGCGTCTGTTGGGTATTGTTTACAGAAAGCCTAATCTCTCGTTTTTCTTTTTAAGAATTCTTTCTGACTAACTAATGTTCGAAATATGTTTTATATTACGTTACGAAAATATTGGAGAAGAAACTTATACCTACGCAAGTATTGAAATTAGAAGTTTCGCCTCCTTGGATTTCCCTGCAGACGCCTTGTGTAATCTATTTTCATGTTGAACGGAAAATCACTTTCGATCAAGATATTTCTTGCCTTACGCCTCTCCGTTATTCCATGCTTATTTTTGTACACGATAAACCATAATAATATTGGGGAAAGAAAATTGTAACTAAAATCGATGTTGACCTTTTCATAATACGAAATGTACATACGTTTCTAAATTTAAAAAGCTTTCATAATCTTCGACCTTTACGTTCAATTCATTTTAAAAGAAGGTTTGCATATAAATTCTTTGCTTTACTTTATAATTTATTGGTCGTTCTATTTTTAAAATTATCTTGTTTACCCTTTTACCGCTTTATGACCTCTTTGCCCCTTGGCCTTTCCAATTAAGAGACAAAAATAGTCGTCTATGCCAGCCAGTCTCCACATCGATTTTAGTTTGTTTATTTTAGGCACAAGCACTAGTCTCTACTAAACGAAATGTAACCTGAATATTGAGTAACTATGTAATGTATCTAAGTTGTATAAATAATTCAGAGCTACTCGTTAACTGTGCACATATTGAATAAATAAGTTGAAAATCTGTTTTACGTTTGTTTTAGTGTCTACAAACCATTTACATTTATTCTATGTAGATTAGATATTTATATGGCAGTAGATGCTTTGAAAAACGTCTTAATTAAATTTAATTCATTTATTTTTAATCTGTTTTTCACATATTTTTATAACATTGTAAGTATGTACTCAATAATATTCGTTAAAATACCGCACTTAAATATGTGCCTATATTATATCATCGTAAATAAGAAAAAACTCAAAGATCAAAAACAACCATTCCTTTAGAAGACTTCATAAATATGGAATTCACTACTGAAAATGTAACACTACCTCTGCATATACATAACTACTCGTAACATACATAGGTATGTAGAATTCGGAAAGTAATTTTGCATATGATCTCGCAAAGGAACGTGCGCTGCCTACAAATGAAGAAATGACACAAATTTCGAAATTACGTGCCTTAAAAATGTACCATGAATTTCTAATACCCCGTTAGTTGAATTTTTCTGCACTAATTATTGGAATGAGTAGAGAGAGAGTAATTCTTGTTTGTATATTTGGATTTAGGAGGTCATCATTCAAAATTCATCATTTTAATGATTATTAATCATTAAAAAACCTGATTAAATTAAAGGTGGTATTTTCAACACTATTATGAGACATGACTATTATTACCTATTAAAGTAATCTTGTTTTTTTTTTTTATGGATAAGGACAGAGTTATTTTTATATAGCCCTTTTAAAAGATTGTTTTCTTTAAGCGAGGTCATAGTAGCTAACTAGTATGCGAAAGAGACATCTCAGAAATGTTCGGTGGAGCTGCAAAACCAATAAGTGTGTCTACTAGAGTCACCTCTACGACCCTTTATCTAATAAAAATAATACGATTTTATAAATTCAATTACTTAAATTCAATTTGCCAGACTTTTCATATGTCTTGAGTGTTGATTTCATTTATTATTATTAGTAAATGTTTTTTATTTTAATTTTGTTTTATAATGATTGCGTCGTTGAGGTTGAATATAAAGGACTGGTTTTATGGTTATTTTATTACGATGAAAAATAACTAAACAAAATAGAAAAACGATATCAAAGTTATATGATAGAGCAGTTTAGAATTCCTATTAAATATTTATAGTTCTTTTGATCTGATTGAAGATTAATAATAATAATCCAGCCTATAATTGTCCCACTGCTGGGCACAGGCCTCTTCCCATATAGAGAAAGCAAGAGCATTTCAGATCCCAAATTTTGGAATTGAAGATTAATAATTTTTAATAAACATTTTCCAACATTGAAACAGAATAGCTAATAGGTTCCTAATTGTGTTTACTATTGCAAAATTCGTGAAGATGAAAGAGATGAAGTCAATAATTAAAACTTCTTGGTGTGTTTATAATCACTTAAACGTGACAACATATTTGATGTAAGTATTTAATTATGAAATTTAACAACCAACAAAGATAGCCCGAATTTTAATAAACAAGAGACATAATTCATGAAATTGATAAAATTTAAATAAAATGTAATTTTTTTAACCTAATGAGCAAGAAGCTAAACGGAAAATAAGTTGGTCTTCAGTCACAAATTAAAATTCCTTAGTAAACTAAAGTAATTAACGTTATATTCGAACATTAAAGGCTAAAATCGTCTGAATAAATTACGAGCTCTCTTTTATCTAAATTTCTAGAATTTACTCACTGAGATTATAATTGCGGTGCTGTGTAAGTTTATTATAATTTATTAATTTCGTTTAGTCTACCAAGGTTAGTTGTAAATAAAGGATAATTGTTTAGAGGTTCAAGAAATAACTTATTCGGTGCTTAGTAGTTTATAAATGTTGTATTATATTTTTTTAGCCTTAATTAGATCCCAATGCTGGGCAAAGGCCTCCCCTTTCTTCTTCCTAACCTCTGTTTTTGGCCATTTCTGTCCATGTGCGTCCCGCATAACTGTCTAGATCGTAACAACACCTTTGCCGCGGATTTCGGAGTAAAATATGAGATATATATTTTTTATATTGGTTTCTTAGGTTTACGCGAATGTTAGACATTGAATAAAACTACTTTTCATGGATTTTTTCGCGGTTATAATTTCAGATTTAGGTCCCGACGTTTCGTCGGGTCGGATGGTCACGGGCAGACTGATGAATGAGTCTGCCCGTGACCATGATTCCTGCAAAGGTGTCGAAACGTCGGGACCTAAATCTAAAATTAAAACCGCGAAAAAATCCGTAAAAAGTACATTTATTCAATATATTTTTTATTTTCTGCATAGCCTTATTCCAAGCAGTATTGTAATAAACAGATTAGATTTTATTTTAATTAACATTGGCAGTTTCATGAAGATAAATAAATATTGCTGAATACGTCAGTTACAAAGTAATCTAGATCTGGTCTTATTAAAATTATTCATTGGTCATTCAACTAAACTCCATTTAACGCTTGACTGATATTATAAAGATCAATGAGCAATGATGTAGCTTGTTAGACCGTAGGCTTGGCGTAGTCGTTTCGTAGCAACTAGCTACGCTACGTGTCGTAGACAATTCAAACAGATCAAATTATAATCAAGTCAGCGATCTAACGATGGAACTTTGCGTATTATGATGAATATAAAAAATATTCAAATCAAAATTTATAGATAAAGGTTGCATATTAAGTAAGAAATTAGTAGTAATATAATATAATTATGTATAATTTATATAATATAATTAGTAGTTATATGTATCTTAATCCTCTTCCCCCGGACCGCTGCAAGGTGTAGACGTGTACCTAGTAATAAACGAAGTTTTTTTTTTTTTTTTTTCTTGAATTTAAAACAATTTTAACAAATTTAATTCCGAAGTAAAAATAGGAGTGCATAAATAAAAAGAGCTTTAAAACAGTCCTAAGAATAAGTTCAGTGCATCAAGAATAAATTACGGCGAACTGTTGTAATCATAGTATCCTAGTACTTTGAACGGTGCGGCAATAACGCCCCGCCCTGGACACTGGTCTCATAGGTCAACTATTGTACCTCCTTATCACATCTGCTACCCTGGTACTACTTGTGCTTTCTAAACATAAATAATAGTGAACTTCGGCGCAAGGAAACAAAATAATAAAACAAACTAGCTAAAGCGTTATTGTAATATCCTTAAAATATTATCTCGCTGTCTATACTTACCTAGTACCTACCTGCCAAAAATAATGGACAAGTCGCTTTCTGAATCGAATCCAGCAAACCAACCATGTATATCCGAAGAAATCTACGATTCTCTCTTAAGTTATGTTTCCCAACGAGTTAAAAGAAGAAGAGAAGATGATTTAAACAGCTTTAGAGAGGACATGATTAATATGGTTAAGTCTATGTTACAAAACCAAGAAAAGGAGCTTAAAAAAATAACTCCCACCCTTATGGATATAAAACTAACTAATGCAAACATTGAGAACTCCGTGGCTGCCATTAGCGAACAGAATGAAATATTTAAAAGAAAGATAGAACAAATGGAAATTGAGGCAAAAAAAGATAAAGAGTATATAATCCTTCTTGAGGACAAAATAGAGGATCTTCAGAGAAGCAGTCGAAAATCTAGTATTGAGATTAAAAACGTACCTAAAAAAGTAAAAGAAACAAAAGAAGACCTTATAGACATGGTCGAATGCTTATCAAAAAATATAAACAGTGATGTAAAGAAGGCGGATATACGAGACATATATCGAGTTAAGGGTAAAAAACAGGGCATGAACAATACCCCCATCATTGTAGAACTTTCATCTACCTTACTCAAGACCGAGGTTCTGAAAATGTGTAAGAATTACAACGTTAGAAATAAAACGAAAATCTGCGCTAAACACCTTGGGTTTAAGAGTAATGAAGAAACACCTATATTCGTCTCAGAACAGCTTACCGCTAAAGGCTCCCGGCTGCATTTCCTCGCACGAGATCTTGCTAAATCCAAAGACTACAAATACTGCTGGACTGCATATGGCAAAGTTTATGTAAAGAAGAATGATGGATCGCCTACTTACATCATAAGAAGTGAGTCACAAATACAGTGTTTAATGCAAGAAGCATGACTATTGCTAAACTGTTTGTCCTGCATGAATTTTCTTACTATTATTTTATTTTGTTTAAAAAATCTTGTCAAAAGTGTTTATATAACTAGATATCTTGATCTAAACTCATTCACAAAATACACATATACTCAGACACGCAGGTTTTACACCAAAACATACTGTCACATACACAAGCAAATACATGCACATATATACATTTCACATAACCATATAAACACATTCACACTACTTAAATACATTCTACGTGGCATTTTTACTATTACATATACATTGAAGCGTGTAAACACGCAAAATTATACAAACTACAATCTCTCACATACACTTAAAAACTACTCACATATTCTAATAAAACAATTTTTAGATATGACTGATGACAATATCAGCTCATTTTTAATTCTACAAATTACAATTTACCGGAGCCATAATAACAGTGTGTTATACTCTTTAGAAGCATTTCATATAAAAAAATATGTACGAAATAATATATTTATACCCAGTTTTTTAGCTAGCCTATATAATGGATAACACACACTCAGTAACACAAGAATTAGATGATATTGCTATTGCGCGATCAAAAGAATATCAAGTTGATAATTTTTCCAAACAATTTCCCGTACGTAACACAGATTTTACGATAGTTGCACAAAATATAAGAAGCATATACAGTAATCTAGATGATTTACTCGTTACACTATCCCAATTTAGATTTACTGTAGATATAATAATTTTAAATGAATGTAGACTAGACGTAAATAAACCCATTCCTGTAATTGACAACTATTGTAGCTTTACCACTAGTAATCATATAAATCATTGTGATGGCGTCGCAGTTTATATCCAATGTGTACATAAGTTTAGTGTAAAAGAGGTAAATCTAAATCACGCATCTTGCTTACAAATAACTACGCCTAATCTTGTTATACTCGCTATATATCGATCCCCATCAAATAGTAATGCGGATAATTTTATAATGTCTTTAAACAATCATTTAGAAGGGTTAAAATCATGTAAAAATATAGTAATAGCGGGCGATATTAATATTAACATTATTTACAAACAAAATGAACTTACTTATGATCGTACTAACAGATTAAGCTACCTAAACATGTTGGCAATGCATGGTCTGTTGCCGGGACATTCTTTGCCAACTAGGGGTGAAAACTGCTTAGATCACTTTATCCTCAAAATTGATGGGATTAAAAAAGCGGCTTCGATTGGAGTGTTACATACTACAGTTACGGATCATTTTATGATTTTACTAAAACTTTCTAATATAGTAAATACTTATAAATGTTCAAAAAGTAAAACAACTGTGGATTTTGACAAAGCAAAAGCTACCCTAAACTTAAAAAATATTTCAGAACTTAATTTAATTGATAATCCTGTTGAACTATCATCATTACTTATACATGAACTTCAAGACTGCCTTCAGCAGAGTACTACTACTACCTTAATTCCAAGAAGGAATAGAATTATTAAACCATGGATAACGATAGGAGTATTACGTTGTATTCAAAACAGAAACAACATGCAAAGAAAGTTACGATTAGACCCTGAAAATGATATTTTAAAGATAACATACCGTAGATACCGTAACTATTGCAACAACCTCATTAAAAAACTAAAAAGAAAATATGATAAAGACCAACTCACAAAGGCAAACAGAAATACAAAACAGGTTTGGACCGCAATTGATAATATTACGCATCGCAAACCAAAAAAAACCTACAACTTAGAACTTTTAGAAATAAAATCAACACCTCATGATTCAGTTAATTACATTAACAATTATTTTTCAAACATCGGGAAAACTCTTGCTGAAGAGATTACCTCCATTAAAGACACAAAATTTGTTAAAACCACAAACCCACAAACGTCTTCTTTTGTACTCCTTAACACTAGTCCTGAGGAAGTCTTTGACGTACTTATGAGTCTGAATTCTGATAGTGCGCCAGGGTGGGACAATATACCAACCAAGTTTCTTAAACTTGCTCATGAGATAGTTGTACCGTCAATAACACACCTCGCTAATTTATGTTTTGAAAAAGGTATATTCCCACCAACTTTGAAGCAAGCAATCATTACCCCAGTTCATAAGGGTGGAGACAGACATGATGTTAATAACTACAGGCCTATTTCTGTCTTACCTGTAATTTCTAAAATTATTGAAAAGCTGATAAACGGCCAACTAATAAATTATACTAACAAATTTAACATTATTTCAAAAGCTCAATTCGGTTTTAGACAAAAAATTTCAACTGAGGACGCTGTTACAGCAATAACTAGTCAAATTGTTAAATTCGTAGATTCTGGGAAAAAGGGTTTAGCTGTCTTCCTCGATTTAAAAAAAGCCTTTGACACCGTCTCTATTCCCATACTTGTGAATAGTCTAGAAGGTATAGGTATAAGAGGGAATCCGTTAGCATTACTTAAAGACTATCTTAACGATCGTAGACAACGAGTAAGAGTGGGAAATCAAGTTAGCGGAGAGTCAAACGTGACTTATGGCGTTCCTCAGGGCAGCGTTTTGGGTCCGACTCTGTTTAATTTATATAAATAATCTTTGCAACATAATTCCAGAAAATGGGCGTATTTTCTCTTACGCAGATGATACAGCCGTCGTATTTTTTGGTGATACATGGGACACTGTGTATCAATATGCTGAAAAGGGTCTCTCTACAATCGCTAACTGGTTAAACACTCATCTTCTTACACTTAATGTTTCTAAAACAAAATATATTGCATTCACTAATTACAGTAATACTCAACCAGAAAGTAAATTTAGTCTTAAAATTCACAATTGTAATAACATTACTAGTCTACCTTGTTCTTGTAAGGAAATTGAAAAAGTCTCTCACATAAAATATCTGGGTATATTAGTTGACCAGCGTCTTTCCTGGCATCCTCAAATAGATATGGTAATGACGCGCACACGAAAGCTTATCTGGATTTTTAAAAAATTGAGGCATGTTATGAATAAAAAGCTCCTAAATCAAATTTATGTTTCTCTGGCTCAATCAATTTTGACCTATTGCATACCAATATGGGGTGGTGCAACAAAGACAAAGTTCCTTGAGCTAGAGCGAGCTCAAAGATCTTTAATTAAGGTGATGTACTTTAAGCCTTTCAGGTTCCCTACAGAAGATTTGTACGCAGTTAGTGACCTTCTTACTGTCAGAAAGCTATATATATTAAACTCTCTTTTAAAAATACACAAAGCCCTCCCTTATGATGCCCATACTCAAAAAAAAAAAAAGAAGAAAATACCTAGTAGCCCCCGTAGTAATTGTTAAAACAACATATGCTCAAAGACAATTCTACTCAAAATCAGCATACCTGTATAATAAAGTAAACAAAATACTAAATATCTATCGGCTATCTAACAGGGATTGCAAAAAAGCAGTTATTGAATGGTTAAAACCAAAACCGTACGAAGATACAGAATTGTTTTTACATTTAAATGAGTAGTTAAGGTTAATATTATACATACAAGCACACACATTCACTAACACACACACACACACACACACACACACACACACCCACAAACGCTAACACACGCACAACACACACATACTAATTACAATTATTATTATGTTTTTAATATTCTAGAAGTTTGTTTTTAAGTTTTTTTGTTAACGTTACTCCTTATTAATTCCTTAATAATTCCTTGTACATAACTTTTACCATTGTAATTGAAGAGCGGGTCCTTCTAGCACAAGTATATTTTTACTTAAAAGAAGGTCCCTGCGTAAGATGAATTGTAAAAGTATAATGGTTGAAGAATAAACAATTTTTATTTTTTTTTTTTTTTATTCTTAATTCTAGCTTCAGCCCGCATTAGTTGCCTATATTATTTTACGGAAATAAACTTACCAAATACGAAGTTTTATGAAAATTAGTTGAGTTGCAGTTTAGTTTTAGTTTAAAAAACGTAACAGACAGAGTGACTGCCGCAATAATAGTAGTTTGGATGCATCTAATATTATGAAGCAGGAAAAAAACTTTTTTTACATATTCAACAAATTATTAAGTATTCCAATTCAAAGATAAAAAAGTTACCCGAAGGTAAAATTACAACTTAAAATTCCTTCGTAGCATTGTTTTGACACTGGCCGTGGTTACGTATTGGCGCGAACGCAGTTAATAGTGCAGTTAAATTTAACCGAGCCATCATTTAAAGGTAGAGCCTCGTTTGTCGGATAAAAGCTGTGTTTATTGCCTGAACAAGCGACTCTGAGAAGGGAATACTGGGCTAGTTAATGTTAGTGTAATTTGTTTGTTTGTTCGATGTTCAGTGTTTCGATTATAACGTTTAATCATATGAGTACCTACGTACGTTATAGGGTATTTTTCAATATTTACAATAGTTCTCGATTAGATTTCATATAACCTAAACTTTCGTTTATTTCATTGTTAATATAATACCACAGGTAAAAAAGGTTAATAAACTCTGGGTTTTTAATATATACAAATATTTTATGCAAAAGCTAAATTTAAAAGAATTTTAAATTATTGTATTTCTGTTTCTGACATTTTTAATCTCCTGATACTTTTTCAGATGTATGCACAAGTTTCAATAAACAGTCAATGTAATGTCTTTATTTTATGAACGTCGTTTGCTAATCTTTTTCCTGGGTGCTTTGTATTATCTCTATATTTATTTTGTTATAGACTCTTTATATTCAAGCAAAATTAGTGAAAAGGTAAGTATTACAAACAAATTTTCTTTATTTATTTGAGATAAAAAGTATTATAACAGAAACTACAACTCTATACAAATGGACTAGCTACATCACATAATGAATAAATAAAATTACTAAATTTCTATATTTATACATCTATATTAACATATTTGTCTCAATCATACTGAGTATTCCAAAATCTACATAAAAATGACGCTACATGAACCAAAAACAAAGCTTAGTACACATTTTCTTTACATTAAGCCGGAAGACTATAGAACATCGAGACTCGCAATAATAGATAACTATTCTCGAAAAAGGTTGCATTTAAATACTAGGAAAGGGAGATAGGCAGACTTGCTTAATAATAAATTCGGTGCCTGTAACGCTCAGCAGAATGTAAGGTGTTGGCGGCACCTGTTACATCGTACTTTAATCTTATTAATATGTAATACGCTTCGAGACAGCTAACTATAGTAAAATGTTTGTTAAGAAACTGTTGCATAACTAGTAACAAAGCTTATTAGTGATAAGATCGATAATGTGATTACATATAGTTTGCTTGAGAGAACTAACAAAGCCGAACAAAGTTATAAATTAATAGGTCTCACACTTAATTATCAATTTCTTGTTTTTTTTTTATTGTAAAAAAATATCACACCAAACTAGAGAAATCATCTGAAAAGTAGCCTGTTTGAATAATGCCCAAAATCAATTTAAGAGCCATGCTTGTCGGTGCATCTCTTTCCATTTATGTCTGTCCTGTGCTAATTCTTGAGCTTCTTTGTACGTCATGCAAATGTACATAATGCTCGTAGGTAACTGCTACTAGGTAAATATAATAATATGTTGCAAATTCAAATATATTTTGAGTCGCCTATAAAAACCGAATGATATCACAAAAATAAATATATGACATCAAAATTATATAAGTCAAATCAATCTCTTGAGAAAAATAAGACTATCAAACGTCTATGATCAAAGCAAATAATAAAACTCAGACAAGAACATAAAACATTTTATAAGCCTATTATAGGTTTATATGAAAAAATCTTTTGATCCTTCAAAATGATTTAATTATAATTATTATATGCCTGGTATGATAAAAAAATGTGACTTAAATTAAGTTGTCAATCAATTTGTCTGCTAAATTAATGTTAATATTGTATTTGATTTTTATTAGGATTGAAATTAGTTGAAAGTAAGCTTAAAAGCATTTTCACATTATCCGATATTATGATGATATCAACGAGGTTGCATTTGAAACTATAGAGTGAGCCTATCAGAGTTTAAACCGTAAGCACTAGTGTGAACAAGTGTTGTCGTGAATTATGTATGAAGATGGAGCTTGCCGTTTTAAAAAATCTATCTAAAACACTAATATTATCCTAACAATGTCAAAACCATCGATATTTTCTTATATAAGTTTCTCGTTGCGCAAAAATTAACTTAAATGAAAAACGAAATGTACTAGGATCAGACTAAAAACTGCTCTCGCTTGGCACAAGGGGAACCTAGCTATAGTAGCAGTCTATGCATATCATACGTCGATGGATGATATCGATATATGACACCGATACATTATACCGCTAACAGTAAAATATATATGAAACTTACGAATCTGAGATTTGATATCGGACCGAATAATTTGAAAGACATGTCTAATGTAAAAATATTTCACTTGACCCCGATATTGTTAGATTGTTATCACTTTTCTATTGTCAATGTTGGACAACCTATTATTGGCAACCGTGAAGTTCACAATCGTGTAATACTTAACATTTTATGATCGCATGTACACAAAAGCTGTTGGCGAACCTTCTATAATTAATAAATAAATATTTCATCTTTTTCCGATACAAATATTGTACCGGATAAAGTGAAAACAGTCTAACATTGTATCAACGCATACTTAGTGTCTGTAAGTACACCATACATTTAAACAGGTGCCTGTTTCCTACACCCCATTCCCGTTAATTCACTTACAACACTAGTGCATAGTTAAATACACGTAAATATTTACTTCGCACCGTCCAAACAACATTGTAGGGATGTGCACTCAACCATCGAGAAGGGGTTGAGGGAAACCAAATAAACCCACACAGGTAGGTCGTTAAGCCTATTTACATAATAAATCACCTTATTTGATTTGTATCTCGTTTACAAATTCAATAGGATTGAGCTATAGAATAAAGGATTATGTAGCTGCATGGTTTGTATCAAATGTTTTGTAACATATTCCATATAAAAATGTTTTTTTTTTCTTTTAAGGAACTTACATTATTTCATTACTATAGAGGAAGGAAACTAAATTTAAATAATATTACAAGTACAGCAATAAATCTTTGTTCACAAAGGCATAATAGCATGTAATTACATTGGACATACACAAGTCTGACTAAGATGAATTACTAAATTTATAAGTGAGTTAGTTTATTAATACTTGTGTATACTTACTAGCTAACGTCATGACGACCTAAAAATTAAATTTAAACGTACGTAATAAAATATTATGTTTTTAAAACTGAATCGATTGTTGGCAAAATTGGGTCTATGAGAAATTAAAATAAAATAATACACATGTTTCAAATGTTGAGTTGTTTCAATAACTGATATATTTTGATACTCAATTGTAATACTCGAATAACGAAATGGAAATCAATTGAGGCAATGGTTCATCAATACGTTTGCAAATTAACCTAATATGCGGCATCCCACGTCCATTTAGTTTCAATCCATGTGTCAAATTGGCATAAGTTGAAGCTAATATCAAGTTATGCCAATTTACACAATCAGCGGCGCGTGCACACACGTTGTTACTGGGCGCTGAACTTAATTATAACCTGACATTAAATAAGGATTAAATATTACTCTATATTAAAATAAATAAACTATTTAGGAAACCTAGGTGGTAGGTAGTAGTAGTAGGTAGGTGCATTTTCTGTGTTATTCAGTCTCGCAAAAAAAACTTAGATACAGCAATGTTAAAAAGAAACGTTTTTTTTTTGGAATAAGTTCCAAACCCCAAATATTAATTGTGTTGTAAATAACGAATTTACATGAATATTTCCTATCTATGTTACTTCGTAGCGACATAGATAGGAAGGTTAGACACATAAAACCCATACTTTTTTCTTAACCTAAATCAAACATAAACACTTTTTACTAGTTCCTTCTGACTAGACTTCGCCTTATAAAACATAGATACTTCTAAAATCACCTAACAAGTTACACGATAAAATAAATATAAAATCAAATCGGAAAACATCAAAGTGTTGGATACACGTGTAAACTTCACGAAATATGAAGCCAATATATACGATATAAAATAAACAAAAATATAATGATTTCCGTCTAGATATCTCTATGTAATCCCAGCCTAAGATAACCAGTGAAACGGAAGAATTGTATCGGAGATACTTTTCTCGATACGAACGTCGATTTGTGTAACAGAAACCGACTGTTTACTGATTGATCTTGTGGGTTATACCGTGATATATGTTTTTATATAGGATTATCATTAGCTTTAATAGCTTGTTATTATTGCCTGTAGTTTTTACTATAATATTGTTGTATACTTTGATGGCCTGTTGGTCTAGTAGTTAGTGACCCTGACTGTTATACCGGAGGTCGTCGATTCACCCGGGACAAATCTTTGTGTGATGAGCACGATCATTTGTTCCGTGCCTGGGTGTAATTTATCTATAATATGTATGTATTTAGAAATATATAAGTATGTTTATCAGTTGTCTGGTTACCATAACACAAGCTCTTCTTAGGTTGGGGTCAGATAACTGTGTATGAAATGTCCCAGAATATTATTATATATTATTGATACACATAATTATATATCTTTCTACACACACATATTATAGATGAATTACACTCAGCACATAACAAATGAACGTTTTCAACACATAAAAAAATGTCCTAGGTAGGAATCGAACCCACGACCTCCAGTATAGTAGTCAGGGTCGTTAACCACTAGACCAACGGGCCCATCGAACTATATGATAACATAACCTGTTCATTGTTCAACTGTTGTTATAAGAAACATAATAGATACGCCACGTTATTTCATTTATAAGGCACTCGTTATAACAACATCATTCTGGAAAAAAAAACGCTGTTACGTCACTAACGATCTCATTTACCAAAACATTGTACGACAGTTCTCTTTAATATCGAAAAATATCAAAGGTTATAAGGTTATTTATAAATTACAAGTTTTTCTGAGGTCATAAACCTACATATCTTTGAAGTACGTCGTTATCTCCAAACATCTTTTGGACACTTGACATTTTTTTCAGATAATCCTTTCATGTTATACTCATTAGGGAAAATATTCAAACGAAAAGGTTTAAGAACCCCACTTACGTATAAGTACTAGCTTATCGATATAATTCAGATTCATCTTAATTCTTAGTACTAAAAGCATTGTTAGTTAATCTTGGGAAATATGATATTTAAAAATCTAATTAAATAATTGTGACATTCGCAGCATTTGTTTTTAACCTTAGAGTATACATAAGAAACTATAGAGTGAGCCTATCAGAGTTTGAACCGTGAGCACTAGTGTGAACTAGTTTTGTCGTGAATTATGTATGAAGATGGAGCTTGCCGTTTTAAAAAATCTATCTAAAACACTAATATGGATATTATTAGTGTAACAATGTCAAAACATCGATATTTTCGTATTTTCTCGTAGCGCGAAAATTAATTTAAATCAGTAAACGAATGTACTAGATACAGAATAAAAACTGCTCTCGCTTGGCACAAGGGGAACCTAGCGATACTAGGAGTCTATGTATATGTTTAGTCTATGTTTTTAACCTACCAAATTCATTCGAATTTCGAAAATATAATAAAGCATGGCAGCCGGAACGTCTGGTACTTAGAATTTTCCGAAAACATGGCTATGTACAGAATGTGTAGGAATTAGGGAAAACATCCAAATGTGTATAAGATTTGTTACTTCTGAGAAAGAGAAAGGTATTCTAACATCTTCCGTGACATTAAACCCAAGATCAGTATTTCTTGGAAACAAATGAACAACCAAGTATGTCATGCCTTGTATACATTATCTGTATGAGAATTCTGGTAAGAAAATCATAACGTTAAGGAACTAAGTAAAAAAATGGCAAAGCTTTTCAATAGGTTATGTACCATAACAAACAAGACAACGACGGGCTTGTTGGCCTAGCGGTTAGTGACCCTGACTGCTATACCGGAGGTCGTGGGTGTGATTTCCATTCAGGACAAATGTTTGTGTGATGAGCTGGGTTTGTTCTGGTCTGGTTGTAATTTATCTATATATAATATGTATGTATTTAGGAATACATAAGTATGTTTATCAGTTGTCTGGTTACCATAACACAAGCTCTGCTTAGCTTGAGATCAGATAACCGTGTGTGAGATGTACCGGAATGTTCTATTATAAATGTAGGACCCGAAGAAGTAAAAAAGCGAGTGTAACCGGAAGAATATTGCGAGACAAAAATCATCAGTTACCAATTTCCTTTCTACCCCGTTCCCAATAATTCATCATCGTCTAAAATACATAACAAAATACCAAAGCACAAATACAACATACTCGTACATAACCACAAGGCTTGCTAGTATAAGCAAGCTAGTAATTAACATGGTCTAGGGATAATGATGTTTTGGGCGAAACTGGCAACACTGGTTCCCTTGTTTATGCAGCGATGATCCTTCGATAAGCTCCTCATTTATCATGTCTGGCCACAAGGGTCACAACACCAGTTTGTAATACATTGACGCTTTTCAAGCACATCATACTTAAGTAGATGCTTGATCCCGAGTAATGGTAGGTTACATGGCGAAAGTTTTGAAGATGGATTATGCAAACTATGCTTAAGGTCTTAATGGTATTGACTAAATAAAGGGTTAGTTGGAAGTGTGACTTTGAGTGTTAAAGATTTCGAAGTTTGAGTAAATTGGAATAATTTTATCGATTCTACAGTCAGCTCGTATCAATCAACGAGAAACTTCTGGATATTTATAATAGGGCTAAATAAGAAATTGACCTACTTATGATTACGATTTAATTAGGTATTATAATATCAGAGCATCATGCACACGAAAAAAGTGTATTTTTAGTGCTTGTGAATCTCTGTTCTTTTTTTTTATTTTACCTGCTTTTTAAAAACCTTATCGAAGGGAAGAAAAATCTACCTGTATCACTGGCAAACTAACTCTCACAAAGGTGGATTCGAAGTAAACCAGAAATCTATATTTTTTATTACACTTATCTACCTACAGTAAAAAAAAATGGCATTAAAATACACAGCCTATAAAATCGACGTAACGTACGAAATCAAAAATGGATTTAAAATCCCATGTAAAGAAACAAAATAAAAAGAAAAAAGAATTTAAACGTATTTTATGTTTTTAGAAACTGCAGTTTTCAAATACACAGTCCCAATTCTATGGCACAGTTTTATTTGACGATACTCTGACAAAACATGTCATGCGAATGGCATACGAAATCCCTAAAACGAATATCGTGTGGTTTTTCAAAAAGCCTACAAAATTCAAAAGTACTGTCAACAGCATGTCAGCGGTAACAACGAAAAAGGAAAATCGAGGTTTCTGTTAGAAATGAAGATATTTTCAATAACTTAATATCATATCACTTATTTTGTGGATAACTGTACTTTACAAATCTCGAAATCATAGTTAGCTAGTTATATGTGAAAATCTGTAATTATGACTCTTACCAAAAGTTTGCAGGACCATAAAATCAATAAGTGATAGCTTGATAAAAATAATATGCACTAAATTATTTAAAACAAATCTATTCATTTTACGCACCACAAAATCTAAAAGCATGTTTATTAAATAAATTTAAACACAAATAACATCATCACCGAAGAGCTTATTTACAGTAGGTACTATAAGCGAAAGGTTAGCAACTAGAAACCAGACAATTTATCACGACCTCAGTAAACTGACCTACAAATAAACAAAAGATCTCAAAAAAGTTCGGCAAAAGAAATAAATTAAAACAGATTTTTTCATTAGCCCCAACATTCTCTTCTAGAGAAATAAAACAAAAAAAGTTGAAACTCAACACTAAACAAGATAATATAGGACAACAAAACACAATTCTTATCGGGCCTCTAATGATACAATGAATCTTGTTTATCGCGGTCGCAGTGAAATAATCCAGTGTGAACACAGCCTTACAGCTGTATATAAATTAGCTAGGGTTTCTGCTAAGCCGTCTTGAGATAAGGCTAGGCTGAAAACCCCGTTTGTCGCTGATCAACGAATTAAAGGATGTCGTGAAACTACTTGTCATGGACAAAAGACGGTGTAGCACGAATGTGTACGATTATGTACGAGTAGATACGAAGTGACGGTAGCCCACAATGTATGCGAAATTGCTAATACTGCTAATGATATACATATATTTAAAAGTTTTGTTATAGATTTACAAAAAAATGACTTTTGTTTGTTTTGATGCAATTTGACCCACGTTAAGTGCGTGTCTGTCATTCAAATAGCTTTAGCAATTAATAAATAATTGATAATTAAAAGTCTACAAATAATACATCGGTAAATAATATATTTTTTGATAAAATCTGTATGTAGATTTATTGGATAAACCTACATACGGGTTTTAAAGTAACAATGATGATGAAGATGTGGCAATGAACGTTAGTTATTTGTTGTTAAAGACTACCAAAAAACACTATTATTTTTTTACTATTTTCAATTGAGTGTATTCTATGTTTGCCTAAATGGGAAATGTACTCGTGCGTTTGAATTACTGAATATTCAATGAAAACTAAACCAATGTTTGCAGTGATATTTCAATGTAAAAGTGTTGTAAAAAGAGTATTTATCATAACATTTTTAGCCGACTTCAAAAAAGGAGGAGGTATTGAATTTGACTGTATTTGTCATTTTTATATTTTTACCACGAGACTTTTGACTGGATGAACCGATTTTGATGATTCTTTTTTTATTTGAAAGCTTGTTCTTCCCGTGTGGTCCCTTTTTATTTTGGTCCAGTTTGACACTGGGATCCATAAGAGATAAATGTAAGACTTATTTAAAATCGGGTTTGTTTGTTAGAATTATTACGAAAATGTTTATAAGATGTTGTAGGTACTTACAGACTACGATAAATATTGTGTTACCCTTTAAAATGGTTTGTGGAGGTCAGCAGCAGAAGGTTCATGTAAAATACCGTATTTCAGATGACAGATAACCTTGTGAAAAGGTTAGAAGAAGACAGTAGATAAATAGTGAATTCCACGTTATGGTAACATACATTCATGTAAAACTATTTAAATTGATTCTTAGTACAACATGTTCACTTATAGCATATATTTTATTATAGAATTCGTTTGAAATCGCCTTATTTAAATAGGATCAGTGTTATTTAAATGTTTCCAGTGAACTGAATTATAATAATCATAGGTATTATTTATATTTTGATTATTGTTTTAAGCGATTACTAGTTCTGAGAAAGTATAAAAAACAAATCAAATTACTTTAATTTCATACTATCGCTATCTTCTCATTAAATATATTATTTTAGGCTGATTCTAGGGTTCTTTTTTCTGACTGATGAGAAATCATAAATGATATTACATAAAAATATTATTCCTTACGTTATCTTTGCGTTTATTTAAAACACCTAAAATAATAATTATTTACAAAATAAGCTAAAAACAAAACACACTCACCTTGTACAATTGCTTAGTACATTTAATTTCCGAACTAGCAAACATAAATGGGCCCATTTCTCGTGGCCGTGCACACTGCAAGCGACGCATCGCCATGCGACGTCAACGCTGGCTAATATGGAAGCAAATTTCATTTTAATGACCTGCCCGGCCGCCCGATACCATCTACGCTCGATTTACTTCGCGCAGGGCTGCCGCGACTAATGAACACGCGACGTTTTATTTCGGTATTTTATTTTATAGTTTGATAGGCATCGATCTAAAATGAATTAGTGTTAAATTCGTTGCTATTAAGTTATTCGAAGTGGATGGAAGTTTGGTGAGTTTTAATAACGAATTAACTTAGTGGTTTTAAGTAAGGTATATTAATATGTACTTACTTATACAAACTATATTAAGTTCAAAGAAATAGTTTTGCTGATCTAATCTTAGGCTTAATTACCCTCGAGGCACTACAGTCTCTGATTCCAGTAACGAACATTCAAACCGACAGCTTTTCGCCTAGGCAACAGACTTTCAGTTAATTAATCATAGATTAGTAAGTAGCAGCCCTAAATTTACGTCTAGACGCTTAATTCTACATACATTTTGGAAATTCATGCAAGTCATGCGTGTTATCTGCATATCGCATGACTTTCTATCACGGTTTTACGACAAGTGGATTGGCTGTATCCTCTGTAATGGCCAATTAGTTTTATGGCGCGCCGCTTATGGCAGCCCTAACACCGCGGGGGTTTCGCATCGTCGCCGCATTCAATAGCTTTTGTGTGGAACACTTACCTTTTGTTGTTGGGACAGAATCATGACAGAAGGCCCCAGTTGTTGAGATTGTACTGATTTACGACGCGACCGCTGAAATTGGGCTTTTATTTTACAGAACACTGAATCACGGCGAAGTCTTTATCTAAAATATTAACGTTGTTTTATGTCGGCTGTTGTTCATGTTAAGGCATTACATGAAGGATGTTCGCGGCCTTTTCTTCCAATAACCAAAATATATGATATGGCTTTAATGTTCCAAGTTTGAGCAAATTGTGGATAAATGGGTTTTAATTTACACATTTACAACCTAAACTTTTCATTTATTATATATTTAAAGGCATTTCATTTATTATATTTATTTATTATATTTCATTTATTATATTTCATTTATTATATATCTAAACTTTTCATTTATTATATTTAAAGGCAGCATATATCAATAACTGTATATTATAGCGACAACATACAATAAAGATATTCTTTAAATAAACGACTAGTACTCGATAAAAATTTATTATATTTATTTATTACATTTCATTTATTATATTTCATTTATTATATATCTAAACTTTTCATTTATTATATTTAAAGGCAGCATATATCAATAACTGTATATTATAGCGACAACATACAATAAAGATATTCTTTAAATAAACGACTAGTACTCGATAAAAATATTAAAAGATTGTAATTGAAATTTGCTCTATTATTCTATTTAAAAGACTGAAAAGAGATTTTTTAATTCATTCAGAGCATCAATCAACAGAATCTAGGTCCACCCATATTATTTAAACTCACTGGCTGCTAATCGATAGTTTGTGAGGGTATATCGGTGACTAATATAGAAGCCTTTTCTGACTGAATCGTTCCTATCACTAAAGTCCCAAACATATGTTAACGACATAAATGTTTGTACAAAACTGCTGCTGTTTTCTTGGCAAAGATTATGGAAAACAGTTTCTTAACATAAAATATGAAAACGATAGGTACAATTTTTACTGAATTATGAATGTTAGTTATATTATACCTTCAAAAAACATATAAGGTAAGATTAAATTGAGTTCCTAAAACTTAGCCTATTGTTTTTCAAAAAGCACGTTGAAGTATTCTACTTTATAAGGCAGGAGAGCTATCCTCAGTAAATGTCTGCGCTCGATTGTAGTCTGCAAATTCGAATTCCGTCGAATTCCAATATCTTCGGGTCTTGTTAAATCCGACTAAAATGCGAGAGGAACTTCTCGTTTTTGTACACGAAAGGGGAGGGCCGGGACGACGGCACACGTGAACCCAGTAATTAATGCGAAACAAGGAGAAATAAAACACATATTCACACCGAAATGTGTAACCGGCGGGCCGTATAATTAAAACATCACTTGGGTAGAATCGGCTAAAAGAGTTTCAGATACGTTTGAACACGACGTGCGCTGTGGTTTGTAACATTGTGCTGAAAATTCTTTTTTGATCGTACAATCGCCGACAAAACATTGCCGTTTTATTTACAGCATGCATGGAGTGGAACGAAATTTAAATGTTCGTTGAAGTTCGATTCGATATTTCTATTATTTTAGTCAGCCAGCAGACGGACGGTGCCGCCGAGGCCGTCTCAGGGTAAGTCGGCGAGACGACCTGGACATTAACCTTAAGAACTGGTTCGAGGTGGCGCGAGACAAGCACCAATGGAAGGACTTGGGGGAGGCCTTTTCCCAGCAGGGGGACAGTATAGGCTAATAAAAAAAAAAATAATTAATAACCTCCCAACAACAAAAATAAATCTTTTCGCATCAAACCTACCATGATAAAACGGTAAGTATAATTTCGTGAAATACCAGGAAACGTATTACGTTGTTCTCAGGTATACCGGAACAACTGAGTATCGAGGTTACAGGTTGGTCCCGGTTCAACAGATTACGTATGTGGGTAGAACACGAGGAATAATTATGCGAATACTGAAAGATTCTGGATGTTTTTTTTTTATATCTGTTTTTTTTTATTTTGTTAAAGTAAGTTGATACTTGATGAACGATGGATAAATATCATAGGCATTTTTATATTTAATGCTTTATGCATGACCGTTTTGCTTGGCAATTTGCAGAGAGCTAGTTTGATGATCAATCTCGATTTCTATTTATAAGTCAATGCAAGGCAGTGGGGCAATGAATGACAATATATTAATTTTATAAACATAGGCCATAAAATTAGACCGATTTTATGAAAAATTAATAAGTCTAATATGTTTTTTTTATGTAAAATTAATACATTATATAACATGAAATAGTATCGTGATCTTTTTTTTAATTGAAGAACAAAATAAAAGTGTCGAGGTTTTTTTATGTAACGACATCAAAATTAAATACACATTTATGTAGGTTCTCTTATTCCAAAACATAAGTCATATATAATAGAGAAAACAAACCTTATTTCATGTAAGGAAATGGACAACCATATTCTGCGGGTAAATGTATACAATAGTACATTTCCACAACAACGATTAAACTAAGTGTAGTTGTTTGTCTCAAAGGGACAAGTAAGTTTAAGTAGAGCAGGACTCCTGCTTACTAAACTGAGGGGAAACATTTACTTTCACACTTATCACTTGCTATACGTATTTATAATTATGTACAGTTTGTAGACACTACCTCGTTGGCCTAGTGGTGCTAAGCGTGCCTGCTTCGCTAGAGGTCTTGGGTTTCGATTCCCGAGTCGACCAAGGTGTTATTGGGTTTTTCTATGAAATTCTCAGTAGCAGGTCGGAGTTTGGATTTGTGCCCGGTTAGTGGCAATAGGCTCGCCCCGTGGGTTGTACATTGGTACGCCTCTGCCAACCCCTTCGAGGATACAGGCGTGATGATATGTTATGTTATGTTATGTAGAAACTGAAATACTAAATTATCTCATAGACAGGACTTTTCAGTCTCTGTTTTCAACATTTATAAAAAGTTAAAGTATATTTTTATCAAAACTTGCATGTACTACCTACAGGTATTGATTGATTAAAGATATAAACAAGGTAACATTCAATCGTTAAGTCTCTCTTTACCTAGATTTTTAAAGGCTCCCTGAATTCAGCTGAATTGAGTTTTACATGAACCTACTTTTTATCTGACTTTCGATTAGTATTCAATGATAAGATCATACTTATATACATTTAGCACATAATTGTCTTTTAAATAATTTACATATAATTTAGTAAAGCAATATAAGTATAAAAAAGCTGAAACGATTAAAATTCCTATCGGCTCAACAAGAATAATCACCAAAGTATTTTGGCTAAGTTTTAATGTTTTTCAAAGATGCTGAAAATGTTACTTTTGACTTTCATTTATTACATTTTCTTGCAATAAATTGTATGAACCGTAATTGCAACATAAAATCTGACTTAACACAAAACTTCGAAATTAGTAGTACTCTTGCGAAAATAAATAAGTTTATTAATAAAATTGGATTTCTAAACTTATGAATCAGACCAATGATTATGACAAAGTTTATTGCCAATTTTGTTGATAAAATTGCGGGGCTAAAATAAAACTGCTTTTGCCGACTAAATATTTTACTAACATAATTTGAGACTATTTTACGTTTCAATAACCACGCAATAGAGTTGTAGGTGAGCTCAAAATTATCGGTAAGGAGAATTTCTGCTGACTTTTCTAAGGGTATTCTATCGCGGGACCCTGATAACGGGACCATTTTCTTTTTGTGGGAATCAAACTAATAGTTTCCCCGAGGGCTTATAGAACGTAATAAATTTTATTCCATCTTGACGTATCTGCCTTTTTCTATTAGTTGCGCAGTTGTTATCTATCCGACCGGATTGGGTTCTCTTTTTACAACGAAATTTATCATAATAACCTTCAGCTACACCTGTTGTTTTAATTATTACTACGAATATAAAATTCATTAATTTTGTATTTTGAGTACGGCAGCTAAAACTGTAGCGCTAAGATTTGCGTAACGGGTATCTACGAGATAACAAACAAGAATCGCTTGAAATCACTTAATATAAACTTAACCAAATTACCGAAGGCTTAACGAGCTTAGACAAAGCCATCTTAATCCTCACTGTTATTATATTCTTAATAACAAAATTAGGTTATCATAAAGCTATTGTCCTTCAGTTCATTACGTCAGGCGTCGGGATTAAACATTGCTGTTAATTCGCCTGTGAAGACAATACGCAAAGCTGACCCGTGGCGCTTTAAAATGGAAGCATCACCAGTTATCGGTGACCCATCTCCTAATTCCCATATTCGCTCACCAGAATCTAAAACGAAATGAAATCCGGGGGACGAGGGGTCTTCAATCGCTGGTCGTATCTTTTCCGTGTGTGCGTGTAAAATTGTAATTCTAAAACGTAGTCATTATCCATGCAGTGACCCTGGAAATGGGACAAGCGGAGACAGGGGTCCCTTGACGAGGCAAGATTAGTCCCACATACAAAGTTTTAAATTAAACGCAGACGGGAGGAGGATAAAATAGTGTCTAATGCGTAAGGTACTTAAACGCGGTTGTTTTATCTTTGTACTGTCATAATCATTCTGGTAGCTTTGTTGTCTCTACGCCTGAATAGTGAATAGCTAGTTTGAGTTACTCTCGCGTTGAATCACGTATGTTTATCTAAATTATGATTAAGCAAACAGTTTCGTACTGAAAATGTAATTTCAAATTAAGGTTTCTATGTTTATATGTTTGTTTCAGTGAATTGAATTTTATTTGGGTATGTTTTGTTTGGAGTTAAATACGGTTGTTTAGATGATAGCATTTTCATAGTCAGAATAAAAGCTAGGCTTTATCGTGAACTTTATATTATTATAGTAATATATATTCGTTTCAGTGCTTTCAGTACAAAATAAAACTATAAAATTATATAGTTTAAAATATTTAGATGATACATGGCTTTTTAAAGTAATAGTTATTTTTTTTATTTAAGGTATTTAGTATGCAATATTTTAAACAAGGAGTAAGTAGATTCATTTTATTGTTGGACGCATCGCTAAACTCTTCGCTGTATTATGTATAACTATTTAAAAATAGGTACAGGTACCTACATCTTACACGTACAAATATTAAAAGGCTTTAAAACTTAACGAAAGGATGCCATTAAAAACACGATGAAGTCAGCTATGTGAGCACAAAGTAAAATTTTTATTACGCAATAACATTTCGAATTAAATCAAATAATTTTTGATATAACGCGTACGTTGGTGCCATAAACTGAAATGTGCAAGCGAAGCTAAGACTTTATTATTTAGATGATTAAGCACAAATTGAAGACTCATTTTCTAGGTCATATCACCTGAACGATATGCCTAGATTGTAGTCTTTTCATCCCACTGTATCCGTAAAAATAAGTGTATTGATAGTAAGCGTGTCTGTATTCGTCCCTTACATCACAGCTCCGAAATTGGGGGAATCGACAGACGACTTTCAAATGTCCAAAACATTATGCATAAGTAATACGTTGAGCAATAATCAATACTTCTGGCATTGTCTACATGCAAAGCCCTGTTTAATTCTTTAAATGCCTCTCACAAAAACTGGAGCAGCACACACCTGTGTCGTAATAATTGTCTGTCTTGAATAACGCAAACAATTGCACGACACATATACAAACTCATTTGTCTTTACGTGAAAGCTTTTGCGAATATACGCATAAAAATAAAAGAAAATCTGCGTGGAAATAAAGGCCTGAGTCCTCTTTGTACAAGTCCTAAGGTTGTTACTACCCTTAGAGCCTATTCACATGTGACGATCGCCGGGAAAACGCTACCCTCTGGCGCGTTTGAAACTTCAACATCGGTAACCAGTCACCGTCACGTTTAAAGAGAATTTTTGGGTGACGTCACATAGTGGAAAGACTGTGAAGGTTCGACGACGTCATTGCAGCATCCACCATGGAATAAAAACTGTGCTGCGTAACTCAAAGAACACAAAATATTCAGCACCAAGCTATAAAAGTAAGCCAACAAGTTAATATATTATTTCCAAATAAATAAATACTAACAGAATTTTTGGTCTATTATTGTGTATTTTTAATAAATAAAATTTCCTGTTTCTTTTTTACTTTGCGACTGTACGTCATTGTAAAGAATATGTTCGGAACATCAACAATTTTCAAGATCTGCTACTGACGCATGTAACGTGTCAAAAACAAAACGTAGCGGCCGCAACGCGCAACGTGATATAGCCCTTATATAAACAGATTTTAAATCCCACGACATAAAAGATATAATTATATCGAGTCAATGTAAATAGGTTTATTAAGCAAACAACTGATTTCGTGCAGAATCCATTGTTTTAATCCCGGCTTTAAATGTTGATTACTTTTGAATAGCATTAAATACGATTAAGAAAGTAATGTCGAGTTTATCAGTGCTTAAGTACAAAGAAAATTAAATGCAAAGTTGATTTTAATCGGATCATGTGTTTGAAAGTTCTTAACAATGGAAATAAATTATAGAATTAATGAGAACCTATGTATCTACTTAGAGACGCAGGCTAGACTGAGTCACTGGCTGATAAAACAAATGAACTTATATTCTGCGTACTTTCTTTGTCAGCCACTCCTAGTTTGATCGTCGATTGGTGGTTCCCGTAATGAATTATCTGCTACCTTTTAAAACGGACATTTAAATGTAGGGTAAGATAACCAGGCCGATGGGGGATCGAACTCGCTAAACATTGCTTAGAGTTACCTATATCATTGGTGTAAGAAGGGCGTTTAAAGCTCAAGAGTTGAAAGGCATTTATTTATATTCATACTTAGTCCTGTTTAGGTTTCACGATTGCACACATTGCAAGGACTCTGTGACACGTACTTTGTGGTTGCATCAGTTCCTCGTAGTGCATGCGACGCAAGGGTCTTAGGTAAATTAAACGTAAAACGTGCACTTTACATACATACAGTTTATAACCAAAATTAGGAAGCTATCATGCAGAGTTTACTACGTATATGACACTCATTCACTCTTTTACCTATTTATGTACTCCTTATATTATTATTATCACAAAGACTTTGTTACAGCAAATTAACTAAAACTACATTTAATTTTGTAAATAATGAATTATAAATCAAGAAACTCGGCAATACGAGTGTCTCCAAAACATTTTCGTAGTCATAAAAGTTTATTACTCGTAAGAATTTTCTCAACTTATAAATTGTATATTTTAAAATACAAAAGTGTATATTATTGTAGAAACTTATTGTAATATTATGAAGTCTATTATACGGACATGATACATTTACTGTCAGGAACTGCGATGGAACAAGTTACACAACATAAATAAGAATCTGTCAACATTCTAAGAAGAAGTCTTGAAATTGCTTCCAGGAAAACATTTTAAGGAAATGAAAATTCTATTTTTTATTTATTTAATAAAAATACCTAGTAACGTTTACTTAATTCTTTCATAAAGGCTTGTTAAGAGTTATTAATAAACTGGAGTATGATGTTTAAATGCAATAGGATGAAGGTAAATACAATATAATGGCAAAAAAATATATAAACTAACTAAATTTCAGATTTCATTTTCTTGGTGTACCTCTGATTTCTTTAACTTTTTTGTATGATTGAGATGTAAAAATACGATAACAATTTTATAATAAAAATCTCTTCAAAAAGTTCAGCATTGGGTTTAAAGGGCCTTTTATGTTAAATATAATACGAATACCTAAAATGGATATAAAAGCGATACTGGCATAAATAAACCGTTCAATGTTAGTATAAAGAAAGAAAAATGTAAGTAATTTGAAATCCCTATGAGCGAATCTCATTATTTCTTTGGGTAGCAAAAATATTTGCAATATTCCGAACAAGGCCTCAATAACTCTTCAAACTTTTCAATTTATAATGGAAATACGTTTCATAAAAGTTACCTTGTCTTCGTATTTTTGGACGAATAGCAGATATCTTTGACGGGCCTGTTGGTCTAGTGGTTAGAGACCCTGACTGCTATACCGGAGGTCGTGGGTTCGATTCCCACCCGGCACAAATGTTTGTGTGATGAGCACGATCATTTGTTCGGTGTCTGGGTGTAATTTATCTATAATATGTATGGATTTAGAAATATATAAGTATGTTTATCAGTTGTCCGGTTACCATAACACAAGCTCTGCTTAGCTTGGGATCAGACAACCGTGTGTGAGATGTCCCGGAATATTATTATTATTATTATTATCTATACATAAAAAATACTGTAAATATTTATACAGATAACAGGCGACCCAAAGTCCTTGCATATATTGCTTTTGATTCTATAGAATCGACATTTCTTAGAACATGTTGAACTACGAATATAATCCGATTGAACATTTCTGAAAATTTTACTTCAATGAGAACGTTTGAGCAATGGAACTGAATTTTCAGTACGGTACGGTTAACTGGAAATATTGACAGATAAACAAATTGGATTTAAACTTTATTCTGAAAGCTAAATCTAGGTATTATAACAAATCTTGAATTATATATTAAAGTACCTGTACCATAAACTCTTAAAGTGATACTGTTGCCGCTGTGTAAGTGAGACGGCGCATTACACTGCACGAAGCAGCGTCTCGCTTACACGAGTCCTACTTTAAGAGTACGTGAAACGCGCGCAAAAGGATATACGAATTTTTGTTGCCGCTTCGGAAGTGAGATAGCGCACAATTCTGCACATAGCAGCGTCTCGCTTACCCGATGATAAGTCCTACTTTAAAGAGTCCGTGAAACGCACGCTGCAGCTTATAAGTAAGTTAATTCTTCTAAATCTTTACGACTATCAACCTTTATTAACCTACGTTAGCTATTCGGCATATCCAAAGAGGTTTTTCAGATTTAAATGCCTAAATGTCTAGATGTAATTTATTACCCTACATATACCTATCTGGTCAATGATGTATCTTACATGTAACAAAGACAACACGGCCAACAGATTTTCGGTAGGCCTATTACATTAAGGACAACTTAAATTATAATTCACGTTTAACGGTACTTCTAGTTAAAAATGTAGTTGTCTTTACTCTTTTTACGCCTACGCAGCTTGTCTCAATTTTATTAAGTTTTATACAGATTATTGTTTTTGTACCGACTAGACTGAACGTAATGTGGCCTTGTGGTAATGAATTAATTATTTTCACAAATTATAAAGTAAATTTTACATACAATAACGACATCATAAAACAAAGATAATTTAATGTTGGTCGATCGCTGTTTTCGTTGCCTGAAAATTTCCTCTTCTTTAAAGGAAAATATCCAAAAAGATGACATACATTTTCTCAAAAAGTTAAGCTGTTACTTATTTATTTTTTCCAACTTAATTAAAGAGCATTGGGTTTAAACAGTTTCCACGTAATTTCAATTCAATCATGACTGTCGCTCCCTTCCCCAAACCAGTCTTAGAAGCCACTGCCACAATGTAATTATTTGCAAACACTTCGTTCCGTGTTCATAGGCGTTGTAATAGTACATACCGTAAAGCCTTAGTGTTTTAACACTATCCGATACGATGGTATAGGAAGATACGATAAAGTCCGGTGAAACAGTCAAAACCTACGGTCAGGCTAACTGCAAAGATCTCTCTCACGGCAATTGAAATGTAGGAAACTAACGAACCCTATGTTCGATATCTGACGACCGAGGTCGAGTGGCATACGCACCGTTTCTAGGTGTCGCTAGCTCTGAGGTCCCGTGTTTGACCCCCGGCAAGGTCGATGTTGAAACCAACTTTTCTACATAGCCTTGGGTCTGGGTGTTCGTGGTACCTACGTTGTTTCTGAATTCCACAACACAAGTGCTTTAGCTTACTTTGGGTTCATAGCAACATACTAATATGTGATACTGTCCGCATTCTTTAATTTTTATTATATCGGATCGGACAATGTGAAATCCAAGTATACGTTTCATATATTTTACTTGCACCCGATATCGTATCGTATACTGTGAATACGCTCTCTCTCAGAATTACTTTGTTATACAATAGCAATGTACAGTGAGTGATACGCCAGCTATGTAACGTTCTAAGCTCTTGTACCGGGTAAAACAATTGAAGACACACAATTATGAACATGGGTAATTTTGTTAATTAATTTTAATCTGTCTTGTGTTTGTTTGTAGACTTCGTATTAAAATTGAGCGTTTTATAGATCTACATGTAAGTTACTTTAGATAGGTAAGCTGCAGGCTTACGGTCTTATTGCATTGTGTGTTGCTTGGTGCTATGAAATATAAGTCACCGGTATACAATCTCTCTATCATATAAAATGTAACCGCATCCGCTGTATGGTTGCTTAGATCTTTTAAATTACTAACCAAAATTTGATGCAATTTTCAGTAATAGATTGTGATTTAAAAGGTGTAAGTTAAAATCCATTTAACAGAAAAGCTGACAAATTCCAGATACCGTGCGAAGCCAATAAGGGTGGCTATATAGTTTAAAATAAAACTTAGTTTATTAGTTTTTCTTATTTCGTAGAATACATTAATTAAGTATTGCTCCTCTTACTTCATTTCTCATTAAACGATTAAACACAAGCAATAAAACGAAATTTCTTAATAAAAGCTATTAAATCGCGCATAGACAACACTGCTTTGAGTTTACAGTGCTCCGAGTAATGGAGCATGAAATAGTCTAGTGTTCTGAGAAATGGGAATTATAACGCAGTCCACTGTTTGTGAATTTCAGTTAAAACAAGGGGCAGTAGTAAATTAGAAATGCTACAAAGTAGGAGGAATAAATATAAACAAAAATTGTCTTTCATGGCTTTTAAGGAAGTAAACTAAATAGTGTGCTGCTTTTTACGTGTTATTCAAATTCTTTTAACTGCATATAAACTTTTAAACTATCGCGCTGCATGTTTTTAGTAATATTATAACGGGGATTAGCGCGTACATGCATGCGTACAGCCGTGGTCGCAAGCAGACCCTGCTGCTTGCGACCACGGCCGGTGTAACCCGGTCGAAACGTCAAGCCCTAAAGGTATTTATGCATGTACGCGCTAATCCCCGTTATAATATTACTTCTTTTAACTGCAATAAAAAAAACATTTTAGGACAGCCATAATACACACATACTGATTTAATTAATGATAATGTTCTTCTGACCTGATCTTTGGTCACGACGGCTTCTCAGTTCCCTCAACGCTTGCACTCTCATCGCGTGATGGGACTACAATCCAACACGACCGGAGAGGGATCAGGCGCAGGACTAACGGCTTTTCGAGCTCTGCGAGTCACGGAGGAAAAAAAACACCACCTTACTTCCTAACTCCAAGCTGTACTGATTATTTTTTTAAATAAACCCAGTAACCATTTATGGTCCTATTGTAACCTAAGACGCAGTGGACATTTTGCAACAAATAGACCAACGAGCAAGTCGCAACGCAAACGAGCAACGTTGTACGTGTGACCTAGTTGAAAAAAAAACAAAATTAATAAAAAACAATTTATGTTATTTTACTGAAAACGAAGCTTTAATATCTCAAAACCACACTAGTCACTAGAATACTTAGACATAGGTACGTAGGGCTGTCACCACACAATATCATTAAAATTGGTTAACCATTTATAATGTTTCCTTGTGGGTAAATTAAATCCCTGAGTTGTTCTCAAGCCACTTAATCCTCCGCAAGAAATAACTCGGCTTTTGGCAGGCTTACGTGGGATCTTGGCCTTACACGAAGGCCTTTTAAAACTATTTGGCCTATCTCATTGGGTGTTTTATAGGTAATAAAACACTTACTACCTTACACACATTACCTAGTTACAAGATTTACCCAATATGAGTACTTCTATTTATTTCCCTGCAAAAGAATGCCGCTTTATGAAAAATACCGATATGGGGAAATTATTTCTTGGAAAACCACGAACCAGGTTTAAGCTAAATTAAGAATAGCGAGTATACATGTTGTTCATGTCATTGGCGATGACATATTAGAAATAAACATCTTTTAACTATGGTATTCTCAGATAGTGTATTATGAAGGATGTCATCAGCGACATCTGTCCAAAATGATTATATTATGTAGCAACCCTGACCGTATTGGTGAGCCTACGCAACAGATCATTATCATAAAATGGAATGGGACTGATATCGCTGACGACTCATTCGGTAACTATTACTTCCTTCATTATTGCAGAGAAGCGTCATAATACTTTTCTTGTATTAAATAGCACATAACTTTAAAAAACTCAAGTTTCATCTTTGGACATACATGAGTAAGGAGGGGTATTTACTAGGAGTAAATAAATTAAGGAGTTTTAATGCGCTCTTATTTTACAATTCCCAAAATAAACCCAAACCAAAGCAAAATAGTATACAAAGTTGAGTATTCTGCACAAAATTTGTCTATTTAAAATATTATGTTGTATTTCACTAAACAATTTAAATAACAAAATTAAATTATTTCATAACACTAAAATAAAATGATGTGACAACAAAATCTCCTAGTTCCCTTTGTAAAAGCTTAAACTATTTAACGAGACATTTTCAATACGTAAACAACATTGCCCAGACTAGAAAGGGCAAGGTGACCTTTCCAATCAGTTTACAAATTAAAATTAGGTCTGAGTCTAAACAAGGTCATAAATAATAGAGTACGATCATTTATTAATGTTGTTGAAAGTTTACGTTTCAACGGAATGCTTAAATTAATGTACCTTTTAATTGTAACGTTGTAATTTGGGCAGAAGGATGACAGACTTCTCGGTCTCTTGTTCGGTGGCATGATTTGGCCCACTATCAAAGAAGGAAAACGGATAATGAGGCTAAGAGAAGATGGCTAGTTCATTTAGCTAGGAATAGCAGAAAGTGGATAAAAGCAGTCACAAAGTTGTGCCTCGAAATGGAATGTGACCGTTGAACAGGACAACAGACTGGTCGATAATCTCAGAAAGACAGTATCTCAGTAAGCAATAAATAATATAATTAAAAAAGAGAAGTTTTAGAAACCCCGTTTAGCACAAACTAAACGTAAACACGATGTAACCATCGACAAAGAGCCTATCAAAAAGGGGACATTATCAACAGTGGACAGAAAATACGACAAAAGAGAACGACGATGATGATTAAGCAAGTAGAGTCAGCATGCTTTGTTATTTTCAAACATTTTGACCATGAAAAGGCTATTATAAATATAAGATTAATAGTTATATAAATAAGGTAACATAACTAACCAAACATTTTACTCTAATTATGATTACCGCAGTACAGTGTCGCAGGTAAGTTTACACAGGTTTCCTTACAAACTTGGGAACTACTACTGTTCTGTTGAGGACCGCAACCACATATTGCGGTGCACATCAGCAACAGGTGGCTTAAGTTTAGTCCCAGTCTTCTTGGAAGGCTTTCATAGGATAAGTATAAAAAGTATTCATTACGCTAAAAAAGACCGGAACTTTATGAGTTTTGTTTGTCACCTTTGACGCATCTTCTTCTATCGATGATAAAAATATTTTTATCCTGTCGATACGCAATCTAAAATTAATGATGATCATATCTTTTCCATACTTTTTACTCTATCGGTTCATTCGTATAGGAGCTATGATGCCTCAGTCAGACAGAGACATGTCAAACATTTTACACTCCTTTTTATATCGGGGTAATTTATCGTAAGAAACATTCCATTCCTTATAGTATCTTATAACAAATTAATAAGGGATTGATTAAGAGAGATTTGCCTAATTACCTACTTATAATAGAATCTGGAATCTTAATAACATAATTATACAGAATACTGTTACTGATATATTATTCTAATTAAAACGCATTTAATCAAGCTATCGTGTTACTCGGTCAATCTCGGTAGTGAGCAGATTGTATCAATTTAATCTGCTAATGGGCGCAATCTTAACACTGGCTTAGAGGCATTTCAACACAATAGACTTTTTGTCTTATAAAATATAGGTACGGAATAAGAAACAATATAGATAACATTACTTCCTAATGAATTTTTATCTTTTAGAAAAAATCTAAATATTTGAAATTATATGGATTTTATTATTTCCTAATGTATTTTTATCTTTTAGAAAAAATCTAAATATTTCCGAAGTGGTTGTAGTAAATTACGGAAAGTGGTATAACTTCAAAAAAAGGGTTTGCTATTTGTCCATTTGTTAGCTAAATGATTAGAAAAAAAAAACTACTTACCGAATACCATACATTAAGGCAAGAACAGCACATCTAAAAAGGGCCACATGATATCGACGTCTCTGTCTCACCCACAGTTCACGTGTATTTTCCTCTCGCTCTTTTTCTTCGGGACACTTTTTAGACACGTAAAGTTACACGAAACATCAGGGGCATGCTAAGTTGGAAATAAAAAGCGTTTTTTCGATGTTAGAGGTATATTAATGTTCACCTAGATTAAGAAGACTCATTCGGTACGAACTGACAACTGATATAAAATGCGTCCATCCTGGAAAGAAAAAACCAATGGTAAGGAATTATGCTATTATGTAAAAAAGTAATATATATCATATATGATATAATATATAGTAGGTATATTCTGCATTGATTTTAAAAGATTTTGTGTTGAAATCAATTAATAAAATATATTTTTGTATTGTAACGTATCATAGAAGTACTCAAACTGAAATATTTTCTGATCTATTTTATTACAATAGGTTATGAAGATTAACATTTTGAGTTATTGAGGTCAGGATTCAAACTAGCTCTTCATAAGTTCTATCTTTTTTCATGTTCAGAACCGCTGACTATACACATAGCGCTTATTTTTTTACTTAGAATATTTTACGAAAACCCTTCAATATGTTGTTGTACAAGTTATTTTTTTAGTAAGTATGGTAAAAAGTCCACTTTAATTATGACGACAGTGGTGATTTTACCAGGTTGATATCACTAAGGCGAAATGATAGAATGTGTAAAAGCGCATGAATATTTATATTATTCTATACTTGCATAAACTTTGTAACACAATTTGAGTAAAAAATATCTGATATAATAAAACAGTATTTTCGACAGGCTCTCATTCGAGATTCAAGAAACAAATTAATACTGCGGAAATTGAAATACATTTTTAATACGCTTATAGAAAGGTGAAGGTCGGAAAATATTTCCTACAACGCGTTGCCAATCTAAATTTTAAGTAAAACATGTACACGAACTGTGATGTGACTTTATCAAAAATCTCTCTCTTGAGTACAATTTTTAAATATTAAAGAGGAACAAGTGATCCAAAGAAATCCAATTAAAATGCCCTTTGACAGACATCTTAATTTTTTATGACAGTTTAACTGCCTTTTAGGTGAAAGTATCTTTATAAATTTACTGTTAATATTACTTAGGCACATTTATTTTAATACGATAAGGTTTAAATTTCAGGAAGTAAATTAAAAATGCAAGCATAAAATTATCATTACGAAAACCATAAATTGCTTTTCGTCCTATATGACATACTACTACATACCTTTAGGTATCATTTGATATATCATATCATACTATATACAATAATAAATCCATTATCATTTTGAATTGAACATAGTCTAACACTTCATCGCGTATCCATAGTTAATCAAAATAGTACTCTACGTAAATAACAATAAAGTCTAAATTCAAACAACTTACCAAGCCCGACAATCATGACGATGACCATCCATATTAGGGCAATAGCGACTGGGTACCGTCCTTCAACAATCAAGACCAAAGGTATCGCAATAGCTAAGACAAGTTGCACACACAAGTAGATAATACTAAGCCATATGTAATACGACATGAGGTCTGGGTTCTCCTGAAAACAAAACACGGTAACATAAAAAAGTGGGTTACTTTTGAATCTTAATACCTTAAAGGTTATTGTAATTTAGTTTTAATTAAATACTAGGGAATAATCCGTGTGTCGTGGGACGTTTCACGGACATCCAAATCAATGAAAAGTACCGTCAGACTATCGTGGGGGCCTTTTTTTGTCAAATAGCTAATATTCATTGTGATATGTAAGGATCGAACCCGCAGATGTTTAACCCCCTTATATTTGGTGTTGTGATTCTAAACTACAGACTTAATATTAAAAATGCCACTATGGTTTTCTAATAATCTAAGCCCGTATTTTTGTACTGTAAGGCAAAGCTATTTCTTCGTCTTTTCCATGCTGTTCTTTCCTTAAATAGGACAGATTAAGATAATTTTAAGATTTTCAAAACTTACATCTAAGGCAGCCATCAGCAACATAACAGACGCCAGAACAAACATCACTGTGATAATTATGAATATAGATAAAAATATTATTAGTATTATTGTTGAGGGCGTCAAGTATTTCCGGTCTTTTACTAATAACATCGCTGCACATGTGAAGCCGAATAACTGAAACAAATAACATCTAATTAGCACTAATTAATGTACCTTACATTGTTTAGAAAGTTTGAACTTAAATGTAGTAAGACCTATGTATGTATGTTTAAGTGCTTATGTTAACGCCAGAGATCTATATAGACTGTTACTAAATTTTCACTTGGTCCCCAACAAGGCGATTTGCGATATCTAAAAATGATACCAAGACTAAAAACTATTTTTAATTTAAATTAAATCACCTATATATTCATGAAAAAAGAAGAACCTATTTGTATAATTAAAGTAATTAAGTGTTAAAATAAATTTACCGTTCATACAATAATTACATCGCAGTAATTGCGTTGCGCTCTGAACACTTGCTTTAATAATAAATACTCAAATTATTTGAACGAGACTTCAACAAGTTTGGATAAGCTCGGATAATATTGCAAGGGACTTTATACCCTCATCTCTCATTCCCAGTGTTATGTTGGCTAGAAGAAACTTACACTCTTTGTAAGTTTCCAAAACTTGAAACGTATGCATGACTCAACTATTAAACTTGGGTCGTTGCCACAAGGCCGAGAATTTAGAAACAAAATTCAAAATAAATATTGTACTAGGTATCTAAAATGCTGAGAATGTTATTTTAAAATATAATGTGCTTTGTATATTATTTATAAATTCTAATTTGATTCAACGATGATAAATAACATTTAAAATTGATTGCCTACATAAATATGTAAATATAAAGCGGATTGTAATTTGATTACAGTGTACTCAAATAATTTGGAATGCCTAATTAATTTGTCGCTTTTATCTAATGGACGTGGATTTGCACAAACTAATTTAAATCCACACAACTCATGATACAATTTACGCGATCTATATAAAGTTTATTGACCTCCTATATTTGTGTAATCTGTGGTAATATAATAAACATATAGGCTATAAAAGTCTCAGTAGCAGGTCAAAGTTTGGATTTGTGCCCGGTTAGTGGCAATAGGCTCGCCCCCTATTACATGGGATCTAAACATATCGTCGAACTGTGGGTGTACATTGGTACACCTCTGCATACCCCTTCGGGGATACAGGCGTGATGATATGTTATGTTATATTTGTGTAATATGTGGTAATATAATAAACATATAGGCTATAAAATAGAGTACATAAAATATCTTAGTTCAGGTTGCCTGTGATTTAGTTTTCCCAGGTAAAGACCCTAAGCAAACATAAGACTGGAATCATATTAATATTTTACGCGTATCGCATATCAGATGATGGATCAATCTGTACCTATTTTATGAGCACAAGTTATAAAATACGAAAGGATTGAGAAACTATAATTACAGGTCAAGAATTTAGCAAGAAACTAAAAGAATGACAATATAATATAGTTTAGAGTTTAGAGACAAATTTTTTTCTGAAAAAGAATCAATAAATATTTTATTTTATCGAAATCAAAATAATTTAAGAACGAAATTAATTGATTGAATGAAATGACTCGAGTCATTCACATAAAGTTCAAACACCATAACTCTAATATTACAAGTCAAAATCCATAAGAATATTTACATGAAAAATACAATATAATCCACCTGTTATAACATGCATACAAATTACGGATATAGTAACTGAAACCCGATCTATATTGAAATAAAAAACTGTAATCCCATGACCAATGCGCTTTTGTATCGCAAATAACTTTTGTTACACTCTATTGAAAAAGTGAACATAGAATTTTATTATCTGTAAAAAATTGACATTTTTATGGCATTAGAAAGGTACTTTACACCTGAAAATAGTATTCAATATGAATTTTGATGTGTTCTGCTGATGAATTGACAACTTAGTATTTAAAACAATATTTAGTAAGTTCGTGGTGGGCTAGCGGTTCAATTAACAGATTTATATGCACAAGGTTGCAGGTTCGAAATCAGGCAAGTATCAATGTGTCTTTTTCAAAGTTGTATGTACTGCTTTATTATTCTAAGACACTTCTGACTAACTGTGAAGGAAAACAGGGTGAGGAAGAGTGGATTCAAAAATTTGGGATGTGAAATCGCCAATCCGCAGAGAGCTATCCGTGGTGATCAATGCTCGTGCCTTCTTTCTATAGGAAGAGGCCTGTGCCCAGTAGTGTGACGTTTATAGGCTGGTTTATTATATAACTTTTTTTTTTGCGGGCTGACTGGCCTCAAAATCATACCTTAGGTAGTATTTGTACTATAAATATTATTAGGCTAAATAAGAAGCTAGAATTTACTCTACAAACACCACGTCTACGCTTACATTGACACTAACGCCTAACCATTATCCTAGATTATGTCTACAGACGTTGTAAAACCTTTTGTTCTTCGCCTTACGTCGTCACGGCTTAAGATAAGAATTATCAAACTACAATAAAGTACTCACTATTCCCAGTAAAGCTATCAGTTTCGTCCCACATTGCGCATTCACACATAACCCACAGGACCTAGTCTGCGCAATATTCTCCAATAACGTCAATGTGTCTTCTTCAACATCCATTTTATAACAAAAAGAAGCTTAAAATAGCAGGTAAAATGTGTATAAAAATAAAATATATAAACTCCAAAATAAAAGAGTATAAACGTGTATAAAATGTCACTATAAAATAAATGTCACAGAAATGTTGTTATCTTTTTAAACAGAATTTTGAAGCAAAAAGAATTTATTCAACTAAATGGAACTTTAGGTAATGGAACTTTTTATTTATATTTGTTTAAAAACTATTCCAAGGGAGACAATCGGCTGGTTAAGTCTTATGAACTCGTATCTCAGCTAGTTTTAGCTGTCTTAATTATGAAATTATCTAACCAATAATTTGAGCTTTTAAGGATTGTGGCACGCCAAAACAACGTGTTTTATAAAAAATAAGAACGACAAAATTTTCCTTATCTGATAGCATTTATGAAGAAAATTTAGTACCAAAATTTGTCGCTAAAAGATATAACTTTTAAAGACACAGACTTTTAAAATTTCCATTAAACTCTATATTTGAATTAAAGAAACAACACATCTTCCACCAAGAAAACTACTCCAAAACCCAAAACAATTCTTAGTTTTTCCTCAAGTCTTAAAACCCACAAGAAATAGTGCAAAAGAGCGTTGCTTTCAGACACCTGTGTCACGAAAGTCATGAAGGTGAATTTATCTTCTACTTGAAGTTGTTTGCTGAGAGGAGCTGTAAATCAAATGAGGCTTATCGCGGAAACACAGTGCACGGTTCCTTGAGACGCGACATTTTTTGCCTCTTTATGCATTGAGTGGATGATTTTTCACACTTAAACAATGTTAAATACACAAGACTTTTAGCCTCATTCTTGATGTTTGTAAGTAATATGTAAATGCATGTCATATCATTTTATTTATTTATTTAATCATTTATGTACACACAACACATTAACAAGAAATATTTCGTATTTAAAAATTATGTACAAGGGTACTGCTTATTTCTTCACGAAATTTTAATCAGAAATGAAATAAAATAATTTGTCGAGTTGTATACTGTTTGAAGCAGATATGTGTAACAATCTTGTCACTAGGCACATAGCTAATACAGATTTAACTAAGGACTAACATGTCATATTTAAATAGAAACATTAATGCCATTTTTTCAGAAATTATCAACGTGATTCAGTAAACCCATCTTTTTGTATTCGCTGTATACATGTACGTCGTCATTGTATGAACATTTTAGGGGTAGTTAGCAAACAAAGGTTTCTGTAACAAAAACTTGTTTAGTAACGCCTACTCGCTTCAAACTTGTACAGTAATGTATGTAAATAATGATGCCCGAACAACAGTTAGGCCCACGTATTAGAGTTTAACATAAATCTGTGTAAAATATTGTGGCTCCCAGTTTATCTCGCAATTAAGACGACTAAGCGAGACAAGGCTTCGCTTTAGCAGTACATCAATGTAAATTGTGTGAAAACGCCCTTAAATCCGTCGCGGTAAGCCAACAATAAACGTTTAATTGAATTGCTGACAATGCAATTAAGGTTAATTGAAACAGACGCTAAACGTATTTCGAGTACCTGCAGAATTTTATGTAAATGAATTTCGAATTTTACATCGATGAAAATATTAACATTTTTATTTAATTGTGAACGTTCAACAAATATTTTTTTAGGATATTGGCAATGGTTATGTAGATTGTAACTTTGTTCTCAATATCTAATAGCTTTATATTTTTTTTGTAGATTGGTTTAATTGGGTATTCGATAAGCTTGTTTTAGCTCTCGATTTTGCCATATTAAGCCATCCGTAATGGGTGGAATCCGCGTGAAAGTAAATTACGTAATCCATAGGTACTCCATATTAATATCATAAATACTACACTAAACTTTTTTTTGTCGGTATGTTTGTTTGCTACGCTTTCACGGTGAAACCCCTGTGCCGGTTTTGATGAAACTTGGTATAAACTTGGAAATCGAGAAAAGACATTGCCTAGACATGAGTTTTTTGCTTCAATAACCGAAACCCATATGGGCAAAACCGCAGGTAAATGAAAGTATATGAAATAGAATATACAATAAGCATAAATTGAATGGGTATCATGCATATCAGGTTATATTCAGTGCAAACAGGCCCACCAGTTGTTGGTTCTATAAAATAAACATTTATTCGAGCATATTAAAGCTAAAAAGGGTTAATAAATTATTTGAACTAGTGCTGATATGCACCGTAGCATGACTATCTCGGCATTCTGCCAACCCGCCTGTATGCCAAAACAAGCGCAATGGTGCTACCTAAATAATGAAGACAATCGTTATTGTTGTTGTTTATAAATTCTTGTTGTATTTATTAACTGCAATGCTGGCTGGAATCACTCAGCGTATTATTCTGACACGGCGAAAAGTCCGATGAAGCAGTCGAAGCCTGCGCTCAGACTAACTGCAAAGATCTCTACCAAATCTGACACGGCGAACTTTACCATCAGCATCGCTTCGCGCTTTTACTATTTAGGTAATCTTTGGTGCCGCCAAAAAAGTTGTCTGAACTTTTAAACCTTCCTTACCTTCCTAAACCAAAATTAGACAAATATCGGTTCAGCCGTTTCTTGTAAGTTTTTTCGGACCAACAAACGTCAATTCATTTCTATGCATGATAGTAACATAGGTTTGAAATATTTTTAGGTACATACGTAGATAAATAAATACAGGTCGTACGTTCAAGTTGTATGTACACAAGTTCTTTGACAAGGGTTTCCTCAGTTATAAGCAAAAATGGAAAAAAAACTGTAGATATTACAATTATTAACACTAAAATTGGTTTATTACAAAATCATACTCTAAAAAGATTGATTGAAGATGTTTGAGGCCATATCAATATAAAAGAGTACAAGCAACCCATTAAATATAGTTTTATTAAATATTTAATAATCGATTAAAAAAAACCTCATTTACTTTTATTGGGAAGTATCCCCTAATGAGATACAATAAATAATTAATTCACTAGCGTTCTGAATTAGCAACAGGCTCAGTTTTAGCTGCTTTTAATTAATAACCCTCGAGGGATAGGCACTTAGCTTAGACTCGTTAAGATCAAGGCTTAGAATTTTGTAATAGTTAACTGTCCATGTTAATAAACATTGTTTAGGTAGGTACTTTGGATTAAGTATGGTTTTCCGCTTAAAGTATCATGATCACCAAAAGAGTATTTTTTTTAAATCATGAATATATTGAAGATTCGTATTACTCTTAATTTTAGAAGCGTATAATGAAAATCTTCACTGTCGTAAGTGCCAACCAGAATAATAATAAAAGTGTAATAAATCATGACGAATGCCAATTTATTAAAAAATCTCATCTCAAACTCATAATAAACAGTTCTTGCACTCACGAGCTAATTAGCAAAAAGCCATATTTATACGTATAATATAATATTCCGGGACATCTCACACACGGTTGTTTGATCCCAAGCTAAGCAGAGCTTGTGTTATGGTAACCAGACAACTGATAAACATACTTATATATTTCTAAATAGATACATATTATAGATAAGTTACACCCAGACACCGAACAAATGATCGTGCTCATCACACAGACACTTGTCTCGGGTGGGAATCGAACCCACGACCTCTGGTATAGCAGTCAGGGTCTCTAACCACTAGACCAACAGGCCTGTCAAAAGTATAGAATAGAATATCCAAATATATTCTTGCTGCCGAATAACGGTGCAAAATATAATAAATATAACTTATTATATTACTAATGTGATACTAAATAATGATATATTTTTTCATTTTTATCTTTCTTTTCCACTTAATAAAAAGCCTTAATTATTAAATTTTGTTAAAAAAAGGGCCCTGACAATTATTATTCAAAACGTTACCTACGAAAACTGACAAAAAATACAAGAATGTTACTTAAAGTTACTTCGCAGCCTAGGTTTAGCACTTGAAAAGTGTAGGTTATCTCAACAATTAGGCTCGACACATCCCCTACGGGAGCCGTGATCACGTAACTTAAGAATTTTGCTGGACGTTACCATTGTCTTTTAGTTTTTCTCGAGTTTTTGCTCTTGGGAAAGACGTTTGGCATTCAGGATTGAACTTACTTGGGTACGGGTTGTTTTGATAAATTGAATGACTAAGGGACCATATTATTTTTTTTTGTTATTGACATAGTAAATATGCAAAAAAGATTTAAAAAAGCCCTGACATTATATGAAATACTGTGTGCTGTTATTACTTTTCCCCTTCATGTATTTACGTACTGATCAGAAAAACTTTTAAAACATGTCCTAAATAACTTTAACCTAACTAGATTTAAAAGACGCACTTGTTTTTAAAAAGATCGCATAGTATGGCCATATGTCTTCAAACTATTGATAAAAAACGAGCAAATATGCCTATATTTATACACAAAGAAAAACAGAAAATGTCTACGCGACACCAAGACGGCCTACTCGACAGTTAATCAGACCCTCTTTCCGCGTTCACTATTTACTCAGCCACACTTCTCAATATCTTTCCAGACCCACATCCCCGCAGACAAGTATTAGCAGAGCCTTGCCTAATAAATACATGATAATGGACAAACGCTGTCTATTACATTCACAAAGTTTATCTAACAAACTGAATTTTGTAAGAAAATTTCTCAGCAAATTTCCTTTTATTTCTCTTTGTATTAAGATATATTTTTTTAGATAAAAACCGGGACCGTTTGATTTACAGCGCTCGCCGTAAAAAGTGACCCCGATACTCATGGTTTATATCGAAATATTCTGATAACAAATATATTTAGGCTTCAGAACTCACTTATACTTCGAGCAAGGAATGATAAGACACAGCATTATTTTATGTGCATTATTTATTTGGCCTGACATTTTTTTTAATAAATTGCTCTTTTATAATTTCTAAACGTATTTTTTTACATAATTTTATAATCTACTTACTATACAGACATGAAAGCTCAATGAACACAAAAAGAAAAACATCATCCATGATTTTTACTTTTTTATGTAAAGAAAACACCCCGAGGAATGAGAACAAAGTGAACACAAACGGATGCCACAAAGTTATATATTCTGTTTTAAGTGTGTAATATTACCAGACTTAGACACAGCCGGCGAAAAAAATATTTTCACATACAACGTTGTGGTACAAGAATTTTTGGGATCGTACGGCCTTTCATTGGTACATGTTACACAGCTTTGTTTTTTATTTTGTAACAAGGAAAACCTTTCTACCGAGCTTATGCTTCTATGAAAAACCATTTTAATTACAGCAGCACGATGTTCATGCAGAACTGTTTAAGCTACCTTTTGAAGGGAATTACATAGGATCCCAACTAAAACCTCAGTTTCGTGTACCGCTTTAAAATGGAAATGCAAGATAATACGCGGATGAGAATGGCTTACTTGACAGCAGCCTAGCAAAAAGTTAAATAAGGAAAACCTCGAAAGAATATTATTTCAATTACCTTTAGAGCTTTGGTAGGAACAATTGTACGAATGGAGAAGATTGCACGGAATTTAGACATCTATGTAATTTTACAGACGGGTGATTTTTTAGGACCTCATGCTATGATATTAAATTAGGAAGACAAAGGGTAATTATTTTGAGAAGGACGAACTGAGATTAGCATAACATAATTATATAATTAAGAAAACACGAGGGTAAAGAAAAAAGAGATCCGACGCGAATGTAGTCCCGGCAAAACAAAAGCTAACCACGGCTAATGAGAGCTCGTTAAGATAATAATTTCTTCGGGGAAGGAAATTTTTGTATAATAAATCATTGCCTTTTTTCGAATCTGTGCGTTGTCATAGTTATATGAGGTGGATAATGATCGAGGTCTATTATCATTCATTAGTCCAATTTATCCGGTTCCTAAGCTTTTCACTATTTTCTTTTTCATAAATTTTCACTTCTTTGTAACAATGTTGCATAATGCAAGTTATTATGTAATTTAGCCGAAAATAAATAATTCTTGAATTTTCACTTGTCAGTTTTCAGAATACGAGCCGAAATATTACATACGACACAAAATACGTCGAGTTAAATTATTTAAATCCTTAAAAGCCAATTCTGTGAACATTTCAACAGTGCTCTTTCCAATAAATAACGAATATCACGGCTCCACAAAGCGGCTGACTGACCGTCAACCATTTAGCGTCGATACGTCAATACTGCGAACAAACTACATTCATATTTAAATGTATTCAATATCCTTTATTATTCACCCAACGAAGTCTTTCCGGTACAAGGAATCGCTTTTTCCTGTCCATTATTGTACGTGAATGCGTCAAAAGATAAATCTTTTTCAAGTTTAATGCAGAAATTGTGTTTATGCGTTGAAGCAAGAGTAAGTTGGGGTTCTTCATTCTTATATCTGTTAAATGCAAAACTTGGAGCCGTGGTCGTGTACCGGTTTATTTACGAGGAAATCATGAAGCTGTAGATTTAGATAAACGCTTAGTATAATGGGTTACGGTAACGTCTTTAGGTTTTTCTAAATTTCGTTTTCCTTTTCGACTGATTTAATCTGTGCTGTAATTAAACCTACATGTTTTATTTATTATTTCAGTTTTTTTACAACTTCAGCAACCTGCTGGGTTTAATCCCTGTGAAGGAGGGGATTTTACAAACATTTAATTCACAAACACAGAAGCACACTTCACACATTCTATGACCAGAAAAAGCAACTACGGGTATGTACGGGTATACATAAATTATTATTTTTTATAATAAATTTAGGGTTCTTCAACTCATAACAAAACGAGATACAAGTCAACATTTTAAATAACAATGCATTTAATTGCCAAGAAACAACTCGGAAGGGTAAAACAATGAGCTTACAAAACAGAATAGGAACAAAATTCTAAGTCCTAAGCGTAGTCTTAACGACTTAACATATCGTAGGCTTTCTAAGCAGGTCGTAAGATAGTTTAGTCTCAGTTAACCGCACATAATCCCGATCCTTGGCCAACAAAGCCTTGTATATAACCCATAGAGTAAAAAAAGTAAAAACTATAGAGTACGAGTGTATCTAAAAGTGCATGGTGCCATTGCGCGGAACTTTAATACATTGGCTGTATGTAGTAAGTGCATTCGTTTACTGATTTGTGTTATCTTTCGTGTAATGAGAGACGTAAATGTGTCGAATTTTTTTACGTTATTATTGTAATATTAGGTTTTCTGGTAGTTTAATTTGTTTACGTACCGGTTCCCAAAGTGCTGCTAGCTCTGAGGTCCCGGGTTCGATCCTCGGACGGGTCAATTTAGAAAGTCACTTTTCTACATTGTCTCGGGTCTGGGTGTTTGTGGTACCTTCGTTGTTTCTGAATTCCATAACACAAGTGGTTAATTGCTACTTACTGTGGGTTCAGAGCCATGTATGTGATGCTGTCCGCATTTATTATTATCATTTATTTATTATTATTAAAACAGCGCGAGTGTTTTGATAAATATTTTACGACGAAGATAGTTCACACTAGTGCTCACGGTTCATACCTTGATATTATGAGCTCTCTATAGTTTCTTATCTATCCTCTAAGATTTTTCTTTGGAAGCATTGTTGTCGAGCAATCAATCTTTTCCTGTGACGTCACAGGTGCCAAGGTCACGTATGAACTGTTGCTCCCTATATAAATAAGCCGATCATCAATCTCTGGTTATTTTATCGTATGATAAATATACGGTTTATTCAGTCGTTTGTTGGCTTCTCTTATTTTTGCGTAATATTATGTTATAATGAAATGGGTTTTTGGTAGAGATGCATTGAAAACTTTTTTATATACAGGTCACAAGATAATGCAGAATCAGTTTTGATTTTCTTCAAATCTGCTGTATGGCATTGTTCAGAAAGGCTTCTTACCGACATTTTTAAATTGTTCGAACACTATATCCTCAAAAATAACTAAAGTTTAGTTTAGACTCCCATAGATAATATATTTTCGTCTCAATATAATGAAAATAACAATTACAAAAAACATCTTAATTAAGCAATTTACTAAGTAAGAAGTACTAGAATCTATAGGAAAGACAATTATTTCTTTAATCCTCATATTTTTTACATCACACATCAAATAATATTTATTCACATAAAAGCAAAAATATATTCCAGCAAAATATGAACTAGAATGTTCACTACAAGGATGATAGATGTGGCTAATAGCCTATGATAAAGTCAAAATGTCCCTTGAGGCCCACTTTCATATTTATTCTTGAACTCAACAAAATTGAGGTATAATAATAAATCAAGATTTTGTTTTTGCTCCAGAAAATAATTCTTTAAAGTATTTCTTGGAAAATATGTCGACATATTTTATAGGAACTCATGCTGTTACGTTGCTGCAGCAAAACATATAAGAAAAGAAAAATATTACAAAGTTTAAAAAAAATATATTTCATGATATGAATTAAATTTTAGTAAATAGAATTATGTGTAACTTTTTTAGGTAATAAATATGGTCAATGATTTTATTACGCCTACTATATGAAACAATTGAATTACATTTTCTTTTTCATTTAGGTAAACTTGACGTATTTTTTATTTACTTAATACAATTATTATTATACATGTATTTCTTTCCAATGTTTCTGAAGTATTTGTTTAATTAATCGAAATAATCCATCACCTAAACCGAATACTATTTTGATCTTGACCACTTTGTTAAATTACTATTAATTACAATTTCGAATTCATTATTCAGATGCTTGAACAATTTAGAAAATATTCAGCGTAATAAATCGTTCAAGGGTCGAGTAATTAGTCTGACATCAATCAATATAAGTAACAGATTTTATCTATGTTATCAGAATGGATTTTGTAATGAACTCTATCAGAAATGACTATTCAAGTATCGTTACGTCACTTCAAAGTTGATAGCTGTAACTTGTGGTTGAATATACGAACAAATACAAAAATGAGTGGAAAAAGAAATTCTAAAGTCATTCCCATCGGTTTACAACATCCAGTGCGAAACAATTTAGTTTTAAGAAACACTTCGTCGTTACAATCCATTAAAATTCAAATACGTACAGCATTAATATTTGCAGCTAACAGGTTCTACCTTTTAAAGCCAAACAAACTTATTATGTACCTCAGCTACATTTATTCTGTTGCCCTTCCGATTCTCGTCGTGATTACACTGTTAGACGCCGACGAAATAAGCGTTACGTACTTCGTGTTCAAATACACGTGTTGCTTAGAATACATTCTTATCGTATCAATTACGTTGTTGGCAAGCAAGAAGAAAATGTTCAATTTGTTCCGTAATCTCGACAAATTTGACGAGATGTTAAATATCAGCGAAGATCTCAATGTCATTGATTCTGGTTACACGTGTGTCTACTGGCTGTGTGGGTGTTTTCTCTACAGTCTCGTCGAATATGGCTGTTGTTTCTTCTATCTATCCATTTTCATCGACAAAGCTGTGTATTGTCTCTACATCATGATGATAACCCACGATTGTGAGCAAGTTTTCTACTTCGTTTTACTAAGGAATGTTTACCTAAGACTTCGGGTTATCAAAGCTCATGTTCTGAAGGTGTTTTGTGTTGAGAACAGAACTTATAATCGGGGGAAGTTGTATAAAGTTGAAGCGCTGTCGAACAATGCACGGCTCGATATTAGTTCTTTGCATAAGGTCTACGATTTGCTTCACAAGTGTGCCTTCGAACTTAACTCCATTATGAGTTTGCCGGTGAGTTTTTAACCAATATTTTTGTTGGAGAAGCTGAGAGACTGTAGTATAATCGTAAGTTTTTATTCAATTATGTGCTTACTTTGTTTTAGTTGTTAATAATAGTGCTATCGGCTGGGCTGTCAACAACAATGTTACTGAAAATGGTGGTGCAAGTAATACAGACAGTCACAGTTAGCAATGCCGTGAGTACTAAATTAAATTATTTTCAACTTGAATTTCTGTATTATTATTGTGTGTACTATGTACAGATGATATTCACATAAAATTATAAATGTATAGTAATATATATTTTTGACCAATCTATTTTCTGAGGATTTTAAGGGTTAATATTAGAAAGTTTCCTCTTAAAAGCGCTTAACTGGAATTGTTATCAGTGATTACTATCTATCAAGTGGGTTGTATAATTTTCTTAAGATGTTGAAATCGCAAACCCAAACTTCCGAGAATAATGCTCACTCATCAGATAAACATACCGTCTTTAATTTAATCATCTATTTAATTATAAACATCCTTCTAAATATGGAGCACTTAAGCGAACCCTTTTTCGTGGAAAACCCATGTTTAGCATTTCCAAGTAAAACGTATTTAACCGACTTCAAATAAGGAGGAAGTACTCACTGCATTTATATTTGTTAGTTATTATAGATTTTTTGACTGGTGGAACCGATTTTGATGATTCTTTTTTTATTTGCTAGTAAATGCGTTAGGCCAAGTTTGACTCCATAAGAAAACCATAAAGGACATTATTTTGAAATCAGTTTTTTTGGATTTTGTTTACAGTTTGGTAAGTCGACGATGGTGTACCTCATTGGGCGTGGACTGAAGTTCACAGGATTAGTGGTGGTACCTTGTTACTACTCTAGTGTGACGTCATCACAGGTTTCTGTCATCAGGACTACGCTGCATGACGCTATTAATTCTTTACCTTTAGGTGAGTGTGCATTCTTTTGATTTTTGAAAATACATCTAATCATGAGTGATGAAAAATAGCGCAGCAAATATTTTCTGTGGTATAAGAAAGATCCATAGTATAGCCTGTGTATAATTTTGGCCTCAAATAAAATAATTAAAGCAATTCGAAGAATTAAAACAAAACTTATTGTATGTTCCAGCATTTTTAATTTTATTATCACTTTTGAAAACTATCTTTTATTTCTGACAACTGCGTAACTATCTTTATACCACACTTTAAACCTATCATCAAAGCTATAAATAATTTTATTTCATTTCAGATAAGATCGAGCGTCGTAAAATGAAAGCCTTCTTCCAGCTGACTAGGGAGAGCGAATTCACTTATGCCCTCGGAGGCGTGATTAGACTCAATATGTCTCTACCCCTCAGTTACATGAGCCTATGTACAACGTACCTAGTTATATCTATACAGTTCTCCAAATTCTTCGATTGAATTTAACCGTCTTTAGAGATATCTGATTTTGTTCTTTTTGTTTTCGTTAGACTTTATATTTTATTGTGCTTGGTTTTAAAAACTTAGCGAATAGGAAACTATTAGTAATGTACTTTTTCGATAAAAGTAATTTCAGCTATGAGGTAATAATAAAAAAATTTGTTATTAAAGTTGAACATTGATTGAAGCCGATGTTTGTTGTTGACTTAATTTTTGATAAAACATAACATTAAAAATTAAATAAACAGGAAAAGTTAAAAAAATAAACGAAATAAAATAAAGCAAAGGTAAACCCATTTGTTCCTGAAAAAGCAATCGAAAAAGAAATCTCTCATCAGTTACACTTTTTAAATAAACAAGATTTGGTTCATTTGCCCAATAATCAATATTATTTTCCAACAAAACACAAATAAAGATAGTATGATTCAAGAAATGGTAGATACATCAATCTTGCTCCTAATAAATGGAGCGTAGCAAACATATAGGATACTGATGATAATTAATATTGACGATGGCAAAATAACACACCATTGTTCCCAGAAACGAAAACTGAACAAACCTCTACTATCGCCTCGAAAGAGCTGCGAGATATTGCCCTCTCTTTCTCGTGTGGACTTGCATATAGCCAATTTTTTTTTTATTCAATCGCGCCCCTTACCCTTACTGGCACCGTACTATGTGTTTAATTTGAATGTTTGTATTTAGGAAATATAAAAAAAAATAGAATTTATATGTATTGTGACGTGTGTTTAGTAATACCAATTTAATAATATTTGTAAAGTACCTAATACTAAAATAACACTTAGGCGTTAAGTGTGAACTCTAACTGAAGCGTATGTCGTAGTTTAGAAAATAATTTGTTTCAAGCAACAGAATATTAAAACTACGAAGATGTTATGAATATTAATTTACACTCAATAAAAAGTTAATTAGTGAGACAGCAATTAGTTTGGATGTCACTGGTCGCATGTTTACTTCAAATATTTAGTTAGTCGGAGCTCGTTTTTAAAAGGAAAACATCATTAAAGACCCTGTTGACTGTTATGAAGGGTCGAATAGGTCTACAAATTGCACGGAACACGTTCCCTCTTGATTAACTTTCACAAGCGGGTACTTGGAATTCTAATAAAATAAAATTGCTACCTAACATTGGTACACTAAAACGTTTGCAGAAACTAAAAAAGAACGTTTAATTTTTGAAAACAGATTCGTTTTGGTATAGGTTTTATCCAATCAGCTATTGAAAACGGTTTTTCTATCTCATCACGTTTGAATTTCGATTGATGAGAATGTGACGTTGCGAATTTTCGGATTTCGAATTTGACGACGAGTTTCTTTTTTAACCTGCGTCATAATCGTTGGCTCCAAAGATGGGCTATAGAGACCGAATAGAGGGTTTTTGAGGGGAAAAAATTAGTGAGATAACGTTCAGCTTTATTGCCTACCGTCCGTCTACGCCAAAATTCAGGGGTGACGTAAATGGCCCTGGAGACTGGCTTTTTTATCTTCTGAAGAGCAACTTGAACTCTGAAGGGGTTTAAGTAACAAAAAATATATTTAACCTTTATTTAGGTACGGCCCTCGTGGCATATTAGGTTGTAGCAACTATGTAACAGTCCCCCAAGTGCGAATTAAGTAAATGTCATTTTGTGAACATTATTTCGTTGTTTCATAAAATTATGTTGTGCTGAAGCATGTAAGATAAGTTATGGTTTAGCCTCGAAAAATAAGTAGTAGTATGAATTAGCAGGTTGGTTTTCTTTTTATAATTTTGGGAGTTCAGCGAAATCATGAAACATACATTTTCATATGCAAACAAAAATTAAATGTCAATGCAAGTACGACAGGGTGTGGGATGAACATTTGCAGATATAAACAAGCCTGCACCGCCCCACCCACGACACATCCAAATCTATAAATATATTAAACTTGAGGAACTTGACTTTAATGTCACATCAAATAAATATAATTATGGTTTATATTCATATCCAGATTATGTATTGAATGTAAAAGTTATTAATACAAGTGGCAAAATTGCTGCTAAATAAAATACCAACTAAAAGCAAAATTTTAAAATATTTAATTAAACCTTTAAGTACCCCTCTAAATTGTAACTAAAGTATTTTTTATTTCATCTCCAATATAGCCTTAACCACAATCGTACTGAACAAAGTTAAATACGTCAGTCTACAAGTCTCATTGAATTTGCATGAGAATCAGATAAATTGTAGCAATAATGTTTATTACGTCATAAAACATCAAAAGATCAGCCGTAAAGTCAACATTCCAGGTCATTCAACCCTAAAGTTAGTGAAAGATATCTTAATCTGTACTTGTAGATCAAGCTAAAGAAGGAATGTTTTATTTCTTTGTTTGAAAATTTATCACAAATAAAAAATAATGACAGACGAATTTTTAAAAATCGTTTTACATTTCATAAATCCATTTTTGAAAAACATACATACATACATATAGTCACGCCTCTTTCCCTTGTAGAGGTAGGCAGAGACCATTTCTTTATACTTGCTACGATCCTTACACACTCGTTTCGCTTTGTCCACTTTCATTATTCCCTTTATATATGCTGTTCGGCTTACGGCATCTTGACCTGGTATTTTTTGAAAAAGGCCGTACAATAATTAATTTAGATTACATTATATCAACTCCCTACATAATTAACAACAAAAAAGACAGCAACAACGCTAAGTAAAAACTTAATACAGCCACACGAGCGATGCTATTTATACGTAATCTACTTATAAATTTGAAGTGAAGCGGTGGGCGAAACCGCAGGGCACAACTATAGTACGGGAATAAAGATGGAAAAAACGAATAAATAAGAGAAGAGTTTTGTTCAGTTAACGATTGCTGGAAGCATTGTCTGTAGCAATAACTGGCTTTTGCGGACTTTTTGCAGCCAGCTGTCAGCCCGCGGGGTCGCGGCTTGCTTGCTTAGAATTAAATGAAAATCTAATGCTCGAAGGATAACTATCTTTTATCCTTCTGAAAGAAATTGTTTTATCTGAGGTTAAATAAAAATTTAGTAAAGTCTGTTGCGTTTTTAATGCACAATGTTTCGATTTACACATAGGTAGATTATTATTACTACAATTTAAATAAGTTCAATAGTTGAAATCACCGTTAGTTAAAGTATGGTTTACGTATGATTTTAATGTATTTTTGTGACTTGAAATATAATTATAATAGAAGAAAATGTAATAGTGTTTTAGTCTTTAATAGTTGCTAATATAGATATTTGATATTTTTAGGATTTAAGTGGCATGATAAATATTTTATAGTTAATGTCTTAATCACAAAATGTAATCACATGAAGATCTTTACACATATTATTTTGTTTACCAACACACAATACGTATATGCAGCGCTAAGGCGTGATTGGTCCTTTGGGACAGATTGCTATATCTTGTGTGCATGCGTCTTGCCGCCTGTGTACGTCGACCAAACAGTCAAGATCCCTGAAGGCTCGGAACAGTTACGGTAAAATAATGGTGTTCTGTATTACTGCAGGTCGGTGGTCTCTACTGACCTATAAAGCAAAATTGTTTGCGCAAGCTTTGTTATTATGAAGAATTTCTTTTTAATAAGTAGTAAAGTATCCTTTGTACATCATTTATAAATATGTAATCATTTTCCTTTTAACTTCTATGTGTAAATGAATAACTAAATAAATAAATAAATTAAGTTATATAGCGGAATATACTTTTAATAGCAATAGGTACCTAGAACAAGCAGGAATTATTGAAGATTTACAGTTTGAAGTTCATAACTGCGACACTGTACAGGCGATAATTGGTTGGTACAGGTTATAATTGACTGTGATGAAAAAGTTGCAAAATCTGTTACTGTTCCTCAATTCTTCTTTAAATCTATGTAAGCTGGGCTACGGCCTATATGCCCTGTATTGTGGAATGAAAAATAATATTATGATGGATGTTTTCGTGCACGATAACGCTCATTTAATACGTGCATAAAACAAAAAGTCTAAAGAAGTCAAAAACAAGTGTCACAAACATCGAATAATATCTCCGATCGAATATTTCGAATATTCGTCCGTCTGTTCCCGTCACGTTCGGTCTTCGTCCCGAATTATGTGAGCTATTATAATTAGTCGCAGATGACGATCCTTACGTCTTATCTTTTATACCAAACTCCTTTGTCCCTTAATAGGTTTAGTGGCGGCTTCACAAAGTGATAGACGTCTTATACCGTGAGAAATAGTTGACTGTTTTATTGGATAAAATATTTTCGTAATTATTAGTGTAATTACTTTATCTTTCTAATATTTACAAAATTAAATCTAATGTAAGAACAAACTCTAATTATACTTAAATCAAAACTAACATAAATAAATAAAACAAACAGGCGTCAAAAAACTCATCGTCATTCTTGTCAATGGCGGGAAACGTGCCCAGAAGGCAATCAATTATTAAAAACTCTTAAAGATATAAATTATTTTCAAATAAGACTTATTAGACACTTAGTGAGATGGTTTGGCTATGTCTAGAGAATGAATAAAAGAACGATTGACGAAAAAGTGTATAAGGCGAGTGTGAATGAGAAAAGGCCACATCAAGAGCATACCATAAACCGAACAGCATGTATGCAGGGAATAATGAAAGTGGACAAAGCGAAACAAGTGTGTAAGGAGCGTAGCAAGTGGAAAGAAGTGGTCTCTGCCTACCCCTACAAGGGAAAGAGGCGTGATTATATGTATGTATGTAGACACTTAGTGTCATCAATGTATTTCCCAATACAGTATTATACATACAGACAATAATATGCATTTATATTTAACCTTTTTTTCGCTCATAATATTTTCGGTTAGTTACAGAAAATTCTAAAAACAATCACAGCCTTTCAATTTCGTTCCAGTTTTATAACAGGGGGGAACAGGGGACCAAATGGTACCTTTATTAACATCACCGTAATTGGCAATTAGTGCGGTCTATTCTGTTTATCAATGCTGGAGGCCCGCTCACAAATCTCAACAAGGAACAGAATTTTAATGAGATTAAAAAAATCTTTTAATTTACGGTTTAGGCTATATTAACGTCTTCTGAAAGAAAAGCGTCTTGTTAATTAAACTATGTTAGCAAACCACGGTATAGATTTGTAGAATTTTAGAGATAGTATCTATATTACGTTTCAAGTGGATCATAATAATTAATTAAGTAAAGTAAAGACGTTAAACAGTAATTATGGAATTTCCAAATTTCACACGTAATAACTACCTAGAACGGATCAAATGTTAACCCTATAATAAGGATCCCCGTTTTGTACTGTGGTATATTTATTTAAACCTAAAGAAGATTATTTCTGGAAGCGAAATATGCCTGCAAGCATTTAAATTAATCCAACGCTTCGACAGTTGAAATCGGTTCCAATTTTAACGACAGTCGGAACAAGATTAGTCATTATTAAGCAAATTTCTGTTCACTCAAATCAAGCCAGACAAAGAAAGAAATTGGAGTTCGGAAATAGGTTTTTACGTAATTTAGCTATCAAGCTCCAAGTCCAAAAAGGAAAAAGTTCAAATCGGAAACGTAACTGAGATATTCTGCTGATACCAAATCGTTAGAGAAAATTGTTACCGAAGCCAATCCAGTCTTGTTGAATATCTAATGAAATAGCTTTAAATTTTAATAATATATTCTACTAACCAAACCAATTGTAGGGAAATAAATAACTCTAAATATGTGGGCCACTTCGCTTCATTTAAGATTCCAATCTCAGCCTTCACAAACTTCAACGAGGCCGCTAGGTACGCAAAATGTAACATTTACGTAAACGCGTATTTCAAGAGACGCGTACCATTTCTCAGTGTAAGTGTTTGAAAAAAGTCTCTTAATACGGTATAAATTCAGTTTGAATGTGGAGGAAATAAACGGGCAGTGCGCGGCGACATGTACGACGCCAGGACACTTGCAATGAAATATGCAGAAGGGGTTTCGAGACATGGAATCAGTGCGGATCCCGCAGTGGGAGTTCTGCGCGACTATCCACCGTGAAACAGGGTAAGACCGCGTTCAGATTTCGGTTATTAGGGATCGTGATTGTGTTACAAGACGATGACAGGCTTGCGAATCTCTAGGGAAAGATCTAAGGATAAGGTAAGTACGTGAAGCCTGATACATTTGGGTTTGTGCCGTTAATTATTACAGAAATATTATATTTGCTTTATGGGCGAATGGTTCGCAAATAAAAATTATTTCCATATTTTTATTCATGCTCATATTTTGTGTTTACCATTGATGAAACTAGACAAAACGTACATTCTCTAGAGTACAAAAGACACCGAATACAGCTCAAAAATGAATATAAGTACTAAAATGATAAGCTTTTGGCAGCCCTGAACTCTATAAATAGAACAAAAACAAATGCCGAGAGACAAGGGATTTAAACATAAAAATCTGTACATTTTTACGCTCGAAAAAGACTTTTAACTAATAAAGTACACACACAAAAATGTAAACCCGCCTTTCCTCACATTTAAGTCGCGCCGACTACGTGTGGAGATTATGTATGCCCTATTTTTATTCAAATAGCATAGGAAGTATGAATTGGATTGAGTGTGATGGTAGTAATATCTAGAGGGTTTTTTCTTTACCAAATGGGTACTTTTTGAAGGGTTTTTGATTTTGAAATTCGTATATACAGTAAGTCTGTTGAACGTTGTCTTGAACTCGGGTATCTAGATAGAAGTGATACTGAAAGTATATTTTTTTCTTTCTTGTAATATCTGGTTTCGATAACTCGCTGAGTTACTACAATAGGTACTAGACTTGTTAAATCTTCGAACCAACGAAATAACTACGAAATATATTATTGTATTTTCTTAGTAAGGATTCTCTCTAGTATAGTGCTTCCGTGTTTAGTAATTACTCTGTATAATTGGCAATCCCCTTAATGTACCAAAATAAATAGCATGTAACACCGCTTAGGATTACTTTAAGAGGAACAAAGCAATACAATAAATTTTTGGTTAACCTCAAAGACGTCGCGCGATTATAAGCTAGTCGTAAATAAACTTTAAACTCTAGAAATTCGCGTGCTGGTCGAACATAAAGATGGAATTAAAGTTATATACGTTAAGTTAAATGGTGTAGTAAGTTGCACATAAAGAGAATCTCTCCAAAAACAAATAATTAACCTAAAATGTAGCTAATTGACTATGTTCCGATCAATCACAATTTGATTTTGTGATTTGCTGCTGTCTTGTGCCAGCAATCACGAGACGCAGCTTCTATGCTGAGCGCTAACCTTTTCTCACATAAGTGACGCAACTGCAGCGTTTTTCTTTCTTCTTATGTTATGTTTTCTAGGCTTTTTTGTTTCTTGCGTCCTTTTTACTTATGTGTTAATAAATGGTTTTTCTTTCTTTCTTTCTTTCTTCTTCTTTCTTTCTAATAAAATTATTTTTTTGTCACAAGAACTTAGCCAAACCTAAAAAAAGTATTCTCATATCGAATGTTAACATAGTTCAACAATAAGTTACTGAAGGTGTATCCTCATTTACGTACACAAAGCTTTCTACTAGGCCAATAAATTTGGTACAACAGACGGACAAATTGAACGCAATTGTACCCGGCATTCTACAAAGGATATTCGGCATCACAAGGAGTTCACACCAGCGAATACTGCTCGCACTTTACTAATCACTAGGCACTATGCCACTGCGTATTGTCACTTGTTTTAGAATTTAGAACTAAATGGCAATAGGATCGATGCTGTTTTGTTTTTCGAGTAATTGAGTAGTTCATTTTTTTTTCGACTTTAAGTGTCTTCTATTTATGAATTATCTGGATATAGATGATATATAATTAGTATACTTAAATACTGAAAAGGATTAAAGGGTCTTACATGTTTAAAAATAGAACGATAACTAAATAATTGGTGGGCGATAATGGGATACATGGATTATTTAGTAGATGCCTATCTATCCTACATTACTCAGTAGTAGGTACGTAGATTTTCAAGTAAAGGTTTTTTCCCCGTCTTTACTTAAGATACCTATTCTACTATCTCCAAGAAAATTCATTTATTCTATACAAAAATAAAACTAAGCCCCAAAAATCTGACAAATGCGTGATATTCATCATGTTTAAAACATGATATTCCAAAGAGATTTTATTATACAGAAACCATTTTTATCAGATTTTACCCTCATTTATTGAAGGCATCAAGTAATAGACAGGCAATCCAGTGGAGCCTAAAAGAAGTTTCCACTGAATTTCAATAGATCTAGCTCGTTTTGATCTAACCCTTTCACGGTCCAGTAAAACCTCTTTTGATCTACAATTGGTTGTACCTCTTCAAGTGAATTATATGAAAGCAATTTAATGCAATACTTGGAAACTGCACTTGAGTTTTTAACAAGCTTCTTGGAATAACTGTTAATTGTAAATTATTAAACATTTTTTAAAAGAGTTTTAGTGCAGCGCTTCTAAAAAGTGATTTACATTTTCTTTCAACTATGTTTATTTTAAACCAATGACAATTACTTACAATGCAATGGTACAAATATGCTAAGACTCAAATGTAACATATTTGTAATTGACTGTATGCGCCGTCTTTTGCCTTAAAAAACAAGTCTATATTTATATCGATAATATAGTAAACCGCTTAGCGCTTTGTTTAGTAGAAATATTTTTGTTTCTTTTCCTTTTTCTTTATATCTATATTTTCTATCATACACGTCTTATCAACACTTAAAGCACTCTCATCGTCAAGTCGGTCGTTTGCAGAACATAAAACGGCTTCGTGTTTTATAGCCTATAAACTATATCTACATTACTATCGTTCTATACTCGTAGCGTACTTACATATAGGTATACATTCACCAAAACCTCGGAGAAGAAAAATAACTCTGAAGAAATGTATTGCTGATACAATGAGGATTTGATTTGTCATAACTTAACCTAACTAGATTTAATTTTTAAGTAATAAGTCAAAGAACGATGTCACGATACGGGGGCAAAAGCCTTCCCCATCTTTCCAGGCTTTTCTCTGGCGTAACTTCAGACTATACCCACAGTAATGCAACCCATACCATCGTAAACTAAGGACATTAATTTATGTATTTCACCTTATTTTGTTTCTGTACAACGTGGGTATAGTTTCAAAGTTAACGTAGTATAGTAAGACAGTACATTTGAATTTGAACATTTATTACAAAAAGTGACGATCGAAAAAACAAACGACACACGGATTAAGATGCTAGCACTAACTTTGTATTTTTATTTATAGAATATTATAGTCTGTACGCGGCGCTTAGCTCGACAACACAGAAATTCAAGTAAACAGAGCCAGTAAATTTCAAGGCCTCTCATGAAATCTGATATGAAATATGCAAACAGCGTTTCTGTCTGCCCTCGCAACGGTACGCTCGGTATTATGTAATACTGAAGATAGTAAGAGACTTTATTGAATTAAGTTACCTGCGATTTGTATTACTGCTCTATTCCGTGGGATCGATAACAGTAAAAGGTTAGTAGACCTTTCTTTTATAGCTTCAAGAAAAATAAAGTTAGCGATGAACGAAACTCGTGATTTTTGTAGATGTATTGAGAAATGGTCGTAAATGTTAAATGATTTACGTCAATGTGTGAGTTTGTCTAAGCCTGTCTTTAATACATTCAATACTTACTTCAGACCAATACATATCTAATTGATAGTATAATGCCTTTGCTTTCTTTGTCTAGTAATTGCAGTAAAATGTAAGTAAGGATAATATGAACTATGGCAAATTTTCTTTTAAATGACTTATTTATCTTCTCATTTTGTAAATATCATCTAGCCACAACCAATAGACTTCCACCCGACAACACCTTCTCGGTCACCGTGTATACAAGAGTAAAGATCGACACAAACAGGCACACCACCTTTAACATTTAAAAGTTTATAAGCCCTACTACATAGTACGCTAACTTAACAACTAAAATAAACATTCCAGACACAGTTCCCTTCTCTTTGTACTTAAAAATGTCCAGAACATCTTGTTAAACAAAATGTGTTGTGTAAGCGGGTCCCAGTTCATATTCCAGACACGAATGGGACCTAGGTATGCATTATTAGTTGGTTGGACTGCTATTTATTATGCAAGCCGTGTCTTGCCTCGCTCTTGTCTCGTCTCATCCAACATGCGGTCTGTGTCAATTAATCTTATTTAATATAAAAGAAAATTAAAGCTTTTTTCTTGTATTCAGGTGTAGTATCTTTTCAGGCGAAATTAAGTGGAATATTTCTACTGTCTGGTTTTATATTCGTCAAGTAGCAGGTAACAATAAATGTTTTCGATATTTTTAGGTACCAAAATCAAAATATTTTTATTTCTCATAAACCAAAAAAAGGCGCTTATGAAACGTTACGTTAAAAACTACTGACTCTAGTTGCTCGGTTCCAAAGTGTCATTCCTATAGAGAAGAGCCGGCAAGAAACTCCATAAGTTACTCTTTTAAAAAAAAGGTTAACAACGATGTTATGATTACATTAATTTTAAAATATGCGAAAACAACGTAAACAGCAGAATGTTTAGATTAATGTAAACTAAGACATCCAGAATGGAAGAAAAAATAAAATCGAACATTCAACTCAATTTACATTGCCATCACATTTACAAAGGACGAAAATAATATAATAAAAGAAAAACCTCACGAAATAAAAGAAAAAATAAAAACATGCTTTACATACAATCAATATGTAGTCCTAATCGAATCCCTAACAGGAATGTCAAGGCATGTCAAGTGCCTTCTGAGAATAGAGGCTATGGGGCAGCTAACTGTAGTAAATAAGGTAAAACACTATTAGCAGACCGCCAGGGAGGCCACATATGCAGATGATACTAATTCCACGCGTGCTTATCCTCTACGTAGTCCCTAACCGTATAATTTATCCAAAGTTTGGTATAAATATTAAAATTATATTCTATTTCTTGAAAACGGAAGTCAAATTGTAACTCAGTCTAAAGTCAACAACTTCTTTGTTTCAAAGTTTTTCACTCGTTCTTAAACCAAATGGTAGGTATTCATTGATTTATAAATGGCCAATGCTCTTAAGACAGTTTATAGTTAAAAATGAAGGATTTGATCATCTGTAAAGCTACAGCAATCATGTTGATTGGGTGTTCAAAGGGAAAGCCGGAGACAATTGGAATATGATTATGATGGCATAATTACATGAAGCCTTCATTTCGGTCGCTTTATCTCCATTTTAAATTCTGTTTTTCACCCCGAAATTCATTTTTATTATCTTTTCGTCATTTTCAATTTTTAAATGAAAGACTATTCTGCTTTCGTTTGACTTATTTATCAGATTAATTTATCTATTTTTATGTTGAAATACCTTCAAAGTTGGAGCTTTTGAGTGAAGTGATGAGAATAGAGACCTGTAAGATGATATGTTCTATAAACAGGTGTAATTTTTGGCCCAAGCCTGGTTAAAAAATAACTGTATATTATATTAATAGTATACAACGTACCCTCAAAGAAGGTACCGTTTCGTGTTAACCTATTTAAAAAGTAGCTTAAGACGCCCATTGTGAACGAGGTTAAGGGTCTACCATTCGCAGCCGCATTATAAGGGTGCTCGGCTGGTGTCACAAAAGCGACTTCAAGCCTTTGATCTGGTCGTCAGTAAAGACCTCTTGAGGAAAATACAGGGCCTAATTATTTGCTTCAACAAATACAGGTTTTCTCTTTGTAAAGTTAGTAAATTATTCGTTGAGTTTTCGTCTCGGTTCGATGGTTTTGACACGTTTTTGGATGGTTAGTGTTTAGTCAGCTAGATGTAGTAGATTTGTTTGATAGGTACCAAAAATTATACCAAAAACATATTTTTTTAGCATGTACCTAGGTATCGTATATAAAAAATATCATAATCATCATCATCACAGCACATCCCACTCCCACCTCCCACTGCTGGGCATAGGCCTTTCTCGTGCTTTTCTCTACGGTCCTGTGCTAGCCACACCCAGACAAAAACAAAAATGTAGAAAGAATCACGACTACTAATCGAATTGTAAGCACAAATCAAACTAAAGAGCTTAAAATAAAGCTTCATCATAAAAATATTTTACTAAACGCAACTAGACTAAACTCGAAACGATGAATGCAACTATTTAGATAGACCACTGTCCACACGCCACGCGGTAACATATTACTAGCGAACTTTCAACCAACAAATGGCCGACAATAAATCTAAAACAAGCCGTCAGAGTAACTTATTGAGCAATTTTAGCCACAAAATATCATAAAATGTGGTCATAATATAAACTAGGGTTGTTATGGAGATGTTTCGGGTATTTATGCGGATATTTCGGTTGCGGATATGATGTTTTTCAGATAATACGATTGTTTTGGATTCCGATTAGGATGTTAGATTTTTTTTAGACTGTTAATGGGCTATATTTACTTAAAAAAAAATATCAGTCATTTAATAGTCGGTCAAGCTAAAAGACCGTGAGTCTACTTGACTGTCAAAAACATATCTTAAGGTTAGCCTGTCCTTATTCGAAATTATACAAAACTTACATTATTAACGTTTCGGATAAGCTTTCTTTTGGATATCCGATAGTTTCGGTTACCGTTACAGAGCCCAAAACATCCCTAACGAAGCTATTTATTGCGAAGCCAAATATTATGCAGAATTATGAACATAGATATGTTATGAATGATTGTACATAGCCGTGGCTTTAAATATTATTAAATAGTTTTGGTATTCACATGTTGAGTGAATGCAATTTGTTTTGATGATTGGTATTTAAATCAATAAGTTATGGTTTGTTAATTATGTGAAGTATATTCACAAAACTTCTGTATAAAAATAGATGCAAAAACTATGTGAAAAATTATGTTACTATAGAATAGAATAGAATAGAAAAAATATTTATTTAGCACAGAACACAAGACAACACAAAGAAATAAACACAAACAAGCAACACAAATAACAAGGTAAATAAAAAAAAATAAAAAATAATAATAATAAAAAGTACAAATACACAAATAATTATCCAGCTAAATAAAAATAGTTTTAAAATGTTTTTCCGGGTGAAATAAAATATAATTCCGTATTTATACTATGTAATACACATTATTATTTAATACATAAATATCTAGAAAATACGTGTTCCATGTAACATTCTAACATCCTTACTGCGTCTTAAAATGTTCTCTACGAACCATATTTCAAGCTGCTTCCAAAGCAGGCTTCCGTTTAGTACCCTCTCTTAAGAGTATAAAATACTATTTCATATTAAAAATTCTTAAAATTTTATAGTTGTAATAAATCGGTAGATTTTTAAAATAAAAGTATTTTTAACTAAAGTTGCACACACTACTTACTAAAACATTTACCCCCGAATTTGGAAACGTTGATCAACAAAAAAAATAGTTTATATCTTCAAATCATTGTAAGTACTGTGATTGGTTGTTAGTCTTTTAGTCGACCAATCACGTTAGTAGTTCAATTGAGAACAGACTGAATTAATCAGCCTTTCAGGAACTTAGGATAAGCCACACAAAAATAAAAACGAAAATAACTATTTCTATGAAATAATCGAAAGATCTAGAATGTGTCCTCCCAATATTTCATGTAAGAAGTAACAATGTCCAGGTTTTTTTCAGATAATATTATTTGGAAATAACCACTGAAACGAGGCTAATTGTCTGCCAGTAAGTAACATCAGTTAGATACACTAATTGTAATTATCTTTTCTAAGAATTAGTTAGGAACTTACCGAAAAAAATACATGTTAGAAATAGTTAGTTTGTTGAACTTACCAAAAAATAACGTACTATCTCCTGATACAAAAACCAAACAATACTAGTTAACTAAAATTGATAGCTAAGAAAATAACGAGTCGCCCTACTAGTTTCAGATACAAACACACATTATTACTATGATTTTGTAGCATGTAACAAAAAATGAAAATATAAAATTAATAAATGTGGACATAACAGACATGGCTCTTAACTCAAAGTTAGTAGCTAAAGCACTTATTTTATACGTAGAATCAAAGACAACAAAGGTACCACAAACACACCGAGACGAGACAGAGTGGAAATACGGTGATTTTCTACATCGGGACCTAGCTGCTGGCGACACTGTAAACCGGCGTGATTCCCACTTCACCATGGAGGTCATCGATTAAAATACGTTCCAATTTTATTTACATTATTTCTCAAGTTTTCTAAGCTATGTAGTTAAGTCTATCAATTACATAAGATATAACATATTTCATACATTTACATACCGTAGCTTTTCCTTAAGAATGATATACAAATGTAAAAGCTGGTGAGTAATGAAGCACATTTCTCACGGCTCATAACGAGAGTATTTCAAGTTCAAGTGATGGGAACGTTACAGAAATATAATGTGGAGAAAAATTATATAATTCTAACAGGGAATTGCTGTGATTTTGTTTTTCAGAGTTGATATATATTCTCTTCTATAGATATATAACCACAAAAATACGGTATTCAGCTGAATCCGATAAGACTGGTAGCCGACTCCAGCATAGTAATAAAAAAGGCTCGGAGATGACGATGATATATAATTTCTTCTATTTGTATAAGGGATTTTGACTTGAGTGTAGCTGTCACCGTCACTGCACAGAACAGTGTAGTCGATACTATTTAATAATCAAAATATTTGACGGTTTTCTAACGAAATTGTACTTATTGTATTTATAAGCCTATATTATAGTTAAAAGGAGTGAATGCTGAGATGACGAGTTGAACAGAAGAATGGAAGCTGAAAACACATTGCGTCCACCCCAAATATGTAATTAGGAACAGGGCCGGAAAGATGATGATTATAGTTATAACATACTAATTTTTAGTGTGTTTAGGTATTTTTTCTCCTTTCATATGACAACAGTCCAGCGTACTTTTACACATAAAATACATTTGCACTTATTTCTTTGTTCATACTTTATACTTCTCACCATCGTACCAACTTCTTAAAAGCAATGTAGGTACCTCATACATCTACTACATCATAACATATGACTGCTTATCATTCCTGGATTTAACGTAATATACGACCATTTGCTTAACGTCATAATGCTTTTTACGATGCTAAAATGTATTGTGGTCTCACATATATCTTTAAGATGAGAAAATATGTACATTTTTGTTGGTTAGTGCCGTTTCTAAGAATGTATATTGTACTTTATTGAATGTAATTGGAGTTTCACGTTTCTTCATATTTGGTATGATTTATTTAGATTGTGATTATCAGAGCATGGAGCATTATTAATGATTAGTTACCTGATGTCTTCTAGATTCGTATATTTTTTTCTGAACTTACAGATAATACACACACGGAAAGAAAACACAGGTAGCCAACATTATATTTTGGGGAGAATGCTTGTCAGAAGAAGATGAAAATAATAAAAAATACATCTAGGCAGTTAAAATCAGGACTTAAAAGCATGTAAAGTAAGACTGATAAAAAATACAATACGATGTTTTATTAGACCAGTAAAAAGACTGATAAAGGCTACAGATAAGGACAATAATATTTTTTACACACGGCGTCATCCGCCGCGATACGATCCCGTAGAATTATTTCCCTAATCCAAATGTTTAACTCTTGTTACCTTCTGTTCTCCTGGTACCCATCTCTTATCATTATTTAGGTTTTACCACCTTTTTATAACAAAAGTGACCTTAGTCCCCACATATTTTTTAATTTATTTTTTGTTTCAAAATGAATGGGTAATATTTTTTGTGAACAATAATATTTTTATCTCACGAGCAGTTAAACTTTGTGCTTAGTGAGCTTAATGTAATGTTAGAAGGGAACCGTGATTTATTTGTGAAAATAATGCGTGTTTTGCAATTAACTTTACAACACCGTTGTTTTATGTGTCTGCATTGAAATAGCATAGTCTAATTGGAAGCAATATATTGTGATTATATTCTGACAAAAACCAGAAAAAAAAATTGTTTATATTTGATACATATGATGGCACAGAAGAGCCCCCACTAAGAATATAAAAACGGATGCTATTTATTATCTACCTACGAGTACGTACCTTTTCTCGACTTTTTAATGTACTTTGACTATAATAAACTCCGGCTGTTGTTAACACCGTATTTAGCATACAATCTAAGAAATATCGGTTGACGATAATAATTCTTTATTTATCTATAATTTAAAGATGAAAACGTTCCTAACTATATTATATTTGTAAGATACAACTTCAAAGACGAATTGACGTTGAAACGTTTTGACATCATGACGCTATTAAACAAAGAATACGACATATATTATATTGTACATTATTTTCTGAATCTAGATAAAACAGGCAGGTAATAAAAAATACTCCTTATATAGCGATTTAGATCTTCCAACATTAGATACCAGCTATAGATCAACCCTTCGATTAACAAAGGACATTAGCTAAAGAAATAGGTCACATCAGCAGTCTAGCTAACCCAACCGCAACGCCTAATTAATGACCCCTATTGATTAATGAGGCCGATCAAAATGTCTTTAGTCCACACTATACATAGGTATTAGGTAGTACTGATTGGTTTGGAAATAAACGAGGTATAAGATTTAAGTGGACTGTATTTTTGGAGGATGGCTGATTATCGCCAAGAGGTGAGCGAGCGATGTAGGTCTATGGGAAAAGCACGCATACCTGGCTCTCCAGCGTTGGGCAGTACAAGATGGCGGGCGGCGTTCTTCCCGATGCGATCACAAAACTGTCACGTTCACACCCGCGGGCGGATTATCACAAAAGTTCGCTATCCGGCAGCAGCAGTAAGGAGGCGATGCAGCACAGGAGCGACACTGGCGCGGTATCGTGTGCCTCCTCTCGGCGATTCGTTTATTTCCAGCGATTTGCGAAAGCGCGTACGTGCGTTACGCGCCAGGCGTGCGGAAGGATTGGTAAGGAAGTGGCGGGGTTCACATCGCTCATTCCAAAAGTGGTCAAATGAATGAATGGAACTAATATTGCGAAATATGGATGAGACGACTAGTAGTCCGTCTTAAACAGATAGATGGCGCTACCATTTCCCCCCGGCCTTAAAGGGTTGCCTTTAAAAGAAATATAATAATAATAATCTAGATATGTAAGGTGTACTACCGCATAACCTATACACAGTCTAAGACAGCGAGCGTTAAATTATTTTAAATTAATTGCGTTAACAAAGCGGAACAAATTATAATTGAATTACACACTAAATACCTAAACTAAGAAAGAGATCCAACTTCAAGCTAGATCTTACTGAGTCGGTAGCGGACAGAGACGTACAACAGGGCGCACGTAGCTACCCTTAGCGGTTTTTACAGTAACGACGCGGGTTGTGCCGTCCTTCGCGGTATGTAACTTCTCAACAATGCCCAGTGGCCATGAAAGCGGTGCTGAATTATCATTTATAATAATTACCAACGTACCCTCCTGTATAGGGGATGCAGGACTATTCCATTTAGATCTAGCCTGAAGTTGGTGAAGATATTCTGAGCGCCAGCGCCGCCAAAACGACTGTACGAGGTTGTCAAGAAGAGTATGTCTCTGAAGCAAGCTAGAAGAGTCTGCTTCAGGCGCGGGAAGTGACGACAATGGCACATTATTTAAAAAATGCGCGGGAGTTAACGCGGATGGTTCAGCAGGGTCACTACTGAGTGCTGTGAGCGGGCGCGAGTTAACAAGTGCCTCGATTTGCACGAGGACAGTTAAAAGCTCTTCGTAAGAAAGGATTTGTTGACCTATGACTCTGAAGAGATGCGTTTTAATTACTTTGACCATGCTTTCCCAACATCCGCCAAAATGTGGTGAAGCAGGCGGAATAAACTTCCAATCAATGCGATTAATGGAAAGTTCCTCCTGAAGACGTGAACTATACTCTTTATTTAGAAATTTATAGAGATCGCGTAGATAGGAACTTGCACCCACGAAACATGTGCCGTTATCCGTGTATAAACACTTTACGGGACCACGTCGCGAAAGAAAACGTTTTAGAGCTGCGAGAAATGAAACCGTACTTAAATCCGTCGCAACTTCGATGTGCGTAGCGCGAGTTGTAAGGCATGTGAAAATACATAGCCAAGCTTTACGGCTTTTGACGCCTCTACCACGAACTGGTGTGTACTGCAGTGGTCCTGCGTAATCACAACCGGTATGTGTAAACGCTTTATCTACCTGGTTGACACGTTGGCTAGGAAGATCTGCCATTGGAGGAAAGATCGGACGCGGACGGAATTTAAAACAGGTGTTACATTTATGAATTATGTGGCGAATTATTCGTCGTGCAGCGAGAATCCAGTAGTTTTGCCTAAGTAAGGACATGAGTAACTCTGGACCTGCGTGGAGATGCTTCTTGTGATAGAAATCAACAAGAAGGTTGACTACATGGTCGTGACGCGGCAGGATGCAAGGATGCTTGTAGTTGTAAGGTACGTCCGAATTTGACAAACGACCGCCAACACGTATGATGCCGTGCTCATCGAGAAACGGCTTGAGTTTAAGAAGAGCGGGAGAACAAGGAACGTTATTTTTTAAATTTTGAACATCCTTACTAAAATGAACAGCCTGTAGGGCGCGCAACAATGTATACTCTGCGACCTCAAGATCAGAGCTTGAAACAGAAGTTCCATTAGGTAATTTCTTAATAAACCTACAGACATAAACGATGACACGTAGTAACTTAGACCACGATGACATGCGTAGCGCGAGTGCGTAAATAGGAGATTCCGCAACCTCAATGGTCACGGGATGAGAGACAGACTTCCGCTCAGGTATATCCTCGTCCTCTGCATCGTGGACAGATGGATGTATAGGCCACTCTGATGGATCACGAGAAATCCAAGAAGGGCCATGATGCCACAAAGGATGATCCAGAAGATTAGCCGGAGTAACACCACGAGACAGGCAATCCGCAGGATTCTCAATACCCGCGACGTGATTGAAACAAGTAGCAGGAATAAGTTCAATTACTTTAGTAATGCGATTGGCGACAAAGGTCTGCCAGCGGTGCGGAGAAGAATTAATCCAAGCGAGCACTACTTTGGAGTCGGAAAATGCATATATCTTATTGATGGAGTGATGGGGCGCAATTGTGTCTTGAACTTTGCGAAGCAACCGAGACAGCAACAGAGCCGCGCACAACTCCAGTCTCGCAACCGAAATGGTTTTGACAGGCGAGACCTTAGACTTGGCACAAACTAGCTGCACAGAGTAGTTAGATCCAATGCGGACTTGCAAATATATGACTCCGCCATAAGCGCGTTCACTGGCGTCAGCGAAACCTATTAAGTTAACAAAACATCCATCTACTAAACCTAGATGGCGCGGCACAATTATTTTATTGAGTGCGGGAAGCTCAGCACAAAACTGTTTCCAAGCAGCGACAATATGGTCGGGAGGAGTGTCATCCCAATCACATTTTGCTAACCAAAGCTCCTTGATCAAGAGCTTGGCATACAAAATGGTAGGAGCCACAAAACCCATTATGTCCCATAAACGAGCCACTGTGGATAGCATTGCGCGTTTGGTACACTTATCACCTGGTGATAAGATGTCAAAGCGGAAGTTATCACAATGTCTGTCCCAGCGTAAACCAAGAACCTTGTGATGTGCGGACTTCTCGAACTCAATGTCCGGAGAAGCTTTATGCGAATCAGGTATGTGCGCGAGAACCTCTTTAGAATTGCTTGTCCATTTGACAAGGTCAAATTGGCCTCGTTTGAAAAGCTGAATAAGCTCTTCACAAAGCGAAACTGCTTGCGGAGCGGATGCGACACTACAGACAATGTCGTCCATGTATAAAGCGGAAGCAGCAACAGCGGCTGCAGCGGGAAAGTTGTCGCCTTCATCAGCGATCAACTGGCGGACAACTCGTAACGCGTGATATGGACTAGACTTAAGTCCAAAACAAACGCGATTAAATTGATACACGGTTAAAGGCTCACTATTGTCAAAACGATATAAAATTCGTTGAAATCTACGGTCGGATTCGCGAATGCCGATATTGAGAAACATTTGTCTACAATCAGCTGAAAGTGCAATTTTGAAAAGGCGGAATTTAATTAAGATGTTAAATAAATCACCCTGTAGATCAGGACCGGCATGCAAAATGTCATTGATCGACTGACCCGATGTAGTTCGGCAACTAGCATCTAAAACCACACGAAGTTTAGTGGAGGTCTTATCTTCGCGAACCACGCCGTGATGCGGAATATAATACGCGGGAAGAGAATTGCCCTCGTCGTTTACAACTGGGCTTAAAAAACCTTTATTTATGTAATCACGCATGACGTCATTATAAGCACCGCGTAATTTAAGCGACGCATCGAGTTTACGTTCTAAACAGTAGAAGCGCCTAAGTGCAGCAGCGTGCGAGTCGCCTAAAGAATACGGGTCGCCACAGAACGGCAATGCTACAACATATCTACCACTATCGTCGCGAACAGTGGTAGCGCGGAAATGTTCTTCACACTCGAGATCCTTACGGCTCAACGAGGGCGGTGCGGAGACCTCTTCAAGCTCCCAAAATCGCTTAAGAAGAGAATTAATATTATTTTCTTGAAGAACAGAACAGCAAGACGTAGTATAATGTGTATTATGCAGCGTAGGTACGGCACCCATAACTACATAGCCAAATACCGTCTCAATAGCGGGAGGTAAATTATATTGCTCACTACGTACAATATTAGGTAGTAGTAAGTGCGGAAAAACTGAAGCACCGATCAAAACATCGATATTACCCGGCTGCGCAAAGTGAGCATCAGCGAGCGGCAATGTCTCGAGGTGCGCGAGCAACGACACGTCCACGTGAGCGCTAGGCAACGTGTCCGTAATACGTTCCACAATAAGCGACGAAACGTTGAAATTAATATCATTATTGAAACGCGAATGTATTTTAATATCGACGGAACCCTTACAAGATTTTTCTGAACCACCGATCCCTTTAACTACTAAGTTAGTATTTTTAAAGTTATTCCAAAGTCCAAGACATTTGAGACAATCCGAAGTAATGAAGCTACTTTGTGATGCACTATCAAGTAAACAACGAACCACGCGGGGTGTGTTGTTCTCGTCATAAATAATAACTTGCGCGGTCGCTAATAATATCGTATTAGACGCGTTACATTGACGCTCTGCTTCGCGCTGAGTATGTTGAGTGCGCGTGCACTGCCGGCGTGCGAGCGCAATGGATGTCGTACACAAAGAAACTCCGGGCTGAGACGCGGGAAGGACAGGCGCCGTGGTACGAGCGGCCTGCGCCTGCGGTACAGAGAACGAAACAGCTGGACTAGGATTTACGTTAACGTTAAGGTTACCGGGGTCAAATAACGGAGATTTTTTCTCAAAATGCAGTAACGTATGATGTTGTTGATTGCATGAGCGACACTTAGTTTTACTAGAACAATTGCTTGTTTTATGCTTAATACTCAAACAATTAACACAAGCTTTATTTTCTTTAGCGTATTTATAACGAGCAGTCGGATTTAAATTATTAAAGGCTGGACATTTAAAAAGGTGGTCGTGAACAATATTGTCGCACAGACACTTGTGTGAGTTATTTGCGGAATCCGAACATGCTACGTAAGATTGTGGGTTAGGGACCGACTTATTATTACTATTTCGCGATTTATTAAAGTTTTGTTTACTTGTATTATTATTACTAAACGAGCTAGACGAACTAGGCTGCGTATTCTGATATATTCGACACTGATCCTTAATGAATGAAAGAAAACTATTTAGGGTAGGTATTTTATTTTGACGTTCGGTCATCTCGAATGCACGAACGGTTTCCGTGTCGAACTTTTTTAATGCGAGTTGCAATAACATAAAGTCTGCAAGGTTTTCTAACTTTAGGTTTTTAAGGGAATTTACTGCGGTAACAAAGTTATCAATAAACAGTTGGAAATTCGAAACTGACGCGGGACCAGACAATTTAAGATTCAAAGCTTGATCAAAGTAAGTACACGCGAGGATGCGAGTATCCTGATATCTATCAAGAAGTGACTGGAAAATGACCTGATAATTCTCAGCACTTGGTGTGACACCTGCGAATGTAGATTGCGCTTTCGGCGACAGCTTACCTATTAAATAGTACAACCTGTCAGCGTCCGTCAGCGAGGCGTTATCGTGCACTGTAGACTTGAAACTTGCATAAAATAATGGCCAGTTTCGTATATCGCCATCGAATGACACGAGTTCAATCGCGGGCAGTTTCGGTGCTCGGACAGCCGGTCCGGCGCTGGGCTTCGCGGACTGTCGATTATCTAACTGCGATTGTATACGTTTTATGATACAATAAAGATCTTCGAATGAGGTGTATGCCTGATAATTTGGTTTAGATTCAGGATTAATAGAAAGTAATTGTGCGTTATAAGCGTCTAATAATTTATGAAAATCGGTTCGAATATCGTCTACTGTCATACAATAACTAAGAAATGATTCTTTGTTGACATCGGAAATTTTGGCGGTTTTTGAACGCTCGTAAATGTTTTGTATGCGCTCAAATAAAACATTACGTTTAGCTTCTAAGATAGCTAATTCATTCTCGTCAGAAGTATGTTTCTTTTGTTGCGACATTTTATATTCCAAATGTAGGTAGAAGTAAATAACCTAAAATTATGCTGTAGTTTTATGTTATGCGGAAAGTAAGTACTTGTACCTAATAATAAGGCAACGACTTTAAAGGCGGTGGTAAAAGGCGCTTGAAATTATGAATTTACAAAACGACTATATACCTAGTTTATAATTATTATTGTAAGTCAGTAGGTAGCTACGTTGAGTATATTACCTACTGGGGGTGCGGGAATAACCACGTAATGGGTATATATTTATGAACTAGGAGTGCAGCTAGGTGCTACAACTACCTAGGTAGGCACTTATAAAAGATACCTACGCGAGCGGGAATACGGATATATGAATCCGGGTCGTTCGGACCAAAAAAATGGTTTGGAAATAAACGAGGTATAAGATTTAAGTGGACTGTATTTTTGGAGGATGGCTGATTATCGCCAAGAGGTGAGCGAGCGATGTAGGTCTATGGGAAAAGCACGCATACCTGGCTCTCCAGCGTTGGGCAGTACAAGATGGCGGGCGGCGTTCTTCCCGATGCGATCACAAAACTGTCACGTTCACACCCGCGGGCGGATTATCACAAAAGTTCGCTATCCGGCAGCAGCAGTAAGGAGGCGATGCAGCACAGGAGCGACACTGGCGCGGTATCGTGTGCCTCCTCTCGGCGATTCGTTTATTTCCAGCGATTTGCGAAAGCGCGTACGTGCGTTACGCGCCAGGCGTGCGGAAGGATTGGTAAGGAAGTGGCGGGGTTCACATCGCTCATTCCAAAAGTGGTCAAATGAATGAATGGAACTAATATTGCGAAATATGGATGAGACGACTAGTAGTCCGTCTTAAACAGATAGATGGCGCTACCACTGATAATCACAGGGCTACAGGATGATTTGAAATCACTAATGCTACGTACAGTCCTGAGCAAAAAGCGAGATTTTTTTTATAATCTCATAAATAAAAATGTGTAGGTGTGTGATTAAGAAACAGTTTTAAATTATTTCCTTATAATTTTTTTACAACACCAATCTAAAATCGAAAACAAAATCGATTAAAAGTTGCTTTATGCCACATGCTTATTGCTTAGTGTCATAATCACGAGCAAAATATACATATGTATGTGTAGGTAATACTGCTTACTAATCGTGACTGAACACAACCCAAAACATTCATACATTTAGTGTTAAAAACAAATGGCTATAAATTGTAAAAAGTAGGACACTATCCGGTCATAAGAAGGTGTCATACCCAGTTTTAAGTTTGTGTCACAAGGAGTATCGTAGTGTAAACACAGCTTAATACAGTTCGTGTTCGTTAGCTGTCACGGCCAAATCGAGGACGAAAATTGTATTCATTAATATTTATTGGAAATTACCGATGGTAATAGTTTTTTTCTGGGATAAGAAATTTTTGTATTCAGATTTACATAAAACGAGGAATTTATTACGAAAACGAATACATAATTTGCTTATAATACCTAATATATAACTTATTATCATATATTTGTTAAATCATAATGTTTTAGTAATATAAATGTGCAAAAAAAAATTTTTTTTCTATTCAATTCTTTTTTTTTTATTCTGTGCTAAAATCTTTAGTTTCATTTTATATCCTAGTTTTGAAAATTAAAGTCATTGGTTACAATGAAATTCAATTCTAACAATGCGTCGTTAATTCACATCAAAGTGATACAAGAAAACACTGGAGGCTAGCTCGACCCTCTTGCATAAAGAAAAACGGTCAAGAATAACACTCCATTGCGATACCTTTGTTTGGGCAAAGGTGAGGAGACTAAAACAATACGATGGAACTAGCACAATAAACCTGCAAGGATATCCTTTGAGTACCATGAGAATCCAACAAAAACATGCCTTTACACGTTCACACACGTTTCCCCACAGATTAAACATCACATTTCTCTAAAGATTAATAAAATCTTAATCTTCAGCTAGAGTTGAGCTTGTTGATTATATAAATGGGACCCTCGGTGCTGGTAACGAGAGAGATGCAATAAAACAAATGAATCCCTCACTCGTTTCGCTTTGTTTCGTGATAAAGGTCTTAATGTTGATTCACTTGGATGGCTGGATATTTAGAGATAGCGTCCAGTATCATAGTAAGTCAATTTATTTTTAAAGAAGAGAAAATCTTGTGGAATCCTTGAACTCCGGTCGAACGTGAACTGGAGATAGAATTTGAAGTACAAACCGTATTAGGAAAATCGGTCCAGAAAATCCTTGGACCACCGAGATATTTTTCTTATTCTGAGTTTGGTGGAGCTTTATCTCATTTATATACTACTTATATAAATTTTACAAACACGCTATTTGCAGTTAAATATTATATGTAAGACTGGAAAACTATTGTAGACCTTTTTCTTTAACCTCAGACGTAATGCGTGGGTGGACATGAATATTACTGACTCGTTAACTTCATGCTAGTCTTAGTTCAAGTTTATACACACTGCATACATATACTATAATATCCTATATCCTGGGACATCTCACACACGGTTGTCTGATCCCAAGCTAAGCAAAGCTTGTGTTATGGTAACCAGACAACTGATAAACATACTTATATATTTCTAAATTCATACATATTATAGATAAATTACACCCAGACACCGAACAAATGATCATGCCATCACACAAACATTTGTTCTGAGTGGGAATCGAACCCACGACCTCCGGTATAGCAGTCAGGGCCTCTTACCTCTAGACAAACAGGTCTGACATACTGTACAAATAATGTGGGTTGCGTACCTTTATGAAACAAAAAATGCTATATTTTTTATTTTTTCTTCGCCTATTGGCAAAGTTACTGAATATCATACTTATGTAAACGTATTTGATTTTAATGGCTTTTTATCAACGTTCCTAACTAGCAATCATACCATCGACTTCTAAGGAATGGAAAATAAACATCAAAATGTTTTCTTTTATCTATAAAATCAGCTCCAACTTACATCTCGTCTGATCACAAAATAACTACGTACAAAATATAGAAAATACAACCTCGTAATGAGGTACACAAAGTAATATTATATAATGAGATATAGATATATTACATATACATATATCGATATTTATATTTATTAGCTATGCGGGACAGATATTAGGCAAATTTTTGTCTTATCAAAAATTGGAAACAACACATTTTCAATTTGTTTTTAATTTTTCTTTATGATTTTAAAATATCTTACTGTTGGGCACAGTCCTCTTCTTATGTAGAGAAGAGATGTACAGATTTTTTGTTTTGTTCTGGCAGTTACATGTACTAGAAATAATAGATGTAAGTAAAATTCACAGTACTAATCGTGCTTACTAACTGATACTTTATTAAATATCCACCTTGATTTTTTGTTTGTTGAACCAAAAAAAATCAGCAACATTCTGTAACCTGCAATATTTCTTCCTTATTTCTTACTAAAAATGGCCTTTAAAAGGTAAAGGCCATGTAGATGATATATGTCGTAATACGTATGTGGCCCTTTCGATTGCCTTAAGTTAAACAGTTCAAAATAATAACAAAATGCTCTAAATTTCTTAAGTCGGACAGTTTCACTTAAGGAATTTGTCAGGAATAGTCAGGATCGGTCATTTATCGACCAATCCTGACCAAGCCCTTAAGTGTAACTCCGACTTTAGATTTTTTTTTTGTTTCTCATGTCGAACTGTATAACTTAAGACACGCGAAAGGTTAATAAAAATGGCCTTTAAACGTAAAGGCCATGTACATGATATATGTATAATACGTATGTGTCTGCGGTCCGTGGGAGCCGACAATCCTCTTATTCCCGTCGTCCGCAGCGACCCGCTCTCGGTTCCTGTGCAAAGTGGACTCGATGCACTCGAATGCATCGACGTTATTAGGGTTGCTTGGATTAAGACCTACATTTCTTTTTTTGGTAGTTTATGATTGGTTGAGAACTTTTGGAGATGTTTTGATTTTGGTAGATGAGATATTTACGTAGTGTTATTTTGTTGCAAGGATAATTTTAGCTCATTTGTGCATACAAATTTAAAAAAAAAATAATATTCATTTATAAAAAAGAGAATTAATTAATAATCAATATTTGTGTATATGTCTGTGTCCATAAAATATGTCAAAGTGTTGAATAAAACACATAGCAGAAAATATTTTTTTACTCATAAATTAAAACAAAAAACAACACAAAACGTTCCAGTTGAATATATTCAAGCAAACAAAAACCCCAAAAACAAGCAGTGTAAACTAAACTCCGTATAGTTTCCGTAAACAGGAACTAAGAGAGGCAACCCTAGCAGTTACAGTGACTACTCTTTCCCGTGACCACGTGAAATCGAGCGAGACGCATTAGTATCGATAAAACCGTACAATGATGTATGTACCTACATCGATTCTATTTAATCGGAAAAGAAGCTTTGCTGACCTACATGTTATAGAGTAGTACGAGTAGTTGTTACGTGGACTAATTGCTTCGGAGTTTCGCACTCATTTTGCTATGTCGTTTTATAGCACACGTTTGATGATGAGATGATAGGTACGGTGGGTAAACGGCTATTAGTGATCCCTATTAAATAAATATTTAAGGATGTTCAAAAGTGCAGTTATTGTAAGTTGCTTTACCCAAGGAAGTAATTTTGTTCATCTTTCGGTAACGGGACTTTTAAACAGCGATCAGATTTACTAAAGAAACCATATAAACGTCGCGCACTTAGCCACTTACTAAATGTGATCGTAGCGGCCACTGGTCGTGGTCGTGGCCGTCTAGTGTGCGAGATGCCTAAGAGACTATCAACTAATCACGATAAAAACTTACGGAGAAAAAAAGTCGGTTTACGGCTCACGGTTTCTAACAACTCGAACCATTCAAAACACAAGAAAGGAACTCATACCTATTGCCTCCTTAGTTTAAATACTTCATCTTGAATCTCTTAGGGTGTTACCACACCAATCGATCGATGGTCGATCGATGCCGTCGATCGATGGAGGAATGGATTGGTCGACGTAAATGGTATGGTAGAAACTGTCGATCGACATCGACTAGTCCATTCTGCCGTCGATCGATCGACTGTCGATCGATTGGTGTGGTAACACCCTAAGTTTCCTAACGCTTGGTAGTTGCAATTTACAACAATTAACTCGCAGGATTCACAAGACGGCCACTGTGAACTGCCATTCCTCGCTTCCAAAACAATCCATGGTTTATTTCTATGTAGTGTACCGGGCCTCAATTCAGCTATACTAAATGCATGTCAGTGATCGGTCAGTGTACTGTCATTGTGCCTAATTTTCATAAGCCTACAACTTAATCTGTTTGAACTCTAGAAGAAAACGATCGTAATGACAGTTATAGTCAATAACAGTAAAAATGTCCGGACGAAGCAGGTCATTCGGCCAATTCAAGCAACACTTAAATAGCGGAATGATGCCTCAGTACGTAAGAAGACAGTGTAATATTCTACTAGGTTTATTTATGTAACTAAACAAATATTTGATATCGCGACCTTTCCCTTTAGTATAACCTACAACTGTGATATTTTTAGACAATCAGGCAACCTATATCTTTTCTTTGTTCCGGAATGGAAACAATAATTATAACGGTTATGTTGGCGTGGGTGTCGGAATCCGCAAAATGTAGTCCTTTCTTTAGATCCAACCTTATCCCATATCTACTTACAAGTTTAAATAATAATATCCTGGGATCAGATAACTGTGTGAGTTGTTCACACACTGTTATCTGATCCCAAGCTAAGCAGAGCTTGTGTTATGGTAACCAGACAACTGATAGACATACTTCACTATCACTATCATCACTATCACTATCACTATCACTATCACTATCACTACATCACTATCACTATCACTATCACTACATAGTATAAAATAAAGTCGCTTCCCGCTGTCTGTCCCTATGTATGCTTAAATCTTTAAAACTACGCAACGGATTTTGATGCGGTTTTTTTTAATAGATAGAGTTATTCACTAGGAAGGTTTATATGTATAATACATGCATAATATAGTTGAGGAACACGGATAATCTTAGAGATTTAAGTAAATGAACAATTTTTTTGCGCTTACATTGCAAACGCTGGCTGAACCCTACGAGATAGATCAAAATAATGTACTACAGTATTGTGCACCTTAAAAAGATCTACAAAAAAGTCCGCGATGGCATATGTCTATCTCTTGAGGATAACCCACAATAACCATTTTTTATCGTTTATTTATTACTTATTTACGAAAAAGCGATTTTAAGCTATACAGTATTAATCCTTATCCAATTAAGTACCTTTAATAAATTGTGCATGTAATATAGATCAATATTGCCTTTTACAGCATGTAATTTAAATGAATATTTTCTAAGATATTACAAAATTTAAAATGCAGCGACATCGTGGTTGCGGCGGTAACGGCCGGGGGGCCGGGGGGCGCGTGCCTATACCAAGTAGTGCGTCGAAGGCTGTGCTTCGCACTACAGAACTTTATGATTGTGTAGATATGTCGCAGAAAAATAGTATAATTTGGCATTTTACATACGGCATCGTCAGTTTAAAAACGTTTGCGGTTATGTAATATGCCCAAGGCAAAATGTAGATTGCCGTGTCACTTTATAACATGCCTCAACATTTCATCGAAAATTTAAACACCATATACATAATGCCGAGGCAAATTGAAGTATTTAGTTTTTGAGGTTATCCAGCACGTCAAAAATGCTAAGGTATCCATAGACCCTGGGTCGTGAAGGACTCCTGCAGAGTATTTTTGGTCAAAAAACCATGTATTTGATCGAATATTCATATATTCATAGGCTCAGAAATCAATTGCTTGATTAGATTCGACTTTGTGACAGAGATCAATAGGTTAGGTTAGGTTAGATATTGTGACCTTGCAACAGAGCGAGCGAAGCGAGCGACGACGTATGTAATTCAAAGTTTTTCTCGAGATTTTAATGAGCATAGTCAACCTAAAATAGCACTAACGTCGCATTATAACAATTGAATGATTTGACATTTTGCCTTCGGCATATTACATAACCGCAATCGTTTTTAAACTGACGACGCCGTATGTAAAATGCCATATTATACTATTTGTCTGCGACAGATATATAGTGTAGGTATCAGCGTTGCACCCGAGCAAAGCCGGGGCGGGCCGCTAGTATTACATAAATTACACCCAGACACAGAGAAAAAGATCATGCAGCATTTGTCCTGGGTGGGAATCGAACCCACGACCTCCGGTATAGCAGTCAGGGTCACTAACTACTAGACCAACAGGCAAAAGGCCCCCAAAAAATAAGGAACGCCTATGCTCTTTGTAGATACATACATAAAAATGCAATGTGTTTCGACTCACGTGTCGCGTCATTCCATTAGTTTTAACCTTTGATCTAGAAGTTAATTAAAACTAATTAAGAGTGGAACACCTGAACACTTACGCGACAATTTACTGCTTGACTGCAACAGTGAGAATGTTATCGAAACATATATTGATTAAAACAGTTACGCCTTGCACGAGGTAATTAGCTAGAAAACAAATGGGTTTGTGACGTCACGTTTACATAATTCTAGAATAAAAAAAAATCGAATGTATCAATTGATTCTTTATTTAATTTTTTAAATAACACGTATGCGACTTAAGATGTTAGTGACATCAATAAATTTTCAGTAGTAGAACAGAATGTACTAAAAGAATTTTTGTATCCTTACCAATTATTTTATTTTTGCCAAAACAGAAGTGCTTAATTTCGTATTTGATCCGTAATTCTCTTAAAGGAAACAGTAGAACTTTTAAACCATAACTTCTAGATAAGAAGGTCTTTTCATTATCAACAAAGTATAAAATATAAAAATTTAGTATGAAAACCTTAACTAATTTACAGTTTTTTATAATGTTTTAAAAACGCCTACAAACACAACATAGATATCTACGAAGCCGATTAAAAACCCCACGATAGCAGTGTATAAAAATTACCTAGATTAGCACGTATTATCCTTCCTGCCCATAGCACCTACTATGAAAACTAGAATAACTATCACCTCCAAATTCGCAAAACTAAGAAAATATTTAATAAAAGTCAAAAACTGAACATTCTTGCTATATGTTCGTTGGCCTAGTGTCGCTAAGCGCGACTACTACGCTAGAGGTCTTGGGTTCGATTCCCAAGTCGACCAAGGTGTTATTGGGTTTTTCTATGAAATTCTCAGTAGCAGGTCGGAGTTTGGATTTGTGCCCGGTCAGTGGCAATAGACATATCGGCGAACTGTGGGTGTACATTGGTACACCTCTGCCTAACCCTTCGGCGATACAGGCGTGATGATATGCTATGTTATGTATATTCGCAAAACTAAGAAAATATTTAATAAAAGTTAACCAAAACTGAACATTTTTGCTATAGGTAAATAGTGTGGCGCCAAATATAGATGAAAGTTATTGAATTTTTCCGGCAACGGAATTCCTATTTCCATAACGGTATTTTTTCATAAATAGCATAACTGGTAACCGACACGTGGTTAAAATTTAATAACCCTTTTTGTAGGGAGACGGCCAACTAAATTGTTGTGAAGCATATTACGAAAGAACAGTTTGACTTTGGAATCAATGGAAATTTGAATTTAGAATTTAGAATCTGAAAGAAAAGTATAATTTGTATTTCAATTTGACAATAATTTTCTGGACTTGCATTTTAACATTCGGACCAGTTTCTAAATAAGACTTCATTTAAATACTAGGTAGGTATAAATAATTGTGAATTATGTTTTAATATTAAAATATATTTTAAATTTAATAAAAAATATAGCGGATAGAATAATTATTAGGTATGAATTATAATATATAAAAAAATTGGTGTGGGATCAGCCAGTTTCCTACAGTAGTGGTTCGGTCTGGCCAGTAGTAGATACCTCGTATAGAACATTTCAACTAAGATTAGAATTAAGCCCGGTTTAACACGCTTTCCTCACCCGGTTTTTCTTTCGAGCTTTAAAGATTAGCTGGTATTCTATAGCTCTGATTAAGATTTATGTAAGGGACATATCTAATACCTATATCAATTTATCTTGTTGCTGATTTATGATTTGGACTGTACATTCATCTGTCACACTCAGCCGAATAAAAAAAATATTGTTAATTTTGTTTTTCTAAATAGTTACAATTTTGCTGTTCATACATACTTAAATAAGGCAATAAAAGTGTGTGTGTGTAAAAGAGAATGCCTTATATTTCATTAGTTTTACGAAATGTTTCTTACTCAAGGAAATATAACACGTCTTTGCCGGGGACGAATTAAACAAGTGCATGAATCTACTTTTTGGCGAACTAACTTCTATTTTAATCAATCAACAACGCAGCACAATGCAAGCGATCCATTTCAGCTTACTCCACAACCAATTAAAACGAACCGCAAACAGCAGTAAAAACAGAAACATTTGTTAGTTTGCCACAAACAGATGCCAAACAATAGCGATTTACTTGGAACTACACTAATCAAACAAGGCCGTACTTAAGTAGCACTAGTACCGCACTATGTACGATGATCGGCACTTACATTGACCCGCCGTCCGCAAGTACCACGACCAGGTGTTACGAATAATAAAGACTCACTTTTTCAGTGTGTGATTTTTTTGCAAGGATGTGTACACTTTTAACCGGTAGACTTTTAATCGGATTTCTGTTATTTATCTCCTTCCTTGTCGGGATCACTCTTGAGAGAGTGGTCGTGGTCATCACTTCAGGTGTTGGTGGCAAGCTTCGCAACACGCCGCCACTCTTCTCTGATGGCCGGCTTCCTCGTGCATTCATGTAGTGATGATGAGCCATTTACTGCAGCTTTTAATATCTATTTATTTATTATAAATTTTATTTACTATCTATCGAAGTGCATGTTAAATTCTTAATTTATACCGGTAAAAGGAACATTTTGTTAAAGTCCGGACGTGAAGCAGTCAAAGCCTGCGCTCAGGCTAACTGCAAAGATCTCTACCAAAAAAAAGGTACATTTTGTCAAAGCATAATATTAATATCGCAACAAGACTCCCAGTCACAGTTTGAAGATAATAATAACATATTTACACTGTATACGCATATGAAATGTATTACATTTATGTATAAGCGTGGTTCCGTATTCAATCCCCCGACTACTATCTCTATCGCATAACCGCACGAGCTGATATTGAATGTGTATTGTCCGTCACACCTAATAAACCTCGCACAAGACCACATACGAGTAGCTACACTGTTGATACACGAAACTCAACCTTAACTGCTTTACAATAAAGGCGAAGTAAATATCTAAATTGTCGATATTATTGTGCGGATTTGTGTGGCTGACTGTGTCTAATACGCGATACGGAGCACTGATCTTGAAAGTAAATTGAGTGCACTCAATAATTGATAAGTTGTATATTATTAATTATACTTGACTTTACTTAAATTGATAATAATGTTAACAGAATATTGAGACAAAAAATAAACGGTACAGATGGTAGAAAAATACGCATTTCGTCAAAGTAAAATGACGTGACGAGACCGGAAGATTTCAAATATTATCGACAAGAAGAATATTAAACAAGTATTTCCAAGACGACCATTTATTCTATATTGTAAGCAGATTTTTGGTAAGTTTAAATTTCCTTGTTTTGTACTTTCCTTGTAGTACCAAATAGGTACCAATAAGAACATGTATATTACACAAACGGCTTAACATGAAACTAAACGTCCGTAATACAGACGAATTAATTAATATACAGGGTGTTAAGAAAACCCGAAAGAGTGAAGGGTTCACAATCACATGCCCAAATAAAATATTAAATCTGGAATATTGATGATAATAAAAATAATAATGAATTTTGAAATAACAATTTTTGCCGCGATATTCCTTAAATTTGAGGTTAAAACAAAAATTACTACTCTATTTCAACGGTGTGTATTTGCGGTCTTTTGTATGATCATTTGTCATCACCTGTGACAACGGAGACTCTCGCTCTTGCATATTGAGAAAAAAAAACTTACTTATTTTACATTACTGGAATCAGATATCGATACCTAACAATACTTTAACGGAGGATTTTCTTAACACCCTGTATATACCAACCTAGTGATTGAATATGTAACCTAAGTGCTCAGAGGTTAAGTCTTTAGGGAAATTATTACTACATCAATAGTTACCAGGACTTCATGCCAACCAATATGTCTGTCTGTTACCCGATTATGTGGTCAATACATGAAGACTAGAACACTAATTAATTTACCAACAATTTGTAAACGTAGGCGATGTTTAATGATAGGTTTACTAAGTTTAAGATTTACTTTGAGGCATGTGAAGAAAAATGAACCTTAGTGTATTCAAAATCAAAAAATCAATCAAAATCAAAATGTTTTTATTTCTTATAAACCAAAAAAAAAGGCGCTCAAGAAACGTTACGTTAACTCTACTGATTCTAGTTGCTCGGTTCCAAAGTGTCATTCCTATGAAGAAGAGCCGGCAAGAAACTCCATAGGTTACTCTTTTAAATATACTACTTATTGGAATAAAAGTGATTTTAATATATCACAGAATTGAAACTAATATTCGGAATTATTGTACACGCAAAGCGCTTGTAATAAAGCAATAAAGACTGTTAGGAAAAATTTTATAAATCCAATACAACAAAAAATCCAACACCGATTAATGTATTGTCGGCCAGAAAACTCATTTCAGCAATAATTTTAATTATATTCACCATTCAAATTTAATATAACGTTCGATTAAGGGAATACCTTTTGAAATGATCGTCCATTTTGAGTCCAATTTGTGATCTTATTTAACCGAGATCAACAAAACGAAGTATTCAAAGGTAAAAATACTGAAAAGATAGAAAGCTGAAATGAGAAATGGCGACGACTTCCAATATAATTTAAAATGGCGGCCATACAATAGGGAGGTCTCCATTAGATGTTTGGTAATAGATGGTCGAATGGATGGTTTTAAGATTTTCGTGTGTAAAAGTAAACAATGACATGACAAAACTGACCTTACCATAAGTACAGTACTGATTTTTTTAGTCCACTTTAAAATAGAGAGAGAATTTCTAATTAGAAATCTAGAAACACTATTCAAACAAGGCAAGGAGTTTTTAAGAAAAAAGTTAGATTGAAGTCTAATAAAATACTGGCATTTCGCAAAATAATATGGAAGACCAAAGGGGAGGTCTTTGCACAGCAGTGGGATCCCATATAAGCTAAAAAACAAAAAATAAATTATAATATACTAAGCCCATATTGTGTAGGTCGGAACTCAAATATTTAGTTAAAATATGAAGGTAGAATGAACAACATCCACTGTCAAGACGAACGCCATCTCAGTCTGCCCGTGACCATGATACCTGCAAAGGTGTCGAAACGTCGGGACCTAAAATCTAAAAATAAACCGCGAAAAAATCCGTAAAAAGTAGTTTTATTTCAATGTCTAACATTCGCGTAAACCTAAGAAACCAATATATATTATACTAGCTAAGTTCTTTAAATGGATCAAAAATAGCGATTTAACAATTCTATGCCGCTCTTTGCATCGTAGTCTTCTCGATTCGCAATCGTCTTTGACACAATGTTTTATTTTAAAACTCCGTAATTTTGTTATGGAACGATTCGAGCAGAATAAATTACGTTTTCGCTGTTTTTGTGACTTTAACAGCCGTCAAAATACAATATTTAATTGTATTTTGACGGCTCGACCGGCGTAGTACCGAATTTTTTGATGGAAAAGGTGTCAAATAAAGTATACCTATACTTTTTTGTGAGAAATTGAATTTTCTGACTTAGAGAAAAAAGATTTTTGAACTGTGTAAATACTATGAAATTATGTTAATGGATTCGCAATTTTGGGGATTTCATCGTGGTACAGCAAGTATATAGATATGGATGAAATTCTTGAAAAAAAAGAGCCAAGGTTTTAATATCTCGAAAAACTGTTATCATTTATTATTTCCTTTCTGTACTCAGTATAAGTTTTTTTTAGCCTAAATTAGATGTTACTGCTGGGCAAAGACCTTCCCTTTCTTCTTTCAAACCCCTCTGTTTTTGGAGATTTCTGTCCACGTGCGCCCCGCATAACTGACTAGATCAAGTTTAGAATATGCATTGCAAAAGAGAAATATATTTTTTTTATTTCTCTTTACGCTACTTGCCTATTTCTTTCAACTCAATTTGTAACATGAACATTCCCAAAACATATTTACTGCCAGCCTATTTCCATTAGTGGAAGAGGCCTCTCATTACCGTACCTGCATCCGCAGTAAAAGAAACTCATTAAAACTTTCTCTGAGATACAGCGACAGAACTGCCAAACATAAATCTTAGGCCGCTTGTACACGGACTACTCGAGCAGTTGGACAGTGATCAACGAACACAGACTGCTTCTGTCGACACGGTGCCCCTCTCTACCCCCAGTATTTTGTTTTGTCGAGTCGACTTGCAGAAGACTGCTTCGAGCAGACCGTGTATGCGCAGCTTTAAACAATTTTTTTCAACTTTAAAAAATTGAATTCCTTCAATACAAAACATTTACATACTTAATTAATAAATGTGCGAATTTATGTCTAAATATAATATTACCTTTTTCCTGTAATATGTTTTTAGGGTAATCAATTTAGCAGGAAATAGCAATAATTTGTATCGAACATTTTAAACATCATTTTAATAAGACGCCTCAATAATTACATATAGCAATGCATGAAAACTGATAATTTTTTGCTCTATTTACTAATAAGCATTGACTCGTGCCCTAAATATTCATGAAGAATTTTTCAAGTGAAGTGCGTGATAAGTATCAATTTGCTTTTATGTATTTGATTACTAAGTGTGTTATAAGGAAATTCCTTACGATTCAGGACGGCACACATTAACCTTTTGTGGTGGAAATTGGTACAATTGGACCCACATGGTGATTAAATTCAACATTCATTATCAACCTTATTACGAAGCAGTAAAGTTTACTTATGAATTCGATGTCCTTCACAACAAACAAAAGGAGGTGCCTACTGAAAAAAAACCTTTTTATTGTTATATACAATTTAATACTTAAATCTAATACAACATTTTTTTTTATTAATTTAGGTTGCCAAATGCTTGTTGCATCAGACTTTCAAGCCAACTTGTATGCAATATATTATATAATTGCTAATACAAAAACACTAATATGGTAATTACATATTACACAAAAACGTTTTGCAAAAGAGGATTGTAGCATTTTTTAATACTTCCTTCATAAATTAGTTCAAAGGAAACGATTCGAATACTTACGAAACTTTATTCTTTATTGCAAAAGATGGCTAAACCCGCTTAGTGTAGTTTATCAAAGGGTACGATTAAGTCGTTTGGTAGAAAATGTATTATTTATTTAACGTTTTAATATTTGCTGCGATATTTTCCCGCGTTGACTGTGGGCTCTTTGATAGGTACAGCGGTAAGAAAGTGGAAACCGCTCAAGCGAAAGAGCTCCGATTGAGAAATGCTACCGAGTAAGATGTTTATTTTATTAGTTTCTGATTGGTTTTATAGCTTAGTTGAGTATTAAAAATATTTATGTTATTTCTGTAAATAAAGCTTGTAAATACTGGGACATTTGTTAACCTTTCCGTTTTCAGTAAAATAGAGTTATAATTAGAAATGTTTTTCTATCTTATCCTTTTAAGATCTTTTGAAATCCTTTTCCTGTTTTTATTACGTCTTACAAAAATGAAAATATCACATCTTCCTGTAAGGATAATATTCTATTTTGATTCAACCCTTCTTTCTGCTTATGAATAGTCTTTAATAGCTATTTTCGTAACACATTTTTTAAGCGTTTCTCCTTGAATTTGAAATTACTCCTTAATCGTAACTATTATCTTGGGTTTTTCTATGAAATTCTCAGTAGCAGGTCGGAGTTTGGATTTGTGCCCGGTTAGTGGCAATAGGCTCGCCCCCTATTACATGGGACCAAAACATATCGGCGAACTGTGGGTGTGCATTAGTACACCTCTGCCTAACCCTTCGGGGATACAGGCGTGATGATATGTTATGTTATTATCTTGTAGACGATGTTCAATCGAGGTGAAGCCTTGCACTCCTCACGAAGGCAGTCGCATCGACGGGACCTGCAACAACTACAAGTACCCCACAAGAGGCTCAGCCAGGGGCCCTTATCTGCGCCTCTTGAAGCCAGACTACGCCAACGGTAAGAGCCACTAATTAGCTCTGTAGTACTCAGTAGTCGCAAATTAGGAAGTTCAGCCAAAATCTGGAGCTCAATGGGTTTAGCATAAGTCTATGACAGATGTACAAATGTTGGCCGTATATGCTGCCATATAAGTGCTACTGATTGGATTACTACACTAGAATACTGTTCGAAGAACTATCCTACTAAAATATTTGAACGAGTGTTTGTGTTGTTAGTGTGTCTAATTAAACCCTCTATTAAATGCAGCAAACAAAATCCAAATTGACTTGGTATAGAAAAAAACTGTTTTAAATTAAAGTAGTATTTAGACCAACTATCTTACACAAAAAAAATACGACAAATTGCCAACCTCTTTTATTGAAAGCCGGTTAAAACCATCAATTAAAACTATTCTTACCGTATCAGAAACGGAATACTTCAAATTCCAACATATAAGTACGAATACCTTTTCACCAGTATTCTGCGAACCCATTGGCAATATATATTACATGTACCTTACACGGTTGGCTTGCCATTCATGTTATTGAGTCTATAGAGGACGTAACCTTTTCGGTTTCGATATCTGAATGAAGGAAAATACCGTTACTGGTTGGTGTCATGGCTCAGATTTAGTACAGTATTTAAGTTAGAATTGTTATCGATTTCTTTGTGATCCTTGCATTAATGTAATCATCAAGTATATAATATTTTGTTAGGACAACTTCGCGAAGTTACGACTCCACTGTTAATCTAGTTTTAAGGCTTTCATCATCATCATCCATTCGTTACGTCAGCTCATACAACTTTTAGTAAACCATAAATAAATAAAAAAAAGGATAAGAATATAGAAGCTTATCTTATTAGAATTGTTGTTTGTTTTTATTGTACGTGTACACAAATTTATCGAGTCTTTATGTAAAATGTCTCATATTTTAAATGTTTTGTTACATTGGAAGTAGTTCTGTAATAACAGTCACAAGTGATCACCAAATGAAAACATCGAATTTCATTATGTTTTTTTTTTATTTAGAAACATGACTGATAATTCTGATTGGAAATCTTTTTTGTGATTATGATCAACTAAAATTTTTATATATTTTTCATGGCAGTATATTTCAATAAATGTGACTAACAATCTTGGTCGGTTAGTTAGGATAGTTCAATGACTTTATAGAGTTTAGTCGCAAAAAATAAACGTAAAGTATATTCGCGAAGTGTCTAGTTAAAAGTTTCTGCAACTTAGCCATTTGTAAAACTTGTATCTAATCTTGTAGTTTCTTTTAACTTTATATTTACGTAGATTTTCCCTTCAGGCGGGCGTTATTAGTACATTTTCGCAAAACTTTTATGCTAAATATTTAAACCCACAAGATGGTCTTAGCTAATACAAAATAGTCGACTTTTTATATTATATATTTCTCGTTTTTTATTCGTACAACTAATATGGCTCAGTACCACTACACAAGCTTACAAACTTAATCCAAACTCATGAGCATCCGTAACCATGGTAACCAAATAACAATGTCCAGATCGAGATATCCGGATGAACAGGCACGGGGAGCCCCTACCCTCGGCTCGGAAGGTCAGGACGGAACTGCACTCCACCGGCCGGGTGGAAGATAAGGTCGCCTTCAATATGGCGGCGGTACACATGCTGGAGTTTATACACAGGGATATCAGTGTCATGAATGGACCGCGTAAGATGATTCTTGTACTTAATTAGACTTTAATGTAAGCCTTCACACCCAGACAAAAGATAAAAGAGACGGAGACAAAATTGTAGATCGTGTTTTGTTTTCAAGTTTGTTCGGTGATAATAAAACGAAAAAAGGAAAACCTATTAAAAAAAAATTTACAAATCGTTTGAACAACGAGAAAAGGGCGATCTTGGCGGTTTGCCTTGCTCGCCTAAAAATAAATAATAATCTTCAAGGGCGTTTTTGATGCATGCAGCATTTATCTACGTTGTGTTTTGGTCTGTATTACTTAAAGTTTTTATAGCGTTTCTTTTTTTTTTTGTTGCGTTTAAATAATAATTTAGCAATATTTTTTATCTTCTCTATCTTATCTATTAACTCCAACTAAACTTTTCAGTCGACTACCTCCGTCGCAGACAGTATTGCTGCACAGCGATCGGTCGTAAAGACCCGAAGTGTATCCCCATCCACGTGCCCGACGACGACCCCTATCTCAAAGTGACTGATATACGCTGTCTAAACTTCAGTCGAGCGGAAACCTTCCAAGACGCTGGCTGTACTCCCGAAACTATACTTCCTGAACAGGTTAGTAACTTAAGAGATGTTTGACACATAATAAGGAACCATAGGATAGTTATAGTAAATTTAATAAGAATTATTTTTTATATACAATTGTATACTTAAATCTAATATAACAAATGCTTACAACTATACTAAAATTAAAATTTATATAAATAAATAAACTTAATACGCGTCAAGAAATTCATCTTTGTCAATGGCGGGGAACGTGCACAGAAGGATGGCAGTATTGCCACGTTGAATGGCAATGCCCATTCTCTGTTCAAAGAACTAACCAGCCCTAAGCACGAACAATAAGAGATGGTGATCGTTTCCGTTTCAAAAATCGAATTACATCTCCCTGCCCTGTTCCCATTTATTTGGGGTCGGCGCAATGCGTATTCAGCTTCCATTCAAAAATCGAATAGTTTTGACAAATTGTCTAAAATGACACGTTGCATTTTTTCTTCTAGAGTTCCGGTCAGAAAGCAAGTTTTCAAGTTCCTAAAAACCTTGATTCCATATTTTCATACTTTGAAAAACTATGGAATAATTCAAAGTAAATTTAAAAATGCGCAACCGAACAGAAATTTTCAAACCGTAACTGGAATCAAATGATAATTGTCATATAAGTATCACATATCCGAATTTATACTTCGAAACTTTATTCATAACATCCCTATATTTAACTACAAGTTTTGTGATAACTTACAAAATTATCTTATAAGTTGTTTAATGCCTACATTTCAATAATTCGAGTGACTTTAATGATACCGACTTTGACGAAGTGTCGGATGAATACGAATAGTGACGTGTAGGAAATATTAAAACCGATTTACTTTACTTAAGGTGTAGTTATATTATGCGTCTTGTATGTTAAAAGAACTTATTTTAAGCCCAAGAAGTTTCGATGAAATTACTTGAAAGATTAAATAACTTTGTAAAGTAACACGTGCTTTCCTTTATAATGAGTAATGGTATTTTAATACTTCATTTAATGGTTTAAGTTTTAAACGTGTCAAGTTTAAAAGATTAGAATTAGTTGAGTTTTAAAGTACATTTACTACTCATATGGTAGGTATCTCATATTTCAAATGTCGTGTTATGTGACAAAGTTTTTAAATTTCAATGTTCAAGGCATAAACAAAAAAGGCGAATTTATGTTTAGATTAATGAACAATGGAATCTTATTTATAAACCTCAACAGCTAGGGATAATGTTTTTAAAAAACTTTCTCTTTCGCAGTAATTATATTTCGAAAGAACAAAAAGAACTAACAAAATCAAAAGCGAAATGTCAAGACAATTTAATTATTTCAGCCTTTGTCATTTACTTTTTCCCCCTCGTGAATTTTTATTGTGAACATTTAAGAAAATAAAGACGTTATGAATATAAAAAATCATGTTATTCCTTTTAAAAAAATCGGTCCACTGATTTTAAAACGGCGTAAATATTTATTCTATTTTATTCCATATTTTACGCACTTATTTCATTATCTATCAAACACTGGAAAACTTAGTTATTCACAAACACTTCATCACCCGTTTTGTTATAAGAACTAAACTATAATTTGTTAAATGGTATAATAAGGGTTATAAAAGCCACTCAGATAGCGACAGTGCCCCACTCTCCCCCGTGAAGGGGAGCGAACGATCATCGAGGGCTGGTGGTAGGACTACCATCGCCCGCCTCACGCTCAGGACACCGCGCCACGTCTCATCAACGTGACTGGTGAGGACTCACGTAGTGTGAATGTCTCGAGAAGAGCTTACTATAGAAATGATCCTATGAAGTAAGGTCTTAACTAATTTGGCGAAACGCAGCGAAGTCGTTCGATCGCGGAGAATCTTAACACCGACATGTAGAAACGTGACGTCACTGACATAGCGCCATCTAGTGGTATATTGTACTAAATTATGGTGACCATGAGTTTCTTGATATAGCTGTATCGCATTATCTCAATCATCGAGTAGTAAAAATAATTTATTTTGTGTAATAAATATTCAACTTTGGTAGGTTCAAAATATTCACACTGTCTCACAACGTCAGTTCAGCACAGTCACCAAATCTTTATTAAAAAACGTCAAATAAAGCTATCGTACATATTTTACCTATAATGTATGTATTTTCAAGATCGCTAGTATTTTAATAAAGGCCCCCGACGATCAAATAGTTAGATTCAGTTTTATAGAGTTTTGTTTCATTGTTCCATTTATGTAAATATTTGTTAGCAAATATAATCGACATTTAGATCTACCTGACCGTTTTGGAAACACGTGCAGTAATAAAACTTACTAAGTGCTAAATAAGTATTTTATTTCTCTAGTAATTATTCTATGTTGACGGATTTTCTATGCAATTTACCTGCCATTATTTATAATTCATGTATCGCAAAACAAAACTTATTATTCGCATCACGGTGGTCTTGGGGTATCAATATATAACATGACTGTATGGGTCACGGTAAGACAAAAAAATAAGGTTAGTCCTATCTGGTTAAAAAAAAATAAAGAAACAGTAGTCTTTTTTGCCAGGCAAATCAAAGGCATGTATTTATGGCTCAGTCGCAAAATGACCACTTCTCAAAATGACTACAGGTAGCAAAATGTCCCTTTCGCAAAATGTCCCGTTCGCAAAATGTCCCTTTCGCAAAATGTCCCTTTCGCAAAATGTCCCCTTCCTCAAACAGGCATTAATTACTCTTTCATCAGTAAAAAACTGGTCAAGAGCCAGCAGGTGTACAACACAGAGGGGTACTATACTAATGTTTCATCAATAAAATTAAAATATAAATAATCGAAGTTCGCCAGATTTAATGTCAATCAAAATATAAATTAACACAAATAAATTAAACTTAACCAAAATAAAAAAGTACATCTTACAAGAATTGTATTATTAATTTTAATAATAATTCTAATTATTATTTATTTTTTTATAAATTCTGGCAAACTCCGATTGTTATTATTTTAATTTTAGTTTATGTGCATGCGCCTACCCATATTTTAATGATGAAACATTAGTTTAGTGCCCCTCTGTGTTGTACACCTGCTGGCTCTTGATCAGAGTTTTTACTGATGAAAGTAATTAAAGCCTGTTTGAGGAAGGGGACATTTTGCGAAAGGGACATTTTGAGAAAGGGACATTTTGCGAAAGGGACATTTTGCTACCCGTAGTCATTTTGAGAAGTGGTCATTTTGCGACTGAGCCAATAAAATGGTCAAGAGATAGTAGGTGTACAACACAGAGGGGTACGCGTTTTGTTATTGAAAACTAAACTATAACTTATTAAATGGTATAATAAGGGTTAAAAAAGCCACTCAGATAGCGACAGTGCCCCACTCTCCCCCGTGAAGGGGAGCGAACGATCATCGAGGGCTGATGGTAGGACTACCATCGCCCGCCTCACGCTCAGGACACCGCGCCACGTCTCATCAACGTGACTGGTGAGGACTCACGTAGTGTGAATGTCTCGAGAAGAGCTTACTATAGAAATGATCCTATGAAGTAAGGTCTTAACTAATTTTGCGAAACGCGGCGAAGTCGTTCGATCGCGGAGAATCTTAACACCGCCATGTAGAAATATGACGTCACTGGCACAGAGCCATCTAGCATATATTTGTAGTACAAAACACGGTGACCATGAGTTTCTAAAAATAGATTGATTATCGACATCACATTATTTTAACTACCGTTTGCTGAGGATTCTCGCTTGGCATTACATAAATATTTATTTAGATAACAAAAATCTAAGATCGTTTAATACAGCGCTGTCTAGTATTTCGATAAGAAAACAGGGACAGCTTGTTATGGCGTGCGCTTGCGCACGTGGGTACAGCGCCATCTAGAGTTATATCGGATGGTTAAACCGCGGTTCAATCAAACATCGCTATCTAGAACTTCTTATACATTTGAATACTACGTACTACGTAGTATAAAAATATGTCATAGTAATTAAATTTTAAGTACCTAACTAACTAACTTTACAAATTGTAATTGTATCTTAAAATAATTTGCCATTACTTCAATTCTAGTTCAAAATAGTTCCAAATAATACAAATAACGTAGCAGTGAAAGCAAAGTGAGCATGTTAGGAACACAATCACTGGCTTGCGGCGAATATGCACGGCACGAAATAGATTGAACGTATTTGCATTGTTCAAAAATGACAGCTGCAGTCGTTGCGTGCGTTGTTTATGTGCACTGATATAAGAATCTATTCAGTAAATTCTAAATCAGTAAATCTATTTTGATGCTGATTTAGGAAAGTGAATGTAAAGGTGATTTTGAATAGAAATCTATCAGATCAAACCTGTTTGTATTTTCTATTTGAATTTTATTATGCCGACATTGAAGTACAAGATAAAACTGATAAGTTTTTTAGGTCACGGTGGCCATTTTTTTCATATATGCAGGACGTAAGACAGCGATTTGTTAAAAGATCATAATTATGGATATTTTTTTTATTTATGTCATTGCATGTTGCCCATCTGTTAGGGCTTTTTGTAAAAATAAATCAAAGAAGCAACACATTAAAAGGCATTTTAAAAAAATATGGCCCATTTCTTCAAAAGGCACCTTTGGCAAGAGTCACAGCTCGTCGTTTTGTTTCGGTAAAGTTCTGATTTTCTCAAAATAAAATTAATGCATTATTTTTTAAATGAAAATCTTGCTTTTCATAATAACTATGTACATCGCGTACATATGTAGTGGGTATTATTCATAGAGACATTTATAAATATGAATGGTGGTAAAGTAATGTTAGTATATAAGACAAAAACGTGGCGTATCAACTTTTACAACTGGCTGCTCCAGAAGACTGGTAAATGTCAAGTGTGCAACGAAAAGCATAACTTGTGTGCTCTTAAAAGCACTTAACACATATTAAACACGAGGGTTTCAATATTATATTGTAGTATATCTATATTTAGACACTTTTGATCAAAACTTTAATGATTCATTATACCACTAGATGGCTCTGTGCCAGTGACGTCATATTTCTACATGGCGGTGTTAAGATTCTCCGCGATCGAACGACTTCGCTGCGTTTCGCCAAATTAGTTAAGACCTTACTTCATAGGATCATTTCTATAGTAAGCTCTTCTCGAGACATTCACACTACGTGAGTCCTCACCAGTCACGTTGATGAGACGTGGCGCGGTGTCCTGAGCGTGAGGCGGGCGATGGTAGTCCTACCACCAGCCCTCGATGATCGTTCGCTCCCCTTCACGGGGGAGAGTGGGGCACTGTCGCTATCTGAGTGGCTTTTTTAACATTTAAATTCTACCTAACTCTTCCGATAGAGGAATATTGTAACACTATCTAGAAACTAAGAATATTAAATATATTACGGAGCAATAAGTACATGCCTTTGATTTTTTTTTTAACCAGATAGGACTAACATTATTTTGTTGTCTTACCGTGACCCATACAGTCATGTTATTTATTGATACCCCAAGACCACCGTGATGCGAATAATAGGTTATGTTTTGCGATACAAGAATTATAAATAATGGCAGGGCTCATTCGCAAAATGACCACTTCTCAAAATGACTACAGGTAGCAAAATGTCCCTTTCGCAAAATGTCCCGTTCGCAAAATGTCCCTTTCGCAAAATGTCCCGTTCGCAAAATGTCCCTTTCTCAAAATGTCCCTTTCGCAAAATGTCCCTTTCGCAAAATGTCCCCTTCCTCAAACAGGCATTAATTACTTTCATCAGTAAAAAAACTGATCAAGAGCCAGCAGGTGTACAACACAGAGGAGTACTATACTAATGTTTCATCATATTAAAACATGGGTAAGCGCATGCAAATAAACTAAAATTAAAATAATAACAATGGAAGTTTGCCAGAATTTATAAAAAAAAAAAAAAACAAAAAAAAATAGAATTATTATTAAAATAAATATTACAATTATTGTAAGATGTACTTTTTATTTGGGTTAAGTTTAATTTGTTGATTGTTTATTTGTATAAATTTATATTTTGATTGACATTAAATCTGGCGAACTTCAATGTATATTTAAATTTTATTGATGAAACATTAGTATAGTACTCCTCTGTGTTGTACACCTGCTGGCTCTTGACCAGTTTTTTTACTGATGAAAGTAATTAATGCCTGTTTGAGGAAGGGGACATTTTGCGAAAGGGACATTTTGCGAAAGGGACATTTTGAGAAAGGGACATTTTGCGAACGGGACATTTTGCGAAAGGGACATTTTGCGAACGGGACATTTTGCGAAAGGGACATTTTGCTACCTGTAGTCATTTTGAGAAGTGGTCATTTTGCGACTGAGCCAATGGCAGTTAAATTGCATAGAAAATCCGTCAACATAGAATAGATAATTACTAGAGAAATAAAATACTTATTTAGCACTTAGTAAGTTTTAGTACTGCACGTGTTTCCAAAACGGTCAAATAGGTAGATCCAATTGTCGATTACATTTGCTAACAAATATTTACATATGGAACATTGAAACAAAACTCTATAAAACTGAATCAAACTATTTGACCGTCGGGGGCCTTTATTAAGATACTAGCGATCTTGGAAATACATACTTTATAGATAATATCATGTACCATGGCTTTCAAATTGACGTATTTTAATAAAGATTTGGTGACTGTGCTGAACTGACGTTGTGAGACAGTGTGAATATTTTTTACCTACCAAAATTGAACATTTATTACACAAAATAAATTATTTTTACTACTCGATGATTGAGATAATGCGATACAGCTATATCAAGAAACTCATGGTCACCATAATTTAGTTCAATATACCACTAGATGGCGCTATGCCAGTGACGTCACGTTTCTACATGTCGGTGTTAAGATTCTCCGCGATCGAACGACTTCGCCGCGTTTCGCAAAATTAGTTAAGACCTTACTTCATAGGATCATTTCTATAGTAAGCTCTTCTCGAGACATTCACACTACGTGAGTCCTCACCAGTCACGTTGATGAGACGTGGCGCGGTGTCCTGAGCGTGAGGCGGGCGATGGTAGTCCTACCATCAGCCCTCGATGATCGTTCGCTCCCCTTCACGGGGGAGAGTGGGGCACTGTCGCTATCTGAGTGGCTTTTTTTAATCCCTTATGTTTCAACTAAAAGATAATTACTATGTTAAATAAATAATACATTATCTTTTTTCTTCGATTTTTGTTCTTTAATGTAACAATCGGCTAAGGAAAATATCATGACGAAACCTGCATTTCATTAATTGGAGTTCGAAATTGCCAATCCACAACGAACAAACGTGGTGATTGATGCCTTCTCTCTATTTGGGCAAAGTCTTATGCCCAGTCGTAGGACGTCCATAGCCAGTTTAATAGATTATTATAATTCATATTCCATAATTATGTATCGCCTTTTCTTGATTATTCCACCTTGTTTGTTTAAGATAAACTTTCAAACGCCAGCGATTGATCTGTCCACAATATATGGGGTGGATTATCAGGCGCTTTCCAAAGTCAGAAAGTTTAAGGACGGTCTGTTGATACTTGAGAAAAGGGAACAACGTTATGTGCCCGCAAACATAACCGCCAACAATACCTATCTATCGCCAGAAATGGTAAACGAAATGAAAACAAAGATAATAACGAATATAAAAGACGATATGACGATGAAACTAACAATGAATATGATAAATAAGAATTACACCGTCGCAAACATGACTTCTGAGCTATTGACTAATATGTCATCGGAGATGATAGGTCATATGACTAAAAAAATGCCAAACATGTTGCCGGAAGAAGTGTCCGACAAGAATGATTTGACAGACCAAATACTGCAGAAGATAATGCAAGTCATTAGAAATAATATAACTATGTCCAAAGAAAAGATGATCAACTTGACAGCAGATGCACTTGTTGAAAATATCGCGACTATTGTTGCTGACTCAATGGTCAAGATGGTAAATGACCTGGTTTCTATTCGCCCTAATGTAACAGAGAATGTTTGCTTCCAAAATAACGACACCGAAACTATTTGTTATAAATTTGGTAAGTGACATCCACCTTTGACTTTATCAAATTATTCTAGCACGTAAATAAAATAAGGTTATAGATTATTGCTTAAATTCAATATTTCATGTAACCTAATTTCAAATGTAGTATTGATGAACAACGCTAATGATGAAAGACGGCAATCAGGTAATGATATCAGAGATGACCAATACTCTTTTATTTTTAAACAATGTATCAAAGTAATATTTAAGAATTCGGAAATTATGTACCTAATACCTTTTACAGGCTTTCCAGAAGTAGGCAACTACGATCTCCGAACCACAACTCTAACAATATTCTTTATGAGGGAACACAATAGGCTGGCGCGGGCGCTCCATGAGATTAATCCTTGCTGGAAGGACGACCGGATATTCAAGGTAGCGAGGCAGATCAACATCGCCACGGCTGCTAACATATTCATGTATGAGCTGCTCCCTGCATTGTTAGGCAAGTTTTGCTGGTTGTTTGTGAATTTGTAATCCGTTTTGTTTTATACTCTCGAGACTGTCACATGCGCCTATTTTAATTGCTATGAATTTGTGCATTTATGATTGCTTGTCATTGTTATTTTTTTCCTGTACCGTGTAAGTGAATTTCTAGTTATTTAAGGCCAATATCCAGACAATAGTTACAGTTGTTTTTATAAATTATCATATTTATTAAATATTGCCTTCTAGGTTTCCGGAATATGGTGAATTATGGTATTCTATCAGAGAACGTAGAGCACGTGACTGCGTACGAAGCAGACGCGGTGCCTCTCGTATATGCGGAGTATGACATCGCTACCAGATACTTTAGCACCTTCCTTGATGGCCGGATCAAGTATGGTATCATTCTATTAATACAAATATAAATAAACTAACACGATAATTTAATGATCAAAATTAGCTTGTGCCTAGTAATAGGCTGGACAAAAGCATTAATTATTTCAAAAACATTTACGACAAAATAAAAATAATAAATAATAGGAATTCAAATAATAAATTAATAACGAATAATATAAAATAAGTGGTAAATTACTTTGAATATTTTTGTTTCAGAACATACACCGAAGGTTATCATTATAAGGATGAATATTCTTATAGTGAAACTATGTTTAGATCTGGTCTTCTCGAGAAAGGTAAAATACTAGAAGAAATTAACCGCGGAACATTCCACCAGAATGCTGCTAAGATTGACGACATTCAAGATCCCGAGGTATCCCCCGCTTTGAAGCATCCTTCATTTTAACTTTCGCTGAAAATTATTTAGTCAGGAATCCTTGCTTTAGCAAACTAATAGCTACGCTTTCAGAGAATCTTACTCTATTCAGTTTGTTCGAAATAGTTTCGCTTTAACATAAAATTTGCAACATTTTGTATGTCTGTTTTGTAGATATCAGAAAGTTACTTTGGCAAGAAACTGCAGAAAGCTCACGATTTGCCGGCTATAGGTATACAAAGAGGTAGAGACATGGGTATCCGTGGCTACAATGACTACAGACACTTGTGCGGATTGAAACCTGCCAAGAAATTCCGTGACTTTTCAGACGTTATGGAAATTGAGGTACAAAAATATTTCTCATTCTATATTTTTACAAAATAATAAAAAGAAAAAAATGTTAAGCATCATACGGCTCATAGTGTGTTAGTACAATTGCTTAAAAACTATGTTAGTAAACATGAAAAAAATAAGCGAATAATGTTAAAAGAAATCCTATAATACTACAACATTTATGTTGATCTCTAAACCCCGTTTGATAAGAATGGCTTTAAGATAAAACTATAAAAATATTTCAGCCAGATCTCCTGTCTTTATAATGAAGACTTTAACAATTTATACGATTAAGTTTTTCCCTTGGCATCCAAGATTGCCATCTTGTTACTTAGTCGTTGCCTTGTTTGTTTTAAGCTTCCTCTTTAATTAAATTGCATCTCCTTATATCAGGTTGCTTATCAAGTCTGCCGTAATTCTAAAACAAGATCTAAATAGCTGTTTATTTCTAAGAAGTTGCCTTGAAGCTCATCTTCTAAGGAGTTTTGATAAAATTATGTAGCTATATTAAGAACGCAGCTTATTATAAGATTGAACCGTTCATATTTATGTACTTTGTATTTATATCTTGATGCAACATTTACAATAGTCTGCTGAGAATCTTCTTTCTTTTTTGGGGGAATAAAAAAAAGAAGATTCTTGGCGAAATCTTTTTTCTTTTTTTTTCATCATTTAATGTTATTGTGTTCTTGTGTGTAGAAAGTGGAAACTCTCAAGAGGCTGTACGATGATGTGGATGACGTAGACTTGTTGGCTGGAGTGATGAGCGAGAACAATATCCAGGGGATATACGCTGGACCAACACTGTTCTGTATCATGATGAAGCAGTACGAAGTCTATAGGTATTCTGATAGGTTCTGGTTCGAGAGAGGTGATCAGTTCCACAGCTTTTCTTTAGGTGAGTTTTTTGGAATATTGCCTGACTTTTTTAGTGTTAGAAAATTAACAATAAATAGTAATGGTCTGAACAGAGAGGTTTGGAAGAGGGGAGACTATGCCCAACAGTGGGAAATTTAGAAGGTTACATAAAAAAATTGGACGGAGAAAGAGCATAAAGTTAAATAATAAATGACCTTGCTTATATTAAACATTTCCGATTCGAATGTTTATTAAAAATATTCGAATCTAGTAAATAAATCATCCATCATATCAATTCAAACAAAATGTCAAACAATCGCAAACATTTTCCTTTCGATTCGTAGCGATATGAAATACTAGTACATTGTAAAAACATCCGCAGATCAATTGCACGAGATCAGGAAAACCAACATGGCGCGATTGGCGTGCGACAACGCTGAAGGCATTAAATACATACAGCATCAGGCCTTTCTGAATGTCAAACCAGGGTATGTAAAGTTTATTTGTATCTAAAACAATTTTGGGTTGTTATGTAACTTCGATATCAGACTATGCAAGATTGGTCCAATCAACGGTGGAACATGGCAGCAAGAATTAAAAAAAATAGAAAAACTTGCTTAGAAAGACAGGTCTTTATGTTTTTTTTATAACATAATTATGATAATAGTTGTTACTTAGTAGTCATATTTAATGCAAAAAGAGATTGGACAATTAATAAAGAAGTTAAGACGAGAATTTGAACAACGTTCCGATACCTTTCCTGGAATAACAAAACTAACTGTTTTCAAAAGTGATTTGATGATACATATTTCTTCCAGGAACATGGCAGTCCCCTGTTCCCACATTGATGGACCTGACCTAACGAAATGGCAAGACGACAGTTGTCACAAATACAGCAGGTACTCCCACGAAGCGACTCACACACCTGTAGGATACAAGCATATGTCTGACGGATATAAGCATATGCCTGAAGAGTATAAACATATGTCTGATGGATATAAACATATGCCTGAAGAGTATAAACATATGCCTGAAAGTTATAAACATATGTCTGAAGAGTATAAACCAGTGCCTGATGGTTATAAACAAATTCCTGAGGGGTATAAACAAATGTCTGAAAGTTATAAACAAATGCCTGAAGGGTATAAAGAAATGCCTATAGGATATAACAAAAAGCAATCCTATTTCGGCAGTGGAAGAGGCACCGTTTCAGACTTCTCTAGTTTCTTCGACAATCTATTGTCTTATAAACCTTATGAAGAATTTTCAAGGGCCTAAGATCATTTCTTTTTCTTCTATGTCGAGTTCATAGCTGAAAAGCGTGACCTTTAAATGCCTCATGTGGTATCCATGATGAACGAAAGTAGTAGAATTTCAATTTTATTTTTTTTAGTGCTTTCTTTTTCTGTTCTGATACTTTTACAGGGATCGTAGTCACAAATAGACCTAAGTTGTGGTTGACTTATTATATTTACGTCGTTTGGCAAACTTAATCATAATTATTTAATAAATGAAGCTGTTCAATTTCTTCAACTCAGCCTTTTCCCAATCTATGTTGGGGTCAGCTTCTAATCTCACTGAATTCAGCTGAATACCATATTTTACATTCAGCGACTGCGGCCCATGACTCAAATAAATGTAAGACCAAGCGTTTCACCATAAAATTATTCTGTATAATATTTTCTGAAAGCGATTTTTATGTCTTTCTACATCTTCGAGTTTAAGTAGCTTGACGTTGCTTGGACCCCAGCCAAACAGTTTGTGTCCCAAAAAACGCAGTAAAATAACTTTATTTTGGACTCTAATATTTTTATATCAATCAAGGATTATGAATACCACCAGCTTTCAAATACTTCAACGATCTTACCTGTCTGGGATTCACACAGTTAAATTTAAGATTTTTTAGTATGAGATACGATGTGCCTAAGTACGTTTTAAAATACTTTTTTAATCGTACTAAGGTTATATTATCATAATACCATGTTAAAATCTAGTCTTAAGTGTACTTTCTAAGACATTTTTGTAGAAAATATAAAATAAAAATACTGAAAACATTTCTGTAACATCTGTTTCATTTCAATTTCTAGTATAAAATATTAATGAAAAACAAATCTCAATAACGCAGGTGTTGCTTTTTGCTTCAATGAAAATCAATTTGAAATAATCAAAACAAATTAGATTTTGGGAGAAGGCAACAACAAATCTTAATTTTGTCGTTATTAAAAAATGTCTTCTTGTCTAGTACAATTTTGTAAATATCTTAATTAAATGTCTATGCGTTTCCAAAAGAAAATAATATTGAACTATGATTGAAATCCGTAATATCTATACATAGTTGAATCCTCATAAACGCTTAATAGTAACAATATAAAATATTAAAATCACATCAAAAGACACTAAAATCTAATTAGTTTAATTAATCTTATTCCACAGTAACAAGCAGACCGCGAAAAAACAATACTGCATATAATTTAATATAAATGTCTTGAAAACTGAAATAAACATTGCCCCTGTTTTTTAAAGTTAGGTAGGAGCCTACCTAGCTATATGTTATAAAGTGATTTACTGTGTATGTAACGTGGAATCCAACCAATATTCATCGTATAGAATAACAACTAAACGAACACAAAATCCTTTCTTTTAACCCATTGTGCAAACACAGCTGCTCAGTGGCACTTAGTCAGATTTTTTCCTAGCTGACTTAAGGCTAGTTAATCAAACCTTGAACTAAAAGCTCTTGAGAACTTTACCAAGATCTCTTTCGCGGTAATAAAATAAATTAAAAAAAAACGCTTATAGTAGGTAGTGCAGTCTTCATTTATTCAGCGGGGAAATAGAAGTAATTTCCAGAAGGAAAATTAAAAAGAAACGAGCTTATCTTGTCGGGCCCTCGCAATTACAGCATTGCTAAACAAGTTAGGTTTTTCCTTCGCCGTCGTACGATTTTTTAAAGGGCAACGTACTATCAAGTTAATCTTTTACATTTCGTCCAGACTCATTAAATATCAAAGATACGGTCGTTGCGGGAATTTTAATTAGCGCCGTTTGTCCACCTTTCTTTTAAGTTGCTTAATTAAAACTGCTGAACAAAACTAGGGTAAAACCGGGATAGATGCCCCACTTTTCGAAAGTGTTTCATTATTTGAATACTAAACATATTTGCTTAGATTGACCCTGTAATATAGTTAGTTTAATCATTCATAAAGCTTTAGAAACTGTATTTATTTGCCTAACCATTACTGGTTTTGCAAAAATGTAATTCTTGCGAAACACATTTTTTGGGGATAGGTGCCTACCTATATGGATAGATGCCCCACTATGAAATCACTTAGGAGGATAGATGCCTCGGATGCGGGATAGATGCCTTTTTAAATAATTAACAAGAACACGTAATCACAATGTAATATATATTTATTATCTTCATGTGTAGGTCATATAAAATGCTTAACCATAATTATATTTATGCATGTCTACAAAATATATAAAAAAATCTGTTTAAGCGATAACATATTAAAACTATCGTATAGAATCATCTCAAACGAAACATTCCCGTTTTAACGTAGAAATGAATCTCTAACAAAATAAAAATTAATAATTTCGTTTAACCTTAGTTATTATTTAAACATTTGAAAAACTCAATATATTTGTAATTAATTATCCTTCATTAAGTGGAAACGGACATTTTAAGTTTTCCACATCGTGAGCAATAATTCTTAAAAAGAGTGCATGTTTCGTGCAGCCACTTCTGACACATAACGCACTGGATCCAATCAGATTTGGACTTCGTGTTATTATAGGTATCGAAGCATTCTTTTGACGACCTCCATGGTCGAGTGGTGTAGTGGCGGTTTCAAGGTGTCGCTAGCTCTGAGGTCCCGGGTTCGATCCCCGGTCGGGTCAATGTAGAAATCACCTTTTCTACATTGCCTCGGGTCTGGGTGTTTGTGGTACCTTCGTTGTTTCTGAATTCCATAACACAAGTGCTTAATAGCTACTTACTTAGGGTTCAGCGCAATCTATGTGATGTTGTCCGCATTTATTTATATTTATTTATTTATTCTACTACGGATATTTCATTGATCCCTAATTCTTTTTTATCCAATTCATGGAAAGCTGACTGTAGCTGCTCTGTTGTCTTTTCTTTTGTATTTCCTTGGCATGGCTCAACTACAATAAGCAAAGTAAGTATAAATAAAACACTGTATCTACACTCATCTCATCACATTCGAATTATGAAATTAAAGTTGGATACATTTTTTTTGGTGTTTTCTAATATTCTACTATTAGGAAATACGAAAATATTCACGACTATGACTTTTAAATACTTCGATAAGGCTCTTGCAGTATAGAGGGATAGATGCCTCTAAAGGCAACTATCCCTTGTAAACTCGGGGCAACTATCCTTTTCACTAGGGATAGATGCCTCTCAATATTTTATAAATAAAATAAATGCAAACATCAGTGATTGACTCTTAAATGTGTTCTCAAAGAACCAATGTATTAAAACAATTCAAATAAAATGTAATCATTTAACTGTTTATAAAGATAGGGAATAGTGAATACTTAACTTTGAAATTTTGAAGCGTTCGTCGTGTCCGCTGAGAATGTAATTCGACACACAAGCGAGAAACGTCCGTTTAGCACAACAACTCGCGCGTCACAGAGATGGGGGGTGCATGTGGCGCGTATGTAAACAACGAATTTGCTGTTTCGTTCTCTGGTTGTTGAGTTTTAAGAAACGAGGCATCTATCCCAGTGAGGCATCTATCCCGGTTTTACCCTATAGGTACTTAAAGTAATTAAACGTGAATTGTTTCACCAATTACGGTTCTGTTGTTACGAATAGTATAAAGGTTATTAAGGTTCAAATGTTTGTAGATTTTCTTATCCTAAGAGTAGTTACAGGAGTGATCTTGAGCTTAATAAATATTTATTAACGAGTTACACATAAGGTTATGCAAACTGTATACATACGCTTCGTCAAAGTACCTGCCATTTACTGCACATAGGACTTGGGTAGAGATTAAAGTTATTTTTTTTTTTAATTTGTTTTGCAAGCAATCAGTATTTCCAATCAGTGCTATTATAATTCAGGTCCAAGAAAGAAAAAAAACATAAGTACAAGTATCAATTCCTTTCATGTAAAAATGGTCTTGACTGGCCAATACATTATGAATTTACGATTTAATATCTCCTGAAATAATACGTTATTACTTTGAAATGTTGTTTTTGAAAGTCCAAGGACCATCGTGGAGTCCTATGAAGTCCTAATGGACCTTTTGGGTCAAGACTCCGGGATCGCGTTACACAAACTTTGAGTCGTTTGTTCTGCAAGCTACAAATTAACGACTTATGTGTTCTGGGAACCATCGCCAAAGGGAAGCGAGGACTCCTTCTTAGAAGGATAATATGTGATCAAGTTAATTCTTGAAACACAATATATGCTTAAGTTCCGTAGCGAGCAGTGCCGTGCATTGGTTTTCGGCGCTGGTAGGCAGGCTCGTACATGGAGCAACTTTACCGTTTATACACACATTGAATCAAACAGTACATACTGTTTAGTTCATACATATACACAAAAGTAAATAAACTAACGAAATGGGAAGCATAATGTTGTGGATCACAAGGTGCGTTCTCATCATCGTAACTCACGCAAAGGTTGCATAGTGCGCGCGAGCTGTGCACGACTGGCTCTAGTGCAAATAACGCCGTTTACGAACTTTCCGCGAGCAGATGAAACTGCACATATTTCAAAATATTAGTTGCGTAGTTTTGAAATTAACAAGTGAGCAATATAATTCTGAAAAAATCGTGAAAATTTCAATTGTAGCTTAGAAGCAGTAGCTTTTTTCAAGTTTAAAACTTCAAGTTTCATTTCAATGTTGTTTCTTTTCTATGGTATTCTTAGACTATATTTTTATATGTGAATATTTCACACATATTAATTCTGAAATCATCAGAAGCCTAATTTAAGACCTTTAGGCATTTAAAAATGATCTTTTCACGACTACATGTATGCTACACATAACTAGGAATTCGCACCCCAATATCTGCAAGCTCAGGTTCCATTTTAACTAGAAGTTTCTGGCGATACGGCATCGTATCACATCGCATCTCTGTTTCGTGTGGGTTTACATTACCTACACTTATTGATACTACCTAAAAAATAATGAGAAATTTTTAAAATCGTTGTTTCTGGAGCGTTATTTTCAATTTCAATGAATTTGTAGAAAATGAAACTATCTACTAGAACACAGGTGGATAACGTAAAAGTAAGTGTATTAAAAAGCTCTATGTACCTAAAAGACGGTTGACTGTTCTTATTATATTATTATTGAAAAGTAATCTCCTTTTTCGCTTTTCTTAGGATTATATTTAAGTAAATACTGAACTAAACCAATCTGATTATTTTTTTAATAGAACCCTAAAGCCAATGAATTTGCAAGGAGTAGTTATCTTAAAATATAAGAAAAAAACAAAGAAATCTTTAATTTACAAACGCTGCAATCTCTTGTAACCACAAAAGCATAAAACACAAGCTGTCCCGAAAATAAAATAAATTCAGACTTTATTTACCAAAACATCAGAACCTTAGTTTTTAATATTGTAGTAAAGCAACCTACAATATAAAATTTGCCAGCAACAGATGGTACAAATGTTGGGTCGCCGTACCGAAAATAATATTCATACGAAGAAAGCTTAAAGAGTAACAACACGCTTCGAGTTTAGAACGCTTGAACTTTCCACTTTGTACGAAATCCATTGAAGCATAGTCGAACTTTAAACTTCAACGTATTGGAGTTTAGCGAGTAATGTATTCAAAATGTGGAGATAAAATGTATGTTAGTCGATAGTTTCTGATGTAGTTTCGTGTAAATGGTATGTAAAGCCCCGCTGAGTTGGTTGGCAAAGTGACCCTGACAGGCTTTTAGTCGCAGCCGGCGAGCGTGTATCTAAACTACGTACTATTTAATTTAAAACTGTTTTATCATGTTTTGTTATTAAATAGCTACTTCGAAAATTGAGATTTTAAGACTTAAAATGTATTCAGTTCGTTCTTAAATCGCTTTGATTGTTCAGTTTCATATGAGTGCCGTCATATTCATTTTAACAACGTCATAAATAAAAGAAGAAAAATGTTAACTAGACTGTATTTTAAAGTTAGCAATGTTACAGTTTGTAAGATCTTCAAACGCAAACGAAAATCTCATAGCAATATTAAGCTCTACAACATACTATCTACATAATCTATTTCCGATTACCTATAACGGAATCTCGAAAAAATGCCATAACATAACCATAACCCGGTTATTACGTAATAAAAACGACGGTATTACAATGTACCTTCAGAAAAAGAATGGTAGTGTCATCTACGCATTTCATTTAAAAATAACGCGACTCGTCCGGAAAACTGGAGATTGAATGGCCTCTTTACCCGGGTATACCCGGACGGTAGAAGGGTAAATTGGTACATTCAGAGGCCACATTTTGTACGTACAGCCTATTATTGGGGTCCCGAACTGGGTCGGAACTTTGAAAGAAGCCGATTTCATGCGAACTTGGCCTTAGCGCTTATTTACCTGACCGTAAAGTGTGACGCGATTATTGTGCCTATTGAAAACTTAACTGAATAAAATATATTTTAAATAAATTATAAAATAAAAAGAAATTGATAATGAATAATAAGTACCGCTTAGCGGCATAGGTCTAAGGGTGCGTCCACATCTGACGAAAGAGCATTACACGATCAGCTCGCGAGCCGTTTGCGATCTGATCGCGATCCGATCGCGAGCCCCTTCGCGAGCTACTCGTGTAGTGCTCGTTCGTCAGATGTGGACGCAGCCTAAGACTCACTTGATTTTCGTGTTAGAATGTTTTACGTTTAATTTGATATCAATATATTGTGTTCGTCTAAAGCTATTTACTTGCACAAGGATAGGGTAGACAGCTGTTTTCAATATAGGTGCTGATGTACGACCATAGATATTTCTTGTGTAAATACAGCATGTCTAAAATATTACATTTTATACCGCGTAGCAAATACCTGCATGGTTAATATAATTTCTTATAGTAAGACTGTTGGCGTTGTGTAAGCGAGACGCCTCTATTCATTGTAATGCGCCGTCTCGCTTCCACAACAGCAAACGTTCTGATTTTAAAGCTTGTAGTACGGGCACTGAACTATGTTCGCAAAATATCCCTGTGTGACACCGAAACCCCTTTGATTCCATCAATATAGGCTTTATTCCAGGTTTCCCAGAAAATTGTGGTGTCCAAAACTTTCACAAAGGCTGTTGATATATTAAATTAAACTGGCAGAAAACAAGGGATTCCCTAGTCTAGATGTTTCAGTATGTTTTACCGTCCCTTTTTTAGAAGAGAAAATACTGTTTATAACATTTTAAAAAAAGCATAGCTTTTTAATTAATCAATTAATTAATTAACAAAGGTATAATAATTAAATCGAATTAGACCAAATAATTCTAAAAGTACCACGTTTTTTCAGTTTTTATCATTATGGTAACATTAACTTTCTTGGACGGCTACATTGCTATTAATTTAATAACATTTACAAGATACCTGTATATTCTTTTAAAAGTAATATTAAACGTTGAAGGAAGAACATCAAATATATATGAAATCATACAAGTAAAAGTAATTATCTTACACGTGTGAGGTTCACTAAATAAGTTAATTGCTTAGTTACGGCTTTGTCTTATTTCCTTTATTTAATTAATATTATTTTATTTATGTTTTATTTGAAACGACATAATTATCTAGCACTATGGAAGGTTACAAGTTAGTTACCCTATTTATTAATTTTGATCATTTTAGTGGGAATTATTAGTTTTAGTTGATAATATATACTGGTTCACAACGATATTGACAAATTGACAACGAGAATTATGAGGTCTTGAGCTCATTGGTCGAAATTGACAATATCGTTAAGTTAAACCACTTTATGTTCTAAGGTACTCTGGTATGCAAACTTTATCCTACGACTATCTGTAATTAGCAGCAATCGCGGGTTAAATAAAGCTTAAACGTCAGAAATGTGACGTCACATAAAACATGGCGACGCATGGTATAAATGGCCGCTTCGTTAAAGGCTCGGGATCTGTGCTGCGCGTAAAATCCGTCGAGCATGCCTGTTTAATGTCCCACGATGTTATTTTAAGCCTCCAACAATTTAATAGCTAACATTTTTGGGATTTTAAACAGATTTAGGTTGTATTTGGTGATGATCAGATTAGGTGAAATTGTTCTTCTACTTGTGTCAGTTTTAATGACAAGAATCGGATGAATTTTTTTTTTTTAAATTTCATTTTAAAAGTAAAAATTTCAATGTGAATGGTAGTTGACGAGAATTTACTTTTGTTTTAATATTTACTATTTACAGGCATCAAACTACCTTCTTCTAGTAACTAACAAATAGACAAACATGTCCCAAAATGCAACACTACACATTACCAAGTACTTACTAGCTTATAGCAACAAAGCCCACTAATAAACTTCGGCAAAGTGAACAATTCCACAATAATCTACGGATCAATTATCACATAATGCAATGCCGCATGACGTTAATTGGCTCATCAGGGGCGACAGACAATTTCCAGCGCTGTCCAACGGCGGTCAGATAGCAGATACTACTGATGGGTGACCGTAAAGGAAGGCACACGAGTTTCACTATCAAAGAGTATTAACATATCTTGATTGCTGTGTAGATACTTGGCAACTCATTTGCAAGTATGGAGCTGTTGTTACCGCAAGCTTACAACTGGCGACAAATAAGTGTGATTGTGGGTGTGTTTGTAACGCTTTTACGACTAAACCGCTGAGCCAATTTTGATGTGCTATTGTATGGTCAAAGTAAAGTCAGGTTGAAGCACGAAAAAAGCCTTGGATAGTTTTTTTCGTTATGGCACACATTCACGTGCACAAAGCCATGGGTAAATAAAAGCCTAGGTACCTACTAACTAACCTAGCGACTAAGAAGTAGTACCGGTGTCGAGCTATGAATAAAAACTATTTAAATACCTATTTATTGACATAAAGAGTTAAACAAGCAAAATAAGTTATAAACATCCTTACATGAGCCAAAAGAGTTATAAATATCCGGACATTGTATATCTATACAAGCAAAGTTTGAACTAATAAGAATAAAAAAGGGAGTTGAAAACAAATGGCTGATAACAAACCGTGGTTCGTAAGGAAAATAAAGTAAGTAAACATTTTAGTTCATAAATATGCTAAAACGTGCCACTAGGGCCTAGTAAAAGTTATCTACGAACTTCTATAAAAATATGTGCGTTGGCGAAAGGTTACCAAACAAAAACAGCTGTAGGAGCTTTGTAAAAATTGGTTAAACAGATTCTCTATAACATAAATAATAAATTAATTAATGCGGACAACATCACATACATTGTTCTGGACCCAAAGTAAGTAGCTATTAAGCACTTGTGTTATGGAATTCAGAAACATCGAAGGTACCACAAATACCCAGACCCGAAACAATGTAGAAAAGTGACTATCTACATTGACCCGTCCGGGGATCGAACCCGGGATCTCAGAGCTAGCGACACCTTGAAAACCGGTGCGTAGGTATGCAATGGCGTACGACACTCGACCACGGAGGTCGTGAAATAATAACAATAAACTTAGTTCTGTATAGTAGGCACACTATTCATATTTCATTAAAGATGAAAATATACCGTAGATCATATTATGTGGGTATGTTTGTTCCTATTTCAGTTTCAATTTAATATACTTTTGAGGTTTAATTTTTAATCGACTTAAAAAAGTGATTGACCTCCGTCAACAGTGCATTGATTTCAGAAATTTCAGGAATAGGGTATAATAACTCAAAGGGTTCCATCAGTTCCATGTAAACATTATCTAAATCAGTTTAATTTACATTAACCGACTTTAAAAAACCAGGAGATAATTAATGCGACTGTATTTTTTTATGTTTGTTACCACAGAACTTTTGACTGGGTAAACCGATTTTGATGATTATTTTTATTTGAAAGCTGGTGTATCCCGTGTGGTCCAGTTTTGACAGTGGATCCATAAGAAATAAATATGAGACTTTTTTTATAATTAGAATTATTTATGAGTTATCAATTACGAACTTACTTATTATGTACAAGTCTTCCACACAACTCTATACAATACCTCCTGACCACTAAATGCGCAAATACTTAGCATTGCAAACAACAAGATATAGATTCAATCTCTTGATTGCTTCCATTCCGTATGTTACGCTTCATGGGGTAACGACTATACCTCATTTGTAAGGTCCTATATACTGTATATATATGTATAGATGAGAGTTAATTACATGCATTGACATGTTGGTAAAGGATAGCTATAGGGATTAAGTATATAATGAAGATGGGGTAGAAAGAGATAGACATAACAAAAAAGGTATTTTCCTTGCGGTGTAAAAAAGGCAATAGGCTCGCCCCTATTACATGGGACCTAAAAATATCGGCGAACTGTGGGTGTACATTGGTACACCTCTGCCTACCCCTTCGGGGATACAGGCGTGATGATATGTATATGTAGGTGTAAAAAATTGCGAAGTATTTGCATTGCTTTGTCTGAGTCCAAGTACTCTAGGTACATAGAAAATTAAAAAACCTAGATATTTACTACTGTTTAAACTAACAAAATAACGAAAAAAAGAACACAGGGTGATTTTATTGTTATTAGGTATTTTTTCAGTCTTGCCAGTTTGTATTGTTTATATGTAGATTAGTCCATATTTGTGAAGCATTATTAACACTATTGTGTTAGTGACATTTAATTACCGAATCCAATACATATGAAAGGCCTCAGTTGCGGTGAAAGCGATTACGTTTGATAATTAACATGGAATCGCATCGCGCCCAATGAATCCACTGATTTTTGTGGTTAGTACTAGTTTTGATACTCTGACCGAATGTTTAGCGGTTAGCGGATTGTTTTGTGTTCTATTGCAATTTGTGTTAAAACCGGTGTAATAAATCCGTTGTCACGTTTGGAGTGCAGCTGTGAAGTATTTTAATATTTTTTCATCTTGTTCTAAGCAATTTATACACAAAGAAAAAAAAACTTGCATGTACAAATCTCTTTTGATCATTGCTAACTAGCTAAAGGCCTAAATAATGTGGATTTAAAAAGCATGGTCATTTAAGTAAAAAAGACACGTTTAGTGTTAGTTTCAGGTTCAGTTATTACTTACTCTCAAGAGAAGTAAATATATGCATAGCAATATACAGGGTGTCCGGTAAATAATCCGACAAACTGTGGTGGCTGATACCTTAGGTCAGGCCCTATCAAATGAACGCAACATATGTTCGCCGAAAAGTTACAGGTTTAGAGTTACAATCGATTTTCGAAAATTTTAGAATATTCTACCTTGCATCAGACTTTTCCATTTTTCTTGCTGATACATAGCTTTCGTTAAACTTTTTGTGCATCAAATTATTCTTGAATAGTTACTCTATCCTTTGATAAGTCTCATATTTATCTAAAAGAAGAATATAGTGGCGATAGCGCCATTTGTTTTACAATTTTCACTTTCGCTTTTTCTTAGTGCTCAACTTTGAACTGCAGTAGTGAAAAAAAAATGTATGTAGGATTTTTGTACAACAATCTTAAAAACTTGCTTGAATATTGGTGATTTTGGGAAGGTACAATACTTGCATATTTTCTTTACAAAATTTGACAAAATAAGCTGCTGAAGTACACCCGGGCCTATTTTTTGAAATATTACTAATGTAAATCAGAGTAAAAATGCGACGTAACTTAACGCGGATCGTTATGGTCCAGTGAAATAAGTTATTTTTTTCTAGCGATTAACTAGTGACACGAAATAATTCTGGTCAATTTCAATATGGAAAATATAAAAAAAAAAATGCTCGTTTAAAATTTTACAATGATACGGAACCCGTTAAGTGCAGATGAATTGGGCGTCTAAAACCAGCTATTTCAGTGTTGTTGCATGAAAAATAAGGTGTTATAAAATCGATTTATCTAGTAAGAAAATACTGAAGGTTAAGGTAACTTTACACTAAAACATGTTTTAATCTGGCATAGAGAGTTAATGGCGAGAAGAAAGTACCTCATTTAATTGTACAATGACCTTCAGCGTTAAGTTACGTATCATTTTTACTCTGATTTACATTAGTAATATTTCAAAAAATAGGCCCGGGTGTACTTCAGCAGCTTATTTTATCAAATTTTGTAAAGAAAATATGCAAGTTTTGTACCTTCCCAAAATCACCAATATTCAAGCAAGTTTTTAAGATTGTTGTACAAAAATCCTACATACATTTATTTTTCACCACTGCAGTTCAAAGTTGAGCACTAAGAAAAATCGAAAGTGAAAATTGTAAAACAAATGGCGCTATCGCCACTATATTCTTCTTTTAGATAAATATGAGACTTATCAAAGGATAGAGTAACTATTCAAGATTAATTTGATGCACAAAAAGTATAACGAAAGCTATGTATCAGCAAGAAAAATGGAAAAGTCTGATGCAAGGTAGAATATTCTAAAATTTTCGAAAATCGATTGTAACTCTAAACCTGTAACTTTTCGGCGAACATATGTTGCGTTCATTTGATAGGGCCTGACCTAAGGTATCAGCCACCACAGTTTGTCGGACTATTTACCGGACACCCTGTATGTTTTATATAAACTTATCTTATCTTATGCTTGACTGAAACTAGTGAGGTTCAGTCGGTATTAATCCTATCGTTGGTCCTCTATCTAGCCAACTACAAATAAGGCAAGGCACCAACAAAATAACACAACTCTTCCTACAATTCCTCAAAGGCACTACAAAGCACAACAACGAAATCAGATTAGAAAATAGAAATCAATTAAACCGCGCGGCCATTACAATAATCAAAGCGTTTCTAGCTGGAATTTGTCAACAGCAGCGCAGCAATTCTGCAGTTAATTACATCGTGCAATATAACAGACAAATAGAACAACTAAAGTATTAACTAGCCAGTGTTGCCAACGTAATAATAACTAATGGAATCGATTCGAATTTGGAACGCAAACGTTTTCATTTGATATTCAAGGGGTAGTTACCGATTTAAAATTTGACCACTCTGTTTTATCATGTTGGTAGCGCCGTTCGAGTTTTAATTAAGCTGACGGTAGTCGTAAATTTTGTGTCCAATCACATTTGTGAACGAGCGTGAGTAAGCTGTCAGCCAGTGCAGCGATGACAAAAAAGCGACGCCTGTAACAAAACATGGAGCCAATTTTGTTGGAATATTGTGAGATCGTCATTATTTTGCAGCCTTTTCGCCTTTTCAAAAGATATAAATGAAATACAGCTTATTTTGATTTGGGTGTTACGTGTTTTAAAATATATTCAAATGACCAATAGTCAAACACCATACCAACTCCATAATCTCCTTGCTCTGTTCCCAATTTTTCGTTTTTCGCGCAGTGCGTTTTTACACAGGCACAACAAAATTTACCTATATAGGCACATAACATTCACTTAGATAATCACGACATCTACTCCTAGCATCAAAATCAAAATGATTTTATTTTTCATAAACTAAAAAAAATACGTTCAAATCTACTGACTCTAGTAGCACGGTTCAAAGTGTCCTTCCTATAGAGAAGAGTCGGCAAGAAACTCCATAGGTTACTCTTATCATACAAAGGCATAAACACATCTCACACGGGTGAAAATAGTCAGCAAACAATTATTTTACAACAGTTTCATGCCTTGAGAACAAACTATACACTTAAACAGACAGTAATCATTATTCTACTAGGTGGCGCGTAATGCATTGCCGATGCAGTGTTCACGCATGATAGGTAACATTAATTGCTATACCCGTGACACTCGATGCTGCATTCGTTAGCGTAACTAGGAGGTATCTTGTATATTTTTATTTGTTTATAGAAAAAATAAATATTTTTGTGTCGTTACTTTGCTGGTAGACAAAGGTCTTTAAAAGAGAGTAATAATAAATATCATGTTTGAATTTATTTTGATATAATATTGAGAAATCTTTTAGATGCCCTTTTACTCAAATTGGTATATGATGTATTTATTGTCGAATACTGAAATGTCGATCAGTTCAACTCGAAGTTAAGTCTCATGCTGTCATTCAGGACCTCTATTCAGCTATTTTAAATCCATGTCAGTGGTCGGTCAGTGTACTTGTCATTGTGCCTAATTTTCGTATTCAGATAAGCCTACAAAAAATCTCATTGAACTGTCAAAGAGAATTATCGTAATGACAGTTAGCAGAATGCCAATTATCGTAAAAAGTACTGAATAACGCAGGTCATTCGGTCAATTCAAGCAACTCTTAAATAACTAAGGCTCGGTTTCACCAACATAGAATAAGTCTTAGTACAAGAATAAATCGTTAATTACTCCCAAGGATAACCATTTTACGTTTCACCAACATTTAAACTAAGAATAAAACCTCTATACTAGAGTTAAGTCATATACCACCGATTTCGGCTACGTGAACTGCTATTCTTTGGTTAGTAGTGTCAAAGTCAAGTCAGTTCATAGAATTAAAAAAATGGTGCGCCGTTTATTTGCATTAATAAATGAAACCGATAGCGAAGATGATGATTATTTTTGCCCTCGTCCACGGTGGTAGCTTTTTTTAAACTTTCCCACTGGGCTTTCAAATTTTCGAGTACAGTGGAAATCATTGTCTGCGAATTATATTTATTAGATTTGCCATTGCCATGTCTTATTTATTTATTTTTATTACAATTATCGAAAAGAAAACTAATAAAATATGATCAAAGCATAAGTCAAAACGGTTGCTGTTTTGAAGGTTATTTAAAACGTCAGGTTAACTTATTATCCAAACAATTTTAGGAAATAGGGAGCGCCATTGCTCGGGCACGGAACAACCGGACTATTTCACTTGGTAGCGTTCTAATTTCATTCCTTTCATTCGTTCACGGTTACAGAGTAACTAGACAAGATTAAGATATCTGAAGACTAGCATGGTGAAATGAAATTGAAGTTAAACAAAGAGTAAATAGTTAGAATAAATTTATATTGGGGTAGCTCCTCTCGTATTAATTCGATGTTGGTGAAATCGACTCTAAATCGAGGCCCTATACTTAGGTTAGTGTTATAACGATAGAATATATGGTATTCATCACTGTAACTATGTACATGCCATTTTTCTTTAAATTTTCTTTAAAATCGTAACGTTCCTAGCTTACACTTTTACATTATTAATTCATGTTCACACTATTTTTCAACGGGGACACGTTTAATTACACTAACAGTATCACAATCGAAGCTGAATACAAAGGGTGGACATTTCTTTCTTGTAACTGGGTTATTCATTAGTTTATTGCTTGCTCCACACCTACGAGTGTAGTGCCATTGGTAATGCAGATGTCCATTACGATATCAGTTGAATAGAAAAATACAATCGCTCCCATTATCCATTGATAATGAGAGCATAGCATTCTTGTGTATTCATATGCAAATATTACACTTGTATCTACGAACTATAATGTACCCTAACATAATTATGTTAGTAAATAGCTGAACAAACTGACCACATAACCTTACATGTATACAAAGCAAACCGCTTCATAATCGGTCCATCCAATTAGGAGTTGCGATGACACAGACAAACCCACAGATAGACACACACACACCATCTTTTAGTCGGAGGTTAAAATATACAATCGCTTCTCTTTTCTTTACATAACTGTAGGTTTGTGTATTTTTAAATATCACGTTCAAAAATACACGTAAATCTATTACTCTTAGCATAATCACAGTCATTAAGTTATCAGGTCGCTCGCACTGAGCTGATTGCTCGATTGCGTGGCGTATAAATGATGAGCACCTCATATAAGGAAGTAGGTAATGAATTATACCTGACTAGGCCTTTTTGCCTGTTATCTGGTGTAGTATTGATATTTAGATTTTTACGTGTTTCTGTACAATTTAACATGATAATTTTTCATGAAATTTTTCGAGAGATACAATTCTCGTTTAACCTATTGTGTAGAGAAGAACAAAAATTCAAAATAATTGCGCAGATATAATTAGCAGGCGTTCATAAAAACCGGCCGAAAACAGAATGAGAAATATATTCAGAATTTTTTTATCAGATGTGAAGAAGAAGAATGCATTACATCCTCATATTCTATCATGAAGATATATTAGCATTTTTGACAAACGTAATATTTTTTTATTTAATTGAATCTCTGTACCTACATCCGCACATTTGTCCTTGTACATACAAAGAAAAATAAACTAAAAAGTAGGGTAGATTTATCTGTCAAATAATTAGCCGGTTATTCGTATATATTGTATTAGTCCTCCGTTTTTACTTCTGATACATTACGTGTTATTGGTATCGAGTTGAGCATTTTCGTTCCTCAAGTGATTTTGTTGTGAGATACCGGACTTTTGTTTTGTTGTTAAGTGAGCGAATTGACTTAAGTTTCAACGAGAAAATGTCTACACCGTGTCGATCGGACAAACCGACCACTATCTCGCCGGTGAGTAAATTGTTGTTTTAATAAACCTGTGTATTGGGATTAGTAAAAATGCATTTGAACATAACCACCTCAATGGGATGGCTCGTTGATTCGACGACACCATGCACGGGTTGGTGTTTGTTTGGTGGCAAAGATTTTTATAAACATGAAAATGTCTGTATAGGTGGGCCATTCGCATTAACCACACTATCAATTCAAATAGTAAACATATATCTATTTAGAAGTTAATAAACCTTGAAGAATTTAACTTTTATAACCTCAAATTAAGCAACCTAAAAAAAAATCTTTTGTACCAGGGTGAATAAATAGAAATCGTTTGCATAATATGAAAGGAAATGTACTTATCTACAAAACAAAAACAAAAAACACCCTGACACGACAATCTTTTATGGGGGCCTAAATCTCCTAATAAAATGGGTACTGTCCTTTAATTTAATGTTTTACGAAATGTTATCTGATTCTTATTAAATATCTACACCGCTCCCACAATTACCCGTCAGTAAAACTACTAAAATTACGGAAAATCCCAAAACGACAATTAAACTAAATCCGTCTAAAACCCGATAGTTCATACGCTCCAAATCTCAGCTAACGAGACCAATTGACTTTCTACCAAATTAATTCACAAGGATTATCCGGACGGATCAAAATTAACAGATCAATGTTCTTATTAATTAATGTGGCGAATTACTCTACCTTAAGGAATGTATAATCAAACTGGAAGGGGCAAGACTGATTAAAATTGATCAGAAAATAAGAAGTCAGTTCAAAGTTTTTTTTAGAAATAGGGTAGAAATATTAGGTTTTCACTATACCAGTTTGTTAGTATACCTTCTACTCGATTGTAGAATTTTAAACTATATTACAAGATATTAAGAACTAATACCGATATGGTTTGTTTCTTGCACAGAGAATCGGCATAGCCATTCAACGTGGCAATGCTGCCAGCCTTCTGGGCACGTTTCCCGCCATTGACAAGGATGACGATGAGTTTTTTGACGCCTGTTAGTTTTATTTATTTGTGTAAGTTTTAATGTTAGTATAGTTAGAGCTCGTTATTATATTAGATTTAATTGTGTATAAATAAAACTAATTAACATACCCATATTTAAAGTTCAGTAATTTTCTTGTACGCATTCCAGTTACTTTATAAGTTCGTTGCTGTGCCCTTTGACATGTGATTGGTTGAGATTATCGGCAGACGGTGCGTATGTAAATTTGAATGGAAGGCTTTTGGCTTCTGATCACAGTTCTGTCTGGGTGCTTATAATTTCACTTAAGACATTATATTCTTGGTATCTTATTGTGATTACAGTAAGCATTTTGTGACATACTTTGAAGTGTGTCAGAATTCCGAAACATTGTATAATTCTCATATGTGTTTCCTTATTTATTTGTTCCAAGAAACATTGTAATCAGGCCTAACTGCTTTCGTAGAACAGAAAACCTTAAATTCATTACTTTCAGAACCCACATTTTATAAAATCGGTTGTCCATCTGCCAAATTCGCCAAATATTTTAAATAAACCTTTTGTTCTAAAAGCCTTTAGTTATAAAACATACAGTTCAAATATAGAGGCCGCAATTGATTAAGTTTGGATGGCGATTGCGGCCGGTGGGCGCTCAAAAAAGTAATCGTTGCAGAGTTTGTTGGTTCTGCTGTTTCAATTCTCATGTAAAACCGCACGGGAATCGGAAAACCGATTGACAATTTGCCAACAGTTGATATAAATGTTAACTTTTGTAACTCGCGTGTTTAAAGTGCTGTGGTCAGCAAAGGTATGTGGTTAACACTAGCATTGTTATATCAGAAAAAGTTAGGCGGAACGCTCGCAATGAAATGCGACGCATGACGTTCAGATACAAACTTAAAGATATAATGTTACAACTCTCTAAATGAAAGATGTAGTAAGTTATAAACTTGTAATGTAAAACCAAAGCAATAAATAATAGGTACATACAATAGATGAACGTTTAACTAAATTTTACTACGCTTGATAAATAATGAGTATAACTCACTTGACATTTTCGCATCAGCCATTTATCACCTAATTATTTATTTAAAACTATAACTTTAAGAATCTTTCACGACTTTTCAGAGAAAAGATATATTGAAACAAAAGTATGAATGAATACCATATTCAAATGCCAATGCGACGGGTGACAGATGTCAGAAGTCAATAGATATGACGTAATATGACATGAATAGAAATAGCTCCTCTCAAGTTTTTGCTCCAAAAAGTCTTCATACATCTTTTCTTAGTGCGGAAGCAGAGATTTCTTTATCAATCTTTGTCGGAGTTATTTTTCAATTTGTGGGAAAATATTTTTAGCTTTTTTATCATGCATAGTTTTCAAGAACACAACAGAAGTGAAATATAATCTAACTGAACTAACTCGTACAACATTATATGAGAAGCAAACTCATTTCAGTATTTACTTAGCTGTGTTCCTATTAGCGTAGTGGCACCAATGATCGACACTTTAAGGATCTTAATCGATCATAGTGGGTTTCTTTATTAAATTAAAGGTATATTAGTCACTTTTAAACCAAAAGTAACATTTGAGTATGGTAAGGTATATTCTTGAGATAAGAATAGAATGTATTATTTTTATTTGCTATAAACAGACAAGAAAAAAAATAAAAAAAATGAAAAAGTGTAAGAATCTCCAGTAACCGACACCTAGTCATTTGACTGTTACCAGTAATCGACACCCCAGTTATCGACACCCCAGTCATCGACACCCCAGTTATCGACACTTACCAGTTATCGACACCCCAGTTATCGACTATTATCTATAATGAGTATTTGCCAAATAATCACACCATTTGACCACATTTGTCGGTCTTTAAAATAAAATTACCTGTTTAATAAGTATGCATATTTTGTTGCAATAACCATATTTCTCTTACTAATGGGTATTAATCATGTAAATACTCGTACAAGACAGAAGATATTGACAAGTTGACTAGCACTTGGTGAAGGGTGGGCGATTTCGGGTCGTTTCATATCTGACGGTGGTGGCGTGCTGTCAGTCGCGTGGCGCTGGGTCGGTCGGGCGCATGATGGAGGATTCGGCCTTTCACACTGACCCGACGACGCGTCAGGTGTGGGAGGTTGGATGTAAAGTTGTGTGCTTGTTCGTTCTGGGGTTGCGTGGCCGATGTTGCGCGCTGCCTTTTCCGCCGGATATGAACCGAGCCCTAGGGTGCTGTCTTTTTTGTATTAAAATTTTGACGTTTGATAAGTGCTACTTTGTAGCTTAACTTAAATTAATGATTTTTTATTGTGATTTTGGTTCTGATTTTGTCTGTGTTGATAATTTTTAATTTTTGAATTGACCACTTCTTAAGCGGCTTTTCGTAATGCGTAAAAAAAATTAAACTCGCGTCAGGTTAATAAACGTTCCAGTGCACTTTACACTTGTTATAGCCACTGGCAATCCTACAAGGTCAACATTGGCAAGTAGGTGTACCTAAATTTTTCATTAAACTAAAATTATCTGGATACGAAAATACCTGCCGCTCACTGACTTAAAATAGAAACATCGGGCCCCTGGACACGTGACCTGATCGAAAATTCGTATGACGAAAACTTCTTTAGCGGTGCTGTACAGTTTTTTTTTGTAATGAGTAAAAATGATAAACCCGCGTCAGGACACGTGACCTGATCGAAAATTCGTAAGACGGATGTAATGTTTGTGTACGATAGCGCAATAAATTTATATTGTATTTCTACCACAGGTATGATAGTACTTTAATACTGATAATGAAAGCAAATCTTGCAAAATTATTACCTAACCGTATGGTTAAAAAAACTATAATTTTTTTTTTCTTTTTTTTTTTGGTAGAGATCTTTGCAGTTAGCCTGAGCGCAATCTTTGACTGCTTCACCGGACTTTTGGCGAGGACCTTAAGGCCTCCAGCCAGAGCAATAGGAAAAACTAACTACGTCAGCAACGTCTACTAAGGGCACCCCCTGCGGGGTTCGGACCTCGACTTAGTGCGTTGCTAACAATCTTAATAAAGCAAAACAACAAGGGATTGCTGGATCTAAGTTTTTATTATTTAGGGACATAAAAAAAAAACTATAATTTTCATAAGTCCTGTATAGGACTTAAAAAAAATTGTTTTTTTTATTAGGTTGACCTTGTCTGTAGCAACTATTTAAGTTCTAAAAAACATGGCCCCACGATGCACCGTTTTCGAGTTATGAGCCTTTTACTTGAACGGCCTTTTAATGTAAACGGCCCATAAGTCGGGAAACTGTGCGTCGTAGGGCCATACTTCTAAGATCATAAATGGTTTCTATAGATAAGCTTAATCAGATGCTGCAATAAAAATGCTCGAATTCTATAAAAAAAAAAAAAAAAACTAAAAAAGGACTCCCAATTTTTTTTACTATTTTTTTTTGTTTTCTTTGGTGCTCATAGTGCCCAAGCGTATGCTCCAACTCCTACCCTCCGCCCCTAAGACGACCCACTGAACCTAACTGGTCGGGAGTATAATTTTTTCTCAGAGCCATCTCTAAAACCAATCATTGACACATATTATTTCCCAATAATCGTCACTTGTCGATTTCTGGTAGGTCAACTTTGATTAGTTTACTTGAAATATCTACCGAGAAGCAAAGTTAGAAGAGCTATATATTCACTTATCAAATGAAAAATGTTTCTAATAATTACTATCGACACGTGTCGATAACTGGAGAAAGTCAGTTTGTGAACACCAATGATCGACACCAACATTTTACTAATATTAAAATAATCTTGAACTTGTGCTATAACAAAATTCCACCCTTTAGTTCTTATAAAAACCCGTAAAACTCATAAATTTCAAATAACTAACAATACATTAGCATAATTAACAAAGAAATGTACTCCCTTCGTTAACGATTTCAGTAAGAAATGTTGTTTTTCTCGCCGGTACTCGAGCCACAATCAGTTGTCACACCGCTACTTTCAAATAAAACTGTAAATATCGCTCAAATGTCAATGGGAGCCAGTAATAAGTGTGCTTTCTATGTTACAGTGTCGTCAAATAAATAAATCGGTAACCTACTCTTTATTTTATTAAATAAAAAAATAAAGTGTCGATTACTGGTGCATGTCGATTACTGGTGCCACTACGCTAAGTCGGATAAAACGATATTATATTTTTAACCGGTATTTAGCCAGGTCAAATACTGTGTAGGGTGTTTATCTCTATTTTTAACCGACTTCAAAAAAGGAGGAGGTACTCAATTCGACTGTATTTTTTTATGTTTGTTACCGCACAACTCTTGACTGGGTTAACCTATTTTGATGATTCTGGTTTTATTTGAAAGCTGGTGTTTCCCATATGGACCCATTTTATTTTGGTTTTGACAATGGGATCTTATCTTGAAGCCGGTGTTTTTATTGTAAGAATTATCTACTACCTAGTTTGTTTTTTTTTTTACAATCCTGCAACTAATCGTTTACGTGACTTCATCAGCAAATTGTAATAATCAACGTTTAGCGGTGCTCGATCAATGTCGCCGCTCACTGAAGCTGGACACATGAATTATTGTGACTACATTTAAAGCTAAGCTTAAGCGACAAGCGGAGCGGAAAGCGGAATATAAGCTTTAAATATAATATTTTAGAATATCCTGAGGTAAATTAATTATTTTTTTATGTGTTACCTTTTTGTCAGATCTGCCCGAAATAGGATACCTATACGAGAATATAAAATAATATGTTGAGATATTACTGGTCAATTAAATATGAAATAACCTAAATATAATATCTCCTTTTTTTAGAATTTTAACTATTGTCTATTTCATTATTATTCAAGGTTGAAACTTCACTGTACTTATTCTTACTTATTTATAAATCGAGGTTCAATTCGAGATTACCTGTTTTTGTCATAATGCTGCTCTTGTTTTAAATTTTATACACTTTGCTTGACTTCGTCACTAAGAGCAATCTCCTTCATTCTCTTCATTCTACCTGAAACTTGTCGGGCATCTAAGATATATTTTCCTGATTGAATTTCAACAATGCATCCGTCTCACAGCTGTTATTATTAGTAAATAATAATACAAAAAGTATAGGTAAAAGTCATTGGATGTAGTAAATAAAGATGGCTAATAACATTCTCGTACTAATTTCGCTATTTTAATAATGAGACCTCAGCACCAATTCGTAGAACTCTGTAATTAGCCATGTCATATTGTCGACTAACCTGTATCGAATACCAGTGAACTGTAACATACATAAATTCATAAATGTACACAGTTCCATATTCTCTGTCATGATTCTAAAAAATTGATGCTCAAAAATAGGCGTAAAGAACCACAAACACTTAAATGTAACATACTTAATACTACTGTGCAGGTTTTGAAAATTACCTATATAAAATTTTGTGAAGACAAATGAAATAAGCCTAAACGCAATCAACATACGTCTTTTCGTTTCAGCATTTTCATAGCCGAATTCTAGTTCCATCGAAAATATTAGAATAATTAATGGTTTTAGAACTTATTTAGGTAAAAATAAGCAGAACTACCGCTCAATATTATACCCAGAATTAGTTAGTTCTAAATCAGAATAGGTTTGACCTGGAAACCCGATCCAATGGATCCGTGTTGTCGGTACAAAACTGCATTGCATCTTAAATAAAAGCTTGTAAAACTTCGTGCAATATTGCAGTTTGTACCGTTTCTAAAGCCACCATTTGAGCTAATTGCCAATTAACACCCGTCGAGTAGTCAATCTAATTTTTTAGGAGCCATTAGCTTCCTCAGGCTTTCCGCGTTCGAACCTAATCGATACTGGTTTAACAATTTCATTCGTTTTAACACGATTAAAACTATTTTAGGTTCAATTTCACACATGGAAATTGCAGTGAATATTTTATGGATAATCGGAACGATTCGAATTTGACCTTTTTAAGCGAAGTTTACCTAAAAGTAGTTGATTAAGCGATCATCAATGCTGTATTTGGCTTATTTAGATCTGGTCTCTATTAAACTTATACATGAGTCTGCTATATCAATTGAAAATTGATTCGATAATTGAAACTTAACACAGAACTTAAAGAACTTATCTAGGGCTGTCTTTACTAGATTTGTATCACATGATAAAATCTAATTCAGAACAATCATTAAGAATTTATTCGTATCTCTCAAGGAAAAAACGAACGAAAAAAAAAACGTTGCAGTTCATGTAGCCATTTAGGATCTCTTGGCTATGTGCTATTTTTCAGAACACGAAGGATTACTGTGTCGATAAACTCATATTTCACAGCTATTCTCCCAACACGACAGGGCCACAATACGAACAAAAACTTTCATTTTCGGCCACCATTTGGGTAATTCTCGCGCAGAAATATCAACACTCTATATTCCGTTTATTTCAAAAATAGCTTTGCTCACGTATAAATTACATACTCGTATCGACACAGAAGCAAAGATATATCGCTGTATGCCTTCACAATATTCTCTATTCTCAGTTTTCAATTTATATTGAGTTCCTTTGTGAGAAAGATCGCGTTCAGTGTAGGAGTTTCAATTTTACACTATATGTGTCAGGTAAGAACCTCTTCGGGTTCACTTTAGACTTGGATACTAAAGAAATATTGGTTTCTTGTATTCATCGGTTCTTTTCAACACATTTTCTGCAGGTATTTTGTATTATTTGTGTCGACTTTCGTGTTAGATGTATTGAGGATCAAATGATGTGCGAGGAGATACTTTTATCAGAGTACGTATTTGAGGTGAAAACGTATGATACTTAGTATTTGATTTTATGAGGCTCAAAGACTGGAAAATCTTTGTAAACAAGTGGCATGGTAAATAAATTTTTGTTCCTTTCCTTAGCTGTGTTTGCTTCATAGAAGGGGTAACTTTAAAAAGAAGAACGCATCATTGAGAAATATAACCTAACACCACTATTGCAGGTATAACTCAGGGTCCCAAGATACAAACATTCGTTAACTTTGGGAACCGAAGTTTAAGTGATATTTTCTGTCAGCAATAGCTTTTTATTTGTTATTATATATAGTTAATATAAGGTCTTATCTTACTTTAAGGTATCTTTAAGGTCGTGACCACTCTGTAACCCTTTTTGAAACAGTAAAATTTATTCTTAAAACCATAAGCAGATTATCGCGTAAATTCCTCAACCAATAAGAATGAGACATTAAAACAAAGCACGCTCGCATATCAAGCACAGGTCTGAAGTATTTCTCTGGCGCACTACCGCGGCGAATGATAAACGGAACTACCCACGTTCCGAGAAACTCATTAGTACATTCTCTACTTAACTTGTTAACGAAGAAAGGATCAAGATTTTCTAGTTATTCTCAGACTGCGGTTTAAAGTTGATTTGATTTTATACAGTAATTTCATCACAAAGATATGTACCAAAATCATTTACAGTAGGTATGACTATTATAAAATTTATTGTTGCTTATAAAAATGGTTTCATGTTAAAGAAGGTTAAATTTCAATTATTTTTTTTATGTTTTTGCATGCCTGTTAAAGGCAACATATTGTGTCAAGAGCTAGATGTTTTTTCAATACTTGAATTTGTACTATATCTATAGTGAATAAGGATAAAGTATACTCTTATTCTAAGATTCTAGACGGTCAATAAATCTAAGGAATGTTCTAGAAGTGGTATGTATTTTTTCGATCACATAACTGTCAAAAGTAAATTTGTTCTTTGACCTATTTCTTTTTATTTTCGGTAGGTATATACATATCTCTTTTTCATTAAGTGGGCGTCCGTTTTTAGGCTCACTGAATTCAGGTTAATAACGTATCCGCGTCTACAAATAGACGCACTTAATCTAATTTTCCTTTCATTTCCAATTAAAATTACATCATTAATTTATTGACGTCACGACTTATCCTCGACAGTCAAATAAATAATTAAAATTATATTTCTTGGAATAAAAACGTCTTTTTATTTTTGTAATATTAAATTACTCCTGTAATTCTGTATCAGTGTAACATCAGCCTACTAAGCAACGACGCGATTAGTTCGAGAAAGTTCCCGAACTTTAACTCGAGAACTTGATATTAATACTCTCCAATTATGTTCCACAAACTTCGTTATCTGAACCCCGCCTCAAACGGATTAAAGTGGCATTATATTAATACACCTGTAACATAATAACCGATCGAAAGTCAATACTTTAGAGTTTCGCGTTATTTTCGATAAGGTTGCGGATATTTGCGAAGAATTATTTTCGTTCCGTAATCAGCTGTGCTAATGGTATTACTTTTTGTAAAGTTGTATAACTTTGCTTTATATCTTGAAGATCATTTTAGATACTAAAGGTCACAGTTATCATTATAGACTGATATAATGCTATAACTTGATCCGCTAGGTAAAAGTAAAATAAACCTAAAATTGACTGCGATATAGTCCATCAAAAGTAGTTTTATTAGGAAAAAAACAGTCATGGTTGTAAGAGCAAGCATATAACCATATTTCCCAGACAAAATGTTTTTGAAGATTTATACTCATTTAATAAAATCCCCAATAGGTAGATATAACTTTGAGTCTTACTCTTAAGACATACAAGTAGGTAAGCAAACTCAGTACCACACGTGAAGAGACACACAAACTTTAATAAAATTATATAACCTCTGCAGAAACCGAGGAAGGTTCCTTAATGTCCTTAATTTAAATACATATAAAGCGTTTAAATATTCAATGGGACAGGTGTCGTTTACCGCACGAAAACTCTTGATATAGGGCCTAAATTATTTTAGAAGGAATTTTGAATAAAGGTTGTGATCGACGGGCGAACCACGGACTTAGTATAAAACCTGCGATAGTTCTACTCGAGGCTCGCCGTGACTATGGGCGAGAAACATTGTTGCCAGCAACGCGTCGCGCTAAAATTCCTGACAAACTCAAACATGACAATCCACTAGCCGGCTTGCCACCAAAAAAAAAATAAAGGAAAAAATAAAGGTGACCGAACGAACTTTACTAGCGAGCTAATGAAACCGCGGTTAAGCTCGCTCGTCGATTACACCCTTAAAACGTTACTCTGCGGTAGATCAAGGCTCGATTTAAGAACCCTCTTCAATGTTGAAACCCACTAGCTTTTTATAATACGTCGCAATGAAAACGAAATCCTTATAAATACTGAAACCTGAAGGTTTGCTTTCAATTAAATATCTTTGGGCTATTTTATTATGGACGCTGAACGAAAATGAAAAGTGAATTTCAAGATAAAACGTTATTATAAGAAAAGGGTCGGATAAAGGTTGTTTTCAGAGCATTGAGTGATATTTAATAAAATAAAAACATAATATTATTTTTAAATGGCAAAAATTTCGAAGCAACAATCATTATAAATTCAGTAAATTATTATAAATACGACATTGTTCGCATTAAAACAACAAATTAAGCTTTTATAAAGCTTCAATGGTATCCCACAATATCGCTTGTTAGTAATTTAATTTCCATTATATCAATTTATCACAGTCCACACTTATGTATTTATTATGACATAATGTCATCAATATTTTATGTTTAATTTAATTTACAATTCCAATGAAACCATGCTATGTGGTATTGTAATTCAATTATTTTAATGCCTTAACATAATTAATTATTACAAATTTTAATACTTTTAAGAGGTATTTTATCTGCCAACTTTGATTTGAGTGTTAAAATAACTTCAACGTAATGAGAATACGATGATAATTATAACACTAGCTTCGACCAGTCAAATACAAGACACCCTTTACTTTACAACTTCTAATCAAGGAATTTAATTTCAAAACACGACCGCAATTCCGGACTTCATTCCCCACAATATACATTTCCGATACACAACCCACTAAAATAGATATCTGTAGAGTGTAGTGCAGGAAACAACCCCAAACAAATTCCCTTTTCCTATTTGCGTAGATCCTTCAGATAATACGAAAAATTCACGCGTTCTATACCAAAAACGAAAAAAAAAACCTTTCATAAAACAAATATTAGTATCGATGTTATAGATCGGGCGCTGTCAATGTAGGCTTTTTTACGAGGCCCCGTAAAATTGGAAGCTGCCCAAAAAGAATACATTTATTTATTTTATACGAGGGACTGGTCACGTAAAGGCTTGAGTTGCGGGACGTTACAAAGGTAACATTGTAAAAATCGCAACCGCCTTGCTATATTTACTGGGCTTGCGTGCTTTCTGGATTTATTCATGTAAGGTCTTGCTGTGGATATTGTAAGTACCCTTTATCTTTCGTTTTTGGGTCTGTTAACATGCAATACATGTTTCATTCAATCCAAGTAACAAAATAATATTCTAGATAAACTATATAGAATAAAATAATTTTTCAAGATTAGTTAAAACCGACACTAGGAAATAACTAGCTATCAATTTAGGTGAACCATCGAGAATGTACCAAAAGCAATCATAACTACTGTTTTGAATGCTAATAAGAAAATAGTAAGAGATTTTTGTGTGTTATATTATTTTGTTAATTATATTGACCAAATGAGTTGCAAATCCAGTCCAGTCCCAATAGAGCAAATAAATGGTGTATCTTCATAACAAAAGTAAACACTAGTCCGATGGTAAAAAAGTTGAGTGACGACCTCGCCCTAGCAGGGTTTCATGATACCAGCTATTCAAACTTAAAACATTATTCAACAAATAATACTACATCTTATCCAAACATTTATTGTCTAGGCCATAAGGTTCAAAATTAATCGATCTGTTCGTTCTCTCGCTGTAAAACGGTTCTTGTCGGAACGTAGACCATACATCAAATTTAACTACAGTACCGTTTGTTTATCAACTTTGTATCCGAACTACACTATCTTTATGTATATAGACCCATGAAATGCAGCGATTTACGCATTGTCTCATGGGGTCACTTCATTGTACAGGACGAGTGATAGCGAGTCATATTTGTCAAAGTAATACACGCTGATATCGTCTTAAATGGGAGGCGATAAGGGCTAGTATCGCGGACATGAGTTACGTCAAACATACAAACTATCGAGGGTTGCCGAAGTAAATCATTTCGGTCGACAATATGATTTACAGAGTGGCACCATGCCTACATCAATCTCGGGAAATGTTTTCCTCTACATTTAGTGTGGTGTTGAATTAGAATTATCGAGTTACAGCAATACAATTTGGCAAACAGTCGGAACACATGCCTTAATAAATAACTTGTATTTGAAAGCAATGTAATGTCGTAATATAATTGCTTATTAAAAACAACTGTCGCTCTGATTGACTGTAACTGAAAGAGTTTTCGAAAAGACAACTAGTTTATTTATTATTTTTTTATTTAAAGCCTGAACTGTCCTGCTACAATTTAAAGGCCTCCCTTTCTTCCTTCCACAGGTCTCTATTGTTTGCTGTTTGTTGCCACTCAATTTTGTATGCGTCTAGTTCATCCCTCCATCTCCGCCTGGGTCTTCCAAAAAGTCAACTAAAATACCCAAATTATTTAAATGTTATTAACTAATAGTAGGTACTAACTTTAATGGTTATATACATAAGTATATGATTGTGGCAAAGACACAGTTAGTTGACCTCAACCAACTCTGGGGAGACTGTTCGCTGATATAGTGCTTTAGTTGCGTCCTACGATCGGTACCTTGGGGGATAGTTAAATCGTTGCTCAATATACGTTTAATAGTAACCAACCAGTCCTATTTTATTGCTTTGACTTTCGTACATGTTGCATTTTTTTACAATACATACTGCCTTATGTAATATAATAATATGCCCTTTGTATAACACAAACTGCCTTATATAATACATACCACTAATGTAAGTGTCACATAACTCTACAAGATGCATGAGTTTATAAACTTGATTGTAACTATGGGCTGTCCTACTTCAGACAAACAAAACACAGTGTAGGGACCCGCGGAAAAGTACGTATAGCTGACGTGAAACACCGCCGCTCAAGTCTGCAGTCGCCGAACATGCTGAAGGATCCAGCTTTTACATTAGATTTGATAACTCACAGATCCTCGCTAAAGAACCTAAACTCCTGTCTAGGATGTATCGCGAGGCTATTGAGATTAAAAAAGACCCTTATTTCAATAGAGAAGACGGCTGGAAGATATCACTTACTTGGGACCCGATAACTCACAAACTCAAAATAATACCCAAGAGCAGCGCTAGAAGACCTCAAGAAACTGTCAGCACATATTGAGTAGGGCGGAACACAAATCATTAGTAAAATATGAAGGTAGAACGAGCAACATAAACTGTCAAGACGAACACCAGCTCGTCTGCCCGTGACCATGAAACCTGCAAAGGTGTTGAAACGTCAGGACCTAAAATCTAAATACAAACCGCGATGAAATCCGTAAAAAATGGTTTTCACGCCTCAATTTTTTAACTACATATTATTGAGTTTCGATATTGATTATTTTTTTATCAAATCTGGTCAAAGCAACTTTGCCTAAAAATAACATTAGCTTAAATAGGTAACCTTTTATAATATTATAAAAAAAAAAACTTAGGTTAAAAATTAAATGATGATAAAAAAAAGATTCTATTTTTTTTTTATTCTGTCTTTGTAGTAACAACTAATTTAAATTAGGACAAGTAGCTACATATAGCTTATACAATAATATCAAGAAAAGCCTACGCAGTGGCAAGCCATAAAAATGAGCAAAAAGCCAATTAGTCAACAACTGCCGAAGTAAAATAAATTAAGTAAGAAAAGGAATATAAGATTACTTGTAATTTACTTCGCTCCCTCATCTTTTGAACCCTATTTATAGATAGCAAAGGTCAGGGAATCGTGTCTTAATCTTAAAATAGACAACCTTTTATGATAGCCGGGAACGCCTCTATTTTATTGAGGTTTGTAATTTTAAATTGAATTTATATTCTGTCTATCCATCGGCCTTTTATGGAAAATAATATAATGATAATATTTTTTGATACTCTGGCTTTGGCAATAAGATATTTGAAGACAATTTTAAAAGTAAGCCAACAATAAATGACGTCCTTTAATCTCCGTGTATACAAAAGTTATCGAATTTCTTCGAGGTCTTGAATTACTCACAATCAAATTCATCAACAAAAAACCGATACATCAAACCTTTAAAAGAATTGCGATACAAAAATATAAATAAAACCCGAAAGTAAATAGCGTGGGCCAAGGAAACAAGACTGAATCGAAGTCTGTGAAGGTTTGCAAACAACTCGACATCCGATATACCTACCTGCAATCTTTCTATCTGTGTACAGTAGCCCACAAATCAACAGCAACAACGGAGTTTGAATTTCAACTTTACTGTCCAGAAATAAAGACGTTTTTAATTTCGAAGGGTTGGTCTTGTGGGGCTTGCTGTACAACAAACACTCCAACTTCTGCCCACCTTGCCTCCCTGTTTTAAACTTGACCCTAATAAGAAAAGTTGGTGCTTCAAAAGTATCTAGATACAGTTTCGGTCAGATACTGCAGTGCTAATGAGATACCTCAACTTTTTGTAGGATTTTTTTCAGTCTTTTCAATCCAATTCAGAACATGGAAATAACAAAAGTGTCTTTTAGAATTTCGTGTATTCAATCTTAATGAGCTTATGGGTATGTGTTCCATTTTCGATTAACCTTCCAAGTTATCATCCATCAAGACACATCGCTTTATAAAAAAAACCTTGTTTATTCAAATTCACAAAATTAAGTACCGGCACCTATCTTCCTTACACAGATTTTGATAAACTCCCCTCTATTATTTTCCCTACCAACCATCGATCATCGCTGTTTACCTGCTACCTCCGCAAACATTGAAATTGCTCTCATTCCGGAGCGATTTAAACCCCGACCTTAAATAATAAAAATAAAATGTAGACAGAAAATAAAGTAGCTATTTCAATTCCACTACTTAAGCACTGCAGCGGTTTGAAAAAGCTGTTGTTTTTCTTGAAAACGGGAGCAAAATAAATGCAATATTTTATTGCAGCCATTTCTGGGTAAGTAGGGCGACTTCTTAAATGGAAAGTCTAATTAAACAATCACGCAGTTGCTTATATTTTTGCTGTGTAATTTAATTAATGAACTTTGAATTTTATTTCTTTGGAGCTTGGAAGACAAGTTTTAAAGTTAAAATTATACCCGGCATTAAAAACTCTTATAACCTTTAAATACGAACTCTAGGTCCCTAAGCCACTCATCTCTCATTCCGTTACAGACTAAGTAAATGAAAGACCCGCATTCTAAATAATACATAATTCATAATCCTGTTTTGTAACATTAACATAAAATACCACTTTGCGGTCTTACCCGGATAGGAATTTTAAAGTATATTCACATAACTCGGATATGAAATGACACTTTTAGTTGCGGGCATATTTTCCCAGTGGACACAAAGTTATTGGCTAAGGGAATAACTAAACTAAACTTAAATGTGCACATAAAAAGAAAATTGCATGTATTTTGCGGACCTGCATTATTTTCTCTCGGGATTCATAAGTGGTGAAGTTTGTTTTGTTGAAGTTAGCTACAAAACGACTATGAAACTTAAAAGTAGATACTCACAATCGCATAAATCTGTTTGTTGTTTCAAATTAATGTTTACTTAAATTATATTGTCTCTAACGTCGTTTTCCTATAGACAGAGTTCTTAGTATCTACCGTTTCGATGCCTTTTTTTGTTCTTTTATTAGCTAATAGGCTTATTGATTTTATTATCTTGCCTTTTTTTCTGTCAGATTCCAGACTCAAATCGTATGACGGTTGAATTGTATTAATAAATTATGGCTTTAAGAAGATACATATGGTATGACCGTAAATATCAATTCTACTCAAAATACGTGACTTGTGCCAAATTTATGGCGAAACTTAGAAAGGGGCACAGGCCTATGTCCACCCGTCGATCAGTAAAGGCATAGTATGGGTTGATGGATTTTGATTGAGCACCTATCTGACCTCGACAGCCCATTTATTCCTGCAAGGTTTTACGAACCAATAACTTGGAAGTAGGTTAGCCGAATAATAATTTCCATACACCGATTAAATAGGTATCTCTTATATCGTCCATATATCATTATCGAAACCCGAGAGCTGTGTAAATATAGGATGTTGACCCGGACTGACCTAGATCTGTATATTGGTCATATGATGCTGTTCGGCCGCTTTTCTACGCCTTTAGTCTCCGATCGATTTGAAAAATGGGACAAAAACGCTATAAATAAGAACACTAAGCTTTATCTAAAAATAAATATAAAAATCCTAGTCCAGATAAGAAAAAAGTTAAGATTCTTGATATTGGTTTGTTTTCACACATTTTTGTCGGAAAAAGAACAACAAACGAAAATCAAGCAAAAAGAATAAACAAATGAAAATAACCTATTAAACTTTTTCAATCAATATGTAAGACACATAAGCCCACAATATGTTAGAAAACTAAACTATCCAACTGCAGGACGTCCTAAAGGAATGGTATCAGCATTATTTACACCCGGACGTAGGTCTCTCTCGGGACAGCTGGGACCTCCTAACCTGTACGTGCCACAGCGATTCAATCGTTAACCCCTAAGGGACCACCATTACCTAGTCTGTCGAACTTTAACTGTTCTCCATTTGAAATTATTAGCCCCAGGCCTTTGGCTTTCTACTTACCCTATTGAAACTTTGCCGACATGTTCCAATTACTGAATGGATAATGGCAAAGTGACACTTTTATTGAAGTTCTGTAGTAGATCGTGATTTTGTAAGGGTTATTGTCTTGGCAGTTGTTCGGGTTATGATTTTGATAGAAGCTATTAAAAATTAGCATTGTCTAGAGCTGTGTCCTGAGGCCTTAGCTTAAAATCTGCTTAATGATACTTCTAATCAAAATGGCTTTGATTTTTACGTGACTCTTTTTAGTTGCCTGTTTGTCAATAGTAATGAAATAATGTAGATATACATCAAAGTGTTTGTAAATTAAATGCTAGAATAAAACTTTTCATTTTGATTTTTCAGATGCTGAAGTGTTACCACTAATTGAAAATTCCTCGAAATTCGCGGTAAGTAATTATTGGGCCGACAAATTTTCTAAGAAGTCCTGAGAAATTGTAACGAGAACGAACATTCATGTATCTTATTTCCGCAACAAAAACAGGTATTCCTTCCCTGAATTCTTTTATTAATCAAAAAGAGCAAAAAAGCCGATAGTCTACGCTACATCTATCAGAATTATTTTCCCACCTCACAATTTATGGTCCCTACAAATATCGACACCCAGTATCGGGCCTGTAAGCGATAATAACACCATAAATAATTCCGGCTTACAGAATGAACGACGAATGAATGAACGAACTCCGGTGACGTCATCGGTATCGAATGGAATGAAGTGATTTTTTAATTCTGACTCCAATAAATCAGGTATGACAAGTTGACAGGCGTGACGATAGATTTTCGAATACGACAGTTTATTTTTCATTTATTTTTTATTAGTCTCAATATTTTTGTTTCGGATAAATTAATGGTACTTTATATTAATATGAAAACAAAGGTAGAATATAGTATAGTATGTTGGGTTAACTTTGTGATGCTGAAAATGTTTTGTGTTTTTAATATTTAATCCAATGATATTTTTTTATATAAAATCTTTCTTGAAAATGACTCCTTATTTTATTATAAGTAGATAAAAATCTCGTTTTTATAAACACTAAAGAAATAATCTACTAAAACAGCAGCTGTAAATCAAATTGCCTTACTTTTGCAGTGTCATAGCTAAAGGCTACCAGCTCAGTCTAAAGAAAATGAGTTCATTAAAAGACTAGAACATTCAAAGTTATTAGTGCAAAGCAACAGCTTCGGGATAACAAATATTAAAGACAAAGCACAAAACTGCAACAAAGCTATTCATTTATTTCTTTCCATAACTAAAAGTCTGTTTTTTGTTATTTGAACTTGCCTTTATGAAGAAAGGTTTTAATTATAGCTAAAGATTCATTTGTTTTGTAATTTAATTTAGTAATAAAAGGTATTGTTGGATTTTATAGAGATGTTGATTTTTTGATTACCTTTGATTCGTTTATTTTGCAAATAATGTTTAATTAAATGAAAATAAGGCATGTAGTAATTAGAAATTAAAAACATATAATTAGATACAGTTCTAGTAACGATAATTATGCCGTTGAGATACGATTATCCTAGATAAATAGTCTGTGTTATTCTTCTTAACATACACAACAGATTGAAAGGTCAAATATATAACACATGTTGTACAAAAACAAGTAGTAGGTATCCTGAATATCGTTGGGAACAAGTTCTCATGAGGCAATTTATTGTTGGGACTACGTATATCCTTATTTATTGGTAAATCGCGTAAGGGCTGGCGATAGCTCCATTTATCTATAAAGGTTTGTCCTCAGCACAGTTTTCTAGGGATTTGGACCTTCGAGGCCATTACCGAAAGTTTTGTGAGGGTCAGACTTTGAACTCGACCCTGTTAAATTAATTTTTAAGCATCGAGAAGAAATATTGTTTTTAGATCGTTTCGCGATAGGGTTTACTTGGGCGACGAGGAAAATGGCAAAGGTTATTATGATTTGTAAAGGAGAAAATGTAAATATTAAATTGTAGCGTTAAGCTTAACCCATTTTTGAGTTAATGGAATTGTATTTTTCAGAATGATTGCTTTATTCAGAAGGTTAAAGACGAGTAGTTTACCCATGTTTTTGGTATTTCACAATGAATGTTTGATAATAGAATAGAGTACCATATTATCTTACACCATATTATATCATATTACCACACGCTCTACCTTACTACAGATGCTATAAACTGTACTATCAACAAAAAAAAAACTTAAAACAATTTCACGATAACAATTGATTCTTATACATATTTATAAGAAAATACAGATGAGTACTCAACAAAAGTACCCAGCGACTACAATCACAATCCATCAACATTCTCAATAAAAAATCTGAGATTGAAACATACACATTTTATGCAACAAATATCATTTCTGTCGATAAGCCAACATCCCATAAATAATTAACCGTTCAATCTCTCATGCATTATTTGCTTTCAGAACTTGTATTTTCCAATAAGACGAGTCAGAATGTTTTCATATTATCCGATACGATATTGGTATCACACTACATCACTACAATACGATATCGGGATCAAGTAAATGTATGAAACATGTGTCTGTCTTTCACATTATCCGATTCGATATCGGATATCGGATTCGTAAGTTACGTAGTCCGGTACCGATATATTCTGTACCCTGGGACCACTCACACAAGGTCATCTGATCCCAAACTAAGCAGGGCTTGTACTATAGTAACCAGACAACTGATAAACATACTTATATTGTTTTAAATGCTTATTATAGATTAAATACACGAAGGCACAGAACAAATAATCGTGCTCATTACACAAATATGTATGTGGGAATCGAACCCACGACCTTTGGTATAGCAGCCAGATTCACTAAACACTTTACCAACAGGCCAGATTTCGTATCGGATAGTATGAAAATTCTCTTAAGGAATAATAAAAATACGAATCGTCGGAATATGTATTGTATTGAAAAGGAGGTTACAAGTCAAACTGAAGTTTTGGTTATAAAAACAATCTTTATTTACATTTAATTTAAACTTTTGCTATTAATATAAACTAGATGCGGTCGCCGATTGGATTACGGGAATCGTTTCGTATTGGAAAAGAAGAAAATTACAGTTATGTAACTAGCTTTGCGGATTAAAGTTCTGAGTAACCAACTGCTTGACCAAGTTATTTAAATAGCGGATTTTATATTTAAATTATTTATTCGTTTTTTTACAACATTTTATGTTAAAACTGGTTTAAATTTTCTTTTTACATTTTAGTATTCTTTCCGGTCTAGTTACTTATACATTTAAAGAGTCATGTACCAAAATCACCAACGAACTAAAATCGCATTACAAATTACAAAGTAAATTGTTCCTTAAATAACGAAATATACTTTTGTAAATAAAAAGTCACAATTAACCTTAAAACATACTCAAAACAATCCTACTTACTCCTCCAAAGAACAGTAGAAGAAATTGACTAATAAAGGCAACATTTCAACAGTCACTGTATAAATCGGCAAAAGTTTCTCCGTCTTCCGATGGCAAGTTGTTAGTATTTTACTAGTCTAGCTCGTAATGAATGGTGCCAAGAAACGGGCTAAGAAACAGCAAGTCTTGGGCGGATTTCACTGTTGCATTTAATTTCGATCGACTGACTAATGTTGATTTTGGAGTCCTAATTTATTTTTTAAACGTGTTTGCGTTTAATTGAGTTTAAAGCTTCAATTTCCACTATGCAAACATAAATTTAACGGTGTTTAGGAAAAATCACATGATTGTGCACTAAATACATTGGTGAAAACCATATAAAAATCGGTTTTGTTTTTCAGAATTTCTGAGTTTATGAAAGATATAAAGAGCATAATGATACTTTTTATTCGTTACTCGTAATTCGAATAACGCAATACCCAAATCCTCTTAATGTACCGTGGCCAAATCATTTGACATTACGACTGCGACATTTGTTATTTTTTTTTCACATCCTTGTTTACTTGGAACCGCGTTTTAATGTAAATTGGTGAAATTGCCTTTAGTCTCAAAGAGATGTAATAAAGCGTAGCCAGTGAATAAAGCCATCGAAGTGTGCCTCCTGTTACAAGGTTTATTTAATTATTTTAATCTTCAGCTAATGGATTTAATGGATGGGAACAGAAGGAAATAAATTTTGTCTTTATTGTGCTTTATTTAATAGGCCTGTTTTGTTATAAACGTGAACGATAATTTTTGACAAAGTATAGTGGAGTACTTAGTACATAATAATTTTTGACAAAGTCCATGTTCTACTTTGTCCATATTGTGGTATTTGACCACCGTTGTTGACACATCAGTTTTCTAGGAGGCACTAGCTCTGAGGTTCCGGGTTTGATCTCCAGACGGGTCAATGTATGAATTTCAAGTTCTTGATAGTTATGACGTAACAGCACTAGCAAAAACATAACATAACATACCATCACGCCTGTATCCCCGAAGGGTTAGGCAGAGGTGTACCAATGTACCACCCACAGTTCGCCGGTATGTTTAGGTGCCATGTAATAGGGGGCGAGCCTATTGCCACTGACCGGGCACAAACCAAACTCCGACCTCCGACCTACTGAGAATTTCATAGAAAAATCCAATAACACCTTGGTCGACTTATTTATTTATGTACACGCAATAGACAAACAATACTTAATAATACAGATATAAAGGTACAAAGGTACTGCTTATTTCAAATGAAATTTCTTCCAGCAGACCTACGACAGGAAATATAAAAAAAGAGACATAGACACAGTGTACAAGAAGAAAAATTAAATAAATAATATTAATAAAAAATAATATAAAAATCGCAACATATACACAAAATATAAACAAAACTACTAAAATATATAAAACAAAGTACATGGATAAAAATTAAGCAAGAGAGGAAAGAAAGTGTTCTTTTGTCCTTTAACTTAACTTTTTACTTAATTAATATTCCCTTCCATACAATTACCGAAATAAGTTTCGTCATTTTTACTATGAAGTAAAACAATCATATTTCTTGAAATAAATATATTTTTTACCTCTATCTTCTAAAATTACTGGCAACTCCTCAATAAGAGGCTCTCATTTGATAATCCTTTAAGTCGGTCCTCGAGAGGCTTTCACGTTCACCTAGCCACCTGTATGCGATAAGGCTCACGTCGTCTTATGCCTCCTGATATTATCTACTTACGTTAGTATTAAGCCTTCAGATTCTAGTTCTGAATTAACTTGCTTAGTTATTATTAAATGAGTCTCATATTCTTAACTTATTGCGACTAAAAATATCGGACGATAGAAGAAAAAAATAAGGATATAAGAAACAAATTTATTGATTTTAAATTTAGAGTCATTAATGACAAGAAATAAGTCTCAATAACTTTAATCCAATAAAATGTAAACATGTTTTCTAAAATTTTGTATTGAACTGCTAATGAATCAGTTCAAGTAACTAACCTAATCTAAAATATAAACCAAAACATCTCCGATACATATCTATCTTCAAATACTTACAATATAATCCCATCTTACAGAGGTCCTGTAAGAAGTTTACAATATCTCGAAGCTAATCCTTAGTTCTGAACGTTACAATACACCGCTAAAAACTTTGCGGCTTTGACATCCAAAGCGTTATATTTGGGTCACCGCATTACTCCGTGACACTGTTCTTACATTATCCGACAAAATATGGTATCGGACTCCGACACGATATCGGGGGCAAGTGAATGTATGAATCTTGTCTGATCCGATCGAAATCCGAAAGAAATGGCAGTCCGAAAATGAGCAAGTGTGGATCAATGCTCGTGCCTTTTTTATGTGGAAAGAAGCCTGTGCCCAGCCGACGGTACGGACGGACGCGGACGGTACGGGTACGGTATACGTGTCGTTAGGTATCGATATCTGATAAGTAAAATGTGAAAAAAGAGGAAAAAAAAAAGTAAATAAAAGAAAAATAATCTAAATTTGATATTTTATTTTGGGCATGTGATTGTAAACCCTCTATCACCCTTTCGGATCGGACAGGGTTTTCTTAGCACCCTGTATAGGCTTGAAATATTATTGTTCCAATCGACCGCGATATCGTGTCGGATAATGTGAAGACAGTCCAAGACTGTACGTACTGGTTAAAACTAAATAAGCCGATTAAGCCAAGTATAAGACGAGTCCATCCGTCTTTACTTACGTTTTCCTTTTTAAATGTATTTACTAAGCTCAATTTCTAGGGAAGGACAGAATCCAATTATTGTTTTTATTTTTCGCTTGTTTCTTTTTATCTTTATGTGAGTTTAAGTAGGTTTGTATTCTACTTGTTTTTTTTACCTAATATTTAAATAATGTTCTATTTTTCTCTCTAGATTTGGATATGATTTTCACCAATGGAGTTTCATAAATCGAGTGATTGAAGTGGAAGTGTTTGTTTATAATTCATTAGCTAATAACACAATACAATGAGGTCGAACATAAATGTACAATCGATGCTCAAATATAGTAATAAAATTTAAATTATGCACTGTCCATTACCCAATCTAAACAGCAATTGTTATCAAACGGTGCCAAAGCCAACAATTTGTCAATATCAACAATAACATTACAAACCAAACAATTCCCAACATCAAATATGATTAAATTGTGAATCATTAACTTATGAACATCAATTAGTAATATAAAGCCTCCATGTCAGCTCCATTGTTCTAAAAGACAATACTACCGTAGGTAATTGAAAATAGCTCGCTATTCATCGTTCCGAAGCTTTGGAGATTGCCTTTTTACGGCCCAATTTTTCACATCGCACCATCCTCTCATTTTGTCTCCTTCCATTTTGGGTCCTTCGATTTAATATTCCTCTTTTATGGTGGAAAATGATTTATTAGCGTCGCCCTGAGCCGCATACCGTTGATATCAGAATTACCCAAATTGTCAACTACATGAACTCTTTTATATTAAAGTATTAAATTCGGCTTGTTGTCATTGTTAACATATTTTCGTGAGTTTTGAAGCGGAAAGTATTTCAGTGATTTTACTACCTAGGTGACGAGGACATTCTTTATGTTCTAGATAAGATTAACATTGATAACATACTTATAAAAGCCCTGCCGTGTAACATTGCTATGATCTAAAAGCAGGTCGACTCAATATTTCCATTGAGTTGGAACATATAATTCAACTTATCTAAAAGTTTCACACTGTAGCTCTTTAGATGCAACGATACAATTCTTATCAGAAACATTGTTACAAGGTCAATTTAAAGCTCATCAAACAATCGCAATAATTAAATAAAAACATATCTCCTGTAAGCTGAAAAGCAACTCACGAACAAAACCATTTACGAAGCGCACTGAGTTAAAAGTGAAGTTAGATTAGCTATCAGTGAGCGCTCACCTAATCTATTGTGTACGAGAATTTCCTCGCGGGTACGCCCCACTGAGCAGGCTCCTTTACTGGCGTATAATCGGGACTTAATTAAACAAACGTTAATGATGCGAATAGCGGAGGTAATGTTATATATTCGACTGTTGAGGCACTTGTTGCAAGTGGGTTTATTTCTAACAGATAACAAAATTGTTTTGTAAACTCAAATGTCTGTAACTATTTGTAAAACTTCAACAATTAATTGTTTGTTTAACATAAAAGAAACTGAAAATCAACGTCGCGAGATATCCAAAATATTCTAATTTGACTGACTGTGCCATTTTCGTTACAAATTATCGAAAGAACATCGATCGTCTGTTGTCTATTAGAATTTAGATGACTTAGTGACGTCGTGCCATCAATACAACAGCCAATTTTGGACGCGGCTTCATCCCCTCAAAATTCCTATTTTTAATTTTCTTGCACGAAACTCCAATACCTTCAAACAAGTCAATCAATAACCAACCTTATACCTTAAAAAACATGACTCATTTACGAAAAGCTTAATTTGTGTAACCACGACATAATGAAGTCGTGTAACGTACACCTCGCCAGCTGTAATAGAGCTTGCCTTCAGGCTGCATCTGTTGCCAGATTAATAGTCGGTACGTGACGCCACGCTATGGCTTTTTGAACATCAACCGCATCTGTAACTGGCCAGGGTATAATGTTACGAGAAGGTCGCCATTATAGGGTTATCCGTACGTTTTGAGTACGAATTTAGGCGAGATCAACCCTTTAAGAACACGTTGAACATTAGAGGTGCTGTAACGGGTTTTTAACGGGAAATTGTTTGGTGTTACTATAAGGAAACGTGGAGACGATTGATGGTTTGGTAACTGTAAAATAATTTAACATAACTATATTAGTCATAGGAACTTTCTCATTATTCTGAGACAACACTTTAATCTGAAACCGCCAAACCAAATGAGTAATCGTCTTTCTTTCCATATATGAACAGAGTCCTTTGTTTGGCAGTGTGTAAAGACAGGCTTATATTATTAATCCAATGAAACTTGCCTTTATACCAAATAGTCTCATACAAATCAAATAAAATCCAACCATTCTAGCTTTCATCGCAAAAGTTCAAGAAATCTAGTAGTTTGAATGAAATGTGTAAAGTTTTTCGGACACCGCCAGTTTGAAGCCACACTGCAACATCTGCCGGATGTTAGATCCGTATAATTACTGCATAAAACTTTACCAAGCGGATGTTTAAGCTCTAGGATTACTAAGAGCTGGACGTGAGATTATAAGGTTGTTAAACTTATGTATTCTCCTATAAATAAAATAGGAAAATATTAAACAGACTTCACGCTCGAGAAAGAATTAATAATGTCTCGAAATTAATGTGTTTGTCCCTGAATTTAACAAAATAATACATGGTGAGACCGTACTTTTTGTATAAAGTCATGATTAGCAACATCATCTAGTAGTTACCACAAAAAATAAGAAACACCTGAGAATTAATAAGCCCAAAGACTGCAAAATCCGTTTCTTTTTATCTCGTCGATAGCCCTTCAAAAGACCTAGGGTGCAAAATAGTCACAAAGATCAATTTTTAATATCGTGCAACGGACCATTAATAATCTTAAAAATATTGTGCAAGTCGCCAGACATAAAAGTACACTGTATACTACATCTAAAACCCATTGTACACCTAAAAGGCAATAAATTCTTTGACCTTTCGCCAGGGTCAAGAACCTTAAAGTTGAGTCTGACCAAAACATGTTGGAACAAGGTGGAAGCTGGCCTTTGCGGTACCCCTGGCAGATTTGAGTTGACCTGTCCGGTACAAAGCCGCCAAGTTCACAGAGGTTGCAAACTTACTTTACTTGTTTAGTAATATCGTACCCTTTTGAAACCTTTTCCAGTATGTTGTATTTTTTTGCGTTTTTTCTCAGGATAGGTAAGTTGTTTAGTCATTTTTTCAGTAGTTTAGAAGTGAAAACTTCTTTAGCGGCGTTTTACACTTTTTTTGTAATTGGTAATATATGTTGTTTTCACTTCTGCCTTCACTCCCGGATTGCATCCCGTCGTTTTTTTTTTTCTAAACTATTGTGGCCAAAGTTTGTCTTACATCTTAACACAAGGGGTTTGTGTTTTACATTAGGTTACTTCAAGACGCGTAATTATAATCTACCTAAAATCAAAATATGTATAAGCTTTAAGATTTAGATACAATTGCCTACCAACATCTGTTGTTAACCTCAAAAGCGTGTAATTGGTAAAATCCCTTTTATAATGTAGGTGGCCGACAAATATTGGCTTAAACACAAAATAGATAAATTTCAATAAGGATCAATGTATTAGCTTTTAGTATACGAATAATTTATAGTTGAATATAAACCATTTTATTATCTTTAGATAATAGGTTTAGGATTATCGAAATATGATTGGAATTAATAATTTATTAGATATTTAGTAGAATGATAAAGGAATAGAATACATAGTATCTGTAAAAAATCAGTACGTAAAAAACTAAAACTTTGTCTGACCTTAAAAATAGAGAATTCTAGAAGTTCAAACAACAGGCATGAATACATAAAAAACTTATGTAATATCATTCGTTATTTAAAACAAAAACTGGGTTGATATGAAATTAATATAATACCCAACCTTGAAACATATTGACAGAATATTTATTAAATAACAAAACAAGTTTGTGGAATTATTTAATATAATAATTACTAAGTCTAGACTTCTTCCAAAGTCTCTTATTAACAAAAGTTTTGTAGCCAGATGCGACATTAAATCCATTTTTTTCATGTTACCTTACGTTGACAAATTATTGGCAAAAAATAAGTGATCCCATAATATTGTAAAAATGATAAATTATTTCATATTTTATAACTTTATACAATCATGTTTCAAATCGCCTACTATGTGTAAGATAAGGTTATCTAAAAAGTGTGAAAATTGGTTATTTTATGCATCGCATTATGCAGATCCTTATGTGATTCATGTTTTAACTTAAACGCCCGTTTTAAATAAAAAAAGAGTAAAATACTCCAAGGCTTAAACGGCACAAATTAGGTACACAATTAAGCATTTTTGTATTTTTATTACTAGCAGGCTAAGCTCTGCCTCCTCCATTAAAACTGGCCGTATTACATTAAAAATAATAATAAACATAAGATTTCTTTATTAATATAACGAGCAGACACGAAGTTAATTAAAAATATTCCTATTAAGACGATGGCTAACGGAAAACTAAATATAATTACCATGACAACGACGGACATTTTTCCTCAAAATGAAATTCTTGAAACAGATTGTTACTTTAATCTTTTTTCCTTTTAGATGTCTTCCCTCATCATTAGTCATTCCATGGCCTCTATGGAAGATATATAATGATTTATTAATGGTTTCAGAGAAGACCATTTGTTTCCGTACTTTCATAACGATTGATGCAAATTACATAAACTTTTCGTATTATTTGGTGTAGGTATTTTCTGTTTAAGGAAGCCTTGAAATGAAATTTTAATTCGTTTATTTAACTATTTTATTATTTCTGAAAAATAATAATATCAATATCAATACTAGCAAACGAATGAATCGGAAAGTAGAGTTTGGGGAGATTGAGTTCATCGTTATAAGAAAACTTCATACAATATACCTCTAATCAATAATTCTGAAGTACCCACTGTTACATAGAATAACTGTTCTTTACTAAATCCTTCAAATGGCATTTAGTGATCCAACCAACAGTGAGCAATACATCTAAAAACAGAACTAGCTATTTATAGTAACCTCCCAAAATATTACATAATAACCAATTAAATTCAATTAGAGTAAATAAACAGGCATAATTGAACAGTGCCTGAATACGTCTGGTTGCCCAAAACGGGTATTATTAAGTTGTAGTTAACTTGTAAAGCTCGGTTTACTTAGGACTAGTGTTGTAATGAAAAGATAACACCCCGCAAGTGTCCCATGAACTTACCTGAGCCTAAGGGCCGGACTTCACCAAAGCGAAGACGAGCTGAGCGGAGCGGAGAAAATATAGGAATCAGTCAGCTTGCGACCACGACCGGTGTAACCTGATCGATATGTCAAGCCCAAAAAAGTATTTATGGATAATCATCATCATCATATTAGCACGGAATCACTCACTGCTAGGTATTTGCCTCCCCTTTGTCTGCCATTGTTGTCTGTCTTGCTCGTCCCTCATCCAATTGGTCCTTATTACCTAGGCTATTCATGGATGTTTGCGCTGATTTCCCGTTATATAAAAATACTATAAACGAGCAGCGCGATAGTAGCTAGCTAGTGGCCAATAGTAATCCGTTATTCACACTTCTCTGTCAATTTAGGCTTGAAACACCAATTTCTGTTGGTAATTTGAAAAGCTTCTCCGCTCCACTCTTTTCCGCTTTGGTGGAGTCCGGCCATAAACCTTACTATGTAGCTATATGTATTGGCATACGTTTTACATAGTTTAGTTATAATTACGCCACTGTTGCAGTGTTATGTTAATAATTTTGGACGGATAATTATTTAACTATGACTTTGGTATATGATGTTTGAAGTCGGAGTTATAGATATAAAAGCTTGGCTGTGTTGTGTGAAAAGCTCTTATTTAATGATATTTTAATTAAAATGCCAGCTTTATGAATAAAAGCTTCTTGCGTCACTCAACACATGACACATTTCTTCAGCAAGAAGATTTTTTCGTCATTTTTTTTTTCTTTCATTTTTGGTTCATATTGCTTAAAGCCAGGAACCTAAAGATCTCCTAGCTGAAACTTCCAACAAAATTCAAGAAAATACTGCCATTTTGACATATTTCTATTATGCTTCGGCATCATAACATTGAACTAAACAGCACCGAATCACTTCTTCGTACAAGCCTTCCGCAACTATTTCAACTCCGCCAAACGTACAGCCCTGCAGGCATCTCTTAACTTCAGACATGTAATACAACTTTTAATCGTTCCTTAAACTTTACCACGGGGATAAGGGTTTGCTTAAAACAAGGTATGTTTGGATATGTGCTATCGTGCTTGTGGTTTGTGGAGGTAGGCAGAAGAGTAACCTACTGGTAAGTATCAGGGTTCACGTTATAAACAAAATGAGGTCTTGGTCAGATAAATCAAACAATATTTTTCAGTATTTTAATGTTTTAATTTTAATTGGTAGCGACATCTTTACGGCGTCTAACACAAAAGTTACTAGTATAAATCTAAAATGTTTTCTTCAAAAATAGTACGTCGGGATTCAAAACCCCTTTCTTTCTTTAGTCAGTCAGTTAACAAAAATACGGTTTCAAAGACTTTTCAGATACGTTAAGTTTATAGAATATTGTTTTAATAATTTGTTACTTCATTTCAAATACCAGCTTTTAAAAATAACCCTGAAATAAATTGTACTTTATTTCCAAAGGCATATAATTACTCATTCTTCTTCACTCATTTTTCATTTAACATCCTGCTCACCCCTTAACCTTTGTTTATTTCAAAAGAGTTCGTAATGGCTCATAATAAAAGGTAATATATTTCTGATCCCAATCATTTATGATAATCTGAGATGAGCATTACAATATAAATTTCGTGAATATTGTTTAACGCACAATTTCAAAAGCTATCGTATGTGAAATTAAATTTTATTTAATATACAATCATGTAAGTGTCCGAATATTGTTTTCTTATTTATAAATGTGATGTACCTTTCCACTTAACCACTTTATTGTACAAAAGATACAAAAAAAATCGAATAAATAAGCCAATTTATCGCAATTACACGTATTAGCTCATAATGTCTTGGAAACTGCTGAACGAATTCTTATAATTCTAGCTTAATATCCTAAAATGAAATTAAGGAAATAAAAAAAACACAGTTCGATTAATAATTTCGGAGTGGTGACTGTACAAATAAACATACACTTAAAGTTTTTTTTTTCTTGACAGTCGATATACTCGTACATAGATAAGTATTGTTTTGTATTCGCGTGGCCCAAAGGCTGGCTACTACCTAGGTCAGCGCATAAGCATTGCCATTGAACGTGGCAATGCTGCCAGCCTCTTGGGGACACTCCCAGTTGACAGTGATGTGGATGAATTTTTTGATGCCTTTTTCGTTCTTAGTTTTATTTAGTTTATAATTTTTCTTATTTATTGTGTAGCCTTAGTTTTTTTATCATTGTAAATATTTTAAGTTTCATTGCTAAAATAAATGAGAATGGATATTTTCGTGATATCAGTCGCTGAAAACTCTTTTAAACATTAATAATCTACATGTAGTAACCTCGTTACATATCCAATATCATCACAATCAAATATTAACTGCCTCAATATTGTTACAAACCCATAATAGTGAATAAAAATTAATCTGTAAATACAGAATCGGATCGGCGATCACAATTGCGGAATATTTGCATAAAACCAATGCATCGAGTAAATAAAAGGCGACGCGATAGCAGACAATATGAATCCGTGGTACTCGTCCCATCACAGTTAATGTAATTCATGACTCTTATAATTTTTAAAAATTATATGAGACAAACGGTATTAGGATTGTATTTTTTTCAAATAATTCGAACTGAATTAGTCACCAAAACATTGAGATAGAAATGTTGATTTTCTTCAAGCGAAATAGTAGATTATTAAAATATATTTACCAATCAATTTTCAGATAATTATAGTAGGTCATTTTTTTTTGATTTCAAAAAAGGAGGAGGTTGTCAATTCGGCTGTATTTTTCTTGTTTATTGTCCATGCCAACAGGATGATACAAAAGCTTGTCTTCCGGGAAATGTCGGATTCAGCAAATAATACCGGTTCCTGCTATCAAGTACAGATTAAAAACAAAACAGCGAGCAAAGAGGTCCTATATTTATTGCTTCAAAACATACAGGATTAAAAATAAATCCCCCGTGAAAGTGCAGATTTCGGAATTAATCTTCAGCCATTAAGCCCAAAAAGAGGCTTTTTTATTATTTTCCCGAACAATTAAACAAGCAAACCCATCCGTTTAATTAAGTCTATCAAGTTACCTTTTTAATTGCCATCTCTGGGTATTTATTCTTACAGGATAATGATAGGGTTGCCATAAGTAAAGTGGGTCTCTTGCGAGCTATTTAAAGGGTTGAATGTTTATAGCAACACTTTTATTTTACGCTCACCTTTTAACTTTAATCTCAGTCGTTTAACGCCATTTGTTTTAAGATAAATGCTTTTTTACATACTTTAAAGGATGTAGAAAGTTTACGGTCGTTGTGGGAAATTCTAAAGGGGAGTATAAATATTAACAAGCATTTCCACCCAATGTAGAGTTTATAAAAGACCCAGCAAATACTTTACCTTGCATATCTAAGAACTGCTTCTCTTACATTTTCCCCGCATCTAATTAAATGGATACCTTTTTCCGCACGGTTTTCAGGATTCACTCGCTCAAACAATACCGTATTTGATGTCAGCGGCTCCAGTACTAAAACATTAGCACAGAGAGCTCAGACTCTGTCTATTACAACAAAGAGACAAAAGAAATACGTAGCTATCCCGACATGTGACACTGCGTTAAGAGAAATGTAGAATACTGTTTGGAAAGATTTTTTTGTAAGGAAATTAAAGTATTCTTCGAAACATTTTAACACCACACTTGACGCTTTTCACTTTATTAACCGACTTCTAAAATTGAGGAGGTTTGTTACCTCAGAACTTTTGACCGGGTGAAGCAATTTTGATCATACTTTTTTTATTTGAAAGCTGGTGCTTCCCGTGTCGTCCCGTTTCAATTTGGTCGTGACAGTGGAGTCCATAAAAAAAGCATATAAGGCTTATTTTGAAATCGGTTTTTTTAGCTGTATGATTACTGCATAAAAAATAACAACAAATAAAATGGTGATCCCTAAAAAGCTTTTGAAGCTCGACTATCGACACAACATCATAAATTGAACCAACTACCAATTTCCATGGAAAAGAATCTGTGAAAAATGGTGAGGTGTCAATCAAAATGATTACAGCGTTGTATTACGTACTGAGCCATCGCAAGGTCGGTGCATGTGAGGCCAATTTCATTATGCAAATTCGTATGAAATGTTCGCGAAACACGAAGCGTATAGCGACTTAATTGATGAGCAAATTTACATGCTAATAATACACCGAACCATGTTACAGACACATGCAGAAGTAACACAAACGTATCATGCAAAAATTGATATCAACAAAGGTTAATCATATACAAAAGTGTCTGATACGTGACGTCACGATTACATGTTGCGAGTCTCTTCACATTTTCATTTGTTTTTTTTTGTTGATTCCATTCTTGAACACTGTTTATCTTCTGAATGGAAAGTCATTGTGAAGATTCGCAGTATCGTAGATTCTGTTTAATTGCAACGAAAACCTGATAATGGCATTTGATAAGGGAAACATGTAGGGTGATTCTGTAAGCTGTAAGGGTTAATTATACAGAATAATAATGGCAGCAGAATGAGGATTCATTAAACACTTTTTCGGGAAAAGGCTTATAAATATCGCATTAATAAATAATTACAGAATTTCCCAGTAGGCTGTTTTAAATAACGTACTGTTTATTACTTTATGGACCTTTCCGAGGAGTTATCATTTTATTTCAATTTCACAATCATTTGACTACTTAGTCTTCATTGAAAGTGCATAACAGTTTTCTCTTTTCTCAAAGGCCATTTACAAAGAAGAAGGTAAATAAAGAACCTAATATTATCAGAGTACGCTTCAAGTAATGTTAAAATGTCAAGGGGTTAGATTACTTTTCCTTTCACCCTGATTTTAGACACTATTTTACCTTCCTAAAACTCAAACAATACAAAGGTTCGTTTAAAAAGTTCTCAAACACTAAAAATCCTCGTTCGCCGTTTATTTACTCTTACTCCACGACTAACGAACTAAACACAGCTTTTTAAATAGAACCTCTAAACCAGTAAATTAAATTCTACTAAATACAGTAAAGCCAAACAGACGGCTAACAGTAGCTAAAGATAAGATTAAATTGTTTTACTTTAACTAAAGGTTCGTTTACATTGAGTCAGTAACTTGCGTCAGTAGCTGTGATCTGACTAACTTCAAAATACTCATTCGGAAATTCATAGATCAGTGTTCGCGACTAATTTATTTACGCCTAGAAGGGAGCATCACTGGGTGAAATCTTAATGTAAGTCAGTGTAAAGGTTTAAACGAGCCCCATTGATTGTGGTCGATACGTAATTCTTACAAATGAAGTGCAAACTATTTGCGAACTTTGTTTGTTTCTTTTGATCGATAGGAGTTGTAAGAAATGAGAAGTTGGAACGGTGAATGAAGATTGGAATGATAGATAACTGTATCGTTATTCACGAATCTGATGAAGTTAGTTACAAAATATAATTATTTACTTTCGTTACCTTTAATCTTTGTTTTGTATTCCAATATAAAATTAATATTATTATTATTATATTAAAATAAATATAAAAATTAAAATTATATTTTAATCTAAGCTTTGTTTTAAATAAATAAATAAATGCGGACAACATCACATACATTGCCCTGAACCCAAAGTAAGTAGTTAAAGCACTTGTGCTATGGAATTCAGAAACAACGAAGGTGCCACAAACACCCAGGCCCGGGAAAATGTAAAAAAGTCAGTTCCTACATTGACCCGACCGCGGATCGAACCCGGGACCTCAGAGCTTGCGACACCTTGAAACCGGTGCGTACGCCACTCGACCACGGAGGTCGTCGATAAATTAATGAAGTGGAATAAATAATAGTCTAATTTCTATTTTCATGATTCTATTTTTGGGATAAACTACCTCCTTTTTACGAGAACTTTATTTTATTACCGATACCAGGGCAATCAAAAAGCAGTTAAGACTTAAAATAGCCTTAAAAGTTTAAATTAAATTGAACATCTAAATTTTATTTCATTCACTCCTGTTAAAATTATATTAGCGTAGTTGAAAACTTCGCATATAAACTGAAAAGTTTTAATGTCGGGTATTATAATTAATAAACGCACACACTTCAGCTGTGAGATGCGTTTGGAGCGCTAGTTAAGTTTTTAATTAATTAATTGAAGCTTTTGATGTTTGCTCTATACTATTTATGCTAATCTATCATTAATTCAACATACCTATTTTTTGAGAAATAGTATTTAGTACAGAATTAAGTACATATATGAAGTTGATATATTTGATTAAGTTTGCCTTATGTACCACAATTGTACATGAAAATTTGAATAAATAAATAAATAAATGTGTCAGATTTGTTTTTATGAATTTAGTAGAGAAAAGCTAGTTAAAAAAGACATTAGGTAGTATTTTGAGCTCAATTTAAATGCTATGCAATACTTCTAAAATTTTAACGTTAGAGTTTTTAAATTCGTAATTAAAAGGCCCAATATGGGCGACTATTACCCAAAGAATATTGAAAAGTTCGGTAAAGCAGTCAAACACTGCGCTTAGGCTAACTGCATAGATTTCTACCAATAAAAGCGCAAATTATATTGACCGATTCTTACAAGGAAACTACTCAGATACTACGATAGACCGTGTGATCAATTATCTCAATACCATGTAATTAGTTGACAGATAAAAGGTTCCCCTCCATAATCCCTCTGTCGCAATTAACGAGCCCAATGGGACACAATGCGCTGGTCAGCTGAGCCCGGATGGCGGATAAGGAGAAATCAAAAGCTACAGCTAATGCTCCAATTTGTTACTGAATAACGTGATGTATAGGAGAAATGGTCGTTACATATACTAAGATATATCAGTATGTATGAAAGTTGGTACATTTTTTTTATTACGGCTGTGTAGTAGTCTGTTAAGATCGGTATAGTTCATCCTTCACAAGGGTTTAAAAGGTTTGCTTGCAATCGTTTGAAACCCAATTATCGGGTTTGCGAATTTATAATAGTACCTACCTACAACGTACAAGGTATATCGAAGGTATATCTAAGATGCCATGTCCAGCAGTGGACTGTTATAGTCTGACGATGATGCTGATGATTTTTCCTACAACGTAAGGAAATTTTGTATTTAATTAACATATCTAATACTTATACCTGAACTATTTTTATAAGACAGCCAAACTTTAATATTCAAGCACACCTGTCTAGAGTTTCAAGAATAGTTGGCGAAACCTCTGATGATGCATGATAGCTAATATTTCCGTAATATGACCCAAAAAGGCGAGGGCGTTTATTAAAACGTAATAAGTTAAAACGAAGGGGTTCCTTGCCCCAGAGTAATATAGCAGCTGGCGGCGATCCAAATTGCAGGCCAACCCTCAAGTTCCGACACTTTAATGCCCACAAAACTTTATGAAAATGAAAGAAAACCTTTTTTAAAAGATGATTTTTACATGTATCAGTAGAAGTTTTAGTCCAATTCTGGGCAAATTGGCGTTGGTCAGGGTCCGCTTTATGAATGTATTTTGTATAATAATATACTTACCAGTTATGTCAGTTAAGCACACTTTTACATGGTCAGGTAAGAGATCGCTTGATAAGAGAAGCGTTTTCGTTTTTAGAAGGTACAGTCGTCATTTATCAGAATAAGTCAATATTCTAATACCAAAGTAGCTTTATACCTAATAATGTAAAACATACGAATATGGTGCATTATGCTGTGTTTTTATATTTTAAACCACATTATGTGACTTTGCCTCTGGTGGCTACAAAAAAGTAAATAAAATAAGAAAAGTGCATGTTGGCCTCTCCACCCTAACTTAATTCTCCAAACAAACCTTTTTGAAACACGAGTGTACTGCTCCACAAACACAATTTCGTAACTTTTGCCTCAAAATTAAAGCTTATTTCATACACTGGCCGAAAAGGTTAAAAAAAGTTTTATCGTCTAAAAGAGTAAAAGGCATCCAATATTTTTAATTATATTTGTTACACATTTTTTTGTAAAGTTTCATAAAGAGTAATTAGTCAAAAGCTTGTCGCTACTTGTTACTCTCCTCTATTTTTATTATATTTTCCTGAGACGCTCAACAATATTTCTTAGAAATGAATTAATTTTTCAATATTACTAAGACATAGTTTTTGATCTTGGCTTTGCTTGAGTGGATATTGTTTATCGCGGTAACAAGTATGGCCTTTTATTGATTTCAAGCTTGATCTAACTTTAATCAAAATCAGTTGTAAGGTTTAAGCCGTCAAGAGGTACTTACCTACTTATCTACAATATAATAATATTCCGGGACAAATTACATGCGGTTATTTAATCCCAAACTAAGGAGAGCTCGTATTATGGCAACGAGACAACTGATAAACATGCTTATAAATACAAACGTATTATAGACAAATTACACCAAGACACAGAACAAATGATCGTGCTCATCACACAATTATTTGCCCTGGGTGGGAATCAAACTTTAGACCAACAGTCCCATATGCTTACACATCCAGTCTTTGAGTATTAAAAATCAGCAATTCTGTTTATATTATAATAAGCAGAGAATACGGTAAATATGCTTTAGCGAGTTGTCCCATAAATACCGGCTTTACAGCGTGCATTCAGTCTCTAGGGCCGAACTTTACTCGCCAACCAAATGCTTCATAGCTTTACTTTTTTATTTAAGTTATTTTTATGTATTAAAAACTCACAATTTATGATGAATTCAATGGGATTTTGATAACGTAATATAAATAATGTTAGGTAGGTAGGTGGATAAAATAACTAAAATTAATTATACGAAAACTTGTTTCATAAATTAGTTGCATTCTAATTTTCAGTTTTATAATTACTTATTTACTTATAATTTGTAGTCATATATATTATTTGTATCCAAACATTTAAGATACCTATTGAAAGTTTAATATACGAAAGTTGAATGAATAACAAAAAGTACAGATGAATAATCACGATGTGGCATAAATATGGAGGTACTTTATCAAAATGCCCTATTTTATGCCGTTTGAAAAGTCAGTCGTAAACTATTATAATGCAAAAAAATAAGAGCCGAACGTAATAAAATTACTAGATTACAAACAGCTTTCTAATCATTAAATGTTAATAGCATTTAATATTCAGGAAAAACATGCTTGTTTTCCAGAACCAATCAAACGATCTGAGCCTGAAAGTAGGTCATACTGATTAAAACTTTACAGACAGAAGTAAGGGCTGTACTTAATTAAGGAGCTTATTAACTTTGGACTCGTTAAAGCATTAGCAAATGATACTAAACAATTACGAAATCGCTTAAGATACTTATTATCTTACATTTGCATTATTAATGCCAAGATTGCATGTTTATTAGCAGGTTTGAGCCAATGAATAATAAATAAATCAAAATTTCCATCTATTGACGCAAGACATTCCTTGATCACTTTGATGGAAGAGATTCTCATTACCGTGCGAACAGCGGCCGGAATGTTTATCGAAGAATAAATTACAACCGGCACAGCACTACCCAAGTGCCCTAACCCTTGTTTATTCGATTCCAATTTGTGCGTCTCCAATTTCGTTACGATGATAATACGATATTTTCGCTGATTCTCAAATATTGCAATATGTCGGCATGGCATGCTCCTTCAGTATATTCGAGTGGAGCTTACGATGGAATGTAATAACACAGATAGCGACGTTTTCGCGAACATAATGCCTACAATTTGAAATCGCGAAATGCCTCCGCGAGCAATTCGCAAAATATTCTTTACCGCTGAACAAAAATATAACGGATTTTTTATTATCTTCCCGCGTATTTCGTAATCGCAGCCAAAAGGCACTTAGCTGATGTTCGTTTCCTCGTGAACTCCTTATTATCTAAGTGCTGACGTTATGTAAACATTCGACGTCATTATTTTTGGATTTACTGAGTAATGTATACCTGAAGATGTTTGGGAATTGTTTCCATTCTCTTTGGCTCTTGTTTGGATATAATATTTTGTTTATCGGCGAAGGTCGGACTTTGCCAATTAATTTTTGGGAGTGCTTGTTTTTCTCTGAATTTGTTACAACGATTGTTTTAGGGAAACAATGCCACCATACAATTATAGCTATGTACTTGGCAATCATGACATATTCAATGTAGATAGAATTGTGTAAAATGCACTCACAATTTCGTATTGTTTTAGTCCATAGATGTAGTCACAAGATCCGCACAAATTCCGATATGCATTATTTACCCTGTCCCCAAAACTACAGACATGAATGTATTCAAAAAGGCCGTTAATAGGCAAACATGAACAACGCGTATTGTTATGAATGTCATATAAGCAAAACACGGTTGTTAAAAAATGCCCGTCTATTGTCCGACTCGCATTCAGCGTTCCTTTGACATAATAAAAGGCAGCATTTCTCGTACGACTCAAAAATGTGAGAATTTGCGGCGCAGAGTATCCCAGGCATTCGTAATGAGACCCCTTCATTCACTGCAGGTTTATTCTATCTTACACCGTATTTCATACAGCCCCCATTTTAATGAGGTTTCCACCGCATAAGTTCCCTTTTAATTACAGCTATCTGAAAGACTTTAAAAATAAAATAACCGTAAAATTGTGTAGCGTCGAATCAAAAGTATACGGATTTTTTTTTCATATTTATCTGTTTCGCGTTGTGGTTTGTAAATAGTTCTCATTTGCTTTTTTGTTCGAAGTGTTTTTTTCTTTAAAAGCTTTAATGGAGATTTAAATTATAAAACTTCCATTTTATTTCTTGTTTTCGTATCTAAGCGTATTCAATTAAACTGTTTTTTTAACTTTTTTCAATTTTCAAACCACACACCAAAATCACTCAAACGGCACATTTATTTATATAAATGTAAAAATAAAACAAATAAATCCATATAATATTACTATGTATCGGCATTGCAAGCATTCAGTTCCAGACTTTAATTGGAGTGTGAGATCAAAGCTCAGTGGCGTGCTGTACAACACAGATTGCCTTCAATCTGTAGTCAACTGTAAAATTGTAGCGATGAACATCGATATACATACAAAGCCTTTTACACTACAGTAAATATTTTTATATTTTTGCATCACATACTTAGTTTACTGGTAGCGAAACTGGGATACATCAAAATTGTATATCTATTACAAACACAAAATGAAATGACTTAGAAAAAGTAAAGTTTTTCAGTAGGTTCGTCGTGTCTACTATTGGATTGATGTCGTCGAAGTAACTGATTGAAAATTACAAAACAAATGCCATTTTCACTAGGTATACTAACTTCTACTAAGCCCCTAGACTGCTCACCGGCTATCAAATTAAATGAAACTTATTCTATGAACTTGTCGATTATAAAACCAAATAAATCATCGACTATAAACTTCAATAGTAAATACAACTTTCTGATCGCACGAAGTTATCGATATTTATACAAATTCAAAGTAATAAAATACGTTTGCATGTTGATGTCGAACTTTATGCGATAATAAAGTTTTCGATACTGTTTTATTTTTTTAACTGTACGTGCAGGGAATTCGATTGTTCCCGTATTTTAACAGGTAAATGTTTTGTGATGTTTTACGAATGATCATTGAGTTTGTGCAGTACTAACGTTTTTGTTAACTAACATTTTTAGTAAGTTTATTTTGGCTTACCCACTTATATTGATACTGCTATACTCAACCCTTAAAAATTAACCTTGGTATTTATTATAAAGTCAATAAAAAAAAAACATTAAACTTAAACTTGAGAATTAAACCGTTTTCAGTCGTAACCTATGTAATCACAATTTTGAATGACAACAGTTTAAAATAAAATTTAGGACAGAGGTTTAGCGCCTATTCAATTTTACATTATGTTTCCTTGCTATGCCAAAAACATATTTAATGTATCTATTATTATTTATTATGTTGTTATAAGGAAAATAATTTAAAAACTAAACATATTTATGGCACCATAGCGAAGTAAGTTCAGCCATAAATCCAGACAGCCGTAACTGCGAACAGAGTTATACAACGCATCTGTTACAAGTTTTAATAAGCTTTATAACAAACTTTTATGGCATGACGATTTGAAAATATAATATTATTGCCTTCCTTGTATCGATGTAAACTTATTACCATAATAATAAGGAAAAAGAAAAACATCCTATATGACGTAATAAAACATAAAAAGATTTTATTTTAAGAATTTTTTGCTCAATTATCCAATACAAAGAGTTTGATTGTAAAGAAAATACTTATACCAATCCAAAAGCCGGATTCTTAAAAACCTATACTAGTTATATTTCAACCTAATCTAAGGGTGCGTGCCAGATTTGACGAACGAGCATTACACAAGCAATTCGCGAGAGAGCATGCCGCGAACGCAATAACGCCGTCCGCTAAACGTGCGCACGCCGCTAGTGCCATGCTCTCGTTCATCAGATTTGTTCACATCCTTGTAATTATTTGGGTAAAATAAAATTTAATACATTTATTCAACGTCGGTTAAAATGATCATAAAACATTTTTTAACATCAAATCTTACTGAAAGTTTAATTGTTACATGACAAAGGACAGTTAAAATCCTCGTTTAAATGTACAGAAAAATACTACCTAAAGCAAAATAGTGTAATAGGAAGTCAGTACCTGTGACACTGATATTCGCTTACCGCCGTCTCCGCTTACTCAGTATTCTTACTACCGTCTCAAGTAGAAGAGTAAGCGAAACTCTACTGACAATTTAGTTACTCTATCGACTATGTTCAATGGAGAGAATATCTTTACAGAGGTTTTCAATTTGTTTTAATGTTGTATTTTTTCTTTACATGCAAATTTGATTCCATTAGCTGCAATCAATCGGTCCATAGTAGCTCACTTTTGTTTAAGTGTATAAAAAACTTTGCTAAATAAAGGCTACTACTTACTACTAACTTATTTTTATCCGCAATGCTATGTAAACGAAACCATAAAAAAACAGTCTTATTAATCATACCGTCTAAGCTACCGTAAGTATAGAATTTAATAATAAACGAAAAAACAATTTTGTACTTTAGTAAATAGAAGCTTTCTCGTATAATTCCTTAGCTCATAAATAAAACAAAGAGCTAGCTTACAACTATAAGTTAGTAAATAATAAATTAAAAAAACAAAAACTTGTTGCTACATATTAAACAGATAACCGAGCGTTACAAGGTTCCAACTTATTAAGGAGCTACCTTAATTAGAGTTTTAGTTTAATTTTATCTGCTAGTACTAAGTGCTTTAATCTGAGCCACTTTTGAGCTAGTTACCTGCAAGTTTCATTCTGTTCTTGAGTAATGAAGTTAAGTTTCAGCTGCATGTAATTTGATAATAGCGGAGAATGTGGAGTGAATTTAACTTATGGTTGGTAAATCTCAACATGTTAGGACTCGTTCAGACTGATCGGAGTAGTAGGTATCGATTGCTTCAAACTGTCACTAAATAGTGAAATAAACTATAGGTCTATAACCAGCACACAAACTGCTTGAAATAGCTTGACTGCTGCGAACGGTCGTCAAAAATAGTGTGTAAGCGAGAGATACACGTGACGTGCGAGAGCGGTCTACAGCTCGCGAAGTATATTTACGTTGATCATTGACAACTGATCGAGCAGTTGGTTGAAGAGTAGCGTTAGTGCTCTTGCTCATTCAGATAGAGTATTTTAATTACAGACAATCAAAAATTGTATACACGACTTTTGAAAGGCTTAGCAAGCTAATATGTAAGGTATGTAATATTTGTTAGATATTTTTAATGCGGTCTAGATACTCATTTCTTTCGTACATATTACTTTACATTAAATGGTTTTGATACAAAGTCCAATATAATATTTCAGCGCACAAAAAGAAATAAGAAAAGTCATCAATCCGATATTTTAATCTAAGAGAAGTTCGTTTTAGTGTATGAAAGTATCTTTTTACGAGATCAAAGGTTTTTTACAAACTTACTAGTTTTTCTACGGCTATGAAATCCAATCAGCTAAAATATCTACCTAGATGACTCAATATTTTTTCTGAAGAAGAAATTTAAAGTAATTTAATAAATTCTTGATGTCATACACACAAATACCAGAGAATAATATATTATATTTAAGTCTACATAACGTTACTATTTACTTACTTTAATTTATAAGCGGTCACGACTTTGGTATACTCAAAGTCAGCCAAAGGTAAAAGTTAGTTTAAATTATATTAATTTTGTTTGATTGTAATTAACAATAACATAATAAATAAATTATAAAGAGGTGAAATAAAAACATATTCTACGTTTGTTCAGTTTTATAATCTTAAAGTTAAACTTGTTGATTTTTGGGATTTTAATATGACTTGATGGTTACCCTAACTTACCCTAATTCTTGATGCTCTCATATCCTATTTGATGTGGTTCGTGGCCAAATATTAACAAATTAATTGTATTCTAGTCTCGTTAGGTATGCACAATAATATGGTAATTAGCTACTCTAGCACAATTTAGGCATAGCAAGATAGAATATTACAATAAAGTTAGTAGTAGTTTTTTGTCAGTTTAAATTCAAGTACTTAACTACTTATGCTTTAAATTTCAGATAGCTAATTAGTTTCATTCACAAAAAAATCTTCTAAAAAAGCTCAAAACCCAATAATTCTGGTTGATCGACGAATTTTATTGAACTAATTACCCAAAAAGTTAATGACCCGACAATCTTTTGGAAACGACTACTCAATAAAAGATTGCTCAAATATAGCAGATTGTCTAAAACTCACTGAGAAGAACAAAAAGGAATGTGTCACAAGCGAAGTGAAGGCGAGATTGATCTATCTTCGTTATGTGTAATAGACATTGAATTCTCATCAATTTTTCCTCTCCGTATACTTGGTGTAACATAACAGCAAATCGGGACGCTTAAGTGCAAATTGGGAACGGGGAATCACTTCTATGCCTAAAGGTAAGTCTTAGTTTATCCTGAAATACTGAGAAGAAGGAAATTATTCATGGTAACGTAATATTTAGATCGGTCTTAGCTCCTAGTTCTATGAATGTATATATAAAACCTATTATAAGATTGATATAACAATGTCACAACATTTCGCACCACTCCCATTAATGAAATAAAAGAACAATTAAATAGGCTCATAAACAGACACATTATTATATTAACTTTTAAACTATTGCGCTGCATGTTTACAGTATTGGACGTGAATTAGCTCATCATCATCATCATCATCAGCCGGAAGACGTCCACTGCTGAACAAAGGCCTCCCCCAGGAATTAGCTCATCTATGCATAAATACCTTTTTGGGCTGGAAGTTTTCACTCATTTTTTTTTATTTACAAGGATTCCTAAGCGGTGAACTCACTTCCTATTAACCGTTAACGTGTTTGATTTATGCATACCTACATAAACACACCCGTGAGACATAAAACCTCCGACTGACCATTAACTATTTCCAGGAGAGCACAATACTGAATACAAAGGCCCTACTCAAGCCCTTCCCGGACATTTAGATATACAAATAAAGATAGATCTCCAAAAAGGTCCACTTTGATGTGTCATGGAATTCAGTGATTACTTAACGAGACTACTTTTCCCCTCATTTTATATTCAGTTTACGTAACTCCACTGTTATTACCTCTACGAATGAGTTTTAATTTTAACTTTTTCGCTGATTCCCCTTTAAGAGTTCTTGTTAAACAAGATCCGCTTGCCTTTTGTAGTCGCTTTTAACTTCAGCTTGTTTCAGGCGAACCAATTTTAACTTGTTTAATTTGAAAAGAAAAGTATTTAGTTGCAAAACAGTTTTGTTGTTTGCTGCAGTGCTAATTGGGTAATATTTTTAAGTAGATTTTATTAAGCATGAATATGAAAGCCTTGTATGTCTGGATAAGACTTGAGCTAGAATAAAAAGTTTTACATAAAAATAGATTTTTAAGCGTCGGTGTCTCATATCAGGAGCTATAATTGATTGCTATGACACTTAGAAAATGGAAAATAAAATTATAATCTTACAAGTTACATAACTAACTAAAGTTGACGTTTTAATTAAAAGTGGTAAATTACTTTATAAATTAACGACTTTTAAGGTTATTTTTGTATTTTAATGAACGATGGACTTTTATCGTAGGTAGAAGTGTGTAAGCTTTATAAACTGTAATTTGCTACAAATGGCACAACGTTAATTTGATACACACTGCCGTTTAAAGGGAAAAGCAAGATATAATGAGAATTTAATTTATGAGTTAGTAATACAGATCAATTTATTCACATATTGTTTTTGTTAGGATATTAAACTATTATCTTTAGTCAATCAATAATGTCAATTTAAATATTTACTAAAATACCTCTTTAGTGGATTCAAGACTTATGTTTATGTATTATTTTGTAAATCATTCAGATTAATATAGAAGTGTAGCTTAATTTAAGAACAATGACGCCAAACGCCAAACACCTTTTTTATTAGTTGTAGTATTGTAATTATTTGCAAATAACGATCATCCCAGGGTGCGTCAAGATCTCGCGAACGCGCATCGAACGAGCGGCTCGCGAACTGTTCGCGATGTTAGGACTTAGTCGCATACCTCGAGGGCTGGTTTGAAGAGGTGCGGGATAAGGTTGAACTTGGGTGAGACCTATGCCCAGCAGTGGGACTATATCATCTAGGGAAAAAAGAACACGAATATGTTAAAAACTGTAGGTAACAGTTAAAGCCGTATGTATCGCAAGCAGACCGCAGCATCAGCAGCAGATGTCATTTACACAGCGGACGTTGTGTATGTAAATACACTTCGACACACTTTTACGATGCGTGCGACACGATGCATGCGATTAAAACGCCTTTCATTTTTGTTGAAAAAACTTTTGCTGTTGGTAACGTTTTCCTGTTGTAGATAATGATGATGAGATGGATTGTAGCAATATAATTTATAAACCAATCTTGATAACCTGTCCTAATATAAAAGAGCTTATAAGGTTTATAGGATATACAAATTATGCATCATAAATTGTTGTCGGCGGGATATAGTTGAATTGAGATTGATAACTAGACCAAAGGAAAGACGTGTAAGATTGCTAGTTAAAAAGAGATTTTTCGTTTTCATGCAGTAGTTCAAAGATAAGTACATGTTATAGTTTCAAAATCATTTCTTATCAGCTAATCAGCTTGCTTAACAGCTAATTGTCCAATATGTGCAAACCATAACGTGATAAAGCCACGATACGGCCTCAAAGCTAGCTTTTGACTCTCTTCAAATTCTCTTGAAATACAGCAAAGTAGAAGCTCACACATAAATCTACGCACAAATATTCAAGCTGTATCGAATAGATGTAGAGTTGCAGATATTGAATTCTGTTCGAAACTCCCGCAAAATAAATATTTGTATTTCAAACACATGTGAGCTTCAAGATGACTTATGTAGTCCGATTCGTATTTTTGATATAACCTTATCTTAGACTAAAATTGTTTAAGATCTTGTTAGATGTAGGCAGTTTCTTCTTTAATAAGTACTATTTAATTAGATGTTTTTCCTTCGTAGAAGTTGTGCTTAAAAATCTCAGTAGCACGGTCCCAATCACGGCCAATTCAAAATATATTGTTTGCTGTCATATGTATGGCAGGCTTCATGCAGCACGCCTATATCAAACAGTGCGTACTGTTTAAAACATCACGACAATAATATTTAGTCAAGCAAAAAAGGTTTTAGGTTAAGTCCGCACTACGGTTTTTACCCGCAAGCGGTAAACCGCGAAACCGCATAACCGTCCGAGACACGCACAGTACGGTAAAAAATCATTCGCGGAAAATAACCGTCAGTGCAGTCCCCTTTCATTAGCTTTATTTACTCACAAAATTAGGCGGTTAAAAACCCAACCAAAATATACAATGGCTCTCTTAGCTCTACGTTCAGTGCATTCAGGTCTCGCGTTATTAAACCTCCATAATCTTTTAATTCAACATTATCTCCGGTCCATCGACAAACGTTAAGCCATAAAACATATAAATGGTTTTGCTATAAATTGTAACACCATCGGCGTGTAGGCGGTTCTTAAAGAAGCACCTATCGTACGCAATGGTGTGCAGTGACGCGGATGATTGTTGAAAAATTGCTCCATAAAACTCGCTTTCTAATAAATTGCGACATTACCAGCGCTTTTATTACAGACGAGATTGCGATTCTAAATGTGTGGCTTGAGGCGTCTGAAGTGCTGTTAGGCAGATAATTATTTCTAGGTATAGTCGTGAAATCATTTCATAAGGGCGAGATTGAAGAAATTTTCAGCAAATTATTGTTTTTTTTTTTTTGTTTTCTTTACCTCTACGACTTTAGTGAACTTTCATATTACAAGCTATGCTAAATATCGAAAATAATAACATTTACCTATGTAATGCAGAGGTATTTATGACATAAAACGATCATAACTTAGTAGTACCAAACCAAAACGTTATTTGTCAAACTCAATCGTCCAATTAAGACTACACTCGAACTCACTTATCCAATTCATATTAAACAAATAGACGATAATTTCCCAACCAGTTATAGCATTGTATGTACATATTATAAAGTTTCACATCCCCTTGATTGAGCGCGACTAGTTATACATTAAACAGTTAATTTGGCGCCAAAACTTTGCCGTCATTGCACGTCTGAACATCGTATGAGATGATTTTCATAAATATCTGTTAGCATGTATACTTAGTTATTAGATATTCCAACGTACGTAATAATAGAAAATAATTTTTAGTAGGTTGGATAAAACATTTTGCAATTTATTATCTTTTTTTTTTCAAATTATTTTCTTGCTCAGTAACTTTGTGCCAAAATCTAGAATTTTAGTTACAAAGCTATGCGCGGTTTCACAAATGATAAACATACATAGAAACAGAATATCCAGACACAGAATTAACAACTTTGTGAAATAAACAATATTTGTCCCATGCGTGTATTGAAATTGGCTTTTGCCCTCTCGAGTCTAATTAAGTTGAAATTATATTATTAAATTCCTCTTGAATAAACGACATAATTGGAATTCCACATGCTTTTTTTTCTTCGGGTTTTTTTATAAATTGTTTTTGACTTGTAAGTTGAAAAATGGGCAAAAATGACCGTATATATCTCCTTTTATAATATATGGTCTTTTATATTTCAGAATAATATACATAAAAGAAAACCCAATTACTGCAGTGGCTATATCACAAGGGTCACAGCATAAGGGTCGTCTTAAATTTCCGCCTAAGATCAGCACCACCCAAATAATTTGATCCGTTTTAAATCGAACCTTTATATTCAGCTTTATTTAAAGTCCAGCATTATTATAAGAAACAAAATGTTTTCCAGTAAGAAATTAATCTCCTAAATGGAAACATTTTTGTCAAATAATGAATAGACTTTTTTGTTATTTCTTTTTCTATTGATATCGCGACTGTAAAATGTGTTGAAGTTTAATACACAATGGCCAGCTGTGTACATTTAACCTGAATTGAAGATTATTTTTTCAGTATTACTCAAGTTTTCAAAGGCTAACACAAACAGCTAAATATTTTTAATCTTCTTAAGAAATTTAATGGCCTCTATTTTCTATACAGGCACAATAAACCACATTTTTTTTTTTTCAGTTTTCAGTTTTCTACTTAAGTTCCCAGATTAATTAAGACAAAAAACAGGGCGAATTTAGGGTAATTGAAGCCTATGTAATGTAATGTTCAATAATCATTACACTTGTGAAAATTAGCAGAGAGTATTTAATTAAAGATTCAATCACCTTTATTTAAAAAATATATAACATTAAGAACTTAAATTGAATTCTGAAATATGTGCACCTTCCAAAGTCCCTGCAACTCGTCGATCAGACTAAGATATTCGTTCCAACATAACTTCGATAGTTGTACAAACATTTTACCTCAACAGCTACGTTTATTCAATCCACGAGTTTTACGTACGAATGTCATTTTTAAACAAACAAGCATTGAGCAGGTCTGCAATTCGTGATAACCTCATTTTTGGTTACAAAGCGAGCTTTTATTGGGAAAATGTCAGTTAAGTTACTGGTAGTTTTCGAATTTGATTCCTTGTTATTTTTCTGTCCATTTAGTATTATGTTTTGAGATTTTTAGAACTGGTTAATCAGACTAGAAAAACATTGGTTTAACATTTTGTAAACACTACTCTATAACAACTTCGAAGGAAGCATTAAAACTTAATACCATATTTTATTTAACCACCGATGAAAAAAGAGGGGTGTTATAAGTTTGACATTTCTATCCGTGGCATGATAGCTCTTTATATTTTTGATTTTTATAACAATTTTCCAAAAAATGCCCGTGACTTAAAATTTTCTTTTACAGTTATAATTGGAAGTCGTTTGCAAAATGCTATTCAAGAATACTAATATTGTTTTTATCCATCCAGTGTATATGGCAGGTAAAATAAATTGGACTACTCTACATTGAAACAAATTGTAACCGCGGGCTATTGGTAAAAAAATCGTAACGGGAAATCCAATTTTGTGGCCGAATCGCAACAGAACTTTATGCTGGGATAATAAATAAGAAAAACATTAACATAAACTATATGTCAGTAATCGCATATATTTTTATTATATAATTCTATTAACAAGTAAATATAACGCCTGTAAAAATCAAACTAAGATATACATTATAGAACGGGGATAAGCGCGTACGTATGCATAAATGCCCTTAAGGCTTGACGTTTCGTCCGGGTCACACCGGCCGTGGTCACAAGCAGATTACTATAAACATGCAGTGTGATAGTTTAAAAGTTATTAAGACACATGTCGTATTAAAAACAAATAAAACATTTCTTTAATCTATCTAACAGATTTATTAGTACTTACCAATAATTTCCCAAACAATATTGGAAACATGTGAATGCAGTTACCCTCTAATCCTACACAGGTGATGTTAAATTGAAATTCTATGTTGAGCTGAAATCCGGAGTTTGAACAACGATGCCATTTGGTATTCCATCAAAAATACGTGCAGAAATTTTTACTAGATTTTTTGGGAACTGTATGTTCACTTGTTAGAAAATGCAGTTCTGTTTTGGCGATACTAGGAGAATAGGAATTAGCTGAATCAATCATGTTGGTAAAAAAACAATGATTAAATCCATTTTGTAAACTCACTACATGTGAAAACGTCGGTCTCATATTCAATTACATATACAAACGTTCAAGCCGGAACCCCACCGCTGCGCAGGCTGTGCACGGATGCGTGGCTCACCTCTGCTGCGTGGGCTCATTAGTTCGGCGGCGTCGGCCTCCGTTTCCACTGCGGCGCACGGACACGGATGTGTCGCCCACACAGCTGCGTGGGGTACAGTCACGAGCAAAAATATGTATACTTAATAATATGCGAAATTGTTAAACGAAATTAGTGAGATTTTTTGTCGAATCTCTTCTGCCATCTAGCAATCAATGCATACTGACAGATGACACTTGAAAATATTTTTTTTTTTTAATAAAAAAAAAATTACTTAAAGTCAATATATTATTTTTATAATATAGACAATAGCTCTTCCAAGTAACAATATAATTTAGCTATTGTGTAGTAACATCTGTTTTACTTATTTGTATTGTAAATTACTTAGTTCTTACATAAATTATACTTATCACAACTTAAATGTATTTATATATACTAGGAACATTAATTGTACCTCTTATTTATAGTAGCTTATTCTTATAATAATTTCTTAACAATATTATGTGTGTACATATTTTTGCTCGAGACTGTACATAGTCGTGGGTCGCCGAGAAATGGCCGACCCACGCAGCTGGGATGCGTGGGTCGGCCACGTGGCTGAGCTACGTTCCGCCTATTCGAGTTAGCTACGCGTGTGTTTATGACGTCAATTGCTGCGTAGCATGTCCGTGCGCTGCGGTGGAAACGCTCTCATACATTTTGTACTAAAGCGAAGCTGAACACACGTGCACAGCCTCTCCGTGCGCCGCTGTGGGTTTCCGGCTTCATAACGAAATCCCTGGGTTATTGTTATTTATTTATGTCCTACCTGAAAAACTCACAGCTTTAACTAAAATGCTTCAACATTAAACGCATTTGAAGCCCAGGCTTACAGGTTCGTCGTTATGTAAGTTTGGTGTTATTTTTAAGGTACATAAGAAAGCACTGAAACTGTATTCAAATATATTTGTAAATACATGTATTAGGTAGATAGTAGTCGCTAGTGTCTTTAATCAAAATAAACATCTAATACAACAAAAAAAACTAAATATCAATACGTTTCCATCTATTCCGTCAACCATGGCCATGTATCAAAACTTTCTACCAATATATGGAAATAGCAGTTTTAGCATCAACCTTCACAGATTACAGTATCATCTTTCTCGAGGAAAGAGTCAATACGATATTATGAGGAAAATCTGTTGATAATGTCTTGCTATTGATGTTGGATTATCTCACAAATACCAATATCACTCGGCTGGACCCACCGGAGTGTATACAAGCGTATTATTGTTTTTCGTCTTTTCTTCTCATGTTCTTTCCTATACAGGGTGGTAAGAAAATGCTTGTGTATTTGATATACTGCTTGTCATATAAATAAACAACTTTCTTAGGGAGTGAGAGAGTAATAATGTACTCAAAAAAAAATTGGGGCAATCAGTATTAATTTTGACGATAATTTTGTACACATTGTAGGCATTTTTTTCGTTTATGACTGTGTTTATCTATCAAAAACTTTTTCATTTCCTTGGGCAGAAATAGTGTTTCAAATATGACCAATCGTTTCGGAAGCACTCTGTAGACAGCAGAGGGTTTATTGTGACTTATAACATATTTGTGAAGAAAAAGCTTTCATGAATATATAAAAAAGCGCATGAAGATAAGATGCTACGGTTTTTATTTGTTCAGATTTAAGATATCACTCGGGAGACTGTATCACTTATACATAAATAGGTCGATTTCTAGTGAGACTTTAAACATTTGATGGGCCTGTTGGTGTAGTGATTAGTGACCCTAACTGCTATACCGGAGGTTGTGAGTTCGATTCCCAACAAGGACAAATGTTTGTGTCTTTCTGTGTCTGGGTTTAATTTATCTATAATATGTAGGTATTTAGAAATATATAATTATGTTTATGAGTTGTCTAGTTACCATAACACAAGCTCTGCTTAGCTTGGGATCAAATAACCGTGTGTGAGATGTCCCGGAATATTATTATTATTATTATTAAATGTATAAAACGTACATAAAATTGTGTTCCTAATGCCAAAAGAAAATCACTGTCCATTTAGGAAGTGTACCACGTGAGCGCGACAAATGGATGTGCGATTAACGCTTATGCGACAAAACTGTACTGCGACTCACCGTAGTTCGAATGCACGCTAGTGCGACACACTGTAGATCGACATCTCGCTAGTGCGATATGAAGAAATAGAACATAAACATATAGAACCGACATAGGCCCAGACATCCATTGCTTGGTTAGGTTCAACTTTGTGACAGAGATCAATAGGTTAGGTTAGGTTAGATATTGTGACCTTGCAATGGAGCGAGCGAAGCGAGCGACGGCCTTTGATTATTTAATATCTACTTATTTAATATATGTAATTCAAAATTTATCTCAGCAAACTACTGTAATACTGCATCAACGTACTACACTATCCTTGCTAGGTGTCAAACTACTGCAATACTGCACCAACGTACTGCACTACCGTAGTGTCGCACTACCGTAGTGTCGAACTACTGTCGCGCAATCGTTTGTCGCACTAGCGAGATGTCGATCTTCAGTGTGTCGCACTAGCGTGCATTCGAACTACGGTGAGTCGCAGTACAGTTTTGTCGCATAAGCGTTAATCGCACATCCATTTGTCGCGCTCACGTAGTACACTCCCATTTAGGTTATTTACCCCAGAATTTATTTTGAATCCGACAATGCCATCTCAAAATCTTTATAACCTTCAGACTCCTATCAGACTTTTCCAGACATTAAAATAAAAAATATCAATTGTTCTGATGACGTTACTTTGTTAGATCATACTTTTATTACTTTAGTTTTCATTCTTTGTTAAATTCGGTAGAGCAAAAAGCCAGAATATTATCTTTTCTTAAGATAATTCCATTCTTAGTTTAAATAATGATCTAGAACGTTTTATAGAGCTCAAGAATTTATCGGAGTATTTCACGCCAGACTTATTGAGAGAATTTAATTATTAAAAAATTAGGACGATTGATCTAAACAATATTTGTAGCTTAGCAATTTGATCAGACCCCAGATCAGATCTTTAATGTGAAGCATAGGTACGGTACGCACATATCTAAATTTATTTCCATCTGTTGTATGTAGGTATGCCAACTCCAAATAGCATCACATAATATTGCAAGCAGATTACGAAAACTAATTAGCTATGTTCTGCTCCATTTCCGAAATTGTCTTTCGTAGATTAGCTCTATCTACACAACATAGCAACTAGCAACAATGTCGTTTATCCCCTTCATGAAATCAGCGTGTGCGACACAATTCAATTTTGAAATACTCTCACAAAGCGTGCTCTACATTGTTTGCAAGACCTATTTCCATTTACGCGTCGACAAAAAATGACACGCTTTTGACAGGATTTTATGCAAATTTCATGATCAATGCTTGACGAACTCTTTTAGGGCTGCCCAATTTAATCCCTTGTCAAATTTAATGTCAACTTTTGTTCGGTTAACCAAATGACTAAGAGCCTATTTATTACAGCACTTGAGCTTTGACAGATGAATCAATTTTTCCTTTGCAGAGATCTTTGAAATTATTTAAATGTAGTTGTATAATGTAAATACCTTTCCATACCTACGTCTAAAACCCTACTTCAACTTTAGAAAAACCTAAAAATATTTACCAAAACGTCGGCAAATAGCTAAAGAAAGTCTTTGGTCTTAAAAGAAACTCAAGAAAGTCTTTGGTCTTCCGCCGTTCTTTTGAAAGTTAATGAGAGTCACGGTCGGAGGCGCTGCGTTTCTTAATTCTGTTTACTTTGAAATGCGAGATGCGTGCAGATGTGAGCTACACGCCTATGATCACTCATGTGAGCTAATTTTTAATGGTACTCATTTAAGTCCATACTTTCTAAAGTATACAGGAATTTCGACCTTATTTCCTTGGAGTTAAAGACTGCTACATCTCTAAAAGTATTTAAATTATTAGTTATAAGGATGTTAAATGAAACAAACACATATCTTAAAGTATTTTATTTCAAAAATATTGTTAGTTAATACTACATCATTAACAATGTTATGTTAGTAATGCGCAAAATCGATGAAGGCTCGCCACATCCAAACAAAATTATGAATTATGGTCAATTTTGCGCATCGCTTAAACTCAAGTTCATAAATACTATTTTACAGAAATATAATTTTGCCCTATTTCACTTAAGCACATGTATATTAGACCAGTTCTCTAGGCTATTTATTATTCAGAGTAGCTACGTTAAAGTCTGTCAGTGTTGACTAGATGCATTCAAACCTAGTCCGAGTCATACAATAGAAACCATTCCGGAATTGTTATATTACACATTTGCTTACAAAATTAATGGGTTTAAATGATATCTACAACGATATGAGCTTTGCACAAGTTTAAGGCGCAATTTTACTTCCTTATTATAATGATATGATAGTTTCTTTAGTAGAATATCTATATATTTACAAAACCTATCTTGTTGTTATCTTAGATACTAGGTTAATATAAGTCCTATCGATAGATTTTATCATCATGAGGTGGTAAGCTAATGAAGTATGGCGCGTGAGGTGGCTGCGCCAAGTATCTGACTGATCCTGGTCCGGACTGCATCTTATGTGGCAAAGTTGCATTGGAAATGGATGGCGGAGGTAGCGTGCCCGCGTAGCCTGGCCAAGGAGGTCCCCACATCGGTGGAGCACCACCAGTAGGACTGTTAGCCAAAGGACCGCCTCGGTACGAAGTCGACGTCATCCTTAGCCGAACTATGCAGATAGCTACAATCAAAATGGCTATAAATGCGACCACCCCACCTACTATACCTATGATTAGGTTATCATCGTTATTTGATGTAGCTACCCCAACAACTGGGGCGCCTTTTGGCTCTCCACCCATCTTTGGTCGGTCATGAGAAGGCGCTACAGACCAGATTATGTCAGGTTCCGAGGAAGTGCGAACAAGTCGAGGAGGAGGAGTCGTAGACATGCTACTTGATGATGTTGCGGTAGTTCTTCGCCTAGTTTCACACGTCAATTCATCGTCTCCTATTTCAACCAATAAAAATCCTGATAAATGGTCTGGCGAATCGCACCTGACGTCGTTTACTCCTACATTTGGTAACCACCTCCTTAGTGCTCGAGCATTACAATCACAACGAATGGGATTAGTATCTAAGCCAAACATTGATAGATCTGCGCGTCGGTCATCTAAAGACACTAGTAACTGTGGCTGTAAGGTTGTCAATTGACTTCCAGCTACATCTATTGTTATTTGTGAAGATCTCGGTAATGGGAAGAGCAATGCGGGTGGCAGACTAGTGACAGAGGTGTTCCTAAACTTCACGGTAATAGCTGGGGCTTTTAAGCCTGCTAATACTCCCGAAGACACTGTTTTCAATCGTGAACCTCTGATACCTAATTCTTCTAAACGTGGATGTAAGGTCGTGTGTAACTGATCAGCGCCAATAGTTGTGTCCTTAACTTCAACATCCAATTTCTCCAAAGCCAGTAAATATTGCAAAGCGCCCTGAACATCAAAATATCCCAACCTTGGATATCCGAACGCTCTAAGTTCTACTAAATTCGGGAGAGACCTAAAAGCATTTTTCTCAATTCGAGTACATTTTTCTAAATTACCGATGTCTAAAACTCGTAGCGAGGAAAGATTCTCGAAGTTTCCATCCATTATCATCACCATTGGATTACTAGAGATATTAAGTCGGAGAAGGTTTTTGAGTTTAGGCCAAGATACAGCTAGCGAACCAGTAACGTCGGTAATTTGATTTTGTGAGAGGTCCAATGACTCTAACAAGGTCGTTCTGGTAAAAGTTTTTTCAGATAACTTTGTAATGTTGTTGAAGGACAAGTTTAAGCTGTGTAAAAATGGTGTTTCGAGCTGTCCAAAAGATTTAATTCCAGTTCCCGCAAGATTTAAGTCGCGCACTGTTTTTGGCTCAGTTAACACGTTATTTATTGTTTTTTCAGATAGAGGGTTGTAAGATAAATCTAACTTTTTAATATTCACCATGACACTATCTTCTGCTGGTATATCGATTATTTGATTATGAGATAAATCTACTGAAGAAACGAAGAAGTATTGTTTTTGCAAAGCTCTTAGTGGTGGGTGCTCAAATAAGTTTCTACTTAAAACAATTTTCTCGAGCATGTGTAACCTTGATCGTTCAAATATATTTTCAGGTAGTTCAGTGAGCAAGTTTCCAGCTAAGTTTAACACTTCTAAACGGATAAGTCCTTCAAACAGTCTATCGCCTAAACGATCAATTTTATTATTTGACAGATCTAAATACTGAATTTGCGTAGAGTTATGGAAAGCCATTTCGCTTATCGTCTCAAGTTCGTTTCTTGCTAACAAGATAGTCCTTAATTTTGGAAGCCGAGCGAAATCAAGTTCGTCGACGTTCTTTAGAGCATTGCCAGACAAATCCACTAATTCAAGATATTGTAAAGTACTTATAAGTTCTGACGGGAAGAAGTTGAACTTATTGTTGGTAAGTATTATTTCTCTCAAGCGTGGGTGGATTTTAAACGAGGACGGGAACAAGTAACTGAGTTGGTTGTCAGAAAGATCTATAACTTCGAGACTCGTTCCGGTGTTGAAGAACTCCCCTTTAAATGCGTTCAACTGGTTACCCTTTAGGGATAAATATTGTATAGACATTACGTTCACAAAAGCTGGTGTCCTTATATTTACTATATTATTATAAGATAAATCCAAATGCGTCAAATTTCTAAGATTCTTAAATGAGTTTTCTGAAACTTCTTGAAGTAGATTGTTGGATAAATAGATTCGTTCCAGGTTGAGGTTTTTAGAGAACAAATTGACTGGGAGTGCTTTCAATCCGACGTTACTTAAATCAATGGTCAATAGTGCCTGATTATGTTGGAACACATTTTGGTGAAGTACGCTCATATGAGAGTTTCTACTTAAATTCAAATGCGATAGACTCGGAATAAATTGGAATGCGTCCACTGGTATTTCCGAAATCTGATTATCTGAGATATCTAAGAACCACAGATTAATAAACTTTAGCGGTTCGCCCACAAACTCTAAGATCCTATTTTGGCTTATAGACAGGAATTGAAGTGATTGTTCTAATCCACTAAACACTTCCGCGCTTATTGAGTTAAGCAGATTGCCTGACAGATCTAGATGGTGCAAAGTTTTGAAGTGGTCGAACGCAGCTGGTGGTAACTCCCTTATGACATTCCTTGAAAGGACAAGTGAAGTGACCATGTCTGAGATTGATTTTAGTATGTCGCTTGATAATGCTGTGACTCTGTTGTAGCCTAGATGAACTGACACAAGACTGGGTAAGCGAGAGAGAGCTGTGGCCGGAATGAGCAGGATGTTGTTGTCTCGGAGAAGGAGAGTCTCAAGGCTTGTGAGTCCATCGAAAGCATCGTCTTCCACCTGAAAAGAAAAAAAAAAAATCAAATTAAAATTATATTTTTAACGCTGTCATCTTTACATAACTATGTAACGTCCTTGATAGCCTTAATTACATAATTCTGGTATCAAGTGTTTATGGTATTAATTATGCCACTCAACGGCTTATTTGACAGCTATAACAAGAACATGTAATCCAGAATTCCTAGAATAGATATGATACGTAATATTAGCTATAATCAGCATCTATTAGAAGGCGATATCAATATGGGTGATATGTAATGTGATACTCACAGTTCGAAGGGCGTTGACGCCTACATCTAGGTAGCGTAACTCGGTCAGGCCCACAAAGGTACCAGGAGTCAGCTTCACCAAATTGTTCCTGCTGAGGTCCAGCACCTCAAGAGATACTAGCGGGTTCAAGTGACTGTTGTCGATAACCTGAAATCATACAGACATATTGAAAAAAGGTAAATAAACTTAGACAGCAGCTGGCGACCACGGTCGGTATAAGCCGCTGGACACGTCAAACCCATTAAAGGAATTTATGCATGTATGTACGCGCTTATTTCAGTGAAATATATTACTATAAACTTGCAGCGCTATAGGTAAAAAGATTAGTAGTATTAGTAGGTAAATAGAAAACTAAAATGGGTAAGGGATGAGATTAGAATTCTATATTTTTTAAGCAAAATATCTCAGCAGAATTGTGTTTGTTTTTGTAATGAACTTAGTAAAAGTAGATATTCTTTAATAAAATTGCTATCAAGCTCATCTTTATAACATCCTAAATTGCGTCATTCCCACCCTTAACCAGATATAGGCATTCCTAAACGGCAATTGGGTCTAAAATGTTCAGAATTAATGTTCAATCAGTTATTAACGCCGATATTAGTTCCCGTGTCAAAGGGTTGATTAACTTGTTAACGAGAAATTACAGGTTAGCAAATTACTGGAAGATTGAGTATCTTGTCGTGGTGAGACGATAATTTGAATACGGAAATGACATGCAACAGATTGGGTGTAATTAATATCAGTAACGAAATAAACAACAAACATTAAAATAAAACTACGTTTAAGGGATTCTACATTTCAACACACTTAAAAGTGTGATAGACACGGACTGTTTCTCGGGAACTAAAATCCAAAATAAACCGCGATAGAATCCGTTAACAGTTGTTTTATCAGAAAATATTAAAGATCAATCATTTACAATAACGTCACAACGCAAATATCACTATCACTACTCACTACATAGTATAAAACAAAGTCGCTTTCCGCTGTCTGTCCCTATGTATGCTTAGATCTTTAAAACTACGCAACGGATTTTCACGCGGTTTTTTTTAATAGGTAGAGTGATTCAAGAAGAAGGTTTATATGTATAATACATGCATAATAAAGTTGAGAAACACGGATAATCTTAGAGATTTCTAATGTAAGGTCGTAAATGTGCACTTTTTTGCGCTTCCATTGCGAACGCTGGCTGAACCCTACGAGATAGATCAAAACAATGCACTACAGTATTGTGCTCCTTAAAAAGATCTACAAAAAAGTCCGCGATGGTATATGTCTATCTCTCGAGGGTAACCCACAATAACCATTTTTATCGTTTATTTATTACTTATTTACGAAACAGCGATTTTTAGCAATACAGTATTAATCCTTATCCAATTAAGTACCTTTAATAAATTGTGCATGCAATGTTGGTCAATATTGCCCTTTACAGCATGTAATTTAAATGAATATTTTCGAAGATATTACAAATTTAAACTGCAGGGACATAGCGGTTGCGGTGGTACCGGCCGCGCGGGGGCCGGGGGGCGTGTGCCTCTATACCAAATAGTGCGTCCAAGGCTGTGTTTCGCCCTACAGAACTTTATGATGTACATATTTATATTTGGTATCAGCGTTGCACCCGAGCAAAGCCGGGGCGGGCCGCTAGTAAACAAAAAAGCTTGTAACGATAGAATATTGAAACTTGATTTTTGATCATTATACAACTAACAAGAACAAACAAACTTCAAAAAACTTCGATTGAACTCACCGTGATCATATTACTGGAAAGGTTCAAATGTTTTAAGGCGACAAATGATTTCATCGCGACGGTAGGAAAGTCTGTCATAAAGTTTTCAGAGAGGTCCAACTTTTCCAAATTCTCTGCCCCTTGAAATACATCGCTGTTGAACTTGGAAAGCCTATTGCGACCCAGATCAAGAGCCTGTAAATCTCCGAGACCTATGAAGGCTCCACCTTCGATCGTTGAGATCATGTTCGCATGTAGGTCAATCTCTTCTAAGGATTTTTGAGACAGGAATGACCCTTGGCGTATCAGTGCTGAAATGACAATAAAGACAAGAAATAAAATACATATTGTTGTAAATTTAACTATGGGAATCTTTTCGTAAACATAACATAACATATCATCACGCCTGTATCCCCGAAGGGGTAGGCAGAGGTGTACCAATATACACGCACAGTTCGCCGATATGTTTAGGTCCCATGTAATAGGGGGCGAGCCTATTGCCACTAACCGGGCACAAATCCAAACTCCGACCTGCTATTGAGAATTTCATAGAAAAACCCAATAACACCTTCGTCGACTCGGGAATCGAACCCAAGACCCCTAGCGTAGCAGTCGCGCTTAGCAGCACTAGGCCAACGAGGCAGAATCTTTTTGTAGATAAATATTGATTTATCGACCTTTACTTGGCATTAATCCGTGTTTAAACTTCATGTCTGAAGCTTTCAACGAGCATTAAATTTTAAATGTAAAATTGTCTCATTAATTCACAAAATTTTAAAACACCTCGTTACTTTAAAATATGCTTTAGAGACGTCATTTGTTTGAAGTGCTATAAAATCTTACCTATTCTGTTCTCCCTCAGCGAGAGAACTTTCAGTGTTTGCGGTCCGTTTAACGAAGATGAAGGCACATAGTTTATGTTGTTACGGTCCATTCGTAAGACCTGCGAAGAAATGGCGTGTTTACAAAAAGAGCTTGAACTTTTAAAATTTTATTTCAATAATAATAACTTGCATTGTTGAAATAATATACATGAGAAAATTATATATTTGAGAAAATGTACTAAATGTTAGAGAAAATTATATTACTTATAAAAATTCGATAAATGAAACTTGTTCATATCGACAAACTTAGCAAAATTTTCAAACAGTGACTGACGTTAATTATTGACAAGTCATTTGACGAGATTGTCGGTACGCCTTTTCTTAGAGTGTCTTATTCTCTTTTAAGGCTCGTAGACTTAGAATCAGTGAGCACATATTTTTTAATGCAAAATAAGCCTTACTTCCAAGATATCATATAAACCATTTACCAAGTTTTTCTTTAAAAAAATAATTTTACCTTTAAGACTTCGCAACCGATAAGAAGACCTTCCTCCAAGCCACGAATACTGTTCCCACTCAGGTCTAGCTCTTCCAAAGCGGGCAAGTTGTGGAGCTCAGCAGTAGAGAATATGGGGTTCAGGTTGTCTCCAAGCAGGTTGTCTGATAGAATGAGTCTTGTTATGTTTCCTCGGACCCCAGCCAGAAGGCGATCTGGTAACCTTCGCAGACTGTTGTGAGAGAAATCCAGCTCTTTCAGTGGAAGACCGTAAGACGAGAAAATCTGTAAAGGAAATAAAATAATATGTTTCAATCTTGACATTTTAGGTAATATTATTATAAGACTATGTAATAATAATCACATTTAACATAATAAACTATACAAAATATAAAACCGTATAAACTTATTATAAATATACTCGTAATAGGTTTTAATTTCATATTTTCTATGCTATGCACTCAAGATGCTTAAATTATAAATGAGTATTACCTTACCAAATAAGTATTTTAATGTGCTTTAACAAAAACTATAGGACCTAACAAAAATATCAAAGTCAAAAATCCAACAGAAGTCTTGCTTGCATTGAACCCGCACTTGAAACTTAAAGACAAAATTGATTCCGGCTTCAATGCCGCCGAATCCCAAAGACGGAGTACCTCGAAGGTCCCCAGTTCACTTACTTATGATCACGAATGGTATATAATAATATTACCTAGGGCGTCCTAGGTGGTTATAGAGTAATGCAGGATGAAATTCGATCGAGGCCTTACTGAATGTCATGTTTGAAAACAACGAATATAATTTTAATCTAATCAAAATCAATACTTTACTAAACTATCTCAGGTAACAGTCTTAAATAATGAACAACAACTATAATTCAGGTCAAAATAATTCCAGAATATTCCCAACCAAATTGACAAAACTTACTTCTGGAAAACATCCCTTATTATTCAAGAAAACTTTGAAAATGCTTTCAAAAACTTCATCCTATATAATAGAATCAGCCATTAGAAATGCAGAAAGTATTCTGAAGTAGTCATCGTCCGTAAAGTTGTACAAAAACTATAGCAAACTTTATAAACCGAACTAGTTTCGTAAGCGGCCGATATTATATTCATATCAGAGAACTGTGCCAATAGGATTCATGTAAAATCGAACTCGCAATCCGCTGTACATTACCATTATAAAATGAAGTAAATTCTCTTTTCGTAATTGCTTTATAGCGATATTATAACCATAATAAATAACCCGAAACTAAATGTCACCGCTTCTATCCCTACCTATCAAAATTTATCGTTATCGAACCATATGGATCCATATTTCTGAATTTAACATAACATATCATCACGCCTGTATCCTCGAAGGAGTAGGCAGAGGTGTACCAATGTACACCCACAGTTCGCCGATATGTTTAGGTCCCATGTAATAGGGTGTGAACCTATTGCCACTTACCGGGCACAAATCCAAACTCCGACCTGCTACTAAGAATTTCATAAAAAACCCAATAACACCTTGGTCGACTCGGGAATCGAACCCAAGATCTCCAGCGTAGCAGTCGCGCTTAGCACAACTAGGCCAACGAGGCAGTCTTTTTTTCTGAACTTCACCTGTTAATTTCGAACATCATCACACAAAAGTTACCAAAATGAACTCCCAATATCGCATAATATACTTAGCATATTCGAATTGTTATAATTCAAGCGCGTATGCTTTCTGACGTCACAATAAGGGCTGTTACGTCAGATAAAACAAATGAGGCGATAAATACAAGCGCCGCGCTGAAATGGGAAACGCCGCATGATTCCACATTCCACAAATTGATTGCACATTAAAATTTTAATATCATTGCACTTTTCCTTTGAACTATTTAATGAGATTTAATGGATTTTTGTTTATGCCGCAACGCGAATTATTATGTTAAGTTTATTATGATATTCGCATTAACTCGGCTGTTTATATTTTAGCAATGACCCGTTTATTTATTAGATTTGCTTGTTTGTAGATTTTTCTTCTGTCTGGTGATGGATTCACAGTGTAACATACAGTATCATGTGTAATGTGGGTATGCCTTTTATTTAAATACTATATTATGTGTAGGTACCTAGACAGTATGTGTACAAAACGTGGAAGAGCAGGGGCATAGGCTCCTAAGCTGTTCCTTAAATCTTTTTCTCATACATTGAGTGCTTGCAGTAATAATTAGAGTTAACCCCAACAATTAAAAACTAAATTGTTGTCGCTTTATATCTACTGGGTTGAAATCATTCCAATTCAAACCTACACAGAACACTTCAAACTCGACACTCGACCAATAAAACTATCACATCGAGTACCGGCAGCAAATCATGCAATCAGTCCACTCGTTCCGTCCCGCGGCTGCGGTTATCAGATCATGAACGATCGCGTGATTCTCTCGTGAATAGAAACCCATACGAACGCATACCGCGATTAATGTGAACCGATTTGTTACAATTTATCTTGTGTGAATTAGGTGGATATTTTGTTGGTTGATACCTAATTATGTAGCACGTGTATTTTAGTTCATTACGTCTAGAATGACTGTATATGTTCTCAACAGGATATAGGTCAGGATATAACCAGAACAGAATTTATAAATATAACTACATCTAACATAAAAACTCGGTTTTTGTTAGGCTGATGAGTTTAATCCGCTCTCGAATATCTATATCCTATCTGAGATACTGGTTGACTAAGGAATGGCAAGTGACACGCTTTACTTAGAATTTGAGGATAAATCTTTTTGACTTTTTCGAGACAAGATTATTTATTTTTGCTAAGGCAAGATCAATTTTTTCATAATTGTGGTATAATGTAAGGTAAGAAAGTAATATCCACAAGTTTTGTACAAGAACAGGTGACTCTAATAAAAATCGCACGTCCTCGTTGCACTTGCACTAACGTTGCATTTAAAGATCAAATGCGAGTAAAATGTAAAGTAGGAACATGTTCTGATTTCCAAATAAAGACCTTTGACTTCGACCACGGACGTGGATAGCCGGCCACGTACGTTCCTTATGCAGTTTTCATTATTTTAAGTAAAACAATTTTTGCTACTTTTGTTCAATAAAAGTTTTGTAAATAATATCGTGCAAAATGTGTTCAAATAAAATGTGAGTTTAGACTTCTATAACAGAATTTAAGGGAAACCACAATGTAAAGTTTTTATATTACTAATATAATTACTATATTACCAACTACTAATACTATATGTGTAAAGTCAAACCAAACAGGGTCTATGTACAGGGCGTGTGTTCTTGCTTTATTTATTTTGCGACACTGCAGTGTAGAAGAAATTTTCATATGTCAAAATAAATACTGTTAATAGCACCTAGAAACTTCTGTGATCTCCATAAAAATACTTTATCCAATAATAAAACGAGCAGCATCCGTATTATATTTAAAAAAAAACTCATTCTTTCTACTAACCTGTGTTGGCAAAGTTTGCTGTCCAGCAAACCGTTGACTGAACGAAATAATAGGAGCTCCATAAGGCAGGGACGGGAAGTCACCAGGGAAGACAACCCTGTCGCAGTTCATCAGAATCCTTAGCTGAAGGGACCTGTCCACCTGGACCTTACATCTGCAGGGGTACCTCAGGTCATCGTTCAGCTCAGAACAGGGCACCCATTGTTGCTGCCCCACGATACAAGGCACCGCCAACAATAGAAGTAGGACCCGCATTTTGTCCTGCAACAAAAATATTAACATAATTTAGATAATGCAGCTTCGTGGAATTACTGGGAAATAAAATGTTCCTCGTTTAAAATTATTGTCATTTCCTAGAATTCTCTCGACGTCCTTTTTCGAACAGTTTGCTATTTTCAGGTTAGTTGGGTAAGGTTTACCTTTTCTAGGAACCTGATTGTTGTCGTTTAAAGTTTATATATTCTTAGTCGAATTTAGCAGCTATTTTGAAATCTGATGAACTTTATATCTCATATAAATAAAATGCCAATTTGAGACCATTCAACGGTAGCGTAGCAATTGGGAAACAGTCATTGTGATCCCCAATCACTGCGTTAAATAGGGCAAAAATGTTAACAAAAATAACAAGGAAAAAACAAACTATTTCTCTCCAAACAACAACATCACGTCAGAATAAATTCGCGCTAATTATCTGTTACAGATTAATTAGTTTCGTTAGCGCTTTAGCCTAATTGAAAGCACGCCAGACTCGCTACAAATCCATCCAGTTCAAAGTTGAAGAGGTAATCTCGTTTATACTAAAATACCAGATTTTCAACCCTTTATTTACGTAAAAAGCAAAATATAAACATTAATTTATATAACCAGAATTTTACTTTATTTGTATTCCTGTATAAAATCGTAACACAAAAATATGATAAGATTATGAGCATTCAAGATACATAGATTGTATTCTTTCTATTGCAAAAGAAAATGACTTTAAATATATATGGTTGTCAGAGTGTAAAATCTTACTACGTAAAAATGATACGTCTAAAATTATGTGCGTGGCTAGTGATACTGATTTAGCTAAAATAAAATGACTACCTACACATACCCCCTGTATCTGCGAGCTTTGTTTTTTATTAACTATGTTATTACTCGTTGTACTTTACAGTAAAATGCTTTGTTGCTTTAATGTTAAGAAGGAATGTACATTCATCATTTATTGTATATCTCACTACAGTCTAACACCAATAACCCTTGATTGTAATGTTAGTGGAACTTGTTTATTCATAGCGTTGTTCATTCATGTTATTATTATTAGTATAATCACAAAAAATCGATAGCAATAAATTGTCCATTTATTACCAAAACGTGAGGGGTCTACGCACTAAATCACACATATTTCTCTCCGAAGTCCTACATAATAATTTTGACGTCATATGTATCACAGAGACCTGGCTTAATGAAAACTTTAACAGTAGCGAATATGTTGATAGCCGATACGAACTATACCGTTCTGACCGTAATTATCACGCGACCGGCGGGAACCGCGGCGGAGGTGTAATGATTGCCGTGCGTCGTGAACTTTGTCCTTGGCAGCGCAGCGACATGCATGCGCCACCGCTGTCGGACGAGGTATGGGTCTCTCTGCCTCTGCGCATGAGTTCGCCGGCGGGCCAAAACAATGTCGGTTCTAACTACTTACACTTGATAGCTACATATATACCGCATGGTATTAGTCACGAGTCACAGCTAGCATCCTTTTACGACAGAGTGAGTGAATTTATTTTACGTAACCATAATGATAAATTCCTTATACTTGGGGACTTTAATGTAACTCACGCTCGTTGGTGTTGCAATTATGACTCAAATTCTATGGATATATACACTAATAGCGACAAACTAGCAAGCCTCACCGCCGATTTCATGAATTTCTCATCCTTATTACAATACAACAATCAATTTAACCATAATAATAGAATATTAGATTTAATTTTTAGTAACGAATTGTGCCTTATTTCATTGTGCAAACATCCACTTGTAACACAAGATTTGCATCACAACCCAATAGAAATAGACTTAAAAATTAATTTCTGTTCCGCACTCAAGGTCCCATCAATAATGAAAAGACAATTTCACAGAGCAAACTATGATTCAATTAAAACTGCCCTTGCAGCTGTGGATTGGGTGGATATTTTCTCTAATATGACCCATGTAGACTCCATGGTCGATTACTTCTATAGTGTTCTTGAAAATATTCTGGACGAATTCGTGCCAACATACAACTTAAGCTCTAGGCAAAAATATCCACCTTGGTATACAAGACCCCTTATTAAGCTATCAAAAGAAAAACGTAAGTTTCACCATAAATGGAAAACATACGGCAACCTTCACGATTATCTCACGTTCTCATCATTGCGGAGTAGATTTAAAAAAATGTCAAAAGATTGTTATCAGAATTTTATTAAATATTCTGAAGATAATATAAAAAAAGATCCTAATTCGTTTTGGTCATTTGTCAAATCGAAAAGTGCATCTAATATCATCCCTGAGAAGATGACCTACAAAGGTAAAATACTCTCTACTGGTGAGGAGATTTGTGATGCTTTTAATCACTATTTCAACTCAGTTTTTGTTTCGGCCACATCCCAAACGTACCCTTACTGTCACAACTCATCTTCTACAGTAGAAATAGGCACAATCAACCTTACTTTCGAACAAGTATTAAATGAATTAAAAATGGTTAATATTAAAAAAGGTGCTGGATCTGATGACCTTCATCCAATTTTTATATCCAAGTGTGCTGAGGTTCTTGCAAGACCAATAACCATTATATTTCATACATCTATTGAAACTGGAGTGTTCCCTAGTAAATGGAAGAAAGCCATTATAACCCCTATACCTAAAAATAGTAGAAAAGATGTTGTAACTGAATATAGACCGATCTCTAAATTGTGTATTCTGGGAAAAATATTAGAAAAAATAGTTACATCTCAAATCTCACTTGCTTTTCGTCATCACATTTCTGAGCACCAGCATGGTTTCTTTAAACATCGCAGCGTAGATAGTAACATGTTAAATTTTTCCGAATTTCTAGTACGCGCCATGGACAAGAATCTACAGGTTGATGTCGTGTACACCGACTATTCCAAAGCGTTCGATAAAATTAGCCATGATATGCTTATTGAGAAGCTTGCGAGGGCGGGTGTACACGGCAACTTACTGAGGTGGATCCAATCTTATATAAAAAATCGAAGTCAGGCGGTCTGTGTCAAAGGTTATTCATCTCAATTCCTCCCTATTCCATCCGGAGTTCCCCAAGGATCCCACATGGGACCTCTGCTTTTTAACCTTTACATTAATGATATAGAATCCATATTTGACCATAGCAATCATTTACTTTATGCTGATGACACGAAAATATTCAGAGTGGTTGAGTCTGTTAGAGATTGCTCAAAATTGCAAAGTGATTTATTAAATTTGCATAATTACTGTACAAAAAATCAACTCTACCTCAACATAGATAAATGTTTCATAATGTCATATACGCGGAAAACTCACCCACTTACTTTCGATTACATGATAAATGGGTTAATTCTTAATAGAGTTTCCACTATTAGAGACTTAGGTATCATCATGGACTCCAAACTAACATTTACCCATCACATAGACCGCATAGTTAGTTTCGCATTCCGCAGATTAGGATTTATTTTGCGAATAAGTAAACCTTTTAAAAATGTAACGACTCTTAAAATTCTTTACTTCTCATTTGTCCGTTCTATTCTAGATTTTTGTAGCACTGTTTGGAGTCCGTGCTTTAACATACATATGGATAGAATAGAAAGGATACAAAAAAAGTTTTTAAAATCACTTGACTATCGCAATAATATTTACGACGCTGCTTATGAAGATGCATTGCATAGGCATAAACTAGTAAATCTTCGGAACAGACGTAATATGTTCGATATTATTCAATTATTTAAAATTTTAAACTCGTTGACCGATTCACCATCATTACTTAGTAAAATATCACTTAAAGCACACGCTCGCCTTCCCGTACGCCCCTCACGTACAAAACAACTCTTTGTTCCTCCTCGACTTACTAAAACATATACTTGTAACTCATTTTTATACCGTTCCACTAACAATTATAATAAAGAATTTACAGACATAGACATTTTTAACATTTCTCTTAATAGCCTGAAACTAAAGCTGAACAATAGATTTATCATTTAGTTGTAACTTCTATATCACTGTACTTCACTAAAAATCTATACTTACATATATATATCGTGGTGAACTCATGTTTCGATACATAATTTAATGTTTACTTCCTGCGCGTTTTTCCTTACTGGGAGTTTATTGTTCGTAATTTTACCATTTTATTTCATTGTCGGCACTATAGGTCTACTGTAAAGAACCATTGTTTAATTACTTTACTGTTTGTATATGACTGTTTGATGCCAAAATAAAGAAAATAAATAAATAAATAAAAATAAATTCTCTCTCTAATTCCTTAAAAAGGTGATTGCTTCAAGAAATAATATTTGTTTCACAGATCTTTAGCAAGGAGTTTCTACATTCGACATACGCACAATCATGATAGCTACTTATTAAAATTGTAAAAGAAGATTACCAATTGAAAATTTCTAACTCAGATTAGTAAAAGCAATTCGCTAAGTACTAGAAAAATCGAAACAGAATTCTTTCGTAAAATCGAAATAACAACAGAACAGGTATAAAAAGGAATTGTTTAATAGATTTACAATGGTACAACGTTTAATATATTTTTGCCAGACAACGTGAAACATTTTTATTTAACTCTTTATATTAAATTTAAATCGCTACATAAACCATATAAAAATATTTTATCAAAGAATCGACTCGTAAAAAGGAATGTCGCATAATTAAACTTGATGTTTGGAGTTTTTATTCTCGTTGTGAATAGAACCATCGCAGGTCATTATTATAAACAAAACGCCGATAGCAGATAAAAACAAAAAAGACGCAACTTTTAACGTCGTCTACGTCAAAATGTTGACATGAGTTTGTATGTGTGATATTGTTTACCTTGTTAAAACAAAAATGCCTCGTTGGCCTAGTGGTGCTAAGCGCGCCTGCTACGCTAGAGGTCTTGGGTTCGATTCCCGAGTCGACCAAGATGTTATTGGGTTTTTCTATGAAATTCTCAGTAGCAGGTCGGATTTTGGATTTGTGCCCGATAAGTGGCAATAGGCTCGCCCCCTTTTACATGGGACCTAAACATATCGGCGAACTGTGGGTGTACATTGGTACACCTCTGCCTACCCCTTCGGGATACAGGCGTGATGATATGTTATGTTATGTAAAACAAAATAGTTTATTTTAAGTGACCGGTAATACCAATATTGAAATCAGATGAAAAAACTTAACAAGAAATTCAAAGCTTCACCCAACATTTGTCCTACAGGAAACAATCCTACAGGAAGCGTCATGACTCCAATCGACTATCCATATATAGTATATTCCAATTACAATGCTCATGTAAAGCATTAATTGATGTGAATTAATCTATTCCAGGTCATTGTGCTTAATCCATTACTTGTTTATGAGTAAATGCTAATTTAGATTGAGCTAAGTCTATGGCTTAATAAACTTAATTCCTTAATTTACTTTTAGAATCGAATGAATCTGAATTCAGATTCAGATTGATTCTGATTCTCTCTGACATAATCTAAAATCTGAATCAACATTGAAATTCGATATTCTGAAGTTAATTAATTAACAATTTTAAGGTAGAAATTAATGCATACAACATATACATACATGTATACGTAAGGTCACCATTACAATAACATCAGAATTCCTTTGACCTAAAAGTTCGAAATTGATTTAGCCCTGAGAGATTACTAAAAGATACAAAGATACTAAACAAGTGTAATACTCGTAAACACGGCCGGAAAGCTTTATATTTATGGTCGGGCCTTCTATTTATTTTGTTCGTAGATATCGCATTAATTTTAATAGGATTAATGTCGAGCCGCAAAGGAAATTCTAAGGCCGCTTGGTCATTAAAATTTGTTAAGACAATAACACGGTAGACATTTTTTGGGTCAACGTAAGTATAATTAATTGGGTTAAATTATTCGCGCCTTTGGTTTTCTGATACTGTAGTATATGGCAATGGGATTTTGCCTGGTCACCTGTAAAAAGGAATAACTTAAAAAGTCTTGGATTCAAATTCTAGATCGAACGAGATCAATGAAAAATTCCGACTGGTAAGAAATTGAGTAATATGTTTATCTAAGTACTTATGTCAGGTATTTTTACAGCTAACCTCTTTTTATTTAAACAGAAAGTTTTAATAACACTTGATATAAAACAGATCTGATACCCTGTAACCCTAGAGGCATAAACTCTTTAGAATAGCGTAAATGGATTTTTATTTCAATACAGAAAAAATAACCGAAACATATGAAACAAATTATCTTTACGAAAATATTTCCACAGAATTTTCGCATAAAACTACTTTGGTACACGTTCAAGCTGAATAGTAGTAATTTTGTTTTCTCATACGAATGAACTCAATCTACGTGGTTTATTCCCCTTCGAGCGACTCTGTGTCGAAATCCGGTAGTTTTGTCGCAATAATGCGAATTGTAAAGGTACTAGAGTGCTTGCTTCGTTACACTAGATATTTGTCGCAATCATAATCTGTAAAAGCTTGGCTATCGGTATTTATTTGAGCGTATGTGTAAGATACGTTTTAAAATACATAGTGCTCTTAGAACTATTTTTGACGGTTGGTGTCGCGGTCTTTTTAGTTTAGATCCCTACTTTTTGATGCATTTCTAGAAAAATGATCAAAACCTCAGAGGGCATTATAGTTACTACTTTATTTTTTACCGACTTGAAAAAGGAGGTTGTATTCAATTCGACTATATTTTTTAACTGTTTTAAGCTATCATGTTGCTGATTTTTATGTCCTATGATAAACTTATCATATACTACGTGTTTTTCTTACTATTTGTAATGTGATATTTTGTATCCCCTTTAGAGGTCAGCGCTCCCAATGTATGTGATAAATGGATCATAAACAATAAACAACTTTATTTTTTCTCTACTATGCGCGCAGGGTGTTTGGCAGAGAGACCGTGACTTATTTTTGGTATTGCATTGCTGCAGGCTTTTGATGTTGTCCCCTTGTGATTTACCTAAAAGTTAATGAGTTATGTATCTTTGTTGGATGCAGGATTTATACGGTTACTTAATCTTTATTTTTGACTCTACAATAACCTTTTCTTTATATTTTCTATTAGCTTTCTATTAGCTATTAGGCTGGGACAATAGAAATAAATATGGTAGTACACCTTCTACCAAGACAAATAAATCGTTAAAATAAACTTTTTGCATTCTCATAAGATTAAAATTGCAAGTGTTATAATGACCACACAACCCATTCATTTCTGTCTAAAGTAACGTTACTAAGCTACAATCTACATACATACCAGTACAATCATTTTTATTGCGTCGTCTGCGAAGTTTTCTGGAAATTGTCTAGACTGCAAGCGATAATTGGATGGTTAACAAGAAAAAGGGTTTGAAATGGACAAACTAGTCACAAACTTTAATTTTACTCTGTCTTTGACGGATCAACAATTATAACTTTGTAAATTGTCATTGTTGATTGCTGCTGTCCAACTTTGTTTATTTAGGATACCGCGATGAAATACTTCAATGTAATCGACATTAATGTGAATATAAAACACCTTTAATTTTATTATTTTAAGAAATTCAATTTTACAAGAAATTATTAATTTTAGGATTTATATTTTAAAATATTTTTATTAGTAGGTAAGCAATAAAAGATAAAAAGTCAACCAGCTATTTGCCAATGTATCTAGAAGCATAACAAATGAAAACGTTTTTTAAAATAATTAAAAATATAACCTAGACTATTATTCCAAGCTTCGTAATTTCCATTCCCTGTTATTCTAATGTCCTCATACCATACATTGTCGAACTCCGAACAGACAATAAATTAATAACTTATAAAATTTTCCGATACTTCGCTCTACCGCTAACGAGTTGTCGCATAGCGTCCCCATGACACACAATTCGAACACAGAGTTTCTGTGTGTCGTGTGTGTCACAGACTCCCTTGTAATACATCTCAAAGACATGAACAGCGTCGTACGTGATATAGGAAATTGACACTGTGTTCTGTAGCTGGAAAGCGATCAGTGTGTGAATTCCGAATGGGTAAATTATTAACGAAGCTGGATTTATGTGGAAAGTTGGTTCGATCGCGTCCGAAACTAGCGTAGTTTGTTCGAAAAGTTCTTCGTTGCTGCCATCATCGGCCTCTCATCTCTCTGAACAGTTTTTGATAGAATATTTTTAACCTTTCGTCGTGTATTCAACTTTTGATCTGGACGTAAATAGAAATACATTTATTGGTGTTGATTTTGAATCAAAATGAGAGATATTGTAAAGTTTGCAAATTGTTTAAGAAATAAATCAGCAATATGACGCAGGGCTCAGGTGTTCATATATTTTATATATAAAAAAAAAAACGATATTCCAGTAAGTATATTTTACCTTGTGCTCAACTGCACTTGTTACTATAAATTACATAAAGATAGTACCTACACGCCTATTTCAATTTTAACTTCACGAAAACTATTAAGGCTAATATAACCAGACTAACACCCAAAACATAATACTAGCATCTTATTCAAAACCAGCTTTTGGTTATAAAGCTGAAACGTTTCTAAAACAAAGACCATTACTCAGTGCAACGGACAGACGACAAATCTTGCGCGCAACGTTACGGGTCGCGACACTGCAACACTCGTAGTGCAACGCGATGCGCAACAAATAAACAGAGCTGTGACAATGTCGCGTGCTTTGAAATTTTACCCCAAAATCTAGGACATAACTTATGTGCATTGTCTGTGCATGAAACTGTAGTTACGAGTTGAGTCTTTTTTTCCTAGCTTGGTACTGTTTCCGGAATCCAGCTAAAATGTTTGTTAGAATATAGCTTTGTTGTCCAAAAGTTTACCCTTAATCTGCATAAAGTGGCTTGTGAATATTTTGTTGGTTTCATAGATAATTTAAAATAACATTAATTTCAAATCTATTTAAACATAAATGAACAACATAGCAATACACACAAAATCATATTATTATTGATACACTACATTTGATTGAACAAACATTTAGTATAGCAACATATGCTGCAACACAGCCTGCAACAAATAAAGTATGCACTCCAAGCTGCACGAGATCCGCTGGGACAACGCCAAATGGCAACATTAGGCTAATATTTGATACACATTAGCATGTTCCCGTAGAGTTTCAGCTGCTTGAGACACTGCACTGCCTTGATTTCATCTGTTACATACTGCATAATGTATGGCAAATACGTCATGCGGCTGCACTGCTCCAAAATGAAAGAACTTTTCACAGATCTCGTCAATCTGGCTCTAAGACCAAGAAACTCTTGTCGTGTGAGGCCAAGTAACATACTGTTCTAGAAATATGAATAAATACACTAAAACTTTTGAGCATACACCGTTCCGAAAACGGCACAAATACAAAAAAAAACAGTTCTCCATTTGAAACAAATAAACTAAATCTTACTTTATAAGTTTCAATGTAACAATATTATTAAACACAGACCACCAGAGAATAGTGACACTAACCGTACCCAGACCAGACCATCAAAAATTTACCAAATTCATCATGCAATTTTACGAGGCACGAGAACACTCACTTATCTATTCATGCACCTGACGTCACAACTATACTATACATAGTAATATACCGCAGAGGCTGAACTTGATATAAACTTTAATTAAAAACTTGCTTGGATACGTGTAGTTGTAATTACGTTCTAAAAACGGAGCGTGCGAGTAACTTTCCTATTTAATATGCAGGATAAGTTGATTGAAATACCTACTTGTTTATGGTATGTTTATGGATTAAGTTGGCACGAGGGCTTGGGATAGATAGTGTTGACTTTGGCCTGAAATGCGGAACGCAAAACGTAAATAAATAACATACACGAAATTACATAACAATATAATAATATTATTGTTACTACTACGAGACCGCCTCGTTGGCCTAGTGGTGCTAAGCGCGACTGCTACGCTAGAGGTTTTGGGTACGATTCCCGAGTCGACCAAGGTGATGTTGGGATTTTCTATGAAATTCTCAGTAGCAGGTCGGAGTTTGGATTTGTGCCCGGTTAGTGGCAATAGGCTCGCCCCCTATTACATGGGACCTAAACATATCGGCGAACTGTGGGTGTATATTGGTACACCTCTGCCTACCCCTTCGGAGATACAGGCGTGATGATATGTTATGTTTTATTGTTACTACACTTGATGTAATTTATTACTACTAGGTGTATAATAAAATAGGTAACATAACCAAAACGTAGTTTTGTTCAGAATTGCTTGGTTAACTACAAAATGTTGTGTACAAGAAAATGGATTGAGGTCTCTGAACTGCGAGAACAACAATATCTTACAAAAGTTAATAATGTTATAAAAATAGATCTAGATAGGTCTAGAATATTTGAATTCTGTTGAGAAATCCACCAGACTTCAGTTGATGCGGATGTTAGCCGATTAAAAAACAAGTAAGTAAGAAATAAGGAAAATGTTTAGGAAAATCTGAACAGAATGTACGTATGTTAATTCAAAACGGTAAAAGCTTAGTGAATAATATCAAGTTACAAGTAATTACCAACATAAAAGCATTGTGATAGACTAACGGGTAACAAATGCCTCGCTCAGTATACAAGTATGATCGTTCCTAGATAAGTGGTTAGGCTTGTTCTAAGCTTGCTCATTGGCTATTTCTATGGGTATAATTTGCGTGTTAGTAAACAGTTTAACATTACATGTAATAGGAGAGATCAATTGTATTTGGCAACAATATCTAAATTATGCTGATGTACGAAATCTTTTTCAGATAATATATTATATATCATATTTACATTGATATTTTGGACCTGGAACTTTCGAACATATGTTTCAGTTAATACCCTTACACTCAGGACTCGATTAAGCCTTATATTAATGTACAAACCATGTGGTTATCAGATATATGTATAATCAGTCAATCAATGAAACAAAGGAAAACAACTAGGCATCTAACAAAATTGATGATAATCCTATAGCTAGTAACATAGTAACAATTTACAGACATTGTAGTCACATGCAACCTACAGGGGTTCTAACACTAGCTGCACCTGCGACTTCGCCTCGAAAGGAAACTAGGCTTGCACTAAATCATATTCTGACGGTAAAACGAATTTGTATGAAATTTAGTTTACGAGGATATTCTAGACAGGCATATGCCAGGGAACTTTGGTTTAGTTTAGGCATGACTAGATTCAGCTCAGATCCAATTTTGATATTTCCTGGTAACTTGCTCTGAAAACGTTTTGGAATACTGAACACAAACATTTACCTGGATATTTTTTCTAATCTATTGATATGTGTGTTTTCCCAATTATTTTGAGACACAGTCAAAGGCAGAGTCATCGTGAGGAAACCTGAATCAGAAATCTCCAACCAGCTATCAACAATGGTCGTTGATTCACTATATGGGACATTATATGTCGGAATATAATATCATATCAAATTATTATCACTAGCTGCTAAAACCATCTGACATAGAATAATAGAGGAAGCTAATAGCCCATTAAATATATATAGGAATACATCAACGCAGTGCAAAAGCGAGTCATCTTTACCCATAAAATGCATTATGGGTATAAAATTGATATTGTGTAGAACACTGTTCCTCAGAGACTCTCGAGTTGCAGCCAACATCAGAAAACTTTGAGTGTTACCAACATTATAAATATACGGATATTCGTGTTAGCCTAGAGACGACAGTTACTAAGAATATATAAGCACTTGGAATAAGAAGTCGAGTGGAATGTGACTGTTGGGAATATAGTTAATGTCTTTTGAAAATATTATGAAAATTGTCCTATATTGGGTTATTGAACTCGTTATAACTAGGTATTGTTGCGGTATATTGGATCATTCTCTTTTTTTTTTAATATATTTTTTTAAACATCTTTGTTTGGCTTTGACGCGAAAAAGAATGAATTTGTTTTATGTGACTGTCTTATTCGGAAATTACGTATCATTTACTTAACCTCATTATACCACATTAAGGACAACAAAATGGTGTATTGTTGCTTTACTTTTACTGCATTATTATCTCTCTTTTCCTAAAAAGTTGGTGTCTAAAAAATCTTTGTTTTTTAACATTTTTAAATACTTAAACGTGAAAATACCTCCTTGCCACCATAATGTGTGTAATTTAATTGAGATTACACAGAAATCTACGGATCACACTCTTCTAAAAAACTTCCAAGTCAGACATCGATTCGTGTTTGCCTCGTATTTGAAGCTAAACAAAACATTATCGCATCTCAAACCTATTATAGTTACAAGGAAATGCTTTTAATACTCTGATGTAATACTAATTGCGGGATTACAAACGAATACATTACTTTCTACATGTTTTACATACTTCATGATAGTACAATCGACCACACATTTATAGCAACAACGAACAAGCATATTGAACCTTACTGCTTAGATATAAAGACGAGATGAAGGTCGGAAAGTTGTGTGTAATGTGTGGTCGACTGTACATAATGATTAGAACATGTTATGTACGAAAATGTCTTCACGGTAAGTAGTTTCATTAACTGCAGTAACTTGAGTTTGTGTTAGATAATCGTTTTGTTAGCGCCTGATTGTTAAAGTAAGTACAGTTTGAGTTGTAAGTACGATCGAGATTGTAATAAGAGATGCTGAGCTCATTTAAGATGGGGTTATCAACATTTGGTGGTAAATACTAACGATTATACTATACTAGCTGTGTCACAAGGTTTCACTCGCCTTGATCTGCTTCTAATGCAAGTAATGTGATGTAAAATAGTATATTATCCTTGCTCGAGAATTGGCCTTAAATCTGCGTGGGAGTATAAGAGATAAACGCGTTCAAACTAAGAAACTTATGCACATTACAATTTTATATAGATTGATTATAAAAAACGTGTGTGTGATAAATAATACAACGTAATTTTTTGGACTTAAATACAAATGTCACCACCCCAATTTCAAACTTACATACCATAACTATTTTACATATGAGTACTATACTTATTTACAGTAAGCAATCTAGTACAGTAGTTTTCATTTTTTTTCATTTCATTTCACTTGGGAATCGAACCCAAGACCTCTCTCTAGCGTAGCAGTCAGTTTAGGACATTAATTTTATCAGATAATTAGACTAAAACTACAATAAACGAAATAGTTTCAAAACAAAATATCTAAAACTCAATTTAATCTGCATTTCGTGTCGGACAGGTAAATTTGTTGCAACACTAATGACATACAAATATTGGATTTGCCGCATTCTATGCTATTGAAGCGGTTCGTTCCAATTAAACATTAATTAACGTAATCATTAGCTTAATACGGCGCAATCATACCTTCAATACAAGCTATTGTTACCGGTAATTAGATTACGATATCATGAATGATAATATCATTAATTTTATTGAAATTCAAGTTAGTTTGCTTGTATTCAAATGTTTGTGTGATGAGCACGATCATTTGTTCTGGTCTGGGTGTCATTTATCTATAATATTTATATAAGTATGTTTATCAGTTGTCTGGTTACCATAACACAAGCTCTGCTTAGCTTGGGATCAGAAAACCGTGTGTGAGATGTCACGGAATATTATTATTATTATTATTCAGGGTGCCTGTGAACCCTCTATCACCCTTTCGGATTGGACAGGGTTTTAACTTTGATGAAATGTTACACAAATAATCCAAATCCTAAATCAATATAATGTCGGTATGTACCATACTTTTTCTCATAGTTATATGACCTGTTAGTATGATACAGTGTATCAGCAAAAGCTAGTAATTTTATAGTTTACAAAAGGCACTGATTCTAAAAAAAACTATGAATGGCTTTGGGAAATGGATAACATATCATATTGCTAACTCATTGTCTATAAAACCTCGTATTAAATGATACCCAGCGATCTGTGTAAAACACACGTGCAATTCATTGTTCTTAAGAGAGACTGCCTCGGTAATAGATTTGAGTGTAGTAAGACTTTTAATTGAAATCAAAGTGAAAGGTTATTAACACATATGTATCAGTAATTTGTAATAAATAGGCTTGAAAAGTAAAAGTTTGATTTTCACTCGATTTTCTCTCGTTTTCGGTGTTTGATTTTGGCATAAATATGACTGCAAATGTTCAATTCAGTCATCAAAATACATATGCTGTTGACATATTTATTCATAATAAATTTTAGCTTTTGGCTTATATTCAAACACAAAAATTCATAATGGGTTCCAAAAATATAGTTTCTCATATTTTATCAATTATTTTGGTTTTTATAAGTATATATTTAAAAACATTTAATTGTTTGTTCTTTACAAATAAGTATTTATTCTTAAACAAAATGGTTTGTTTGTAAAACAAATACGCTCGAGTTCCCAATTTAATGTTCAAACAATTAAACATTTTGTTTTATAGAGCGTTAAAATCAAAAATTAATTAAACGGGACAGTTAGAATGGAAATAAATTTATTTGTCAGTCGTAAAATAATCTAATAACGGAACACTGAATCTGTGAAATATTTTAATAGTTACAGCTTTATGGATGTACAGTCAACTTAACATGTTTGGTAACAGTCTGTTGTAAAAATCACCTTTATTCCAAAGTCATAAGGTTGATTATCGTTATCGTTTGTTTTTTTTAACGTGTCGCGCTACTATGAATGTTGTGCAATTTATCATCCGACTATTTGCCGCAAAACCACCGAATTTGATGTAAATTGGGTTTGACATGTCTAGTTAATAAATGTGTTATATTGAGCATGCGATGGAAATAAAATAGATTGATCACAAAAATATACTTTAAATAGAAATATTGTGCGACAAGCCGAGTGGCTATCACATTTTTTACACAGCACGATTTGTTAAATTCAAATTTAAATTTTTTTTTTTTTTCTAAATAGGACTACATACATTCACTTTGACACGTCTTCTTAATCTAGATGAGGTCGACAACTTAAATCTCTGCCTAATACGATATTTTATTGATTCTTGGTAGCAGATAGTGTTAGTTCGTTTCTAAAGATTTATGTTGCGATTTTGGTAATCCATTTTGTTTAAAAAGTCAATCGTCAAACGAAAACATCACAACATTTATGAACCTAAAATAAATTATCTTGTACTCCATCAATATGAATTAATTTGACTTATTCAAACATAATTAAACACTCATTTAAAATTCTCTCTGCGTTTCAGCTGTTTCATCAAAAATTCATTTTGCTTCTCCATACTTTATTATTATAATAAAAACGCGGAAATGATAGAAATAAAGACAAACTGTTGTTAAGTTATAATTTGTTATAAATTGCGTTCATTCAACTTCAGTGGACCCCGGAGACTAATCTAGTTAAAACTTTCTTCCCCGATGAAGAAATGACCGCAATTTTTCTAAGAAATACATAGTATAGCTGGAAGGTATAATTGAGAACAATTTGAATGTTATGATAAGCTGAGAATCTTAATCAGTTTTGCTCTAAGATAGGCCAACGTACGGAATTGTAAAACAAAAGTAATGCGTCAAATTTCCACGCTCGCTAAAAGTTTGCGAAGAATAAAATGTGTATGTGTTTTCTGCAATAAAGTACAAATATAATTATGAATCTGATGAGTGAGAACCTTCATGTCAATATTCCATAATTTCTAACTATTGTAAAATGAAACTTCTATTGCAACCCTGTATTTTGGAATAAAAGGCTAATATAATATTTTGTCATTATTATAATTAATCAAATCAGAATCAATCATTAGTCTAGCAGTATACGCACCATTTATACAAAATTCAGATCTAATTACAAATAATATTCAAATGTTTAGATTCAAATTATATAAAATGAATTAATAGTTAATGCATACAAATTATAAAATTAATTATTTAGTAATCCCCTATCTATTTCAATGTTCTCCACTTAGACTATACATATGAAACTATAGAGTGAGCCTATCAGAGTTTAAGCCGTAAGCACTAGTGTGAACAAGTGTTGTCGTGAATTATGTATGAAAATTGAGCTTTCCGTTTTAAAAAATCTATCTAAAACACTTATATTTTTCTAACAATGTCAAAACCATCGATATTATCTTATATAAGTATCTCGTTGCGCGAAAATTAACTTAAATGAAAAACGAAATGTACTAGGGTCAGACTAAAAACTGCTCTCGCTTGGCACAAGGAGAATCTAGCGATAGTAGCAGTCTATGCATATAGTACGTCGATAGTTCTCCATCACATTGTATCTCTGCCTACTCCATCAAACTTAACGCTAATGATATGCTTACATGAGTACATAAAGACGTACTTCACATCATAGAAATTACCTTTTGAGTAAAAGTAAGGTAATTTGTTCCTCTTCCGCATTTCAGAACATAATTGGACCTCGAAATTTGTTTGTAACCACATATTATAATGTTTACGACAAAAGTATGATATGTGGTGTTATGTGAATCAAATTATGTTTTTAAAAGCTCATTTAATGTTTACTGGACTACAAGTACCCATTGCAATTTATAACAGCATAGAGATATATTAGGTTGCTCACAGGCTGGCGTAGCGGTCAAATAAAAATACTGATATAATTTTTTTACATATCATCACGCCTGTATCCCCGAAGGGGTAGGCAGAGGTGTACCAATGTACACCCACAGTTTCCATCGAAAAATATACTAACTTAGTTGTCTTAACAACTTTGACACTAAATTCTATGACTGACCTTACGCACGACGAGTATCTATTATGAAACTTATTTATTAGTCATTTTGTAAATAATACAGTACTTACCTAGCTTATACATATTGTAGTACATAATTCATTTACATAATAGACCATAAATAAATCAGCACCGATCACAACAACAAATGGAATTACAGTGGCAACCGTACATAATAGCTTACAATTTCAATACTTGCGTTGTAAGTTCAATAAACGACGATTTTCAATACGTACAATTGCAAGCAATTTGCTAAAATATTTTATAAAAATAATAAAGGAAGTAATCAGAGACATAATAATTGTCCTAATTGAAAAAAAATATATACTATCACATTCATCTTATAGACTCATTATTTCGTATTTATCAGTGTCATTTAACAATGCTTTAGTATAAATATATTTTAAATACCATAGAACCGACATACAACTAGACAGTTTTCCTAGTTATTTACGCAAATAAATAAACACAAAATTGATGTAAACAAAGCATTTAATCAACTAGCTATTCGTAAACAAACAATACCCAACACTCTCGTAACTATAGTGAACAAGGCTCTCCTAATTATGAAGAGCCCTAGAATTGAAACTAAGAGGTAAACTCGGCCGTACTTCTACAACTATTTCAGTAAAACTATTGAAAAGTATTTGGCATGCAGAACTCGAACAGGACTCCAACTATTACCTATTAACAGAGAATAATAAAATTGTTTTTTATTAGGTGACTTAAAAATAGAGGTAATAAATATTAAAAGTCACCTCACTAGATTAAATAAATGGCGTCTTTTTAGATTTTAAACAGACTTCTAAAAGAGCAGGAGGTTCTCAATTCGGATTTTTGTTTTTTTTTTTTATGTTTGTTCTCGCATATCTCCCTTGCTGGATAATCGAATGGTTTTTTGAATAATTAACTCTTATTAAGCATATAATACATATATTTACGAGGTGAACGAAAAAAAAGGATCCGACAGGCTAGGAAAGACCAAACCAAAAGGTGTATTATAATCAACTTTCAAGTCTTTTTTAGCCTAAGTGAAATAAAATAAAATAAATAAAATAAATAAAATAAATAAAATAAATAAAATAAATAAATAAAATAAAATAGAAATTCTATGGAGTGGCCCTTACACAGCAATGGCTTAAGATGATGATGATGGTGATGGAAATAAATAATTTCAGCAACTTTTATGATGTATTACACAGTTGCATCTGTATATAACTTGACCCACTTAATTCGAGAGACCATACATCTAGGTATGACGTCCATGCATTGTCTCGTGTGCGTGACGTATGCACAGATAGCCTGTATTCAATCGTTTCTGATTCGGTGCCTACTGGGATATCTGTTTCGCATTACAACACTACATTTGCACTGAATTACATGCAGTTCAATGGTAGTGAAGGAACTATGGAACCAAGGTATATTTGGTTCCATAGTTCCTTCCTAGGATGTAATGATTTTAAGTGATTAAATCAAATCACGTCAAAAAGCGTAGAGAGCTTTCTATATGTTAAACAATATATACTTTGACGGGCCTATTGGTCTAGTGGTTAGCGACCATGACTGCTATATCGGAGGTCTTGGGTTCGATTCCCACCGATCTTTGGGCGATGCGCACAATCATTTTTTCTGTGCAAGGGTGTAATATGTATGTTTATCAGTTGTCTGGTTATTATCACTTAAGCTCTGCTTAGCTTGAGATCAGCTAACCGTGTTTGAATTATCATAATAATATTATTATAAACGTTAACGTTTTTTCTTACCCTAATTAATATCCGAAAAAAGTATTCGAGTATGTAAAAACGTCACAGATTTATGCAAAACTCTTTCGTCTAGCAAAGCTTGCAGTTGTGGCAATTTTCCCGGACGTGAAAGTGATCGATTTCGTCAGGACACGCGTAACTTGATGTATGCCGACCTTTTATTTCACTGCCACTACAGAACACACGTGGTAGATGACTAGCGTATGCAATCTCCTAACAAAAATTTATTCATACATCCATATAATCACGCCTATTTCCCGTAGCCAGAAACCACCTCTTTCCACTTGCTACGATCCTTACATACTTGTTTCGCTTCGTCCACTTTCATTATTCCCTTCATACTATATATATACATAGCATATATACATGCTCTTCGGCTTACTCTTGACCTGGCATTTTTTCAAGATGTCTCGGATTTGGTCACGAAAGTCTGCCTAGGTCTACCCCTTAAAACACATCTGATGTCACCAAATTAAGCTGAATATCAAGAAATTTCGTAACGCGACTTCATATTTCACCACTATACAATATGACATCCTATTATAAAACATAGTAGTAAAAATTTCAGCCATTATCGACAGAATGGCAGTGCAGTGAGTTTTCTTGGCCATTAATATTGCATTGGTCACTTATCGCTCAGTTCTAATTATTAATCCGATCGGGTTTCACTTATCCACAAACCCCAGGGGATCTGCATCTGATAGTACTATTTCAGACACCTCCTAGACTCTCTGGATTTCATGTTTCAAAATCGACGAGTTGTGGCAAATGCCGAACCAACCATTTTAGTTTTCTCGTACTAAGTATTAAGCTTTTTACTACCTATACCATTCAGAAAACTAACCAACAGAGGTCAGATTAGATAAGATAGAATTACACAAATAATAAATACTAAAACCTTCTCCTTGATCTAAAAAAATATTTTCTGAAAACTCCGTCAAAATCGGTTCACCCAAACGCAGGATAATCGCAGACAAACATACATACAGGTCAAACTGAGAACCTCCATTTGTTTAAGTCGTTTAATGAGCTACCCTTCACCACGAATAATTAATCGCTGTAAAATTGCGCAGAGCTTCAATAAGCCCTCCCACAGAGGTCTTATCGAATTTAGAGAAGCAGTAATGTACATTTAACTTGTTTAGTAAATTAGGCTTATTGAAGTCACTTACTTACAAATAAGTTACTTTAACAAACCTATATAGTAAAGTCGAAGCTATTTGCGAGCCCGTCAGGGTGTTTTATTCGGTCGCACGCGCGGAACTCTGACGGATTCCGATCGGCGTTTGATTAAACTTTCTGCAACGCTCATTTAAACTACAGATATTATTATACTTTAAAAAGCTAACCTTATGTAAAACATTTTTTTTATGAATTTCATAAAGTCAATGTTGATTTATGTGGTTTAAAATAGAAATTAGAACTGCCTCGTTGGCCTAGTGGTGCGCTAGAGGTCTTGGCTTCGATTCCCGAGTCGACCAAGGTGTTATTGGGTTTTTCTATGAAATTCTCAGTAGCAGGTCGGAGTTTGGATTTGTGCCCGGTTACTGGCAATAGGCTCGCCCCCTATTACATGGGACCTCAACATATCGGCGAACTGTGGGTGTACATTGGCACACCTCTGCCTACCCCTTCGGGGATACAAGCGTGATGATAATAAAATAGAAATTAGACAGTTCTTTGAGGATGTACATATTAAAAAAATATCTACATAATTTTGTTTTACCAAAGAAGAAAATTTTATATTCAAATCATTACATTAGTAGAAAAATCTAGATGAAAAACGACGTATCAACATCTTTACATGAATATAAATAGTTGACTAAATACATATTTATAGTTACAGTAACGATTTTTTTAAATTATTTTTTGAAAAAAAATTAATGCTTTTTTATGTTACACTAGCTGCCCGGCAAGCCTAAACTTTTGTATTTGGTTTTTTTTTTGTATTTTATTTTGAGCATTTTCATATTAATTCACCTTTTAAACCTTCTCTGGACTTCCAGAAATAATTTAATACCATAATTAGCCAAATCTGTTCAGTCGTTCTCTAGTTTAAGTGAGACTTACTAACAACTATTCATTTCTATATATGATGAAATAGATAGATACTTTGGAAATATTAGGTACATAAATACAAACCGCATAAACCTTCAAAACTCTAGAGAACAATAATAATATATGCGTTTGTTTAATTAGCGTTTCCCATCAACCTATCAAGGATGTCACTGATCGATTCGCCCGAACGAGCGGAGGCGTGATGGATGCCAAACGACCTTTGATTGAACACCCGCTGCAAATCTGAATCACAAATTTAAATCTTTGGACTATACCAACATATGTTCAAGTTAGGTTGCAAAAGGCAAAGAAACTTCTTTAAATGACAGTAGGGTTGACTGTCGTAGATATTTAAGACTATTTTTTACATATTCTTTAATCAAATTCTTACAAAATCTTGGAAACTTTAATAATAAAAAAAACGACTTCCAAATAAGTCTTATATTTATTTATTATGGATCCCACTGTCAAAACTGTACGGGAGCACCAGCTTTTAAATAAAAAAGTAACCTCGAAATCGTTTTACCCAGTCAAAAGTTCTGTGGTCGCAAACATTAATAAAAAAAAAGTCGAATTGAGTACCTCCTCCTTTTTTGAAGTCGGTTAAAAAGGTGTAGTAGGAATATCTACACTCAATATTACCTATGTATGACCGGTACGACAAAGGAAATTCGATCAAACTAACTGCATCTTATCAAAGTAACCTACCTCTGTCAACATTTAATTAAGTTTCATAAAATATCAGTATAATTATTTCGGAAACTGTACTTGACATGACTAATAATGCGACTTTAAGCATTGACCTACTAACTTAAACGCGTTATGATAAAACATTAATCATGATTCCGATCCAGTTTCACGAAGTACCAAAAAACGGTATCCAAAGCCGGTATATAGCGGTAGACCCAATAAGCAATCTGTACTACGATATAGGTATATTTTTTTATTCCGGTTCCATTTATATCAGTCAAATAAATAGTTAAAATGATAATATTTTTTATATTTCCTCAGGTCTTTTTCCGTCCCAGGAAAGACGAAGAAAGGTAAGAGCACTTTTACTGTATCTTTTTTTTGTACGCAACAACTGAATCTCTTATTACTCAACACACATACTGGCTGCCACAACTAACCATTAAAAAATATATTTTAAACTGGAAAAGACTAAATCCTTGGCCACCATAAAGGCCCATTTAAAAAAAGAAACAAAATAGATCAAAAGTGTTCCAAATTCCAACTTTGAATTCCACAGTTGGATCCCAAGCGTAAAAGTAATTGGAGTCCTAACTATTTGTACTGGTTTAAGATTCTATATTACAATTCTAGTTCCCAAACTAGATGTAACTTTGCAATATATCTAGTTTTTGGTCATACATGCAAGTTCCTGAGAATTCACGCCCTGAAGTTTCTCACAACTAATATCATAGTTAGGACGTTATACATTGTTCGTCTTTCCATTTATGAACTTGTTGCTTAGCAATTATTTAGAGATTACATACCAATGTGGATATAACTGCGGAGATTTTATTTACCTGAAAATAAAAATAAATAGTTAATTTATTGTTTACAACATAATTTTTCAACTTTTATTTCAGTTGTATTTTTATTTTAGGCAATTTATGAATTCTTTACACTTTATGTTACGTTATAGAATTTACTTCTAAGCTCTCTGATATTATAACTTTATACAATAAAACGCCGGCAAAACATTTCTTTAGGGGAATATGACTTACAATGCACATTTGGAAAATCTTCCGTTCCGAGAAATAAATAAGTTATAAAATGCAGGTGGCACACTCGTTTCTGCACCCCAGCAATAATAGTTTAAGCAAAATCATATTCCAAAGCGTCGAGGTTGTCTAAAATTCTTTCCTGAATAAACGTGTTTCCGCCATGTTTAACCTAAATTACATTATTATAAAAGCGGATGTCGTCGTCAAAAACCCCTTTGTGCATTCACAGAACATTCCCGAAATTTCGTCGGACTGTTTTTGCAGCGCTTTAAAAACGGCTTTTGATTATCGCTGCGCCTATAAATCCAAAGCTGTGAGATAGGGTACGTCATTCGCCTTTCGGGCAGGCTTATTGAGCGGGTGCAGCGGTAGATTGCAGCGCTGCATCGCTGCACGGGCCAGCGACCGATTTATGCCGCCGATCTACAAATTCTGCGGGGATTTCAAACTGTGTTATTGGCTCTACGTTTATTGGGTTGTGCTACTTGAATTAAAGTGCAAGCTTCTGTTTGAACGTCGTCGTCAGTCAATGTAGATACGACTTGTAATAAATGTTATTGAGCGGATGCCAGAGCTGTTCAAATGGCAATACTTGTCTAAAGTACTTTGCAGAATTCGAACTTCAGTTAGTCAGTTTATTATGTTTTCTTTAGCTAAATGCGTCAACTTAAAAGGAGAGTAAATCTACACAGTACTTTAACAGAACATTTTCCTAAATCTACACACGTCTCGCGTGTCAAAGCCAAATTCAAAGAAAACGACAACTGACGATAAGCACCGGTTTGAAACACTTACTCATTACATATTTCAAATTCATTTAAAATTTCGAATATTATTTCAGAAACAATTGAAGCAACACATTAATCGAGAAAGTAGCTTGTATTGCTCGATGTTCAATATCGAGGAGGTAATACATAATGCGAGCGGAGCACGTCTCTACAAGCTCCGTACAAACTAACGAGACACGTTTGCTCGAATCATGTTACACTCGATATGAGTTCTCAGCTAACGTTGATTTTATTGTTGCACTACGTTTCTAGCTTGCTATTCCGTTGAAATTCCCGCTGACTTTGTAATGAACGTCACCCTAGAGCCTTTATTAAATAGTGTGAGGTTTTAGATAGTAATTTGGGAGATGGTTTTGTCGGATTGTATTTTTGAGTTTTAGTTTTTGTAAGCTTAAGTAAGTAAGTTTTTGTAGTGGTTTTTTTCCATGAAAATCTGGATCTTAATATAAAAGTAAAAACATATGACATATAAGATTGTCCCGTTGAAGTTATGACAACCAATGAAACGATTAAATCACAAAAAGAAAAACAAAGTAAAAATTTTGTCCTATTTGACTTTTCGCATTATAAATAAAACATGCCTCAAAAGTTTAAGCTTATTTTGCTTCATGTAAAATGTTACACGGGTTTTGTTCTTGAATCTGGATTATGCCAAAAATCTGGTTGAACAGTAACTCTCTGGAGATGGCTGGGACAGACGAAGTTAAAACGAAATAGAGTATGCTATTGCTTATTCCCGGGACTCCAACCTTCAGTTACTTTTAAACTACGAGCAAACTGATGTCCAGTTAGAATTACAGTTGTATTATCAGTTTTAATTATGCATTGGATGGAATTTCAATAGTTTTACAATTATTATTTAGCTTTTGTTTAGTAGAAAGTGAAGAATTAAGATTGCAGCTTATGTACAAAGTAGAATACTTAATGATACTTTGAAAAAAGATGAAAAAATAGCCTCAACTGGAAAAAAAACAGCAATCTATCCTGGCTTGTTTATTACCGGTATCCGAGCATAGGTTTAGTTTCACTAGGTTAAATTGCCAAAAAAAGAAAAAAGAAAAAATGTTACGGCATATTACATCTAAAAACAACAATAGCTCAATATAACATCGAGTAGGTGTACTATTGACCTATTCTTAGGTCTCCAAAAATTATGGGAACGCGGCACCCGGCATTTTTCCCGCCTAATTCCCGTTCATGCGGCTTTGAGCGGCCGGAATGTCGACCGTCCACTTCACGGGACATAAAGCTTTTATGGAGACATACACCCTACATCGACAGGGCTGCCTAACTGAACATCTGATAGAAATATCTGGACTTGTAAGACAACTCTGTAAACTTGAGAACTTGATTTACGGGATATTTTATCAGATAAAGAGACAGGTGTTCTGCTTATGTCCTTTTTCCAAGTAATGTTGGCTTCTGGTTTTACCGGATTCAGCTAAATAATTTATTTAAAATAGAGTGAATGTTTATCTAACATTCTCAACTCTTTCTTATCAGACAAACAGTAGGGCTTACATTAAGCCATAGCCTCTTAGATAAGAAGACAGGTAGGTATAATGTAGAATTGCAAGATAAGGTTTGAGTAAGTACAAAATATTATTTACGTAGCAGAAAAAGTATGAATTCACATCATCACCAGAAACATATTTATTGAAAACTTTACCTTCAAAACATTATTTAGGGTCTATGTAAATTACTCTAGATAATATATATAAAACTTATTCCTATATTATCTAAGTATAGATAAGTGTTGAGATTGTTTACTTAGCTTGCCAGCCCTGTCGACCAATTTATTCTATAGCGGTCGCACTTGCGCCTGACATATGCCCCAGCACTTTATTCAGGGCCCGAAGTCTATTGCATATTTGCGAATGCCTTTGAGGGTCAAATCCTTCGTGTATTCTTCAGTGCTTAGATTTTATTTCAGTTCATCATTTACTTTTAGAGAAGTTAGATTAAGATCTATTTAAATTACTACAATCATTTATTGGTTTTATAAAAGTACGTTGCTATTTTTATTACATAACTATCCACTAATGTAAGATTTTCACAGTCCGCAAAACGAACTGATATGAAATTAGTTACTAATAAACTGTCAAATCCTGGGCAAAAAGTTGTAACACGCCCAAATTCCCAAATCATTTCAGCTCCAATATAAAGTAACGTTGAACAATTCCCGCGACGGTATGCTAAAAACCGCAGAATAAATAAACAAAGTTTAAGTTAGCGGGCACACCATTTCAAAGTCAATTTTAAAGCTATTTGCATATTTGGTGTTTTCCGGCCGACACTGCGAAGGACGATATTCCAATTTTCATTACGGTATCGACGAGCTGGTTAACTTTCCAACTAAGAATTTTGATTTAGCTAACGATGTTACGTTTTCCAATGTTTTTACGGTGTATTTTTTCTCGTCTGTTACGAGCTTTTTAATTAGGAAATGTGACTAGTGACAAGTATGATAGCAGCTAAGGATTTTTTCTGCTTTGTACCAATTTCTAATTATGCATCTTTAATTCTAACTTCACGAACTAACATAGTACTTACAATTTCTTGTAAAATTCTTTTACAATCAAGCTAGAACCCACTTAAAACTTCAAACAAGATTAAAACTACAACCCCAATCAGTGTAAACCGCCATATTCTTCTATTGGCCGCAGTAAACTAACATCAAAGCTACCAAAGCATAAGTAAGCAATCGAGATGCCATCAGAAAAGCTATGAATCTAAATCAAGAGCAACTTCATCAAAGTTTGTTGACGCCGGCCCGTAGGCACTTTCAAACTCATTTTCATATTACCAAGCCTGATACAGTCGGCGGATTAAACAAAACTTTAATGTATTTTTTTCGTCTGCTGCAGGGTTTATGCGCTCCTTGCTGTGGTTAGACTAATCCTAATAGGTTTGGGATAAACTGGTTTATTTTATTCCTATAATTAAGCTGGAAAACCGACGGTTTAGGGTAGGGAAATGCGATTAGGGAAGATAGAAGAAAAAGCAAGACCTTCTAAATATACTGTACAATGTACTATGTGATACTATGTTTAAATTTTCAGGGTTAAATTAAGAAAGTAACCTCTCATAACACCGTTTAATCATCTTAAGGAAAATGATACTTAATCAATATTATACGTATGTGCAGTCAGTTAAGCAATGTAATAAAGAATAAAGTAAAAAAACTATTTAATATCTTCCTATGTAAGTACAGACAAATATTTCGTATTAAAAGAAAATCATACGATAGACAGGCCAATCTAACAGCGATCGCTGACTGACAACTTTTTGATGAAAAATATTAGTTTGAGGAATAGGATATTGCGATACTACAGTGAAAGTAGGAAAATGAAATAAGTTTATATCTGCCATGTCTTATTCATATTGAAAAAACGACATAGATACCTACATTTTTACAAAAATAAAGATTCGGCTGGATTATGTATACAAGGACTTCTGAGGCAAATTCCGGGGAAGCAGTCAAAGCCTGCGCTCTGTCTAACTGCAAATATCTCTACCAAAAAAAATGACTTGTCAGAGGCCTTTGCCCAGCTATTGGACAGAATAGGCTAGAAAATAAATAATAATATAATAAATGGTGTTTATATTCTTTTGGGATAATTTACGTGTCAGTTAACAGTGGTGGTGATGAAAACATATTTATACGCCTAACACAATATAAAGTAAACACCGCCTAAACACACACAATGAGACAATACAAACACCTAATAAGCCAAAAAATATTATAATACGAAATTATTAAAATATAGAAACAAGGACAAATAAGGGTCAAGTTAAATAATGTGACGAATTAAAAAAGAATTCTGTACATTTGAATTTTTTGAGCACTTTATTTATATAATCTTAATGCTTCATATTTTCAAAAATATCTAAAGACTGCTGTAATTTTTATTACGACAATTTATAACTATTGATCATTGATTTAAAATGACCAATTCTCAAACTTCTCTGAGTAAAGCAGTTAAACATTTTAATATAAATATGAATAATGGTCATAATATTAAATAATTAATTATGTACGTAAGCATAAACTAACATCTGATATTTACGGTGAGGTCAACAGTTAGCGTAGAACAAGTTAAGTCAATGACAGTAACTTGATAATTATATTACTTACTTCATGCTCTATTTGCAGAAGGTGTCAATTGATCTAATAAAGAAACATTGTTTCATTTATTGTTCTCAGAACAAATGCAAAACTAACATTGAAAATATGTGTGCAAACAATATAACGTAGGTACTTTATTTTGCTTGTTCAGGTGTGACTAATAAAAACTAATTACGATAATTCCTAAACAAGCAAGAACAATAAAAATAAGCATACTTAATATATTTAAATTGTACAAGTACGTGTCTCAGTATTCTTAGAAAGCATGTAATTCGTCTGCAGATTCCAAGTTTTCCAACAAAAAAGTACCATTGGATGTGGCGATCATTCACATTAGCGCAACCCTTCGTGACTTGAATGAAAGTTTGTACGCATATTAGTTGCCAGGTTAATATTACCTACCATGACTTACCTCTTATATACCTAATGCTACTACTTTTATTTACATATTTTATCTCATAGTACCTACTATATGGCAGTGGCGTGCATTGGTTTTCGGCCATGGTAGGCACAGACTCGTACGTACTACGTACGTATGTACTCGTATGGCCAACTTTACCGTAAATACGCAAATGAACTCCCAAAAAATTGGAGCTAGGATTATTTTTGTGGACCACAAAAGAAAATGCGCTGCTCGCGCTTGCAGTTAGGTACTGCAATATGTTAGTGCGCCTCCTCGACGCAACTCACGCAAAGGTCGGTAGTGCAAATTTTAGTAATGCCGTCTACGAACTGTTCGCGAGCAGTACGCGCGCTGCTCGCGCGGCGCGATCAAGATCATAAGTCTACTTAAAATGCACGCGCGCAGCTAGCGAACTATTCGCTAGCTTAATCTACAAACCAATTTCTGATTGAATCACTATTTCAACATGTAGGTATAAGTTTATATAAAACAATCTTTGTAAAGCTAACTGCGAACAGCAGCCGAATCCGCGATTCAGGACTCGCGACGAGCAAAGGGTCGCGGTGCGGAGAGCTTATGGTTGAGGACTCATATTTGTGTATTATTCTGAATAAGAAAACGAAACTGAACATAATAGTAAATACCTATATTAAGCCATAGTCAATATGACCATTCGAGATCAACATTTTTCTTACCTACGTTATGTATTACATAGCCAAAAAAATAATCAGACGTATTATTTTACGTGCCAACATATACTATTGTCTTGTATGTTTAATTTACTCCCATTTTTAATAAGATTGTAACTAAAAACAATCACTTAATATAATCATCTACTACAACAAAATGTTTTCGTCGTAGTTATTCTCGTAGGTATCAATTCACGCAACAATTTCGTATAACAATCAAGAAACGACGAATAACATAAAAAGAACAGTTCGTCCAGCAGCACACCCCTAAGCGGGCAATATTTTCTAACATTTTGAGTTAATAATTACTGAGAGCCTTACCTTTTAAGTTTTGTCAACAAACCCCATCTGACGGGTTTGTATTGTAAATTTGTAATTACGCACGTATGCTATCAAACATATTTCAATTTTGCCACAATCTTAACATTCATACACATAGCTGTTTATTAGTGCTCCTGTTTATTAAACTACAGCCACTTCACAAAATCACAATTAATAGAAACTTGTTACGAAAGACCAGACGAAAACACTGAAAACAGGCGCGCGAACTATCAAAAACATAATAAATATCGAAAAACGATCAAGCTGCAACACAGAAGTAAAACAATAAAAATATTTATTAAAAATAAATATAATAAACATTGATAAATAAGTAAATAATATTGTGATAATTAATTATATAAGTTATAAGTATTTTAAAACGCAAGTTTCATTTAAAATATAATAATACTGGAATAAGAATTGACAAGTGCGGTGAACAACCCAAAAGACTTTTGCTCCAAAACGAATATGAGAGTGAAAAGAAAGTAAAAGGACTGAGGACTGCGAGGACTCTATAAGTCTATTGGCAGGTAGGCTAGCTTACTATAAGTGTAAAAAATTACGTATGTCAATAGTCAAAGCACCACTCTTAGCAAAATTAGGGTTTTTTGTTTTTGTCGTATAATAAAAAGTCAAGATGGCGGGGTATTATTTTCCGTTTTTGAAGTGTGCGTGCGTATATGGACAAGGAGATTTCGTTTGAATGTATGAGTGTAAACTAGGCACAACTGTCGCGAGCCTACCTCGTAACAGATTATTATGAGTTATTGAATGAATTTGAATTTGACATATGTGACGTCATGATTTGTTTATTATTGAAATGTTTGGTTAGAAGTTTTACTGCCGTTTTATGTTATGATTATGTATGATGAGTGTTGTTGTATTAAAAGAAGATAGTTAGGATTTTTGGAGGTAAGCTCTGCTTATTTGCCTATATGCTATGCACGCCACTGCTATATGGTTTATTTGTATCTAACGCGCAGGCCAGACAGAAGAGACGTAAGACGCAGACGGGGCGCGGACATTTGTCCCTACCGCCTCCCTTTCGTACAACATATTATTATATAGAAGCGTTGCGTCCGCGCCCCGTCTCTTGTATGTTTTGATCATTTTGTATGAAAGGGACGCGTTGGAGACAAATATTCGCGCCCCGTCTGCGTCTTACGTGTCTTCTGTGTGGCCTGTACCTAATATACCCCATAGTATGATATTATAATGTGAAGTATAAATGCCTTACAATTTCACAGCCTGCTATATTGTGAGTAATAACAACTAGTTGTTAGATATGAGGAAGCAAATACCTGAGGTTTCCCTTTCCAATGCATATTACCGTGACATATCGGCATGGTTATTACCGTAATTAAATTTAACCGTCTTTATCTGACGTAATAATAGCTAGGTTAAGTAATATGTGCTCGAATTAACGTGTAATTAAAATTTATGGTTCATATTCAATAGCCGTGTCATTTTGGCTTAGTGGTTTGGAGACTGGAATTTTGAGCTCAAGGAAGCGAGTTCAAATCCAGGAAAGAACTCATAGATAGTAAGTACGTAGTTTTCAGTTTTTTTTTTCTTTCATATTTCATTGTTTTATGAGACTAAATACAAGCTTGGTGTATTCTTTGATCTACTAATTTTGGTATTAATATCCAAAAATATTAGTTTTATTTGTCTCTCTACTTCAATTAAAGACTTAAACCATCAGTCTACATTTTCTTTTCGTTATTTAAAATATTTTAGAAAAAAGATTTAAATAAAAAATGTTACAGGCTTTTATATCGTTGTATTTATTTATTCTTGTTTAAACTGTCCCGTGTTTGTACACCTTCTCAAATAATTGTAAACCTCGAGCATGCCCCTGGGTAACCTAACTGATTTGTTTGACCATACTGTAAATGATTTGCTTCAGTTAATACATATATCAGACCGCAAATACGTGAGTATATCATTGTTACAGTCTTATACAAGAAACTGACAATTATTTTTATTTTACATTGGCCGCGACCCTCTGTTTCTTTTGCGTAAGTAGTTTAAATATAACAAAACAAAAATCATGAAAATCTTTAGTCATTCATAATTGTAACAAAGATAAGACTTTGTTTATTATTTAAAAAATATTTTTAGGAGCAAAAAAAAGTCTCTTGATAGGCAAGCCCTAGCAAGACGATCTTCAGATCAGCATTAATGTAACCTATTAACACGATAGGGATGTACAATTACAAGTGACAATAAAAAAGAAAATAATATTATACTCGCGACTATATTATTATTCAATTTACTAATTCTATTTTCAACAAATTAAAACCAAGATGACGTTCCGAAATAAATCACTCATACCTTTTTACTTTTTTAATTGATAGCAGCCTATAATTTTGTGGCACCCTTAGCTTATGTATAATAATTGATGTGAAACCGATAACAATTAACCCTGCAGGTGACAGGCCACCTTGCGGATCGTCGGACCAATGAATGGTATTATCTGGACTTGGGTGGGTCACTCATATTTCAGTCGACTTGCTTAGTCCGATGGACTTCAGTCGGGAATCGTTTTGATGAATAAATACGACTTCTTGTCTTACTCATTAAAATTAAGAGAAATGAAAAAAAAAGAAAAAAATATTTTGTTAATATTTAAGGAGCTTTTTCTCTTGAATAATTTAAGTATGGTGGTAGTGTAAATAATAATAATTAAATCTCAAGAAAAAAATATGGTCAAACAAGTCAAAAACAGTATGTTTATTACAGACATTTAACTTTAATACCACCTCTCAGTTTATAAAAACGTTCCCTATGTATAAGTTACTTCTTTACTTATAACCGTACTATCGGCATTTATTAACCTACACCAAGAATTGTAAATACCACGCAAAAAAGAAGGCATTCAGACTAACATGTATTAACACACTACATGTTTCAAGAGGGGAGTTTTTACATCCCATAGATCTAATAACCAGTCAGAATAGACAGCCAATTAAAAGCGTTCACTTGCTAAAGAAATGACCGACGATTAATGAAATTGAAGTTCAGTGTCCATGGGTAATTACTAATTAGCTGTAGGAAGGAAAGTATTTAAGTAGTAAAGTAGCGAGGAAATCGCTTAACTGTACTGCAATTTTAATTGTCATCGGAACTAATTTCAATTATTTCCCTTTGTTCTTTCAATCTTTAGCGGTATCAGTTAAGAATTTATTAATAAGTATGAATTAACAATTGGAATTCATAACTTATGTTATGACGAGTTTCGGGTTTCGGAATTTTGACAAAAATCACGTAAAATTAACATAACATATCAGACGTAAAATTAAGGTGTTTCTATTTTAGCTTTTGTTTGTACGACGTATATGTTTTACGTATATCTTATGGAACCATAATAATATCGTGATTACTGATAAAGCAAAAATAGCTACATTCCATGAAACGCAATTTAAGTTAAAAATACTATCTTCAATGTACACATCCTGCAAGCAATTATTTACATTCGATTTTAATTTTGAATACCGTAGTCATTTGTCAGCAATACGTCTATTTTTTATTCTTCCTTTTTCAACTTTCAAAATCGAATTGTCAAAATGCACGATTGACAGTTCTGAACGATTGTGAAACAGGGCAAAATAATGACGGGGTTTTAAAAATTGGTCCTTTTATTTATTTCCCTATTGATATTATTTGGATTGAAACTTCAAGCAAATATTAGATGCATAAGTAAATATTTAGCTAGAACTAACTTGGCCCTAACTTAGTAGGAAAGGCTAATCGATTTGTATTAACACAACAAATATTTGTAAGGCCTGAAGCTAGGTCAATATTTAGCGTAAACTGTACCACAGCCCCGGAATAAACATAGAGTGATGATTTATTTGTCGCATTTCCATATACATTATAGTATAACCTACCCCACGCTTTTCATTATTCTTATTTTCGCTTGTGCCCTTATTCCATTTTATTTTCGGGTGCAATATAATCATAGCCAAAATGCGGACAATCGCAATTTTCAAAATAACTGCATTGTTTTCTAAAAACCAGTTCACCATTCGAGAACAACGCAACCACATACAGCAACGCCAGTATACCTCTTTTTTTGCGTTGTCGGTTATAAAGACTCAGATTAAACCCAAACCACATTATCATCATAATAAATCTTGGTACTTGCGGTGAGGACAAGGCTTTTTAAAACATCGCACATTTCGTACATGTCCATACAGCGTTTGTATTTTTTACTGTAAAATATTTTACTTTGTATTGCGTAGAAAGCTTCATCGTTGCGGTGAACCGTGGTCTTGTGAAGAGAAATGTGTTGTAAAGGCTTTGTCCTTTAGTATAAAGACCAGATTTCTGTGTAACAATGTCGTTACATGAATAGGTTAAAAAACATGGAGTAATACGTTTAAAGGGTCAAGGGTACGTGTCAACAAATGGGTTTGTTGTCCACTTAAATACAGATTCAGATAAATTTAGAATAGAATAAACTTTTGTTTAGCTTAGGTATTAAAAGCATTAATTATTTATTTAAAATCTAGGTATATTTTTTCCGATAGAGCAGAATAACACCGTCATCGCATATTTTTTTTAAATCTTCTATTTTTTCTGAGCAATGGATTCTTTCGAATGATTATAATGAGTTTACTAACATTTAATGAATTCGCATGTAAAACTAGTCACGATTTGTAAACCACCCTTTACTATCCACGACTTTTAAAAACTTTAAATATTTAATATTCGAACGACCATTTATACCCAGCTCGTGAATGACAATTGAACGATGCGCCGGCTCATACCGTTCAATTGATTTGTTCTTCCATTGAACGGTAAGTGAGATTCATTCGGTCTATTTGTCGGTGAAGTCAGGAGCGCGATCTAGATCTGCCACGGCTCCATATCCAGTCATTCTTCGTGCTTTCAATTCCAGATTCTCCCGTAATTGGGCTTCCTCCTACCCAGTCTCTTTGAATCGCAGCGTAAATCTTGCGAAAATGTAATAATTTGAACCTTTTAAGAATAGTCAGTATCGGTTTGGGTACCTACAGACAGTAACTATTCTTTCAAGGGTGGTTTTGGGTGTGTATCAACCTATAAGATATGCATATAGCAAGTAAATGCATTACTTGATGTTTACTGGAAAATTAATTCAAGAAAAGTATTTCAGTCAAATCCATTAGTATTCAATTATACGCATCATCACAGCCGATCAGGACAGAGGCTTAAATAAAAACAAAAATAAAAATGTATCACATCTAAATTCACACATTAAAAATACCATTTTATATTACCCCAGAATTCTACGTTACAAAAATACCCTCCTAGTTATTTTACGCTGCTAACGTTTAGCTGAGCCCGCCATCTTGGTCGGACAAAAATCAACATTTTCCATTAGCTAGGTCTTACTTTATAAACTTAAGTAAAACCTCGTTAGCGGAAACTGTTAAATCTTTTGCTTCTCGATGAAAGTTTGCCTTTCAATAGATTTATTTTAGAATAAATATTTAATCTTGAGAAATAACTCTAAACTTATTTATTTTCAAAAATACTTTTTTTATGCCAACCTGCAACTGCGCCAAAACTAAGTAGGAAAACTCTTTTCAAACATAACTGTAATCAACATTGAGCACTTCTCCATAACCGGTTGACAGCGTAAGTTCCAACCCAAAAAATATATCTTAAATATAATATACCTTTAATACACCAGTAATAATACGATAATTTATTGATGAAGCTACTTTTTAGTTACAACTTAGTTGACTTATTTGCACATACACGTAGAAAAAAACGTATTAACGCATCCGTAGTATATAATAATGAAAAAAAAAAAAACGCCCACTTTATGAATGTAAAACCAAAACTATTTACAATCAAGTTACAACATACATCCATAACAAAAAGCCAAATTAAATAACACTTCATACAACAATAAAGCTTGTCATAACACTCATAACATAACGCGTCCATTGCAGTAAATGTGTGGAATGGACCAATTCCATACATTTCCCCAGACGATCCGTGTAGCGTTGTTGTTAGTGTTATGATTTAACATAAAACCTGCTAGTTTTATAGCTTCAACCATTATGTACTTCGGTTTAAGTGGTGATTGGGGATAAGCACTTGGTTGAAGAACTAGATTAGTGTCAACTAGAGTAAAATTCATTTTTAACGGATTTGTTTCCAAATAAATAAAATTAGCTCTGGTTCGTTTCCACCAAAAATTATTTGCTTAATTTTTTTTTGTTAGTAAAAAAAGTTTGTTACAATATTGTGCATTATTCTCGAAATCGAGAATAATGAAAGGGTCGAGAAAAACGAAAGAGTCTACAAACTAATAAATATCAGAACCTATCCTTTGTATCCTCTATTTTTTTTTTAAGATAAAAACTATACCTGATATAGGATTTATAATAATAGATTCAAGACTAGATAAAAATAATTACAAAGGATTCGATGAAAACTAAATATTTAAGAAATGTAAGTTCGTCGTTTCTTTAAACAATTATTGATTACCTATGCCGATTCAACATAACTAACCCCCACACCTTCTAATGAAGGTAAGTAAATGAATTTGTTATTACAATAGATCCCCGATACTACTCTCTATTCTAAGCTGAACAAGCTTCTATGCTCAAGCCGCCATTCCCGCCAAAAGCGCGGCAGTTAGCTAATGTCACTTCAATGTTCAATATGGCCGAATGTTATGCTATGATCGTGATTCTGCATAAAGGAGCTAAGTGACACTTATGTGCATATATGCAGTAAGCGATATGCAGTAAGCAATAAGTTTAAGTTTAGGGCACAGATAGTGCTATTGTTTCATTTATGTGTTTGGTCTCTATATTCTGCTGTAGTTGTACGCGTAAAGGTATAATTACAGTACCCACATAACTTTACGTTAAAAAAAATACGATTCTTTTATTTATAAGAAATCACTTAATTTAGGAGCAACCTAAAAATAAATAAGCTATTGAATATATTTGACAGTAAATTGCAAAATACACCTAACTCGTAAAAACTTCAAGGCATAAAATAAATATCAGAATTTATACATTTGTGTACGCTCACAAGAACAAACAGATAATTAAGATTTCTTAGCTCCTAAGCTTATCATAAATTCTCAAAGTTGGTATAAAATTGCTTTTAAAACCGTATTTTACACTCTTATCGAAGCAATTCATATTTCATTTGTTTCTCGCATTAGGACCACAAAGTTTTTATCAAAGATCTTTGGTCTCAACTTGATTTGAATCTGCAAAGAAAAATGTGTAGAATGTTGAATACCAGTTCCTAGACTAAGTAACTGGTTTTTATTTATCTTTATTTATATCAGAAACATCCGGTAAGCAAAGCTTTGCAGCTGTTAAGGCACTAACTTAAGCCTGTTTGTAATATCTTGTACGATTTAAATGCTTGACATACTCGTAATGATTTCCTGTGGAGATGAATTAAAATGTAGTTAATCCCAGGATATGTATAATTATTTGAAACATTATAATATTTTATGTAATTGCGTCTAAAGCTTACTTGATTTTTGTAAATATGCTAATCTCCAGATGAAAATTTGCCTTTTCAATACTCTTAGCATATTTCAACTTTTCTGTTACAATAAAGTAGGTTGTAGATACCAAAAATATTACTATGAAACTGACAGCGGTTTTATTCAAAAATATACAAAATAATAATTTATTTATTAGGATAAGATAATCAAATATACAGCCTAAATAAATGTACAACCCTAATCAATAATTCATTTAAATTTCCGATCGAAAATTAATCCAGTCCTTCAATTACAAACAAATCAAATCCCCCACGCTTCTATAAAAATATCCATATTTGATATACAAAGTATCCCAAAGAGGAAATTAAACGCATTTTCATTGCTTATAACGCGTAATAGACGAGTTAAACCCATCTTTATATCAAATAACCCGAGCTTACCCTTTACAATTTGTTACGGCTATACGATTTAATCATTTACTGCGATCCCCGGCTTAAAAACGGCCTTAAACAATATAAATAACTAAATACGAATAATTTTCCCTCAGTTCGGTCGGTAATCTTTCTTTAATATTCTGCAAGTAATCGCTGCTTACCTTAAATATGGATGAGGGGGGACTTAATCTACTGTTTACAGGTGTATGTACAACTACTGATAACGTCAACAGCAAACGTTGTATTCCATACTTTAATTAAAATGGTTTTAGCACTCGAGATATCGTCAAAACTAAGCTTTTCGTTATACACACAGACCCTTTGTAGTGATTTCACTTTTATTTTCAACATACTTCAAAAAGAGAACGTTCTCCATTCTTGTCTAAATTTTGATATTTTTTTGGATGTATGTTACGATACCTACGTCAGTTGTAAACCTATTTCAAACATTATTTCATTGATAGTGGGTTGTCCAAGATAACTTTTATCAAAATCGATTTAGTAATTGTTTGTTTTGTTTAATTAGTCTTTTTTTATGTGCAATCAATTATTTTTAATTACATCGTTAACGTATTTTCCATGTGACATTCCGTTATCACCAAGTATAGGTAGGTAGATAAGGTTGTTTTTTTTTTGTTTTTTTACCAATATCATGCAGAATGTGCTTAGTATAAATTATTGGATGTTTATGTACTAGGGTAGAAGATTAAGTACAAAACTATTCAGCTTCCTGTTGTGATAGCATTCACAAAAACATGTTTACGTACTCGCAGTCCACAAAATAATAACGACGATAATCTACAAGACGCACCTATGGAAATGAACGAAGATAGATTTACAGGATTTTTCTTATTAGGTTACAATCATCACTGCATAGTATAAAATAAAGTCGCTTTCCGCTGTCTGTCCCTATGTATGCTTAAATCTTTAAAACTACGCAACGGATTTTGATGCGGTTTTTTTTAATAGATAGAGTGATTCAAGAGGAAGGTTTATATGTATAATACATGCATAATAAAGTAGAGAAACATGGATAATCTTAGAGATTTCTAAAGTAAAGGTCGTAAATGAACACTTTTTTGCGCTTTCATTGCGAACGCTGGCTGAACCCTACGAGATAGATCAAAATAATGTACTACAGTATTGTGCTCCTTAAAAAGATCTACAAAAAAGTCCGCGATGGTATATGTCTATCTCTTGAGGATAACCCACAATAACCATTTTTATCGTTTATTTATTACTTATTTACGAAAAATCGATTTTAAGCAATACAGTATTAATCCTTATCCAATTAAGTACCTTTAATAAATTGTGCATGTAATATAGATCAATATTGCCCTTTACAGCATGTAATTTAAATGAATATTTTCGAAGATATTACAAATTTAAAATACAGGGACATGGCGGTTGCGGCGGTACCGGCCGGAGGGCCGCGCGGGGGCCGGGGGTCGTGTGCCTCTATAGATACCAAATAGTGCGTCCAAGGCTGTGCTTCGCCCTACAGAACTTTATGATTATGTAGTTATATTTGGTATCAGCGTTGCATCCGAGCAAAGCCGGGGCGGGCTGCTAGTATGGAATAATCTTAAATTTCTCTATTCATCTATATTATGTTTTCATTCATGAATACAACTAGCCAAAACAGGAAAAATACAGAAAGTTTTTTTTCTATGCGGGAAATAATTCAAACTTTTTTTTAAGTAAAATGTAACCAATAAAACTCAGATTCAGTTTACACGAGCGTGTCGTTTAATAACTATATCATATTATAAATTGATTTATCTTAGGTATCACACATTACTCCTAAGTAAAGCTTTCAAGTCTCAAGTATCAAGAGAATAACACAGTTAGTTACAAGAACAAGTAAATTAAATTGATAGACAGTATAATACAACACAGTAATCTACATGTCAAAGTATATCAAGTAAACATACGTCTCCATTAAACCATTGTTCTATTACTCCAGATGATCGCCAATTATAACGCGGAAAGATTAATTATAGAAGTCTCCATACCTTTATTGTTTTCATTTCTCACAGAAGCGTGGAATCTGTTTGTGTTTTTCCTTCAATTAAGGAAATTAAAGTTCTGTTTGATAGACAGTATTAGTCTACACAAGAATAGGATATAAATAGGTACATGGAGAAGAAACATCAAGTTTAAAAAAAACTATTGCGTTACAATACTGTTGGCAGGTATGTAAAATATAACTTTTATAAATAAATAATAATAATTCCAGGCTATAAATAACTTTTGCATTATAATTATGTTAAAATAATATTATTGTTTCGTCTCTGTATGGAAAGAGCATTGCACAAATAGAAAGGAAAATTATTTGGGTATTCACAAATAGCGGTTACACTTCTGTAAGTAGTTTTTGTGTGGAACTTAGCGCAAATAAAGGCATTATACATAATATATATTATTCCATAAGAGAATGGTTAAAAAAGAAGAAATAAATAACTTTATCAACAAATCATGCTTACTCTACCTATATATAGCTTTTAAGTTAATTATTTGGTCGAGAGCATTGACAACGGATTTATTTGTGGTCCCGAATAAAATTAGTCCGCCCACCCTCTAGGTCGGCACTAAGTGGGATACCATTGTACTCCAGTGTCCTAAGTAGCCTTCAGAGTGAATACTGATAAGCACTGATAACTATACTAGCTGTGTGCGGCACTTTAGGGACTAAGGACCCTTGAGGTCTATTTGTGGACCCGGAAATATTTGTGGAGCTTTCGTCATGGATTTATTTGCCTTTGTTGGTTTCAAGGTTGAATAAAACGATTGTAAGAATGTGTTATTAATTATGTATGTATATCCTACAGTGCATAGAGATAACGTTCTAGGTACTTACCTACTCTTAGACATACTAGAAGTAGCTAAATGTTTAAGCTATCTTTACACAAAAGTTGAGTTATGTAGGTAATTTGTTGTTTGCTGGGACCTTATTTTTAGGTCTCTTGTTCAAACTAACATATACTTACATAAAATGTAAATAAAAGCACCTTTGTACATAATTTTTAAATACGACATATTCCTGTGTTGTGTGTACATAAATGATTAAATAAATAAATAAAAGTATATACCTACATTATCCTATACGGCTCTAACTCGATCATTACGAAATCTAAACAACTATTCCGCACGTAAAATCTAGTGCAAAGTTTAGTTAATCAAAATCCAACGCAAGCGATAAAATAGCATGAAACGAAGCTCCGACTCGAACTTTAGTCAGTCGAGAATAAAACAAACAGGAAATATTGCTCTGGCATATATCGATAGATCGATGTACTCGATATACTCGATATACGTACTCGATATACTCGATGTATCGAGAACAAGTAGTACATGTATCGGATCGCAATCGCTACTGCAATATCCGCCACAAGGCTGGTCCCGACGTAATGACACCTAGATAAGAATTCAATATCGCACACTTTTATATCTAAACTCCAGTCGAGGCTATATTTCCATGCAGTTGCAATTCATTTTGATGTCAGTGACTGTGTGTTTGTTTGTACTTGCTAGCTTTGAGAATATCAATATGCCTTTGACTCGCATTATTACATTACATATCATCACGCCTGTATCCCCGAAGGGAGAGGCAGAGGTGTACCAATGTACACCCACAGGTCGCCGATATGTTTAGGTCCCATGTAATAGGGGGCGAGCCTATTGCCACTGACCGGGCACAAATCCAAACTCCGACCTGCTACTGAGAATTTCATAGAAAAACCCAATAACACCTTGGTCAACTCGGGAATCGAACCCAAGACCTCTAGCGTAGCAGTCGCGCTTAGCACCACTAGGCCAACGAGGCAGTCTCTTATTATAGACTTACTAATATAATTACATAGTATTCTTAAATATCGACAAGTAATTGTCTAAAAGTACTATAACAGTGTTCTAAATAATCAACAACTGCTTCTGTTTGTATATTTGTCCAATGTACAATAATCGATTCCTAAGTATTGAAACACATAGGTACACAAACATTTCGACTTCCAATATTAAAAAGAAATAAACTATAATAAACGTTGTATTGCACATATAGCGAATATAGCCTCACATACTTACAGACTGGTGCAAGTAGTTTTAAAACTAATAAAACGGTCTGATATATTCTGTAACAATTGTTTTGAAACGCCATCTTTGTCGATGTAGGTACGCCCACACAAACATTGGTAACTTAGTCCTCCTTAGACCTTCAGAGTAACAAAAACAACTATGTATAATTTAATTTGCTTTAGTTTTTGTAACTTTTAATTTATATGACTTCAGCAATTCATGCCTTTTTTACGGCTATTTGTTTGTACAAAAAATTTTACGTTCCTCCTAGATTCAGCTATTTTAAATGCATGTCAGTAGTCTGTCAGTGTACTTGTCATTATGCCTAATTTTCGTATTCAAATAAGCTTACCATAAAATCTCATAAAACTCTCGAAGAGAATAATCGCAATGACAGTTAGCAGAATGCCAATTATGGTAAAAAAATACCAAATGAAGCAGGTCATTCGTTAAATTCAAGTAACTCTTAAATAGCTGAATTTAAGTCCTATTAAGCATACTTTCAAACAGTCTCGTGTGAAAGAAAGTAAAAGAAGTAAAGTACAAAACTCTTCGATCTTAATAAAGTAAGGTAAATTAAAAACTGACGTCTCTTGATTTTGGAGAGTGCGGTAACTCATATCTCACATCACATTTTCTTGGGAATCTTACAAACACATTAGCCGGTACGAGAGGAACTTTCTGGAACTTGTAATAAATTCTCATAAAGCTTGCAACTTAGTTACGTAGAAGCAACTCGTCAAAGTTGCGAGTTAGTTGCAACCACAATTGTAGCTAGACTAGATAAAGTATGCTTGGTAAGTATACAAGTTTTATTGACTTCAACGGAGACAATTCAGGTAACATGAAATAATGGCTGGAAACAAACTATTGCAGCGCCCTTTTTTTTGTGTCGTCACTGTATCATTATTACGATTTAAAATAACTTACATGTTTTAATTGTTACACTTAAAAGTTAAATATTATAAGTTCCTAACTCATAATTAAATAAGACACAAGGTAAATGGTACATCTCATGCATAAAATAATTGCAAAAACTCAGATAAACAAACAAACATAATCTGCAGATTCAATAGCATTATAGGTGTGCATTTTTATGTGGCGTACCTTTTTAGATTTGGCGGTGGAGTTTAGAGTTTTCCCTGTTCCATGATGATGGGTAAACAAAGTCAAAAAAATGTTTATCATTCACGTTCATTCCATTGACATAAAAACTCACAAAAATCAGCCCCAACTTAGTTATTCAAATCCAAAATCAAATTTTGCCGTTAACATTGTTACGCGATTTACCTTACCCTTGTTCTATGTTTAAAAGCATTTTTATTTTACTGTTGTTTATTCTAATTGCAGGTTTTGTTGTGTGTGTAAACAGAACGTAATTACGGATGAGGGGAGGTGAGGACAGGGGGGGGGGGGGATTGGCGCGGTTCCAACAATTCGGCGTGAAAGGTTTTTCGTTTAAACCCGCTGGCGTGGCCCGCCATTCAAGCGGCTCGTTTTTAGCTATTCGTTGTCGAACACCGTAAATATCTATAGAAACACCCATAAACTAGTCGAATGGTGATTTTCTAGTTGCTCGCTAATAAAACTGAAGAATTGTGAAGGATTTTCGGAGAAGCATTTTACTTCTAGAATTTGCTCTAAATTCGTACCATTGTTCCGATAACTATACGATTTTAAACACATAAACATACCTCGTACCATTATTCAGAAAATTAATTTATTTATAGACCTTAAGTTATACACAAAACCATTGTACACAAAACTTTGTGTACATATATTACATTTGGTTATATAAATAACCAAAGGTATTTCCTCACCAAAACCTTTTGGGTAATTCGTACAAAGCCATTTCTGGAACTTAAAAACAAACCTACGTCGCGAACCAGCCAGTAGCAGTCCCAAAAATAAAAACAAAAATAATTCGTAAACCAATTTGAGTCCGGTTTTGGACAGAAACATTTGAATTCGGTTAGAGGTAGGAAAGCTCAGGGAAGCTTTGCTAGCAAAAAGACCGCAGCGACAGTTTGTCAAAAGCTGGTCTGTCAACGTTAACGCGGATTCAAAGGAGGGTTGAAACTGTTGCTGTAGTTATTTTGTGGAGCTACTGAGCTTTTGTTGGGTGAGCAAATATAATGAAACGGGGAATAAAAAGTAAAAATCTTATTAATTTATGTTCTTGCGAGTTAAACTACACTTTATTTATGCGTAATATTATGACTTGTACTTCTTTAAAAAAAAGTATCGATGTATTCAAAAAAGAACCATCTACAATCTAAAATTAGACAAGGTAGGTCCTTCAATTCTCTTCCTTTCGGATAAAATATTTTAATTCTTTAAGATACCATAAATAACACATCATAAGAGCACGTGCAGATGACGAAATAGAGTAAACCTCTGTTCTTTCAGTGACTTGCGGTTATACTAGACACCAAGTCAATCAAGAACCCAATCAGACAGTACCTTCCAATTTAAAAACTAAAACATAAAACTAACCGCATCAATCAATCCGAATCAAAAGTGACGTGCATCGAGTCAAAGGGGACAATCACAATCATACGGCTAGTGACGTAACTGCATGTGCAATTCCCGCGGCACTCGACAAGTGGGATTCGTTCAGTTTTCAATTCCCCGCCTTGTCTCCCGCAGGGCCCGTATTGCTGACGCGCCAGACAGATACTCACACCGACAAAGCAGCTTGTATTACATGGGATGTGTCGATATTGTCTCAATATTCGTTGGAAATGTTGCTGCTTATATTTAAAATGTAGCTCGTTTTTGTTTAAAAATAGAGCTGGTGCGTTAAGGGATATTTTTTTAAACGAGGCACTGTACCTTGTATCGGCATCACCTAACACCAGTTACGAAACGAACCTACCACGTACCTAAACGTAAGAAAAAAATGGTCAAGTTTGTATGTTTTAAGTAATCACCAACATTTTTCATCAGCACCAATTTTTTATGTCCTAAAATCGATGAACTTTTCTCCTAATTATTTGGTAACGTTTTATGTTGTAAGTAAAAATATCCTAATAAACTAAGTTAAGCACTTGGTCAACCCATCTCACTATTGTTCCTGCGGAATACTTTTTCAGTTCGCTGGCCCGCTCCGAACGGATTGCAGCTCAAATCTACCGTAAATAGATTTATCTATTTCTACGAGCGAATCTGTCGTCAGACACACTTAGCTTGATTGTTTCTATAACCTATTGTGTGGACCTTATTCTCTAAATGTATTTTCGATACAATTGTAAAATGAAATTGTTATTTTATTTAATTGTTTTTAGACTTTTGTTACTGGTTGTTTGTTCTTATCTTACCTACCGAAATTAAACAGAGCTTGTGTTATGGTAGCCAGATAGCTGATAAACATACTTAAATATTTCTAAATACATACATACTATAGATAAATTACACCCAGACGCAGAACTAATAATCATGCTCATCACATAAACATTTGTCCTGGGTGGGAATCAAACCATTGACATCGGGTACAGCAGTCAGGGTGACTAACCACTAGACCAACAGGCCAGTTAGATGTAACAAAACTTGAATCTTTTTTTATACAAAGGACTTGTTAGATAATTTAAAAAATGATCTTCTAATATGATTATGTAATCTTTTATGTCATTATAATCCCACCTCGTTTTTTTGCGATCCATATAAAATTCTATAAATAATCTCCTAAAATATATTATAGTAAGACACATAAATACTTTTCGCAGGAGATTGCGGAGGTTACAAGTACTGAAATACTGAAAGGATGAAATGTTGGTTTTCAATATTATTTTAGGACTGTTACGTTGAGATAACTAGCACATGGCGTTTCATTTCGTTTTTAACTATGTATTGATTTGACAAGATGCGATTTTCCCAGTTGCATACAGGTCTGTACAAACAAATTAAACCACATTATCTACGGGAAAATAATGTTACAAGCACAATTTAATTAATTAACGAAAAATCTTCACACATTCCATCAAAAACACCATCTTCTGTAAACTCCACATCTGTTCAAACAGAACGGCTGACCCAATTCTGATAAGATTAAACTTAAAATCTAGTTACCGCAGTTTAGGACTTGGTTTAACTTAAAGCACGAACTTTAATTAAATTCCCTTTATTAGGAAGACGCTATCTAAATTGTCAAAAAGCCTATTTACTCTTCACTCTCACCCAGTTTGGTTTTCAATTTAATTATGAAGTTGTACTAACTCGACTTAATTGCCTGTTTTGTTGATAAGCCGTTGGTTACTGATCAATCCAAATACTACGTCAACTGGGTTAATGGGTAAAACACGGACGATCTTACCCATTAATCGAAGGATTCATTTAGTTGAAGACCTCAAATGTTATATACAATTGAAAATAAATAATTGTTTAAGTATATTTTTCTTAACGAAAAATTGTTATTCATTGCAGCATAGATAAAAACGCATTTTACAGACTATAATTTAAAAATGTGTTTATCATTTATTTACCAAATAAAAATTGAACCGCTACATTGAAGATATCAATGGAAATCCTTGCAAAGTAAGGAGATTTACCAAAAAAACACTAAATATTCATCTCAATGTTCCTGTAACGCCAGCCTGACACGACTCTAATCATCCGAGGTAACACCACCAGGGCCTAGATTCAGCTATTTAAGAGTTGCTTGAATTGACAAATTACCTGCTTCATTTGGTAATTTTTACTAGAACTGGTTACTTCGCTCATTCTCGTCGAGAGTTCCACGAGCTTATAATATAGGCTTATTTGAATACGATAATTAGGCACATTTGACAAGCACATTGTCCGCCCACTGGCATGCATTTAAAATAGCGGAAAGAAAGCCCCAGGTTTATATGCCTATGCATTTATTCTTAGTATATGAAAATACTGTCACAATGACACTTATCAATAAATACATTAATAAGGTTCCCTAGAAATCAGTCATGAAAACACATTCAATTTCATCGTTCCACTCAACATTCGGTGTTATATGCAATAACTAGTTCTGCGAACTATTATAGACTAACAAGTGAATATTTGCACGATATAGTATTCATGCGAATTGGTGATAATAGTTTATTACGAAGATATATTACGTATACAGTATATATATATAAAACAATGTAGAGTTTTGTAAAAGCTTGTGTATGTTTATCTAGTTTCTAAACATCGCCCTTCCGTACTTTTTTCTAATGTTATGTGTGAATGTATCCAGACCTGGAAAAATGACTGAAAATATCACAAAAAGACGGGACCCATCATGCACAGCACTTAACAAGTCATTGTGCCAACATTATTAACAAAAAATATTATATATCTTATTCGTGATGGTAGAATCAACTTCTTGCATTTGAAAAACCTTTGCCCAAGAAAATTATTAACTCAAAAAATTTCGGGAATGATTTCTACCCCGTTGACGGAAAAAAGGCAAGCAAAAGAGTTTTATTACTTCATTCACATATTATCGAAATCAATTAGAACTAGAGTAGAAATGGGGTCGCCACGCCAGTCTTAGATAAAGGAGGTAAATCAATTTGCGGTGGATTCAGTGGTTGGCCGCTACCAACACATCGTAGGGTTGTCACGAAGGACTATTTACAGTATGCAACTCGACAAGCATGTTAAGATTGTCTAATGCACATCTTAACATGCATGCGATGCGATGCAAATCAAGCTATGTAAATCATTTAAAAAAAACAGTAATTGTTTGCGTAGTAAAACCAATACCAGGCCAATAAAACAAGAATAATGAAGGGTACTCAAAAGGGTTTCAAACACACTGCTACACACGATCATTACTCAAAATCGGTTGATTCGAAACACCACTTAGTCCGCTGAAGTATAAGAACTAGCTTAGCATGACCTTTCCCAAGAAGTTACATGAATAAACCATTTACACAGTTTTTAGATTTAAATAAAAAGACGTTACAAGCATATACATAATTTACTTTCTCATGAATAGTCCGCGTGCCAACCCTAGCGTTAAGCTAGATTCATTTATGATATTCATATTTAGAGCCGTCCGTAACTCAACAGCGTGTATCAAACTGCTCGAATATTCAGATGTTACGAAAGGTGCAGCTTCCCTCCTTCCGTCGATTTTCCGGCTTGAAAGACAACGCTCGAGACAGGTCACCTCCACGTTTTCGAGATGTATCAATTACTAAGGAATCGAGTTCGTATCGAATATCGATTTTCGATTGTTTTACGATGATGACAGTATTCGTGTTGTGTTTCATTATCGGATACGTTATTTAAATCGACATAATGCAACTTGTCACAATTTTGTGGATTTAGTGCGTGAAGTGTACGACTGGGTATTCAAAACAATGTCATGGCTTTACATGTCACTTACTTGACATGTCTTTTCATTATGATTTAAAAATCTTTGTAATTATAAGTAACTGGCTAGGTACTTTTGGTGTACGATAAATTTAATTTATTAACTGATAAATTATTTATCTGTAACGGCCATTAAACGTGTGGTCATTTAATGTTCATTTAAACACATTCTAAAATATTTTAGCTACAACACTAACCATAGCTTTAACTAATTTAGTTCTAATCCGTTCAAATATTCATTGGATATTTTGATGTATTCGATTTGGTCAACTCATTAATTCAGTTTCGATCCGGTGAACGTTTGCATTTAAGTTTATACACTATTCATCACGGAAACGGTTTTAATAGCTTATACATCAGCACTAACCGCAATAAATAGGTTTACCGAACTTCGCTATTTACATATTTTCTGTGACCGTGCAATATTCATATTTCACACAGGTTACGAAGTATTCATTCTTTAGGTGTGTTGCATGGTGTTAAAATTTTAATCGATACGATTGATAGTATCCATTCTACATCTAAAACATTTAAAGAGTTCATGGGACAAATCGATTATTAATCGATTATTTATCGATATTTGTTTGAGGATCATGGAAAATCGTTCGCAGCGGTTGTTTTTTCGTTGTAAGTGGGACCTATCAATAAACGTGTGTTATATTGTGTTTTATTTTACTTTAACACATAGAAACAGTCACTGAATATGTCTTGATTAATACTGCACCATTTGTTATAGCTATAAAGGATTTAAATATTATTGCGTTGAAACATGGCCCACTTAGGAAAGATGATTAAATTCAATTTATGCAGCGTTTCTCAATATTATAGGAATTTAAATTCTGCATTTTAAGCTTGAAATTTAAAATATGGGAAATAAAGGAATGAAGCCAATATTTTCTATTTAAAAATGCAATGGTCTTTTTGTAATTGGAATTTCTGCATCCTATTTGACAACATTATATACTTTTAGTGTTCGGAAATTAAGCTTGTTTTAGCTCTCAATTTACATTTTAATTATATTTCCAATATATGTGTTTGAGATATATGAGTTCAATGCCTAAATTTTAAATTACGTCTATTGACATAATCTCAATGTGTGATAAATTTTGTCGGTCTTTAAACATACAAAGGGTAACAAATGTTTGCCACAAAATCTAGGTTTAATTAATAGTCTAGTAATAGAAATTGAAACTTTCGAAGATAAACGTAATCTCCCAAATAAAGCCAAGTCTTGTGTGAGGGTTACTATTAATTAGAATTGGTTATAAATTGAAACTTGTTTTATAATCAATCAACCTACATTAATTGGGATCTAATATATTTATTGTCTGGGAGAATAATATAATAAATTATTATGAAAAGTGAGTAGAATAATATAACACATAACTAAGGCTGAAACTGCTGAAAGGTCTGTTTGAATTTTCCTTCCTTTCTACAGTAAAGAAAACAGCTATTAAAAATTATGCTTTGTACATTATATGCCGAGAAAAACTATGAAAACCCATGATACAGTTGGTACGTTTACTATAACTACTAACTATGAAACTTTTATTTTAAAATACTATTAATCGAAGTAAACTTAAAATCATGTGACAGTTGACAATTTTAAACGAAACTGCACACTTCGTATGCATCGTGAAAGCATAGGTGCAGACGTTACTTTCCCTCATGTACGGATGTCGTAAACATCGGAACTAACAGTTATACAGGCGATAACAACGATGCTAACGTGTAGGTATCATTTGTCAAGCATGTTTAGCAAATATTGACAATAAATATATGGAGAATATTCTAAAGATTATTCTTCTTCTTAGCGTGTCGATAAATGGCAATATTAGATTTTCCCGGCCCAGTACTCAGCGAATATTGTTAATAAGCTTTAGTTCAATCTTGCTGCTTTAACTAAAACGGGCTTTCAATGACATCATTTTTACCAAGCAAGACCAAACTTACATGCCTATATCGATAACCTAAAACAAACCATAAACGAAATTTTTGGTATAGTAGTCAATGGAAATATGACTTCCACGTTATATTTCCATTGACTACTATATATTAATAGGTTACTACGTAACCTATTTAGTATAAAAAAAAATGGAACAAAGTTTTAAAAATAAAACAACATTCAAATTTCGAAGTTCAATTGTCAAAACAAGAGTCCAACCAAGAGCCAAAAACAAAGGAATGAAAGCGAAGTTTCATTACAATTAATCCATTTGATTTTAGAACGCTGACTTATTGAAACTATTGAAAACCTGACGCGATTGCTATTATCTGCTCGATGTCCGCGAGTTTAATCGTTGAATTGAATTGCTTTTATTCTCTCTAATTAAATTACAGTATTGTAAAAATTTCACTGAAGGGAATAAAGGTTTCACTAAACTGGTTTTATACAGTTTTTTTTTTTTTTTTGGGATGCTTAAGGATATATTTAGTAAGTATACTCCTATTGTAGCGTTAATAAGAACTGGAAATAACTTACTTTTTACACATAATAGATCAAACTAATGTCCGACCTGTATTTTACCCTATGATGATAATAATATAATGTTATTCTCCCATACATTGCCTACATAGGTATATACGGTAGAATTTAGACTACAAAACAGCTCGTGCAAAAATAGACACACGGTAAAATTGACCACACAATCTATGTTGAATAAAAAAAAACAAAAGTAAAACGCATGAAAGCTCCTCAACTGACCTTTTATTCAGCTTGTGTTGTGTATCTGGAACAAAACGAATTCATAATTAACTCACTTCTGCATAAAATATTACGATGCTTGCAGCCAACAATAAAGCAGCTTATTTATTTAACGAGAGCTCTTTTAAAATGCCATGGTGTTTAAAGATGGACGGGGTCGCGTAAATTATTATGCAAATGAATGTTACCAGACGTAAATATATTTCTGTGTGACGTTGAATTAAATATTACTCATATTTAATATTAATATGTATAGGGTAGTAAATCTTTCAAATAAAAAATATCAGTTAATAGACAGGAAATACAGCTTGTTTGTTGCTAAGTGTTTTTTCATAGATAATTAGAATTGCTCGTCCTGCAGAAGACAAAATAAAACATTCAGTAAATGAATTCGGTACAGACAGTAACAAAATATAAGTAGTTAGATAAAACTGAAACACGATGGTATTTTAGTTGGCGAACAGTAAATACTGAAAGTGTAAGCTAGTTGTTTGAAACGTTTTAAAAGCTTAACGGATTTGGATAAAATACACGTGCGAATGTTGAAAGCCGCGGGAGATGCTAGTTTATTTGGTAATTGAAAAATATGTTTTATGAAGCCATCGACTTCTGCTCACTTTATTGTGCAGATTGTGCACATTGTGCACTATATAGCATATATTAATGTTTAAGGAAGATACGATATAAGATTTAATAATTGTGAGTATGTAATAGTAAAGTTTTAAAGGCTGCCTCGTTGGCCTACTGTTGCTAAGGGCGACTGCTACGCTAGAGGTCTTGGGTTCGATTCCCAAGTCGACCAAGGTGTTATTGGGTTTTTCTATGAAATTCTCAGTAGCAGGTCGGAGTTTGGATTTGTGCCCGGTTATAGTGGCAATAGGCTCGTCCCCTATTACATGGGACCTAAACATATCGAACTGTGGGTGTATATTGGTTACACCTCTGCCTAACAATTCGGGGATACAGGCGTGATGATATGTTATGTAAAGGTTTAAAGATTTGTGAAAAGGTACTTGCGCAATGAACGTTTGTTATTTATTGTTTTTTTTATATAAGATTTATGCATATTTTCGTATACAGCTCAGTATCATTTAGTTCATCAATAATAATTAGTTCATCAGTAGGCTATTGGTGCCAAGAAAATACGAAAAATATGGAAATCTAACAATCAAAAAGGTTTCAGACATTATCAGATCGATAACAATAAAACTAAGTGAGAAACAAGAAAACTAATGCAATTCTAAGTACTCACTGACGATCTAAGTTCAGAACAAGCGGTTACCAGTTAATTGTAGGGTGCTAACGTAGAACGTAGTAACATGCAAGCTCGACTCAATCAGCCATCAAACTTGTCTAGGCAACGCGAAAGTTAGGAAAACTTCCGCAAACACCGTTATTAGGCAACGTTTTGTACACTCACGACCAAAAATATCGTATATAATTGACCAACACTTTGACTCACTACTCACCATAAAAAAACAAAATTGTTCGAACATTTCGATCTAGATTAACTTGTTCACTATTTTTTTTTATCATAAAATTGTAAGTTTGTTTTTGCGCACCCTTTAAGTAATTTTAGCACTGCCGTCACCTGCACTTGCCTATTATACATTTGTATCTATTGTATACAATTGTTGGTAAACCAATAAAGATAAAATATATTAATTAGAGATTGATATTGTAAAACGTGTTAGAGAAATTATTAAAAACAGTTCCGTTATTATATGTACATAATTTTCTTCTTTAGTTTCAAAAATCTCGCTAAATTTGTTTTACAATTTCGCTATGTGTACATATCTTTGCTCGTGACTGTACTAGCTGCTATGGGTGTAGCATCCGGTAATGTGTGGGGTATTAGTAAACAAATGAACGACGAGAGAAACAGTCAGGAAAAGAAAAGCGTCTTCCTTTGACCGACATTTATCGAGGCAAATTTACATATTTATATACTTTTGTATCTAAATATAACAAATAGTATTTCTACTGTAACTAACACATTATTTTCTATGATGATGTTTCAAATGATAAGCCATTTTTTTTTTATAAAATCGCTACAAAATGTTTTTCTAAAATATCCATTCAAAGGTTTATTTTTCATGCTTAATGCTAATGACCTCATATATGTTGTCATACAAGTTATGAATACTAGCAAACTAAAAGCCTTTTTTGCTGGAAATGCGCTACGTTATCATAAAAATTGAAAAGTATACTTAAAAAGTATTTCACTAAGTGCATATTCCGCCAAAGTAAAACTCTTTTCGATAGTTATAATAGTTCCGAAGAACTGATACTCATCAGAAGTTATTAAAAATTCCTTCTATTCTTTTTACTGAATCAATATTAGAAGGATGCCGCGTTCCACTTTCAAACTCATGTTTAATGGAACAATTGAATATGAAAGTACCCAATATTTGCAGTAATAGGAAATATATAGAGGTACATTGGTGGGTACTTTTTTAGCGAGATCAATGACATTCATTTTTACGGACCAGTTTAGTTCATATAATTGTGGCAAAATTTAAGGAAGTACTCGATATTGAAATGAAAACTACTTTTAGGGATATTTTCAGAGTTTATATTAAGATTTTAGGTCCTGATGTTTCGCCACCTTTGCAGGTATCATGGTCATGGGCAGACTGGGGTCTATATTAACCGCGAAAAAGTCCGTCAATAGTAGTTTTATTTCAATGTCCAACATTCGCATAAATCTATTATACTAATAAGTATTCGGTACTCAAACTTTCTTAACATAAAGTTTCGATTTCATGTATTAATAAGAACATCCGCAAATATTAAACAGATTTTTTGTGTGCCATTTAAGAATAGTTCTTCAACAACAACAAATTCCCATCTGCACAGTCAAATCAAAACGATCTTAATAAATGATCCATCTTATATGACCAACAACATAACCCACTTAATGCCACAAAGAGTAATCTAGAGCAAGTAACACACGTGCAGTTAGAACATCGATAGAACCGTGCATTATTCACGATCAAAACCAAATGAGATGACACTGGCAGCAAAGAATCGATCGCTTACAACTGTCAAAGACATTCTTCTATCGTGCACCGCACTTCACTAGTAGGGTTGACAATCGAACACTAGTTTTATTTCAAATGTTGTATTGAGAACGTCTTTAGAATGTAGTAATGAAAACTTGATTATGTTTTTGATTATCTTTAAGTGATCTAGAAATTGAAAATAACTGAAATAAGTTATCACTCATCCGTTCTACAAAATAAGATAAAAAAACTCTATAAGTACAAAAAATATGTTTTAAAATATTATGGAAACACATTAAATAAAGGCATAACACTCCTTTTTTGGGCAGTCGTGTAAAAAATAGAATGAACTTTAAGACAGTGTTTAACAATAAACCCAAGTGTTGTGCATAAACGTGATCTTTTTCTTATTTGAGAAACACAATCGTGACTTTTCCAACCTCATTCAACATTTCGACAATCGAGTACCACTAGATTTAAATGTAACTCGTCTTTGTTATGATTTTATTGTTAAATGTTTAAGAACAAAAAGGCCAATTGACAAACAATTAAAACTTTTAGACTTAAATTAAAACATAAGATAGTGAAAAGTTTTAATTGAACCAGTTTTGTTGAAAATCGATTAAAATTGTACTTTTTACTTAGTACGTAAGCTCTAAGACTTCTATTTATTCTTGAGTCCTAGGTACTAAGATTACATTTAGTCCAGATATATATTTTTTTCCTTTTTCAAAAAAAGGTAGGTATGCGAAACAAAATTGGTACTGGAATTTTCCTTGTGTCGAATTTCCTTTGAAAGAGAAGTCATACATATTATTTTCTACAATATCAACTGACAACTTGATCAACTAACTAACAATGAATCATAATCAAGTTCACCTTATTTATGAATCAAAATTTCAGTTATTAGGCAGGAGTTTGTTAACCACAGCTGCAAATGACGAATCAGTCACAACTATAATGTTACCGACAAAGTAATGAATATTTTGACTTGAATTGTTAGCCTGGTAGTTAATATTGTAATCGGCCAATAGCAGCTAACTGACAGTCATTTAGTTAACTGAGAAACTAGGGTTGCGACTGATGAATTTCAAACAGGCATACTTGTATGTGGTGCAGAATTTTAGGAAACTTTTTTCTGACGTCATTCACATAAGAGTATGTTCAGATCTGGCGAACGAGCACCGAATGCGCAGCTCGCGAACTGTACGATGGGCACAACCTTACACGACGATGCATTCTTTGATAAAAATTTGGTTGTATCATTTTAGTTACTCAAGAATAACGTAGCATGTGTTCTTTCCAATCAAGACCTTCTTTTTGCTGACTCATAACAAAGCGGTATCAGAGGGAACAATAACTGCTTCAACAACAAAGGTTTGTTCTCTTAACTTCAATAAGATGATTAAATTATACGTCTTTTTTAATAACAGTTGGTAGCTAGCCCTGATACAAAACACATCATGATATTGCAAATCGATGCCGTCCCATTGTTGATGCGTGCAATTATCATCTCTTTGACTGTGCAACCGCAAGCGAATCGAACGTCAATCGCAGATAACCGTGAATGCAGACGCGAATACTATTATACCAGTATATCTGTCCGGGAGCTATTGTTTGCTGACAATAATGGGATATACTGTTATTCTGGAAATATGGGTATTGATCTGTAAATGTAGAAATTAGATGTAAAACTTTTATGTTGGCCATTGCGCTTGAGAAGCAAAATTTTATTTCTGAATATCTATTAAAATTATACTGATAATTATTGCAAAAACATAAAAAGTACTAGATTACCACATCATAGTTTCATCTAGCAATATTTGGCATAACAATATGAGGTAAAAGAAAATCTATTCCCTACATATTTCATACGAAGCTTTCGTATTTAAGTTCAAGCTAAAACCCATGACACAAAAATCCTAAAACAAATTTCTTACATCTAATGATCATCTCATATAAAATACCCATAACCTTTATAAAACCTGTCCAACTGCCTGAAAATTAAGTAATACATCTAAACAAGATTCTAATTAACCCCTTCGTAATAAATTCAAGCATAATACACAAAAGTATGTACGCATAACATTATATCAAGATTTAAACACAATTCACACGCCATCATTTTTACGAATGGTTTCAGCGCAACAATTAAAACCGGTCACGTACAGACGAAATTATGAAACAAACACTGCCTTGTCTCTGTAACGTCGTAAACAATGAAAAATCCTATATTTATTACATTTATTTACGTAAATAATTCGAGCGACAACCGAATATTTTTGTGTATACAATCGAATATTTTAGTGTTATTTCATGTACTTAAATAACGTATTTTTTGCTTGTTTTCTTTTCAATTTTTGAGTTTATATTTATTTTGTTCTGTATTTTAATTATTTTTGTTTTTGCAGTAACAATAACTAACACTGTTTGTTTATCCTTAATGGTAGAATGTGTAATTGCAAATAAACAAGAATTATACTTAGTGAAAGGTAAAGTTAACATGATTATCCAATGTGAAATATAATTTATGTCATATTAAATAATGTGGTGAAGTTTCCAAAGGCGATGAATCATTTTATGTTGCAAAACTTGATTTCCAACTACGTAAAGTTGTACTATATGTATAATAAAATACAACACAGACAACTTTTCACAGTTACATAACAACAATAACTGCAATAAATAATTTATTTTACCATCAGCAACATTAAACATTTACTATCAAACTTTACTGACAGCGCCGTAATCCTGGCTCGCCGGCTGAATTAACATGTTTGGCATACAAAGCCTATATTTGACACGATTAGTCCATTCAAATTCACAGTCTTAATAGGATAGGACACGGATTATTGTGGGTCGGGAATGTCGGGATTACAATACCGAGGTAGGCTCGTTTAGCTTAGAGCGCCTGTGCGGAAAACTGGAAAACTCAGGGCCTGCGTGTGGCGCTTTGAATACTTTATGATACAGGCTCGTTTATTTACATATACAGTGGGTATTGTGTTTATGAGTTTTGATTTTGGGTTTTACTCATACTTGGAAACACGTTTTAGAGTGTATCTGACTCGATACAACTAGTTTCCTCTGTCTTCTGTACGTGTATTCTGTCAATTATTTGATTCCGAAAATCTAGAAGGTTGTAACGATCAAGAGTATTAGTAGTTAGGTTCATCCTATAGGATATTATAACATGGATACTTCAGGGCTTATACTATACATTTATATACCCATACTATCAATTTTATCTATCAATATTTATCCTGTATTCTACCTTAGTATATCCTACTCTTAGTATCAACATTCAACGAGCGCAACACGACCACATCCCAAGACGTATTGCGAAAAATGCGATACCGTTGTGAGTTCCGAGTACTTCTGAGTAAGCCAGTCCTTAGGCAGCGAGTATGAGCTTAAAAACCAATCGGCAGCTGAACAGTCGAGTATACCGTTATCCCGACCTTGATACCACCAGTATACCAGTTGTGATGTTAAGATGGGACGCCATTAAAGGAACGTCGCCATCTTTTGTGCTGATGACAAGTGTGGCCCCAAAACCTTAGTAGATTTAGTTTCTGTTAAGGTGTGTCAGTTATGCGGGGGGTGCGTGGACAGAAATCGCCAGGAACAGAGAGGTTTAGAAGAAGAAAGGGGAGGCCTTTTCCCAGCAGATGGATCTAATTTAGGCTAATAAAAAAAGGTGTTATTGCTGACAAAACTTTCCAGTTTTGGTGTAGTGAAATACCAGCTTTATTATTAGATTATGCCCGCAATTGGTTTTTGTCCTCAAATTCTCCGGCCTCAAGATTCTTGCTATGTTGATTAGTTCATCTGCCAATAGATGTTTTACTTTTAGCTTGACAAATCTTTGAATGTAAACTAAAATGATTTTTGGTTTGTAGTATAGGTAAGTTACAGATAACATCTTTGGCTATTAAGTCTCTCATTAAGAAGACTTCAGATCCGCTTGTCAAGATTAAGATTATGATAAAATTCGCTTATAAGTGAGAAGTTTTCGTTTACATCATAACTTTATTCCCATAGGTAGTTTACATAATATTTCTCTAAGGTATGTATTTCAAGTATCGTGGATTGCTTCTGGTACATCGTAAGAGAATTTCATACCAAAAGTAATTGGTCAATGTGGGCAGTGCAACGCGCCTCGGACGCGAAGACAATTCTCTCAAATGGACCAAATAAATAAAACATAACCTACAAAAGTATTACATTTTATTGCGGTACTACAAGATGGGCTTGCTAACCGACAGATCTTTATTCCTGATATATTATTATACCCTTTAAATGGTACACAATGGACAATGTTTGTCTATTTTGAACATGCTTTTTATGAAGACGACTAGACCTAAGTATGCGGTTAAATATGATAAATAACTAAATTTATCTTAATTCTAGTATAAATATGCTTTAATCTTTATACATCGTAATTATGAGCCAAGATTGGCAGTAAAATAATCCCAAGGTCTTTAGGTTATTGAACTATAATGAACGTAACACAATTCTCTTGTTAACCTTTATTTATTCCAACCAGTGATAGGTAGCCTGCCCATCAGATAGCTCTTATTGTCTGTCATTTGTTTTACAAAAGTTTCACGTCACAGACCACCCATAGGCCAAGGAATCATTGATTATGCCACGTCCCACACGTACTTTTAAATCTAATCAACAATGGTAATCCAATATTTAGCATTTCTTAGCATAAACGTGCATACGAGACACAACTTTTTACTGTGACCTACATACACCAAATTTCTTGCAACGTCATTTCTTTAAATAGAATTATAAAACACAAGTATGATTTTCTCATGTAGGTAAAACAGGTACCTTGTACTTTAGGTACTGTGAGTCATTTCTCAAAAGATGCAACAAAATAAAGACCTTTATAAATCAAAAGAAACTGCAAGCTATTAGCTTACAGTCACTTACAAAGTTTTATCAACTCATTCATAATAATTATGAATGGAGACACGTAATAATTTACCAAAATAAACAACACCTTGCTGCGTCAGCGGAACAACATTATAAGTCTTTCAAAGTATATCGAAAGTAATTCAGGAGCTTCAAAACCCTTGTTATTTAAAGGAACCACTCCACAATACTTCAAACGAAGGCAACAATTTACGCTGTTCAACATAGAATCACCGTCAGACTGTTTTCACACTATCCGATACGATATCGGTATTAGACTCCAACACGATATCGGGAGCAAGTAACATAAACCTGCCTTTTATAAGAACACGATCTTTTTTATTTACAATACTAAAATCTAATACAACAACAACAAACACTTACATAAATAACACTAACACGCGTCAAAAAAAATCATCGTCACCCTTGTCAATGGCGGGAAACGTGCCCAGAAGGCTAGCAACATTGGCACGTTGAATGGCTATGCCGATTCTCTATGCAAGGAACAAACCAGCCATCTAATCACGATTAGAGTCTTCACATTATCCGATTCGATATCGGATTCGTAGCTTCCATACATTTTTTTGCCGAGGTATCGTATCGGTGTCGGATGCCGATATCGTGTCGGATAATGTAAAAACGCCTTCACAGTTAAATATTCAGTTGATTTACATAACGGACACCGCTGCATAGACTCGCAGATACAGCCAACAAGTACACAATTAGTATTAAATGTAGACACAGAACTTGTAAATATTTAACTTTATGCTAACGAAACGTTTGTTCAACAAATTCTTATGGCAACGAGGTAAGGGGGTTAGAAGTTGACCTTTCACCTTGAGGTCATAGGTGTAATATGATTGTTAGAACTGTTATAAGTAAAAAGCTTAAACTGTAGTCTTCCTTACAATAAACTTCCTAACAGACAACCTAAAATACTAAAATTTGTATAAAGAAATAGCATATGTAGACGAAATATTATTGCAAAGAAATAAAAAGCTAATTTTATTACTCGCCATATTTCATTAGGTAATCAAAGCATTGTCCATTCACTTAATTAATGAATGAACGAAAAATATCCCGGTAGCAAGCTGAAGTAGAAAAATGTTTGAACGGTAAATAACGACAGTTGCATCGGATGTTTTAGCGATAGGGTTGACGCGATCAATTACTAGGTAATTTTCTTAAAATAATTATTCTTGTATAATAATGATCTACTGATAATTATGTGAAAAAGAATGCGTTTGTCTTGTAATAGTTAAAATTTTTAGATTAAAGTAACGTAAATCAGGAAATAGAAAAGCGGGGTAAGTATATTATTTACAGTATGTATTTCTAGTGTGTAGTTTGGCAGGGAATAGTATTATAAAGTTCTGATTTATTTTCAATACCTCCTGCAAAACTCTTGATATATTTTTACATATATCATAAGTCTATCTGATACAATACGACTTTAGTATTCAGGAACTAAGCCAATCAAGTTACAAAACAACAACGTGATTGGACAACGATTACAATTATCTGACTATAAAAAAAAAATGTTTACTAATGAATAATCGGTCGTTTAGTTACTATTCCGGAATATTGCTAACCGTTTATAAAATTATAAATATACATCCTGTAAATCAAGTATCAGTTTATATTTGCATACGCAATATAACATAACAAAAATGTATCCGTAATAAAAAAACTTTTTTATTGAATAACATGCACTCTATCAATACTTCATGAATAATTCATACATTTAAATTCAACAAAGGCTTAATGTGGTCTATTGATTGTTTCTAAACCAACTCGAATACTAAAATAAATGTCGGTCGTATAGTACTGAAATAAAATGTATGATAAAGTAGGTCAGTAGTCGTACTAATTTTGTGGCGCAAAAACTTTACCATTTATACAGTGGTCGTGTATTCAGATTTTGTAATTACATTTGAAGTGTACATATCAAAGTTATAAGCGTATCTCATAGTATTAAACTTTGTGTTTTTAACTGTTGGTACTGTTAAACTGATACTTATCGATTAATTTTTGTTTCTTTAATGTCTGTGTTTAATATTTTAGGTGCATATTAGTTTCACCTCAATTTGGTCTACCTAAAAAGGTTTTCTTACAATTGAAAGGATCTCAATAAAGATCTTTTATTTCACCAACATCTAAATATCTTAATTATATGAAACAAAGTCACATTCATTACATTCATTACACATCCTTTTATAACTCAAGAACAGATGGGCCAATTTTCAAGTTAGTAGAAATTGAATAAATGAAAAAAAAAATGAAAATGAATTCATCTCCATCCCATAGCACAGTAGATAACTATTACTTAAAAAAATCGGTGACTGGAATACTTACGCGGGTGAAACCGCGGGGCACAGCTAGTATTTTTTAAAAAATGCAAGTGACCAATCAGGTGCATCCTTAACGTACAGTCTATACCGTAGCTTTGGGACAATCAACACATTAGGCAATAAAGTCTGCGCTGTACAGTTGGACAAACAAGCGGCTGCCAGCCGACTAGGCCCAATAGCGGTAATTGCTCAAACCCGAGACGAGTGCCACACTTGCCAATAGGGATGCCGCACAAACGAATTATGCACGCCGTTGAACACGTTAGCCGTAGAAGACTGATTAAGCTTGGTTACTGTAGAATTGTGGATAGTAGCTTTATTCTTCTTGCCAAATTTCCCTCTTAACTTTTTTACATAGACGTATTTTTTCGTAACATTTTCACCGAAGCAAAAAATAAACAAATATTTTTGTGCATTGAAGCGTGAACGTTGCCATAGAAACTGATACACTTTAATTTTAGTGGCGGTTATTATACAATGTCATTTAATGCAAAAGATGTAATGAGATTAAGTACTGAGATACAAATATTTTTGTATAAATTACGTATCTTTTCAGGCAGGTTTCAAAGGTCCGTGGCAACCCTACGCCTGTCCCAGTTGAGCGCCGTGTTGGCTTTTACTCACAACACTTAGTAGGACATTTTGTTTTCCATCTCTTTGTAAATATTTCGGTTCACTGGCCATTCTAATTTATATCACTCTAGGTTTTATTTCTTTAATTGAAAACTCTTTGACGTTGCCGCGACGTCGAGTGATTCCAATTTTGGAACGTAAAGGAGATGTTTGATTAGTTACGTTCGCATCAAATAAATTGGGAACTTTGGTAAAGCTATACCATCGTATTTCTATTAGGTGACTAAAAGCTAGTCCTGGTAAAATTTAAATCGAAATCTATGTATTTTGCATTATTCTGCTTTATAGCACCTTTTATAACATACCTTTATTGCACAAGATTGATCAAAATGGACAGTTCTTGACTCGAAAGTAAATATGAGATTTTTTCTTGAATGGGCTTAATACTATAACCAGTAACCAAATGAGCTGTAAGCGTAAAGCAACCAAATATAGACATGTAATTGACCCTGTTATGAGACCCACCCAAAGAACCTCGTAATCGGTCAAGCAGTTTAAGAGGAAAAAGCTACCAGACATTCACAACTCTCAGACTTATCTCTTAAGTTAAATCGTGAGTAAAAAGCAAAAAAAGGGAATGGAAACTAATGAAGAATAATTGGTGCCGTCAGCCATTTAATTAGGTCTTAAAACAAGTATCCAAGTAAGAACTTGTTCAACTCGATTTCATCTTGTTCAACTAAGATTGTGTTTTGTTTTTGATATCTTTTACTAAACTATTAAGTTGTGCTGAAGTTTTAAACGTTAATATTGTTGTGAACACCATTTTGCTGTTGTTTTTGTTTACTGGTTCTGATAAGTTGAAACATTTGTAAGATATTGCACGGGAGCGCAGTTATAAAGCATACATAGCTTTATTTAAATTGTGTTAGCCCTAGTTGTAATTAATTTATTGTTCAAGAATTTAGATATCGCAATAATTAAAGCGATACTCATAATTTTTAAATTATGCTTAAGATGTATAGAAAGCCCACATAAGAATGAATGTTTTCTTCAGGAGTACAATAAATCATAGTTTGGTGTTTTTATTACAGCGTACTCATTGCACACGTATTAATGCCATAACAAAACCAAACCATCAATTTCACTTCACCATTCAATAGAGAAATCTATACAAAAATATAATTACCCATAATTGTACGGAATGCACTCTTAAAAAGTTCCTAACTGTTCTGTGTTGCCCAGTAATGGCGGCATTGAAACCGGTACGAAACCAGTTCGAACCGGTTCCCTAGACCTTGCTTCAGGATGACACGGAGAGTGCGACGTGTACTTTCGACCGACTTGCGAAGATCTGATGGATGTGAATGACCTTGATGCCTTGATGGTTTGTGTTTCTTTGTGATGATATGAAGAATGAATAGGGAATGTTTTAGTAATTAGTTTTATATGATGGTAGTGCTACTTAATAATTTTCGAGGGTTGTTTTTGTTACTGTTGACAGATTGACCTGATGTGAGACTTGTGGCCCTAGTTTGAGATTCCCGCTTGAGGAAGCCCCAGAATGGTCATTTTTATTCCATAAGTTGTAGCCAAATTATTCAAAATAATATGCCAATAATATAAGCTAAAATACACCAGAGCAGCGAAACCAAACATCAGTAAATGTTAAGCTTGGGGTCCGATCATCAAACTCCCGTTCAATATCCAGTATAGACGGATAAACTCCCCCCAAATATGGTCGGTGTATCCCTACGGCCCTTATTCACAATCCAAGTCTAACTGTATTACACAGCTTTCGATATTTTTTACCCGGATTTATTGCCCTAACCCCGGGATTTACAGCTTTGACCGAAATGCTTACCCACAGCATTTTGTTAGCTTTTTATTGGCAATTTGTTACCTTGTGTATCTTTTTGGGATATGTGATTCACCCACAAATTGAACTCTTGACGTCTTTCATTTGTTTATAATGAATATTTGATGGAATCGAGACCAAGTAAACATCGCGCTATACACGTAAACAGTAAACACATTTAGGTTAAGATTTCGGGATCGTTTCGCCTCGTAACGAGTCCCCTAATTCCTTCCACCTTCCACCTTTACCGGTACATGTTATTTTCAACGATAAAAGGTTTTGCGCCTACGCCTTTAATACAAAAGATAATGGAAAAATAAATGACTCTTATATCACCGAAGAATAAGATCTAACAACCTCGACGTAATGATACAAATAAATCGAATCCGATTAGATTTTCACGGTAAGAGGAACACTAACGGTGAAAAGTGAATTAGGCAATAGTTTTATGTAATGGTTACTTAGATAACTTCGTGCGCCATTATCTACATTAACTTAACAAGAAAGTGCTCAAATGTTCCATAACTCTTGACGCTACAAAAGTAATTTCAAACCTTAAATAATGTAACAGATGGTTACAGTATAGTGCATCTATTATTTATTTATCGGACACAAACATGAAACAACTGTCAATTTTGTAGGTCGATATCAATTAATCAGGGAGAGTCAAATATTTGAAAGTTCGTTACACCGATTTAATGAACAAATGACGATTGATCATGCGCGGGTAAATATTGGACTAAAATATTCACATTTGTTGGTACAGTAACTGTGTCAGTGAGTCAAACTAAATAAGCTTAAAAGTGTTCGCATTTAGTTGTTCTGAAGTGTATTTATTGTTCAGAGAAATCAAAAAGATACTAAATGGGAAATCTTTTGTAAGCTTCTAAGAGTAATTAATCTGTTATTTAACTAAGTTTTTTATTTCCCTCATTTAGTAAGTCACCTATAACTTTGATTTGTAATTTACATCTTTACATACTATTTAGATTGTTGATTGTGACTTCCAATTATTCTTGCTTAGTTCCCCTTACTGTTATGAAACTTGAATACCAAAAGGACCGTACTCTACCAACAAAGACTAATATAAATAAAACTACATAACATTAATAACTCTACCTACGTTTTATAATATCATCATAATATGCACACGGAAACTGCGTTAGATTCATTGCAAATTCAATTCAGAGTCTGTAGTTTAGCTTAGAATCCAAATCCCTGTGGATCGTAAGGTGTCGTAAACTGTGACTAAAGGATTATTCCGAGGTATAACTACACTTATTGTGTATTTACCTGCTAACAACTATTAAACTATACTGCAGCTTCAGATTTTTTATACGTCCTTTTACATAAAAAGTTCTAAGGAGTTGATAACTTACGTCACTAACATAGAATGAAAGTCCGGTGAAGCAGTCAATACCTGCGCTCAGGCAAACGATCAAAGATCTCTACAAAAAAAAAACTAACATAGAAATATAAGCCGATGGCTTGATGTCTACTTACTTACATTAATTGACTGGTTGCACACCCAATCTGAATACTACGGTACAATAATTCCATCTATCGGTAAGTAAGTAATGTTTCACTCAATAAGACTGAAAACCGACCTCAAAACATTTTGTAAAAGCTTAGACAGAAAAAGAATAATGTTATCTCATAGAGCAATATGAAAACTCGTCCGTTTTATTGCAACCACAACCAACCGTAAGTTATCTGATGTAGACACAAACTTTAAATTTCACTCAAAAACGTGTAGCTTTCTGGTCTCAAAAGCCTCTGATCTGAATTGCCAACATGTTTATAAATAGAGATGCAACTACAAAGATACACTAAGTTGTACCGTTTAATTTACTTAAATAACGCTATTTTAAATGCTATTAGAAAACGTAAATAAGACATATTTTTAGAGCAGTTTATTTCACCATACCTCGTGTCAATACGTATCGTGCGTGACTAAATGTTTCGCATGTCGTACGACCTTATTTGATTTATCTTGTGAAGTAAAACTTGTGGTTATATGTATTACGGTCAAGATTTTGTGGCTAAGAAAACCCTACAATAGACGTTAAACTTATAAAAAACCGGACTTGAAGCATGAATAATCGGTTAAGTTGTAAATATTTAAGTATGTTGTAATATTCTTAAAATATCGAGTTATCTTAATACTGGTCACGAATTGGCAATTTAATTTTTAATAATTATACCTTGTTGTACTAAAAAATAACCTTGCGGAAACCAGGCATGTATCATCAATCGAATATGCTCAAGTTTTCTACCCAAAAAACAAATGCCGTGACAAAAAAAGTAAACTCGGCATTTAGACAAAAGAGTTTTAGTTCAGATAAACACTGGCTAGAAATAAAAAGGCTGGCAAACGAGAGTAATAAAAAAACAATATATTCAAAATAAAAGAACAGCGTTCGGCTATAAAAAGGCTGGAGATGTAACCAATGTATCATTCGCGACGAACTGTGATCGTGATTGATGAATTTCACGCGCAACGTATTGTGCTCAAAGGATTTCTGGAGGCGTGATCCTACCATTGTGTACCTAATGTGGGTTCAAACCGTTAACACCTTACTGCTACGCTTTATTTAAATTATGTGTTCTTTATTCCAATACTGGTACTTTTTTTACACGTCTCAATTTTTGGATTGTCATAAAAGTAAATCTTTTTTTTTTAAAGCGTTCATATGATATGTAGACGATGCTAAGTAACATTGATTGCATCCGCCATTATGTCTTAGAGACCAACCGCAAAGAAATTTACAGTAATTTCTAAGAGATACGATTTTGTAAGCTTATGATGTGAATTCATACTGTGAACAATGTCAGCGCACTACATAACGTAATATATTAATAATACGTGCTATAATAGAGCACTATTCATAACAAAAGAAACACGTCTTAATACAAAATACGTGTACATTATACGAATAAGTTGAAGTGAAGCAAAAATGCGAGACAGTCACGAATTACATTCGTATGCGCTGTGCTTTATCACGCATTTGTACGCGCGAAGCTCAGTGATATAATACTATCATATTATCCAGTGTGAATGCTCGAATAATAGCTCTGTTCCCTTATTAAAATATTTTTTTGTCTTCTTCTTGCCATATGTGATGACGCCTAAACGGCTACTTACTCAATGAAACCTAAGTACTTTTTTAAAACAATTGACAAGCATTGTTTGTCCAAACCGCTTCGATCTTGCATTATTTCCTCGAACTAAACAATTGCTTGTTCATCTCCACTTACAAGTAGCTAACATCAAAAAGGTATCAATACACTATAATAATAATATTAATCCGGGCCATCTCACACACGGTTGTCTGATCCCAAGCTAAGCAGAGCTTGTGTTATGGTAACCAGACAACTGATAAACATACTTACATATTACTAAATACATACATGTTATAGATAAATTACACCCAGACACCGAACAAATGATCGTGCTCATCACACAAACATTTGTACCAGGTGGGAATCGAACCCACGACCTCCGGTATAGCAGTCAGGGTCTCTAACCACTAGACCAACAGGCCCGCCGCAGACTCTACAATGTTCACTCATACTCTTATAACTTTACACTCAACTAACTGCTTACTAGGACATGTATCTAAATAGTAACGGTTGTACACCGTTAGTTTGCCGCTTGACGTCAATCTTACAGAGTCGGCTCAATGGACCGGCAGATTCAAATTCGATGTTTCTCCTCTACGATTGCGGTGGATTGCGTATTTTGACATAGAAATTCAAAGCTTTATAAGGAAACTTGAACGTGTTTATTTTTGATGACATCATAGTTTTTTTGTTGCTTTTTTTCTCTCTTTGTTATAGTTGAATATTTTATTTTATTTTGTAATGGAACAGGGCAGGGAGATTATGATGAAATAAAACCGTTTTGCTAAAAACTACGTAAAAGTAGCATTTACAAAAAAAAAAAAATGCGATATTGAATATTAGCTTTAGCACTTACATCGCATTCTGAGAATACTTTTTGATACAACAGAATTCATGATTCAACCATTACTTTTCAATATAAATACCTATCACAAGCTTAGTGCCTACGAAGCCACGTGTAACATTACTATGCTAAGCATGACATTAAACCAATAATGTTACATAAAGATCGTTTAGTGTGAATAAGCCGTGCGTGCCATCAAAATTAATGTATTCTACGTTTTTATTAGGGATCCGTGCCGAATACTGTAATCGGAACTCACTACAATTTTGATGGTAGAGACTGAATTACGCTCATTTGCACCTATTGAGGAAAATTTTGTGTCGGGATGAAAGTCAATTTCTTACATCGATAAAAGTAGCACTTTATATATGATACACATGAGGGAAACATGTGCAACTGGGCGTTTTTCGTGTCTAATTTAATCGAAACAAACATTTTTATTTTTCATTTATTTATTTATAGGGCCTATTATATTATAAATTGGAAATCCGCAATGAGCAAGCGTAGAGGTACGTGCAATGTTCTTTATATGGGAAGAGGCTTTTGTCCAGGAGCGGGACGTCTGTAGGCTGCTATTATTAATATATCACATTTCACCTTAAACCTTAGGTACTATTTATTTTAAGAAACAGATTTCTAGGAGGCGTTGGTATATTAAGATCAAAGGCGATCAATCTTATATCTTTAGTTTTGCGTTAAATTGACTGATTGGTGTAGCTCAGCCCTCTAAGGATAGCGAAGTGAATAAACTATTCAAAACACATTCGTTTTCATACAAACTCCTAACTTTTAGATAATGGATTCGCTCAACTTTTTGTGCATTTTATATGCTTATAGTTTCCAACTTACAAAAGTTACAAGACTGTTGTTACGTTTTTCTAGCCAACTCTGTGAATGTTAAATATCTTGGCCATAGGTACATTTCATCATTACATTTGTGTCATGTAATTTTTTCTTGTGAAATATGTATCGCAAAGTTTAAGTCACTTTATTGATAGAGTAATTAATGCCCCACACATAATCCCAATCATAAGAAATCCACAATCAACAAAATGTAGTTGCATAGCTAAATATCTATTAATCTAAAATAATTATACTGGTATGAACCGTTAGTATTACAAACAGATAAAGATACTTCCTCAAACTTCAAAAAGAATATCTTTTTACAAGACCTGAACAGTTAGCCGTTATATTATGATCCTTGGAACCACACCCATTCAATTTGGTAAAGTGCTTACATTACCCTTTGTATGTCTAAATAGACTTTTTGCTCAAGTGGAGACGAATACCAAACACCCCCGTTTAAAAACGATTTCTTTGCTAAGTATGCATGTATAAGCCTAATTCTTACACTGCTATGGCGGTCATGAACATTCATTACTTAACTACTTAGAAACACATACCTACTATAATTAATTATATTATTAGCATAATTTTTTTGCCGTTGCGCTTCCGACAGAATTGTCGCTACCGCCATTTTTAAGATCCCCTATCTTAAAAATGGCGGTAAAAGACTTTACCATAATCAGTATAAACAATCATTTGCACCACCACAAAACCAAAGAGGTTGAACAAGCGGTTACTTGTATTACTTTCCGAGAATTACAGTTTCACTTGTTTCAAAGAATTTATAACATTTCCAATGATTATTTCCTGGCTGGCAGGATGTCAATTATTAAAAATTCGAAACGTACCTAAATTCAAATCATTCTGTAAATTTTGTTTCTTATAAAACAGTGGAAAAGGTTTGTAATATTTTCAAAATAGGAATGCGGAGATCTCTTCATGTAAGTATCCCAACACAAAATTTTGTCACTACCGTAAACCCGACTATTGCCATGATCGTAAGAAATAACGAGCTTGAAAATAACCTGATATTTAAATAAGTGGGTGCGTTGATGTCGCCTAGAATTCCGCATGACGATGGTATCAGATGTCAGGTGGTCCCATTACCACCCACATACACATTAGCTAAGTTTGTATACCCACTTAAAATAACAACGCTAACACATAATTAAAAAAAAATAGTTATTTTCATATTTAATTTCAAAAAGGTTGGAGTTTATGCGCTAAAATATGGTAAACAAATGTCCAACGTTCCTTTTTCAAATGACGTTTTTCGAAAATACAGGCGTACATAAGTGTACCTCAGTCTAACCTTGAAGAAATATAGGGTGATATTATTATCATACGCATAGTTGCCTACAAAACTTTTCAGTCCCCAATTTCATGAAACTTTAAGAGTATGCTCAGTGAATTTCAGGTAGCTTTGTGATAAAATAAACATAATAAGGGAAGTTCTCGTTTGGAAATTTTCGTTTGAAAATATGGCACTTTACCTTTATATAATAAGTTTGAAATGGTTCGGGTTAACGTGTTTCGAACAAGTGGCTAACCAGAGCATCACGCTCGGGTTTTTAAACGTTTCACGCACAGAGAATGTTTTTAATATTCCACAAATACGGTTATATTCATATAGCTTAAGAGGAAACAAAAATGTTGGGTGGCCATTGTTTTTCTGGTGTGCAAATGAGAGTTCTGAAAATTTACGAAGCTTGGTAGAAAGTGAGCATATATATTTTAATAGGATAATCTATTTAACTTGTCTGTTTAAGTATAGTAAAAATTGAAGAATGCTCTATAAATGTTATAAAAAATAACACATCAATTTCCTTTGTATATAATAGTTAAATTATTAACATTTTAAGACCTTTTCCCATAAGTTTAGTTAAGAACTTTTAACTACGCTACTTTTTCCAAATTGCTATTTGCAAATTGCTCTTACCAACACGACAGGAAAGAGATGCGCGAAAAGTTTAAACGCCGATTTTAAAGTTTGGAATATGATTAAAAGTTTTCTTATGCACACCAGTCATATATCCTTACCTTGGGATGAATAAGACGTGAAATATCTCCGCGAACGCGAGACATTGATAGATAGGCGAGCAACGAGGCACGAACTGAAAAATCCCTTTTGGAACGCAACCGACGTGAGACGGAAACCCGTAAACCTAACAAATTGGGCGAATTTTAAAGAATGTGCATTTCCATAGGAATACATTTTGTTTGGAAAAATTGTATCTGGTTTTGTCTTTTAATATATGCCATCCTTTTTACTTCATCACAAAAATTTTGATGGTTGCCTAACGTCGAACCAAGGGTATTAAAAATCAAGCCAGGAATTTTCATCAGTACTAGATATAGTCCTCTATTTTTCAGATGTCAAAGGAGAAAGAAGGATTACGACAAAAGAAAGTGTACAGTATGCCAATGAAAATATACTGAGTCCTCTCGTGCTCTGTCCGAGCTTGGAAATTATGGAAATGTCCGCACTTCGGTGTTCATGGTACATCGAGAGTATTTTGAAAGCTATCTTTAAGTTCGAGTGTTGACAATACAGATTCCTATAAGGCAAATCAATTTTCTCTGTACTAAATACTACCCTTGAGACGTGTCATACGATAAAAGTAGTTAAAAGTCAGAACAGATGAGTTTAGGTCTCAATTCTTCTTTAATTTAAGAGCCTAAATCAAAATCAAAATATTTTTATTTCAAGTAGGCCTTGTTAAGCTCTTTTAAAACGTTAAATTTACTGACTCAGCAGGTTCCAAAATGTCATTCCAATGGAGAAGAACCGGCAAGAAACTCCAGTGGTTACTCTTTTAAAAAAAAGGTTAACATCAATGATACCAATACAATTAATAAAAAAAAAAAGAAATATCTACAAATATGCGACAACAGCGTAAATAGCAATGTAAAGCCTAGCTCTTGTCGGTGCAGCTCCTTCCATTTCCTCCTATGAGGGCCAATTCTTGAACTTCCTTATACGTCACAAGTTTTACCTTCTCTTTAATTTTGCTGATATTATTATAGCTATATCTGGGACGTCCCCTTCCCCTCTTTCCTCGACCTTCCCTTCCACAATGTTTTTGATGTACTCGTCGTGACGTATAAGGTGTCCCATCATTTAGGTCCCAATTAACCTAACATATTATCCTAAAGAATATAAGACTAATCAATAATTATATCCTTTTCTGCGGGTACACTGTAGAATCCTTTCTTTATTTTCACTGAAGCACATTTTATTACAGTAAAATACGTCTACAGACGGAAGAGGCTTATGTATACATTATCTCACAACGAAACTACTGTACATTAAAGTAGTAGGGAAACGAAATGAACAGAAAACAAACAGTCCTCTAAGGTTTAATGTTATCAGTATTTTACAACAAACTTGAATGTATATGGAGCAAGACTGTTACAAGTTTTAACGATGAAACAAGTGAAGAACGTGATCTAGATCTGTACAAACTTTTGACATTAGTTAGTTTAATAGTGCAATAACTTAACATTATAATTAAAACTTATGATGTTGTGGAATAAAAGTTTAAATTAAGATTAGGAAGATAAGTGTGTTTGTTTTATTTAAGCGACTGGTTGTAGTACTTTGTTGACTATAAATATTCATTTTTAGAACATTGTGTTTTACATTACTGTATATATTTTCCAAATGGTTTAAGAAAATCTATTTGTGATATCAGAACTTTGATTTTAATCGTATTAATATCTAATAAACATCAATCATTTATCAGAATTGTTTATTTAAGGTTAATTTACTGAGACATTATTTAAGAAATCGATTTTCATCTATTGCTTTTTTGAGCTGGCTTTCGTAAGTTTAAATAATGATCTCTGAATAGTAAACGATCTATATACACACTGATTTACAAAGCAACGCAAAAGCGTTTTAATAAAATATTCTCATCTAAAAGGCAGTTACATAAATCCGTATAGCCAGTCGATTCCTCGAGCGCTTGTATTTGCCGAGCAAAGATTGAGGCGGCCCCGAACTCTGTTTACTTAGCAAACACCAGTTCGCATAATCGCCTTTCTTACTTTTTACCCCCCCCCCCCCCCACGTGTTTACTTTACAGAACAAATGGCTTTCCCTCTTTCAAATAAAGAGCTATCTACATACAAATAAGCCTAGGTTTCGTATGACGGATGTTAGAGAAAATTTACTATGAACTATTCTGAATGCGACGTTTATCTAACTTTGTAATTGGTATTTAATGAAGTAGTGCTTTCTTTTCAAAGGAAAGAAGGACTGTCTATTGGAGTGCATACTAAAATTGTTAGGTATCTTTTCATTTTCAACTTTCATTAAGAACTACGTCATTCAAAAGAAAACAATACACTTCATGTGAGTAACGGGATTTTTGATTTAATAACACAATTTTGATAGTAAATTAAATCTAGTTAACGTACCAAATCTTGCATAGTATAATATTGTTATATGAGATTTACATAACAATTTACCTAAAGCCTTTTCTCGTTTTCTATTATAACAACCAATACTTATTTAACCATATACCAGCACACGTCATCCATTACGTCTTCGTAAACAAAACATTAGTACCTACAAAATATAACACACTCCGTACATTTCCACGAGCTAACATGCTTATGTTTTCATTTTAATTTAATTGTTAGTTCAGAACTACAAAGGACATGTCAAGTCTTACATTCTGGGCTTCAACGTTTATGAGCTAAGAATAAAGGCAGGCTGTTACTGGGGCATTGAAGTAGGTAAAACTGTTTGGAGATTTCTGGGTATGCATTCAGCTTTGTTTGTAGAATAAAGTATTTGTTTTGGTATGAAAAGGTTTTATTGTTTTTGATAGGTATGTGTAAGGTGTAAGAAATTTATAGTTCTGTACATATGCTCCTCTGTATAAACTGTTGACAAAATCAAGTTTTATTACTAGAAGTTACTATTTTATGTGAATTTAATTCAATTATATTTTAAATAGACGAGCTAACAAAATCTCTCCAATACCACACTAAAATAATTAACAGCTACTAACGTAAAGCATCCATATTTCCTCAGTTACATGATTTCCACAGCAAAAAAAATAATATAAATCTGATTTTCTAATTTAATTCCTTATTTTCCCTTTTTGTTTTATATGTCCTCCACATCTTCGAAAACTTTAAACATCCTTTGCCTCCCACACTTGCAGTTTCTACTGTTTAAAGAACCTTCAAAGTGTCCGCTACTTGGATTAGTGACAGCATAGAATTACAGGGTTGACAGTCTCAGTCCACTTGATATGCAGAGCAATCGAGTTACCACACCTAACACACAACTAGACCCATATATTACGTATATGTATTACTGCAAGAGCGTATTCATGCCATACGATACGATATCGATATCAGATACCGATACGATATTGACGGCAAGTAAACTACCTATTTTTTTTAATAGCCTGCGTTACATCCCACGGCTGGGCAAAGACCTCCTCTTTCCTCTTCCAAACCTCTCCGTTTTTTGCGATTTCTGTCTACTTACTAGATCATCACACCAACTTCAAGAAAAATATTTATTTATTTAATGCCTGAACTGTCCCACTGCAGGGCAAAGGCCTCCCTTTCCTCCTTCCACAAGCCTCTATTGTTTGCAATTTGTTGTCACTCCCTCCCGTATGCGTCCAGTTCATCCAAAAAAAAATATATGTAACGTAAAATTTATGCATTTTTCTTGCCGTGGTATCGTATCAGTATCCGATACCGATATCGTATCGGATAATGTGAAAACGCTCGAAGTTGGACTGTTGACATCAATATTCATAATAATATGCAGTCTTATGTAAAACTATTAACGAATGGCATTCAAATTTCGCTAAGAGTAGACAAGTTTGCATTAAGAAATTTGCATATTTGTGTGACTTTTTTTATTTATTATTCAGAAAGTGAGCAGATTAAAAACTTGTTTTTATGTAACTTTAATCAATCAAACTGCTAATAAGAATTTTCTAAAGAAATTGACATATAACTTAAATGCTAGATACATCACAGAGGTATTATTTTTTTTGAATATGCACGTGTTTAGATTGTTCACACTGTTACACACTGTTCTACTCTACGTATATAAGAAACGGAATCACTAAAAATACATTGACATTCATTTTCAGCGTTCGTAAGTACCTGACAATGAATCAAAAACAATATACAGTCTACAATAATACGTGTCAGTTAAATTGTAAAACAATTGAATAAGACCACTGTGATGTCAATTCACTGTAGTGTAGTAGTGACGTCACATTTACAATTCTTTCATGTTGTAATGGTTTAATTATAATACTCCGGAACAAGTCACACACGGTTATCAGATCCCAAGCTAAGCAGAGCTTGTGTTATGGTAACCAGACAACTGATAAACATACTTATATATTTCTAAATACATACATATTATAGATAAATTACACCCAGACGCAGAACAAATGATCTTAATGATCACACAAAGATTTTTCCTGGATTGGAATCGAACCCACGACCTCCGGTGTAACAGTCAGGGTCAACTAGACTAAAAGGCCCGTACAGAATCACCAGTAACAGTGTTCGCTAAAACACCATAAACAGTACGAAGATAGCGTATGTGTTAAGATTGCAACAGTATCGTGTAACGGTTAGCGTGTCCATTGACCGCTAACAATGCTGTGATTACGTATTTCTTTGTTCAACCATAAGACGATTTGCGTCTCGTGAGCGAAAATATTCAACTTGCCAAATAAGGTCAAAAACGATACAAGTTTTTAATGCCATAGGATAATACTACAGTCAGCCTTTTTTTTATAAACGAGTTAAATGAATGATTTAAATAGACGATATTGACATTGATTGTTAGTGAATAATATTAGTGTTTAATTCCGCTACAATATGATATATTCAAAAAAAATTTCAGGTATTAAATAAATCAAAAATGCATGCCTAAGCCCAATATTTTCTAATATAAAGAAAAAAAAAATCCGCTACAATGACATCATATCTTTTTCGTTGACATGTTAGACAGTTAAACTTTATTACTATTTCAATTAACGAAGTAACCAACTTTTAATCGTTATTTAGTTTCTGAATAAATAACTTTGCAAAGCAATTATTATCAAATCTCACGTGTACAAAACAAATATGTAAACACGTAAATAAGTAATTAATTTGTATAAGGTCATTTAAATATCTATCTTGGGGAACGCAGTCAATTAGTTAGACTCAGTGTTTAGACATCGGTCAATAACTTGAAAACGTTAGATTTAGGGCTCTATCTCACAGCTGAAATAATAACTTCACTATATAAATATCCAAATAATACACAATTATTATAGGAATGACTGCAAAATTAGTGTGTAAGTTTGTCAGCGGTAGCGGCAACAGCGGATTTTTGTGTGAATCCTGAATATTTTAGTGACATCGCCAAGCACATGACAGCATCTAAGTTTGATAGCTTCTACGTTATTTAACGTAAAAACCTACAGTTGCCTTCTAATATTTACCAACCATAATAATAATGAAAAAAATATCCTGATTTTTTCACCCTCTCCTGAACTCTCCTTGACTGCCTGAAAGGTCTTCCATGTCGTTTAAGACCGAACCCTTAATTTTCGTTGATTCAGGCTAGTTCGCTAAACTTGGCAACTAATGTCGGTTACCTCAAACACTTGTGACTGATATCTCAGAAGACATTTACAGATTGGGAGAACACGACCAAAGTTTTCCAATATCGGTACGCAAACTTCGCGAAATTCTTTGATAAGCGATTTATAATCATTGCGGTTGCGGGTACAATCTACCGCACATTGAAATTAACACTCCTAACTTGAATGTGCCCTAATTTTAAGGCAGTAAAGTTCATTATTGTAATTCGTAGTAACTCCGACGTGTGCACTGTACCACCTCGGGGAATTAAAATATTATCTGAATAACGCTAATCCGCAAATAATCTAGATTACTTAAGGTTGAAACTGAAAGTAAACCTAAATGTTCTGTGTCTAGGTCTTTTTACTGCTAAGATTTAGGTATAGTATGTTTTCATGATTTTATTTTTTATCTTTAAACTGAGCTATTTATTTCAATAAGTTAAGGAAGGTCTCAAAAAACGCAAGATATCTGGAAGACGACGAGGAAAACAGTAACTTGTGACTAAGAAACAGGTTCACCAAAAGGTTGTGATGTCATATAGCAATATTGCTCCTTTGTAATTTTCTATACTGAGTTTGAGTTTGAGTGAAATGAGAAAGATTAAAACAACTTAATATTACTATTATAAACAGTTCCAAAACTTTAGTAATGATTAGCGATGAGTTATTTTTTGTAATTGTTCGTAGCAGGTGTCCTTTAAACATATTTTGTAGTCTCCATCTAGCCTCTTAAGCAACCATGAATATTATGTAAACCTCCCTCGCGTTTCAGTCTTTTTTACAGTATTTACCACGCCATTTGTAAATTTAACAAACAGTCAATAGAAAAAGCATTTGCATATATTTTTCAAACACGTTTAACAGTTGAATAGAATAGAGTAACTAACTCTATTTTTATTGGGTCACGTTGCGTTTTAACGAAAAATTTATCAGCAAAAAAGCGATGAACGATAGGTTTTATTTGTCCATTTGAACATTGCGAATTTTGAGTGATAGAACACTGTAAAACGGAATATGTGATGTAAAATAGATGGAAATGGGTATCTAGTTTTGTTAGAATGCTATGTATGAATGCTATTGATTGCATCATCTACCAACAATATTATAAAATTACGTTATTTATTAACTAAACGTAAACAAAACCTCAGTTTGTTCTTCATACCGACATGACACCGGACGGACAACAACTTATGGACAATGGATATACTAAAACTAGCTTGAGCAGTACTAAACTTTTTACGCTATCTTTAAAGACATCACAGAATAATGTGAAACCAACTAATGTATAAAACATACTATTTCAATTTTTATCCAGTGTGACAAAAACTTGATCGCATGTAACGAATTCCGATCGACAGTTATCTACTACCCGGCTAGTTAGCTAGAAAGTGTTAGCAAAGAGACAATTACTTGCCGTACATTGCCGCATTTAGTATTTGTACATAGACTAGATATTGGTCAATACACGAGACACATTTCTTTACCCAATACCTTAAAGCTATAAAAAGTATAAAACTCGATAGAATTTTTTTTTCGTAAATACCTATAAATATTGCATACTGCAGGATTAAATCTACTACAATGGAAAAATTTACATTTTGATGTACCTAGTTTTTTTTTCTGGTAGAGATCTTTGCAGTTTACCTAAGCGCAGGCTTTGACTGCTTCACCGGACTTTTTTGATGTAGTTATTAGCATTTCGGTGGACACATGTTAAGTGTCACTACTAAGTGTAAATATAAAAAGAGTTAAAAGTCAAGATCACTGAACTTTCCTGTTTTAAACACAAAGGAATTTCAATATTTTAAAAATATCCAATTTGCGGTCATGTTTACAAATATTAAAAGAATATTAAATTCATTTTCGGCGTCGGTCTAGACATTCTCCATCAAAATAATAGACGTTTTTAAATATAGGTACTAAACAGCTTAACAACTTTGTACAGACTAGCCAATATCTATTAAAAATTGCCTCACTCTTCATGTTAATTTCATATTTTAGTCACTTTTCATACTTTCTTTTTGCCACAAAACTAGACTAGAAAAAGTAATTTATTCAATTTTATGAGGTGTACTGCAAAAAATGTTTGACAGTAATTATTTTTCTAGGACAGAAATAATAAAGTTTCAGTCTTTTTGGAAAGAAATTGGATTGATTAAAATGCTTTTAAAATACCCAATACAAGTTTTTGCCAGACGGCGCGACGCAAAGAAGGTAATTTGCGTATATACAGTGATTGGATAATTTCAATTCCAAAATGGCCGACATACCACATATTATTCCTTTTTTGAGAATAGATGATGCTATTTATCTGTATGGCTTCATCACACAGCTCTGGGACAATATTTTTTATTTTAAAACAAATGAGATTCAGATGAAGCGGCTTTTTCTTTGATATCAAAATGTTAGTACATTGCTAGCCCCGTGGGCTATGTCTGTCATTAAAGACACTGCAAAAAGGCAATCAGATTCTTTATGGACGTAGGTTCTTTTTACTATTATTCGCATTGAGCATGATTGCAACAATCAGACAACATCTATATCACATTCATTTAAAAGACTTGTTTGTGACACATTTATTTTAAAGTTACAAGAAAAATAAATATAATTGGTGATCCTCCCGACAACCAATAACATTATAGTTAACAGTTTGAGTAGTGACAAATATGGGTGGGGTTAATGATGTAAGCTTAACGAAAATAGAGATGGAATGTGGTATAACCAATTAACTCAAATTAATAAAATAGACGTGGTATCTTTGTTCCTAACTTCAAATATCTCGTAAAAATAGACACGAGTAATGTGGAAACCTTTTTAATTGCTAATTTCAAATACGTTTACTGGCATTTCCTCAAAAATAGCCTGTTTTAAAGTGGGTATCCGCATTGACTAACAAAGTTGGTCAGTATTAAGCGGTGCCTTGTTTTTGCGCGGAGGCCGACCGGCGCGGGCGCACCCACGGCATGTCCATATAGCACACATGGCCATGAGACAGTGTCCACTGTTAAATAACGTGATTATTGGTGATAATTACTTTTGATACACAATTTAGTCTACAAATCTGTTTTGTTTAACAAGACAGATTCGTAGACTAGGTAGGAAAGTCCTGGGTAATAATATAGGTATACGTCACACATTTTTTCTAAAAGGACAAAATAAGTCTCTTATCATCATCATCATCATCATCAGCCGGAAGACGTCCACTGCTGAACAAAGGCCTCTTATACCCTTTAGTAAATGAAAGAAAAACATAAACAAACCTCTAAAAAAATATAAAAACAATTCATCAAGGAAATATTGAAAAGTTATCATTAAACCTATAGGTACCTTATACCACGTGCCTGATAACAAAAACCCTACTTAAGTATATGAAATAACATACCTATAAAATGTATTAAGTACTTATATGAACACAGCAGTAGAACAACAAACGGAAAAGTACTTGGAAGTGAATCCAACTTGTGCACAACTTAAGGAACAAGGAAATTATGGAAGAGGATTTACTTCAACTAAACGGTTTCCCCACTTGACGTGTAGACGAGTACTTATGTAGACCACGCTTGAAGTTCTGAGCTCATTACTGTAGTAATTATTGTATAGTCGCTTTATTTTGGTACCTGTAACCTGATTTTTATGTAGTGAAAGACCATCAAGTCCTCGGGGGAGAGGAAGTAAGACTAGGTGGTTGGGGAAGAATTGTTGTGAATTACGACTACTGACGAATACGTCGTATATTCAATACGAGGTATTGTCGTTAGTGTAATGAACAGATCCGAATTCCAACTACAAGGTAATATTTTATTTTTCACTTAGTAGTAATTGCTGACATCAGCCTGTTAACACCGTGCTTTATGAATACTTAATATATAAGTTACATCCAGTCATCCAGACCAAAGAAATAACTATGCCCGTCACGCAAAGATTTGTCCAGGGTAAGAATCAAACCTACAAAATCAACTTCTAGATCAGACTATGCCACTCAATAAAGATACAAACAAAATATAGTGTTTTGTGGAAAAATTAATGCTCTTAAATAAGGAGTAATCAATTATTTTATAGGCAGCAAAACTACTCAGATGTAAAAAAATATCCCGAAACGCAAAATTCCTGAAAACTGTTGCCTGCCAAACTAACAAAACAGCACAAAGAACGAAATTTCGTTAGCCTTTCACACGTTTTTGACAACCGCATACATAGTGGTTATTTAATTTCAGATAGAAACGCATACGGCTTGTTACCATTCCAGTTAGTTTTAATACATGTCCTACAAATGCAAATTACTAGAATTTAGATTAGTATATGTTGTTAAAAGATACGTTGCGTGTGTTGAAGATTTTCTCTTCACAAGTGACGGATAGAAAATCCTTCGCGTGTTTGCGATAGGTGGAGTAATAACAGATTGTATCGGGGTTTGAAATTGAGATTATTTTCATAATTATTGCTTTCTCATTAATGAGGTCTCATGTTTGTAACGTATAGAGTGTGTGTGCAACCCTTGTTACTATGAATTGATTTTTCAAAATACTAGAGAGCGAAAATAGCAAGAATATAATTTAAAAGGTCGTAATATTATGTAGTGTGTAAAATTGTATTTTGGTTTTGATAAATACTGAGGGACAAATTGTTGCAAAGCATTAAATGATTATAAAAAGTGCAAAAAGACAAAAGATACCTGAGACGATAACCAACAAAAGCAGAAAGAATACGCCCTGAGCTTCCTAATTATAAGTTATTATAATAAAATTATAACGAAGCCTTATACATGAACAAGGGCAAACAGAATTTAATATCCCTATATCAATTCCAAAACAGCGGGGCACTACGTCTTACTTAAATTAATTGAATCACACCAAACGAAACGGAATACTCAGCAGATCCCACCATTTATACCATTGTTTCACACAAAAGGGACTATTCGGCTTTATTGCGCCACGTGCTTTGTAAAGATAGGAAAAAAGATGATTCCTAGCGAAATAATGTAAGATTTTCCGGCCAAGCGCGCGGAAAGTCTGATACTTAGTAAGATTGCTGTCTCGTATATTTCTTTGAAGCCCGTCTCTTAATTTGATGAGGAGAATGTAAAAATGGCATTAGGTTATTTGGAGGGCGTCGGGAGGGCGTACCGAGGGTAGCGACGAGGGGGTGACAACCACGATTTATACTGCCCCAGATGAGATTATGGTATGACGGAGTCGTAAAACATTAGAATTGTAAGCCCTCTCCCAATTTATTTTCTATTAATGCTATGTACTATACAATGAATAAGATATTCAGTTTTAATAAAATAACTCCTATAGGAAAAAAAAAACAAGTGCTAGTGCAAATGCCATCGAAAGCAGACAAGAAAATGTTCAAGTTGCTCTCGCTTGGAACAAGTAGCTTTATCGAGTCGATGGCTATCACTAAACAAAGAAGATTGTTAAGAACTGATTTTTCATAAGTAGCTTTCTAAAGAGTATGCAGTAGAATAGCTTAACTGAATGAAAGCCAAACAAATCAAGGCAAATATTAACAAATTAAGACTACATCGGTTCTCGGTGGTGCCATTAGGCCTCTATACTGTTTGGTATGGAAAGCTACGTAGACTTATGAATGCCTGGTACCTAATGAGCGTCTTCCGGCTGTTCTGATGAGTATACCATACCATGCATATTGCATACCCATTATAGGAAAAACATCCTACTATTTACTAGCTATGCGCTGTTGCCTCTACCGGTGGAATTGATAGATAAATATGAATGATTTTCTATATCATACATTTCCCTTGCCTTTCTTTGAACAGTCAACTGCTCTTCACTTGTTACAAGTTACATCAGATTATAAAAATCAATCAACTTTTGACATAAAATAATAATCGTTTCTGTTAAGGTTACGAAGACACGCGGTATTTCCCAACAATCTTCATCAAAATTTGATGAATCATTTTTGTAAATAGATATTTTTTTGTGATTTGTTTTGATTGAATGTTTTCCTATGCTGTCATGAAATTGTTAATCCATCCTGATCATAAATTGCGATATGTCAATTTTATCACAATTTATGTAGGTCCTACAAATAGGCTAATAACATAATAATTTAGGTTCTATCATCTTACTTAGGTCTTGACGTATTTAAGATCCAGGATCATAGTTGCCTTCAAATAATCCTTTCCTCGCTGGTAACAAAAAAAAACGATTTGTTTCTCTAAACCTTATTTATACAATAAAACCTATTCCATTTTAAGCACGTCAGTACCTCCATGATTATGACATAAACAATAATGTACCGTGAATAATAGATGCCGTAATGTGCCGACTTCGCTAACATTCGTATATAATCGTAATTCATAATGTAAGTAGTTTCCTACGTTATCGAGTGAAGTATGCTCCAAACTTTATGAACTAATCATTCTTTTGTTTGTGACTTATGTTTTTGACGGAGAATACTAGATGTCAGTTGGGAAAATGCTATGTCAATTTGGTATGAACTACATTATGAAGTGACAACATCGTTTAAATTTCCCGTTACGCAATTATTATTATTTTTTTGTAATTTCATAACACGGACCAAAAAAGGTAAAATACTATTTAATTCAGTAAATTTTATACGGAGATCCGAAACACAGCAGGCGTTGAAGCAGAAGAACCCAAACCCAGATTTCATTCACTTTCAATGGACCACCAATGATTCGGAAAACAATAAAACATTATTCCACCCGTATGTTTGCATATTTAAACCATTGAGAAAAAGGCTACAATAAATCCAATAATGGCCGAACACTTTGGTAGGAAAAACAGCGTATTATCTGAAATGTTCTGCGTATCGGGTGAATGGCTGGAGGCAGAAAAATAAGCATTAGGGAGGAAATATGCGGAATATAGGACAGGGAGAGTAGACGCTGCGATTACGAAGCTGACATCGTTTACCGGAATAAAGTTACCTTCAGTTATTTTGTACGGTTCTTTCTTAATTGTCTTTGCATTGAGTACATTGTCCTTAAATTATATTTTAAAGTAAATTAAATCTGTTTGTACAATTTAAGACTACAAAGTTGTTGCTGCAAAGGGTTTACTTAACTTTTACATATTACTTGTAGTTCAAGAAACATATCTGTTTAGAATACTTATTGAGAATTGATCGCAAATATACCTTAATTTAATGCAAGCCCATATCTACATATACATAATTAATTTGTATTTAAAACTTTCAATCAGTAAAGCCTTGCGTGAGCTAGCTACGTGTATAATATGAGCACAATAGAAAGAGACAAATTTTCCGCTCTACAGCTAAGAAAATGACTAAAACTTATAACTAAATAAACATTACCATGTTTATAGTATCAACTAGCGCTGAACTAACTCTTTTATAAAACAATGAGGTATTATGGCAGTCATGTGGGCGAACGACCCGTGACATACCGCTTTATTTGTCTTCTCTACTTATGTATGAAGATTTACTGTATTTGATATTACTAAGAATACGTATGTATGTGAATATGTATTTGTGTTTGAAGTTACCTAGAGGACAGTTGAAGTCCAAAAAAGTTTGTTAAACTTATTTTAAAGTCTGACTAAGATCGCACTTATCGATGATGGCCGTCTATAAAATGATGCTACACAAACTTTTTTTTTGTAACTGTTTTAAAGTGTGTTCTAAATAGTCCCTTAATTTCAGTTGACATTCTTACATCTTTCTTATTTGCAACTGGCTAAATACGAAAAATCTGAGAGTTAAATTAGTCTTACCAGGTGAAGCTAATACAATGTACTAGGAGTCCATAACTCCTAAGTTCATGACAATATCTTTACATATATATTGTGACGTAACCCCACATAAGAAATGCGTGGTGCTTGCCAGAATTAATCTTGAGTTTACACGTAAGTGTGAACCCTGCATACATATGTCAGGGCCCCTGGGTTGACGCCATGAATATCAAGCAAAAATCTTGTACTTTAAGTAGGTAGAGAATGTCGTGGAACTACGGTATGAAAAATGAGTAAAAACCAAAATGACGTGTGGTACTTTTATGTTTATTAAAGTGTTAATGAAAATATCACATAACGACTTTTACATAAAAAAAAGATATTTTTTAAATAAGGCTATGCGAGTAAGTTATCCAACCGTCAAAACACTTTAAGCTACCTTAGTAATACACTGTTGGACATAGGGTTTACATAATATTAATGAATATCAAGCAACAGTGCGATGTTTGAATTATGTACTCAGTACAGAACCACAGATAACAGATAGTTTAAAGGCTGTTTCTGTCCCATCATCATCATCAAGTAAGTACAAAACTATACAAGCTACAAGGCACCAGTTTTACTAAACACGAGACATCTATCTTATCCTCACTACGCCATAAACTCCGTTACCTGACGAACCTTTCAAACAAATACCAAACAAGCTACACTTAGTACTCAGTAACGAAATACCTCTTTCATCGCTTTTGTTAGTCGTAAATACCTTGAAGATGTCTGTCTATCAGATAAAATGATTAAATCCTCGGTACCTTTGTCTCGTCTTGTCTGCTTTATGGCGCTTAAATTGGATTACGTTGAACAAAAGAATCTGAAACCGTAGTGATACTAAATGCTGTAATATTTTGAGTAAGCTACTTATATTGAGATGTTTCGATTTGAAGAAAATTTAATGTAGAGTCTGCTTAGTAGATTCTGGCGAGTGTTGCATGCTGTTTTACGCAATTACTCGATTAACTAACCTAGGTACATTTATTTAATTAAGTACCTTTTACTTATTGACTTCAAATCAAGTCACTTTCGTAAATAAATATGTTTTTTTCTTTAGTGAAAGTCCGTGATAGAAATATAACACACACAAAAACACAAAACAAAAATGTACTGTTCTGTGGTGAAAAGTACTGTTTCTAGTATTGTTTGTTACACCACAAATTACTATCTACACGCATAAATTCCCATGCCTTTATTAAATTCGGCTTAAACTCAACTTTGAAGTAAATCGACTTTGATTAAAACATGACGAATGAGGTTCACGTCAGACAAATTTAAATCCTTTGTGCCTTGATTTGATTCTTTGTCTAACTTTAGGTGTCCTTAGATTTGTGGCAAGAATCTGACTTAATGTAACAAAGTTAGACAAATGACAGAGTAATACAAGTCTCGCAAGTGATATATTTTAATGTAGCTACGTTGATAAGTAATTTTGTTTTCTTAATCTTAAAAACAGTATGAAAAGAAGGTCAATCACCTCCAGGGACAAGTTTTTGCCAAACTGGGCCAATTTTGCGGTCAAATATACTGAGCCTAACGGTATAATCAACTCAATGTGAACAAAATTTAGTGCTCTATACTTGAGAATTCAAGTCTACTTAAAATAAAAATGTTTCACTCAAAAAATATATGTCTACTTTATAACATTTAAATCGAGATTTGGGCTCCTATCATCTATCAGCATATCTTTCATTAAAAAGCGTCAATGTCAAATAAAAGTTATACAGTGAAAAGTTGATTGACAACATCTTACGAAATTACTAAATAAATACTTTTCGCGATATCACATCATTAATATTATCTCAAAAATATCTGGCATCCCAGACCATATTCAAATACATGGTATTAATAAAAGTCAGGGTCGCAAGCCAGTCAAGTTATTGTGTAATTCTAACAGCTTCATGTTAAGTTTGTTAGAATGCTTAACATTTGGACATGATTGTGAATTTCACACAGTACTATTGCAACTTATCTAATGAATGAGATTCGTAGATACAAAATGGAACACATTTCGTTCTCAGTTTTGCAGAAAGGCTGGTCTCATATTTAGCAACATCACTCGCCTTGTTTTTTGTGGCCGAGGTCACCTACCATTCAGCCTAATGCGACAGAATACCAACTGCATTTTTGAGTGATTGCTGCCCGTGCACAGCTTCCAAGAACAAAGCGAAATCCGAAACTAAAGGTAACTTCAGGCTTTGCTTTACAGACCCAGGCTTTTTGAATACCTTTGTGATAGACAACAACCAAAAACTTTGAACAATGTCCACACACAAAGTAAAGAGCATCCAATGACATCGTGAAGTCTGATAAACTTCTTTATAGAGCAGTATGTTAGACGAAAGCCATTCCTATATAAAAACACATTTACATACGGAATATGTATTTTTCTAGAGCCTTTTTTGGAGAGTCAGAAAATTGCGCTGCTAAAAACACACCTATATTTTTGTTTATGTAAAACTATAAGCAAAATTTGCTCCGTTCCCGTATTCAAAACGCCCACAATAGAGGAGCGGGAAGACCTTTTCTTCCGCACTTACATTTGACTAAAAAAGGCAAAAGAATAGTTTTTTATAGAGAAAAATATAAAAAGCTGTCAAGTTATACAAGCGGGTGGAACAATATCAGTTCACGCACGTCGTTGACGACTCAAGCGTGGATAACGCGGGAAACGCGGAATAAAATCGACGCCATCTTGCTTTTAGGTACTATACAAGAAAAGTACACTAAGATACAAAAAATTGCTACATCACTATTATGTTAAGTCTCTTTGACACCATTAGAGCTATAAAAGCGCAAGGGAATGAGAAAATAATAGTAAAGGGGGGCTTTATGCCTTCACAGCCTCTTGTAACGTTTGGAAGTAACACTTTGTCGATGTATGGCACGCTGCCAACTACGGCCGGCTGCCTCGCAAAACCTCTGTGACGTTGAAATGATCCAATCCTCTTATCAAGAGTGAGCGCCAACTCAATAATTTTGTTCGCTATAAGAGCTGCAGGAACAAAGCCTTATTTTATTTCTGCCTACTTTTAATTTAACAGAACACTGCGACCTCAATTTTAAAAGTTCTTAATAATACTCCATTGTACCCAAGAATATAGGTTATGTAAAATATCCGCCTACCAAGGAGTATCAATTCCAAACTGCGATGAAATAGTCAAACGGAAATTGAAAAAATCTCCCGAGCATTTGTTTCAGTGTCGAAACTTTTCTATTCCATTTTCAAAAGTATTTTTCTTCGTATTTGTGCCTGTACCTTCAAGTTACGAAGAGATTCTGTTAAAAACAATGCTATAAGTAAACTAATAATAAAGTTCCAGAAAACAAAACACTTGCCTAATTTCGAATTTCATTAAACTGTCTATGTCTGAAAGGTGATTTCTTAGTAAAGAATGTTAAACAAACAAAACATATTATTTCCTTTATTTACTCTAAAAGTCCTTAACAAAAATCCTTGTTGGCAGAAATATATGTATAATGTATGATGAAAACTCTTCTTAACCAGACTAAGTATTAAGTGCGGCAAGTCTTCAAATATTGAGCTACTTTCATGAGCTTACAGCTGTAGCATCATAGGTATAGTCCTAGTACATAGAGCTCAGGCCTCAGTCTATATAGTTAGCATACTCAAACTTAGTTGAGTTTGAGCTGAACAAGAGACACACATTAGTACTACAGAAACAGGGAATTTGATGTCAGTTAGAGTTTACAATTTAGGCATATATTTCGGTATCCTCATTAATTAATAATAAACATAACATAACATATCATCACGCCTGTGTCCCGAAGGAATAGGCAGAGGTGTACCAATGTACACCCACAGTTCGCTGATATGTTTAGGTCCCATGTAATAGGGGGCGAGCCTATTGCTACTATCCGGACACAAATCTAAACTCCGACCTGCTACTGAGAATTTCATAGAAAACCCCAATAACACCTTGGTCGACTTGGGAATCGAACCCAAGACCTCTAGCGTAGCAGTCGCGCTTAGCACCATTGGCCAATGAGGCAGTCGTAATTAATAATAAGCAACAATTAAGTGTTATCTAAATAATTAACTAATATTTAATGTAACAATAGATCGGCAATAAATGTTACTTAACGCCATTAATAAATTAATTGCTACATTAAACTTTATTGTCAGGCTATAATTGATGTAATACAAGAACAATAACAAATTTATTTTAATACCAAATAGACATAATACAGCTGTTTCTTTGCAGGAATTTTGTCACAAAATTTAACACGAATGTAATTGCATCCCTAGAAGATTGTTTTCTTTATTCAAAATAATAATAATCTAGCCTATGAACGTCCCACTGCTGGGCACAGGCATCTTTTTATATAGAGAAGCCACGAGCATTGATCACCACGCTTGCTCTCTGCAGATTGGCGATTTCAGATCCCAAATTTTGGTATCCAGGTTTCCTCACGATGTTTTCCTTCACCTTTTTTATTCATAAGTATTACAATTGATGGGCCCTCTTTAGAACTACGAATGCCACGCTACTGCCCTTAGTTACTCAATAGAAAAGGTCAAACATAAATATACTCGTAGCACATAATCTTCAAAGTAAATTCATGGATAACCCTACAACTACATAATCGCGCTGTTACCACGAAAGGTAAAAAAGGTACAAAGCTCCCAGCTTCGTTTGTTATTTGTATTCGGCACTTGGGGGTTAGCCAATTGCCATTTAATCGGGCACTACTCCAATCCTATCTTGTAAATGAGAGATTTTTCTAACTGCTACAATACTAGAGGCAAACCTGTTTAATGATAGGCTTCAAAGATTTTATTTATATTCACACCAATTTCAATTATGAAGGAAAGTAACCTCAATCTTTAGGTACTTGATACGTTTATAAAAACAATGTTTCTACTTTTGCTGATTGATATACCTATTAACAACTCTAAAACTAGCCTCAGGGTAAAATTAAATGACCTTTTTCTAAAATGGTTCTTTACTTTTTAGTCTCCTTTATTATTAACAAATCAACCATTATTACGGCATTATTTCTGACTTTTTTACAGGTAAATCAGATTAATTATGTAAAGCTCTTTACATAGTATACATTACACTCTTTACAGTACACTATTTAGGTACCCAATTGTATATTACTCACTTACTGCACTTAAATAATATAATTGCCCGCAATTAGAAAAACAATATTGAATACCCGACTACTATAGAGTTGTATTGAAAAATCAATAGACTGAATAATCATCGATCGTTAAGCCACAAAACCGTCGCAAATTCCTCAGCTATTTACAATAATGGCTTCATTATGTTAATTTTTGTCATGACAAACAAAACAAAACGAGGTTCTAATTTGGCTTACCTAAGTACCTACTTAATTTTCCGAGGTTGTAACTTAAGTAAAGCTTTTTAAAATACAATAAAAACTCATGAATAACAATCTTGAAGAAAACTTGGCTCTCGAAATAATGAAGAATCTAGATTTGGTAGATTAAATAACTTATAGATAATTGGTAGATAAGGGACAGATTATTAGACAATTAATAAAAAGTCTTAATTATGGCATTATTGAAAGTAATCGTTATTCGATTTCTTGATATTGCTCTCAACCTAATTAATACTTGATTAACTCTACGTTGGATTATTTTAGGTAACGCTAATTTTACCTTTTTATTTTACTGTATAGGTAGCTAACTAGTAATCTTTAGTGTTGTTTTATTCATCACTGTAACTTAAAAATATAACCCGAGTAGTGTGATTGAGTTACAGTTTCAGACAATTTTATGCTACTCTTGCCCTAACAATGACTACGGTATAACTATTATGCGACATACCAGTTTTGTGATAATATCGTTTAGTATCTATCGACCATTGTCAGCTTATTTCTTTGAGGCTGCACTTTCCACTGACCATTGACCCCTTTGAGGAAACAAAACAATAAAAACCGCTACGTTTTTAAGCGACGAATAAAGTTTATCTCATAAAAAGTGTCTCGTAAAAACTGAGCCATACACCACGGAATCCCGTACAAACTTTCTAAACAGCGATAAGACACCATACTAGAGATTAAAACAACAAACGAAACAAATTGTTATATCACCTGTTTTCACACAAACTTTCTCTTTCTCAATGTGAACCAAATTAGTGTAAAACTATTTAATTATAGCGAGATTTGTATCGGAGAAATGTTATTTATTACTAGTTTCGTAAGGCCCAAAGATTAAATGCTCCAAATTATTTTGGAGCAGACAAGTTTTATTATAGTCATTATTCATGGTTGTGCTGCACTCTGCTACATTCCTTTGAGAGTTATAGGAGTTAGAATGAATATAACCAAAATACCTATAACAGTTGTAAGCGTCAATATTAGGGGCATAAAACATTTAGCTAAATCATTAACAGCCTATTTTTTCTCTTTAGTTGTCTTTGTAGTTTCATAAACAGGCATCATTTTGGGTAATTCATGTTGAATGCTTAAAACGCATTATGTAAAAATATCTCTTGTTCCGATGCTAGTCTGATACCAACGAACTTAATAAATCGCAGTTTAAAAAAATACTTCACCGATCAGCTGACGTATAACCAATTATAAATCCGGAATCCCACAGTTAAATGTGTTATTAAAACACGTTTCGACTGTCCGAGATTCCGATCCGTGCGTGCATGCGAAAATATGCATGCACGCATATCTGTAACGTTGTCGAACAAATACATGCTACGAGCGTGGATTTCGTTAAATCTTTTTGGTATAATAGATCAATGAAATACGTTTTATGTTGTCTCTAACTCATAAAAATCAAAATCAAAATATTTTTATTTCTTGTAAACCAAAAAAAAGACGCTTAAGAAACGTTACGTTAAAACTACTGATTCTAGTTGCTCAACTAGTGAACAATAATTCTTATAGGTATTAAGCAACTGCTTTTGATCTCAATTAGTCTATGTAAGCGATCATAATGGTTATTATTTATGTCCGTTTATAGAAATCATACAAGTATATCAATTTCTTGGCCTGTGATTCAAATTGTTACAGGTGCCCATGATACAGGATCATTTAATTGTTTCCAAACCTTAGCAAGTGGGAATATTACTTAGTTTTGACTCCACATTATTCGACGTTTTTGTATACACGCAAAAGAAAATGTCTTATAATTGGAGTACGCAATATCCTCCACCCTCTCAATCTAGAAGAAGAAATAAATGGAATATGCATCACCTACATACAAAAACATGTGTGTAACTAGCATCTAATTATGCGTGCAATTGTACTAACGGTAGTACCGGTCACTGGGGCCCGACTCCGCTATTTTAAATCAGTTGATTGGCAGGTTAATAAACGTTCCAGTGTACAAACTTGTTATTGTGCCTAATTTTCTTATTCAGATAAGTCTATAATGAACAGTCGCTGGCAATCCTACAATGACAACAGTGGCACGTAGCGGAAATTAAAATTGCGGAATCGGGCGCCTGGTATGCGGGTACACACATAATCGTTCTAACATCCAAACTCAACCCATATAACGTAATTATAACCTTTCAATAAAAATTGAACAGAAATAAAGAAGTTTCTCTCTTAGTAACCGATTACACAAACTCGTTTTATGCTTTGAGGAAAGATATCAAAATTAGTATGAATTTGTGACCTCTACTTATAATAGTGAATATAATAGCTGAATGAAATAAGCATTAAACATTCCTTTGAGATTTTAAGAATAATTCAATTAATTCATAAGATAAATAATTTTATATTTGTAGTATTATTAATCAACAATTTAAATAGTACATTATTTAAATTAAAATTCAAGTAAAATATTAACTTCACCTGACAACCAATAATTTGTAAGTTTTTCATGTAAACACGCAAGAAATACCATATATGTACAGTCAGCAACAAAAGTAGATGAACACAAACAGATTTACAGAACTTCTGAACGAAGTCAAAATACCAAACACTCTTATTTATTAAGATTGTTAGCAACGCACTAGGTCAAGGTCTGAAAACCGCAGGGGGTGCCCTTAGTGGACGTTGCTGATGTTGTTAGTTTTTTCCTATTGCTGTGGCTAGAGGCCTTAAAGTCATCGTCAAAAGTCCGGTGAAGCAGTAAAAGCCTGCGCTCAGGCTAACAGCAAAGAACTCTACCAAAAAAATGAACACGAAAGTGAATGATGAATCCGTGATAGTCAACTAGCGACATTTTACTGTGTTTATTCAAGCGTTTTCTAAGTATACCTAAGGTATCTAGGTACATGATATCCACACAAACAAACACATAAACAGTCGTATGTAATTAAGAAAGCAACCTACACCTAACACGTCTACATTACAGGTTACTTTCGTTCCTGTCGCCTGTCGCCTCAACCGAACACCGTACACTTACGAGCAAAAATATGTACACAGGAAAATTATAAAACAAAGGTACGAGATTGACGTAAACTATAGAATGGTCCATTAATTTGTAAATCTAATCTTCATAGTCTTTTATATCTTACGGAAATAGATAGTAAGTTTTTTGATGAAACTCAAAAAGAAAAATATCAGCTGTACCCTATCGCAAAACTATTTCTTCATAATATGTTTTAAAATACAAAGGACCTGTACAATGCCACGGATAATGCTGTCCGCGTGGCTGAGTACTGGTCCACAAAAATCTAGCCGCAATGAAAATGGCCATTGATCGACACGCTAAGAAAAATACAAATTGAAGGGAATATCAATTAAAAATTTCTTGTGTGTACATATTTTTGCTCGTAACTGTACACTTGTATATTATGTATCAAACTCTCGCAGACCTAAGAATGATCGCAACGCTTTTACTCACTTTCATGTGAAACGCGTGAGACATTGTCTTAACGTGCGTAAGCGCAGATTAATGGACTGTAGACGTTTTACTACGAAACATGTGGAATGCGGTTTTTTTACGTTTCATTATGTAATGTATAAAGGTGGTGTGTAATTGTGTACTTTATACTAATTATAGTCTATAAAATATATGCTTTTATATTTAAGGTTAAGATGTTTAAATGTACCTAGAGAATATTGGTAAATACACAGAATACACTAGATACTCTTGCTGAAGCCAGTAAGACCTTAGCATATTTTAGAAAAACGAAAAGCAGAAAAAAATGATTGCTTTCTTCGTTAAATATTGTGGGCCGATTTTTATATTTATGCTAAAGGCCTTTGCTGTCACAAAATTACATGACACTGCATTGTGTGTTTCAAAACAAAAGATGACAATAGTGCAGTACTAAACAGCATGTTAGTTTAATTGCAGAACATTTTGTTTGATAAAACAAAGATTTTATCTCAGAAGCGAAACTGCGAGCTAATTGCTTGCGCGTGCGACCGACGTGCGCGAGCGCAGATAAATGTCCGAGATTCCCTACGAAATTATTATTATACTCGTAATGCTACTTATCAGTATGAAATATGAAAGAAAGTAGCTTGTGTGTCCGAATAACCCAACGTAACCTCGTGATCTCGAAAACTGCTGAGTTCATTTCAATGGAGCTTTAGATTGATGATAGCATTGTTTTTGCGAAAGCTCCTTCTGATGAAACTGTAAGACGAGTTACATTTAAGCAAAAGTTAAGTTACTTTATCGTGATCAAATTAAATGACTGGAATAATGAATTTTAAGAATAATTTTTTAGGCGGCATAGGTTATTTAAATTCATATTTTCTTTCGTGGTCATAAGTAAAATAAAATAAAAAATCGAATGCTTAAGCAACAAGTTATGAGATTGCTGTAAAGCTCACTGCTAGTAGCGGTTAATTAAATGCTCGTTAACTAAACTTATAAGAATTTTATATGATTTTATTAAGTTATCAAGCACATGTTCACTTCGTTAAAAACTCTTCGTAACAGTATCTTACAGTTATGCGAAAAAAACAAGTTATAAGGAGCTAAATTAAAACTGTTATAAAACTAAAACCAGTTTAAAATTACGCTATTTTAAATAAAAGTTCATCACCCTTTTAACGTATTATATTATGTATTAGAATAATTTATTCTTGTCATCAAAAAATATTCCAATCATGTTCGCATACATTATTCTTAAGAGAAATTTCGATTTGTAGCTTCATTTATTTGGGCTTTATCAAGTACAATGTCTGAAGTATTTGTAATCAGAAAGTAAGAGAATGTTAAGCTACGTATACACGTGGACACTTCGATGTTGAAAACATTTTTTGATCTCTTAACTCTACGACAATTTGTTATAGTCATTACCAGTATCTGTAAATGACAGTAGGGAATAAAGGCTAACGTTCTTTTCAATTATTTCCGAATCACACACACGAGTGTCCCAGTGTGGGAAATGTTCTATACTTAAATTTGACAGTCGTTAAGTCATTACAATTCTGACAACCTGTCTTACTTTGAGTTACTGCGTTACCCAGAGATAGGTTGTGGATGTCAGATGGGCAGCTGAATTCGGTAAGACTGGAAGCCGACTTCAGAATAGCTTGAGATAAGTATTGGCAGAAGAACACGGACACAAGTGATCACACGCATACTCAGTGTGGTACATGGATTGTATCTGAAAGTGTCATACGTGTATATGTAGCATTAGATGAAGTACCAGATATAACAATTTGACCATTAACTCACCAATACAATAGAGAAAACTTTATCAATAAACTCTGAGTAACTTTTACTATGACACAGCGAGATAACTCTTGGTCCTCAGTAACAAAAGTTTCGTGGAGTTCGGTTCAAGGTTGTAGATAACTCTCTTTTGTTTTTATATGGCATTCGATTCAGTAGGTTTCTCATAGAGAGACTTTCAGTGGTCTGCGTTTATCATAAGTTACTCGTTCTGATCGTGAGAACTAGTAAAATAAAGTTCTGCTTTATTACTATAAATATAGGTCTATATTTTAGTAGCATAGGTAAAGTTTCGTATGACGTTAACCTAGTCGCTACTAACCTCAATGTCTTTTTTGTCACCTAGTCCTTACTGGTCATGTGCCTGTTCCTATGTGTCTTATAACGGGTGGAAAATAGTTTACTTATTTAAGTAAAAAAGTCTAAAAATACACAAAGAGTAAAGGAAAGAAAATGGGTAACCCTATTCGTGACGTGACAGTAACCACGTCTGAAATAAAACTATCAACGTGAACAAACCTATCCGGAGCTACTCGACAACTGAGACTAGTCATTACAATACTAATGACAATCTAACTAGCTTTTATCATACTTTTACTTTATATGTAATGATCTTAGGCTGTTGTTGATAGTGCAATTAGAGTAAATACTTCCGTCTTGCAATGATTACCATTCAAATACAATTGCTTAGGTCCCTAAACTATTATTACTCAGGTAAGTAAGTTAGCTATGCAGCTGTAAGCCCCCTAACAATGTTCTGACGGACACGTCGCCGGTAAAAACCGCGGACAAGGTCAACGCAGCTTTTTTTTATTTATTCTTAGATTCTTATTCGAAACGGAACTTTCAAAACGGATTAGAATACAAATAAATCAACATTAGTTGCAATATAATTATTTATTCGTGTTGAAGAGGGATCAAGCACCCTTGTCTCGAACACAATTATTATTCTTCCCGTCATTATCAACGAAATGTATTCATTTATTCAAGTGTTTCCCGTCAGACGTCGTTAAAACGATCAAGTTGTTACAATATTTTGAGGAATCCTAATGTTTTTCTTATGAATTTTATATTTATTCACACGCTAAACTTCCCTTTTAAGTTCGTAACATCCAAACTCACCTTTAACGCTATTTCTCGGTCCTCACACCTTAACTTCGCAAAAGTGTTCCTTCTTCAATAATTCACAAACTTCCACTTTACGACTCAGGCACGGTAAAAAATCACTGCGTCGATATGAAAACATGAAATCTCCATAATTCGCAACATTTCACAAATCACATTGAACTCGCGAAGAGTTGAGAGCTTGTAAAAGGCTGTATTGATAAAAGTTCCGTCACACGCCGCTACCTACAGTAATGTGTCACATTAAAAGTTCTCGCTGCAAACTTGTGCCGCGGCTGACTTATTACGAGGATTAGGGAGCTGGGAGCTGGCAATCGGATTGTTCGTTATTTGTGAATATTCGTTTAAAACTCGAGCGCTTGGAGTCGGTGTGGAGCGAGCGCGAGCGCAATGACGCGTGCAGGCTGCCGGGGAGGAGGGCACAGACCTCGGGCGGCGGGTGCGCAGGCGCCGACTGCGGAGCCGCGCGCCAGTACCGTTGCTCCGAGAGTGGGAGCGAGGTCGAGCAGGCTTTGACATTTCTAAGTTATTTTGTTACTTCATATCGATGTCATGACTCGCTTTTGTTATTACTGGCACAGATCTGCACAACTATTCGGCCGGAATTGTAGCACTTGATTACCTTGATAGGTAATTTAATAATACAAAACACTGGGTGAGAGGGTTCATTCAAACCTAATAAGAAATGCAAGAGTCATATTACCGGTTTCACTGTGAGAACTCGGTGACGCTAAGGTCAAACTTTAGCTAATAAAAGCTTTGACCACCTACGTGCATATCATTAATACCGTCTGGTTTCCAATCATTGTCGCAACTAATAAACGTATCAATATCATAAGAAAAACCTAATGATATTACATTATTTTCTTAGTTAGACGAACGAATAAAAAAAAACATGGATCTAATGAGCATTTCTCCGGAGGCATTCTAAACCTCCGTAAAATGTAGTCTCTTAATCCATACGGTTGTTCATCACAATTTACCCATTTTATAACAATCGCTACTTGACTCCTAAATAAAATAAGGACAACAAGTAATGCAACGCCTGCAATCATGCTCTACAAGTACACGCTATAAATATTTTGACAATCCCAGCTAATCTAGAGCCGTAAAGCAACAAATTTCTGTTTACGATCGCAATAAAGTATCTCCGTCAAAAGTTAAGCTGTCTGATATAACGATGAAGCAATAAATCTCATAATCACATATCCAATATGATGTCGGGACAAGGCTTGTGTTAATCTTGTACTAGAACTTGACTATATCTAGTATTTTACTAAGATTTATTTGCATAGTTAATCTGGTATCTAGGATCTCTAGCGAGTCTTACCCGTTATAGCTATTTACCAACATACTGTCAATACTTATTTCTATATATCTGAAAACATTTTACTGCTCTAAAAGTTCTTTAAAAGGAAAATTGATCGGTTTTAAACTTAAAAAACTTATTAGGTTGTTTCGTTTTTGAAATTGTTGCTGAATTAATCCGACATAATATATCCGACATAATATATCCTTTATAAGCATATAATAAGAAATAGTCATCATTAAATGCCTTTTATATGAGAATACTGAATTTCAATACAGAAGTAAGAACTGGATAAACAACCTAATTTGATGGACTTCTTAGTTGATCTTACTTATCTAGGACCTATTTATTTATTTACTAAAGTTAATTCAAAGTTGAAGGAAAGAAACTTGCTTGAGAAATAAACTAAGTTAGAGTTTTGACTTATTTCTTTTTCGTATCCAATTTGCTATTGATTTACCAACTTAAGTATTTATTACCGTTAGTAGGTTTTAACAAATCTGACCTGTATGTCAGAATGCGTAATATTAATTTTGAAACTCGCTAAATAAGCAATCAGCCTGACAAATTTACCCGAGGTAGAATTTAGCTCTATCCTAGTTTATTCACTAACCCCTCCTTCAAAGAACCTGTTATTCCTCTAATTAAAACAGATGGCCGATTCCTTCTCAAAACATATGTGCTCTTTTTTATTTTTCATTGTAGCTAGATGGTGGTGCATTAACTAGACTGCAAGTCCCAATAACGAAACTGTTTGGTCGTATTGGTTCAAAAAACTATTTTTTTTTTCTGGCATGATGGATCTATGTCGCACGTGCCACCGACACCTTCGCATTTATTTTTTAATAGTGTTGACGCCATTATTCCTTTTATAAGAAATCCAATACAAGATTGATGGTCTATAGTTACATTTGCGGGTGATTGATGAGTCTAAAGAAAACTATTTTAAAATAAATCGGATTATGTACAATTTATACAATATGCAGAAAGTAAAGTAAGTATTTTAACGATTAGGCTTTAAGTTTTAGCGTGACTTTGAATTCTTTTTTCAGGATAGAAAAATACAGAATGGTCTTAAACAATGATTTACGTACTTGCATATAAGGTCAGCTTAAAGTTTTAGTACTAAACAAAAATGAGAAATAATGACGAGTCATAAAATTATTTGCTAGCACGCCATTATATGTATTCTAAATGACATGAAGTTATTTAACAGTAAGCTACAGCATCATTATTTTTAACATACCGCGAATTTAAAGACCCATAAACTAAGAGATCCATTACCAAACGCTTCTAGGTGTTTATGGCCACCGGAAAAGTTTATTAGCTCACTAAAACATAATTTATCGTACATAGCGTAAGAATCAGACTGCGAACTATCTAAATAAACATAGTTAAGACGGTAAACCAGTATTATAGAAATATCTTGAATGTAAGTGGTAATGCTCGAGGAGGCCACGCTTTCGCGATTTTTAATATTTCTTTCACGCGTGGCTAGGGAAGTCGGCAGAACGGCCGCGGTATGACACGACATTGTGCAGCACGATTTTACGTTCAACAAAGGATAGTTTTCAATCATGGAGTGTTTACTTTCAGTTCCTAGTAGCTAAGTCATTTTTATTGAAACTGCCTGAATTAGCTAAGTAGCTATGCATGTTTTATGCACACAATTGTTTAGAGTTTATTTGTATCATTGATAAATATGCACATGATTTACTTGCCAATTTTATCAGGAAAAATAGATATAAATGTATGCGAACCTATAAGCAATGACTACATACGAAGCTACGACATAATATATTACCTCTCAATCAAGCAAAACGGAGACAACGAATAAAAAATACGATACTTTTAGCTTTTTCTTCAACTGAAAGTTCTTGATTTTGTTACTTACAAACATCTAACCAATCTTTAATGTGCAATGCAAATATAATCATTATAAAACAAAACAGTTGTGGAGCTCTATGTAAGAACCTCCTTACAGAGCGAGAGAGATGGCCAATGTCGTTCATTATGGATGCAAATTCCTTCCACTACTTAATAGTCGTCGGATGGACGAAGCGCGGCGTGAGAAAATGGTGGCTCGCAGCTCGCAATCAACCATGCGAAAATGCCGGCTACTGGGTGGCTGAGTACTAACATGTCAGTGTCAACGCGCTGCGCTCGAGAAGAAAATGTGCGCTCATATGAATATCTCTTGCAAAATACCTAGCTACTATTTGAAAAAGTAGTGCGTATAAACTTAAGTACCTGTACATACAAAACTAGAACTATATAGGAACTAATAGGAAAGTACAGCTAAGTCACACGTAGCTGTTTAAATGCTGTATACTGTTACAAAACTATACCTACAGCAATTTATCTCACCGCACTAACGAATTAGGTTAATACTTGTAATAACATTAGTAGGTTAGTATATGAGAAATAAATAAATGTATAACAATGTTTTTGTTGAACGCTGTACTAAACTAGAACTAGATACTCAATCGAAATAACTATCAGAAATTAGTCGGAACTTAATTTATTTCAAATGTAACGAACATGCCCCTGAGCGGAAGTGGCTTGATATCTTTTTAAGTGGCGTACAATGATATTCTAATAAACAGATATGTTATTCTAATAAACAGATATGCAATCGTGAAGACTCGAAAACGTCCTAATTGGGACGTATTGCCTTTCAACAACTATCTATTTGTCTCTTTTTTTGTTATGGGTTTTATCGCGCTATCTCTTTTGTATAATTTTGACATGTATGTCAGCTGTCGCTGCTGCGCGGAACACTTTTTTCGATTGTTTTGTATGTGTATAACATATCTGTTTATTAGAATATCAATGGTGGCGTAGTAATGTACCAACCTATTATTTTCTGAAGTAGAAACTAATACGCAAATCTTTAGTATCTACAGTTTAAATGCTTGCTATTTACTTTGATAAGCTATTTAAATAAACTACTTAAATATATGCAACCCATTGTGTAATATAATAAAATAATTGTTTTAATTAGTCAAGACATCAAAACTACTTTAATACAAAATTTCCGGACGATCTTTTCAACATCACTGTCAGCTGCAAAACAGCTTTTCAGAAACGTTTCGTAGAATCTTTATACGTATTTTTAGCATAAAAGATTTTACTGTATTTCAATTGAGATACGTATTTCCATTAAAGCGAAAGAGATAAACGATGCAGTGTCAAGTAAACAAACTAATCACTGCTGTCATTTAAACCAATTTCTAAATCGGAAATGTTATTATTTCTTTATTATTGTTCTGTGTGATATTAAATCAAATAAATATATTCTACGGTCTTTGGGAAATACTCCACAAAGCTGATAGTGTATCAACGATAAATATAATCACTCTTAAATCACTACAAGCTGAACAAATATTTGAATATGTATTGATCAAAAAAGAGGATAATTGCTAAATAATTCTTATCAACACAGAAACATTCACTACTATTGTATTTGTTAAATCATTACTAATTAATACAAAATGTCGGCGTTATTAACAGCCGACTGGTTCCTATTGGACTCCTATTACAGGTACATTACTTATTATTAAAAAGTGTTATTCTTTATGTTTTGTACTACCAGTTTGTCACAAAATATAAGGGCAGTCACTTTTAATTACACCATATAAAATACTGGGATTCGTTGTATATCTGATCTTTTGTAAAGCAATATAAACATCAAATATTAAAATAAGTACTAACAATATTGCTGTAGAATACCTTCAGAAAAAAACAGTATTAGCATCTAGACTTCTAGACATTAGACTTAACAAAACTATTTCCATCTCTTACTTTCTCTGTTTGTCCATCTCATAATTACCTACAATATAGTAGAGCTACACCTGGAACTTACTATAGTATTCTGAATATTTTTAAATATACATTTTCCAGGAAAATAGACCTGTATACTATGACATGGACAATGGATGAGGACCTCGGCAACATGGTTGTGAGTGGGGCCCCGTACGGAGGTCCCATTGCCATGGTGAGGGATCGGAAGCAGATGGTGCGAGTCATGGGGGTAGCTAAACCTGTGATCACCATATTCAATGGTGTTGGGAGTGTTATAGCTAAGATATTGGTAAGTAAAGTTAAATCCTTAAATTCTTTAATTTATGTTTTTTGGTTGTGTAACTAAATCAATAATAAAAATATAATGCTGTTTTGACATTTAAATAAACTATCAAAGTATGTTGTGCTCTTTACTGTTACATATAAATAACAATGTAAATATAAAATCTCATGATTATTCTTCATTTATTTCATTGTACACTTAAAAGGTTAAGTAAAACAGAGAATGTAGTTATACCTAGTTTTTAATAAAAATATTTTTACTAAAACACAGTCATAACAACACCATATCAATGGTTTGTCTACATATTTCAGTTCTACTAATGCATGTCTATATTACCATAATTCCAGTGGAACAGTGGTGTACTGGTCCACATGGGCTGGTCTGATGGTGAGCAGCTGCTCTGCATACAGGAGAGTGGCGATGTCCTCATCTATGACATGTTCGGAGCCTACCAGAAGACCTTCAACTTGGGGCAGGAAGTTAGAGATACTAAGGTAATTGTTATTTTAGATTTAATGATATTATGTTTTGTAAGTTCAATGTAGTAAATAGTAATGGTAGGATTTTATAAATATTATTTTATATTATGGTAATTTATTGCTTCTGAATATTTTGTATGATCTATCTAGTATTAAGGGCCTTTTAAAATACTAAAATACATAAAAACTTTTAACAAGTAAATCCTAAACCTATAGCAATAAAACTAACCAATTTATTCCCTATACTCTTCCTCACTATACCCAGTATATTATTATTATCTATACTAATTACAAATAACTGTTTAATTACAGGTGTGCAAAGCCCAGTTGTTCCCAAACCCGCGCGGCGTGGGTCTCGCCGTCATCACCTCCACCAACCGTATGTTCATACTCAGCAATGTATCGGAACCCAAAGTCAGATCTGTGCCCGATTTACCACGTAAGTACGCCTTTAGTTTCTTTCTTTAAATTTGCTTTATGTACTATGCAGTAACTTCTACTACTTTGTACGTTTTGTCTAGCTTATTGATAAGTCCCACCCGTGGTCCCACCCCGTGAAAAAGCCTCTTTACAACATTCCAAAGTTCTTGACTTATTCTTTTTTGACATTTCAAAACAACAACAACTTTGCTTAGTCTGTAAGCATTCATATTCAAAATAATAACAAGCATTTCTTACTACAGTACCTAACAAATTGAAACGCACTGAAGTATACAAAATTAAAATTAAATACATAGGTATTTACTTCAAATTCGTTCTACACGCGGATAATGTGTGACGTCATGCAATAAGAAATGAATACGTTTGTTAATTTCGATTTGTCTATCGCCAACGTCCATACCACGTTGAATACACCGGTTCTCGTCCGATCACCGAAGTTAAGCAACATCGGGCGCGGTTAGTACTTGGATGGGTGACCGCCTGGGAATACCGCGTGTCGTTGGCCTTTTGCTATTTTTGATTTTCTTATTATTTTAGCCTATATCTATTTTTATGTTTAATTCGTCGTATTCTAAACTTATTTCTTTTATTTTACATCAGAACAACAAGCAGTGTAGCAGTATTTTTGTTAGTATGAGTAAAGGTTTTTTTTAGCTTCTGTACATAAATGGCGGATTATTTGTGAAAATAAAAACTATTAAAAACCTTTAGAATCCCATTAGAGTTAAAGCTGACACTATTGTCAAAAAATCCAATTATTTGTTTAGGTATACCAAAAACATAACATGTATTAATTTCAAAATTAAAAGAGGAAATAACATCAATTCTAATAATAATATGTATGCCTATTATGGGTAACATGTACTAAGGTTTATTTTATACGAAGGAGAGAGAGAGAGAGGTATTTTGACAAATCTACATAAAATATTAAATCAAGATGTATTATAAACTGTTTTAATTTATGTCCTACATTTATCGCACCTTCCGTATAAAAAAATATCTTTTTTTTTTCTAATCCTTAAATTATTTACCTATTTCCACACAATGACGTCATGTCGTCTACTTTTATTTCAGGTGCCAATGAACCGATCTCCTGTTGGTGTGCCCTAAGTTCAGGGTTCCTTGTGTGCAGGGACAAAGAGATCTACAAGTGTCAGTTGGGCGAATCCAGGGCTGTACTCATGGTAAATATGTTTTTATTGGTTGGTTTATTTAGTTAAGTGTTTTCTAAAAAGTTATTATTAGTTAATCGATAACTTGAAACTGCGCATCTAGTAATTGTGCTTACTCGGTGAAAAAAAAAAAAGCGTTTTTACTTCTACTTATCTGTCTATCTAAATTATATAAAAATGAATCGTTAGTATCGCTAAAACTCGAGAACGGCTGGCAAAGGCTTATTTTTAAGTATTTAAATAAGAAATTGGTACTAAGCAGAACATATAATAAAGAAGATATAAAAAGAATATGACGAAATCTGAAAATAGCAAAAGGCCAACGACACGCGGTATTCCCAGGCGGTCACCCATCCAAGTACTAACCGCGCCCGATGTTGCTTAACTTCGGTGATCGGACGAGAACCGGTGTATTCAACGTGGTATGGACGTTGGCGATAACAATACCGAAATTAAGAGTTAATAACTTAGATCAGTGATGACGTCATAACATCTACTATTGGGTCGGTCTACAATAATAGCCAAAACATAATATCCTTATCAGGTCATAATATCTCCACAAAGTATAATTAACACTAATAATGTTTATTTACCTAAAAAATGGTATTCGAGACATACAATTTCTTTGAGTTACAAACTAAACTGATCTTGTATTTTGTGGCTCTCAGGCTATGGTCAGATAGAGTATATGTTACTTATTATGGGACAAGATTCATGTTCAAAGGATTTTTAGACGAAGGTAATATCGAAAAAAAAAAAAAAAATAGTCTTCATTTCGCACTGTGAAAAATAAAGATTAAAGTAAATGCTTACATTTGAATAATGATTATCATAGAATTCCATTATACTATAAAAAATGTGGCATATGCTTTATAAAATTTTGGGATCTTCTAATACATAATATAAATGAAAAATAATACATAAAAATATTCTCAAAAAGTAAAATAATTGACAATAATCTGAAAATAGCAAAAGGCCAACGACACGCGGTATTCCCAGGCGGTCACCCATCCAAGTACTAACCGCGCCCGATGTTGCTTAACTTCGGTGATCGGACGAGAACCGGTGTATTCAACGTGGTATGGACGTTGGCGATAGCCCAATCGAAATTAACACATCTCGCAATACGCTTCTTTGTTAATTAACTTTTTTTAAGTAAATAATGAATAAAACAATATTAAAACGATTTAAAGCACCTTTTTGTTTTGTCAAGTATGACGTCATACAATAAAACACATAGTTGGGTACTTCAAAATCGTTGTACACGCGGGTAACATGTGACGTCATGTATTAAGAAATGAATACTATTGTTAATTTCGATTGGGCTATCGCCAACGTCCATACCACGTTGAATACACCGGTTCTCGTCCGATCACCGAAGTTAAGCAACATCGGGCGCGGTTAGTACTTGGATGGGTGACCGCCTGGGAATACCGCGTGTCGTTGGCCTTTTGCTATTTTCAGATTATTGACAATTATTTTACTTTTTGAGAATATTTTTATGTATTATTTTTCATTTATATTATGTATTAGAAGATCCCAAAATTTTATAAAGCATATGCCACATTTTTTATAGTATAATGGAATTCTATGATAATCATTATTCAAATGTAAGCATTTACTTTAATCTTTATTTTTCACAGTGCGAAATGAAGACTATTTTTTTTTTTTTTTCGATATTACCTTCGTCTAAAAATCCTTTGAACATGAATCTTGTCCCATAATAAGTAACATATACTCTATCTAACCATAGCCTGAGAGCCACAAAATACAAGATCAGTTTAGTTTGTAACTCAAAGAAATTGTATGTCTCGAATACCATTTTTTAGGTAAATAAACATTATTAGTGTTAATCATACTTTGTGGAGATATTATGACCGCATAAAGATATTATGTTTTGGCTATTATTGTAGACCGACCCAATAGTAGATGTTATGACGTCATCACTGATCTAAGTTAGTAACTCTTAATTTCGGTATCGCTAGCGCCAACGTCCATACCACGTTGAATACACCGGTTCTCGTCCGATCACCGAAGTTAAGCAACATCGGGCGCGGTTAGTACTTGGATGGGTGACCGCCTGGGAATACCGCGTGTCGTTGGCCTTTTGCTATTTTGAGTTTTTCACATCTTTTATTCAGTTCATATGGCTTTAACTTAACATTGATGTTATTTAAAAAAATCGTATTATTCATTTTTCCATGAAATAGGCAGTATTTGTGTTACAGCATTTTTTAGATCATTTGATAGCACATTGAATGTTATTTGGTATTTATCCATTCAATTTACATAGTTTTTTTTATTATTTCAGCGTTTTGACATTCAAAACACGTACACACAAATACTATCGATAGTTGCGTCACAGAACGGCAAGCATGTGGCCTTCTTCACTGATTCGGGGATCCTCTGGATCGGGTCAGCTGACTTCGAAACAAAACACTCGGAGATCGACACCGGGTATATAAAGCAACCGAAGGAATTAATGTGGTAATTACAAGATATTATTAATATTATGTTCATGTTATCTTAAGGCAAGACGATGGCTTATCTTTCCCTTTAAGGTACTGCAGAATTTATTGTGATAATTATGTATATTTTGTTTTTTTGTGGGCGAAGTCCCTTTTTTTCAGATACCCACGTTGTGGCGGTTATTTAAGAGTATTGACTTCTTGCTTTAAAACGTAATTAATTAGTAATATTAGCTCCTATAAGGCTTGAGGCAAAAAATAAACTACTCACTATATATCGCTTTGATCGTGTTAAATAAACGCTAGAGCCAATAAATTATTCATACTTAAAATGATATTATTTTCATTCATTCTAGGTGCGGCACAGAAGCCGTAGTTGCTCATTGGGACGACACAATGTGGATATACGGTGCTAAAGGCGGCAACAAACAAGACTTCCCCTACGACGGACCATTCCATCTCATTCAGGAAATGGATTGCGTTCGAGTTGTCTCCGAGTTGACTCATGAACTCATACAAAAAGTACCGCTCGTTGTCGAGAAAATATTCAGGATAAATAGTACGGCCGCTGGCTCGTATTTACTTGAAGCTTCGAGGCAGTTCCAGGTAAATTAATCAAAATTATTTATTTATTCGTTTGTTTTTAATACCTATATCATTACTGATATCTTTGCTAACTCTGTTCCATACCTATTCTTATTAGTGTACTGTATATTGGATTATCTTACCTTTTTTAAACACAACATAAAAAAGTTGCTTCCTTAAATATCAATGTTCTTAACTGGTGTGCCTCTGTGATTTGAAATTTTGAATATACCTACACCACTACTAAGACTTATTGACAATACAGCCCTCGACTTTATATTCGATCAATCACATTATAATTATTACTATAAGAAATTGCAATATTTTAGTTTTGAGTTGATTTGCTGCGCCCTAACAGGGTCATGTATTCATTAGTTATAAGCCAAGCCTGTAACTGTGTGTAAATTTTGCAATAAATAAATTATTTTTACCCATTTTTGTCCCAAAAATAATCGGTCAAAACGCTTCAGAAACTATTTTTTGTTAAATACATAATTATATTTTCACAACGAATTAATATGTTCTCTTCAATAATTTCAGAACCACAGCCACAAAGCCGACGAGTACATAAGACTAGTGAAGCCGGATCTCTTCACGGCGGTACAGAACTGCATAGAGGCTGCGGCCTTCGAGTTCCACCCGGAAGTGCAGAAGATGCTGATCAGGGCCGCGCAGTTCGGCAAGTGCTTCATCATGGACGCTGAGCTCACCAACTTCTATGTTAAGAACTGTCGCTGGTTGAGGGTGCTGAATGCTGTTAGGGATCCTAAAGTGGCGATACCGCTGACTTCTGTGCAGTATCCTTTTTAAGACATAAACTTCAGTATACTATGTCTATTACTTAGCGATTACATGACAAAATCACATTTTATACGTCAGGGAATACATTACATAACAAAGCTTTTCTTATTTTATTCCGAATAGTGACAAATCCAATATTAAAAGGTTTTGAAATTCAGTTCACCTGTTCTTGAGTTTTGTCTTTGTCAAAAGTATATAATCTGACGTTGTTCTATTAAAATAATATTTTGCAGGAAGCAGGAAGGTACACTAAACTCCTGGTTTGATAAATAATTTTCATCGTTAGTTTCTTGCTGTTGGTTCAATTTACCTACAGCAGAAAATAGACTAAACAGCCTTTCTGTTTGTAACTAAAACCTTTAACACGAATCGACAATATTTTTGGTATTTTTCTTTGACCGAAATAAACTAGAATGGGCAACCTAGGCGAGCGCGTGTTGCTGGACCGCTTGATCTGGCGACGGCTGCACTGCCTCGCCGAACACATCGCCTCCTACCTCCAGCTCAAGGACGGACGGACCAGGGTGCTCTCGCATTGGGCTTGTTACAAGGTATTTCACAACTTTGTTATATAGTTATTATTTGTACCCGTAACAGTACGTCGTAAAGAAATTACCTAATCTTCAGCGCCTATAAACGCATATAGGGCAAATGAGAGAGTTCATTTATAAGACTAGTTATAGCAAAAAAATCTAACGACAAATTGAAGCCAGGATGAAAACAGGAGTAGTATTAATCGCTAATATTACATACAAAATGGTACGAAAAAGGGGAAGCCCATACCCAGTAGTGGGACGACAAGGGCTGTGGATGATGATGATGATTACATACCTAACTATTTATGAGCATGGCTGCATAATCCTATCCTTTCCCTAACTATTAAGTAAATAAGAAAACTTTACCTAAGTTACCAATTGCTATACAAAGACTATTGAAGCACATTTATAGGTGATTATTTTATGTCAAAATTTAAAGTTATATTTTTCACCTAGGTCTTCCACTATTTAATCAGTTGAAATAATTAAATACACCTGTTTCAGGTGACCCAACCGCACTTGGACAATGAGAGCGCGGCTCGCGAGATCGGCGAGAAGCTCCGCAACGTGGCCGGCGTGTCCTACACCACCATCGCCATGAAGGCCGCGGAGAAGGGACGGAAGGCACTCGCTATTAAAGTAAGTCTATCATCATTCAGCCAATCATAGTCCACTGCTGGACATAGGCTTCTCCCAATGCGCCACAACACCCGGTCCCTCCAAAGTTAATGTATAAATCTTTATTATAACACCATGGTCATAATAATTCATGAATAAATCATAAAAATCGATTCTCAAGTGAAATGTTTCTCAAGATAACTGTCAACTTTTTTAAAGATAACTTAAATGGTATAAAGCAAATATTTCACTACAATATATTTGATTATAAATAGTTATAGTTTGCAAAATCTTCATTGTAACATTATTTTATTTATGTTTTTAGATCTTGGAGTATGAAACTCACAGTAAACTCCAAGTGCCACTACTCCTGTCTTTGGGAGAGGGACCGATCGCGTTACTGAAGGCCACAGCCAGCGGTGACACGGACTTGGTGTACATAGTGCTGCTACATCTCAAGGAGAAGATGGGGAAACGAGACTTTGAAGTGAGTAGCATGTCCTATTTTTATGACTGATTTTGACTACAGTGGCCATTTTCTTCTTCTTCTCGAGTCAAAAATCCAAATTTCAAATTATATCTGACCAAAAAGTGGCCACTGATTATAATTATTTGCCATCAGTTTTATTCATGTATACGACTGTGTGCTTGTCAAGCTGTATCTGACTGTAATCCTACAATATCATATCCGGCGGAGGTATGATCCTATGGAGAAGAAAAAAAGAGAGAACGTAACGTCCTTTCTGAGCTCAGATACTACAGATATATTTATTACTTTTCGAAAAATTCATAGATCTAAAGTAACTGGCTAGTCTGGCAGCCAGAAGAAGACTGGCCAGTTAATCAATTTCTGAAGAGTCAACTGTTAATATTATAATCCTAATATAACTTAGAAATATTTTCCATAATATATCTGATCTACCATCTTGTTTCCAGCTAACAATCCGCAGCTACCCGCTCGCTCACGCGCTATACATAAAGTACTGCTCCAGCAACAACCGCGAGGCCCTGCGGCAGGTGTACGTGCAGGAGGACGAGTTCCCCGGCCAGGCCGCCACGCACATCAACGACGCCATCGAGCAGACCAACCCCGGCAGTATCGAGGCCTCGCTTATATCCGCTAGGGAGTGCTATAAGAAGGGGAAGAACGATTTGGGTATGAAAATAATGGACGAATTATGTCATTTCAACTGCTTCTTGCAAAATAAAGACCAGATTTGACACTTTGTAAAGGTGCGTGACGAACGAGCTCGCAGCTCACGAGCTGCTCGTGTAATGTTCGTTCGTAACTAACGCGGGTAATTACTTACTACATAGGATGATGACATCTCCAGATCTTATTCTAAAACAAAGCACTGCCAAATTATTTTAAAGAAAAACTCTTGTTTGTTTTAATGTTGTTTTTAGGAGCAACCTTTGCAATAAAATAGTTTGCCATCCTTTCAATTACAAAGCATACCATACATAGACATGTTATTAGAAATACCAAATTCTAATCCCAAAAACTATTGACTGCCTCGTTGGCCTAGTGGTGCTAAGCACGCCTGCTACGCTAGAGGTCTTGGGTTCGATTCCCGGGTCGACCAAGGTGTTATTGGCTTTTTCTATGAAATTCTCAGTAGCAGGTCGGAGTTTGGATTTGTGCCCGGTTAGTGGCAATAGACTCGCCCCCTATTACATGGGACCTAAAACATATCGGCGAACTGTGGGTGTACATTGGTACGCCTCTGCCTACCCCTTCGGGGATACAGGCGTGATGATATGTTATGTTATGTAATCCCAAAAAAAAAGGTTTATATAAATGATTTATTAAAATTATTGTATATTCTGCCACAGGTGTATCAGTATGCGAGGACGCTCGCAAGCTGTGCAAGCAGCAGTCGAGCCTGCAGGAGACGTACGGCAGCAGCTTCGTGCGGCTCTCGCTGCACGACACCGTGCGGAAGCTGCTGGACCAGGGCGAGATCAAGCTGGCGGACAAACTGCGCGCAGAGTATAAGATGCCTGATAGGAGGTGAGGTCATCATCATTCCCGAGCCTTTTCCCCACTATGTTGGGGTCGGCTACCAGTCTTACCGGATTGAGCTTTACCTTTTCGTCTGATGGGAGCCAAATTCGGTGCTTTCTATATGTAACGTAACTGAACTTCAAAAAGAACTACTTGGTAGAATATTGTTCTTTTTGAACTTTTTCAAAACTAAAACACGAAAAATCTTCAGTTCTTGCTCTGGCTTATATCAAGGGTTGGCAATTAATACGCCGCATCGGTCACCGAGAATCGAAAACCAAACATTTTCTTCCATTGTGTTATCTTGGATTTTAAATCTAACAGAATTAAAATTTGAACGATTCTCTTTTTTCCAATTTAGCATATTTACTTTTCCCCAGGTACTGGTGGCTCCGCATACTAACATTAGCTGAGAAAGACGACTGGGCAGAGTTAGACAGGTTCTCAAAGTCTAAGAAGTCGCCGGTCGGGTACGAGCCCTTCGTGGACGCCTGCCTCAAGTACTGCAAACACGACGAGGCCCTGAAGTACCTGCCGCGGTGTAACGATGATATCAAAGTCAAATATTATGTTAAAGCTGGGTGAGTAAAGCTTGAATAGTTATGTTAATTATTTGCTGTGTAAAATATATATAAAAAAAGAGAGATTCAGTGCGAAGAAGTCGAGTAGTATGACTATAATAGAAAACTGGTATTTTTTTTATACAAATAGTAAGTCAATTTCAATAAAGAAAAGGTCACCAAAAAATAAGGATGGCTGCACTACTTACTGCACTGATAAAACCGCAGGGTACAGCTAGTAAATACCATATCTGAATAGTTCATTATTACCTATTTTTTTCACACTTACCAAGAATGCATCTAAATCATTCTTATTGTCCATAGATTTTACGAGGAAGCGGCCGAAGTAGCGTTTGAGCAAAAGGATGAAAGCGCTCTATTGTTCGTGCAGAACAAGTGCCCACAAAACGAGTATTCTAAACACTCGAAGATTGCCTCTCTACTCGAACGACTAGCCACAAAGAAGTGAAACACCCTGTATAGCGAAATGGAGTATAAAAATGGCGTAACCTATGGACAAGTGATGATTATATATCAAGCAATTAAAGTTCCGTTGAATAGACGTGGGGGGGGGGTTGATGTTTAGTAATATGTATATCCATCGGCCAGTGGCATTGCCTTATTTGCGATAAGATTCAAAGGCAAAAATTTTACTACTTATTAGTGCTGAAAACGCCTCCGAATCCTATCGCTTAGTTTTTGCAAATTAGTAAATACCGCTGCCGATGTATTATTTCCTTCATCCATGTCTATCACTGGAACTGTCACGTGCTGAACAATGAAAAACTCGTTGTTCGTCTTTTGCTTGTTGGTGACCAGTTAGTGAAACATTGGTTGCTGTGGGCAATGAAGTCACGGCAATCAACAGCAATCAGCAAAAAAAAAACCATCCTTTGCTCAGCACGTAAACTAAACTTTTTTATTATATAATGGACCATCGGTTAATATTCCTGCTTAGTATTTTTATTGTATATTGTAATAGTTATATTTTAGTTGCGAAATATTTAATTATGTATAAAATTCGTAAATAAAGACTGTAAACATTATTAATCATAAGTAAATGCATGATTTGTTTCATAGAACATGCAATAATAAATTATATAATTTATTTCAGTTGTCGAGTATAGAAATAGGTTCAATTGAATTTAAATAACATTGATAATTTATATATTTTCCAGTCTGTACGATAATATTCGCAATAAGCTTATCAATGCATCGCCATATTTTGTAATCAAATAAAACAATGTATCATTATGGTTGCCGTTCTTTTATTATAGAGATGGAAACAATCATGAATGTAGGCATTACATGGAATACACTTGCACTGCTCCAATACAATTACATCGGTATTAAATGTTAGGGTACTATTGGTACTAGGTCCCAATTTCACGACACAAAATACTAGAAAGACAACACTTATATTGATATTACAATGGTATGCCCTCGACTCATCTATCATACATAGCTGAGCTTACATATACACTACTTAAAGTCCGGTGAAGCAGTCAAAGCCTGCGCTCAGGCTAACTGCAAAGATCTCTACCAAAAAAAATATACACTACTGTAATTTAAAAAGGTACTCGTTATGCAAATAGCTGAGTTATCAGTCAAGGGTCATTCAAACCAGATTATATGAAAAGTATTGGTATATATAGCAATCACTTTAATATAAAAATTGTGACAGCCGGTGAACTATACATCTGCGCTTGCGCATATCATAATAAGCAACACTGAACAGCGGTCGACCGGTGAACATCGATGTATAGCGACACCGTACAAGTCTTACGTGATCTAATTATAATTTTGTTGTATTTTCGTCAAATATTTAAGCTTATATTAAGCAGAAATAATTGAGACATACACTTTGATAATAAGGCCAATTTTCAATCACTTTGTAATGTATAATAATGCGAGTGTGTGAGACGATGTCGCTACATGGCTACCTCACCGACTCCACACGTGTTATACAATATTCACAACCATGAACAGATCAAACAAAATCATATGACAACTCAAATGGTTCGACAATCGTATGGAAATACTTATTGAGCTTTGAATCAATAACATAGTGGAAATATTCAACACGCGTTTAACTCTGTGTACATTTCAATATCAATTTTACAAAATTCCTCCAAATTTTTTTATTCACTCTAATCAACAAGTTCAAAATTGGTCATTTGTTAATTGACACACACAGATTTCAATCTCTTTGATAATGAAATATCAACTCTTTATGTAGACTAGACAACAATTAGTGTATAAATAAAATTTAAACCTACATTAGGGACATTGAATGTCGCTTGTTACCTGTAGGTACTGTGCCGATCATACGAGTCTTTGAGACATGTTATTCTGTTAGAATACATTCAACTTTTAGTTATTAGAGTTCTATATAGCAATAAAAAGTAAACACACTTATGTGTTATAAGTTATATGAATGATCGAACAAGCGAAACTTAAATACAAAACAACTCGGCACAATCCTAACTTAAACATTTTAAATTGGTTATTTTTACATTTGTCATACTATAGTTAGGTACATTGCTATTTGTCACAGTAAAAAAAATGTCTTTCTACGTATGCACACAAAATAAATTAAGGAAACAATATCTATATTCCAACTATCAGTCTTAAATTAAACATGACTAACAATGTTCAATGAAACTATACCGACATTAACGATAAAAATGAGCAGTATCCGGCTAAAATCGACCAAACATACATACTATTTAGTCAGCGTTCAATAGTCAGACCAAACAGTGCCAGTATTTAGTTACAAAACCCATTCAAATTATATCACCTAAACAAAGCTAACGGCTGCGAAGCCAGCGCACATTAGCTTCCAATCAATGTCGACAATATAAATCACTTAGATAAATCATTATCCGGACACTCTTTACAATAACTACGAATAAATAGTAATACGTTTACAAATTTATTCCTAAACGAAATGAGATTAAACTGCTAACGTGCAATGAAATGAAAGTAATCACGGACCATCGTGACACGAGCTAACAGCCTGTTGAATGAAGTTGTAATACAGGACGGATGGATCGTAAATCAAATAAATCAGTGACTCAATGAATATAAATATTTTGAACAGGACCTAAATATAATCTAGGGTATAACTAAATAAATATTCTTTTAAATAAATATAGACAAAAGAGAATCTTGCTCCCTCTCCATTCATCTTAAAATTAATTGCCTCGTACAATGGCAAGTGACACAACATATACTATGTATATCTATCTAACTTAGCGGTTAGCGTTACAACGTACAAGTTTGATTGTAACCGTCGTGTTAGTTCGCAAACTAGCCGCAACATGGCGGGTGCGTCGTGACACAAATCGATTAGAGAAAAACTTCGCAGCCTTTTATTCTAAGTCATATCAATCACATTCATGGGCAAAACTAGGTTTTGGTTAAAACAGGAGGATAATAAAGAATTCAGTACGGTAGCTTTTTATCTTTCAGATGAACCTCCATGAAATCTAAACTCCTTCCCTTTAAACACCCATGATCAAATACGACTAAAGTTGCAAAAAAAATTACACGTTACATATTTGATTTTATCAAAATAGGGACTCCAGTATATAAGGCTGTTTTTAAGTAAGTAAAATAATTATTTATTTGCAAGCAATGTTGCTTTGGATGACAAAGAAATATTATTTTCAAATCGTTCGTTAACTGAATAGGTTAGTTTTTGAGTCAAACAGAATACTTATCGTAGGTTTGAAATGTCGTTTCTTTGGTAGTCACACTATAACATACTTTTATAATCCGAATATCACACGTTTTACCCGTTAAGCACCGTGACCGTACAACTATCTTTATTTATAATTTCGCTTTGGAACTGACAATACATACATATTATACTTATACATATTAAATTTTGCAGTCTATGCGCCCAATCACTATTATGTTAGCACCTGAACCGGTTTTACTAGCTTACCAGCAAAATCCAAAAATTTTTTCAATCGAAGATATCTTTGAGAATATTTTAGTTCCTATCTATTTGTCTTATAATTATTGATACGATTACGTAGGATTTTCTTTAATATTTCTGTTCTATACTATTTCTAGTTAGCAGACTTCTATTTTAATAATCACATGCTTTAGGTTTTTAAACTTAAACTATATTGTAGGAACATGGTATGTTCTTTACTAAATTACGTATCAATTACATTTCTCTTTACATCGGAGTAGAAAAATAAACCAGTTACAATTTATATCCTACGTAATCGTAGCAATTCACACTACAATAAGCTCCTTTTTGTTGACCTAAAAGTTTGATAATGGGAGTAACGATCACCTATTCACCTTTCGTTGAGTATACATGTCATGATACACATCAAATACAAAGCTTTCCACTTTGGGAATTATTCTAATGCTCCGAGTGGAACTTAACTATCAGTCAACTGCGAAACCAATCCGACAATCGTAACAAAAAATTCAAAAGGCACCAAACCTACATACACACTAACATTTATACAAATAAACATTGCCAGCCTTAAAAACTAAGTTTACATTTTAAATACGTGTACGCTTATAAGCTTTTTTTTTACTTTTTTTCTAAATATCATATCACATTAACGAGTATGTCCTTTATTCTAGCTTTGAAACGATAACTAAGGTGAACGCTATTTTTCTTTGCTTTTTTTCTTAATTTACAAAATCTAACAGTGAATCTTATGAGAAACAATTGAAACGTAAAGCGTTACGCGTGAATTACGATTAAGTACACATGTTAGAAGTAATGGCACAAAGAGATACGAAGGGACATCATACAACGTATAACGTATCGCCTGGAGATCAACCCCGGCGCGTGGAGATCACAGAAATTTATACATTTATAGGGCAGAGGGAAGACACGAATATATTAAGGTCGCTTCTAATGCACGTGACCGTTTACATACATGCCTGTACGACCTGTCTCTCTCGTACGATACATGTGAGACGAAGCTCGACAGTTCACACAGCCTTCGATCCACGAGACACAGTGGAGACCACGTGGCCACAGGTACTACGACATATAACACGTAGCTCTGTATAGTATACAAGTCCATTACACTTTAAGGACAATACATATTTCTAAAGTTACGATTGACAAATGTTATTAACATTTATCGATTAAATAAACTCGGCTCCACCGCATCTCTATGCAATTAATAAAAAAATATACTAAAAAAAATTAGCGTTCCAATAACTTATACATACGAACTAATCAACATAAAAATCTCAAACAAAACAAATAAATAACTCTCCTATCTCTTTGAGAAACAATCATTTAAACCTCTTCGGGTGAAGGTGCGATGGGAATTGTTTGTGCAACATATGAAAAATTAAAAGCATGCACAAGCTCAATCATTAATACACAAGAACACCTTCAATGAGAGTCGATAAACTAACAAAGTAATATGAAGAAAATGAACTTTTTTTTATCATTTTTTGAATATAGGAACTGCATTTTCAAACTATACTAATGACTAAATAATTCGTTTCGTTAACCTTGTGAGGTCGCAGCTCAGTTGGAGGCGTCGGTGCCGTAGATGGAGGCGAGGTGCGGCAGCGGCTGCGGGCTCTGCACCGTGAGCTTGGGCGCGCGCTCGAACTTCAGCTTGTCCACAGGGCTGGAGCCCGGCGTGGAGCCGGGGGTGGAGCCCGGCGTCAGCATGCCGGAGTGGCGCGCCTGCGCCTGGCCGGCGCTCACGATGTTGAGGCTGGCGAGGTTGTGCTTGGGGATGGTGAAGGCGGGCAGCTCCTTGGTCTTGATGGTGTCGTAGATGCGCACGAGCTTGTTGCCGTCGGCGGCGTCGAGCAGGTTGAGCGTGCGCGAGTGCGCGGGCGAGCTGGTGACCACGAGGCCGGCCATCTTGCCCACGTGCGGCTTGTGCTCCGCGCTCGCCGGCTGGCTGGAAGCGATGTGCTGCGATATTGAGTGGCTCTTAAGCCCTTGCGCCGTTTTGTAGCTTTTGCCGCATTGGCATTTGTAGGCCTTTTTTACCCTGGAAAAGTAAGATGCCAATTTCAATACACATTTTTTCAGCAAATCAAATTCCAAATTAGTTGTAAGTCCATAAAAATATCGTATCTAACTAATTAATCGACAAACAACAATAGGTCAAGTTATTGTTCTAATTACAATCCGATCTAATGGAATTGCTAGTTTCATACATAATGTCCTAGTTTTACAACAAACGATATGAGCACGAATGACTCAACTTATGCATTAAATTACAATTTATCTAACTTATCATGTCTGTATGTAGCTATTTATAACGTTTTAGATTACGTAATGCTAAGCTACACTAAAGTTCTGATTAACATTTAGGATCCTTCATTTACCTATAACGTTGATTATTTATAATACCTTTTTTTTTTAAATATCCTCTTTTATCCTCATACCTATTAAAGTATTCTATTGTTATGCATGGCTACTATACCTATGGATAATACCTATGGATTGTACTTAGATTGTTCGAATGAGGCATTTATACAGTGTGGAGGACACTCATCCTCAAAATGATAGTAAATCTCTAGATACATCAAGTTCTTCATTACATACAGTCAAATATTGTCTACATTATAATTCCAAAACTATGAACCAACTTGTATTTATCTAAATAAGAGTGAAAATGTACCCATTTCTTCCAGAAATATTCTTGAGCAGTCAGGCGCTTCTTGGGACCAGCTATAAACTTTTTATTGTACTGGTCGGGTGTAGACAACACTGGATATTTTCTAGTAAAATGTAATTTATTTATTAGTTGGCTTCGTCAGATGTTTCCCATATTTTTCTATGGTGTAAGTTAGATACAACCATAATAAAAACGATAGTTTTAAAACTCTGAGTAGAGATTTGCCTGTAAAAAGGAATTAGTTGTTTTGCTCCTTAATAAAAACAAATTATCCCCGTATGATTGAAAAAGAAGGTCCCATGTCTCATGCCTTCATATTTTCATTCGTTGTCGAGATTGATACAATAATTGTAAATATGTACCATTAAATAAACTAATCGATTGTAGTAATAGCTCATTATTCATCATGAAGACAATCTTATCCGACTGCAGTTACCGGCTATTAAATATGAACCTTCGTGCAACGTATTAACCTACTATGAATTTACAATCGAGCAAAGGAGGTCGAAATACCCAATAAAATACTAAAATCAATCTTAGTGTTACCACTGATGTTTAGATAACAGTACATTCCGGAACAAAGGTTTAATTCTCTGCTATAGAAGTAATTGTTTTATGTAACTGAAACATAAAACCTACATACACAGGCCGCCCTCAAGTAGCATGTTTCGCAGTAAAAGAAATCAATATCGACCCCATTCAATCAACCTTAGTTTAAATTTAGACTACGCAGGTCGCGGATGTGTTTTAACGATTTCTATACTTGTAATCAAAAGGCAATAAATAATGGAATTCATTTTTCTTATAACGACCGATATTTTTGTGAAATATCGATATAACCAAAAAAAGAAAGCACTATAACTCTTGTGCTAGTACCTATACCGTGCTACCAAGAAAGCGAACAAAATATAGTAGACCGGAATTTGATAAAATATTGGTCCGACACTACCCAAAAAATTATACGAGGCCTAGGCCAAATCTAATACCACGACGGCCACTAACAAAAATTGACCTTTTACGGAAAGACGTTCCCAAATAATTTTTCCCTCTCCATTGGCAATTTCCGACCAAAAGCCGAATAGACTGAAAATAATGTAATGGACACTAACTTGCCATCCTTTTTGTGTCCATTCTTGGAATGATATTTGATGCCGTTGACGTTCTTGTAGCGCTTCTTGCAGCCGGGCACTGGACAGGCGAAAGGTTTCTCTTGAGCGGCGGGGCCTAAAGCACCGGATGATGCACTGGCGTTCATTCTGAAACAAACATTGCTTCATATACATTTACGTAAAGCCAGAAACACCTGCTAGAACTTCTCTTCCCAAAAGATATGGCTGACTAGTTATAACATTATGTGAGAAGAATTTTGTGCCTTATTTTCTGTGTAATTTTTACGAGATAGGTAGCTGGGAAACGAGCAATCATTCACCAGGCTCTACCCTGGTGGGTTGTTGACCATATTCCTGCACTCACATTTTAGATGCCCACACAAACTTCTTATTTATAACACAAATAAAGAAGATAATTAAATCCGCAAATATTGGTACCAATATAAATTCGTCGGGTAGTCGAAATTACAGAAAAATCGGAAGGAAAATTAATAAACTGTATGTCCTGGTTATTCCTCCTGTGTCTTAATATACTGATCCTGAAAATGTTTCGACTTCAAACAAAACGCTTAATAACAACACATACTTGACTCCATATCGCAGTATAAACTCAGAGCTGTACTCCTCGGCCGTCGTCCATGAGTCATTGCTGTCTTCAGAGGGGCTCACCAACTCGTCTTCATCCATTTCGCTCCCTGGAACACGAGAAATATATAAGCAAAATTACATTACGATAATTGAGAATGTAAGTGAATCTGTGCAGGTGTAATATAAGTGCTATATCAATAGTACCTACCGTTATGACATACCTAATACATTATGAGTCATTTCGTCATGCATATAAATTTATAGGAAGGAATCTGTTATTTGACCAAGTTGGAGGGGGTAGGCTATGTTTTTGTCAAAAAATACCCGTTAGCCAACATATCCTTGTATTAAAGAACAGTGAGTAGGCTTTGATTATATAATGTCTAGATGGAGCGTCGCCCTACATTCATACCAAAGACAACTAGGACGCCATTTGGGTATGTGTGCGTGCAGGCGTCGTTTTACACTATAAGTCAATGTCTCTGTGTGCGTAAATAGTGATACCAGCTATTACAAATTCTCCCATAAATCACATTAAATAAAGACGAATTAATTATAATAAAATATTTACTTATTTTAGTTATATGTTGGTATTTATGTGGTATTATTCAGTTTAAGTGTATTTTAATAATAATAAAAAAATATTTTTATTAAGTATTTACTTTTTAAATCAATAAAAAAAAAAAATTTGGAGTTGTGTGTTTGAATCGAGTATTAAATCAACTAAGTTAGTATTTGGTACAATATTAAAACATAATGAGGTATAGGTACTTTAACATTGAGTTATTTTTTTTTTTACTTTTTTTTTTTTTTTTTGAAAAAGTACATCAGCACTATTTTATAAACGTAACGATAAACCAACAAAATTACCCACAAAAATGGGAGAATGAAAAACAGAAACTGGCAACACTGATAAAATATGGCGTGATTTTAACAATCATAAAAATAAAATTAATTATAAAGTTTCTTTAAATAGTGTGTAGTAGTTTTAGCGATAGGTGATGTGTGTTGGTATTTTTTAGCCTTCCTCTTTAATTCCAGCACACTTTAGAAGCACATACTGTCATTTTATCGCTGTTATGTGGTTATTCCTTAGAGCGCGTAAAACGTAGTGTCACGAAAGCGGCACGATCTGTACTGGTGGCGGAAAAGTGGTTAACAACCACTTTTGGTTGTTATTTTTTGACACGTCTGCGCGCACTTGACAGTCCATCTAGACATTATATAATCAAAGTGAGTAGGTAGGTTTCATGTATGTATGTAAATAAGTTCCTATATATGAATAGCGTTAAAATGAAACCTACTATTGTAGATGACGGCGTAATTACCACTTCCGATGAGCGCAAGTGAAAAATCACATTAATAATAGATCCTCTACAATTTTTAATAGTTATTTTTAATTTAAACAATATTAAAAAATGGTAACCTGTAGGTGTGCTGCTGCGGACTGATGGTGTTTTGGGAGCGGACAATAGACGACGGCGGACATCGGGTGCAGGCGCTGTGTTTTGATTCTCTCGCCGTGAAGCCTCCGTGAAGAATTTCAGGACATAACTTAGCGGAATACATGCTGGTTGCGATGCTTCTTTTTGTTCTACTACTGCTGGATCATAATCTGAAAATTAAAATTTATTTATCAATACATAAACAGCTTATTTTTTAATTCGGATCAATTCTTGGCGCCGCCGCCTTCGATCAGCTGTTTAAGATTTCCGCTTTCGTGACGCAGACACAACAAAGATGAAATAAGAATAAAAATAGGTACTCGTACAATGTACTAGCATCCTACAAAATAATTAAACAAACCATTAGTTAATAATAGTAAAGCTTCCGTAGACCCTCATTATTTATAATTGACGCAAAAATACCCTCCAATGGTGACAACATTGGCACATTGATAAGGCGTAAATTGGGAGGGTCATGGATTACACTAAATGCTTAAAATAAGAACTATTATTCGTAATAGAGATGAGTATTTAATATTTACCAATATGAACATCTTCGATGTGTTCTATTAGGTCCGCTAATCTTGGAAATGTTATGCCACAGCCATTAAATTTACAGATGTTTATCATGAAGACGGCCATGTCGTACAATGGTAATGCACTAGTCAACGACAAGACTGTAATCACTTAGGTTGTTAACATTATAATGTTTAAGAAAACTATTTTACGAAGATTTGTGTTATGAGATAGTTATTAAAAAAATAAATAATAATATTTTTGGTTAATTTACATTTAATACTGTCTATATTACGTTTTTATTTTAATAAGTACTGAACGTTGAAACCATTCGCGCATATTGATCGACAGTTGGCTGCGCTGAACGGAACTGCGAGCTGTATCGACCAATAGCATTGCAGTATTTGTACTCTGTTTCGTTTCACCACTCAGAAATTGAACATTCCAAAGGCCGGTCTCCTCCCTCTCGGTGTTCTTTGGTAAGTGCGGCTGAAATTTGTGAAATAACTAATCGTGAAAAAGTGTTAATATTACGAGCCATCATTGTATTAAAAGTGATTAAATCGGCGCTTAGAGGCATATATTGTGTGATAGTGGAAATATTTATCTGTGAACCTTCAAGTTGTCATAGAAGACCAATTTATTATTCGTACGGAGTCAGCTCGCCGTATCGGCCATTTTCCGTCAGATATCAATAATTCCCTTTGCCGGTAATATCACCTAGATTTTCCCTTAAATCGTATGTATGGTTGTACCATATTTGTCATAATAACCAAATTTACTTAGGTTGTTCGACCTCGGTCCCCGTTACGTAGTACCGTAAATTACGTAACGTCTGCGGTCGTCGGTCAAACTGTCAAGTCTACTCAACATAAAGTTGTGTTATTCCCATCAGTAGGCCTTTAGTCTCACTAGTCTCGAGTAGCTAACTCATCTAGTCGTACGGTTTCTTTCAGTTGTCGCTCGCCGCACCTAAATAAAACACAAAATGCTGTCCGCCGCCAGATTGATCACCCCTGCAGCCAGGTCTGCCGTAAGTAAACCTTCTTTCTTCTACTTATTTTCTAAATAACATGATTTTATAACATTACTGCACTGCAGGACTTAGACATTTTACATTGACATTCATAGTATTTGACCTTGTATGTTCCTTTAGCTAAGTAAGCAGTCCTTACCGGTGTTTTAGGTTTATCAATTCCTGTTACCAGTTATCTCATGGAACAATATCGGTAACTTTTAATTCAAGCACTTAGTCTGCTTTGGATGTTATATCATTACATAACCAAATTCGATTCCAGTATTAGGTAACATTTATCGCGATTTTGAACTGAATGGATAACAACAGCTACGGATTCCTTGCTATCCGCATATTTCAAGATCAGATTTAATTGATCTGGCTGAGTATTGATTTTCAGGGTGTAACCTGTCTAGTGTACATGTATGTTGGAGTCTAATTGGAAGTTTTTTGTCGTGTTATAGATCTTCAGCAACACAGCGCTGGTGCGACCATTGGCTGCCATCCCGCAGGCACAGATCGTCCCTGTTGCCCCTGCTCAGCTCTCAGCGGTGCGCTCCTTCCAGACCACCTCGGTCACCAAGGACATTGACTCCGCCGCCAAATTCATTGGTGCCGGTGCAGCGACAGTCGGAGTAGCTGGCTCTGGTAAGTTTTAATCTATTTAAAGAGCAATTTTGTGATGGTTGTGCTTGTCATGTGATGTTCTACCTTTAATGTGATGTTTTTCTTTTTCGTTTTTTGTTTGCTGCATGGAAATCATTATTTGAACCTCTAATACTAATTTTGTGAAGTAAATGAAAATCAACTGTATATATCTATACAGATTTATTTTCTTCTTTCATCTTAAGTAGCTAGTTTAAGTGATTCTGTGATTGCATAACACAATCTGCAATATTGATTTTCTTGAAAATAGGGTGGGTTCTTCTCTTACTTACATAAGTTTTTAAAGGTTCAAAGCATGTTAAGGAATTGTGGTTTAAAAATATTTCTACAGTAAACTCATGTTATATCAAAACTACTACTGCTAACTAGTAAATGTATTGCAAGAAATGGACACTATAACACTGTATCTTAATTACATAAGATTATAATCTGATAAAATTAATCAAACAGAAAAATGATGTTCCTATATGCTTAAAATTTAAATAAGTGTTCCATAATTCCTTAAATTGAAAAAGTGCTCATTACTAACACTTGAATCACTGCCTGAATGCTTACCCAGCACATGTCATGTAACGCTAACTATGTTATCAACAGGAATCGGTATTGGTGTGGTGTTTGGATGCTTAATCATTGGTTATGCTCGTAACCCGTCCCTCAAGCAACAGATCTTCTCTTATGCTATCCTAGGGTTTGCATTAACTGAAGCTATGGGACTTTTTTGTTTGATGATTGCATTTCTTATGCTATTTGCATTTTAGTTCTTTTTTTTATAATAATTTTATGTACAGTGTATATTAATTGTAATACCATTATGAAAGAATATTTTAATAATATTAATATAGTTTTACAAGGAATGCATGTTTAATTTAGCAATTATCAAGCATAGTTCCAAATGAAGCCCAGAAAGGTGAGATTTTGTGGCACATCTCGTAGTTAGCAGTAGAATCAATTTATTTAGTTGATGTTATTAATAATTGGTGTTATTTATGTAATTGTAGATGAACATTATGTGTTACTAATATCCTTAGCTAATCCATATATGTGTTCCGTTACAGGTGCCGGTATCGGAACGGTGTTCGGCTCCCTCATCATCGGTTACGCCAGGAACCCCTCCCTCAAGCAGCAGCTGTTCTCATACGCCATCCTGGGTTTCGCCCTGTCTGAGGCTATGGGTCTCTTCTGTCTTATGATGGCGTTCCTGCTGCTGTTCGCTTTCTAAGCTATTTACTTTTAAGAACACTACTACTGCCATCCCACATGACGAGGTTTCAGTGTATACTATCTGGAGTGGACGGCCATGGAATCGAATGTGTGGAAACCTCACCCTCATAGTGATGCATGGACTGATGTGTCTAAGTGTTACACTTAACAAGTGCGCGTCATCAGGAATGCAATTTATTTAATTATGTAGTATAAAGAATATCTGCAAATAAAATGTTGTACGTAAACATTACATTGATGCTACAATTATTTCAATTCCTGATTTATGTAGACTGTTCAAAATCATGTTAAGCAATTAGCCGCATATCAAAAGTCGGCGACAATATTAAATAGTTGAGCCAGTGACTGCGTATAAATGCGTGAGTATTGTCTTCGGGTTTTGATGTGTATGAGTTTATCCTGTTCGAGAATGTCGGCATCTGTATTGTACATTTTTAGGGCGATTAAATGATACAAAACCAACATCACGAGAGTTTATTCTGATGACCTTAACACCACCTGGTCTTAATACTAAAGAATAAATTTACTGAAAAACATGAGTGATGTACTTGTACATAAAATAGTTTCGACTCAAAAAACCTCAAAGAGCAAGATCACAGTAAATCTCACACTCATTACCGTAAAGCAATAGAGTAACTTTGCAACCAGACTGCCTTTAAAATATTTAGTACGTTTTCAATCCATATTCGCATAAAATATATAACTTGGCATGTAAAGACTGCCTACTTCAAAACAATTCTATTTTGTACGTTTTCAAGCCATATTCGCATAAGGGCAATTTGTCGAAAAGACAGGTAGGCACGTAAGCAGAAAAATACAAACTTGTTCAATCATACGAAAAACTCCTAGTTCGTTACGTATCTAATTATTGATCATCGTATAGGGAGCAGATACTTACGTAAGAAATATTGATCCTATAATGCCATAGTTTATTGTAGGTACTACATGAAAAGCTCGTTTCCGTGGAAATTCAACTCCCACACATTTCCTAAAGCAACATTGAAATGTTACGTAACACGGCAGATGCGCAGGTTTGCACAAATCGATAGGGGTATCCTAGCGTTTTCATTGGCTCAACTGTTTTCCTTGCGCAGCATCAACGCGCGCAGAACCTATATCAACCTACGGTAACTGACCTATGTATACCAGTTTATTGACCCGACTGTAAGGTCACTGTATGTTTAGAATGAGTAAGATCTCATTCATTCTCAATACTATGTAATATAAATGAAATAGTAACTTTCCGTCTGTAATCTGCCTTACACTTCGATCAACAATACAACAACCGCTAAAGTTTGAACGTTACATATTCATTCCAAACAATAATTGAACCGTGCCTCAGTCACACGGCTCTTAGTCTTTATCTTACACTAGCAGCCCGCCCCGGCTTTGCTCGGGTGCAACGCTGATATCAAATATAACTACATAATCATAAAGTTCTGTAGGGCGAAGCACAGCCTTGGACACACTATTTGGTATAGAGGCACACGCCCTCCGGCCCCCGCGCGGCCCTCCGGCCGGTATCGCCGCAACCGCTATGTCCCTGCATTTTAAATTTGTAATATCTTCGAAAATATTCATTTTAGTTACATGCTGTAAAGGGCAATATTGATCTATATTACATGCACAATTTATTAAAGGTACTTAATTAGATAAGGATTAATACTGTATTGCTTAAAATCGATTTTTCGTAAATAAGTAATAAATAAACGATAAAAATGGTTATTGTGGGTTATCCTCAAGAGATAGACATATACCATCGCGGACTTTTTTGTAGATCTTTTTAAGGAGCACAATACTGTAGTACATTATTTTGATCTATCTCATAGGGTTCAGCCAGCGTTCGCAATGAAAGCGCAAAAAAGTGTTCATTTACGACCTTACTTTAGAAATCTCTAAGATTATCCGTGTTTCTCTACTTTATTATGCATGTATTATACATATAAACCTTCCTCTTGAATCACTCTATCTATTAAAAAAAACCGCATCAAAATCCGTTGCGTAATTTTAAAGATTTAAGCATACATAGGGACAGACAGCGGGAAGCGACTTTTTTTTATACTATGTAGTGATATTACTTTTTTATTTGCTGCTGCACTTTACCAATTACATAGGTATTCGTGGGAATGCAAATATTTAAGTACTACTATATTCTACATGAGCGACAACTTGCCCTAGTGTTCATATACCCTTTGGCCAAGGCGCTGAACCGATTTTAAATTTAACTTGGTAGGTAAGGAATGAATTAGGAGGAATTCCGAGGAAAGGACAAGTTACTTTGCCGTGGGACGCCATGAACCATCAACGTGGATAATTCTAGGACTAAAGTCAATATTAGTCAATAATCAGTTCATTTATCGACTACTGAACATTTCTTAAGCCTAGCCTTTATCAAGGATTGTTCAATTGTTGAGGTCTGCTTTCTGAAAGTAAAGCCTGTAAAGGGACTGCAATCCACTCGATAGAATCGCACGTCTGCCGGGTCTGCCGTATTGGTGCACTTTTATAGATGGGTATATCTACAGATTCGCTCTCTCCCGTACTCCTGGTTCATATATTGATTATCTGCAGAGATTGCGTAAGACACGTACAAACTTGCGCATTGAAACTGGTTTCTTTTCGTTAGAAATGGGTTGTCGAAATAATAAGAATTGTTTATATCAACAAATTTATTGCAAATATGTTTCTTTTTTATTAAAAATATCTAAGTGGATACCTCCGAACTTAAAGGGGAAAATGAAAATTGACGAATTTCTAGTTTAGCGGAGGTAAACCCTTAAATTTTTAGAAGTAATGTCCAAATAATAATACATGATAGTCACTAAAAGGGTTCAGGCATTCATAATGCATTAGTTATAGAAATTTTACACTTTCTTTTGTAATATAAGGAGTATCAAAATGAATCCAAACCAATTAATTGTATGGTATGTATTCACCTTGCATTTACAATAACACAATATTATAAATATCTCAAAGAAATGTAAAAACCAAATTTTAAGCTAAAACAGAGGAAGAGTTATAGTTAGTCATAACACATCATTTGGTGTTGAAGTTATCACTTGCTTAAATTTTCTACATAATTTATCTCAGTCACTCTTCTGCTACTAAAATATTACATACATTTGTCAATAAACACACATTCACTAAAATCTCTTAATCCCAACATCAGGACAACAAGCTACTAGTTAATAATAAACAAATTTAATGTCTACACTTCCTTGAGAGGTACAATTTTAAATAAACGTATAAGGCAATAACGTAATCTTATAGCCGCAGCATCAGTAAACATGCATACACGATTTGGGAATCAAGGGTTAACAATACAGCAAATAGGTACTATTTTTTCTATGATTGACTATTTAAACAATATTTGTAAAACATCTTTACAATAATTTCACTTAGCCTACAGCAAAACAAAATAAGGCATTTTCCTACACATGTCTATCAAACATAATTATCCAAACACAAACTGCTCATCACAAGTAAATCAAATTCATGACAACAACTACTGTTTCATATTATCAATACGCATTGCAATTAGATTTTTTGTGAGATCAACACTCGTAATATTATTTGGTCCAATATTTAAAGAATAAAATGCTTTCATGAATTCGAGTTACAAGATCAACTTACACAATATTTTTGGCTCAACGCGTTTCCCCGTGAAGTCCATAACTTTACAACTAAACATCGTCTCTTCACCACCATAAAAATCTTTTTTTTTTATGAACTAGTCTTGATATTTTTTATATTACATTCTATTATAAATAATATATTAGTAATATATTAAATAGCTTCAGTTTCAAACTGATTACCCTTGCATATGGTAATAGGTCCATATGTTTCATGCTGTTCTAATTTTAACACTTGATGTTTTTTGAGGACAAGTAAACTGTAGAATTTTTGTGCCACCTGTAACAAAATACAAATGCTTACATCATAATGCTGTTTTCTGACGGTAAAAAACTACGCAGAAGATAGGAAATCGCAAAATTTCAGCATATTTAATTATTGTTATTTATGTAAAAAATCTATTGCTTAGTGATGATAAGACATGAACATAAGGTAGCCATACCTGTTTCCTGTTATTGTGTCTGGGCGCAAGATCTGTGAAGGCGAGCTGAAGTCCAGCCGACAGTTTGGGCTTCATGACGGCGAACAGCTGAGCGGCACGACGGTTCAGCACGCGCTCTTCGAACTGCTCGTCCGTCTCGCCTGCTTCGCGCTCACCCTCTTCCGCCTAGAATAACGAATTCGTAACGATTAAATTACGATAATCTGTCTATATGGCAAACAATTAACATGCAATATGGAACACTAGCTGTGCCCCGCGGTTTCACCAGCGTGATTGAAAATTCATACACTCTATTATACTCTTGATGACCACGACCGCTCTTTCAAGAGCGAACCGGAAAAGAAGATTTATACTCTGCGTTATTCCGATGTGCAAACTACATTATTGGAAAGTTTCATTAAAATCCATGGGGCAGTTTTTGCGTGAAAGAGTACCAAACATTTATACATCCATCCAAACAAAGTTTCGCTTTTATTTAGTAAGGACTTACGTTTTCTGGCGTCAAGGGTAAATCGTAATCGTGCTGCGGACTGTGATGCCCATGTTGGTCGTCGTATCCTAAGTTCGTCATTTGCATGGCGTTCTAGAAAAATATATCATTATTAGTTATTGTTTAATCAAATAATATTCGTAATAAGATACAAAAACATAGTGCATCTTTTTTAGAAAAATAAAAGTCGAATTATTTTCAGTAAGATGATAGTTGTTTTCAAGAATACTTCCATATAATTTTCTGAGATTTGTCTTGCTATAATTTTATCAGAACACATACCTGATAATCGCCGTGGTCGTCGAGCCCGTGCAACAAGGGTTCCATAGGGACTGTGTGCGGCAGATCATGCGACGCTCTGTCTGTAGCCGGCGTAGGCAGGGAGGTTCTTAGTAACGAGGAGACGTGGTCTCCGCCTAACTGCGGCATCATCGGGAGCTGTTCCATGCCGTGTTGCAGGATCGCACCGTGTTGTACACCTAAAGTAGAACAAGTGGGAGTTAGTTGACAGTTATACAAATTCACTTCCTAAAAGCAAATTCTAATAAGATAAAAGCCATATACACAGTAGATGGATAGGTATCATACCGCCAGGCGTCATGCCACCGTGCTGAAGTCCCGCCGGCGTCATTCCTCCGTGCTGTAGGCCTGCCGGCGTCATACCGCCGTGATGTAGCCCCGCGGGCGTGAGGCCCCCGTGTGCGAGACCCGCGGGGGTCATGCCGCCGTGCTGTAGCCCCGCCGGTGTCATGCCGCCGTGCTGCAGGCCGGCTGGAGTCATGCCGCCATGTTGAAGTCCTCCCGGCGTCATGCCGCTGTGTTGCAGACCCGCTGGCGTCATGCCGCCGTGTTGGAGTCCTGCTGGCGTCATACCGCCGTGGTCGAGACCTCCTGTATACAGAATATTATATATTAACGAGTTACCCAGGTCTTGTGCCATTTCTTGTAGGTGCAATTAAAATATGAATTCAGAGATATTTTTGTGAGATAAACCAGTACTGACCTGGCGTCATTCCACCGTGGTGTAGACCTGCTGGAGTAAGGCCGCCGTGGACGAGACCACCTGGTGTCATGCCACTGTCTAGTAAACCTGGTGTCATACCTGAAAAATGTACTATTGTAAATAAATTCAGAGAGCTAAGGAAAAATGCACGTGTTATTTACTGCTTTAGTTTGTCAACATGCATATTTTTCTACATGGTGGCACATTAGTCTCAACATTTGCCTTAAACAAAGCCTTTATTGCGGAGGTTGATTTTGACATGTAATGCGTATCATTGTTTATCAACTCACCACCATGGTGTAGGCCGGCCGGAGTCAAGCCGCCTGAAGAGAAGTCGACCTGTTGGCTGTCTCCGTGCTGCAGACCCGCTGGCGTCATGCCGCCGTGTGGAAGGCCTCCTGGAACAACCATTTACAAGACAATGTACATTCACATTGTACTATTCATAGCGTCGACCACAGATGATTTGCATTTTAAAACGTTGCATTACGTCGCGCAGTAGCCCAGAAACCCTTTTAATGTCAGACATGGGTTTGTTCCCAGACGCCAATTACTGATGTGAGTAAAAAGCCGCAATGCTAAATTGGACTGGGCAGGACAAGTTTGCCGAATATCGACTGACCGTTGGAACGAAAACAACATCCGAATGGACCCCACAAAGCCACAGATGACCACGTGGTAGACCCAGAAGGAGATAGCGAGATGAACTGGATTCTTATATGTAGGACTGGTCCACGTTTGCTCTCAACAGAGAAAAAATGGAACGAAGGGAGGGAGGCCTTTACCCAGCAGTGGGACAGCATGGGTTGAAAATAATAATGGGTTTGGCCCTAGTGTGTTTAGTGAAGTTGGTACACGTACAACATAGTACATACCTGGTGTGAGTGCGAGACCGGCAGGCGTGAGTCCGGCCCCCAGCAGCGAGCCCGGCGTCAGCGAGCCCAGTGCTCCCAGCGCGCCCGGCGTCAGCCCGCCCAGCATGCCTACACCACACATAGATAATCACTATACACTCTTCAATAATATTTACGTAGCAAGTTCATAATCTACATCAAGGAGAAATACTAGCTACACTACAGTCATGTGTATGTTATTTTACATGTTAAAAAATATGTAAAATATATCATAACCTACTTCAGAACTTGAGCAAACATTACAGTCATCAAAACTATTATTCATAATAAAAGTTATTTTTTCATGAAAGTTATGGGTTCCTAGCAACACAATTTTTTATTATATAATTTACATTTTAAAGTTTAATATGCAATTGTAATGTTTTCTGTGGACATAAAACATGTCATTTGAACACTTATCTGCTGAAATTATAAACTTAAACTTGAGTAAATTTCTCCCCCACCTTTTTAATGATACAGAAAGTGATAGATATGGATTGTGTCAATAAAGATGAAATTCATACAAAAATACTTTTTCATCATATAAACTAAAATTTTGGAAAAAGACGTACACAAACTAAAGGAGATGAACCTATTTTGAAGAATTAAGAAAAAAAACAGAAAGTTCTTTTTAGTATTATTTCTACACATCTTCTCAAAGTAGTCGAATCTACTTAAAAAAATTCGAAAGATTTCGATATAAGAGAATTGAAGAATAAATTTCATCTTTATTATGGTATATATTCCCAAGTCCCATGAGCCATGTGTAACCACGTGTAGTACCTGGCGTGTGCGGCGGCTCGACGTCGGGCTCGTCGCGCGGCGGCGAGCGCGCGGCCGGCGCCGGCTCCGACTCTACGCGACCACCATGCGAGCCAGACTTGTTACAAGTGCGGTTACGTAGCAATACTAACATATTGAACTATGCTCACCAATCTTACTTCATCATATTGATGATATCAGGTATTTTAATGTCATTTGACACTGCATAAAGCAGTCTTGGTATATCAAAGTAGTATGTCTTGGTAAGCATATTTCACTAAGTTTGTATGAAACAGTTAGTGTGATAGTTATTTTAATGGGCATTCTGTTAAATCTTTGATTCTTAAGAATTAATTGTATTAAAAATATTAATGTATGTTTAAAAATTAATTTTGCAATGGTTATGATAAGCAGATATGGGAGTCAGAGACGTTACAATATGAGATGAGATTTAGTTTTTTAATTGCTATGGTAATCAGACCAAGGTATGGTAGATTCATGCTGTTGTTATGTGTTTGGCGGTGTTGCAAACCATAACCCGGTGAGGTGAAGCGTGGAATGAATGTGGTTGTATACATACCGACTGAAGGCTCGTACTCCTGAGGCACAGGCGTGGGGGGCTCCAAGTCCGCTGTGTGAGAGGGCGCTGGAGTTTCCGGAGGTAACATACTCTGCAATTCATAAAAAATATTTTTCATCTGGTGGAAATAACATACAAAAATAAGCCGTGCCACCTTTACATAAAGACCTTTGTAGATTCAAGTGCAAATAGCGGCCCTATTTACATCCACATTGAGATGGGTAGTAAAAATTGTTGTTATCAGTTTAGACTGTCTAATCACTACTACACATAAACATTTCGTTGCTTAAGTAAAGTGGAAGGAGATAGAAAATATAGGTGTACCTCTTCGTGCCTGCGTTTCCTGGCGGCCCGGCGCGCGGGTTCGGCGGGGTCGGGCGAGCGAGCCGCGTCGCCCTCCTCCGCCTCGCTGCGGAGCGTCATGTTGCGCTGGTATTTCTGAAACAAATACAAGAATATATTAAAAATATGACACTCACTGCCCATTTTGTCGGATATCTAGTTTCGTCGACAGATATGAGTGGAGTTATAAAGATATCCACCCCTTCTCCGATACTTAATTGAACTATGATGGCATAAGACAACAATGTACAATACAGGCTGTATAACTTGACACAATAGCACAATCAAGAATGTGGATAAGGCTTAGTTAGACTGCCATTTAATGTACCTTAATATCTATTTCTTAGCTATGTCAAATGACCTACAACCTCTAAATTTCAAAGAGATAAAAAAATAAGCTTGTATAAATATATTTCTTTAACATACCTTGAACAGTACTCTTGAAGGTATCGGCCTAGCCGGCAGCGTGAACAGCTTCTCGACTCCGCCGGTCTCCTTCCAGTGCATGAGTCGTCGTGTGGGCGGGGCGAGGTCCAGCGTGGTGACGATGTCGGAAGTGTTGCTCAACTGGTTCTTCATCTCCTCGCCTGATATGTTCTTCACCTCGTCCACGATCAGCTTACGCTTACGTTTCGCTTTTGTAATGCCTGTTGGTTGTGAATTATAAGTGAAGATTAGTGTTTTATTTCAAATTACGTATAAGTAATGTTGCAATGTTTTAAACGGTATTACCACTTAAAAATCTAGTAAGTAAACTAGATGCGCTTATAAAAGTATACACCTGGTGTATTTTTAAGGACAAACTGATCAGAATTTAGTTAAAATTACTCCAGTAACGTATATCACACTACTTTTGTAAATAACTACTTAAGATGCGTACTGGCCCGTAATACACTGAATATTATAGATTTTAAAAATGTGTGTATATAATATAGCCACAAGTAAATAGGTTAAATATGTATAAAAGCTAAGAAGCATGGCTACCTTTGAGCACGGTGGCGTCGACGGGCGCGAGCGCGAAGCTCTCCTCGTCGTTGTGCAGCAGCGTGGTGTTGTCTGCCGCCGGCGCCGGCTCCACGCGCGCCGGCGACTGCGGCTCGGGTGCTGGAGCGTCCACCTCCTGCACACACATGATCATGAAATATGAACCAATCTTACCACGGTATATAACGAAATATATAAATTGATTACATATATAAAATCTTGACAAACACAGACAAAACACAATGGTCTTATAAGAATTCCTTGTTTTTTTTTTGTGTAAGATATAGAACCAGGAAAAACGGTGATTAATATAAATTTTTCTAATTTTTAAAAAAAAAAGTCTGTAAGAATAGTTAACCAATTTAAACAAAATATGGTATATGGATACTTTCAACTGGACTCTCGTAGGAAATTTAAATACTACGTAATTACTTGAGTAACAAAGACCGAGGAACATTACTAGTGAGTTGTAATAGATGGTGTAAATGATGTCTTACCATAGGCACGTGCGGCAACGGAGAAGGAGGCGCAGGCGCGGGTGGCGGCGGCACGCTGTCTGGTACCGGAGACCCGCCCCAACTAAGAACCAACATATCACGTTTATATATTTCCTTTTGTTAATAGTAAATATTAGAAATTATTTTATGTCGAAAGACTTTTCTTTATAACAAGATAAGAGAAATCTCCTAATGTACCTGAAAAATCTAATATCAACAACACAGGCAAAAAGAAGAGAAAATTTTGTTTATCAGGTTTACTCTGATCTATGTTATGACTAAACCTTCTACAGTGGAACTTTTTCAAACATTTCCCCAGCAGTCAGCTTGAGCGCAGTCTTTGACTGCTGTCAGAACTGGTACTGCTTGATGAGTAAGCTAATAATGAAATGGCCCAGCCGGCAGTACTGGTGGAATGTGTACCTGTGTTGCGGCGAGTTCCCGGCGTCGTAGTGGTCGCCCATGTCGTCGTCGGAGTCGGGCGCGTCCGCCGCCGCCGCGTCGTTGCCCGTGTCGCCGCCGCTCACGCCCGCTGCATCTATCTCCGCCTGGGGCAATAAAAATACATGAAATGATGGTTTCATACCAATATTTACTTGATTAGATTCCTTACAAGTCTGTCACGCCACGCACAAATTTATAGCACTGAAGTGCGTTTTTTATTGCAAAATTTCCAAGATCAAAGTTATCTAATACCTGCTCTTTGGACTTACACACCTCGCCAATGAGGCCCTGAAGGTGACCATCTTTTGGGCGTTCAAATTAAATTAAACTAACCAACACGAAGAGGCAAATGACTTAGCTGCAACTCGAGTGGTTTTCAGCAATCATAAAGTTTGGAAGTGACATAGTATGGTAGAATGAAATCGTCACCTGTAAAAAGTTAGTTACGTTACCTGTAGCGACTGTGGTTGTGCCGAAGTGCCGGGCATGCCGGACGCCGCCGCAGCAGAGCTACTGCCGCCAGTCACTTCACCAAACAAGTCACCCTCGAACAGCCCACCCGCATCTATACACAAAATTATAGATGACTAAAACCACTAAATAAAAATGTAACTGATTGTAGTTAATGAAGCAAATGGTTCTTCAAGGTGATCAAAGAAAATCAGGAAAACTAGTATAAACGTCTTGAACAACTACATGATGGATCATATTGGAACCCAACAATATAAAAACTACCTAAATTCTAAATAACTTTTTTTTTGCACCTATCTTATACGTGTTTTTTTTTGGGTATGTTAAGTTTAGATACAATTTCTTTGAGGAGAAAGTCATATCAGTAGCACAATAATTGCTAAGTTTACATCCTATGGGAAGTCGCTTCAAACCAAAGCTAATAAGACCAAGGCAATTGGAGAAGCCTATGTCCAGAAATGACTGCTATAGGCTGATAATGATGATGAAAGATCATTGTCGAAAGTCCATATGTGCCAATGTACGAAATATTGGTTCTATTGCGATGAAAGTAAGATACTGACGTCCAAAGTCGGGCACATCGCCGATGGTGCCGCCGAAGCCGTCGTCCATGTTGTTGTGCGGCGCGGGCTCCATGCGGCGCGCGGCCAGCGCCGGCTCGCCCGCCAGCGCCGGCGTGGCCCCGCCGCCCAGCTCCAGCGACGACCCGTCCGCGAACAGCAGGTTGCTCTGCAACACACAACACACTACACTATACCATATACACAACATATCCGCTTTGGATTCTCAACACATCATTCAAATTGTCATGAATGTTATTATTTTATTTTTAACCGACTTCAAAAAGAAGGATATTATTATACTAAATTCGACTGTATTTGTTTTTTATGTTACCTCAGACCTTTCTCCTGAGCGAACTGATTTTGATGCTTCCCATGTGGTAGCATATGAAAACCATATACGACATATTATTATTTTGAAGTCGGTTTTTTTTTTGTAACAATTATTATACATATAGAATCCTTTTTGTTATCTAGAGCACAGACTTTAACTGCATCACCAGACCTTAATACAATTGTAACAAAAATTTTCGTTCTTCCTGTAGAATGATAGTTGGAATCATACGGTAAAGTAACTAAGTGGGTGACATTGCAGCAAACAGTGGACAAATAAACCAGCTTTTAGTTAATTCACAAAAGACTGACCCAAATGAAAAAGTAGGCTATGAACAGAAGTGAAACACTCATAAACTGCAAAAATATGCCAATACATTGAATCTGATACATACCTGTTCCAGTCCCCCTTCAGAGCCAATAGCTTCTCGCATGATATCAGGGTTATCAGTGTCGAACCCCATATCTCCAAACCCATCATCATGGGTCACAAGGTTCAAGGAGCCATAGTCCTCACGCATGGTAATCTCTTCTGCTCTTGACTGGTTCAGAGAAAACTGAGCCTCAATGTCTACCTCGCTGGAATTAAGATAATTTTTTAACTTATAGAAGTTTTGTGCCAAGTTTCCATAACTAGATATGGTGTACCTAGACTAGAATGAACAACAATCAAAATCAAAATGTTTTTATTTCTTATAAACCAAAAAAATGGTGCTCAATAAACGTTATGTTAACTCTACTGATTCTAGTTGCTCAGTTCCAAAGTCTCTTTCCTATGAAGAAGTGCCGACAAGAAACTCCATAGGTTACTATTTAAAAACAAACTTATTACAATTATTTTTACATTATTGGGTGAATATATGCGTCAACACCGCAATAAAACTACGTTAATCAAATAAAGAAACAAAAACTAATAATAATCAAAGTCTAGTCCAACTTAGATGTTGAAATTGTTTTTGTGGTATTTTTTTACCACTAAGAGATGATAAATAGTACAAATACAAGTACAGTTATGCTCGCTACATCACATTGTTCAGAAATATGGATACTGTTGATAAGTTATTACTTTGCCTTTATATTTAATTGTCATTATAAAAAGTTAATTCAGATTATAGGCACAAAAAGATTCTTTATGATTTGGAAAATAACAATACATTTACAAATATTTTAAGGGCTGATTAGAAGGATAGATAATTTTATCTGAGGAATAACATGTTGGTTTTTAAAAGTTCATTAATACAAAGCCTATTCAAACTCGGATGTGATCACACATAACAGTTATTTTGTGATAGAAAAATCAACCTCAAATGTAGTGAGTCAATCATAACGAAATAACCATATTCCTATTTCATGGGTTTATAAACCTTATAAACCTTTTCCTCTAGGACTTCACTATCTGCTAAAAACAAAAAATATCCAAAAACAATAAAGAAATTGGGCGTTGAAGTTGTGGTGATATAGAAATATTGTAAGTGAAGAAGCATAAAAAAATTAATAGAAAAAAAATATATCGTTTAACCTACTTTGTAGTTTAGGAAAGAAATAGCATGGTTATATTACTAGACTTACTTTAGTTCAGGCATTGCTGTATCAAAATCGTGGAAGACTTCAGGTAGGGTGATGGCATTCATAGCAGCCTCCCTGTGTTCCTCAGGCAAGTCAACCATGCCGGGCCTGAAGGCCATCTGCAATAATGTGTTGTATGGTGATTTCATTCTCAAAGATTGTTTTATATTATGTATGTGAAGATGTGTTTTTTTACTGTTATGTTTACATACATAATAGGTCTTCAAAGCATGTAAGTAGAGCATAAGAACTATGAAAATTTTTAGGAAGATGGCAGTAACAACTAATTGTATACATTATTATAAAACATTTGTTAGCTCTTAGAGATGAATAGCATTAGTAATTAGATGGATTGTTATACTATAATAACATGACACAAACACATACCTTAATTTTGACAAAGGCCTCATTACAATCCTGCAGCAAGTACTTGGCCTTTCTGGAGTAAATCCTTACGACACCAAGCAACAGATGCCCAGATGTACGCAAAGCCATCTTGACTTTAGGCTTCAAGATACCATCGACTGACTTCTCAATGTTAGTCTCAAATACATGGGCCTTTGTCAGCTTCTTGTCCCAGTGAGCCGCCAACCAAATCTTGGCCAAGGGGCCTTTCTTGGCCAGCACGAAATGTGCGTAAAACATAGTGGTAGCTTACTGCTTCCGGCTTGAAATCACATCAACCTTGTTCTGTAATAAAATGATGCATTAAGTATCCACGACATAGCTTCTTGCAAGTCAAGCATACAGGAGATCACAAAGCGGCCCCAAGGTATGTTTATTACGATAATTGGTAACGACTATGAGCAATTTGGCGCCTAATCTTCAAGAACCAAATTTCTTGTCCCCTACAATATTTGAACACATAATATTAATTTTCACGTAATATGGATGCGATAAACAAAGAATTATTGATAAATTAATTAATTGAGTTTTACCAGAATATTATATCAAATATCATAAATTTCACCTTTCACACACAACGTAAACATGACAACAATTACGCTTTCAAGATGGCGGCGTAACATACGAACGAACCGTTGTTTTCGTTCGGAAACATTTTGAGCTGCCATTTAAAAACCATCATAAGTATCTTAGATCTTATATAATTCAATCATCATAAACATAGGTTCTTTTAAACTGTTTAACTAGAAAATACTACAATAAAATAACAATATTCAACATACTTATTAAGGAAGCTTTCACAATCATTTATGAACACCAAATAGTGCAGTTTGGCAAAAAAGAGTTTGACGTGTTTGGAACTAAATATAGTCAATTATAGTCATATAATATTATAAGAAATGGAAGCTAGTTAAATATAAAGTATTCTTGTACTAAAACGCCTTGTACTTTACTTTAAATTTGCAAGAATATGAAAAGTATCTGAAATTTAATTTTCGATCGAAAGAAGCGTTCTCATTTTTTCCAAACTCATTTTTGCCGGGCTATAATATTTTCTTTTAGTTCGTGAGAAAAAAGAACTTAGAGAACCGTCGGGTCGAGGAATCTGCAATGCGTTACTTTTAAATATTGTAGCGCTACAATTCTGTAAAATATGGGAACTTATACCTAACATTACGATAAAAATAATGTAATATTTTCATCAAATTTCATGTCATTATAATGTAAAATTTTAGGCCATTCTTATTTCGTTCTTTATCAATCTTATCATGGTTTTTACTTTGTTAAAAACTGCTGTAATAACTCGTGAGTCATTACAGCAACGAGCAAGGCTGTAATATCAGTATAAATATTCACTATCCTCTCGCTGACAACCCAAGCGACATTTACCTACTGAAGATGGGTAAAACATGGTATTTGGATTTTAGCGAAATATGTTATTTTGCATTGTTTTATAAAGCTTCATCGCTTTTGATGACAACTGCCAAAGGGATTAAGCAGGAATAAGCTTGCAGATAGGCCCAAGAGTGCCAGTGACTCAGAGCAAAGTAATATGCAGGATAGTTAACGAAACCCATTCGTTGGAGCACTATGCGCACTGGATAAGAAAAACATAGACAACACATTTTTAAAGTAATGCTCACCATAAACTAATCTTTGTCATTGTCATTGACAGAATGTGATGATCTGTGCATTTCATTATTGAACACAATTCTGTCAGTTTTCTTTTCCGGTTTGACTGTGGAGTACGCGAGACGTACGTAAATATATTATCCTAAAATATTAGAGTTATCATTGAATATTTTTGCCTTACATTTATCAATAATGTGATACAAGAGTGTTTAATCTCGGGATTTCAGTGTATTTATTATTTGATTCGTATATTTCAGTGGTTTCGAGATGGCATACATGATGCGTGTAGAATCGCTAAACTTGTGGCCAGACCGATGATGTGACTTCTGATCAATATGTATTGATTTTGTTGCTAGGTCTGCCACAGGCACCTGTCCAAGATGGGCGCCTACAGATATATTCAGGAGTTGTACAGAAAAAAATTGAGCGATGTTATGCGTTTCCTCTTGCGTGTCAGAGTATGGCAGTACCGTCAGTTGACTCGTATGCATCGCGCTCCTAGGCCTACGAGGCCCGACAAGGCAAGGAGGCTAGGATACCGCGCCAAGCAGGGTAAGTTTTTCATGAATTACCACAAAGTACCGGCAACACGTGTTTATTTATGGGTTTTTACTTATAAACAACTCTTTCAGGTTACGTTATCTTCAGAATCCGTGTGCGTCGTGGTGGTCGCAAGCGCCCAGTGCCCAAGGGAGCCACCTACGGTAAACCCAAGAGCCAGGGTGTGAACCAGCTGAAGCCCACACGTAACCTACAGTCCATTGCTGAGGTTAGTAACCTAAAAATATTGGTTTATAGGTTAGATAAATGTTAAGAGATGTCAAAATGTTAAGCCTAGATCTGAATCCAGTGCTAAATTAGATCTTGTTGAGAAAATTAATCGTTTATGTACAGATCACCATAATTTATGAATTGTTTTAAACACGTGTTTTTTATGTAATTTCAAACATGTAGCCTATAAACATCTGTCTAAATCAAACAATTTGATCACAGGAGCGTGTTGGTCGTCGTTGTGGAGGTCTGCGTGTCCTCAACTCATACTGGGTCGCTCAGGACTCTTCATACAAATACTTTGAAGTTATCCTCATCGACCCCTCACACAAGGTAAATATTGAAACTTACTTAACCTTAAAAATTTGTTAATTTGTTGTTTTACATGATGAACTTTATGTCATGCACCAATCTGAAAGGTTTTGCTGAACACTCACCTACCGGTATATCTGATTACATTACTGTAACTTACCTAAACGCTTTTTAAGTTTACAAAATATTACAACATCCTTCTCTTTTGTTCAGGCTATCCGCAGAGACCCCAAGATCAACTGGATAGTGAATGCTGTCCACAAGCATCGTGAAATGCGTGGTCTGACATCAGCTGGCCGCAGCTCGCGTGGTCTTGGCAAGGGTCACCGCTTCTCGCAGACCAAGGGAGGCTCACGCCGCGCTTCCTGGATTCGCCGCAACACACTGCAGCTGCACCGCAAGCGATAAACATTTTCACGGATGTGCCATTGACTTTCTATTTGATTTATTTTTTTCTCAGATGGAAAGCCAGTGTCTAATAAAACTATACTTTACAATTTGCATTTTTTTATTTGATTTCCATTATAGAAGTTATTATCCTGATAAAATGTAAGTATTACCTGAAAAAAAATACAATAAATACTGTTTTTTTTTTTACTTTTCAATTTACTAATGATATCCTTTTGTTATAGACCACGGGTCCAGCCAACATTTACATCACAGCACACACTTTATAACAGGTAATTATATTCCCACCAAGTATCACTACTTTTTGGTTTGCCCCCAACCCTCATACAGATCTGCCCCCAACCCACATGCATTTTTGCCCCCATACCTTGATTACAATTAGGCATGTTGGAATGACCCTAAAATTATTATAGCCCCTGACATAATTAAATGTAAAAATTGATGTATTTTGAACTTAATTGGCAACCTACAAATATTACAAATTTGAATGATGATACAATGCTTGATGAATGCGCAACCCTGATTACCACGCATTTAAAACTTCCTTGGATGGCTGAACCTTACCTTTTTACCCTAAGGTTATATGGGTCTTAAATTTAATAATATTACAACTTGATAATTTTTATTTCAGAGTTAGCTGAAGGGAACACTGTTTAGTGAATTGGAATATAAGGTAAATATTCAACATTTTTGAGTTCTATTTCCGCAACTGATTACTTCCTATCATTCATTCAATTAAATTTTGTAAACTAAATATATTTGACCCTTATTCTGTTTTTGAAATATCTTAATCCAAAGTCGTATAGGATAGCTTGTTAAAGTTTGTGTTAACGAGAAAACGAAATTTGGAAAGAGTAAAATCTTGACTAGGTGAGGTTACTGTTAAATATATTTTCGGATAACCTCAATCCGTCAAGAAACAAACTAAAGCACAAAATTAATAATCTATTCATCAAATTCGTATAAAATACATATATATATCTCGCGGGATGAATCGTTATTAATTTTAGCTGTAGATATAAAATGAGGATACGTGACTCCTCTTAGGGTGAGTTGCACCATTTAACTATAACGTTAACTAAACCATAACCAGCCGTGAAACGGCCGCCTACTGGACAATTCGACGAATTGACAACTGTTAACCTTTTCGCCGCCAACAACTTCTATAGAAGTTCAGGATTTTCGTGCCGTCCACGCCACTACTTCTATAGAAGTTCATTGTATCTACCTACTATAAAAAATACATTTACGATACATAAAACATTTGTTTCTTTGTAATTTTGTAATATGGACACGACGAACTATTTTTTCTCATGCAAAACAGACTATTTTCTGTTTTAAAAAGGTAAAACATAAAAGGTTTCAAATAATTTTATATCCCGCACGCCAACGACTTCATATCAAGTAGGCCAGTGATGTGACGCGAAAGTTGCATTCATTAGAATCTTTATTTACTATAATATTTGATTTCTTTTCCATCCAATAGTTTTTTGAATTCTATGAATAAAAAGAAATTCCGGTCAGTAAATAACGTATTACAATGCGTTTCAAAATTAATGTACATCTACCTATCAAATCATTTCATTAAAATTAATTATTATGTACTGAGGGTTTTCGATATTGCTAGCCCCATCTCTACGTAATGGCAAGATGTCGAGTGACACTAGCGCCGTCAACTTCAATAGAAGTAAACCTGTGACGTCGTAAGCGCTTAGGCGTGCTATGAACGCCAATGACTTGATATGAAGTAAACAGACTACGTTATGAAATGAATAGTGAAGTGGCTAATGTTACGAATTATTATTATTATCTCTAGCAACTCTATGCATGTATCTTCATCTCCGATAACGGATACCCATTTTTCTTAGTATAAATGTTCATAAAATAAAACAAATTACCATTATAATTTAACAGTTTGTATTTTTAATTGTAAATTTGAGTACCAATTTAAATTTACACATATTTTTTTTCATTATCGACATGATGTTACCGCCATCCCTACTTTCGTACTATACATTTATACGTTGGCGTACGGCGACACATCGTGTTTAGTATAGCTGGGCGGCGAAAAGGTTAATGGCGTTATAGTTAAAGTTAAATGGTGCAACTCGTCCTTAGAGCAATATAACTCAAATATATTGATAAAAACAAACTATTTCTAACTTATTTCTCTTTGATTACAGGGTTTTGGAACTACTTGGGAAGGAGAACCAACATCCAGATGGCTGTTGTCACATAAGTGTTATTGTTTTTATGAAAAAGATAATAAAATATTTTTAAAGCATGCAAAGTTTTAATTTGAACACTTCGATCCTTTCCGACTCTATTAAGCCGTGTACTCCGACGTAGGTACGAACACGAACATAGCGAATAAAAGTGTCATGCTCTGCCGCGGAGCCACCATCTCAGAAACCGATCAATTATATACTAAAATGATGTACGTAAAACGTACACTACGTAAACTGTTGTGGTCGTACGTGCATTAGGTAATGAGAAAATAGACATTGAAAGTGGCTCCGCGGGAGAGCATACTCCCTCGCGGAGCCACCACAGAAAATGTGCTCAGGAAAGATAAACGCTACGTTTAAAGTTTCATAGAAAGCGCCTGGTTATTTTGTGTCAGCAAAATGTTGTTCTGTAGCATTTTTCATTAGGCGCTCAACTATAAGATGCCTTACGCACTCGCGGTTAACCGCGCGGGCGGCTAACCTCCACAAAATTTCAACCGCGGTGGTTGAATGGATAGACCATGCAGCTCGCTTCGCGACTGGCCGCCATTTTGTTTTACGCACCTGGCGGTTCATTTCGCGGCGAGCCGCCAGCAGGCGCGATAGCACCACTAGGCCAACGAGGCATTTCAGATATCGACATCTAACAACCCCTTAACGGATCGGACAGGGGTTTCTTAACACCCTGTGTAGTACCTAAAAACCGGACCTTCCATATAAACCTAACCTACATCCAGATGACCAAGATGGATGAAATTTGAAATCCAGCTCGGTAATGGTGTGTAAACGTTGAATTTCAACCGCCGCGGTTGAAATTTAATGGCGGTTAAGTGCGTACAATCACAACCGGTTGCATATTAAACTGGAAATGCGGCTAGCTTTACCGCGCCGTTAGCGCCCCCGCGGTTAACCGCTAGTGCGTAAGGCCTCTTATAGTTGAGCGCCTAATGACAAATGCTACAAAACAACATTTTGCTGACACAAAATAACCAGGCGCTTTCTATGAAACTTTTAAAAATATAAAATAAATAAAACCACTGTCTAATACCGATATTTTTAAACACGTACGCAATAAACACTATTCGTGCAACTATTCAACGTATTTTTCAACACGTACTGTGGCTCTACGCATCAAACGGTTTTGGAGAGTTTGCATTCGTTTGATCACAATTCACAACTATATGCATATCGACTTTTCAAGTTACCAAAACTACATACGTCGTACCTACGTTCTGTTCCTTGTTCCTAAACTAGATCATTTCCAGACTTTAAATTTATCGCTGTTAGGGGCTAGCTAGAAATTACCTTTCATTATTTGGCAAATTTTTCAATTTATAATAATAATTATTTATAATTATTAAGTACAAAGAATAGACTTATGTTAAACATTGGTCCACAAAACTGTTTTGAACAGTTATTTGTCCTTAGATAAGTCCCCTGTGTCATGGTAACAGCTAGAGATGACAGTCGTCCAGCGATAAATTAATCGTTTCGATAAAGTCTGAACGCGCCTTTAGGTCATGCTTTAGTGATGTAGTGTAGGTAAGTATTTTTTTCTAGGAACCTTAACAATAAATAAAACCACGAAAACGATTTCAATTAAAATTTACTTTTAATAAATCTATGTCCTTAAAAGTAAATAACAATAAAACATTTATTAGCGTAGAAAAACAAATAGGTACGTTAATATAATTAGAATTTTGTAAGCTTTTTGATAACTAAATGATTTGAAATTGATAAGCAAAATATTAATTTAACGTTAACGCGTAAATGATGATGACGTGAACAAAGACAGTTATCTTTATCTCTAAACAAATATAAAACATTTTATGCATACTCTAGACATTATTTACAATTTTTGAGACCAGTACACCTTGTTTACTAACACAGATGTTTTAGACTGAGTTATACATTCTAGTTTAAATGCACTAAATTAAAGACCTTTTCAGTCTCGAGTTTGATTTTTAGATGTCGTAGATTACAAAAGAATATGTGAAAACTGGAAATGCACAATAGTAGTTAAAAAAGACTTAATTCATTATTGTGATTACCATAGAGTGGTGTTTCCTTTTTCAATTTTCCAAATAAGGACGGTTTTTAGTAACTAAGAACGACTAGGTCTCACATTTATACAATTGTGGGGCGAATAGTATAATAAATATATATAAATTTAAATACAAGTAAATTGGTCACTGTGTTGTTAACATTAAGACGCATGATGAGTTTTATTAAGAGTGTATGTGCCCGTCTGATAGTATTTCACAAGTTATTGGTGTGGTTGTGTTAGAAATGCATCAATGATGATGATATGCATGTGCCATTTAATGTGGATGAAATTAGTTAGTCTCGATCTGTGACACATGTGTACGAAAAACGTACTGGTACATTATTTCAAATGTTGAACATATGCATGTAGTATTGTGCGTTTACTAGAAAATATAATTGATTTTAACGTGAAATTAATGATTTATCTGCAGAAGGACATTAGAGACTATGTGACCAATTATATCGACCATTCACTCATTGTTAGTATAAGATTTGACAAATGTATGTACAGATTTTGTCATTACAATAAATAGTTAAGTTTTCATGATACACCCACTTCTACAAATTACTTTTGTCATAATAATATTTACTTTTCTGATACATTTTGTTGTATAGAATGCTGTGTATGTTTACAAAGTAATAAGAATATACACCAATCCTTTATTACACTATGTTAATGCAATATTTATAATAACATGACTGCTTTTCAAAGCCGATTATAATCAAGATTTACAACATAACTAAAAGTATAAGCGTTTGGTAATAATTTCAAAGAATAATACATCAATATGACCTGCATAAAGAACTCCAATATAGCCTGGTAGCGTGGCGGGTATTACACAAGAGTTTTATATGTCATTTTTATAAATGTTTCAATCAATGAATGTTGATACAAAGAAGAGCTAGTCAATTCTACAACTAACGCTTTAAGCCTTTTAGAAACAGTCACAGATCTATTAATAGTTACTTAAACGCATCAGACCACTAATAGTTAACTTACAGTTATAAAATAAATTAACAATATGAAACAAGATTCAATAGGCAACACTGCCACCACGCTACTGTTAGCTAGATACATCCAAACGCTACCTTCGTAACACAGTAGAAAAGGCGGCATATGTATAATTTACAGACCTCACTTGTGGTGTGTGGATGACGCCTTAGTTGTTGGGCACGGCCTGCGCCGGCCGCCTGTCGAACTGGAATGTGTCGGACAGGTACAGCCCGAATATCGCCACGCTGTAGAACACCGTGAGCCCGAACAGTGCCACGCTCGCGCTCGCCGTGAACATGTTTGAATATTCGCACCTGGAATTAAGCTAACTATAAATGGTTGAAACAAAAAATATACTAACACAGAAAAACTTGCGTCATAAAATTATGAGTTGCTTTTGATTTTAATAAATTTAATTTACAAAGAACCGGCCCGTATCTTGTCTAGCATAATGCCTCAAAATCTCATAAAATTAAATTAAGAAGTTTCATTAGCTAGCTAACAACTTTATTGGAAACTAATTTTTTTTAAGCTTTTTTTTCCATTGATATAGAGAGAGTGTTACCAACTTTCATTTTAATTCACTTGATAAAAAGAGGAAGTTACAAATTTTCATGGAATAAACATCAACAGTCAACAATATGCTAGGTAATATCAGCCACTGACCTAAAGAACCAGACGACGGTGAGCGCGACGGAGACGAGCGTCATGAGTATGTTCTCCAGGTCCCACGCGCGCTCGGGGGCCGCCGCCTCCGACGCCGGCGCGCTCGACGCTGGCTCCGACGGAGACCCGCGCGGCTGTTGGGTACATGTATTATAAGCCACTGACCTAAAGAACCAGACGACGGTGAGCGCGACGGAGACGAGCGTCATGAGTATGTTCTCCAGGTCCCACGCGCGCTCGGGGGCCGCCGCCTCCGACGCCGGCGCGCTCGACGCTGGCTCCGACGGAGACCCGCGCGGCTGTTGGGTACATGTATTATAAGCCACTGACCTAAAGAACCAGACGACGGTGAGCGCGACGGAGACGAGCGTCATGAGTATGTTCTCCAGGTCCCACGCGCGCTCGGGGGCCGCCGCCTCCGACGCCGGCGCGCTCGACGCTGGCTCCGACGGAGACCCGCGCGGCTGTTGGGTACATGTATTATAAGCCACTGACCTAAAGAACCAGACGACGGTGAGCGCGACGGAGACGAGCGTCATGAGTATGTTCTCCAGGTCCCACGCGCGCTCGGGGGCCGCCGCCTCCGACGCCGGCGCGCTCGACGCTGGCTCCGACGGAGACCCGCGCGGCTGTTGGGTACATGTATTATAAGCCACTGACCTAAAGAACCAGACGACGGTGAGCGCGACGGAGACGAGCGTCATGAGTATGTTCTCCAGGTCCCACGCGCGCTCGGGGGCCGCCGCCTCCGACGCCGGCGCGCTCGACGCTGGCTCCGACGGAGACCCGCGCGGCTGTTGGGTACATGTATTATAAGCCACTGACCTAAAGAACCAGACGACGGTGAGCGCGACGGAGACGAGCGTCATGAGTATGTTCTCCAGGTCCCACGCGCGCTCGGGGGCCGCCGCCTCCGACGCCGGCGCGCTCGACGCTGGCTCCGACGGAGACCCGCGCGGCTGTTGGGTACATGTATTATAAGCCACTGACCTAAAGAACCAGACGACGGTGAGCGCGACGGAGACGAGCGTCATGAGTATGTTCTCCAGGTCCCACGCGCGCTCGGGGGCCGCCGCCTCCGACGCCGGCGCGCTCGACGCTGGCTCCGACGGAGACCCGCGCGGCTGTTGGGTACATGTATTATAAGCCACTGACCTAAAGAACCAGACGACGGTGAGCGCGACGGAGACGAGCGTCATGAGTATGTTCTCCAGGTCCCACGCGCGCTCGGGGGCCGCCGCCTCCGACGCCGGCGCGCTCGACGCTGGCTCCGACGGAGACCCGCGCGGCTGTTGGGTACATGTATTATAAGCCACTGACCTAAAGAACCAGACGACGGTGAGCGCGACGGAGACGAGCGTCATGAGTATGTTCTCCAGGTCCCACGCGCGCTCGGGGGCCGCCGCCTCCGACGCCGGCGCGCTCGACGCTGGCTCCGACGGAGACCCGCGCGGCTGTTGGGTACATGTATTATAAGCCACTGACCTAAAGAACCAGACGACGGTGAGCGCGACGGAGACGAGCGTCATGAGTATGTTCTCCAGGTCCCACGCGCGCTCGGGGGCCGCCGCCTCCGACGCCGGCGCGCTCGACGCTGGCTCCGACGGAGACCCGCGCGGCTGTTGAATACAAGTATTTATTTAAAACATATACGATAGATAGAGTAGACATTCTATTAACAATATTGTTAGAAATGTTAGCGGTGTTTTATTGAAATGAATTTTGAAGTTTGTAATTTGAACGTAATTCAAAACGTAATACTGACGTAGTCGATTTGCTACTGACGTAGTAAGTTTTCCGGGTCGCCTTTACCCTGAAAACGTACTTTTAGAGTAAATGTTACGAGTCATTTCCTCTTAGGGTCAGTTCATATTATATAGGTACAGCAGGGTCGAAGTGTCATACTAAATGACAAGACATGTTTTTTTATTACGGATAAAATATAATCATTTTGTTATCGAATTCAGGGTGAATTAGCTACATTCACTTTTAGATTGGCACTTCAATGTACTCCACTCTGACCTTCGCTTTGTGTAATAACCTAGGCCGAGACAGATTACCTTATCTAAAAAACTATTTGGTTATAAGCTACAGGTATTATGGAATCATCATAATCTCCTGAGTCGTTTCCCCACTAACTTGGGATCGGCTACCAGTCTTACCGGATTCAGCTGAATACCAATATTTTACTTTGAGTGACTGCCTATTTGACCTCCACATACATGACACATATTATGGAATAGTTTAGGTTAAACTCTAACGTGTATCCCACCTGACTTGTAGTACGTTTCGGATGCACGAGACAGTGTACTACGGCTCGATCGTGTAGCCCGCAGGCCCGCAGCGTGGCGGCGTCGTCGATCAACACGCGCCCGTTGAAGATCAGGCGGACGCGGCTCTCTGCTGTCAGCTCGGATGAGAAGTGGCGCCTGGAAGGACGTAGTTAATATTATATCAGGATAATAGCTAAGAAATAGGCCAACACTTGAAGCAGTAGGAGAAACGCTAGTTTCAGACAAAGAAATCATATAATAGCATCATTAGTGTTAATCAGGACAATAGAAAATAGGCCAACACTTGCCGCAGTAGGAGAAAAGCCAGTTTCAGACAACGTTATAATATAACAGTATCATTAGTTCATAGCACAACAATATCTCTCAACCATACATTTATAAAGAATACGCACATAACTTCATTACATAAAATGGTGAGCGTATACTATAAGCCATTATCAAGGGCAGTCTAAGATCAGCTAACTTTTGTCTGCAGTGTAAAGATATCTTGTTGAGTATTGAATTGAATATTGCTAGTCGGGTGAAGTAGTCAAAAATTGCACAAAGCATAACTGCAAGGATCAAACACATCGATTACAAACAGAAAAGTAAAAAATGAGATCCTGTTCTGCTCAGTTATAATATAGATATATGTATAGACGACATTCTTTCAACATTTTTTACAACTGTTTTTCATAATGTAGACTTGCTCAAATAACTGCGTAATTAACAAAAAGTGTTGTTGTTCTAAATAAATATAGGTATTATGCTGCATTTGGTCTATGAAAACATTAGAATTGTAAATAAGGTTTATTTAATATTTCTTATCATATCTATATTTTCAAGTGTTTTATTTATCAAATTGTCTGCAGGTATATTTACTGAGAGATTTGCCTGTTATAAACAAGGCTTGGTACTACTTAACTGCTTATTAAGTAGCCTTTATAGCGTGAAGTGTATACAATCGCGATATCGCGTGAATAAAAAACCTTAGAAGAATGATCGTAAAAAACACAACATGTTATAGTGTTTTAGTCACGTTTACGAATATCGACTTTTGGACCGGTTAGGCTATCACGAGCGCTTACAGTGGCGATACATACCACATCATTAAACATACCATGATTTTTTGCAGAAACCATTAAGTAACATTATAACTCATTCGCACGTTTATTTTTAGATTTACAAGACATAATTTTATTTTGTTTGACCAGGTGAAGTGGCATGCTCTGATTAGCAATCGTATTTTAAGACACTAACGTTACATTCTCTCAAATACCATTCGGTACATTAAACTTAAAATTTCAAGAATTCGAATGAAACTAACAATGTTCTTCGCTTCGCTCGTACAATGTTTTTCGGTACGAGCTAGGAAAAATTAAATCAGCATGAAAATTGTATTCGATATGGAGCAGGAAAGGCAATAATTGATAAAACAATGTGAATGTAGGGTATGCCCGAAGAAGTGGTCCCTTATAAATCGCACTTGAAGTCTATCCACAAATGAGTTATCGCGGAACAAACATACCGTCAGTTCAAAAACCTCCTTTTTGAAAGTTAGTTAAGCAGTCTTACTTTGCAATATAAAGTTATTCACCATTTAAAATCCTTGAGAAGCTCATCCAGACTGCCGTCCACCTCCTTCAAGGTGTCGTTAAGATACTTCAGTTTGATCAGTATCTTCCTAGCATCCTGTACTGTAGGAGCATCGCCTACATTGTCCGTCGCCTGTGCATTCTCTGTGTTCACCGTGTCAGTCTTAGCTGTTGATGGAGCACTTGCTTCTTTATCGTCATCTTTTTTTATTGTCGTCGGTATTACTGAAGATGAGTTAGATTCTGTAACAAGATAGTAATGATAATTGGTAATTTTAACCATTAGCACTATACAAAAATTAAAACTTATAAACATAAACAAAACTAACACGCGTCAAAAACATCATCGTCATCCTTGTCAATGGCGGGAAAAGTGCCCAGAAAGCTGGCAGCATTGCCATTGGAATGTCTTGACCAAATGCCTTGCATTAGGTACCTACATTGATGGTTTTTATTTAACGCTTAAAATATAGCTACAAGCTATATTAAATGCAAGGTATTGCCAATATGGATTTACCCAGCACGCAAAAAGTTAGGTTTTTATCATTATAAAGAAGTGCTTCAATAGGCTATAAAACCTATACATGTTTGAATGCATAAAGTATACCAGAAATAAATTAAAATATATACCAGAGGATATAAATATAGAAAAGTATTAACCTATTTAAGATAGCTGCCACAAAGACATTGTTTACGTTTAACTTCAGAAATATAATTAGGACTATAGTGACTAATAAATCTGATGCAAGCTCACTAACCATTTAAATCATTATAAATAAATTACTGATAATGGGTACCAATTGTATTGAGCTATATTTAACTTGATATGAAATATTATGCAAATCTTATGTACATGCAAGGATTGTTTTGCGTGAAATAATAGATAAGTAATTAATTAGAGAAATGAGGTTATCTAGAAGGTAATTCCGTAAACGTGATTATGACGTCTTCGATGCTATTTCAATAGATACATTTTATACGGTTTTCCTTAAGAACCAAGTTCTCGTTGATAGCGAAAAAATCAAACTAGTAGTCGAAGCCAAAGGGTAGATTTTTTTATCTAGACTACGTTCATTCTATTTAAATACAATGTAAATTGGACCCTAACCACAAGAGCCGAAATTTGATATAATTGATCGCTATATTATTCTTAAATGAAATCCAGCTTCAGTAATTCTAGTTTAGCAATCAGAAGACGAAACAACTTAAATCACATCTTAGTATCAAAATCATTAGGAACCTTCAATTAGGTATATTTACCTCAACTTTGCACTGGGAGATTATATAATCATTAGTAACACCAATTTAGTCTGTTTATGACATGTGATGACACACACAAGACGACATTAGTATTTCCATTCTTGTGCCGAGAATGCGTTTACGCAATATCGGAAATACGCAACACGTAAGGGTTAATTTAACCTACTCTAAATGTTAATAATCATGTTGTGTGTTTATCAGTGCTCTTAATGTTGTTGTGAACCGGTTAATTAACAAATATATTATGTCATAAATAAATTCCATTGCCCTCCATTAACACATCCACACTTGACCACCTTGCCGGTTGTGTTGCAATCAGGGCTTAATAGTTCCGCTCCATGGTTAAACAATGCATTTTAATTACAATTTATTGACTGCCCTACTACTCGACTAAGGTCGACCCCTAATGCCTCTAAACTTTTTTAACGTCCGGCGTAGACTGCAACTATGGCAACGTAACTCGTTGAAAGTTGACGTGATCTAGATAGTTAATCGCTATAATTTATGATTTTTTTTTATCATTTTGAAAATTAAAACTTAAAAGTAAATTCGTAAATTGGTGGGAGTTTATTTACTAATTAAAATGGACTGCCCTTCCTACGGCCTACTGCTCGACTAAGGACACCCTTATGCCTCTAAGCAATTGTTTCCAAGCAACTTTCCACTCAGTACGTATGTGTAGTATGGTTATGACGTACCATTAGCTCTGGTGAAGAAGTCGCAGCCGGCCGTGACGTCAGCCTCCATGGCGCTGACGATGCTGTCCATCTCCCGGATCTGCGCGTTGCTGGCCGGCTCCGTCTCCTCGTGGGTTTCGCTCTCGTCATTCGTCGCTTCTACAGGACTATGCGGATTGCTAGGAGCTGAAGCAAAAATATACTTTTAATTTACTCGAATAAAATATAATGTATCCCTAACTTTCTTTCTACTTGTACACTCTTGACAGAGTGGGTGTAGTCTTGTATCCGCACAGAAGTTTCGATCCTACCCTTAATGCGACATACCAAAACGTAATAGCTCTGAGATTTTGATCCTTACTGGAGTTTAGATCAACTAATTCTTATTAGCTAGTATTCTGCATATTTTAGTTGTTTTTTTTAATCCACACTTTAATAACTATATTATGCTGATATTCACACTTATGTTAAAATTATGTGCTCATAAAGAAGACTTACAAATCTTAACTACATCACCTTAGAATATACGTTTTCTGACAGTATTATAATATATTTCAAGACATAAAAAATATAGTATATTTCCAGTCAGGGATGCATTGCTTTGCAAGCCTAAAAATATCTTTGAATATTATTTGGTACAGAAAAACACAAGACAGTTTACATTTAAGAGAGAGTTCCACTCAATATAAAAGCTGTAAATTATACTAAATGATGATTGGCGAACGGTTTCAAGATTTTCCTTAACAGTCATCCTGACCAACTAAGGCAAGATGACCACGTCAGCGATTTGTTTGAGTCATTATATAAAACAACTAAGATTAAACCAATCTTCGTTGAACCAACGACTGTTAGACACGTAAAAGGAATAATTGATAGCTACAAATATGTTCTTGGGGAAATTATAGTAATTAAGTTGTAAAAATGGCGTTGGATTGTAGTTTATTACAGGCGATATTTACAATGGCGTCATTACGGGGTTGTCCTACTTAAGCCGTAATAATTCGCACTAGAAAACTCTGGTTTTTGAAAGGCCTATGAAACTGGTTATGTAATTTTGTTTTAAAAGTCAAAACTGTAAATAGTAGCAGGTGTTATATTTACTTAATTGTTTGCTAGATAAAATTATTTAAGCATTAGGTAATTACTATTGTTAAATATTATATATATTTTGATAAATAGATTATGATATTTATCTTTCCGTTCTGGTAATTTCAAAACATTGATAAAAAGAATCAATATCTACTTACATAAGGAAATTGTTCAAAATACATATTTTTCATCCAGGCTTCGTGTTACCTTAATGTTATTTAATGATAAACTATGGACAAAACAATATGGCGGGTGCACTAATAATCTTATTTAAGAAGCTACCGGTCTAAATAATATACAAGGTATGTTAATTCGTTCAGAAACACTTTTATCATTTATTTTATAACATTTACATAATTTAGTATAACTACATGATTTACATTTTAATACTTCTCATAAATATTGTTTCAAATGCCGCATACCCAATACATTATTATTTTAATATTATGTATTAACGATTAATTTTAAGGTAATTGTTTTTGAATACATTATAATCTGTTCTCCGCTACGTCATCCTTGTAGTGTTTGACTGGCCTGTTGGTCTAGTGGTTAGTGAGCCTGACTGCTATATCGTAGGTTCGATCCAGAACAAACGTTTGTGTGATCACCATGATCATTTGTTCTGTGTCTGGGTGTAATTTATCCATAATATGTATGTATGTAGAAATATACAATAAGTATGTTTATCAGTTATCTGTTTACCATAGTACAAGCCCTGCTTAGTGTGGCTTGTCTCTGCATATTATTATAGTTTGGTATCATGGGTTTTTCAGTTTGTGTCCATCCTCGATCTTAGTTAATTTTGGTTATATTATGCCCCGAATCTGTATATCTCTGCATACAGAACACATTTTAAAGTTAAAATTACTTATGTGTCTACATTTAGTTAGCTTTATAATACCACGAACTTTATTTAGATGGGTTCTAATGATCTATTTTTTATATAACTACTCACCTAACTAAAACCAATATTTAAAGATATTTGAGGCAGCCTTATTTTAGATAGCTTTAAATACTATCCTTGTTAAATCAGTTTATAATATCCACAAAGATTCTTTAATCCAACTGGTAGTTCCACAGTTTTTAAGGTTTAAACAAACAAAAAACTATTCCACTGTATTTTATTATTATATAGATTGATAACCTGCCTCAACGGAGTCTTTAGATAGTGAAAAATACTGGTTTTATCTAAATCGTTCCGCATGAACTCGTGCTTGTCTGCTGATTTATATCATAAGGTAAAGGTATAATGTGATAAAAACGTACGTGCTACACTGAATCATACATCGGCATTGCTTATCTCGTAAATAATTTATAACTGATGGAAATATCTGCACCGACGCGACCGATATATTGGGTTGACGCAGTGATTTTATTTGAGTCTAAAAAAATACACTAAGGTTGCTAGTTTCGCAATTTAATGCTGAAATATTCTTCCTCTATCATTTTAATTTATTGTTATTAATATCACTCTTTATGTTGCGCAGACAAGTATTTGGCTTCCTACATAATTATATTGCGCAACCACTTTAAACAAGCTCACTTTGAAACACTCACGAAACATACTTGAAGGACTTCTAAAACGTGGCACTATTACACCTGCCACTTTAATTAAACTTGCGTTTGAATCGTCGGACAATTAATTTAATATATGGATTCATAAAACTGAAACTTTATGCACCTAAAGCTGAACAAATACCTAATCACGCTTATCTTCTATTGACAAAAACAATCACCTTACCGCTACTTATCATTTCATACCTCCTTTATAGATACTCAAAATGTTGGAGAATATTTATACACTTATTTGTGACTTATGTGTGTATGAACTGGACGCATTCAACGAGTGGCAACAAACAGCTAACAATAGAAACCTGTGGAAAGAAGGGAGGCTTTTGCCCAGAGGTGGGACTGTTAATAATTATAATACGCGTTACTTACAGTCTATTCTCCTGTAGAAATGTAGCCGGTTGTTATCCAGCATGGCCATGTCAGCGTCCACTATACTGTCCATCTCCTGCAGCGGTATGACCCTCGCGTTGTTCTCCTCAGTCGATTCCGTGCCAGCACCTGTCCAATTACGTCATTATACAATTGATATTAAAGAAATGTATAATAAATAAGAACATACTTGTAAAACCCCACATTAATTCTAATACTTTATAATGGATGGTGCCTTATTTCCAAGTCATAAGGTTGATTTTAGTTATACCTTGTTTCCGGTGACGTTAAGTGGATCGTAGTTAGTCGTTAAATGCACGTGTCTGTTCACAGGTGATAGTACTCAAGGTAAAGGAATGATAGATTATACAGAAACGGAATTTGTACTTTTGAGTCACGATTTTTGATGCCCATGGAGGTGGATTTAGTCATTCGTTAATAAATATGTATGGCTGAGGTTTTCGAGTCCATATTATTACTAGTCTCAGAAGTGGCCACGTTAACTGTATGGTCGTCCTCTTAAATGTGTAACAAGTGGTACATCATGATAAGGAAAAAAAGTGTTGTATTTATTGTATATCGTCCTCAAAAAATAATGTAGGATAATATGATATAATAATTATGTAAAATATAATGTTAGTGTATAATCTGAACATTAATGCCATCTTAAAAATTTAGTTTACGATTTAACACATTTGGTGTTCGGATATTCTAAAATAGTGTCTAATCTAGTCATTTTAGGAACTTATATTTATTTTATACTAACTTCGACATGTAGGTTGTAAATTATCCCGGCTCTTTATTTTTTATTGCTATACATATATTCCATTCCAACGTCGTATAATACAACATTACTGAGACAGAATTTGTATAAATATTTTTTAATTTCTGATTTGAATTATTAAATTATGTTCTTTGAACGCCTGTCAAGCGACCTACTTATCAAAAACATACAGCCTCCGAACTACTTAATTAATTATAAAAATAGTTTTATTATGAAGGCAGACCCCTGCTATGACTTTATAAATAGGTAAAATTAATTATAAGAACAAGAACGTGGTTGGCCTTAAAACAACATCCACATATTTTATTGACACATTGAACTTTATTAAGACAAACAAGGTTTTACTAAAAAAAGATGTCATGACGCACATGCTAATTACATAACTGGTTTTAATGACCTTGTAATTAAAACTAGATTTTATTTATTGGAAAGAATGTACCTTGATTAGATAATGCATGGTAATTTGGAACATAAGCATGCAAAGCTATGCAACTATCCTGTCCAATGACGTCCTTACAACTCGTTTTGTTTGATAAATAATAATTTAGTTGTTGCTTCGACGTAATTTTCTCTCTTTGCTTTATTTATTAACTACGGTACACGTGAGTCTGGATGAAAGTTTGACAAAACGTTGGCTAAAGTAGGATTGTTTTGTGTTAAGTTTCTGCTGATATTACGCAAAATAAAACATTGGGTGTTCTATATATTTTAAAGCGTGGTGCTTAGAAACCTACATATTTTAATACAAAAAAAGCACCTTTTCATGCCAACTTTAAGGAAACCAGTCATTTTCAAGATTCTCTAGCTAGAAAACACCAAATGACCTGACAAAGTCCAGCTAAATCTTTGTGACTATGCAGTAAATTATATAAAATAAAGAGTAGGTGTAATAAATGTGTGTACTTTGTATAATATTACACAATACGCATAAAATCTTGCCAGCATTGTCACAATATAACATTAATGCATTCTTAGACTTCTAATATGCTAAGCAATGAATCAGTGACGTCACATGTTTTTGTTATTATTCCTACTGCCAACAAGTGATTATTGGATATTTATCAGGTGCACTTAAGCGTACAATATGCTACAGCTATTGAACCGAGAATTAATTAACATGAATTAATAGATTAAAATGTAGTTATTGAAGACGTACCCATCGGGCTATTAGGTAAAGTATTGAAAATTAAAGGTCTGCCTAAACTCTTGGGCGCCTATTAAGGCGTAAATTTTTTACATGTGTATTTAATACATACAAGAAAGATAACATAGCCGCCAGAAACCCAATTAAAAATCCTGAGTGAAGACTTATAAACAACGAGTAGTTATTCCGGTACAGTCGTACCAAAATAACTACAAACATTAATATGTAATTTTATGCGACAACATTGTAAGGTTTTCGTAACTAATTTTAGTATTCGCCAATGTTACATTACATGCTGATTTCCCCCTCCACCGCTGTTTACAAGATTATAATAACACGCATTACGTCATTTAAGTTTATGTCTGTGTTGTTGATCAGTAGTCTAAGATTAGGAGTTAAAAAACAAAAGTATAAAAAAGTAATTACCTGGCATATCTGATGCGGCGACTTGCATAGTCGAATTTGTTTGTGTTGTTGATAACATAAGATTTGATCCTGTAAACACACAATTATGTAGAACAAACGCATTTATACAGCAAAGTCACTTTAAAAAGCACAACGATTACTTTCAATTTCTGTTATCATTGAAACGTGGCTCAAAATGCTGTGATTAATGATTAACACTTTGTTTATAAACAATGCCTTTCATTTCTAAGAAGTAAGGCTGGTGTTGGCTTTAGAACACCGGCAGTTGGCTTAGTGACAATTCATACCGCTTTGCCGTCTGTGCAATCACCATTGGGAATGACTCACTACAGAAAAAAAATAACTGCCTCTGAATTGTATTCAGATATTCATGTTGACCCAAAAAAACTTAGTGCTAGTTGGGGTAGGATCCACAATGAGATAGATGACTTGGTATGAAACAACGAAATCTATTTAGCCCGTCATTAATATAATAAGAAAATATTGGACACGTATAATTTTATTAAATCGGAAAAAGCCAAGCTCATAAACTAAGCGAAGATCTAGAGTGGGGGCAAATGACGTCATACTTTCGCACAAAATGTACCTACGTTTTTTTTGTCAATAGATATTTCAAATCAATGTATTGCTTTGAGTTTTTGGTTAAGCACGTAAATTTTGGAAAAATACTTGTATCAGATATACAAGGTATAACAGAAATAACGCAAGTTGAGCAAATAGTATGTTCAGAATAGGCTTCTAAATCGAATTCTCAAATAAAAAATACATGTTAATTTTTCAGGAAAACTTCCTTCACAAGTGTTGAATTAGAAACATAACAAATCAATTTAATCTTTAGTTTAAAGTAATTTGAACCATAAGTCAAAGGGATAAAGTCCAATTTGTATTTCTCGTACGTCGCTAGTTTTCTTACGCACACATAAACCATAAAACATTTTAAATATTTAAGTTGTTAGAACGCGAATAATAAATATTCAAAGAAATTTGGAACTTACTGCAACGAAATAAAGCTTATCTTATTTTACTTCCGACTTTGTAGTCGGCATTTTACATTGTTGTGTCAAAAAGAAGCGAAATCCCTAAAAAATATTGTAGGACCTTTGCTAATGTAAACATAATGCATGCGAGTGAGACGCAAACATTTCCCGGCCACCCTCTGACCAATGAGCGCCGCACGCGCCGCGGCCGGTAGCGCTGCTGCAGCGCCAAGAGCGGCAACCGCCCGCCTAACATCAAAGACGATTAGTCATCCGCCGACAGCGTGCTATGAATGTTTTGTTATTTATGTTGTGACTTGTGACCTTGACGTGAAGTATTGCACCCGATGGATAGGTAGCTGGGGACCCGTGCAGTGGTCTCTCTGATAAGGCGAGTGGACGCCTGAGGATTTTTATTTGTGCCTGTTATAAAATCGCTAATACAATTAGGTAACAACTGTCGATGACCTCAAAAGTAAAATAAAACTCGCGTTTGTGACAGTGAACAGTGATACTCGAGTACTAAACTAGCTAAAACACCTTGAAAAAGCCGGTAATACCTAAAGTGAATCGAAAAATACGGCAGATTATTGAACCATTGTTGTGAATGTGACGAAGAAACAAAGAAAGTTAGTGTTTCTACATAATGTTCAGTTTTGTAAGTACCTACAACTTTGTTCTAATTCCTTCTATGCCGCCTTTTATTACCTACGATTGTAATACGGCTACTCGGGCGCAACCCCTACACGTTACGTTATTGACGATAGGTACCTACATCTCAAAAGATTGAAGGTCACACACCGATTAAAATAACCTACCGTTATTATGTCCTATTTATTAAGTTTGATTTACTATTAAACACAATTACTGTGAAATGAACAAAACACCAACACGCGAGTCCCGTTGCCGTTGTGATAGAAATACAGAATCTTAATTAGGTACCTACGTATTTTACTATTTGGTTAACTATCTACCTATTTCACTATCAATAACTTATACCAAGATAATATCCAGCTAAGTGTGAACAGTAGTTTTTAGAAATAATTTGGAGTAGAATGAACTTGTAGATGAGAATGTTCGATCATTGAACTAGTGCCCACCTAAACAGCTGACGACCAATTGAACCTACGCACACACGCAGAGCACAGTCGCCTACTGTGCTCACATGTGTGCGTATTTAATACGACCATACGTTTAACGTAAAGTTAGGGTATTTATTTCACGAAAACTGGCCGGGTTTGGTTTGACTAAATTATATTATAGTCCTTATTTTGATATTATAATTTAATAAACTAATTGGGGTGTCTGAGGGCCAGAATTATTTTTTTTACACCTTGTATAAAATATGTTAAGTAATATATTATGTCCAAGACGATAATTTGAGAAAAGAATGTCAGTTCCCCATTATGCTGTAACTAACTCCAACATATAAAATAAAAATAGTTACTTACTTGTTCTAATGCTCACTGTAACAGGATGATGTGTCCGTGAGCGCATAACCAGCACAGTTTGGTACCGGTCTGGCCGAGCATTGGTCGACAACCAGGCGAGCGCTGCCACCACTACGACTAGAACTACAGCTACAAACTGCACTACTTCATCCCCCACACCGTCTATCAAAGTCATGCTTGGCTTTGAACCTGGATAACAACAAAATCTCTAATAAATTAATGTGGCTTTATAATCAGTTACTTGGTATATTAAAGTATATTTATATAAATCCTTGCTGTTTTTATTAAATCTGAACTTTATTTACATGAAAATTATATTTCCATAAATATAGAAACTAGTATAATGTTATTAAATATAAGGTATGGATTGATACTGCTCTAATCATATTCAAAATCCCAGCTTTTTAGTATAGGGCAGGAACACTGACGCAAAAGATATTTCTTTTATTTGTCTCTAAAAGTATAACACTTTTACATGGTTCCAAAACAAAGACCATTTATTTTTATCTTCCTTCTATACAACTTGTAAGATATTGCTACTAAATAGCCACATAAGAACCTACTATTAATGCCCTCGGCAATTGGCTTAGAACAGCCAAACATAGACGCAGTAGGCTCTCTCTGTATGCAGGATGTCTCATAAAGCACACATATAGCCCACAAACCCTATGAACATACAGACTATAAACCAATTTTTATATAATTTTCTTTAAAAATATTTATTTGAAAAACAATGTACCTAAAAAGTAAATTGATTAGTTATATAAGTATTTAAATATGTTGTTAGTCCATATAATCTCGATTACTTATAACGTAGGTCTAGAGTAACTGTAACTCTAGTCTCGTTATTAAAGCCAGAACCAGAATGGTAACAAAAAGGTACCAAAGGCTGAATACTGAAGAAGTTTAATGATTATGGTGCATCTGTGGCGGAGCCTACATTCAGCAGAATAAAGCTTTAAACTTTTGTATTGTTTAGGCAATAAATATTAATAAACTTTTGTGTGTTCTTTTCTAAATAACGAACATCAACAACATTTCAATCTAAATGGTGTAATACAAAATGACATAAATTATTGCATACCAATTAAGAAAATAGAGCAAATATCATACATGTTTAATTGTAAAGTGCATTTTATTGAATGTATTAACAAACAAAATTGTCTACAAGTATGATTTAATACCAAAATTTTAATATAACATAACTAATTTGGTAGCATGAAATACCTCGCAGTTATGTTGAGGTTTGAATGATTGTTTAAGCAACATATTGCAGGTACAGATGTCTATAAATAAGATTTTACTTTGATTGATTATAAACAAACCATAATTTGGTTTTGAAATGACAAATGTATCTTTATTTTTGTTAGGTCACATTCTAACTTCAAGATATATAACAGGTTGTAATCAATGTACTAAATATTGTGAATACTAGTAGATATATTAGACATATACACGCAGATTATTGCCAGTTATGTACACAGATTCTGCGTCAGATGTTATACAGCCAACATTTATAGACAGCACTTAAACGCCTCACCTTTCTAGATCCAACCTAACTCAAGGTCATTCATAAAAAACAATAGTCTTTACCTCACACTACTTCAGGTTTAGCTTCACTCACGGCAAATAGCAGAATTGGCAAATATTTACAATTATTGCGACTCAATGCCCCTTTGGTAATAAAACATCTCGCCAATAGCAAAGTTTACACCCAAACTGAAAGCTTTCACCATAAAAATAACAATCACAACTGCACTAGAATCGTTTTACAATGCGACGACAAAATTTTCAGTTTTACATGTAGAAAATTGTTAAAATTTTATCCCGACATATCACAACTCGAGAACACAAAATTGAAGAAAATCTGGCATCTGCATAACAGATTAAAAATGGAATTTTATTACAATGTCTGAGCTTCAAGGTTATTCAGTTTCCTATCCGTAGAAAACCGCCTATTAAACAATGAAATAAGCACTATAAAGAAAGTAAACTTTGAATAAATGCTACAAACGATATTTAATAAAACGGATTAACATTACTTATTATATTTTTTGAAAGAAATCCGCGTTCTTCTGCAGTTTTCATGACCGCCGCGCCGCGCGCCGGCTCTGATTCTTGACTAGAATTTTAATGGCCCGGGCCTGCTGGGGGCTCTAGCCAAACGATTAAAAATTAATAAATAACTCTAAAAATGATCACTCAGGGCAGCTTAGCTCCTGTGAGGTTAGAGCCTCGACTTAGTACCTACGTTGCTTGCTACCAGTCGGGCTGAACCAAAGCCCGGCTTGGGCCAGCTTGATAGCTTGGGCTGAGTTATTTACTTGTGAGGGGCTTACTTACTAGACTTTTTAGTCTTGAAAAGTACCTATTTACTCTTCGACGTTGAGTATAGGTACCCAGAATAATTTTATTTATAACTAAAAGTTGGCAATATATTTAAACTAAATAGGCTAGGCGTCAAAGCAACATGTACTTGTCTGTGAAAAAAATGTTTTTGGCGCCATTACAATTTGTCGTTTGATATTTTTTCCTATCAATAGTAGCAATACCTATTTATTGCTACCGAAAGTAAAACTTTAGTAACTGATGAATAAATATTTGAAGCTTAAGTGAAACAATTAAATAGTTGTGAAGATTGTTGTATTATTTTTACTCCTAACTTGCGGTTGGTAAGTAAATGTAACGATTTCTATAAAACTTGTAACATACAATACTTAGCTATTATGTATGTATATCGAAAGACTTTAATGACTCACCCTTTTGAGTCCTATTGGTATTCGTGCCTACTTAATACGTGGTCTTCTCTTAATTCGTTAGTTCTTGTTTGGAACATCTAGATAAATAGGTGTAGTTAGTAACTGAGACTTTGTTTTTTTTTTACTTGGTAATCAATATTAGTTGCCCTATCTCATCCCATTCCAATAATTATAAAACAATATTATTATATGCTAATTATTGAAATAGTATAAAGTTACATAGTATCTAGGTATAGCAATATAAACTCATTAAATAACCCCTGGAAATAACAAAGAATGTAAGTACCTGTACCATTTTTATTATTCCTATCGAATTTTGTGAATATTGTTACTTATTTCCAGCCAGTTCAATTTCCTAGAAGGTATACCTAGGTACAGGATTATTTTGTTTGGATTATTATTATGTTATCATGACAAAAAAAACACAGCAATGCTAATTATAGAATAGATATAACTATAGAAATATCAAATAATGTTCTTTAAGTATTTTCTTAATCCAGTTTAAAGTTTTAAATCAGTTATTATATTCCTTACCTGGGTGGGTATTTTAGATAATTTATTCAGGACCAGGTGTTCAAAAGCAAAAAAAAAAAAAATATGACTTCAGGAAAATTATTAAAGATATGCAATTCGGATTAAAGAAATTTATTTATTTAAAAAGAAAATGCAAATTATGTATGAATATAAATAAATTTTCATTCGCTAGATGAATTAGCAAGTTTTTTTTTAATTTTCAAGCTCATAAATGATATGTTAAACTCTATCCATATCTGAAAGCATGTCTCAGATGGTTTGGTTTTTAGTTTATAGATATTTAAGAGTTAAGTCTTAAAGAAAACACATTCAGTATTATTTACTTTCCAATTATATACACATCTAAAATATTACTATTACATGTTAAAAACTGATTTCTAAAAAAAATAATGATCTAAGTATAATGTCTAAAAAACTCAAAGTCAAGATGTAGTGTAGTCTGGTTTCATCTTCCTTGAAGTTGCATCATCTTAGCAAAATATTGTGAGTACCTTTTGTGAGTTAGCACATGAGGTCAAATGTATTTACGGATTTTTACTAAGTTAGTCAACAATATGTTACGGAATTATAAATTAACAACTATTTATAAAAACATAGGATTATTTAAATTTAAAGAAAGAAAAAGACAGTCCATACAAAAAACGTATGCAACTGAGAGAGACAGAATATGCTGACCGCCATCTGACGTTTGGACACGATTTTGCTATCAGTTCCACGCATACTCTGAAACGTTCTAGTTTGTATGGCATGGGTTAAAAATGTGTTCTTTTTTATTGTCCGGTCTATAATAATGATAATTTTATAATATATCTTCAACATTTTCAAGAAAAAGTCTGAGACTGTTATTTTATATATATGTAATGATGAAAAATTCTAAGTTATACAGACTTAAACGCCGTGGCAATGAAATGAAACGTTGTTATTGCGTCAGACAAAGTCTAGAGGCGGAGTTATCCCGTTGCCGGCAGTTATTTCCATTCCTCTTTAAACCCCTCAGACAATTGCACGTACCTCAAGAAGTTACAGCTATTATTTTACTTCGGTTTTTATCGCTTGAAAGGTCGTTAAATAAGTGTTATCTAAGTGATAGAGAAAGTTATTTCTTCTGAATTCTATTTAAAGGACTAAAAGTTCTTTGTTCTGGTTATTGGTCTTAAACAAGACCTTCGTCTGGTTATTTCTGTTTGTTGTTCAAATAATAACATAACAGCTGTAAGGGCGAAGTGAAAAGGAGGCATTTTATTTAACATGATCAACGAGTACTGCCTCTCATCAAACAATTTGTTGAACACGTTGCATCACGGGACAGTTCATAACGCAAATAAGAAGCAGGTCACTTTGTGGCGCAATTATTACTGTTGTCAAAGAAAAGATAAAGTCAAGAAGTTTAATACAGTGATTACAAGAAGAAATATGTGTGTCACAATGTGAGTATCTTTATGTTTATTGTCATATTAGTAACATACCTATGTACTTAGCAAATGTTGTGAGTTATAAATTTTACACAAAGTATGAATGTTTTGCTATTTGCGACCACTTGGGGATTCCCCTTACTGACAACTCATGCTACTAAAAGTTTGTTGTTATTTCTGCTTCTTTAATACTTGTTTGTTACGGTGTGTTATCTGATAGATTTTTTATCGTTTTAGTCATCGTATTTTTTTATCTATGATGATAAAAATATGAGGATATAATCAAAGAATATGCAAACTGTCGTGACATATGAATTTGCTCAAGAAGATGAAAATACACACAATGTTAGCTTAAATCTTATCGCAAAAATAGTCCATTGACATTTAATTACTTACCTGGAATTATTTGTTTACATCTTCGGGTACCTACAACAAAAAAAAAAAAAAAAAGAATGGGACGTTATCGTAACGTTATTTGGCAGGTTTCAAAAAGGTTTTTATATTGTTTTGACCATGTTTCTTTGTTCCCTCACCAATCTTCTGTCAAAGAAAACAAAAACATGCTTTAATTTTAAAAGCGTAACCAGCAAGAATAAAAGTAATCCCCGACTTTAAACTTAGATTTGTTTCAAATAGATGAGAATTGATAAAAAAATTTGAAACACTTAACGTTGTTCCCTGGGATCCTAAAATCAGATAGGTCAGAAGTAGTCAGTGGGTTTGGACCACCTGAGAGAGCTAGCAAAAATTGCCAAGGCGTAATCGGGGAACATAAATAAAGAACAAAGTTTTCGACGAAATGCGAACTTTTTTTGTTACTTTGGTAAAGAATAATTTTGATATGGACTTTATTAATTAAATCCATCAGTTATTGCTGGCGACATCACGTAACATACATACAAAAAACTTAATCGTACCTATTGAAAAGCTTCGCCTTTGAAATTGGTTAAAACAAGCGTTTCACCATGCACGCGATTTGCATTCTTGTGAAAGTTGACCTGGTTAGCAGAATTACGCGCAAATATTTAAAGGAAAATCCCCAAAAACTAAAGACAAACAATGCTCGATTGATATCAATGGCCAATAATCCAATACAATGTCAAATTCCAGATAAGATCACAATGATAGTGCAGTATCAATTTTAAAAATATTTTTGGGAGGAGAATTAGAAATAAGAAAAAGACAAGACAATAACAAATTACCTTCTTGTCACAATATATCGTTTTATCTCGTATATATTCTACTACCGTGCCATCACACATTTTTCTTTCATGTTGACTTGTTTTATTATAACTTAAGTAAGTTTTATTATTACTCAATTATATAATAAACTTAAAATATCTTACGATGGCGTTCTACTGTAAAACTTATATCTAATCTACCTAGGTTGATTAGATTTATTTGTCAGCCAATGTGTTGGTTGTTTAAGATACAGGAAGTCACCACCAGCTACCTGTGCTACCAAATAAGTACCTATAGCAGCACCATACAGTACTTATGTTATAAAAATTGAATCAATGAGAGAGATCTGTCTAAAAGGCATTTAGATTTTAGAGCTTTTTGGCATAACGTGTGCACATCTTCAAAGCGTAGGTGAACACACGAAGCTGTAATCTTAAATAGTAGACGTCTACTATTAAATATTACAGCCATGACATTGCATAAAATGAACCATACATAAATGGCAAATCACTCTTATCAAGTTTATCTAACAAAATGACGTAAATCGCGCTCCAGGGGCCGAACGGGTGAGCCGTGAGGTGGTTACGGCGGCCTTTGTATACGTTCATTGTATGCGTCCACGTTGTGACCATTTAAACCTTTTTGAGGGTTGATCCTTCTTTATTTCAGAGGATTTTCCTAATGAAAAATAATTATTATTAACAGGCAAAGTCTAATTTTCTGTTCTTGCTAAAACTATAGCCTAAAGTATATTTTTCTAAGCAAACACAACATACACATCTATTCATATATTTAAAATTTTATTATGTAGCACTGAAATCCACAAAAATACCATTTTAAGAGATTTGGAACTAAAGACCAAGAAAACTAAATAACTATGTAGGTATCTATTGTTCTTTTTATATTGTTGAACTATGAAACACATTTTTATCTAAGTAGGTGATTTCAAGTTTCATATTAGACAAAAAAGAGGTTATTCAACCTAGTTCAATGTCGGGAAGGGATGAGTCATGGACAATAACAAAAACCAAGGCAAGTACTTGGCCAACATGTACGGACTTGCTACGGGCAACAAAAAGTGTTTCATGTTATTATTCCATAAAAAATAGTTCCTGGCAGGAGCCTTCTGTTACAAATACTGTATAAAATCCCTAGTCTTCTCAAACACGCTAGAAGCACCAAAGCAAAACTCATGAATTGTTTTTTTTACCCTTTTCCTTAATACTAGATCGTAGCTTATCAAAAGATAGACTGAGTAATGTGTTTATCATTGATATAGCTTAGATTATAGGCTTGTTTTATGTCAACAATGTACAAAGTCTTATCGTAAAAACTAAAAAATGTAAGGACTTTAATGTAATATAGTAATAGACGCCAAATTAAAAAAGCCAGCCAAGTGTGACTTGCGCATGAAGGGTTTCGAGTCCTCGTATAAGGCATAAGCTTTTTCCATGAGAACATATTTTTTTTTTTAGCGACTAGCAATATTTTCAAATGCCAGCATTTCAGTCTTGGGGTGCGCATTATTGAAATGAGAAATAAAAACATTTCTTGAGGAAGAAAAGAATTTTATTTTGATCATTCTTTGATATATCGGCAACAGATTATCCGCCTGTGAAAATCTTTAGATATTACAGACACTACGGGCTTAGTACACAATAGGATCCCGTTGGCACCCTTGCGGTACGGCACCCTAAAAATCCATCCAAATATGTGTAATACATCATTCCAAATATTTTACCATGTATTATGTACCAATAACAAGTAATTATGTCTACATTTCTACTACAATATTACATAATTTATAGTATGCTTTTGTATTCTATTTTTGGTGACGTAAATCAATAATGTTGATGCAATCGTTACTACCCCGATTACATCTTTGCTGTTATCTCCGCGGTCAGGCTCATGTGTCATGAGCATGTTTACCATTGGAATTTAATTCACTAGTAGAAAAATATCTTCAATGTATATTTATTAAGTAATAGGTATTGATAAATTTAAGTAAACCATTTTGTTTTTTGATATTTAAAAAAGGCAGTTTCTTAATGAGTCATGCAAAAAAGAAACTAATTTTCCTCTTGTTTTGTACAGCGTGCTTCCCCAACAATCTACATAAATAAATGTATACTAACTACCTATAGCCATAGCGCCCATAGCTATATCTACAGTAAAATCGTGAGTGCTGCCGTCTCGTGACCGAGGTAATTGTTCGTCCCTATTGGCCTGACGAGTTGACGTCATTTGAATCGACCAATAGCATGAAAGCAGAGATATTTTTAGAACGCAAATGTTTGGTAGTGGGGATTTAGGAAAATTGTATGGGACGCGACTCGCGTGAATATTGCACAACATTTTCTGTGTTCGCACGCAGTGCACGTATCGGTTGATGCGGTTTTAAATTTATTTAAGTACACTAAAGTTCTTAGACAACTTAAGTTTAAACGTTTTAAAAAGTTTTTCGTATTATATCCTCTTCATTTGTTGTGAGGATTACGAATACTCTCAGTAATCTACTGGAAGCGTTACAAGAATTTCGTAACCTGGTAAGTTTTTGAACAATGTGTTTTATGACTTAAATTAGTAATAATAGGGGAATTTTGTACAGAGGGCTCCAGGATAAATATCACAAATGATTTACAATGATATTCTATGTTTGATTTTAACAAAATTTGTATAACGTCACAAAATTAAATCTTGTGCAATAATGTACTGCGTAGGATGTTTTGTTAAGTGAGCTTATTAGAATGGGTTAAAGTGTGTTCACCAAGCTTAATACTTATTTGGTTGAGGAAATGCAATACATATGGAAAAATTACACGTTTTTTAAATTTGAAATTGGGAGTTCCCAAAGTGTTATGAGCAAGTTAGAACCTGTCGTACCGCAGTGGCGCGTCACGTTGTAGAGCGGTCGGCTCGCCCGTCGCACCATCGTTCTAGAAAATGCGCGACAATTTTGTAACACTCCTAATCTCTTTTAAACTTTTATTAATGATCAAAAAATATCATTCTTGGCCTTGACAAATTTGTAGCAAGTTCAGGGGCCCAAGTCTGCTATTTACACTCGGTTCAATGTCTTCATAGTGGCGTGCCAGCTGAGCCATTTTCGGAAAATTGGTATTCTACTAAACGTCAAAACGTCAAAATTGCGCATTACAATTTGTACCAAATGTATGAACTATTGGTCACAGTCGTTGAACATTGAACCGAATCGTTCCAATGCGCAATTTTGACGTTTTGACGTTTAGTAGAATACCAATTTTCCGAAAATGGCTCTGCTGGCACGCCACTATGAAGACATTGAACCGAGTGTAAATAGCAGACTTGGGCCCCTGGACTTGCTTTGTTACTCTGAGATAAGTACCTATGTAGGTATGTAACTACTTGAAAGTTCTGTTCTTACATGAAGGTGATATCCTGATATTTGGAAGTTGTTTTACAAATTTTACTTTTAGGATCTTTATCATTACATGGACTAGTAGGTATGTGAGTGAATGTGCGGAGTATGTTAGTTATGATCTCTCGGCCTACTTATTGATAGATACCTTTCGTGATCAGTTTTATTTTGAAATAAATTGGATGTGCGCCAAAGTCTACATTTAAAAGTATTTAGTAGAAACAAACATGTTTTTTTCATCCTATATTTAAAACAATATTGCCTGACCAATTTTGTGGAAGAACACCAGCGTCAAAGTTATGAATCATTTGTTTTTGTCCCATTAATTGATTAGTTCATAACCTACTCTATTTACTTAGGTGCTAATTTAATGTACATAACATTAAATTAATAGTCAAGTTGAAAGTTAAAATATTGATCAACTCAAAGTAATAGGGATAGCGATGGAAGCATTAGTGTAGGTGTAAATATTAATCACCGCTGTAGTTAAACGCGTCAATAACTGGATATTAACTAAACGACATAAAAATTGAACGTGGTCTGGTTCACGCTATAATGTGAGGGGTATTTGTTTTAGTGATAAGATAAAAAAACATTTATCTATAAGTAATTAGCGGAGTTATATGTATAGTTTGATAAGTACGATATACTTATAATATAAAATCATTTTCGGTTGTTACAGGCCTACAGTCGGCACCGTTAGTTGGTTCGGAGCCTAAAGAGCTAAAATTTCATTAGGAGCTCAAGAAGAGTTCAAACAAGTAAGTAATTGCGTTCACCCTATTTCCGATAACCAATTTCTGTTCACAGGTTTAGTCACATCGGAAAACAGTGAAACCAGAAGAAATTCGAAATTCACAGTTGTTCCCTAAATTTCTGCATTAAAATCCAAACAATTTTCAGTCGACTTTCCAAGTCGACTAAAAACATTAGAATCAAATAACAATAAATAGTAATGATTAGAAGTTGAAATTGGCTAAAATAAATATAAATTCTGATTTCAATAAACCTTCAAAATCTTGATTTTTACAAAGCATTATAATGTCTGAATCATGTTAACCACCTCTCACGCGGCCATCTCGCTAACTTTCAATGACTTGCATAAATGCCTGCTCTTAATATTATATAGGTAGTTGTAACTTCTACATCAGACAATAGAACAGTCAACAAATGTACCCAATAGACCAAAGTACGTAGGTACACGAAAAGATAATACAGATAGCGTGGCGAGTTCCAAGGACACAATACGTAGGTACTCGTCTGCTTTTGTCCATATTTTATGCGACAAAATGTGGAATTAGTGATAAATATTATATTAATTTCATATTATCTAAGTAACATAATTAGTTTTAAGAATAGTCATTAGGTTATTGATAGTATTAGTTCTTAATTTAGAATAGTATGGGTACATAAGTAATTAGGTTCTTTAGGTTCTTAATCATAATGAAGCAGTCAACCGCAGTTTTCACTAATTATAATTAGGATAAAGCTTAAACTAACTTTAAACATAGGTACTTAAGTTACTAGTAACTAGCTTTATTAATCAATTCTACAGGACTCTTCAAAATTACACTAAGATGGTTACCATCACAAAGAAAGTAACCAATCAGAATCTCTTGTTAGAACTTCGTCGATCTAAAATATTTAAGGGCAGGTGACACTATGTTGATTGCATAACCGGCAACAGATTAAATAATGTTGAATACATTATACATATCAAGTAATTTCCACATTACCACAATCTTTATAATATTTAATATACTTACCTATTTTATTATTTATGCAATCATCATTCCTTAAAATGCTTACTTTCTACTCTGTATGTTCAAAAAACATCCTCTTACATCCATTTTCATTGGCATTTCGGCTTCAAGGCCTTGACCTTACTTAGTCACAAATGACGTATTACAAAACATGTAGGCAGTGTGTCCGATCGCTTTTATATTATTTTATGTATCTATCCATGTTTCATTCTGCAAAAGAAACAATTTTTTGTAAACCGATGTTGGGGTAACATATAGTTATGTGTGTTTGCTTCGAAATTCGGTTTTACGAAATAATTGTGACATCATTTTTATGAACTCTTTGCAATTCCTCTTGTTACCCTCATGTATGTTGTCTTCCCACTCCTACATCCCGCTTCATATAAATATGCACACATTATGTTACGTCGTATCATTTCTGTTTGTAGTTCTATTCAAAATGGTTGCTCAAAAGATCACCTGTCCGAGTCGGAGCGACGATATCGGAACTGAGTACGAATCGAACACCAAAAGATATGGTTTTTTCGCAAACGAGTCTCAATACTCAAACTGTTTTGAAAGTGGTAGAACTAGATCGTTTAAAGACCGAGAAGAAGAATCAGGTGAGCGGTCTAAACGGAGTAATTACCGACGGATATTCAAGCGCAACAACAACACCAACACCGTCTTCGCCAGTGGCCACCACCAGCTTTTCAGAGGTAAGGATAGCAGGCGAAACCGTGAGTACTTCTAGATATAACACATTATTATTATTATGAATAAGTTAATTATTAGATTCTGCTCACAAGTTAAAACCAATGTTAACATGAAACAACTCTAATTTCAGGTTTACTTGAAAACGGAGCCCCTGTTCGAGAGCGCAATGTTTCACGATACGGACTACGAGTTCTTCCAAGATCTGGTTCCGTGGTCCTCCGCTCCCGCAAAGGAAGAAGTAGTACAGACCATTGGTAAAGATCTTTCTTAATTCTTTTGAATTGTCGAGCAGACAATTTTTTGGTTGGTTTGTTTGGAGATTTACACATATATTACTATAATATTAACTTTGTCCAACAGATTCATCTAAAAATACTGAAGAAAGGGCACTCAAGACCAACACACCATACACACCATTCTCACCGCAAGGTTGGGAAGACGTTAACCCCCAGTTTCCACAGACAGGCCAATACATCAACGTCACCCCGACCGAACCACTGTCGCCTAACGACACGTTCGGTCCTCCCGATACCAACATGCCACAACCCTCATGGGATAACAACGGGCAATTTAAGGAGACGTTTTTGGATTTTAGTAGTCTGCCAGTGGTTATTGAAGGTTTAACGTCAGAGAAGGTCACAGATACTAATTCGTGGCAAGTCGCGGATCCAGTAGAGTTGACCAACACACATGACACTCAATACTATCATATGTACACAAATACCGCACACAATACAGCGCCCTTCATCGACGCGGAAGACTCCCTTGACTTGAAATTTGGTTCCGTCATCCCACGGGAGGTGGAGAGTAACGACGTAGTTATCTCCGAGTTCATCATCAACGAAGAACAAGACTTAATGGGGTTAATGCACGGGGCTGCAAAGACCGAGAGGCTGAAAGTTGATGTCTCGGCGCGGGCACCACCCGCTTGGCCGCACGACATCATCAGCACTCCTGAAGTTCTCAGTTACGTTGAGCAGTTAGAAAAAGAAAAATGCCAGCCACACATGGTAAGTGTTATTCATTGTATTTGGATAGGTTTTTATTTACTTATTTTTTCTGCAAAATACTTTTCTCAAAGTTAGCACTACAAGCTCTGATTGTTATAATGATTATTTTATGTCCAAAGTAAAAAATAAAAAGAACGATTAGGTAGTTTGAAAATATATATTTTGTTCTATTGTTACAGAAACTTCCAGATCAGCCGTGGCCGGCGCAGGGCGTGTCCTACTTCACATTAAACGACACACTTACAACAACAAAAGTGAAATCGCCCCCGCCAGTCGACTACGAGCCCATTACCCCTAAAAGTGAATCTCATGTGGAGTCTGACAACGATGACGTCAAATCAACATCAAGCAAAAGAAGACGAAATGACAGTGAAGACTCTGATGAGACTTACTCGCCCTACTCCGAAGAACCAACAAGGAAATACAAAAGAAGAAAACCAAGTGTTCCCATCAAGGACATGATTCTTGCATTAGAAGGTCAACCTAAGGCGCGAAGAGGACGGCCTCCCAAAAGAAGGGAGAGTACAGTGTCCTCGGTGTGTAGTGTAGATGAAAACTCTTCATCTATTTCTACACAGGAAGTTAAATATAGAGAGTTAAGAGATAAGAATAATGAAGCATCCAAAAGGTCGCGAATGAACAGGAAACTCAAGGAGCTACAAATGGAACAGCTAGCTGACGAGTTAGAAGAGAAAAATAAAAAACTTCGAGTTAGAGCTGATATTTTAGAGGAAATGACAAAGAGACTGAAAAATGAATTGATGTCTGCTATTCTGAAAAGCAAATGAAGAGCACATATCATGACAGTTTCTGTGTTCGAAGACTAACAGCGACTTGAGTTTCTTGCCTCATTGTTCGTTAGATCTGTACTCATAGACGTATATGTTTCTCTTGTATAAATAAAGAACAAAAATTATTGTTTTTAAATGAAAAAATACAACAGCAAACGTAGGTCTATTTGTTTTTGTCTATGATTATGGATACTAAGATCTTGCCATGCATGCTGGATGTTATTGTTTTTTAAGTATAATTAAGAGCGTGTATTTGAAAATTCTTCAGTTGAATTAGATGTAATCTATGGTCTATAAAACATTTGAATGTTAAAAAAATACAAAAAAAAAATAAACATAAAGAATAATACTTAATATTATAATAATTGTAACATAATTACAATGGATTAGTTAAATGCATGGTTTAAAGTTTATATTTTTTTTTCATTAAATTTTGTCTTGTATGTTATAAATTGTAATTGAAATACATTAATTAATTTGTTTTATTTTATGTTTTTTTTATCCCACGTAAAATACTGGCACTAAATGATACGTCGCCGCCAAAACCAATAACCAATGATGCCACGAATACTTGCTAGGGCGTTGTAGACGAACTGATGATAGTGCATATGACTCTTCGACAAGATAACAGTTTATCAAGCAATAAAAATAACAGACTAACTTCAAAAAAATTAGTCATCAGCCAGGCGTGCATATCTCCTATGTAAATATTAGAAAATACTTTCCACGAGTTTAGATTGGCTAAGAAAGCCATGTTGCATGATATGAATAAATATTAAAATAAACATGATTTCATTGTTGGCGATACTGGGACGTCCATACAATTAAAAATCAGACTAATAGATATTCTATGTTTTAGAAGTAGGCTGCTAAAGAGAGATATTCGTATCAAAACTATTTATTGAAGCTATATACTTTTTTTACTCTGTATTTTGTATTACATTCTGACTGACGTATACCTACCACTTACTAGTAAGCTTGGACTGGCGATTGCTAACCTACCAATTAAGTATCGATGTATAGACATAGGTAGGTACCTGTTCCAATTGTTCGATCCTATTTGACAATCGCCATACTAGCGCTGGCTAAGAGAGAGCAGTCAAGCAAGAAGAGGAATTGTGAGTCCAGCTCACTATCCACCCTACCAACACATCGCAGATAATTTAACCAAAAACAAAACCAAAATGAAACAAAACTAATACTAACTTTTAACGCTGGCACTACAACTCATAAATAATACAAGCTCAGCAAAAACTTTGGATTTTGCAAAGATATTCCCACAGAGCAAAGTAATAAGTAGGGTAGCTATTTCTTAATTATTATTCATCAATGAAAGCCGGCTATTTTGCTGTTTTTTTACGTCACTGTACGCTCAAAAAGAACTCTGTGGCTCACTGAAAGTGCTCCAAATCGGCACAACTTTAGTAGCTGTCACTTTGTAAGGAAGGTCTTTGGAATACTATTATACATAGATAGAGGTGAGCATAGATTAATATCCTCAGGTCAGCAATGATCTGAATCGACAGCATGGACACGAACACGAACCCTTTTTTTCCACGTACGACGTGCCCGAAAGCTCGCTTTAAGGTCGCAGCACACAATATATCAACTCGGAAAGGGATCGTAACCGTATCAACTCGAGCCGTTCAGTATAATTTGTATGAAACTCCATACTGCAACGCACACTAATGGGAATCGTAACGTAACCGCCTCGCCTCGGGACAAGCTCGCGGACGCCGCGCTTACGGATATTCGTCGAATAGTTGACGAATAGTCGTCGCCTCGATTACGTCATTCCGTATCGTAGTAACGTAGGGTGAGACCCCCTGTTATTGGATTCAACAATATTTAGATTATTTTGTTAACGTATTGGATAAAACGTATGTCTCTTCGTAATCATATCATGATAATTCAGACTGCTTTAAGTTTTTTTTAAGTATCTGAAATTTAAAATAATACCTAAATAGAAATTCGTTATTGTTATATCGTTGTTTTATTCTTAGCACTAAGATAAGCTCACTTAGGTACTCCAGAGCCTATCCTAGTGCTAACCTAATCAATACTACATAATTTAAAATTTTATGGATGGTAATAATAAAAATATTCCGGTACATCTCACACACGGTTATCCGATAAGCTAAGCAGAGCTTGTGTTCTGGTAACCAGACAACTGATAAACATACTTATATATTTCTAAATACATATTATAGATAAATTACAACCAGACACAGAACAAAAGATCATGCTCACCACACAAAAATTTGTCCCGAGTGGGAATCGAACCCACGACCTACGGTATAGCAGTCAGGGTCACTAACCACTAGACCAACAGGCCCATGAAAGTAATCGGCTCATATTTTCCCGCCATACTAAAGTTGCTAAGTTGTTACTAAAGTTGTGTTAGGGATTAATTGAGTATTTTACAGAGATATTAAGAAATAAGATATTTAGAATTAAGAAGGTATTAAAATATAGTTGTCACTATTCGTTGTTATATTTTTCGTTATTATTTTACTTTTATGACATAATAATATGAATAAGTAAAGCGCCGGGCATAGAACCCGACGTTCGAAATAAGGCTTGAACATTGCCCCCAACCAGCAGTGGGATATCCGGCCGCGAGTCGTCAAATTTCGTCGAATAGTTGACGGCGAGGTGAAAGGCGATACGGTTACGATCCGTTTACGTTACGTGTGCTGCGACATTGATAATAAGTAGGTACCTACCAACAAATCGCCCCGTGTTCCCGGATATTCCTACTCATAGAACACGTCTTATGCTGTGACTAGTCTACGTAAAAGCACTCTACCTTGTTGTACTCATGTTGCCTTTCTTCGATAGTCTAGACTTTAACGATAGGACTGATCGTCTAAACCAACTGAGAGACATGCTCTTCAAAACACAATGAAGCAATGAAGACCATTATTTATTATATTCTGCCAAACAACAAATAATGCGTTAAAATAAAAGTCACTTTACTGTAAAAAGGGTAATTATTTATTTATAATTCACAATTACATAGTGTACCAAACAGAAATTCTTCGATATTACAAATGATACGTCTGTAATGTTTTGACAATTAAATTATATCGTGACCAAGCCCTAATCGCTTTAATTAGGTACCTTTTATTATTCATTATATTTTATAACAATTAGGGCCGGCACAACCAGTATGCATACTTGCAAAGTATATAGGAATATTGCGGCTAAACAACTCACCACTTGATTATTTTAACAAATTTTGAGTGTAAAGATAAATAATACAATTAACGTTCTAATAACCTAAATCGACTAAATATTTAACATAAAGACACATATTCTAAAATATAGAAATTAGATTCCCTATGGTGGCATTGCAATCAACTGCAGTAAACTTCCTTCTAAAAAGGATTACAATATTGCAATAATATAAAAATTATGAAATAGTAATTATTCACAAAAAAATGACAGTGCAGCACCTGACCCAAAACCAGTTCATATCTGAATTCAATGGAATATTTGCAGTTATCAAACCTTGGCCATGTTTGCAACCATTCACATTAACATTATTGTAACAAACCCATAGAAAAATTTACACAAATCAGTACAACATGGTCACATATAAGCCCCAGTCTTTATTGAAACCTCCTTAGAAACTTAGCACAAGCACAATTGGGAGATCACCCAGAAAGTTAATATAAGAGCATTATTGTAGAAACAACAATAAAGACTGGGGCTGGCCTCGAAGCAGTGTGAGCATATAGCAACCCTATTAATATACACGTATATCCACACCGCACTAGTGACTATCAATCGAGTTCTATAACATAGCACAATTTAAGATTGTCTCAGTGCTTTATCGAGTCCGTTCTACACGTTAGACACTTTGATACTCGTAAATTTACACTTTACACTCGAGTCAATTATAAAATGGACACTATTATGTAGCGCACACCAACTTAACGTTCGTGTTAATCGGACCCGCCGTCGTCGGCGTCCTCTAAGAAGCTGAATTTATTTGATGCAACAAAATTCTGCAACAAAGGAACAAATATGTTTTTATTATATTAATATAAATAAGGAATTTATGTTAATGAATGAAAACTATTGATAGTGAGTGAGTGGGCTAATGACAGTGGCATGTTAGGGTATAGGTTTGTAAAAAATTTGGAGGCAAACATAGCAGATGAGATAAATATTGTGAAACGACCCTTTTATGTACATACCGGTTTTTCCTGCTCCTTTAGCTTAGGGAGGGTCTTGTCGTCGATTTCATCGTGGCGGTCCCGCGAGCGACTGGGTCGCGTGCGTCCGTTGCGTTCGTCGCTGACGGGGTCGCGCGCGCGCTCGTCGTGCTGCTTGTCGTCGTCTCCGGCGCGCGAGTCGGGGCGCGGCGGGCGCTCGGCGTCGCGGTCGCCGCGCTCGGCGGAGAGGTCGCGGCGGCGCGCGGGCGAGGGCGAGCGCGTGTCGCGGCGCTCGGCGGAGTGTTCCCTGCGCGGCGGGCGGCGGTCCCCGGAGTGTTCGCGGCGGTCGCGGCGGTCGGGCGAGGGCTCGCGCCGCTCGCCGCGCTCGTCCTTGTTGTAGTCGCGGCGGTCGCGGTCGTCCTTGTAGTCGCGCCTGTCTCTATCGTCCCGGTCGCGACGATCCCTGTCGTCTCTGTAGTCGCGTCTGTCCCGATCGTCTTTGAAGTCGCGCCTGTCCTTGTCGTCCTTGGAATAGTCACGCCGGTCTCTGTTGTAGCTGCGCGAATCTCTGGGGCGATCATCTATGTAACAATATCAATATGTAAGTAAATATTTGAGTTGCAATGATTTATATAACTGCCGAAATATTTATTAAATCTTACCACGTTTGGGAGCACCACGACGGTCACCAGAATGATCATTCTGCAAAGTAAATAATGTATTAATTTAGAATATTAATAAACAAAGAATGGTAACAATTTCAGGCTAAAATTATTATCTCCACTGACCCTTCTTCCCCAACGTTCTTTATCATCAGTTCCTCGCCTTGCTTCTTCCTCTTGCTTTCGAAGACGTTCCTCAATCTCCCGCTCCCTTTAAAATTGTACAAAATTAAGTATAACATAACCAAACAAAAGGCAAAGATTTTCTATGGCAATAAACTGTAGGTTTAAAGCGACCGAATCTAGCATAATAGCATGAGCCGGTGTCTAGTTGACCCATTCAATATAGCACATATAATTATAAATCATAAATATTGAAATATTAATATTTCAATACTTTTTTCATGTGCAAATATTAGCTTGCAAAAATTTCTGTCTGTGTTTGTTGCATCGCAGATTCTAAATACATAGACCTTTTCAAAATGTTTCTTAGCTATCTAATTTATAAAGAACTGTTCAGCATCTTCACAGTTATTATTAATTCTTAAATTTTGTTAGAATTTTATAAGTAATAATTTTGGTCATAAATGCAAAAGTTGGCAGATCAGTCATTTAAAGTTTGGCTTTCTATTCTTCTTCCTGAGTCAAAGATCCAACTTTCAAATTCTATCTGATAAAATAATACAGGTATTGTGTCTGATCTGGCTTTTATGGTAACAGATATACCTGTAAAAAAACATTACAACTACTTTTTTTTATAACCTATCTACTGGTACTAAACCCATAACCCTTGGGCAATCCCCGAATTTGCTCCGGACTTAACAATAAATGAACTTAATATTTGTTGAGGAGTACTTACTTGGCGGCGGTGTCGACGGGCTTGGCCGCGCCGAAGACTTTCTCAGCGGAGACGGGCTTGGCGGCGAGCTTGTCGGGCAGCTTGTCGTCGGCCACGGCGCCGTCCGCCGGCTTGCTCGGCGTGTCGCTGTCGCGCGGCACCGTGCGCGGCAGAAGGTTCAACTTCGGACGCTCACGGGGTCTAGTGTCTATGTAGTTTAGAAATAACATTGTCATAATACATAATTAACTTTAACAAGATTTATTTTAGTCTAAAGGTAACAAGAAAATGGTTTGTCAGAATCGATTGCAATAATTTTATCAGCATGTTACTCTTTGTCGACGTGTGCTGCACGCATAGTTAACATATTTATAAATGTATAAGCATTTGTATGAAATTAATGTGGCTAATTCTTTACGTAAAAATAGAATTTATTTTTACCTTCTCTGGGAGGTGGGTCACGTTCACGATCACGATCGCCAAAGCCGCGTCCACCGAATCCTCTACCTTCCCGATTTCTGGACAGAAAACATCAGTGTTAAATCTTCATCTGGAATGATATCTAAGTAGCAAACCGAAACGAATTAACTATGTAAGTACATAGTTGACATAAATCATGAGCGAGTTTTATTTCAAGCTCTAGAGCAAACTAGGTCATGAATTTATTGAGCGTGCGTGTTTTTGGGCCGTAATACATACCCAAATCCGCCGCCTTCCCCTCGCTCGGCCGTGCGGAACCCGTCCCGGCCGCCGTAGCCGCTGCGCTCCGGCCGCTCCTCGCGATTGAAGCCGCCACGCTCTCTGCCCCTACACAACATCATAGTGTTACATTAATAATGTATGACAAAATATTTTGGAGTAGTAAGTAGTAATAATAAAATATTGGAATGTTGGTATAAAGCGACCGAGTCTAGCATAATAGCATGAATCGGTGTCTAGTTGACCCAATTATATTGCACATGATGTAAAAATACATCACAAACATCGAAACATGTAAATCTCGGTATTTGTTTTATGTGCTGTTATAAAAAAACTTTTAATACAACCAAGAGACGAGAAAAAAACTGTACATTCAAATATCTAGTGAAATACGATTAGGATTCAGTATGGTTATGGTAGCATGTGTCTTTGGAGTGGGGTGAATTAATAGGTACTTACTCGAAGCGGTCACGTCCGAAGGAGTCGCGTCCGCCGTAGGGCGTGCGAGCGGGCTCGGCCGCCGCGGGCCGGTCGCCGTCGCGCCAGCCGCCGGGCCGGTTGTCGGCGCTCGCTGCGATACACACATTTATTATTACGTATGATTCGACATTAACTTAGCATCAAGTAGCATAGATTTATTGAATATCTACTAAATAGAGATGATAGGGGTAAATTACTTGTTATTGTGATAATTGTCTGAAAAGTGCAGAGTACTTATCAAATTAAAGAGAAAGATAAAAGAACTGCATGGTGGATCATAAAATTGCAAGTCATCTGATCTAGTACATTCAAAGAACAATAACAATAACGCAAATAACGATGACGTTTTAACAAAAGGGTAATAAATCGGCTATCATATACTTAGAATGCGTCTCAAGTGTTATGATTATTATTTACTTGCTAATCAGATCCCTTGCCACAGATCCGATAAAATATGTTTCTAAAATATAATTACATCTGTTGTAGGGTAAGATTTGCTTAGATACTGTAAATAATTATTTGAAGTCCGACTCTGAAAGAGCCTTTGTTTCACGTTGTTGTTACCGTTTGTTTTGTTCTTGAACGGTCATTTATATGTTATTGCTAGGTTCCTGTAAATGTTAGTGCGATGTGTACTCACAGTCGCGCTCGCGCTCGGGTCGCTCGCGGTCTCGCTCGCCGCCGCGCTCCATGGTGCGCGGGCGCGCGGACGGCTCGGGCACGGCGCGCGGGCCCGAGCGCCAGTCGCCCATCGTACGCTCCGGGTCATACTCCCTGCACACATTTTACCACATAAGACACTTATTTTTAGCAATACTTATATCAAAGTGAAAACGATTTAATAATGCATTCAGGTAATTGTTGCAGAACAAGTTTTAGGTTAGGCTGTCACAAAGACGTTTTGAGTTTTCAGTTCTATATTACACACGGAAAAATTACTTCACATATTAATTTAAATTATTTTCCTTTTTCTATTTACTTGAATACGAAAGAGGTGAAAACTTTATTATTTTATTTGCACATGTGGCAGATCATGTCGCAGTTGCATCGGATTAAGACGATAATTCATGAAAGTACTACACAAAAATCAGCAGACGGACATAATAATGCGCGTTATATGGTTGAAATATAAGATATCTAGATTCGAGTTATTACTTTACTTAATAAATAGGGTTTATATAATAAAAAACCATTTTATTATGCGTATACGAAGACGGGATGTATCACACGTACAGCTCCCCTTCTTTATAATTGAATACTACCTATTGAAAAAGCTAATTTAATAATAATATTCTACGAGCGACGCGGATAAGTAGCACAACAATGTATATATTACCTTTCTCGGTCGGACCTGCCGCCCCTACCCATCCGGCGGTCGTTGTCCTGGGTAGAGACCTCTATTCTTATCCGTCTCCCGCTTATTGTCTACAATACAAACAAAACCAGCTTACATTTAGGTAGTTGACACAATGGTTCTCAGGGTCCCCTTTGAGTTTGTAATACAGAAATAATAACCAAAATACCAGGTATAAGGTTAGACAGAAAAGGAACAATTACAATAGTGGTACTTCTTTGAATTTGTATAAGGCAGATGTTCTTCCATCCTTTTTTTTATCTTTTGTAATTACTGAAGAATATTAAATAAAGTATTCTTAGGTACCAATTTGTACATGAAATTATTAGCAAATATATTTGTGCTATTATGTAAGGAGTAACTTACCAGGTCAGGAATGTTCATAGCATTGATAAGACCCTCCCTGTCTTCAAAATCCACACAGCCATAACCTTTGAGCCGGTCACCCTCACGCGGGATTCTCAGGTTGGTAATCTGTTCAGACAAAAGTAAGTAATTAATATCCTAGAAGTACAGTTATAGGTATTGAGACGTATACAAAAGAATTTAATATCCATGGCAGAATTGAAGTCCAAGTAATACATAATCTTCAATCATAAAAATTAAAGAACAAGTTTAACACTTAAATGAATGATTATGATAACTGGTATTGTACCGTAACCAGTTATAATCAGTCTTCAAGGCTGTTGACATATTTTGCATTGGATTACTTTCTGTAACTTGAGGACATTTTATGGTTGAAAATTAAATTATGAACATTATGTATGACAAATCATTTTAAGTAGTTTAGATTATGGAAATGCCTGTGAAAGTATAACAACTTTTAGACCATGGTTGCCATTATATCACGGATTCAATGAAATGTATGTTGCATGGAAAATGAAATTATTGGTGTGATCAGCATAGCAACAGCATTGAACTGGAAATATATCAGTTGAACCAATAGCTAGTAAGCCGAGAGTGAATCAAAAAAGATGATGAAGATTTGGTCCAGCAGCAAATAGCATATAGCTTATTTGTGTATCTAAATATTAGTTTGATCCTATAACTGGTCTATTGCATGGCAAAAGCCTCTTTCCACTTCAATTCTGTCACTCTTGAAACATTAAATGTGTCAGCAGTGTCTATGCTGAGAACATGTGTGAGTTACATAACCACAATAAGGTCGCATAAAGTCTCAGAATGGTTGTTATACCTTAAGTCCAGTGAAGAGTTCAGTGATAGCACTTTCATCAACATCATAGGGCAGGTTGGAGATGTGCGCCGTGAATGGCGGCCGACGAGGAATGGACTCATCGTCGACCGCCAGCCCGCCGCGCGCCGCCCGCGACGCCGACGGGAGCACCACTGGCGCGCGCTGACGCGTCTGGTACCCGCCATACGCATTCTCCGCTAGGTACAAACATACATTGCCACATCAATACACATTTATACTACATCTAACTCTAATCATTGACATTTGCTAAAACCCTGACATTTTGTAAACATGTATAATTATAACTCAATAAAAAAAATATCTTCCTAAAATTTTAAACAACATGTTAGTGGAAAAGAACTTGTGATTACATACTTGTATTTAAATAATAATAGTTTCTTTATTTCATATCATATAGATTACAGAATAATTTATGATGAGCTACTTCATTTACTACTTAAGAGCTTGTTCAAAATGTGGTTGTAGATAAATAACAAGATATAATTGAAAATAATGGTTTACTAATAATGTTTTAATGAACAAACATATCAAGCAAATTTACTAATGGTCTAATTACTATTTTAACATGATAGTGATTCCAGAAATCCATCAATTTCTAGCTTTCTATCATCTGTTATTGTAAACTGTATTTTATATTGTTATGATAGAATATAAATAATAAAAAACCCTCAGAAAGTTAGGGAGCAAGCCAATGAAAGACTAGTCTGAATTGAGTTGTGACACAGGGTCATCTCGTAGATTGTGCTAAAATTGCTGGTCACAGGGGTTTCCAACAGTGACAGTGTTCACACTTCCACCTAGCCCCACAGGCCTGGCTTCACAAGCTTTACACTACACCGTCTTTTCTGGTTCCCCCACCTTTCCTTTGAGGAAAGCATCCGGCTAGAATGTTTTAAAACACAAAGACCTTTACTCAGACCTTCCCGGGGCGGATAGAGTGACATGCACTCAGTTTGTGCGCCCCAAGTACGAGATTAACATTGGCCAGCCATTGCCCTTTACATCATCATTGGGTTATGTGCAAAAACTTATAAACTATACACAGACGCCTTTGTATTATACGAAACAATTATTTTTTACTTACGTTCCTCATCTACAGAGTCTGCCCAGTTTGTTGCTGGGATAGTTGTTGGTTCTGCTATAATGTCTGTGATGCTGGCTGGAATCCATTTTGCCTTCTTTGATTTCTTGCCTGTAAAATGATATGGAGAAATTGTTGTAACTCAGGATATATACGTTAATTACATCTTGAGAAATTAGAGGACAACATGATGAATAATGATGACGCATGGTAAGTGAACGACCTACTCCGATTTTGGAAAGCGGTTATACGGGGACACATGAAAGGACAATTAACATTATTGTAACACATCTGTTCAAAGTTAATTTTCTCACCTTCTCAAAAACAATTTAAACCAACAAATGGAACGCTAAATAGGTAAGATAAAAGGTAATAAATTAATTGGGAGTGTTAAGAAATGTGGCCACGCGGTAAATCCAAACGTCCGCAGAGGTGAAATGATGACACGTTAGCATTATTAGATAACATTGTAGAGCTTCTAAAACAAATACATTAGGAAACTGTATCACATGCAAACTAAATTCAATATGAAAATATGCTAATAAACAATAAAATAAGCCAAAATCTAGGGTTTTTTTCACGTGACAAAATTACTAGAACTAACCTGTAGCGGCCATATTACAAGGCTGGGGTCAGTGTTGCCAATGACGTAAAGTCGTTTACATACATAGCTGCTCAAAATTAATACTAAATATTATGGCAATACCAAGTAGGATTTTTTGAACAATAAATTAAATTAGGTATTAATTCTGATTTCAATAAACAGCAGCATAAAATAAACACAAAACAATTAACATAGCTATGGCAGGTCTACGTATATTTTTTTAAATATGAAAACTCACTTAAATCGGTAGAGAGAATTCTACCCGAGGGGCCTGATGTAATAAACTTGAAGATATTTATAGTAAAATTTTAGTGTATTCAAATTCCTTATTCGATTAAATCATGGTTAAAAGAATACAACGATTGTTACGAAAACATGACGTGCGAAGATGATGTACCTATATAAAAAGGAGATAAGAGCATTTGCAGCCACGCAGTATTTATTTAAATATTATACAGTTATGGTAGTCTTTACTCAAAGCAAGCCTTGCTTTAATAAGTTAATATAACATCTATTTTGTGAATTGTTCTGATTTAGTCTCTTTGCAAATATGTTGAATTTAGTCTAAAATTTAATTTATTTACCTAAGAAGGTAGGTAAATTAATTTAATCTTTAGGTACTGTCTTTAACTGTTACGACTAATGAAGGTACTTTTATTTTCTGGCAACTTCCTCCTTCTGAAACGAATCTTACGAAGTTTGTCAAAGATAAGCGAATGTAAAAATGCACTTTTGGTAGCTTTGTAAGATATTGCCTTGGGCAAAAACAATGTTATAAAATAAAGCAATTCAGCAACCAGCAAGTGTATTGTATTAGTTTGCTATACATACTTTTCGGCTTACGTCAGTACTTCGTCAATTTGATATGACTGCGGGTGCACTACTACTACTACTACTATCGTAGGTAGTGTAGTGTCACTACTGAACCTACTACACTTAGTAGGTATTGTAGTTAAAACCTCCCAAATGGTTTTTTTTTCGACTGGCGTAAACGTTACTGAATTATTTGATTCTAAATTTCTAATTATCTTATTTGACAAGCGCCATTTTGGCGCTGTTAGCTGAGAGAAGTCAAAGAGCAGTGGTGAGCGTACTTGGAACTAATATATCACAGATAATGTAATAAAACTGATATTTTTCTATTGAGACATTATTTATTATTAAACCAAGCTATGAAAACATTACTTAAACAAATACTGTACTTATATACAATTTCGAATTGTGTTATTTCGTATTTTTGCAACAACGCCAGCCATTTGCAATCTTTACTTCTTACTTCACTGTAGTTATGCTGCCATTGCTGCCGTATGCTGTTGCTCACAGGAGACGTTTCTAATCGGCGCATGAATACTAGGTGGAATCTCATGATGCCACCTGGAGGTAAAGTACCCTAAATACTGAAGATAGCAAAGTCAAAGGAATTTATTTTTTATTTTTAGAAGAAACACCCTTACTAAGCCGGGAATCGAACAGGCTAAAATCTAATAAAATTTAATGTTGCCTTCTATCACGTCAATCATGATTATCAAATTTCTCTATCGAACATGTTATGGTTAATTGCTGGAAGTCGGCCTTTACATGATTTGTGAAAAGGCTATGCAAAAGAAGTTTGCGTGGCTTAGCCGTAAGAGCTTTTCAGACACATAGAAAGCTACATTTATAATATTAATATGGAAAATAATGTTGACTTGAATTAATGACAAATAATCTAAATCTATTGAACAGTATTATGCAAGAAGAGAATTGTAACAGTAGGTCCCCACTGCGGGTTTAAAGTAAGGATCGATAAGTCAACCGTGTGACGCATTGCCGTTTGATTGAAATATTGGGCTTTTTGATGCTGGTTCGATCCCAGCATATCACATTCGCCTAATTTGTGAAAGATATTTATTTTGTACTGTGTTTGTTTCACACTGTAAAATAGGTAGCTACTGTATCTATTTGCATAACAGTACCTATTATTTGCAGAGGGACATATAAAAGAGTACGATAAATAAACGTTGTTGTTAGTGTTACACACGAATTCAATTTGATGAAACGTAGAAGGCGTTTTTCATTCTGAAAGTGTAATGCAAAAATAGTCCAACTGTAACAAAAAATACTTAATAGCTACTTAGCTGCATTTTTTTTTTATATTTTTTTAGTACGTTCGTGGATTACTTACGTAACTGAGTAGTTTTTTCAAAAGTCAACATCATGTGTAGCGGATTTTATCTTGGTATTCAAAATCTGCCAAAAAGTGAATAATATAGAAGGGATGTAAATAAGAGTGATGAATTAAATGTTTGGTGGAGTGGAAGAGAAAGGTGCGAACAAGGATTTATTGCGTGAGAGATAAAGAAATATTAGCTAGTTATATGAATTTAAAATCTAATAATGGTAGTATGATGGCTAGTAGTAAAGAGAAAACATTGTGTACCAACCCTCAAATAAATTGGGGAAAGGGGCAGGAAGAAGAAGATTCAAATACTGTTGTGCTAAAAAGTTTAATCTGAAAAGTAGCTAAATACCTTTGATTATATAATGTCTAGATGGACTGTCAAGTGCGCGCAGACGTGTCAAAAAATAACAACCAAAAGTGGTTGTTAAGTACTTTCCCGCCACCAGTACAGATCGTGCCGCTTTCGTGACACTACCTACGTTTTACGCGCTCTAAGGAATAACCACATAACAGCGATAAAATGATAGTATGTGCTTCTAAAGTGTGCTGGAATTAAAAAGGAAGGCTAAAAAATACCAACACATATCACCTATCACTAAAACTACTACACACTAATTAAAGAAACTTTATAATTAATTTTATTTTTATGATTATTCACGCCATACTTTATCAGTGTAGCCAGTTTCTGTTTTTCATTCTCCCATTTTTGTGGGTAATTTTGTTGGTTTATCGTTACGTTTATAAAATAGTGCTGATGTACTTTTTCAAATAAAAAAATAAATAAAAAGTAAAAAAAAAAAATAACTCAATGTTAAAGTACCTATACCTCATTATGTTTTAATATTGTACCAAATACTAACTTAGTTGATTTAATATTCGATTCAGACACACAACTCCAATTTTCTTTTTTTTATTGATTTAAAAAGTAAATACTTAATAAAAATATTTTTTATTATTATTAAAATACACTTAAACTGAATAATACCACATAAGTAAAAACATATAACTAAAATAAGTAAATATTTTATTATAATTAATTCGTCTTTATTTAATGTGATTTATGGGAGAATTTGTTATAGCTGGTATCACTATTTACGCACACAGAGACATTGACGTATAGTGTAAAACGACGCCTGCACGCACACATACACAAATGGCTTCCTAGTTTTCTTTGGTATGAATGTAGGGCCACGCTCCATCTAGACATTATATAATCAAAGCTAAATACATAAGTTACAATTTAAGGATGATGGCCAAAATAAGCAGCAAAGTTATGAAAGTGTGTAAACCGTTAAACCACATAGAATTTTGCTTTGAATAACATTTTGCCAATTTGTGGTTGTTTCGATGTCTAGGGAATGTTCAACAAATTATTTAAACAACAAAAACTCGGATCTTCCGTTGGAAATAACAAAGTAGTAAACAACGACTTCCGATGTATACTTAGAAACATTGTAATCATTTTTGCGATGCTATCTTACTATTGTTTTGGATGACGTTCAAGCTTTCTGAACCTAAATTAGTGGACAAAGCAAGGTTTGATTCTAGATATTTCGCATCATTGCCAAGATTACTTTTTCGTCTAATTACGTCATTACATAAGTATTGTATTGCTTCCGTTCTGGAATTGAATGGTGACATAATTTAATAAGGCTATCTTATCGATTGTAAGATTCAAAGAACACTGCCTTTCTTTATACAGAAACCTGCCACTATCTATAGTCAAATGCATCGATGACACAGTGTGATATTGTTATTGGATAGTTATAGGAACCTTCACTTTTTTATTATGTTTTATTCGGAGTTATATTTTCCACCGTTTATAGGTCTCCCCAATTCGCTCAAGGAAAGGTATTAAGAAATATTTTGATGAAAACAGTTGAACATTTAAGGTTCGGCATATGCGTAGATAGGTACATAATACAGTTAGACATGCTTGACATAGGACATCATAAGGGCCCAAGAACTTTACCCTGGAGCACTCCTCACTCCAGTGATTGGTTTCATTTCTTTGTAAATCCAAATTGTGTTACAGTAATATACATCTTTTTATTGAACTTAAACAACTGAATTGTAGTTATTTATTTACAGTCTAAAAGGTTTAGAAAGTCTTCAACAGGATTCTGGAACTCAAACATATAGCTTTCCTTAATGTTTTGCTGAAATTGATCGATTAAAAGGTTGTTTATTTAACACGAATAGTAAAACTTATATTCAGAAAAATCTGGTGTGCCTAAGTTGGTGCCTTATCACTCATTCCTTTGTCTATGTAGAATCCACTGGCGTTATATCTTCCACATGGGGTTTTATAAGGTTTCTTTTATTTATTTTTGTTTGATCTGTTAGATCTATCCCCACTCAGTATGCAGTAGTTGAAAAAATCTTATTAAAGACTTTGAAGAAAAGTGTATTTTTTTATAGTTCAGAAAAATTGTTTGAACTTCCAGGTCACGTGGAAAGAACATTCGATACTCAGGTCGTCTGGAGCTTGTTATATGATGTTCTGAAGCAAGTCCTCAACGCCCAGCACCGCGGCACAGCTCTGCGGCGGGTGACTGGGCCAGAGTGCAGCGCCCCGGCAGGCGGCCGCGCCAGACGTTATGTGCTCGCGATAGATGGCATTCAGGTCGGGCGACGTTGTCGTGCGGACGCGCGTTCTCATATTTCGAGCGCGCTCACCTCGTTCGTTCAACATTTCTGTCGAAAGTTTTTTGTTAAAGAGTTTTTATTTAGTCTTTACTGTTAGGCGGCGATGCAAGTGCTAGTACTAAGAAAAAAATAAGAAGTACACTTTTAAGAACTAACTTGTTCTCCTTTCTCTGTTGTGCTTGCCAATAAATTGAATTTTGTTACGAGGTGACGTATAAACACTGTGCCGGTGATAACGGAAAATGATGTGAATAGTGTTGTGTTTATGTTTGTGATGTGCGGTTTAGTGTAGACGTGGGTTGTTGACAATGGGCTATGCATCGAGTGGCGCGGGGCGCGCGGCGCACGAGGCGCTGCTGGCGCGCCAGGATGCGGAGCTGCGGCTGATGGAGACCATGAAGCGGAGCCTGCAGGCCAAGATGAAGAGCGACCGGGAGTACGCGCTCGCGCTGTCTGCCGCCGCCGCGCAGGGCCAGAAGATGGACAAGTGTGAAGAACTTAACGGTAAACATTAACACCATTTAACAAGAATTAACACTATTGCCACTGGATGAATGGACCTCTTTTAATGAAAAGCAAGAATTATCCTATTTATTAGCGAAGTGAGGCCTGAAAAGCATTTGTGAACAAAAGTTAGATTGTAAAACAAGTAAAGTTTTATTGAAGTTTAAAAAGATAACTTGTCTTTGTGCAAGCTTTAAGTCATTATTAGCTTTAGCATAGGCATCTTGTACATAACAATTGTACTTTGTTCAGCCTACTGTAGGTTCATAGGATTATATTATATGAATATTCTTGTATGAATCTTCACCCATTTAATCTCTTTCTTCTTATTGGATACGATTATTCTCTTACCCTCTTTTATATTATTAAGGCAGTACAACTAAATAGCAGTTAGTATTTTTTAGTATTTCTTTGTTTAGCATGCGTTAAAGATTTGAGAGTTAAAAACCGTTGTTTTTAAATCTTCGGCTTTTATCGTCACGTTAAATTTTTCCTTTGCATTCTTAAATGATCTTGCGCTTATAAGAGTGATGAACGAATATTTCGCTTTGAGCTTTTTGCTGAAATCTTGAACTTTATTTTCTAAGATCAGACGGCGAATTGAGAAGACACAATCGAGTCTGTTATTTCTTGATTTTTTGCTCCTTTTTGATCCTGTCTTCTACTATTTCGTTACCGTGTTTACCTATTAGAATTTCAGCAATGTGATTTAAATTCTTTGGCCCACTAGTAATGAAGCTTTTTACTGTTTTTTTTTTGTATTTGTTTAAAATTTAGATTTTTACACAAGGTTTGCTTATGTCATTATCTTTATGAACAGCTGGTTGTTCCTATGATAGCATCGAAATTCTATCTATTGCTATTACAATAGTAACGTAATAATTATGTATGTCAATATTCAAACTTGTAGGTGTGACTGTGGGTGCTGTCATTGTTCTCAACCATTTTAACTGTGGGATGGTCCATGTTATTATGGTAACAATTATTTCAAGTCGTAAACTAATAAAATGGTCTCAAAAGCTTTGTGAGTTCCGTCTTATAAGCACATGGTTGGAATAATGAAGAGGTTAACGGTAGAGACAATTATTAAAATAAGCTTTAGGATTCTCGGTTTGAGCATTTGATGAATTAAAGTTGCTTATCGGTTGGAATTATTGGAGCTGAAAAGCTTTTTACAGTTTTTAAATATTTTATAATTAAATTTAAAATTTGTTAAAAATTATCGTAAATAACTATTCCTTAATCTTAATTAATCGCTGATATAGTTTTAGTTAAGTACCTACCTACAATTTTTTACTATAAAGGTTTTAATACGTATAAAAAGTGATTTATTATGAAGTAAATGGATGCAGTACAATCAATAATCAAATGTTTTGTACTCCTAACAAATTCTCCAAACTAACAAAATTCGCAACTGTGGTAGGTGTACGATATAACCACTTTAAACGTCCACTAAATAATTATAAATTATGAGATGACCACTGAAAATGGCCTTCCAATAGTTCTTTGATATTGCTTCAAAAATGTCACATTATGAAATAAGTCTCGGACAGATTTATGCCAGATATCATTCACCGCGTCGAGTTGCGTCCAGTCTAGACATAACGATAATATCCAAAAACAAAAATGCATGGGTGTAGATGAGAAAAAAAAAAGACGGGCACTGCACGTACAAATTCAATGATTATGTAGGCAAATAAGACATTCAGAAGAATACGTTACGTTTCATTATTGCTGGTCAGTAATAAATAATGGCTTTCAATGTTTGCTATCCACCTATGTAATAATTAGCCTTATTTTTTTGCCAACTGTTCTATATCAAAGGCCTACCTTTCCTTTCGTCACTCCTGACACCACACAAAGTAGAAGGAAAACCATTTATTTTTACGCAAGTAGCTTTAAAAAAAATAGCTTTAAAAAAAGAGCTTTTGTTAGGCTATTGAAGATACCTAACAAAAGCTCGGCCTTTCCAGATTTTTAAGATTATTTTTTGATTTTGTTTCAGGATCAGTAATAGCATCGGCTTGGCGTGCTATGACCGAAGAGTGGGAGAACATCAGCCGGTTGATCAGAGCCAACGCTGAGGCTCTCGAGTCCAAAGCTTTAGACAGACTCACAGCTCTTATGACAGAGCGACGGAAGTCCAGGAAAGTCTACCAGGAGGACCACACGAAGATCTCTTCACAGTTCACACAGGTAAGTGCAAAATGATACATTTCACGATATTTTATAAGGTCAATAAGATTTTTCAAGCGGTGTCGATGACTGTTGGAATTGGCATTGGCTTTACGAATGGTAGGATTTTTTTATTTGTCCAGGATTTAACATCTAACGATCAAAAAGCAAATTGAGAAAAATTGGAAACTAGTACCTGAGGCATAAGTCATAGTTTTCTTATCATGAGTGGTATCACCGTATCGGATCACGTCTGACGTCGATAACACTCATGATTTACTCACCGTTTTGACGTTAAATACGTTTAAAAATAAAGGACGGATGTTTTGTTATTAGTCTATTGTTTTCTAGATAGTAGAAGTTATCTAAATGATTAGAATTTCTCCGTGTTTAACAAAACAGAACAGTCAGCACTTTGGGTATCTTCATAGTTCATAACATCTAGATTACTTCTTGCCTTTGAGCAAAATTTTTCCATTGTATAAATACAGTAGTGTGTGTACAATGGTCTGAGCAATCGGATAGTACCGTTTGTACATATCGTGTTTATGTTTATTTATTTTGTAAATGGCCACGTCTAGAGGCGATCGGACGGCACACGCGGCCCGTTACTGACCGGTTCGCTCGCCCCTAGTTCCTCGTCCACTTCCTATCGCTGATCTACTCCCAGTACCTGATCCATGTAATTAGGTCTTAGCGAACGGTGCTAACGAAAGAACCGTGTCGAGGCCAGATTACAACCAGATGGTAACGTTACCACTGCAGTGCGACTGCCGCGATGTGGGCTAATCGATCTTATCCGACACCACCAATGACTAGTACCACTCGATGCTGATGAATGACACGCCGTCATTATCGTCTATAACAAATTGCACGCGGGAACATACGACTATATCGACTTATTTCCAGTTGCAATAACATAAATCGATTTCTTATTCGATACAAACTAACGTTTTACGATGTCGGATCGAATCTCCGAGAGGGACCAGTTTTGTGAAGTATATTTTTGCAACTTAAACTTCTTGTTAACCATAAACCTGTTTATCGAGATTAGGATTTCGAAATACTCAGATATCATTATGGACGCCATCTCGTTTAGGATTTGGACTTACGCCAATTTTTTGCCTGGGATGTAAATAAAACAAGCAATATTGGCGCCGCGGTGCCGTGGATCGTACCGGCAACATTATACACGCATCTAGGATTTTATCTGGAATTAGGTTGCGCTGTTTGCATTTATTCGTTTGTTTGTTAATTATTACTTGTTGAGACGTAGGCTTCTTATTGGTGCGCGAGTACGGATGTACATTGCACGGACGTTAGGCGGTACTCGTATGACTAAATGTTAGAAAGTTAGTTACCTGTCTAGTGTCATGACTTGAAGCTACAAGCGGCAGGAAGGACATTTGTATGCCAGGGAATGCACTCGCTTTAATGAATGACTGACATTAGACCGCACAGTAACGACCTCCTGGAATGCGTGGGACGATACCCCGAGAATTACAATTCCGTTCACAGATCACTGTCTACTTGAACTTTTTAACTAACAAAGGATTACGTAATCTTTTAGATCAAAGCTTACAACGATGACTTTGTAGTTCTGAAAGAACTAATATTATATATCTATTGTATTATATTGCATCAGTTATGATTAACTGTAACGGAATGAAAGCGTAATATTAATATAAGCGCATGAATAAGTTTATTAAACTTCAGATTGATCGGTAAACAAAGCTTGTTCCGAAGCAGCCTGATTTAATTCAAAAGTCCTTCGCCATTGATCTGACTTGATCTCCTTTGCCTGCCCTGTCTCGCTTCCTCACAATGTTATTTGAATGCAAAAGAAAAGGATGTAGACATAATTTCGTGATTTGAACCGGGTCGCGTAAAGTGAGATTCTGTATCGGGATTGGTCGCGCGGCACCTGTCAACGTTCATTGGCCCTGCGCCTGCGCTGGCGGCGCGTGCACGACTGATTTCTTTTTAGTTTTACCGTTTGGTCATTATTTTTGCATGGTATCCGTCTCGCAATTTTCCCAAAATGGTATATTATGTTGCCGAGCTAATTTATAACTTACTTAAACAGGAAAAGATTCTGTAGAAACTCCCCATTTTTCTCCTAAATTTTGTATCATTTACCTTATTCTCTTGAATTAGGTAGAATTAAAGTTGGTTCTATCAAGTTAAGCTAGTCATGCTGCAGATGTCGAAACATAGTTTATGTGAAGTGACCGTGATCACAGAGTTTCCGAATCTTCAACGTCCGTGTTGGCCGCGCGCCCGGTGCAATAACTAGGTCTTATAAAGCCGATTGGAAATCTAGGTGTTGCCGTGTTTGTGCTGCAAAACAAATAAAACGGGCTAAAAGAAACGTGCCTCTCATTCAGAGTTTAGATTCTGTTGTAGTCTCTAATTTCCCTATCATTACCCCCATTTTGAACATATTTTATCATCATTTTAAAGTTTACAATGCTTTACGAATCTTTAATTACTTAATCTTAATGATTATTTTCCTTTTTCCTCCTGTGAATTCTTTATTTTTATAACCCATTAGAAATAAATTCCTTTGACACGGAGTTACAGCATTATAAATACCCCATGACACACATAACCACATATACCTGAGTATCTAAAGTTATTACTTAGTAAATGTTTCTCACGTTGGTGTAATGAGAGCATCCTGGGCGGTAAATGTCATAATGTATGATACAACAGATTAACTCATCAGTGCATTGCAGTCGCTGCGTGGCGCCGGTGGCTCGTTTCGCAGATATGATATAAATGTTCAGTATGCTTGCAAGGTCCTTAGTGAAGTGCATTTAATTGTGGTTCACGTATATCAAGCACACTAAGGTTTAATTGTGGATTTTAAGCAAAACTGATGGGTAGTCCGATAGTAGAGGCAGAAACAAGACAAGTATTAATCTTAACCCGATGAGACTGGAAACAAAGCCTACTTAGGAAAAAGCTAGGTAAAATAGCTCGGTAATCCCTTTATATCCATTTATTATAATTACAAAGCATACCTTTACATAGTATGAGTAAGCTACAAGCCGTGTGAACATCAGAAGGGATTTTACCTCACATAGGAATGTATTGGTAGATATTTGGTTCGTATTGCAAAATATCCGCTCGACCAGTAAGCCTACGGAAATAACTCATTTTGTAATGTTTATCTTTGGAGTAATTTTTTGTCGTACAAAGATATTTGAAATAGTGCCAATACATATAAACATTGTTACAAACATTTTGATGTTAAACAGACGGTCAAGATTCCCTTCATAACTACATCCCGTAATAAAACAATATAAAATTGTATCATACTTATATTTAGACGTCGTGTCTGTGTGTTCAGCAATTACGATAGAAAAAAAGAGTTAAACGAGCTAATATTTTTTCTCAAATACAAAATGCCTGTTAGCCGAAAGCAAATTAATAATAGTTAAATAAACGGCCGTGAAACCATTTGAGTAAATTGTAAAATAAATTGAATAGGCTATTGCCTTCTTCATATGGGTTTTACGAATAGTAGATGAAGATATTGTTGAACGTCGATAGTCTGTAAATGAGAGACACTGTTTTGTAATAGCTTTATTTAGTTGAAAACGAAAAAAAGTGTTATTCGCTTTAGTTTTGCAGTAATTGTTTTAAGAAATCGGTGTGGTTCTAATTGCTAAATAGATAATTGATTAGTCTACAATGAAACATTTCAATGTTATCAGGTTTTGTTACTAAGCACTAACATTGATATTTCTTGAAGAGAGAAGTTATACCAGCGACAAATGCCTTTTCTTCGGGACCTGAGACTAAATTAATAACTTTTAAGGAAATTGCTTTTAAGTTGTCAATAGTTCTAAGGCTTCTAGATTCTAACTTCTAAGTAATTATTGAATCAGATTCCTTGACGGTTGTCATGATATGACCGGTTGCTGGGAGGCTGCGGGGGCCATTGTTGCGCAAGTATCGAATCGTCTCATTAGGCCGAGCGCGAGGAAAGTGAAATCACTCGGCGATCAGTGAAAGTCACTATGACAGTTATCTAATTTTGATAGAAGCAGGTTGCTGGTGACGCGGGCTCTGGTCTTGGACCAGTTTAGCAGTTTAGGGAAAACATACTGAGGAAGATTAACTAGCTATGTAGGCACTACATTGGTTTAAATGCGTTTTGTAATTAACTTCGATTTACCTTGTCTGTCTATTTTGGATCTCCAAAATTTGAATCTAGGTTTTAGGAATTTAAACTGAGGAGGATATAGAATTTACAGTTAGAACCTAAATATGAATTTATAATAAGTTAAATTATTCAACTTTTAGGATTCTTTAAGTATGAATCCGGTCCTCAAAGTATTTAAAGCCCATCTATAAGGTAGGCAGAGATATAAATGGTAAATCAGAGGGTAGATGTCGCTAGCGAGAGGGTAGATGTCGCTAGCGACACGGTAAACAACTAGCTCCGTTATAAAAATAGTAATAAAATAGTTTAAACGTGTTTATCAACCAGTGAATCCTCATATCTAACGTGTTAAGTGACAAAAAAGACCGGACAGTGTTATCTCTAGAAAACTTTAGTGTTTAGTGATAAACAAAAGATTTATTATAAGTGCTAATCCAGAGACTTAGAACAGTAATACTCTCAATAATATTAGCATAACAACAGTGGAACCGGTGTTGTGGACATACTTCGAGCCAATAACTCAATCTGTGCTATCATTCCATCGATTTTACAAGAATTCTCAAATTTGTTAAAAATTCCACCGTTAATTTTCACTCTTTCAAATTGCAAAACAAAGAGTTAAACCTTTTATTTAGAACAGCGACATCTCGTGACAAATTGTCTGAAGAAGCGCCAGTAAGCACGAAAAGCGACATCTTCCGGCGAAGAAAAAAGACATCCAATAATATTCACAAACTTGTCTTCAAGATGGCGCTGTGTGCAGGTTGCAATGCAGTATTCACAAATGCAAAATATTTATCATGTTGCATCTGCAAAAAATGCTATGACCTGGAATGTGCAAATGTCTCAGAAGAACAATTTCTACGTAAGAACTGCGAGAGCAAATCGATATGGGAATGCCAGGAATGTAGGTGTAAAAAACCTAAAAACATTAATTCTAACACTCCTGCAAGGCCTCAACTATTAGATACCAGCTTTACGATTTCACCGGAGGCAAACGTTACCCTACGACGCAAACCAAGTAAGAACAAACACGATGAGACTGTATGTTCAGAAGATATAAGCATATTAGGTGACACTTTATATAAAGGAAAGAATATGGAACCAGAATTAACACTACACAACCTGAGTGAAATGATATCCTTAAAACTCAAAGAAAATAACGCCTCCATAATTTTAGAAATAAAAACAACAATCCAAACGGAAATTAACAAGGCTATATCAAAACTAAGAGATGACATAAAACAGGAAACGTCTGTATTATCTTCACAAAATGAACAGCGTAAGACAGAAATTGAAAAACTTAATATCCAGATAGAAAAACTAAAAACCGATACTGAAACATTGAAAAATGAAATTAAATTATTATCATCCAATTATAGTCCTATAATAAAGCATGAACCAGAATATAAAAAGAAGATAGTTTTATATGGCCTGATGGAAATCTATAAGGAAACTGATGAAGAGCTGTACGATAGGATTATAACAATCTTCTGGGATATCCTAGGCATTGATTTACAAGGATACTTGGAGGATACATACTGGATTGGGCGATACATCAAACATCGAAATCGTCCTCTGGTCATTGAACTAATGAGTAAAAGAATGACCAAATATATAATAGAAAATAACCAGTACTTTTATGGAACTGGATTAAATGTATCAGAATTCTTAACCGAAGAAGCTCGAAACGAAAGGAGAATACTGAGAGATGAAATGCTTGTAGCGCGAAATAAAGGACAACATGCAGTAATTCGAAATAATCGGCTATACACAGAAGGTGAACTGTTCAAATTCGAAAATGAAACTTCATCACAACGAACACCCAAAACTATTATTCAAAACACACAAAGGAATGACATTAGTATCAGTAGGAAGAGTGAACCATTCAACAACCATACATTTCGAGACTCAGACAAACCATACAACAACCATACATTTCGAGGCACAAACGAACCATACAGCAACCATACATTTAGAAACACAACCGAAACCTACAGATATTGATATTAATAACCACTGCTATAAGATTTTATTTCAAAACTTTCAAAGCCTATTTAACAAGCAACATATACTAGAAGCATTCATCAATGAAAATCCGACATACCAAGCTATATGCATATCAGAAACATGGCTATCACGTGATAAACTAAGCATGATCAATTTTAGTGGTTACAAAGTTGCAACATCCTTCTGCCGAGAGAATCGTGGAGGCGGCGGCGTGTGTATATTGCTTCAAGAGCATATTAACTATGTGGATAGGTGTGATATATCAAATATGTCTCTTGAATATATTCTGGAGGTATGTGCAATTGAGATACCCGACGAAAATCTTATGCTTGTGGTAATGTATTGGAACAGAAGAGAAGAAATTACTTTCCATAGTCAACTCAATCTTATACTCAACTACATAAATAATAAATATTCCAAGCATAACGTAGTTCTCGGCGGGGATTTCAATATAGATATACTGAAAAGTGACACTAAATGCAGTACGTTCCTAGATCTCATGTCCGAATATAAATACTCGCAACACATCAAACATCCTACTCATATAACACAAACTACATCAACATGCCTAGACCTTATATTTACGAATTTTATTATTAAAGAGTCAAACACATCTGTAGAGGACCTAGGATTTTCAGATCATTGTTGCACAATTATAGATCTTAATATCCCGCAGCGACCACAAAAAACGCTATGGTACACAGAAAAACGCCTATACACCAAAACAAATATAGAATCTTTTAAATCTGCTCTAAAACCAATCAACTGGAGAGAGGTTTTAATAGAGACACAGGACGCAAACCAGAACTATAACGCCTTTTCCAAAATATTGATCGACACTCTTAACCAACACATACCCAAAATAAAAATAAAATTAAGAACATATTACAAAAAATACTGGCTAACAAAAGGCATTAAACAATCATGTACAAATAAAAGACTATTAAAAATATTTAGTCTAAAAACAAATAGTGACGTAATAAAAAAATACTATAGAACGTACGAAAAAATATTAAAGCAAGTAGTGACTGTATCTAAAAAAATACAGTATATCAATAAAATTAAAACCTCACAAAATAAAGTTAAAGCGATGTGGAGCATAATAAATGAACGTACAAATAAAAAACAAAAAAGTGAAAAGCACAATATAGAACTAAAAATAAATAATACTGAAATATCAAATCCAAAACTAATCGCAAACACCTTCAACACGTTCTTTGCGGATGTAGGCCAAAATAAAAAACCAGGAGAAACCTTACGCAATAGCACCTGTGTCCTTCAGTCCACGGAAAATACAATGTTCCTTCGACCGGTAGAACCTCAAGAAGTGTATAACTTAATAAGAAGCCTAAAAAGTAAAAAGAGTTGCGGTATTGACGAACTGCCACCTCTGTTAATTAGACAGTGTGCAAAAGAACTAACCCTGCCTTTCTACCTACTAATAAATCAATCTTTTGAAGATGGGACCTTCCCTGACTTGTTAAAAAAAGCAATTATTAAACCTATTCATAAAAAAAATTCAAAAACAGATCCGAACAACTACCGACCAATAGCTCTCTTACCAACAGCATCTAAAATATTCGAAAAAGCAATGTGCAATAGAGTTTATTCGTTTTGTGAAAAATATAAAATATTTAATGAATCACAAAACGGGTTTAGGAAAAATAGGTCAACTACATTAGCCGTCTATAAATATATGCAAGAGGTCCTTAATACCATAAATAACAACGAATACGCAATCGGCATATTGTTAGATATGACGAAAGCATACGATAGAGTGCAATACAACATACTATTAGATAAATTATATAGAATAGGGATACGCGGAAAGGCACATGAGTGGTTTAAATCTTACTTAAATAATAGAGAACATCAAGTTGAAATAGAATTCTTTAATAATAATAGCAAAGAAATACAAAATATTCGTTCTGATGTAGAAATCATCAATACGTCTATACCACAGGGTAGTGTCATAGGGTGCCTACTATTTCTCGTTTATATTAACGACCTTCCAAAGGTTTTTCAGGAACATTGTGTTTTGTTTGCCGATGACATTTCCCTCTTATTTAGCTGTAAAAATAACATAAACTTAAATGAAAAATTAGAAAATCTATTAAATAAAACAACAGTCTGGATGAATAAACACAACTTAGAAATTAACTACACAAAAACTAAACTAATGACATTCCACCCACCACAAAAATCCCCACTCACTTTTAACTTTGTATATAAAAACTCAAAAATAGAAACGGTTCAAGAATTCACTCTGCTTGGCTTAAATATAGATACCCACGTTAACTGGAAATCCCACATTCAGAAAATTAAAAGTAACTTATCAAAATTCACGTATGCACTCCGAGAAACAATAAAGACCACTAATTTAGAAACCGCGCTTACAACATATTATGCTTATGCCTCCGCATGGCTAAATTACGGTGTCACTCTATGGGGAAACAGCACAGACGCCCCGACTATGTTTACTCTGCAAAAGAAACTAATAAGAATCTTAGTTAACATTAAGAATACTGAAACATGTAAGCCTCATTTCCAGCAGCTTAAGATATTAACCCTCCCCAGCATATACATACTAGAAACTTGCAAATTCGTAAGAAAACATAAAGATTTTTACACAAAAAGAGAAGAAATACAAACTAGATATGCCCTAAGGCATAAAAACAGATTAAACCTACCTAGCTCAAAAATGAAAATGCATTCAACTAGTCCATATGTTATGTCTATAAAAATATATAATAAGCTACCAGAAGATATTAAAAGCGTAGATAAAGATAATATATTCATAAATAAATTAAAGAAATTATTACTACAAAAAAGCTATTACCACATAAATGAATATTTAAATGATACTTTTTAATAATCCTATCATAAATTTATGATTATAATACATAAAGACAATAATAATGCCCATGACCTAATTTAATAAATTAATAAATAAATGCCAAGAATAATAAGTTATTAAACCCTACAAATATCATCTGCTACATACAGTATATGCTATAATAAATAAATAAATGCTATAATAATAAATAATTACTTATCTCTATGGGAAACTACATAAACTTTTATTTCCTATTGAATATTCTACATTATAATTATAGGTTAAAAATTTATATCCTGTATATGTATATTATGGATATGCACAAGTATATACTTACATATATCTTTAAATAAATTCAAAAACAATACTTACACTAAATTAAATAAGAATACCCTACAAATATAATAATATCACTTAAACATGTATACTTACTGGCATAACCATACTATTGTTCTTACTATATTATATTTTATTAATTGTTTAATTTTAGATGTAAGTTTAATTTTATTTTGCTGTGCCCTACAGGGTCCACGATTGTACTTAGCTCTAAGCCATTTTGTAACATCTCTTACTCATTGTGGAATGCAAATAAATATGAATATGAATCAAGTGCTTATAATATCCAGTAGCTAGATATACACCATAAGAACCTAAAGTATATAAATTTATCCTTATCTAAAGTTTAAACACAAAAATACTTCATGAATAGTGATGGCCGAAGCATTAACATTGACAATGAGCTTTTATCTAAGAAATAGCATTCCGAAGCTGAATGTCAAGTCAATGCTAAGTCAATGGCCACTCTTTGTTATCCTTAACGATTTCCTATAGATACCAAACCACAGAATAAGTATTCACTGGAATTTCCTTTTACCGACGACAATATTAAATTATCTAGTGACATTACCATGCAAATATCAAGGTCACTTCTATACGTGCCGATTGTAATAATATTTTAACATAAATGTTAGTAAAAACACGCTTAAGTATCTATGTATTTATTGTCTGGAATAAAAGGTTATTATGGAAAATAATAATTAGAAAAACTTATTTTTATTAGTTTGTTGAAATCCAATTTTAGATTGCTATTGTCTCAATTGATACGCTAACTATAGCGTAGACACTAGTCTACGCCTTCCTTTAATTAAGTTAATTAATATAAAATACTATTCCACTATTTTCCTATGAGGTCATATTGTCTCAAAATCGGGCGTTAACACAAAACAAAAATTCGTGACAACATCGTGGCATATTTCCAATTGGAGTTCATTGTATGACGTCACCGCGATGGCAGATATATTGAAGTAATTGGTACTTAACCTTAAAGTTGTAACTATTTGTTTATGTTTTAGACAAGTGTGTCACTAAACCATTAAGAAGTCGCTAGTATGTTAATTACTAGCCCATATTTCACGTGGAATAGTCGAGTAGCTATGGTAGGGTCGACAACGTGTTGACAAATATTGCATTCCATGCGTGTAGAAGTTAAATAAAAATATTGTTTAAAGTCTAGAATACGAAACAAACAAATATCGTTGCAGAATTTAGACGAGGAATAAAGCTTTGGGTCATTTTTGACTAAATAATTAAAAAATTCAAATAAATTATCTGAAACACGTATGTACATAATATAAATATCGTTATCGCAAGTAGGATAATAGCAGGCCTTTGATATTCAGCATATTTTTAGACATGAGCGTTTAAATACTAACACATTTACATAAGCACTAATTTTAACCGAACGTGTTGTTAGTATTTAGTCAATGTAATGGAGTCACAGGTAATAAATTAAAGAAGCATGGCTGACTGCCAAAACGACGTATAACAAACGACTCAGCTCGCTTAGAAGTTTTCTGTGAAACCGTTTGTTCCTCCTTTTATCGAACTCGATTGTGGGTTATAAAACAAGCGTAATATAATTTCATGAGTTTACCCCAGAAACGTTGTGTAGAATTGTGTAATAATGGTTTTTTGGACTGTTGTAAAAAGTGCTAATGCTAACATGTTCCGCTGTGGTAAATATGTGATTGTTTTAGTAGGTATATCTATCTGTAATTATGTGGCTACATATAGCTGCATTCCTAAGCCATGTGTAACTGAAAAACAAAATGCTTTCTGAGCGCCAAAATACGGCTGTTTGTCCAATTATGCAAAAACAAATGAAAAGTACAACGTGCATTGTTTTAGACGCCTCTTTTAAATATTAATCTTAATCAAAGAAAAGTAAATAAAAATGCACAAATAATTTATCAAATATGTAGTTGTATTTTGGTAAGTATACAAAACAATACTTATCAAATAAAGCCATTCTGGTATCTAAGGTACTAAACTATGCACTATCTATTTTAAACTTTCAGTTCATACATTTTTCTATAAATAAAATAAATAGCTTATCTGCTAACATTCAAGATAATTATTCATACAATTATGTTCCTGCCAATAATACACTTAAAATATAAATAAATTACAATGGCATTACTAGGAAAGAAAACGTTTATCTATAGAGGTAATTACCGCTGAAGTACAGAATAAGTGTTTCCCCGCTAACGTGGAATACATTATTATACACTTAGTGCGAATTCAAAACTACACACATTTTACCTTAATTCTTAAAGGTTGTTTCTATATTTAGAATACATTAAAAACAGGTACTATACATTAGAAACTTTGCAATCGGCACACACACATTATTTATTTATTTTCTTCAGATAATAGAGATTTCTTAGTTTTGAGTAGCTTCTTTAAATATAATTTGACGAATGCTTTGAACATGGTTTTTAAAGAACTCTCGCTGGATTTCGTCGAATGATCCTTCCTCTTTTTGACGACGTTCGTACTGTCGGTCACGTATCTGTCATTTTCACAAACGTTTATTTTCACTGTATCTCTGGCACTAATCACTTCCACACTTCCGTAGTTTTCCAAGACATCTATGCTGCACTCATTGCCTACGATCGAGACACTGCCAATGTTTCTACAAATGCTGATGTAGTTGTTGTCTCCAATTATCTTCAAACGGCTATCGTTCTCCAACATCTTCATTTTCAAATTGTTCCCGTATAAATAAAATTTCTTCATTATTACTAATGAATTCCCATCACCATCCCATGTGTGGGTCACGCTATTAACACAAATGACTGTTCCTCGCGTTGAGTTCCTCTTATATTGGAGCGCGAGTCCGAGGAAAACATTGGTGAATCCCCGGTGAGGTGACTACGTGAAATCATCGCAGTAACTTATTTTTTATAACGGTTCCACAACTAGGTTTCGGGGATTAATTAATATATTCACAACGTTAATTTACTCATGTTGTGTCTGTGAATTACCTAAATGCTCGTAAGAAATATATAGCGAGCCTGACCTCTGCCAATTTGTATTGTTTCCCACGATCCCATTGTGCTCGAGTATAGCACCCCTGCGGTTCATATTCCACAATAGGCAATTTGCATGGTGTTTATATTAAACCATTAAAATATAAGCAGTTAAATCTTGTCAGTGCACATTATAATTCTGTTTCTGTATTGTCAACATGTCGAGTATCGGAGGGCGGTCGTTCCAAAATACTGCGCTATAAAATCCGTGCTGTAGCCGGAGCAGCATATTGATTACAACGGCATAGATTTAGCGCACGTAGGTTAATAAAACAACTGTTAACCTGCTTTTCCGAGCGTAGCCAAACACATGTAATGTTTTTGTTAATTGTTAAGATCAACGTCCGCAAGTGTCTTCGCGGTCTACGTAATAGCGCATGATTAAAAGCGAGAACTTTTGTACGAAATCAAAACAGCGCGTTGGTAGCAATTTGCAATCGTTATCGCGTTAATGTATTCTGTTTCGTCTGGTCGTCTGGTACAGCGATATGGCGCAAATTACTTACTATACTCGCCTTTGTTGGCGACGCCGCCATTTTAATTTAGTCGAGAATATCGTCTTGGTCCGGGTTTAGTTTCGCGAGGAGGCTGCTCGTTAGACGATCATCGGGACCTGTTATTTGCCTCGCCGACAATCGCATCCGACTATTGGTAACTCTAGAACGCCTCTTTCATATTGCGTGAAATTGCCTTTTGATCGTAGCTTTTAGCTTGTTTTGTGTTCCGATTATTATTTGTTTGGACAAAAAGTTGAGGGATTTGGAAGATATCACACCAAATTTAAATCTCCGTACAATTCAAATACACCAAATATAGTCTACATGCGAGAAATTCTATATTGTATTATTTCACATTGGCTGATTTTTTTATTCTCATTGATGAGACAATAATGCTTTAAACAAATCATTAATTAATATCTCTCAACTGTATGGTTCACAAGCACAACTTTTGTGTTTTTGTCATAAATTTGGGGATGTCCCGACCACACAAGTCACATAACACACACATAACACATGTAAATTATTATTATTTTTTATACTCATCAGTATTTTTTGTTAAGTTCAGTCAAATAAACTATTGTCTAATGTTAGGTTCAACATGATTAACCCATTACCATAATTATATATTCATACATGTTTAATCCATAAATAATTGTGTAACTGTGTATGGCAGTCAGTCCTTGGAGTGTTATTGATTATATTCGAGCTCATTAGGCGCAAGTCAATAATAAGTCGTTGGCTGCGCGTCTGCTCCATCCCCACCATTTATTATCTGGCTGCAGAACGCATCAATTACTGATATTAATTCGAGCCACAGAGCAGAAATAGATCGCAGGGAACAAACTCGTGCAAATCTGATGCATGCGATCAGACACAGCTGTTCAAATCCTTTAATTGCATTCCGATTTTGTTTTGGCAGGAGGCAGCTTTTTGTTTTGTTTGTTCTCTGTACTGATTATTTAAATATAAAGACACAACTTAAGACTAAATTGAATAAATTCAATGACCTTTGGGACAGAGTACACATAAAAAACAACCACGTAACACAAACGGTTACGAAATGGATTTGGAATTGATGTCGTTTATTTGTAAGTTATTATTTTTGTAGTCTGACCTTAAATGCAAATTCTTCTAACCGGTAGAAACAAAATAGTTGACACAAGAATGGCGGTAATAAACAACAATAAGTCAATATAAGAGGCGATCAGTTAGATACGTTTTGGCGTTTAGATGTTCTCGATCCAAATGCCAATGTCATACACATTAATCCAGTTAAAATAAAGACAAACTAATTAAGATAATAAGAGACGCTATGAATTAAATTGGGACAAGGGAAGAAGACGACACTAAGGTGAAGGTGATTTTGATCGTAGATAGCAGTAGATTGAAGCTAACCGCACAAAGATTTATTCGAAACAGATATCAATTTCACTAAGATGTGGTCAAAAAGATGCGTAGCTACCTTCCCCGTATTTTCGCTAAGAACGTGTTTACGAACAAAGGCTAGGTGACTAAATTCAACTTAAGAGAGTTCATTGGTTTGTTTGTTGAAGGCCAAAGCCATGCTAAGTATGTATCCAAGATCTACCTGTAATTGTAAATATTAGATTGCCAAGAGGTCTTTTAAAGGAGTTTAGAAGTTTCAGTTCTGTTAACATATTTGTTTGATATTTACCAGAACAAAAAATTACGATACCATTGAAAAGTTAGAATTAAATTATTTTCGGAAGTAATTTAAGGAACAATACAGGGACACTAAATAAGATGATGCAAACTTTAGTAGTTACGAGTAGCGTATAGTATAAACGACATTTAAATAGCCATTGGCACCAGGATTCGTGCAACACAAATCAAATGAGGTGTTCTTAACATCAGTTCTGCTAATAACTGCAAATGCAATAAAATGGGCGTTTAGCGTGTGGGTAACAAAGTCCGTGCTTTCAATCGGCATTCGGCTGGCTCTCGGCCGAGCCGAGCCGAGCGCTGTTCTTGGAATTAAATGTCGCATCGCTCCAAATAGTTCGTTGCACTGTCTCCGTCCAGCCATACTGACCTCAAACACGTGGCCTATTTTATTTCGTGTATTAAGAAATATTATATTTCCGTCTATTATGTAATTTCAAAAGTAGTTTTCAACGTTTCAAAATATTTCTCATTCATCCTTCTAATGCGGTGCCGCGGTGTTTCTCTGCTAGGGACCATGTTGCGTCATTTGTAATTAGTTTATAGTTTGTAGTAAATGTGTAATTCTAATTTTAATTATATCTTTATTCTATGAGAATTATTTTTATACTGGCATTCATCTCAAGTATGATGTCACCTATAATATACCTTAACAATTCTTCGTTTGACCTTTAGTTATCATGTACATTACCTAGACTAGAACAACTTATTGTGGGTGATTGCTTTATTTGTAATCATATCAATTACTATTTTGTTGTCAATGCTACTTGTGGCTTATTTATAGCGCAATTCCAGATGCGGGTACTACCAATTTTGTCACTTTAGTTTTAAGTAATTTACATCTGCAATTTTTTACAAGGTTTTGTCGCTGGGTTTCAATGTTTTCGCTTAACAAAAACTCTTGCTAGCTAATTATTATTAATATAGTATTTTGTAATAATACGAACAAGTAGATAAGTATTTAATGTTGTCTTCCGATCTTTCAACATACTTACATCACCAGAAATGTGTTAATTGGCACTACTTACATGTAATTAAAAATGTAGAATTCCGAATTCATAAAAATACTTCTTTGACCTTGCAGGAATGTGTATTCTCAAGTAAATAGTACATAGTTGAGCTTTACTGTAATTACCTTTATGGATAAATACCACGTTCACCTTTGTTAGTAATGACTTAATAGTCATTGTGCAACCTGACCCGGGCGCGTGTCACTGGCAATGCAACGCTGACGCAGTCACACGGCCCGGTATTATGACGATCAAGATCCATGATTCTTCTAGACGCAGATAAGGATGGCACTATACAGAGATGCGGTGGCATCTCTTTCACTCCAGAGTATTATGGCTTCAAGCCTACCTTTTCAGTTTCATCAGATCCGACTAGTATTCTTGATGAAGTGTTGACCCTGTTTGGTTCAATATCTAATTAGTATCATGTGAAGTGGACATTGAGAAGTAAAGAAGTAAAAGTAGGTAATCCAAACGACGAATGTATGTCTGTGAAGACCCTGTATGACTTGTCAGTAGCAACAAATTACGAAAGCCTGCTTCAATTATATAAAGGCGCTGACAATGTCAAATTGTTGACTCTTTTGTAGGGGTTACTAAAAAAAGTCCACAAGAGCTTTTGTATTCAATTCGATTGCTTACCTCACTTTAGTCGAAGATTGTACAATATCCTCGTCTGAGATCATTCAAGGCTCGTGGATCGTCAACCTTTTGGCCTGCTTCGGGAATGTTACGGACTGGTACTTACTAATATTATTCTCATCCATTACATCACTGCCTTACAATACAACCTATGTTGATAATTGCTGTCTGAAGTATCATTTAACTGTTCTTCACAATTGTTCTTGTTTTACTCTATCACATTTCCTCGTATGGCTTAAAAGTTACACGAACTTAATATAAACGTTACCTAGTTTCATACTGCATAATTAGGTAAGTGGCTACAACTGTATCGGATGACGTAACACAACAAAGTTGTTGTGAATTTTGCTTTCATTATGATTTGTGATATAATAAAAATACAAAAGTGGGTTGCGCTAAAGTGCCGTGAGAATAAGAAACAATTAATGTGCGTATTTTGGGAAATATATTCATGAGTTACATGTTACACAATTTTTATGGGCGCTTATTTTTGATAATAGAGGAAATACTGATTCTTTTTAGGTCTACGTAGTTTTTGACATTGCAGAATAATATCTCTTTTATTGGTACAATCTCTATGAAAATGTGCCATAAACCAGTGATTACTGCATTTAATAAATACCAGTCTGGCGTCAATTTAGAGTTCAAGTAAAAGGTCAATTGCCAATTTCCTTTGAGATTGTCAGTAGCTAATTGCTTATTGAGCAGATCTATGTTCCGCGCTAGACCTGAATATATTTGGATGCACGTTTTTGTATTGTAATAGAATAAATAATTCAAGTATACAGACGGGTGAACTACTCTACGACTTAGGTATTGTTCTAATTCTGAACTCTGTTCGTGCGTAGTATTTTATTTTTAGAAATCGCAAATGGTTTTGTTCCGTAGATCAGATATTTTTTTGTTAAAACTGGAATTTTCCCGGCCTGCGCTTGATATTACACCTCTAATTATTTGTTTAAGTAGTTCATATGAGCTTTCGTAATTAAGGGTACTAAATCAGCTCCCATCGTAACCAAATATTTATTAGGAATCAGTATCATCTGAATCACTTTTGTATTCCTTTTTGTAAATAAATCCACAGTTTCACCGTGAAAGGTTTGACAAGACCAACCTTTTTTCTGTTGTTAAATAAAATTAGTCATTAGTCCTGTCCGTTTAACAATTTATTTATATTTTATGGCATTTCACACGACGGCACCGACACCACAATAAGCTCCCACCGTAAAATGGTAGACATCACTCCGTTCAGGTACCTAACTCGAACTCGACTAAAAAACAAAATTGACAGCCAGCGACCAACGTAATATATTAATGAAAAGATGGGATAGAAAAAAGATATTAGAATTCGAATTTTAAAAGGCGGCGCGTTCAAGCAACTGTGCTAGAGTTTATTTTGTTTGAGTGTTCGAAAAAGAAAACAAAAGTGTAGAGCTGCGTTCTTTTCTCCTATTTGCCTCTGACCTCGGCTCTTATTGACAATGGCTGCCAGAATGAAATATGGCGCGCCTCTAACGAAAAAGAGATTAGGTGGACGATATTATTTCTCGTCTATTGTAGAGTATCGGTGAGGCGCGGCACTGTTTGCCGTTTCAAATGCATTTTACCGTGTTATTTTTTTAATCACCTGTTAAGCTGTGACGAAGGTTAGATGTTTTCTTAGGATATCATGGTACCCATCATATTATGTTATTAACATAACAAATATGTTGTGATTTGTAGGGCAAAATGAGGTGCATTGTAGGATTTTTGACTGTTTCTTTAAAACAATAATGTAGTTTCTGTTAAATTAATGTTCAAGAAAGGCATACCTGGGTAAATTTCGAAATTATAATCACAAAACAGAATGCGCTTACATCGGTAATAGAATAGTGCGTGTGATCCAGATCAGCACATAAATATCGGGAGGCGTTGGCGCCTGGGTTAGTTGACCAGTAACACCCGCGGAGGGCGCGAGGGGCGAGGGGAGGGGAGGGGAGTCTGGAGGGCCGGTAATGAAGCGGCGCGTGTGGCAGAGGGCAGACACAATAGCCGCCGCCGCCGCGCCGAGCCTTCTCGGAACCGGTCTCGAGGGCAGCGCTCTGCCGAAATTCGCGTCGACCACCCATCGCCCCGCTCCATCCTGGGCGATACTTATCGCGCCTGTATTTATGACTAGAAACACCATTACAGATACAGTCCCCAGGCGAAGAAATCGCAACTCGAGACCACCCGTTGTAGTTTGTGATGCCAGTGAAATAAATTGCCTTGCGGTTACTGCCCGCGCTTGCCATTTGACTTATGCTGGCTAACACCCGCCTTGTACTCATAAATTTTCTGATTGAAGGACACTCGTCTCGTTCTTTAGCAGCCTGTTAACACTTCGATTTACAAATTTTTTGAATCACTTTCAATAGGCAACCCTGGAGCCTTGCTTTAGAGTGTGACGGAGAAGGAAAACTGCACCGCTAGATTTAGATGCAGCGAGCGAGTGAGACACAAGGCTGCACCGCTAGTCGGTGCAACGATCTCGCCTACTTAACGTCTACTCTACTCAGAGATAGTGTTGTCATTACCGTCAATCTCAGTCATCGATGGAAAGATATCATAGCCGCAAAGTTATCGGCAAGTATCGAAACAAATATCGTTATAAAAACTTTATGGTATTCACCTTGAACTGTTGTTTTTACATAAGTAAAAATATATTAAAACAACCTACCTAACGAAGTAAGAAACATGCTGGCCAGTTAATTCTCAGAAGACTACTTCCTAATTCTGCATTTCTTTTGAATAAATAACGTTGTCGCTGAGGAACTCGACCAATAATAATTATGCTTTCGACAATATTCCTGTCGGTGACGCATTGAACCAATAAATTAAAAAGAGTGAGTGACATTAGAGTGATCGTAAACGAACTTGTCTGTTGCCTTGTCGTGGCCACATTATAAATAGATGACGCATCTACCGAAATACTCTGTATTGGCAGAGAACGTTACAATAAATAAATATGATGTCTGTTGTGCGTAGATCTGTAGATATAGCAGACTATTAGAATTAATTAGGTCTATCAATTAAGCAACATTGTAATTTTTGTATATTCCATCAGGTAGGAGCAATTACCAGTGTTCGATTTCGAAAAAACTATAAATCCGTTAAAAATATACTGAAATCGATAAATGTCGATCGTGTACCGCCATCCCTGAGGCGTACAGTTCATTGAGTAAACCTGTGTCCGGGGCTGCGCGGGCGCACGACCTGCCTGTGTGTGCGTCTGTGTCGCCACTTATTTGTTGTGAGCACTCGTAAGTTTAGAAGCTCGCCCGGCGCCCGCGCCGCTCTCCAACGTGTTTCGTTAACTTTAACAGTTGTTATTGTATATTTATTGTTGTCGTTCGTTTCTTCGAGAATTATTGAACGATCTTTATTAATATGTCTTATAAACATTTTAGGTTGACTTTTCAACCGCACTATACATATCTATACATCTACAAGTGCAGTTCCTACTTTTGTTTCTGCTATCAATCAAGCTAGGTTTATAACTTCATTATCAATGATTGTATAAATCTAAACGAAAGCTTGTTTAATAAACATAGATTTCCGTGTTGACTCCTACATCGGCAGCACGAGCGGGGGAAAGTTAAACTTTCTGAATACTGATCGATTAAAAGTAAAAGTGCCTTCTATGTTGTATTTGAGAAGTTTAATTTGCGTAATAATATGTTATGTGAATTACATATGAGAACGTTACAAAGTGTGAACTGAATTTATAATATAATTACACCATATTCGTAGGCGAAAAGAATCTAAAATAGTTCCATTAAATCCAATACACTTGCCCAATATAGAATTGAATAGGGAGTGTAGCGATGCGTGAATGTAATTTGCAGATTTTGAGTTTCGTTAAGGAAAACTCAGCGTAAAACTGCAGTACCTTTATCTTTAATCATTTGCATTAACAATTGAGTAATACTTTTACTCTTCCATTTACACTAATTATAATTATCCGAACCTGAAAAACAATGCAACTGAAAACTTTTATGATAATAATTTTGGTTGGGGCATAGAAAACAAAACACATTCATATTATTTATACATGGAAAGTGTTAAGGTAAGTCCCAGCATTTTGAAATGCGCCATTGCAATTCAATTAACAGATAACGACACACTTGAGTGATTAACATGATGTGAAGACTAGAGATATCGAGATTAGGAACCAATGTTATGATATGATACGATGAAGTAATCAACAGGTTATTAAATGTTTCCGGTAGAGATGTGCCTTTCGTAATACTTCCTGGTCTTAAAGCTGCAGAATTCTTAATTTTTGCTAGAGGCTTTGATGAAACTATTACGTGACACACATTTGAAAACAAGTGTTAGAAGAGTTATGATCTTAGATTTATCAAAAAACTACTTTTTTTTTTGTAAATGCACTTGAACAATTTTAATGGAATATCAGTGGTCAGCATCTCAAGATGGACATGTTCCTTTTCAGGCTAACAATACAATCTAATATATGGAAAACTCTGCCTCAATTGCAAATTAATTTGTAATTAAATGTTCATCAATGTACTGTTTGCAAATGCCAGCAATCGCTAATGGTTTAAGGAATTCCGTCACCTCAAGCCCTTTTAAGGTGTGTCGTGGCATTAGCCATGTATTGCAAGTCTCTTCGTATAAGTAGTGGAAAGTTGTCCCCCCATCGACACCTACCTACATCTTTAAGGTGACCATCATCCGTATTTTCTAATCTAATGACGAAATACTGATTCATATTTCATACGGAAACAATCAATTTCACGATTCCAGGAGAATTGTTTTATTTGCCTTGTTATAGAAAACCAAACGTATTTTAACAGCACACAGAGCGGTTTCATGAAGCCATTGTTCAGTTTGGTCCGAATAAACAGCTGCAGTAACGTCATCACAAGTGTACGAATACAACAAATAAAGCCCCAGTTCGACACGAAATCGTCTTTGACACCGACTGGGTAGTTCAGTTGGCGCAACATCGTCATCATACTTTAATATAACCACCATCTTACGTAGAACCTTCGTAAAATTACAAATTACCATTTATTTGTCCATTATTGCTCTCGGGAGAGGGACGAGGAGGTTCAGCTTACTTTGGATGGCGATAACAACAAGCAGTTTGTATAGCTGTGCAAATAGAGTCGGTTTGGTAGCAACACGCGCGGTACCAAGAACTTTCTCGTTTACTTACCGTTGTACCTAAATTATATTTATCTTTGTTATTTCTATTAAGTCACCTACGGATGTGAACTCTGATAATGTTGTTTGCTTACATATTTTCTTCGAAGTAATATTTTCTGGTTGTATTGGTTTACATTTATTGTCGAACACGATAAGGTGTGGTGAGGGAACAGGAACATCCTTTGATGTGTTTTTAATTTTGTTATCGTTATTTGGTGTATTAGCTAATGTTGAACATGCCTTAAAGTGTTCTGTTGTGGGTGTAATACATGATCTAAATGCGTAGAAGCCCACCCATGTCAAAACAAAGAGTCGGGTCGGTGGTTTAGCAGTATTAGTTATCAGCGACGTGCCGGCACGTATGTACAGTCAACGGCCTGACTATATTGTTTACAGTTTGTATATGACAAAGATAAATCGCTACTATAAAGGAAAACGCGAATTCTAGTCAGGTATCCTTATTGCGGTGTTTACTATGAACTACGAAATGGTACGCGAACGTGTTTGTGAACTCATTTCACCTTGTATAATGTATAGTAAAAAAATATGTTGTTTTCAAGTTTATTTACTAAGATTTATTTGGACTAAAATTAAGATTAGAGATTTTTTCCACTGCTTAACAAAACTGCCGAACGATCTTAACGTTGCCACTGTATGAACGGATGGAAAAGGAATTTATTTTGTATACACGAGTGACATAGTTTTATTAAAGTTGTGTCCATGTAATAATTATAATTACCTACGTGTACAAATACCACGATAGTTGACGTAAATCATAATTATACCGACATGAGATGTTTAGCTATGTGAAATATTTTTAGAGTTCCGTTACCGAATTAAAAATGTGTCGAGCGATTCAATGAGTCGGAGAACTCAAAGCTGAACAGAAATACTACAGGACTTGCATTGGTATAATAAATAATTCGTTTTCGGTCTTTGTATTTATTATTATATATTATTTTTGATTATTATTATTTCTACACGTAATAGTCTAGTCAGTAACGCACTTATTTTTATATAAATTTAAATATTCATAAGGATAAATAGTATTGTTCGTAGGTTAACACCTAACATAATTAACTAAATGTTAACATAATTTAACAATTATGTTGATGAATACATTATTTTAAATATCTAAGAAGTCTGATCTACCTACGTAAGTAATGATGTGCAAATTGAGGAAGATTGCACAGTTGTTTATATTAAATGAGCAATAAAATAAAAAAGGTTATGCTTTTTAATAATTATTTCTATTTGACAGCGCTGATTGTAAAGGTCGGTAGGATATGGCATTGTTATAACTTAAAGAGCAAACTGAAGTTTTCATGATAAAAATGCACATCCTATCTCTTGTAGATCGATCTTTATACATGTTTAATCATATGTAAAGATATCTAGTCTATCAATTAGTGTAACATGAATGATACGGGAGAGCACACTACTGTTAGTTAATAAGTTCTTCTTAACATAAGTAAAATAATAGTAACGTTTTGTTAAACACGACCCTTGCAATAAAACTGTTTAAACATTAACAATTATTTACCGAATATAAATCTGAATGTTCCTCGTAAACAATTATCCGAAACATCTTTTTGTAATAAATTGGCAACTAAGTATAGCTTAGAGTAGGCCTGTATCTAATTGGCGCGAAGAGTGAGGAGAGTCGTGGGAACCAGCCTGCGGCAACCAGGCAAAAAGGCAACCGGCCAGAAAGGCAACTGGCCAAAAAGGCAGCATACAAAAAGGCACCAGGTTCCTTCAATGAACTGGTAGGGAACACCACTATTATTGCAAGGCAATATTTTATTATTGGTTTGTAAACTCTGTGTTCATTGAAAGAGTTCTGTTTTTACTATTGGTCTTACTCTGTAGAATTGTAAGAGAGAAGAAGAGATAAAAAAAAAATGGATGATTTCAGATTTTCAGGCGTTAAATAAGTCTAGTACATATTACTGCTACTACTAAATTAAGCTATATTTTAAATTATATGATGATGAAAAGATTACTCATTTCTATTAATACAGAAGTACCAGTTAAACATATCAGGACAACAATAATTATATTATCTATCGCTCTACATGCGTTTACTGATAACACTAAACAGTAACTGTTAACAATAAATAAGTAAATTACAAAAAATATTAAAAAATAAAAAAAATCAGAATAAAGACACCACTATTCGGAGCCTTACTAATAAAATAAATTAACTATAAAATATAACTTGAAAAAAATAAGCCCGGATAAGTTGTAAATAGATGGGTATATCCGTAAAACACACAGTGACAGTAAAGCAAACACAAAAATGCATTTCCAAAACAGCTCCCGAAAAATCGGTACTGTTCTTATAAATACCAATGGGAATCCCTGTACTACAGATTCTAATATGTAACAATACTGCCTACTATTAGATTAAGTGTTTTCCTTATTAACGAAGGAGGAAACACTATAATGACTTGAATTTCTAATAATATAGGAAAACATTAACGCGCTCTACATTTTGAATGAGCTGGTTTGATGTCTCTATTACAGACTGATGGTGTGACTTAGTTTACTTGTAAGAAGTAAATAAGTGGGCTTTTCACAGAACAGAAAATAGTAGGTAAGGTGAAAATAAAGTTAGTTTTGTATCCAATATTAGTGCTGGAGAGCTCTTTAAAAAAATAGTAGGTAGTCTAATCACCAACTTACAAAAAGGAGGATGTAATTCAATAGTTCTTGGGCGGGATTCGTCTCGCCGGATACAGCTGAATTCCAGTATTTACACGAGCCTGCCTGACCTCCATAATTCATATTTAAATAATGTCGAAACAGTTATACAAACTGACCTAATTTATATATAATCTGTCGTTAATCAACATCTGGTAGCCTTCGTATTGACAAGGTTTGGGCTAATGTAGAGCATATCACACACTTGTCAACGTCTGCGCGTGCGCACTGCACGTGCAAGGCGCGACCAGCTGACTAGAGAAAGCCACCTCGTTCGCTTGCCACACCTAGCTGCAAGTTTTCCGGTTGTTTTAGAGATACAACCTTTTTGTGCACTGTGAAAAGGCATTTGATTGCTTTAGTCTCGAATCAAGGAGTTTATGAGAAAAAAAGATTGTAATCAATCGTTCTTCGTTTAAAAGTATCTTTGGAATATATAAAAAAAACATGAAATATTTATCAGGCATAGACAATGAATCCTTTGCTCATTTGCTTTATGGACTAGTAAACACCCGCCTCCCGGGTCCTGTTTGCATATAGAACGCGCGTGGAATTTTAAATGCGGTGTCGTCACCAGCCCTGAGGTCACTCCCGGGCGTATCCCTTCACTTACTATGTGCAAGAGAAACATGTCCAACGGCTGCATTCGAAATCACCCGGAGATCCACTGGTGACTCATAGTCAGTGTCCAATTAAAAAAACTCACTAGTTATACTCGTTTCTGACCGTATGATCAGGATTCTTGCTTGCGATGTCATTTCCTCTACTATCCTGATGCTTTTAATTACATGATCAAGTTTAAATATTAAACTTGCAGTTTATTGATTAATAAATAGTGCGTCATTCATAAAAACATCACTTACTTATACAAGTTGGATGCGTCTAAAAGCTTTTAACCGCTTGACTCAAATCGTTTCTAAGAAGTTATCTACCGATAGACTGTGGTAATACGCAATGAGTCAGACACTCACCATTTTATCCTATCACATACCAAAATCATTATTTACATACATAAAAAACATTGCAATAAACCCTTTGCATGTCACAATTAAATACAAAGCCCGTCGCGTGTCATTAAAGGGAACAATGGTTACCATGGAAACCGGGTTTACAAAATGGCCATCAAATATTGCAGTAGACAATAATGTGAAATGAATTGTTTTCCTCTCAAGCGGTGACCGCAAACATTTTGCTTGTCGTTCAGTAATGTGATGGACGTAACGTTTAAATCTTTTGAGATACTTTTGTATTGTATGAAAGATAGTTTGTCCAAAGATTCAGAGATCTTTATTGTAAATACACCTATAACAACAAAAAAAAGCTACTAAGTAATGTATAATCTGATTCTTTGTTGATGTGAGTAGGTATGTACGCTATAGGTACCATAAGATTTTAAATAATGAAAATTTTATGCGACCCATCAGTGACCTCACATTTGTTTTAAACCAAAGCGATATTGTTAATAACGTTTATAAAATCTAATGATTAGCATATAAATTAAGTAAGTTTATTTGTTTAGACAGCGGATATACATGTATTATTATAAAACATTAGATATGTGAATCATACCTTTCTGGCGAACTCCATTACTGCGTTGTACTTGTTAAACTATCCTAGCGTTAAAATTGATTTGTTCCTCTATTAAGTAAAGGGATAGTTTATCCTCTATATAATAAATAAACTTATCTAGAATCAATTCCGTAGTTTATAAGCGCGATTAATATTCCTAATTACCAAAGTATCATCTCGTAAAACCAACTTGCCAGTAACAATCGGTAATAACTTGTATGTCCCTAAACTATTTCAAAACAAAAGGGAATTTTGAAGTAACGGCTTTCCCTGGGAAGTATTTAACACCGCTCCTCAGTTTTAAAGCACTGCGTATTACATCGTTTCTACGAAAAGCGCTTTCTCTCCCGTCAGCGGTATTGCTCAAAGAATCTTGGTTAACGTCATTACACCTCGGTATTGGTACAGTGGGTTTTGTCACACCATTTTAATTGAAATCTTTTCTTTTACGGACTCTGAGCAAATAATCCTTGGAGTGTTAACAAATTGTACTCTGAGGTTCCGTACGATAAAGGTAGCGACGAATTTCGAAACTCAACCATATTGCATTTGGAATAAGGTGCTGTTATAATCAGTGTAAGGTGTCAATGACGTTGCCTGTATTAAGGTTTACTTATCAATACAATGGAAGTAGTTCGGTTTATTCTTGTGGCCTATTTAGATATCCACGTTGAGTTTTCATTCAAATGCATCGTAAAATCACGGCTTATTTAGTCGCGCCTGTGTTTATTAAGGTTATTTAATTTTATTTCCATAGCGCACTTAACTTGAGTTTAACATTTTATATTGTTTTGTATTTGAATACAAACCTACCTATTAAATAATGTTTCTTTAGGTCTTTTGCTACAAGTCTGTGTACGTCTATTATCTTGGTTAAAAACTTTCTGAAACTCAACTATCACAATTTCTTAAATAAGTTAAATAAGAAAACGGTTTTCCAAGACCATCAAATGGGGTCAGTGAGGCATCGGATATGGTAACTGTTCCAGCCTCTTGTTACCTTATATGTTTATATAAAAAGTCATCAATACGGCAGTTATTCGGCACGGCTGTGCCTTTATTTTCTCACGGGACCTGCCCACTGGCCGCGCTGCCACTTCTCGGAAGTCAAAGGCATTCTTTAGCCTAATGTGCCGCACTTACCGACGTCGTTAATCCGACAATTTGTCAATATTTACTCGTGAATACAGTTATGTTTTCGTGATTAGTTATTGTTTAGGTGCATTGGAGTTTATGTCCTGTCATGGCATAATGCGTGCTCATGAACGTCGATTTATTTAAAGCATAACGATATATTTGTTTATGTGAGACGTAAGAAAAAAAACTTATATTCGGAGTTAGTTTAAAACAAACCCGTATTGCGATTAGGTAGATTAATTAAGTCCAAAATTTAGATCTATAAAGAAAGCTCTAAATGTACTATGTATATGTATTTCAAGCCCTGTGGAAGACATTTGTTTCCGCGAGCTTTTTAATCCAATTTGCATTAACTACTACGATACCAACAACGACGGTAGAAAATGGAAAGGAGGAAGACTGCCATCTGCTCTAAAAACGTTAATGTCCTTAATAGTTTCGTTAATGTATATTATGCAAAAACGTACTGATAACTTTAATAACACGAAACACATAACAAATGTGATATAACGTTGAGTGATCACGGCATTTTTTGTCAGTACCAAGCTTGATGGACGATTATGTCAATTTGCCATTCAGTCGATGACGTGCATCAATAACTAACTATGAATCAAGATATCTTCTAGATTCAATGGCGTGCGTGTGAGTTGCCCCGACTGATCTTTGTGGGTCACAGACAATAGAGTTGCGTGTTTAAAAATAACTAGCACACATTCTTGCGAATGTCTCGTGGCAACAGGAGTTTTAAATGTTGTTTAGGATTCGCTAATGGCTAATTCCAGTCTGACCTAATTTCGGTTTGATCCAGTTTTGAATGTATTGGATGTTCCTGTTATTTTAGATGTGGTATGTAGGTATGTATTTTGATATGTAATTTTATTTTCTTGTTTCACTGTAAGTAACGAAAGCTTTAGGTAATTATTTTTTGTTCAACTATTGAATTACATTTATGGGCTGCTATGTTCATTTGCAAATATTGAACGAAAAAACTCAGTCAGGAAGCCATCTTAAAAATTAAACCTGTACCATTTACTCCTATCGTAAAAGTAAAAATATAGAGTGCTTATCTAACAAACGGCCCACATAAAATGGGGTTTTAACGTAGTCAGAGGCAGTTCTTGGAAACCGTTACTTTGTCTCCTTCCGTGCATGCGACATTGTTACTTTCTGCTTTTGTTCACGACACCTACTAACTGTTCAACTTATGTTTCTTATGGTTCTCAAGCCCCTTGACAGGTTTTTGCTTGCACAATACTATTGCAATTTATTGCATAGCAGCTTTCTCGATACGAAATTATCAGCAATTATATCCATACGTCATTGCGTCTAAGATTTCACTTTTATCTAACAAAATTTTTTGAGTACATGAGCAAAATGTGGTGGTTAAGTAAGATATTGCCGTTTTATTGTCCTCTTTGAGTCAAGATAATGCTATTCGATACACTTCGTGCATTAGTATTACTCTTTACTCAGCTATTATTCTCATAATTATGTAAAATTTTCGTAGTTTACTTAATTTTACACTCATTCTTGTGTATTTAAAATGTGGACACACGATTGGACCTTTAGCATTGTCAGCATTGTTTGTTGTGGTGATCTTTAGAAGTATTAAATGAAGCATGTTCGATGGCGATTGTAAATCTTCGGTAATGTAGTAAGAGCGAGAGTGTTCAAGTCAACGAACTGCACGCGTTGTTAGTGGTTTACCGCAGGGCGCTGTACTGGGACCTCCGACGTGTGAGCTTTTGTTTATGTCCTTTGTGTTCACATTCCTATATTTTTATTGCTAGTACTTTAATTTCTGAGGCTATACAAGTATACATTCAATTATGGCGAGGCGGTTGTCTGCTTGTATTTAATAGAATAAAACTTTCCAGTCCATCATGTGCTCGAGATAATTTAATGCACTTGAATTGTTTGGATTCAAGAATTTGCACGAATGTTATTCATTTTCAAATAATACTTTTGAAGGTATAAGAAGTTCCAAGAAATTTCTAATATGATTTGCATTTTAACGAATATTATATAACATAATAGGTGTGTCATTACCAGTGTCTTCAAAGACTTATTTCAGAGAAGATCATTAGCATGACAATTGCTCACCGAGGATTACCGTATTCATTGTCCACGTTAACGGTAATGCAAGTCACATACTTCAAATTCTTGTAATTATTATCGACTTTAAGATGTTTGAATATAAATTCTGTCCGTCATTTTGGATTGATTTCACTTTCGTTTTAAAGAAATTTGTTATTAACTATGATATCAGATGAAATCGAAGTTATTTATTGATCCAATCATACTCAATCAACAGTGATGTTTGTGAGAAACTTCTGTTACAAACAGTTGCTATGGTGATAACGGTTTAAACTTTGACTTTGGAATTGTCAGTTGTGCTCTCTATTTTACACGACTGCCCAAAAAGGTATGTTATGTTTTTAGGGTTCATGTATGTATGTATGTTTTCAGATTCATTTATGGAGATATCTAGCTAAATTTTTAAATTTCTTGACGAAATAAATCTTCAAGATAAAACCATTTGTTTATCTGAAAAGTTGTTACTTAATCCTTAGACCAAAATTAGCAGTGTAACAATTGAAACAAACTGCTGTAATTAGTACTAAATCTGTTAATTAGGTTAAAAGGTCAAATTGAGGTGTGCCACGTACAATATACACCCAGTTATGGAATACTAAAATATTGGCCAGTCATAATAGCCAACCCTTTATTTGATAAAATAATGGTGTAGGTACCTAATTGACCTGGTTATGAACCTGGAATTGACTGTATACTGCCTTAATAAGGTCCTTCGATGTAAGAGAGATTTTCAGTGTTCTGTGGAAAATCAATTTGTTGTTATTTCCACTATTAGATATTCTTTGAACCGTCTGATATACTACAACTTGTCTAAGATATGAATATAAAGTTTGAACAACCGATTCATATTTTAAAGTAGATCCTTATGTAGACTCTTTTTCGTTGTTCTCAGTTTACTCTAGGTCAACAATGCTCAGGGATATTTTGCCTCGTAACTAACTAGTACTCTATGCAACTGCGTTTTTTGTATTAATTAGTAACTAGTTTTTTTGGAGGGTCACAAAACCTCGAAGTCTATCTGCTGAGTCATGTAATGTAATATAAATAAAGAATTTTCGGTTTTAGCAAAAGGCAGTCCTCCTTTAAAGCCGTAGCTAGTAAATAGCATGGCCTCTAAATAATTTTAAAGTTTGAAAACGTCAGTAATGTCATAAACGCCATCTTTTTTCCACAAAACCTGTCTATAAGTAGTTTTTTGGTTGATATGAGACTTAAGCCTCGAAATAGCCGTTAGCTCTCAAAACATGGCCTGCACCGGATACTGTTATTTTGATTTATTTTTCTTACGTGAAACTGGAGTTTTATTAGCCATATATTATCCTTGAATAAGCATGTCGTATTCTATTAATATTTTCTATGATACCTAGTTAAGATTTATTTATATGCTATATCTTCTACAAGACGGTGTTTGTGGGTGTTCCTTTTGATTTTTCATAGTGATATATTCATATGTTTTTAAAAGCAGGGAACCCAAGTATTCCACAATATCTTGAAGGAGATTGATAGCAAAATTAAAGTATTTCGCACCTCTGCACCCACAGTGTCTGCTCCCAATTACCTTAATATGATTTTAATTCATACTGAAATTAATTTCGGGTGTTTCCTACCTCAGGGCAATAATGACGAATGATTCATCTAATGATGATTTGATATGTTACGGTTACGTGTGTTTTTGCTTCGTGATAAACGTAGAATGTTTTATTATTACATTTTTGTTAATATTGCATCATTATTATGTCCAGTTTATTGAATTTGTGCAGTACACTGGCCAGCAAAATTTAAAAACCGTTAATATTACAAGATGTTATGCAAACGTCAGACTGCAAATCGCTTTGCAAAATTGTGCATATTAACAATGTAAGTAGGCAGTTCTTTAAATAGTATATCAGTGTTAATTAAATATCTAGGTAATTAGGACGACGTTTGACAAATGTGCGTGTCTAGTTCCGACCATTTTGAGTTGAAATAGTTTTTAAATTATTTAAGAAATAAAGAACACGAAATAATAAATCGTATCGATATTGATCCTCAATCTATATCGTAGGGCGTAGATTATATTTACAAACAGCGTTTTTTTTTTTTACGTCAAAACAATCGCTTTAAACATGGTTAGGCCAAGGCATGACGCTGTTATGCCAAATATTTCCGGATGACGGGCGCTGACGCGAGCCAACACCCGGGCATCTTGTCAATAACTGCCGAACATTGGCTGTGCATATTTGGGACCATATGATCATGTTTTGTTTCTTTTAAAGTCATTTAGGTAGAATTTTGTTTCACAAAAATGTGCATGGTTCCGATAAGCATAAAAGACAGTGCATCATTGCAAAAAGAAAATTGTATCTATGTTTCTTTTTCAACGCCAGCTGCCTTATGTGTTTATCAAGTCTGCTCTTTTTAGAAGAAGTTGCTAATATGTCTGACCTACGCAGTGTGTCACTTATAATTAGAAAGGCGACAATGTCTGTTTGCATCTTTCCTCTTGCCGGTGATAGTCTTGTCACTTCTCTCTTCGATGGCTCGTGCTCAACTCTGACTGATCGGTGTGACATACGTATAATAATTCAATAATTATTTACTTTATATACACTTATTATCATTTCTTTCTAAATTTCCTTGCACGACAAAGCAGTGCAATTGTCTCTCTCACAGTATGAGTGCAAACAAACTAATAAAACTATGTTAAAACAACATTGTTCGCTGTGTATCTTTGTTATACGCTATTGTTTACTGACAACCATTTGCGATTACTATTTAGTCATTATTGATACAGTTAGTATCTGTATCGTAAACATGAAGGATATCCGACTATCCGTACTGTCGTAGTGTTACCATTTGATGCTTTCATCTATGATTTCATGTTCTATTTAATTCTGATGTCATACGATTATTTTGAGTTTGTACTGATTTTATCTGTAGAACATACTACACTTGTAACTTGTTATTCTAAATTAATCAACTCATTCCTTGATTTCAGGAGTTTCAGGATGTTCTTTTTCCAAATTATAAAATATATTACTCAGTATATAACACAAAATATAAGAAAGAAATACCTGATACTTATGATGTCCTATAATAGATTTAGCGCACGGCTGCAAGGCTGTAGGGGACATTTAAGTAAAGATAGTATTCGATTTAGATATAAATCTGTTTGAAAATACTGTTTACAGTACGCTAATAGCACACGTAATAGTTTAAATGTTTCTAAGTAAACAATAACTCATTTCAGTCACAGTAAGAGCATTGCATAAAACATGGCGTCATAATGCATAATACATTTACATAAATGAATACATACATATAAACCTCAGAGAAGATTTTTTGCTTCATATAAAGAAGCAATTTAAGATTAGCATTTAATTGTTAATTGCGTTGTAAAAAACGTGTCGATACGTTGTTCGGTGTAATAGGCGAAGAGAACATAAATAGGTGTCATTAACTCTTTATTTAATTAGCGCTTTTATGCAGTAAGTGCCGTCGTGAGAAAACTTTCGTGTCAATCATGACGTCAAGACTTTTTCTTAATTTATGTAAAAGAAAGCAAATACACAATTTGTCACGTAATACCCATGTAGGCGTAATTTGTTGGCTTGATGACAACAACAAAAAACTTTATATTATATTGTCAACTTATTAAGCAACTTAAGCACGGGCTTGTGTATAATTTATTATCTATTCTAGATAGGTTCTGTATATTTATTAATACACAATTAAATCTAATATAAGAACAAACTCTAACTAAACTAAAATTAAAACTTACATAAATAAAAACTAAACGGCGTCAAAGAACTCATCGTCATCCTTGTCAATGGCGGGGAACGTGCCCAGAAGGCTGGCTGCATTGCCACGTTGAATGGCTATGCCGATTCTCTGTGCAAGGAACAAACCAGCCCTCTGATCACGAGTAGATTCTACCAAACGTTTGGAAAGTTCTTTGAAAAGATTTCGTGCGCTCGGACCCCATGACCCGAGCGTTTCAACCCCAAACGGCTCGAAAATATAATCACCCACAATGTTATTATACTTCCGCCGCTTAAGGGTCTCCGCAGCTCCAGCAGCAGCGCCAGGAGAGGCTGCTGAACTTAGAACGTGGGACGGCGAAAGGGTGTCGACGCACGTTGCGTCCCACACCAAAGGCCGACCCAATTTCCAAGGCAGCAATGACATAGCGTCAGGTCTCTTGCCATCGCCGCGCACCAAACCATTGAGTTCCAAAACAGCTGGTACACCGGCGGTGACAAGAGCACGACGAATTATGTCATTCAAATTTGAGTGGCGAGATATACGCCCTGCGCTCCTGCTGCAGGACAGGCCATGGTGACCGAGGTTGTCGACTGTCTCACCGCATTGACAACGATGACATGCGACACAGGGTATACCTAAACGTAAACTCATGGCGAGCCGAAAAGTATTATTATCCAAAATGGTACCAAGAGTGGATGATGGAAGTGCCTGTAACCAGAGGCCCAGACCATTTCTAGATAGGTAGAACTGATTTTTCAAGTTCGCTAAGATCAGTTCAAAGAAGCGGATAGGCTGGAACCAGTTTTTGTTACACTTTACACGCTGTTTGAACATATTGATTCACCTTTTTGCATAATTATGCATAAGCTGAGGGCAGGTAGTAACTGCGGTTTCCTGCATACAGGTTAAACAAGATAATTATATTTTGTATGTATTTTTTTCCTTGTGTATTGTGGATATTAGTCTGGCTTTATTGTTCTGGGTCTTGAAAATCCCTGACGAATGCGGTGATAGATGTTGTTACCAACTAAACACCAAGGTGCTAACGCGAGGGCGCGATGAGCGAATATATCTCGTAGTTAGCATGATTTGTTCGTCCCACACATGCGTGCGCGCCGGCACCACTAATTTATTATTCGAGCGCATCTGTTTCCATTGGGATTTATCGCTTTATTTAATAGTTCGATATAGATGTACCGATAAATAATTCTACATAAGAATTTATTGAGGCGTTTTATCAAACTTAAAAACTTGAAGTGCAAAACTGGTTCGTATTTGGAAAACACAAATGGTTTCCTACGTAATTTTCCTGCTGAACAGGTTACTCTTTTGTCTGCGTGTACGCATGTCCTTTTAGAGATATCCAGACTGACTGGTTTATCAACGCTCAGTTTAAACACCTGGGCCTTGATTGTTAAATCCTGGATTACTTTTATTTTAGATTTATTATCTAAAAACTGTTCTTTTATGAATACGTTCACTTCTTTATCTTTCTTTCCCAAGTGTTAAGTATCACTTACTACCTAAATCTTGTAAACAATAACTAAATCAATTTGTTTCATTGTCCGCAGCTGTCAGAAGAAGTGCAGAGGAAACAGAGCGAGTACCAAAAGTGCCTCGAGTCGTACAAACAGATGAGGGCCAAGTTCGAGGAGAACTACCTTAAATGTAAGAAAAAACATATTTTTTGTTGTTATAAAGTAAATGTTAGTAATGTTAATGTTCGAAATCGAAATATGAAATAAAACTATGCAATTCCTGTTCCTATATTGACGGTATTACTTGGCATTACCTTACAGTGATTTGCGTTGCCTATGTGATATTACATTTAGCGACCCTGTTATAATATAGAACGTTAATAAATACAGGATTCGGAGAATTTGATTAGTTCACGTTTGTCCTAATAACTTCAAACAACAACCATGCACACATAAGAAATTACTTAGCAGCTACATTGACATTGCAGAATTTTAGGTAGCATATTCTGAAATATGCCAAAATCAACCGTTTGGTCCTTATAATGCAATCATGGTATCCAAAAATTGGCCTGACACTAGCGTAGCTAATTATGACTACTAATAGTACAACCCCAATCTTTTTCAACCATATTTTATCACTAGGCACTGTTTAAACGAGGGATAATCAGCCCCATTAGCCATAAAGGCTTTTTCTTTTATTTGTAGACTTCAGAAATGGTTCAAGAGTATTCAGCAGCCGTACTTGATCAAACTTGATGATTTACCTCTCAACTTTCCAGGTCCAACGAGCCGAGGGGGTCGCAAGCTGGACGAGACCCGGGACAAGTACGGCAAGGCCTGCAGGCGGCTGCACCGCGCGCACAACGAGTACGTGCTGCTGCTGGCCGAGGCCACGGAGTGCGAGCGGGCGCTGCGGACCGCGGCTCTGCCCACGCTGATGGACCAGCAGCGCAGGCAGGGAGAAGCTACCGCCACGTCATGGTAAGTGGAGACGGTGGTGGGGCAATGGGTAAAGGGCAATGGGCAATGAGCAATGGGTTTGGGATCCTTGGCTCATTTGTTTTTAAAAGTGAGCTGCTACGAGGATGGCATCCGTCTTCACATTTTGCATTTTGTCCTTCACCGCCACTTAGATTTTTCACCACATAGATCTTAGCATCTCTAGAAGCAGATCACAGAATAGAAAGATGAAGAAAGTTTAAGAAGTACTTTTTGTCTGGCGGATGTTAAGCCGATGATGACGCTAAGCCAGTAAAACAAATACTGGACTTTTTTATAATGTCCAAAAAAGGTCCTTAAAATTTTGAGTTTAAAAGTGAAAGAGCATTGAACTAGTATGTGGCGGTGACGTTTGAGGAAGGTTTAATTGTTCTGCAACTTCGCTAATACATATGTATTATTATCAGGCTGAGTGCGTCACAAGTAATTGCTTTTTCCCTCATAAATAGTACATTTTTCAATACATTGCCTACATATAAAAATAGTTTAGAGGACATACATACATTTCTTATTTTCTATAAATGTAAACGTTATTCAGTCTATTTCCTGTTAAGGTTTCGTTTCTTTCTTAAAATTAAATTAAGTAATTAATATTTAAGAGGCCGTGTTAATGAAATTTTCTGACATCGGTCGTGCGTTAATTCATGTCTATTAAACGTATCTAACAATTTTAAGGAAAACTAATTAGGTACTGTAATTAATTGGTTATTTCGTGTGACATTTTTTAATTACTATTATGTTATTATTTTCTGTTTGTGTTTCATGCGCTTCATTTACATCTATGTATGTTAGTTAGAAAATAATATCGTTTACTCGTTTACTGGATTATTTTACTTTATAAATAGTTTTTTTTTTATGATCCTTATGAAATATACTTTGTTTGAACAGGAAAGGAGTTCTTCTGGAGGTGGTGCAGAGATCAGACTTCAGCACGGACAAGTTCAGGGAGATTCAGACCAAAATCGAGACTACAATACAAAACCTAAGACCTCAAGACGAATATAAAGAGTTCATTGAGAAGTACAAGTAAGTTATATCTACTATTATGACAACATTGCTGCCAGTAATGTTATCATTTCCATAAATATACCGATAAAATAAAATCTGGATTTACCAGATAAGTTGTAGCTAACCCCGTCATTATTGGTACATTCGTTAAGGAGCTACGGGGTTAAAGACAGACAGAAAAACTCCTGAAACTTATGATCAGCCTCGAAGACTTTGTGGGTTAAAAATGCAGACAATTTACAATGAATGTCGGCGGACTTTGTAAGTTAGGCTAGGGCTAGGAGTAGAATAAGCTTCGCGGTAGTATGCAAAATGAGTTCCCACCTGGTCCCCGGCAATAGGGAACGGTGAAGCACTCCTGTGGTTTTAGCCGGTAGGAGTCCGGCACACCCCTCCGTCTTCTCCAGGGCGGAGGTAGTCCATGGAGGATTTCCACCGGGTCAAAAAAAAGGAGTAGAATAAGCTTAAGGGTTTGATAGCAAAAACAACTCGATGACATTAGGGTCTAATAACAAGATGACAGCGGAAATATGTGCTAAAACATACCTAATATACTTTTATACCACGTAATTTTCCCACATGTATCGGCATCACTTTACAACTACAGGCAATTTTGTTTAATTCTCAAATTTCAATTGTCAGCCAACTGTATGCTTCTGCAACGTCATTAATTATTATCGAGGCAGCTTTTTGCCAAGTGCAATAGAAAGTAAAATGATACCGGATACTTTCGATTTGGCAATGTTTAAATGTGTACTCTTAACACGGTTTGTAGGTACTCTGTCATTATCTCGCACTTGGACACTTTACAGCAGGAAATTCGAATTACATTCACACCTTTTTTTGTTTCACTTACATAGGTCTAAGTGTTGAATTGAATGGCTGTTTTCTGAAGTTAGCTGGTTTCTAAGGAGTTTTCAGCTGTGTTGTTTTTGTTCATAAGCATTTATTTACGTAGGGGTTATTGTACTTACATATTCAGATAGTATTAAAAAGGTCATTAACTACCTTCTGCTAATCGCTAAGAGTAGTAATCTTTAGAAGTGATACCGTTCGAATACATTTTAAATAGCATTTACTTGTAACAGGAGAAATAAAATCCCCCTTTTCCAATACAATGATTTTACATTTAAAGGTATTTGGCCTTTATATTTATGACTAATAATTCAATTTGAAAGTGATCGCGGTGTCAATGAGCGATGAGTATTCGAAGGTAGCATGAATCAGAAACATTCAGGAACTGACGTTTACATTTAAAGGTAATTCTTTAAGGCCATTGTGCGTTCTTTTTTTTTATATAATTATTCAAGACTTTCCATGGTAACATACAGCATTATTACCAAATGCACGTACACTTCTCATCAAAAAAATCGAAACACTTTCGTTTTTATTGTTTTTGTCCTAAATTTTACAAAAGAGAATTAAAACCATGAAAAAAAAAACATTATTGTGTAGCTGGCAGTTTGGTCATTACATTAAGAAGAAAAAAATCAAAATTCGAAATTAGAATTTCATTTATTTCCTATAAATGAAATTAATCACTGTTTTGAGACAATGTGTATTTAGGGTTGGAGTACGTTTCTCGTTTAAAAACTAAAAATTAGCGCTTGTCTTTAAACTTTTTGTTTCTTATTTCATTTACTGTGACTTTGGGACGTCTGAAAAAACTTTTTTTTCTAAAACATATGGATACTTCGCCCGCAGAAGCCGCCCAAGTGGTGGCATTGCTGGATTCTGGACTTAGTCAGCGTGTTGTGGCTGCAAGATTGCATCTAAGCTTATCATCTATTCATAGAATCTACAAACGCTATCGGGAGACTGGTTCGTTCACGCGCCGTTCAGGATCTGGCAGGAATCGGGTCACTTCTGAGCGAGATGATCGATTTATTGTAACAATTTCTTTACAAAATCGACGCCTTAACGCTTTTCAACTGCAGCAGCAGCTTCGCGTTGTACGAAGAGTAGCTGTAAGTGACTCTACAATAAGAAGAAGGTTGAAGGAGCGCGGATTGGCACCGCATAAGCCAGCGAATGGGCCGAAATTAACTGCAGACCATCGAAGAGCGCGCCTTAACTTTGCACACGAGCACCTAACTTGGTCATACCTTCAGTGGAGCAAAGTACTGTTTTCTGTTGAGTGTAAAATTATGCTGTATGGTAACGACGGAAGGAACAAGGTCTACAGAAGAGATGGAGAACGCTTTGCACAATGCTGCATTGAAGAAAAGATCAGCTATGGTGGCGGTTCGTGGACGGTTTGGGGAGGAATCAGCGCCGACGGTAAGACAGAACTTGCCTTTGTGTCTGGGCCACGGCTGCCTGCACTAAACTCTCATCGGTACATCGAACAGTGTCTTGAACCTCATGTGATGCCCTATGCACATTTTATTGGCAACGACTTCATATTCATGCACGACAATGCTAGAGCTCACACCGCGGGCGTCGTACGAGATTATCTTACCGAAGTCGGTATCTCCATTATGGTATGGCCAGCAAGAAGCCCAGACATGAATCCCATTGAACATCTATGGGATGAATTAAAGAGACGAATTCGAGCAAGAGATCCAGCCCCAGAAACACTTAGCCAGCTGCAAAATGCAATCCAAGAGGAATGGGATAATATACCACAGTCACGATCACAACATGTGATCGTGACTCTCATCCGATCGATGAAGAACCGTATGAAAGCAGTAATAAGAGCTCGCGGAGGGAATACAAGTTATTAAATAAACGATTCTTACATTTTTTTTCATTTACGCGTGTTGTTTTACCAATTTCTTTCATATTCCATAAAGGGTAAAAATTACTCATTATACAAAATACGAAACCTATGAAGACTTAATTTGAATTTAGAACATTAACATTAGGATTTAAAAACGTCATACTACTCACTATTAAATGACATTTTACATTTATTCCTAAATATACACATTTTTCTGATAATCCTTATCAAATCATAAACTGCGAGGTGTTTCGATTTTTTTGATGAGAAGTGTATAAGCAAATTAACAAATGCAAAAATTATCAGGTTTCCTCCAAGTTTTGTACTTCAGGGTCCAATTTTGTTCCGCTGTGTAATAAGACTTGATTTTGGCGAGAAAAAATGGTTATATATCGGACTAATATAAACTTAGGCATTACATAAACTTGGAAGAAAACACAGCTTTAACGGTTACGCAACGAGGCTGTAGACTACTTTCAACATTTCTTTGATATTATTGTTTTAACAAAAGCAATCGTCGTAAAACATTGCTTATAACTCTCAAAACATTTACACCTAGTGGGATAGGTCATGGTACTAACATTATTGTTTTTGTTCTTTGTTAGAACGGAAGTAAAACATTGAAATACAGTTCATATTTTCAGTCATTTACAAACCACAAGTGACGCTTATTGTACGTCGTTGGTTATGGCAATGATTCTTGGTGTAGGTCCATACATATTCTTATGATACACAAGACGATTTATTATTATGTAATTGTTGCTATTTGCTGCCAAATAAAGAAGTATTATATACTAAATTGATTCATCTCAAGTCGCACGGTTTTATGATTTGGTCGAAAACTTGTTTTTTTTTTGGAGTTTTCGGTCCTACCATCATCATCTGCACGCCACAGTTCTAGTCAGTAGGCTAATCCTCGGACCTACCACGGTTTATTTAAACTTTGCATAGAATAATCTTGACAAAAATAAGTTAAATGCACGGGATCACAGGCCTATGACGTAGAATACATAACAAATCATGAAAGGCTGAGTTGATAGAATGAATGACGATGCCAATCAATCATTCAACTGAACAAATAATTTACATTTGCTACTCTAGTTACATTACATGCAATCTTAAACTTCCTTTCGTTCTAGATCGCCGCCATCAACGCCGGTGACGTTCAACTTCGACGAGAGCCTGGTCGAGGACACGAGCGGGAAGCTGCAGCCGAACCAGCTGACGGTGGACAACCTCACGGTGGAGTGGCTGAAGGAGAAACTCACGGAGCTGGAGGCCACCCTGCAAGATAATAGGGAGAAGCAGACCGCACTGCAGGGACCGGAGATCATCGGGAACGGAGTCTGCAAGAACAATAATACTGGGTTAAGCAATGGAGTTAATGGCATTGATAGGTGAGGGACAAGTTTGTTAACTTAAGGCTTGGTTTTGGAATTATTTTGGTAAATGATTTGTTAGTGCTTTTATTTAAACATTTACAAACTAACGATACTCACATTGGTGATACTTATATTTAAATATAACTAAACTGGCGATGTTCAAGTTCGTAAAGGTTTCTGTTCGTGAACTACAACAGCTAAAAGAGACGATTTGATTGATGAAGCATGATGAAACATGTAGCAAGTTATAGAGCTTTAAAGCATTTTATTTTCTCCCAGGCACTCTCCACCACCACTACCAGTGACAACATCAGAGCCAATCAAGCTGCTGGAGCTGCGCATGGCGGAGCGCAAGTGTGCCAAGCAGGCGGAGATGATCCGGTCGGCGCTGGCCGAGCTGGGCTGCGAGGAGGCGCCCAGCGGCTGCCCCGACCTCTCCGCTGAGACCGTCGGCGTCGACAGCCTGGATGGCAGCTCACCTGATCACCAGGTAGGAATGCATAGATTTTGATAAACTTTAGGTGATAATGAATATTTTTAGTCTCCGTTATGATCAAGTTTTATCTAAAAAGTGACAAGCTTGGAAGAGAAAGTAATTTGATTCAATTTTATCCTTAGTTGAAATCCAATTACCAGGATCGCTCCTCAATCGGATCCAAAGCGTCAGCGGACACGCTGCGCTTACACCTTCACTCCATAATACCGCCGAGACCGTTCTTCAAACTATTCACGCGGCCATTCCGACGTAAATCGGCTCCGTCCAGTCCGGCGCTACCGCCCAAGACTTACAGGAGCAGCAGCGAGGGCCCCGTTGACTCGGTAACCATACCTCATCGCAGACGGATCAGAGTCCTGAGGCGACGCTTGCGCAAACGTGTGGATATCTATGTGCATTGCCGAGTTCACAACAAAACGCTTTTCAAAAAAAGAAGACAGAGCTGCGTTGTACTTGATAGTTGTTCTAATAGTGTGGTGAGTGCCACTAACCAAAACTCCAAAATTACAACACCCACGCATGGCATGGAATTTATACGATGCATGAAGCTTACGTCTTCCACTACGCCACTGGAAACGGCACGGTTTAGTAGCTCCGGATCGAGCGGTAGTCAAAATGTGTCAGTGCTAATTTTAGCGCAGTCTTCACGTCACCGTGCACCGCACGAACTTCTGTCGGGATTTCATATAAAATGAAAATAGCACAGACTCTCTTTAAAACTCAGTTTCAAAATCAAGGTGAAGCCGCTTGCGACGTTCCAGAAATGTATCGGTGTTTACGCGTAGACTGTGTACGCTTCGGTCGCGAGGTTTACATCAAGTTCCTCTTGATGCGCGATATGTTCGCTTCATGTGGCGAAATTAAAAAGATAATAAAGTAGTGTTGTGTTCTGCGGTTTTAGCTGATGAGGTTAGATAATGGATCCGTTTTCGCTGTACATAACGCACAGCGAGTTGCCCCCTCCGGTCGTGGTGCCGCGCAGGAAGAAACGGCTGAAGCAACTGCAACTTGAACTTGAACAAGAACTCGTACGTTGTGGCTTTGGATGTTACGTATTATCGTGTTTCTGTTACATTATGTAATTTACCTGTGTGTGCATGTGCATTGCAACTTAATATTGTTTTCTTTTCGATGTTTTAATTGTGTTGTTTTTATAGATCTTAGATACTAATACAAACTTATGATTTTTTTCATATCAAATCCTGAATTTCAGAATGAAATGAAAATAGTACACTATAATTAATAGATTTCGAAATTAGTTTGTCCCAATTCTTGATCTTAATTAAACCGTGCACATTACCACGTGCACATCTACTGATACTTCGTTAGATGTCTATTTAATCGTACAAACATGTTATTAGGTGAGTGTGAGCGAGACTGAGCGTACTCTGGTGGAGCAGGAGTGGTTCCACGGCGTGCTGCCGCGCGAGGAGGTGGTGCGGCTGCTGCGCGCGGACGGCGACTACCTCGTGCGGGAGACCACGCGCAACCACGCGCGCCAGCTCGTGCTGTCCGTCTGCTGGGGACAGCACAAGCACTTCATCGTACAGACTACGCCTGAGGTTTGTATCCTGTCTGTAAGTTACCCTTACCAATTACAACACACAATATAGCCCCATGTGTGCTACTATGACACTTGTGTACTTTCATATTTCTGTTTTAAAACTTTTCGTAGTCGGCCACCTAAAAATGTCCGACTAAAGTTTACTAAATTTAGAGTGACTGGAACCTTCTGTTGTTTGTCTGATACGTCCTTGACTTTCGTCTACCTACTCAGGTTGTAAAAAATTGTAAAGATAGGATTATGAAGTTACCTTTACCTATACGAGATATAACTTCTTATATACTGAGTTTGTACAAAACTAGGCATGGCAACATAGGTTTTAAATTAGTGATTCAATAACCATTACTAGTTACACCTGTGCCGCGCTCTTTTTTCTGCAGATCAAGAATCGTTTAAAACCGGTTTCCATGCAAATCTATAAGCAACATTTGGCAAATCGTGTTTTAAACTAAATCAGATCCTAGAGTTTCTAAAAGTGGGCATAGCGCTAAGCTTCAAATGACTTTCACGATTCATTTATATTTGATAAAAATCAATTTATGAATATTGCGGTTTCTAAGAAGTTATAGTAACTTCCTTTGTCACGATCCGTGAATTAATTTTACGAGACCTTTACGTTATGAGGTCAATGCGGCTTGCACGCTCTCGTAACTATTTGATTTAATATAAACTAGCAGCCCGCCCCGGCTTTGCTCGGGTGCAACGCTGATACCGAATATAACTACACAATCATAAAGTTCTGTAGGGCGAAGGACAGCCTTGGACGCACTATTTGGTAAAGGCACGCGCCCCCCGGCCCCCGCGCGGCCCTCCGGCCGGTATCGCCGCAACCGCTATGTCCCTACATTTTAAATTTGTAATATCTTCGAATATATTCATTTAAATTACATGCTGTAAAGGGCAATATTGACCTATATTGCATGCACAATTTATTAAAGGTACTTAATTGGATAAGGATTAATACTGTATTGCTTAAAATCGCTTTTTCGTAAATAAGTAATAAATAAACGATAAAAATGGTTATTGTGGGTTATCCTCAAGAGATAGACATATGCCATCGCGGACTTTTTTGTAGATCTTTTTAAGGTGGACAATACTGAAGTACATTATTTTGATCTATCTCGTAGGGTTCAGCCAGCGTTTGCAATGAAAGCGCAAAATATGGGTACATTTACGACCTTACGTTAGTAATCTCTAAGATTATCGGTATTCTTCTACTATATTATGTATGTATTATACATATAAACCTTACTCTTGAATCACTCTATCTATTAAAAAAAACCGCATCAAAATCCGTTGCGTAGTTTTAAAGATCTAAGCATACATAGGGACAGACAGCGGGAAGCGACTTTGTTTTATACTATGTAGTGATTTAATGGCAACGCTAGGAAGTAGATCTTTATTAGTTACAGGTAGTTAAAGGTTAGAATAATAATCTAATGACGTTCAAGATAATGTAAGGTTAAGGTACCTTGAATCTTGATAGCGTGTTTGTTTTATTGGAATAGTAAAATTATTTTAACTTGCGGTTTGTAATATCATAAACCTAAACTGTAATTATGAATCCTCAGATCATGGTTGGTATAGCAATTCGTTCATTTATTTATTAGTGGTTATGAAGTAGGTACCTATTTATTAGGACAGATACCTATTTAGATTTACCTCTATAACTCATGTAAAAATTAAACATATAAATAGATACCTGAAAATAGGGCAAGTTTTTCAGAGGTCAACTAAGATAACATTCGGTAGACGTATCTAATATAGATACACATGAAACGCAACTACATTCTGCAACCTCGAACAACACCGTTCTTTTACTTATGACTTTTTTTAGCGTGTCGATCAATCACAGTTAAATTTGACTAGCAGGTATTCGGCCACGAACACGGCACTCTTCGTTGTCTTATACAGGTCCTCGCGTGTGTTTTTTCTGCTGAAGTTATAACTTAGCATATATTTGTTCCCAGGGTCACTACCGTTTCGAGGGTGCAGCATTCCCGTCAGTGGCGGAGCTGATCGCGTGGCAGCGCACGAGCGGCGTGCCCGTGACCGCGCGCTCGGGGGCGCTGCTGCGGCGCGCCGTGCCGAGAGAGAACTGGGAACTTAATAATGATGACGTGCAGTTACTGGATAAGATTGGAAGGGTGAGTTACTAATGCCTAGTACTATTTACCTACTCATCTTACCTCTGGTCTACTTACTTGTTTTTGGAGCGGTTTCCCACAGTTATCCTGCGATTATGCTTTGACAGCTTGAACGGTCTTTCGCACGTTGTCCACCTTGAATTTACTCTTCTTTTGGTAGGATGCTTAGGACTTTTTTTGCCACAAATCTATTCCTAATTTGTATTACAGATGTCTAGAGGAATTTAAGGCTCGCTACAATGAACGAGATTTGTTAGACTATAGAAGATTTGGTTTATTGTCATTAAAAATATTTAGATAAGTTTCTTAAAATTACACTACACCTACCTATAATAAGAATTTTATATGTAGGTATATTCAGGTACCTATTGTTGGGTTTGAGCAATGATGGTATTACTCCTTTATATAAATGACCACAAGCGCACCGTGAACTTCTTGGAAGTTTAATGTTTAATCTAACATTATGATACAGTCAGTGAGCTTTACAGTGTTTGGATACAATGGAATGTGTAAGTATAGGTAAACTTATAATAAAACAATGTTATAAGCGTCACAATAAATTAGGTTTCTAGGTAGAACATTGTTATGGAAAGATAAGAATCCTAGAAGCCTTACTTACAAACGCAGTTAATTGCAATTGTTACCACTGACGTAGGGTCTGTAGGTAGAAAAAACATGCAAAATTCTATAGTTTTTTGTTTTTTGTCTTCTTGCTCTTTAATAAGCAGTGGTCATTAATTAACTCCTAGTTTGTCCTCACTTACCAAACATTGCTTATTTATTTAACGTTTGTTGACGTACATCTACCTAAGAAGCAAAAAAGAAAGATGAATTATTTCCTGTAGTCACTTGCCAAAACTAGATTTTATTCCAGGGAAAATGGTTAAAACCAATGAAAAAAATTTTAGATTTAATAGTAGGAAATGAATCGTGACTTGATGACTTCCTTAAGCAACATCAACACTTTAAATGAAGAATATAAGAGTGTTAAATTATATTTTTTTTTATATCTAAATTTCCATTTAACCTTTGTCGTTCTCATGCTCCAGGGTAACTTCGGCGACGTATACAAGGCGCGCCTGAAGAGCACAGGCCAGGAGGTGGCGGTGAAGACCTGCAGGGTGGCGTTGCCCGACGAGCAGAAACGGACCTTCCTGCAGGAGGGTCGCATCCTCAAGCAGTACCAGCACCCGAACATCGTCAGGCTCATTGGCATCGCCGTGCAGAAGCAACCTATCATGATCGTTATGGAACTTGTGCCTGGTGAGTATTCTTATGTTATGGAATTAAACGTGCATCAGTTAAGTTGCTGATACTGACAAAATACTACAGTTAGGTACCTACTATGGGCGAAGACTCTTCTTATTTAGAGTGTGGATTACCAAACTTGCTGACTTGGAGATCGACTATTTATTGGGTTAATGATTTATGTACACATAAAATAGTGTAAATACAATATGAATGCTGTTTATTTCTTAAGTAGGATTTGTCTACAATATTTTTTCTATATAATACCTACCTCTGTTTCATAATTAGGTCATAGAATATAATAAAGAATACTACGTTAAAAAAATGTTTCTTAAGTTTTGTTATTTAAAATGACTAGGTAGCTATTGTTAAGATGACCCCGTTATTAAAATAAATATGGCAGAACCTATTGTGTAGGTGGAATAGTTAGATATTTGGATACATTTATTTATATCAAGCATGATGCAAATATGTTTCAAACTGTCGTCAGTAATAAAAATATGCTTATATTTATACATTTCCATGCGTCACGATGGTAACATATTCCAGTTTGTTACCTACATTTTGATGTCACTTTTACGCGGTCTCGACCCATTTTTGTCTCTTCGTATTTTAAGTCAGTCTATGTAATGTAAGTAGGTTTAGACCTGATTACATAGTTACAGAAACATGATATATGCCTGTTTTATAATAAAGGTATCTATGTATAAAACCTGCCTACCTATACATATGTTCCATCGTGTGTTATGTGAATTCAGCTAAATAAAGAACAGTTTATTTGCGAAACTTGCATAGTAGGTGTATTGCAACGAAATGTGTCATTCTGGTGTTTATAAAACTGTCTGAATTTCTAGATGAGTCAGTTCGCTTTATGCAAATTGCAACCTGGCTGCAGCTGCAGCAACCTATGTATCAGAAATAAAAATGTGACCTATACGTTCCTAACCACCTCAATTGTTTAATAAAGCATACTTATTCGATCATAAGATATGTGACACGTAGATGAAAAAAACGCAATCACCCAAAATTTTGTAAGGACCAGAAAATTTGCCATACATGTTTACCCTTTGACTGCTTTGTATTATTAAAGTTATTATTTCCAGGTGGTTCCCTCCTAACATTCCTTCGAACCCGAGCCACAACGCTCAGCTCGCGGTCCCTGCTGGCGATGTGTCGCGACGCGGCCGGCGGCATGCGGTACCTGGAGTCTAAAAACTGCATCCACCGCGACCTGGCCGCCAGGAACTGTCTCGTGGGTGACGATAATATCGTCAAGATATCCGACTTCGGCATGTCTAGGGAGGAGGAAGAGTATATCGTGTCGGGAGGCATGAAGCAGATACCCATCAAGTGGACTGCGCCTGAGGCTCTTAACTTCGGTGAGTAAACTGACTGAAAACTAATTTGTAATATCCCCAATGACGAGGTGGTGTAATATGCATATGCGTAAATGAAAAAAAAAATGGAAACTTAAGACAATAATTTTATCTATTTCATAGCTTAAATAATATTATGAGTTGAAAGAAGTTTAGTCGGGAAAGCGACTGGTGGTCTTATCTTAAAATTTTTCTTCACTACTTCTGTATTACATTTTATGAGTTTTAAAACAATAGAAAATAATTGTATGTAATGTTATATTTCAGGCAAGTACACGTCTCTATGTGACGTATGGAGTTACGGTGTGCTGATGTGGGAGATATTCTCGAAGGGCGACACCCCGTACGCGGGTATGAGCAACTCGCGGGCCCGGGAGAAAATTGATACCGGTATGTTATCTTTACATATAAACTACTTGATTATTATTAGAATAAGATTTTAATTATCTTTGAACAAAAATAACTGGCAATCATTCAGACACAATAGCCCATACCATCCTACTTTTTTTAAAACTCTTCCACTGCAAGGACCACTGCTGTGAATGGTGGTTAATCTTGTGGCAATCTAATCATAGTGAACATTTAATTGCACCAAGTCAATTAAATAACAGTTTTTTTCTAGTTATTCTATTTTCCATTGCTAGGCAAAGGTTTTTCCAAAACTAATAGTTACCTTTTATTGCTTTGTACTCCTTAAGTGACTAATATATTATTATTTTTGTGACGTCAGGCTACAGGATGCCAGCGCCGGAAGGCTGTATGGAGGACGTGTACGCGCTCATGCTGCGCTGCTGGGAGTACGAAGCGGAGAAGCGGCCGCACTTCCACCAGATATACACCATCATCGACAACATATATAACAGGTAACACCTATTCTACTACGGGTAACACCTATCGTACAACGGGTAACACCTATTGTACAACGGGTAACACCTATTGTACAACGGGTAACACCTAATGTACAACGGGTATTACCTAGTGTACAACGGTTAACACCTATTTTACAACGGGTAACACCTATTGTACAACGGGTAACACCTATTGTACAACGGGTATTACCTAGTGTACTACGGGTAACACCTATTGTGCAACGGGTATTACCTAGTGTACAACGGGTAACACCTATTGTACAACGGTTAACACCTATTTTACAACGGGTAACACCTATTGTACAACGGGTAACACCTATTGTACAACGGGTATTACCTAGTGTACTACGGGTAACACCTATTGTGCAACGGGTATTACCTAGTGTACAACGGGTAACACCTATTGTGCAACGGGTATTACCTAGTGTACAACGGGTAACACCTATTGTACAACGGTTAACACCTATTTTACAACGGGTAACACCTATTGTACAACGGGTAACACCTATTGTACAACGGGTATTACCTAGTGTACTACGGGTAACACCTATTGTGCAACGGGTATTACCTAGTGTACAACGGGTAACACCTATTGTTCAACAGGTATTGCGTAGTGTAATGTGACGTAGGTGTAGGAGCCCGACGTTAGGTGCTAGACGTAACAAATTATATCGCTATCATTATAAATTTGTAAGATAGATAGAGTACTGCTTCAGCAGTTATTTGCAAACCAAAACGTGTAATGTAACTACAGATTTCAATAAAAAAAATATTAAAGAAATAGAAAACACGTTTTTAGAACCAAATTGTAATAGATCAAAAGTTTGGGAAATGTTAGAATAAATACCCAAAGATTGTTAATGAAATTTTGAGTATCCATACCAGACGTAAATTAAAGTAACGTAAAATGATCCGGATTTTCCTTTAAAAAGGCAACTAAATAAATGTGTATAAGACACATGTGTTAACAATTTAATAAAAAAATACATTCTTCCCGTAAGACAATACCTGATTACTTAATCGTTCGTAAACTTAGGGTAATGCCCAACTCAATTCAAAATAATAATTGACAGGGTTTTCAAAATAATAATTTGTAACATTTATAATAATTTACTGTAAACATATTATGTTAGAAATGTGTCCACTCATTTCCACTACACCTAAGCAATGATACTGTATTATTTAAGTATTCATAGAATATAGTCTGTGTTAATTAATATTGTAATAGTTGGTTCTGTGTTACGAATATGGAAGTGGAGAGATATTCAGAAGAGCAACGCGGCTTTATTCAATACTCTAGTTAATCGCTGCCTACCTACTTAATTAATTCCACTTAAATTGTATACTTATTAAAAAGCTTTTTAATCATTGTTCTGATGTTAGCATAACTTGAGCTACTGCTAAACCTTCCTGAAAGATTATTAAATTTAATTTCTTGTCAAACCGAATGTCAACGAATGTGATTGGTTGATAAAAGACTATCAACCAATAATAACGCTTTATTTAAAATTTGATATTTAACTAACCATTTTTAACTCAATTGGACTTAAAAAAGGGCTTATGTAAGAAGTTTAATAAAAATGAGTTTGAATTAAAATATAGGCCTTTGTTGCATCTTCTGATATACTTATAAGGTCATAATTGACATGTAAGTATTATGCTCGGCGAAGCGTTGATCTCTTACGAATGGTACTTTAGTGATAGAAAGGAAAATTATAGAGTTTAAGTACAATATGTTATCAGTTTCGAGTTCTGACTGAATATCTACGTATATATTATTTCAAGTACAATATTAAGTATACCTTATGAGTTCTGCAGTGTTAGACTTGGATGTATAGATATAGTATGATATAGCATCAAATGTAAGATATGTATTACCTTACCTTTGTCAGATTTTATCAGGAATGTAAAGAATAGTGGTGTAGAGGCATTATGTAGTCCTCGTTATTTAAGGACTTGTATAAAATAAGGTTCTAAGAGTAAAGCTACTGTGGTAATGTCAGTAATCTGCATAATTTTATGAATAATGTGCTAAATATAACTGTGTATGTAATAAATATAGTTTAAACGAATATAAGATAGGCAATCACGTTTAGGTTTTATAGCAAAATAAAATTATGATTGTTGAGTATTGTATGTAGAAGTGTAATAGTTTCGGGATCGGAACTTAGTTAATAACGATTCTAACCGTGCTTCCAACGCATGCTTTATGAAGATTAAATGTATGTCGTGTTTAATTAGCTGGTAATTATATTCTATGTGGCAATAAATAGACATGTTTGTGATATTTATGCTTCCACAGATACTGTAACATTTAGATATTATTATGCTAATGTTTATCTTGCCTGGTGTAAACTGAGCATGATTTATTGATATTTTAACACAAAGTGAGATATAAATGTATAGGCATAGTCTAGTATAAATAAACATAATATTAAAACTATGTAAATATATTTCGTACATATTAAAGTGCCAGACATTTTTTGAATTTATTTATTTACTTTTGTCCCTACATACTTACCTGAATTCCCTTGATTATTATCACACTGATTAGATACTTTACTATAGCTTGTTAATTATCAAGAAGCACGCAATGAGTAAGTACGTCTTGGAAAAACATCATAAATTCTAAACATATAAGGCAATCTTCAGGGTGTAATTATACTACTATGATGGATCTATATCTATATCCGACGACCTCCGTGGTCGAGTGGCGAACGCACCGGTTTTCAAGTTGTCGCTAGCTCTGAGGTCCCGGGTTCGATCCCCGGACGGGTCAATGTAGAAACTCGCTTTTCTACATTGTCTCGGGTCTGGGTGTTTGTGGTACCTTCGTTGTTTCTAAATTCCATAACACAAGTGCTTAAGAGCTACTTACTTTGGGTTCAGAGCAATGTATGTGATGTTGTCCGCATTTATTTATTTATCTGGATTGACAAAAATGTCGTGACTCCGGCAAACAATGGCCCTGTGCGGTATTTTAATAGTGAATTTTCTTACAAACGTTAAATATAGATGTACAAAACCAAAAACAAATTTCTTATAAATAGGTTTTATTACAAAATAACTACAAATACAACTTTATAAGTTCATCACTGACCGCTGAGGGTGTTAATATTCCTAGATCGGTGAAGAGTAGCGTGATATACGCGGGCGGCGTGTAGTCCACCAGCGGGTGCTCCTTCGACAGATCTTTACCGGACTTTAGAACGCTAGATAGATATTTGAACTCCTTGGGCAAGTCTTGCTGGTCTAGAGGGTAGATTCTGGAGAATTTGAAACTCTCTGTCAACACGTAGACTGGTTTCTTAAGTTCTAGAGCTGCCATTCCTAGTAAGTATGTGCCGATCTGAAAAAGAGTAAGTAAATGACTTATATTCTTTGGTTGAGTAAGTATCATTTAACTGTTATGCATAGGCATGAAAGACATTGTGTAAAATATTGTCTTTTTCGACATCGACACTAAGATTCTGGATAGATATCTGTAATACTATTCTCTAAAGGGTGAGAAATCTCTGAAACCAATTATTGTAATAGGCACGGGAGGCCTTTGCCTTGCATTAACATGATCAGACCAAAAAAAAAATACATTGTTTAATTATCTATATACAGGCGTGTAAGCAGCAGGTTTAGCGGCGTCATAAGCTCGCAGAGTTATAGTAATTTACAAGGCTGTAAGACTTACTTTATTAATAATGCCGCCGCTCTCGGTGACACCCTCTGCGCCGATCATGACGATGTCGACCTGCTCCATGATGTACCCGATGGCGGAGTCGAGGATGAGCGTGGCGTCCACGCCGCCCGCCACCAGCTGCTTGTGCATCAGCTCGCTATAACGCAAGCGTGAAGATATTATGAGACTGTACAAGGCCGTGGGCTAAAGCAAGGTTAAGCAGTTTGTTCTGTGTGTGCAATTCACGATCAAAACCTTTTTTGGCTATGAAACATTATAAACCTGTGCTTCGGAAGACAAGCTTCTATCAACATGTAACTAAAAACAACAATTATCAAGGGATACTGAATTACCCAGAATAATTAATGGCGGATACGAAGACACTTTATGCAAAAAAAGTATGCTCTATGTTTAGTGTAAATCTGGTGAGCCTGGAATCTGACATAGCTTGAGAAAAGACTAGTCCGAAGAATGCCAAAAATACTTAAGACTTCTTTTGAGCAAAAGCTGTTAAATAATTTTAGTATTTCTTACCCAGAATTGTCTGGACAGGACATTGTCACATACACTTCAAATCTTTTGTTGGCTTTAGCTGCTTCTAACATGGCTTGTAACACGACCCTCGACCGGGAATGTGTTAATATTTTCTACAAAAGAAACATAAAGTCATATAGTCCATAATAAACAAACAAAACATGAAATAAAACTACTTTTTACGGATTTTTTTCGCGATTCATTTAAGATTTTTGGTCGCGACTTTTCGACTCATTTGCAGGTATCATGGTCACGGAGAGACTGCCCGTGAGCATGATCCATAAAAAGTAGTTTTATTTCAATGTCTAACATTCGCGTAAATCTAAGAAACCAATAATAAAACATTTATAAGAAGTAGCTTTATGTCTAAACAGATTATACTCTACCCAAACGAAAATAAATAAATTAAATTAACATTTTAAAAGTCATGTTGAAGGAAATATTTAAATAAATATAGTACTCACACATCCATCAGTAATAAATGGCATTGCTTGTTTAGCTACCTTCCCTCTAGCTTCCAGTAAGGTATTTAAAAATATGTTTCCTCGCTGCAGCATTATTTGTTCACATTCTTCAAAGGACTGTAAATAAAATTACATTACATAATTATAACTGTAACAGTAAATTGTATAGTGAACATTTTAAGGATGTAAATACAAATGACATCATATCCTCGTGTGATTATAAGTTATATCATTTTAGTGGTAGAATTATTTAATGTTTCAATTATATTATATTATATTCAATACCTCACAACTAAATCAACACAGAATACTTAATATTATCCCAGTAACACAAACAAGTCTCATAAAATTGTAGGCATTCCTGATTATAGCAATCTGTGCTAAGCAGAGCATCAAAATCTGTCAAGTCGTTTTCACACAAAGATCTTATAAACAAACAAACATACAAAAACACACACAAAAAAAGATTTTTTTCAAATACAGATACAAAAATGGCCTGGGTATATTCTAAAAGTAATTTTCCTAAGGTCAGGTTTACCGTAAAATCCAGTTTGGCAAAGGTAATGAACCTCATGAAGAGTTCACAGCCGGAGGAGATGGCGGTGACGGGCTGGTCGCAGTGCTTCATGGCTTCCACCGCCAGCTGCATGTTCAGGTCCAGCTCTCTGACTGTTGTCACTGGTAACGTAAATAGTTATACACGTTTTAGGCCACCGCAGTCTAAATGACTGCTAACTTTCTTGGGTTTGGGGTTGGTTAAAGTGACAAAATGAATTAACTTAATGGCTGTAAGTGCAACAGTGAAAGCCTTAAGTAACACAGCCTACTAATAAAAAGACTACACTACGGTAACATAAGCTACTTGTATCATGATAACTTGTGCCAAAATTAATGGTAAAATATATACATACCTATATTACATTTGTACTTATCCTCAGTTTAAATTAAGAATGGTAGAATGTGGGGGATTTTTTCCCCTTTAAGTGAATCAAAAGCATAAACAATGATAATAAAAGAATTATTAAGTATTGACGGAATTCAAAAAACTTTCTTGTGGTTCAAATAGTTTTCGTTTTCCTATTAGATATTGGTGGGACTATTGTTTTAATTCCCTAGATCGTTTGAACTACACTGGAAATAAGTTATAATAACTCGAATAATCAGAATATAAACGTGAAATATACTGACAAACCAGAATCTAGTATGTAAGTAACAGTAATGTATGATGCAATACGACTATGAATATTATTGAAAGATAATACTTTGTTTTTAGTTTGTATACCTTTGTAATTTTCTATCACAGATAAAAGAGTCCTTATGGCAGCTACTCCTGCTGATACATCTTCCTCTTCTTTCATAATTTTTAAAAAGATTTCTTGAACTTCTGTAAATGTAGAACGAAAATATAATGTGTAAATTTGTTGATTTCTGTTCGTATAATCGTCATTTTTTTACTGTTATGGTGAAGTTTTATACCTTCTTTCTTCATTTTGGTGGCTTATATTAGTAAAGTTGTTAGATATTTTAGATAAAATTCAGGTTTTGTTTACGTATCACACAACATAACCTAAGTAAAATTGACACTGTTCTGACTGTTCAGCTGTCACGAACATACTGTCATCAACTGTCGTGTAAAAATTGTTTGTTCGGAAATTACAATACAACTGCGCTTTTTTAAAAATAAGTCAACGATTTGTCAAAGTAAAAAAATCTTATTAAGAGACAATCTGGTATGTTTGAAAGCCTGCGTGTGCACACTTGGTAATTTTATCAGACAGGTTGTCTATCATGACTATTTGTATGTACAAAACAGTCATATTTCCAGTAAGGCCGCTGGGACAATGCTTTCCTGACTGATCGTACTGAACAGAAAGATGATTTGATGTGGCGAACAATTTACTACAAATAAATGACTGTTACTTATTCTTCTTAAAAAGGAATAATATTGTTCTAAATCAAATCACTATGCCAGATCATAATGAATAATATAACACGTTTTTTTCCATATAAATCAAAACCAACAGACATGTGTCAGGAGCGCCTTTTCTTAGCGGCTGAAGTATAAAATACAATCGGAGGTCCTAGTTCCTACTTAATTATGTAAGGTACCTTAACCTACATTTAAGCATTTAGTTAAAGTTCAGTTGTTCAGTGTGTAGTGTTGTAGTGTAAACTTAGCCTAGCAGTTGGTAATTAATGATTAATTAGGCTTAAAAACTTATGATTTTTGTCTTCGTAATTACTTAGTACTACATAAAGGAAGCCTGGATAAGTAGTTCTGCGCTTGTGGCTTGGATAATACGGGTTGAGCATTATTCACTCGGGATAACGGGGACACACATTTTACCTCTTTGGAATTGTCTCCCGTGCCAACTGTTCAGCTTAGATAACAATGATCTGAATCCATAGATATCCCACAAGAATGGCTACAATGGAAAAAAAAAGTTTCAGTTGTAAGTATGGGGAACCCCCATATTTTTTGTTTTACACAGAATAAATCTTCTTACCAAGTTTCGACAGCTGTGACACACGGACGCACAGACAGACAGACATGACGAATCTATAAGGGTTCCGTGTTTGCCATTTGGCTACGGAACTCTAAAAATTGCTTGAAAAACAGTTTTGTTTTCGACCAGTAAGATATATTGATGACTTTTATCGAACAGGCTCTACTGAGTTGTTAAAAATAATATAATAATCTAATTACATTCTATCAATTTATCTGTCAATACGCCTGTAAATTTTCAGCCATAAGCTGATGCTTACTGGAGGGCAAAGGGTTCCTGCGTAGCTACACGTTTAACGATGTGTAGTAATTACCTAAAGGTACCTATATCTGATGCACTGTCTACACCACTCTGTCATATTGAAGACTCGCTGAGACGCTGAAACAGGTGTAAATAAGTGCCTATCGTAATGAACAGTCTATTTTACTTATTTATAATTATCAAATCACTGGCCGTACAAAGGCCAGCTAGATCCATACAGGATAAGTTTCTATTATCTTATCAGATCGATTAATTGGGTATATTTGAAACACGATTACTGGTATAATTTTAAGTTTTACAGCCACAATGACTTTATATTTATATGCCTAGTGTAATATCCGCATTCGATATTCTTAGGTATAATTATGTTATCAACAGATAACTTGATTTATCCACTACTGCCATCTATTGTCAAATAGATATAACTAAACTTTTGTGTGTAAACTGTAATGTGTGTTTCAGCAGTCGGGATACGATCCCGTCCCTCCTACTAATGATCGTCTAATTTTTCTTAACAATTAGAGGAAATGACGTTGTTTTCTTAGTTGGTTGTTAGCTAGGGAAAGTCATGGCCACAGCTCTCTAAGTTGGCGTTGGTTAAAGTGTTATTGGTAGTTGCGTGGGTCAGACGCGTTGTATGCCAGCTTCATTTGTTTACTAAAACACCGGCATTCAGTGTTGGAAGACTATTGTTTAATTAACTACAGACATGGGGAACTCGGCGTCTATGAAGTTGAACGACAAACGGAAATGGCAGTGAGTTAATTGTTTTGTTTGAATTACTTGAATTAATTTATAATTTTATGTATTTATAGCTTCATCGTTTAATTTGTATTGAATAAGGTTTGTTAGAAAACCTAACTGACTAGCTAACACAGTTCTGTCTTGTTGTCTAGTAAACCTTATTCTATACAATGTATTGATTGAATAACAAATGTGGATTATGCGGATTAATATTTAATGTAGAACTACCCATCTTCTTCGACACATTCACCTGTCAAGTCATTCGTATGGTTTCAACATGTTTTAAGAAATACGCGGTAAATATTTTAAACTTTATGACCTTTTCAAATGTTTTCGATTGGCTAAGATGAGATGAGATGAGGCTAGGATTTTGTTTTGTATTAAGTATAGGTCTCAAAATAGTCCTTTGTACCTTAATGTAGGAAAAGGTGAAATCCATCATTTACTGTTCAATATATTAGGCACATTTTGTTAAACTATCACGCATTTTATTGAATAGTGTATGTTTTAGTTAATTGTAATAATGGCTTCACGACTATACATAAAAAAGATCAGTAGAGGTATAACAACAGTTTGCGGAATTATTTTTCGTTATCACTACATATTATTATTTACCCAATTTAAATGAATATAAAACTTTATCTTACCAAAAACTTCTTGGTGTTACTTCAACGAATGCTAATATAGGTTCATCTTTGATATTTTCTGCTGGTTGGTTGTTTTAACTTTATCCAGCCCATTTCGTTGACTTCCGTTGATCATCAAATCGTCATCGTATTAAACTGTTAGCATTTAGTGTGTTAGAATACAAGTCTTAGAGAAAAATGCAAATAGTTAGATGGTAGGTAGGTACCCACATGTTATATATTTGATAGATATGTAAGGTCTACTATTCTTAGGTCAATATGCTTTGTGCTACTATTGCATAACATAAATACCGTGTGAGATATCGAGATGCATTGTTTTGTCGTTTGTTCGTCAGAGATTTTATCTTGAATGGTTTTGATAAGAGTAACGTAAGTAACGTTACATTTTGCTAGTAGCGATTATAATAAAAATAAAAAATAAAATATTATTACCTGTGTGCAAAATATTTATAATTTTTAATATAAAGTACTGAATTTAGCATTGGCGTTTTACACAAACATTGATAAATACGCGTAGCCTGTTTTATGAGTTTGTAATGTAAAAACTTAATCCCAGGAAAATTAATATTCAGGGGAGGTATTAATAAAATGACTTTTTAAGGTTTATGAGCATTTAGTCTTTATACATGTTATTGTAATACAATCGTAATAAAAATAAAAACTCATCCCGTAAAAGCCGATGCCGATATAATCTGGATCACAGTGCAAATTATGTTTTGTATGATTTTGTATTTTATCGAATATTATCACGTCTGTATTTTCTGGAATGGGTAAGCAGACTAGTAGGCATTTTCCTTATTTATTTATGTAGGGTCTAATTAAAACTATTGCGGGGCACATGACTTGAGCTTTATTAAGTTTGGTTTTTTGACTAATAACATCTCGGTTATAATTTTGATCGCCTATTTTTAGTACTTACATATATATGTACTAAAAGTAGGTGGATTGTTAGAAAAGGTTTTCTAACAATAATCAATAAGTTTTCGCCAAAACAAAATAAACGTTTCGAAAGTATCGACATTCCTCATAACAATAATAATCAATTATTCTATACATCAATCAACACATGCCTACCTACTTATACCTAACGACTTAATTAAATACTTGACGCTAAACATGTTGATTGTAAACTGAAAATAATGCTCGTAAAAAGAACAATACGAGTGCGTTAGTGACGTACTTACTGATAGAAGGTACTTTATGAAGTAATGAAATTATCGCACATACGCTCAATGGACCTGTCATCTAGCTTAGGCAACTATTATGATCTAGAAACGTCTATAGTCCATGCGTATAGAACTCTGAAGAATTCGCGCGTCTGTGCATGAATTAAAAAAATCGCTATCTTAAGAAATTTTGAATGTAATCGGTGACAATCTATTGATATTTAAATGTGAGATATGAAAAACGATCACACACATACAGAATTTTATTTTTAAGATATGATTATCGTTGTAAACAGTTTCAATCTGGTTTGAATTATTTATAAATTATAGCTAGACTTCTTTTGATTCTAGGTAGACCCTACATTGGAACCAGACTACATTTTTTTGGAATGAATCCTGATATATTTTTCAGTAAATATAATGAAATAGTTTTGTGAGAAAGGCTTTTGCGCCATTCTAAAATTTAGGCTGAAAGTAATTTGCTAAATACTTTTATTTATCATATTTCTTAATAATTAAAAAAATGATTTAAAAAACTTACTTTTGAATCATCAGCCCGTAAGTAAGCGGAGATCTTGACAATATTACAGTGTCATTTAAACTAGATTTTGCTATCATAGTCTTTTTATTGTCAAGAATTGCTAATAAGTACGGCTATTATCGAATGCATAACGACTCTCTTATAAAGGTAATACACTTTCTTTCTCAGAACTGTCTTTTCTTAACGTTTCAACTTTATCATTCTCCACAAATCTTTTATTAGTTGTATCAGTTAGTTTAGAAGAAGTGTATTTCTGAATAGGTCATCAATTTTGTTGTAAGAAATAGTGGGTTTTGTGATACGTGTTTACAAATATGGACTTTTTATACCATGCGTTACCATGTTTTCGACGATATTTTCGCAATAAGACAGGGAATCCTCAGTGCGAAGTTGAGTAAGTGAGACAATCAGACCGCGAATATTTCCTTGGCCTCGTAAATACTATAGAATTTAAGGCCACTAACACTAATAATACAGTTTTTTAGTATCTAATAGTGTAACAAAACATTTTATATAACTACTTTTAAAATATTCTACACGATTATTAAATTTTCGACTTGGTAATCAGGTCTTCAAATTTGCCTTTTTTTTTTTTGGTAGAGATCTTTGCAGTTAGCCTGAGCGCAGGCCTTGACTGCTTCACCGGACTTTTGGCGAGGACCTTAAGGCCTCCAGCCAGAGCAATAGGAAAAACTAACTACGTTAGCAACCTCTACTAAGGGCACCCCCTGCGGGTTTCGGACCTCGACTTAGTGCGTTGCTAACAATCTTAATAAAGCAAAACAGCAAGGGATGGCTGGATCTAAGTTTTTATTATTTAGGGACATATTTTTATTGCTAGTTTGGCCGGCTCGGGCCAGCTTGGTCTAGGGACGGGGGGATAACATTTACGTTACTATTATTTATTATACGCGACGAGCCTCGCCGGCGAGTTAAAAATTGCTGTGTGTTTGAATGATAGGGTAACAACAAAATTAATTTGTCCGAAAAAAAAATACAATTGCAATTTATTGGAGCTCAATATGATTAATATAAATAATATAGCTGTGTAATGTGTCCACAACTCCGCACATACTCGTATGTAATTATGCTAGGTACTCTTCAACATCTCGTGATTAAAATACTAATACGAACAGCTCATAAACCTTACTTAATACTTATTAATAAAACAAATGTAAATCTAGATTGGTCCCAACAATAACTAAGTCCAAGTCTTGGTAATTTCGTTAGCGGCAAGTTTTTATGATGATTGGGACACACATGACGTTGACTAATATCCGTAGCTAAGCCTTTATTGCCTTACTCATGTTGTTAAGTCATCAGTTTTATGGTTTACTTAGTCATCATCGCTCAAGGCTTACTTTTGTTCAACAGATTGCTTTTGATAAAGGTATTTTTTGCGATAACGTTCCTAAATAAAATCGATTGATTTACGTAAATCTAAATGTGCTGTTAGTGCATTAATTCGCGTGTAATGTATGTGCTAGCTTTCTGACGTAAAGGCTTAAATATGACAAGACATATTTTTAAAAACAATGTTCTCATGAATCTACCACCGCACCGTAGCTGCGTAGATAATTGTAAATTTTACAAGGGAGATATAAATCGAATTGTCATGACTTTTCACTTTCATACATTTGAAAGGCATTAGACTGATTTCGAACGTAGCCACTATTCTAAATATTTTGGTCATTGATCAAAAACTAGCACCTGCACAGTATAGTAACAGCCTTAAAGTTGTCTAGAGTCGAAAACATTCGTAACTCAATTCTCAGAACTTTTAATCAAGTTTTAAATGAACATAGCAGGAACTAAAAATACAAGCTCGCAATACTTATATTTATACGAGTCGGACAGTAATTACGCTATGGAAACTTGCAATGTTATTTGACCTCGAATTGTCGGCAAGGTAGCCTGCGATCGGTTGCGCGAGACATATCGGCTACAACATTAAGATTTATGTATCAAACATACAAAACAGAATTTTGCAAAAATAGCATTTCTTCATACCGCCTTATTTTGAAATACGTGAAAGTGGATTAAAGATCTATTTCAAATTGTAGAGTGTGGTGTGATCTCGAAAACTGTATGCTTGCAGGATTAATTAAAATGGCTAATGACAAACTATATATTATTTGTTTATGACTCCTGGTAAAGAAAACCTCTGCCTAAAGTACGTATTTTAAAATGTGTAATAGGTATGGCTTTTGCAATAATTCGATGTTCTATGATCACACACACAAGCATTAATCGTGCATTTGTTTTGAAGTTTGAAAGTGATCATTATTTGTAATATATTTTGTTGCAAAATGTAAACAAAACACATCTTCACGACGCCATAAAAATGAATTGCTTGCATGCACGCACAAAACATTGTTGGTTTTTGATGCACATAAAAATATGTTTTCCTAAATGAGTAGCACGTACTCGTTACATCCGTCCCTTTTAAATACTTGACAAAAATTATATCAAGGTGCATTATTTTTTCATGTCATCATTAATACGCATATTCATAGTCTGTCATACGGACAACCCATCGCATACACAGGTAGGCAGTAGTACACAGTAAGTGACCTTTGCTTTCTTTATGCAATCATTTGGTGTGCAAATATCAATACAAACGATGTGTGCGTGACATATACAGAATCTACGTCAATCGCCTTTAGAAAATGCAACGAATGCGTCCACAATTTTCCTTCGCGAAATAAGTATGGAAAGACATGTAATATATTATATTATATGTGCTTTCTACTCTCTCCTACATTATGATTGCGGTGGGATTTGCGTAGTTTCGTCACATAGCGAGTGCACTGCAATGCGCCTGCGCATTATGCGTTACCACATAGTCATTTGAATCGTTATGGTTAAGTGGCGTTTTAATGATATACTATGACGACATGGTATTTATATGCTGACATTATGCTGATTTATTTTCGTATGAAGTGTTTGTAGTGTTTTAAATTTGCATTTAGAGCACAGTTGAGTAGAGTGAAATGCAATACAAAAAAATTCAGATACATAAAATAATGTAGACCTAGACCTGTGTCTTTAAAAATAGAAGTGAATCTATGTAAATGTAAAAAATGCGAAGATGTTGCATGACGGAGCGTTAACTGTGCACTTTGACTACAAGAATAAAAAACCTAACTTATGTTTTTAACTAATATTCTACCGTGGGGAATAAACCCAGATAATTGCAAATAAATTGTATGATATATAACAATGTGCGGAATTCAATGTTCGAGCACAGTCTGAGATTTTACCATGAACTTACAAAAAGCAGGCGTACTTGCTTGATTTGACATTTATGTATTAGTCATTGCTCGCTGTAACCTCACTGACATAGAGTCTACGTTCTTCCGGTACGCAATGTATATAAATGTCAAATTAATATAAATCAACCTTAAATATAAATGTAAGCCTTCTATTACAATAATAACAATTTGGCCTTCATTTCAGTTGTTATGTTTGCAAAACATTTGGCTTTGCCAGTCCACAACGAAATCTGCATGTTATTCTGAAAACTACCGGTTTGACACTGCATTTCCTAGTCAGGTTAATGTCATGCCATGTCCACTAACATTTAGCCTATACGAAATATCAAATATTAATGATCTCTGGCTTTTGCGAGTTTCACAAGTCTTAAAGAGATACGCTTTCTCAATGATGATCAAGTAGTTCTTAATTTTGCAGATACAATGAAAAATAATATTTTCAATACAAACATTGAATCGCAGATACAATTAGATAAGCAGTTTCATTCTGATGATTATTATTAAGCCAGTCTCCTTTCCAAGGTAAATATTGCTTCTCCGATTAACTAGGTCTTTATTTCTAGTTTTTATGTTATTATGTATCCGTTTGAAATATACTTCAAATACGCACTTGGTGCCAACAATAGTGAAGATGTACGATGTCATCATGAGCTTAAGAGTTGGCTCATCGCTCACTGTCGCCTCATAACGCCGCGCACCGCTACCTTTTTGTCTGACTTGCGAAAACAAATTTAATGCCCGGTTACATCAAACTATTCATGTATAATCATTATATACGCTTCACGCCTTATAGGCTCTTAATTATAGTGTTACTTAAAGTTGCTTTGATCCCTTATGTCAATACCTTATGGAGGATTCTTACTATCGAAAACCAGAGGTGTTTCTACTTTCCCATAACCGGGAACTAGGCGAAAACGCATGACTTAGCAATATAAATATAGTGTATAGTACTGAAAATAAAGGAAGTAATTATTAAGGTGTTATGTGGAAATAACTGACCTATACCATCTTGGAATACTTACCTACGCTAATAGGCAATTTAATTCGTTTAAATCCTATTATGCCAGAATATAACCAGTTTGTCTTCGTTAGGCGTCAAATATTTTTTGCTCAAATTTTAAGTATTCATTTATGGAGCAAAATATTATGCACGATTACAAATACGAATAGTTTAGCGATAAACATCAGAAACTGCTTGCTTATATAAAAAAGTTTTAGTGCAATATTTTTTGTGATTTTAATTAATATTTTTTAACATGGTAGGCATTTCGATCACATGCGTTATAAGGTCATGACATTTGACCTCTGACCGAGCTATCCGCGATTATCTCGCTTAGGTTAAATGTAAGTGCATTTACCATCAAGATACGATATGATTATCAGCCGCTCTGAGTTCAATATTAATTATTTCCGTATTACTGAAGAGTTTTAGTAAATGGCTGGACGTGTATAACACAATAGTAAAAGACTGAAAATGGCAATACTATACAAACACAGTTGCCGAAATTCTATGTAGAAACATGATTATAAAAAAAGGAATTAAGTCGAAGGATGCTGAGCAGAGATTAAGAGCTGAATAATTTAAATGATTATATTCAGCTGTGTCCTGAAGTTCATATTTTAATAACTAGTTGAACTAATTGCTTATTAACGGTCCTATATGTTGACCTTAGCTTAGGACACATAATACCGTAAATAAGTAAGAAACGGAACATTCTAGAGCGCATAAATATTTATGATCCAGTTTATCTATAAAATTATAAATCTCTAATTATCAGTGATATACCTAGTAATAGGTAGCCCACTAATCACGCTGCATGACGCGTGCTTGTGCCCTTGGCCTGATCTTGATCGACCGGCGCGAGCGCATGCCCGCGTCATGTCAGACCCGCCATGACAGATCGCGCCATTAACATCCGTTCACGATTCTCTTGACATTGTGACTGATCTCATGACATTTCCTAATGACTGACACCTTGGTAGGGCTACAATTTTTTGCACTAATTTGTCTGTATGTTTGATAAACAAAGAACTGTGGTAGTACCAAATAGATCACCAGAAAAAAATACACTTGTGAAAATTGCAATCGCGCAGTAACTTGATATTATTATGATCAATGCTTTTAAGTTTAAATCATAAGAATTCTGTACCCAAAATTTGCAATCCTATAACAAGAACAGTTATCGAACCTTTACACAAAGGTTATTAAACATTTTCAGACATGCTTTGAACAAACACACACTGCACACTCTAGTAATCTACTGCCGAATACTACAGATGAAACGTAAATACAAAGTTCGTTGACTTACTTACAAATTGGCAGAGTTTGTATAATTATGTAAAAATTTTAAATAACGTTAAACTGAGTTGTGAGACATCCAATCGCCGGTTAATTTCCGCTAACCTGTCGATAACATCTCAGCTCATTTTAATTACTGATAGCTTTAATTCTATTTATAGTATAATACCTAGATTTATCAGTATTGGCCATACTACCTAAATACTTTGCAATGATATGGTAAAGATTAATTTTATTCGTAATGATAGTTGCAAGAAGGATTTTACAAAACAAATTGTCATTCAGATTACGTATTAGGCCCATATGAACAATATATTACTAACCCTTCAGGCTACTTGCACAATTAATAAAAACACCATGTGACAAGCCTGAGAGTTAAATTTTAAATCGAGCTTAGCCTTAATTTATTTAAATTGTTATTACTGCATGTGGATATGATTATGACTTAATTGAAATACAAATTGAATGTCTTCGATTGATTTTGATTTGACAGTTAATTTCATGTCATGCAATGGTACCAATTTCGTTGCACCCAATGTCTTCTACAAGCGTTAGTCAACATGTTTTACTTAAACAAATATCTTTGGATTATAAGATTTGGAGACATAATTCCAGCTGTGTGATGAGTCTGCCAATTGTCTATATTCCATATTTATATGAAATCAATTGTAATGCAGTGTAACGCCGAGTCATTATCAGGCATTGAATCTTATTATCTATATGTGTGATAAAAAGAAGCGGCTGTTATCATTCGCGGCTTCCCCGTACATGATAGTTAAGTCCTAGTTGAGCAGAATCAAGTCTGAGGCCTGTTATAAGCAGTCGTAAGCTCTGACTCTCGTTATTGCTAGTGTGACTTCCATCACGACCTCACTGGCGATCAATCTAGATCCAGATCTAGATCAATACATCCAGAGCCTGAAAAAAGTAAGTGATCTAAGTGTCAGTTTTCTACAAAATTTTGGTGTAATCATTTTAGTGTGTATTTTTATGAATGCTAAAGTAATCAGTGATCACGCGCAGTTTATTTATTTTCGCGCCGCGTGATGGCTTCAGGTTCATAGTTGCCCCCGTATCATCTTATTGATATTGATAACTCATTTATTCAGAGGTCCCACTCAACAACCTTTAGTTGTCGTTTAGAGTTCGTTTGAGCTCCTCGACAATTTATTTATTTTAATATTTAATCAAAATTATGTTTTAATTTTAAATTAATTTAATTCGAAGTTTAATTACTTTTTCTTAATTAATCCAACCTGCTTTCTTTATAATTGGTGTTAAATTATTCGTTAAAAAGTTATAATTCAAAAATGGAATACCTGTCCCGCATTGTAAAGTCACAGTCACACAGTCAAATTGACGCACGTCAAGTGAATGGCGCGTCTGACACAAATAAAACTAAACGGTAAGCATTTCTGTTTATAGTACTCAAATTTGCCGTCACGCCACATATTTGGTTAAATTACAACAAAATTCGCCGTAGTTACCACAGAAAGATATAATGAAAAACACCCGAGAATTATTTTCGAGTATGTTTGCTTTGAATTTTGTATGTAGTTCTAAATACGCGTTAAGAAAAGATAATCGTTTCGAGTTGTTACGAGTTTCTGCTGAACTCGTAACTTCCAGAGAAGTGATGTCCATGTTTATGCTGATGCGGTCGTAAATAATATATTTGTTTATTATTATTTTTCCTGATGATGGTATGTTTGTAGTGGTTAACCAGTTAGTGCGCAGCGCGGACGCTTTCCTCACCGAACACAGCTTGAAACTACTGGACCGGTTTTCGGAAAGGTTTTACACTTTGTTTGGATGGTAGTAGTTCCAATAATTATATTGTGTATAATAGAAACTTTGTAATATTATTATTTTTAGTTAAGCACATTTTTCATTTAGTAATTCTTGAATCAAATCATAACACTGCATCAGTATTGTGCACTTTTTTAAATGTTTGTCGATAGCTATTTCTGTATTAAACTTTTACTTATTGAAATAGTAAAATTAACTTCCAAAGCATTTAACATTTAATTATTATAAAACACTAAGCTCCTCTAGCGAAATTCAAAATAATAAGGTAAAAAAATCCTAGTAATATTTAATTTAAAATATGAGGACAAAATTTGCGTCAAACTTGAAACCATGCTATATATTAGCAAAAATATATTGAAATAACAAGTTCAGCTTATATTTTCCTAATATCATCACAAGCTTAAGCTGCGAACAAGCTGCAAGTTGTTACCCACTATGGCTATTATTCAGAATTACATAATTTTCCCTCCAAAACTTTTACACAAAATAATATAAACACAATGAAGACACTGTCTGGAAATACTTTTACTTACTCCAAGTATTTACAAAGACAGCTAAAAATTTAATAAAGTCTTGTTTTTATTATTACAACGATTTTATATTCTTGCAAATTGATCAGTGAAAAAATGAATTTGTTTTCAGATAGTGTTTTCTTATGAGCTGCCCTTGTCAAAGCAACGATCGAGAATGTCCCGCTATTCGTAGGTAGGCCGTAGAGCTTCGTAGCGAGTTGTCGTAGCGAGTACACTCCCGTAGCCTTTACCTGTGACCTAGTTATATTTTGATAGGTTTTGGAAAATCTGTAGATCTGAATTGTTGGGTAGTGTTCACTTTTAGAATAAAGGCGGCTTTACAGTAGTTTATTTTAGAAAGTTAGTGTGCTTAAAAAATATTAAACATAAAAAATACAGGCTTGTGAATTTATATACGTCAATAAATTAACTAATTTACTTTAATAGTTTCCTAATAGTAATATAAAACGGTTACTTAAAAATCACTGATAATAATATTACATCTTTTAATTTTAATCGTTAGCAGCAGCAGTATTAAATATTTGAAAACATGACACTTCTCATTGTTTTAAAACATAACGCGAAATAAACTACAAGGTGCATTAATTGCGTATATTGGCGTGAAGTTAATATTAAATGTAATGACAGCATTAAGCAGTAAAGTTAACTGGCGTGTTAAAATGATAGGATTGTATTGTATAAGTTTAATGGAACGCAATATGGTTGGCGCCAACAGCCTAAGATACACTACACTAAGTTTAATCTTTGGATTATATGTCTTGTAGAGGAAACGATTAATTTATTGAAAATAATTTTATTTTAAATTCTGCGCACACTTAATTAAAAAATAAGGTAAAGTCTAGGCCTACATTATTAAATTTTTAATTAATACTTTTATTTACCCAAAAATCATACAGATATAATATGATTTTACTTTATTCGGTTGGTTTAAGTAGCTTTGGTAGTATTTATTTATCGTTTATAATATAAATATTTTGTTTCGTAGCGTTATTATCTTAGTATATTTTTATTATGGATAATTGAAAGTTAAATACTTCAACAAAATAAAGAATTGGTTTAATGGGATGAGGTTTTTGCCCTACAAATATTATAGAAGCCATCGTCGGTAATAAATTTTAGGTTCCACGAAAAGCAATAGGAGAAGAGAAAAAAAACTAAAAGTAAAACAAGTAACGTTTTTCTACTCCTTATTACTTTTTAACAACCAAGAACGACTGTGCGAAATAACTAATGTAAGTTTGGAATCTAAGATAATATTCCAGCTACTTGCAAATGACAGCACGTGCAGCCCTCTCCACGGTCGGGCTGTCACTGTTCCAAACTTCGTCAATACGAGTTTATAATGACAAATGCCTCTACTCATATGTATGACAGAAACCGCAATTTCCTCAGATAGCAAAGGAAAATGTCAATGACCTCAATAATCATTCTATTTTACATGTGGTTTGGATATTGATTATTTCGTAGGTATGACTATTTGTGCCTATAACCTTATCTATATTGAAAGTATTTTTAAATTCTGTTAAATATTTTATTAACAGTCCAATTTGTTTCTTGATAACTGTGGTTTGAACTGATGTTAACGAAAAATATTCCCACGGTAACCACAATTGTTTACTTTAGCGCCATCTGTTATCAAGCGGAAGCAACCGCAGTGTGGTTCGTATCTGTGTTATCGCTGAAAAATTTTCCTGCTTTCCCAGGAGCGAGTCCGCGATGAGTCCAGCGCCCCCCGCCCAGCGAGACAAAACAAGCGGCGCGCTCGCCTCCGCCAAGCAGTCGCTAGCGGCCAGCGCAGGCAAGTGTACGCACGAGATGGAACGCGACCGAATCGGACTGTGGGGCTCCGGGGACGGCACGGCGGGCAGCCGGGTCTCCGGCCTCGACCGCTTGAGGAACCCCGGACTTAACAAGGTAATTAAATTTATTAAAAATTAAATAAAGCTGAGATCGATGACCGCGTATTTTCAGTTAGGTCATGGTTGCTAGAGACTTAGCGGAAGTGCTTCTTACAGCAAGTCGTATGATCGAGTACACTGCGGTGTAGTTTGTGCCGACTGGGGCAGTTTCAGGTGCAGGTGTCGGTTTACTTCCGCCGGACTATTGTAATGCTAATGTTTGTTTTGAACTTTACACCCGGCGTCAAAGTTCACGTGGTTTTCGTTGTGTCAACAAACTTGCGAGAACAAGTAAACAAGGAGTTTATTTAATAATAGATTTTACTTTTAAGAATTATAATTTGAATGGAATGTACCTTAAAATATAAATAGATATATGATGAAATTGTTGTGTAGAGTTTGAAATATTATGATGAAACACCGTGACTGTCATTATTAGTTACGTGCAATATGATGTATTTCACTCACTACAACTTGTTGTAAATCTTTCCATACTATTGTTAGACTTAGGTACTCATAATTAATAAGATATACAAATAAAACACTTGATTTTATAGCCCTTTAATAAACAGTAGTTAATTAATTAATGGAAAAGACTTCTATGTTGACAACGAGCAAGATAATTTGCGTAATGTAAGATAATCTTACAGTAAATACTTTAGAGTAGAGCACGTTGCAATAAGGAAATATTTCCCCATGACATTGGTACGCTTCCGGCCTGCCGTGTTATAGATTTGATTAACGTTGCCTTGGTAATGTACTCGTGTTTACTAAATTAATAATACGTACTTATATTACTAAGGTGACGATGTTAAAAATATTTGTTAAGAACAGTTCTTTAAGGTAAATATTTAGGTTTTCTGTCGAAGGTTACCTTGAAAATGGTTTTCTAACGCAAATCTTAATAAAACATTAAATGTTTCTAAGATTATGATCAAAATTTATCGGCCCATTATGTTCGATCTGTCGACCGTAGAACATTAACATACCATAAGTAATATGAGCCATTTATTTCAGTGTGTGAAATATTTAATATGAGTAACTAATCAGTAAAAACTAATAAATAGGTCTTGAATGTTTAAAAAAAACAAAGTTTAAAATCACGCGCAAGACATTTTTTCCATAAAATTTTATAAATTTCGTTTTCGGTTCTACTTCTTCTTCACCTACTAGGTAAAGCCAGCTTTAACAACCATAGGTTCAATAAATGAAATATTATTATGTAATGTAATGCTACCTAGGTTTAGGTCTTAAAAACGTTCACATGCTTATAGAAGCTATACTTCTTTATTCATTACCTATTGTTAACGCAATTTCACTCTCTATTCTAATGCACTTAGCTTCAAAATCAATTGAAAGGAGATCCATTATGTCTGTTCTCTCATACTCCAGTTTATTTAGGAGAATAGGGGACCCCAGACACATAATAATGCGCCCTAAAAGGGTCACGGAATCTAGAGGGGTGGACGTCTGAATGAACTTTAAAACTTGAATTACTCATATCTGAATATTGGATTTTTTGCGTGTTCATAGCTTCGTGCGTTTTGTAATGGATTGGCCTTTAGCGTTATTCTATTAAACCAAATTTCGGTCGTTTCATACAAATATATTCTTTTCGTATTTTTTTGTTGGTATTAAGGATTATTCCACTGCTAAGCCATGATGTATTATTTCTCTTATCGATCACCGCGAAACCGGTAAACAATATATTTTTATTTTACTATCATCTAGATCTCAATGATAAGAACATAGATACTTCAGAATTGTTGTAACAGTTTACTCTCGGAAAGTAATGGTATTAGTCACTTAAACGACCTTTCTCGTTGGTGCTTTTAGCAATAAGTTAAGACGCTAAAAACGAATGGCACTCTAAAAGGAAACCAGATTAATTACACGCGATAAATTGTAATAAAACGATCAGAAAACGTAAAATCTCGGCAAAGACCAGCTATTTCAGTACCAGTATCTTTCGTGATACCTTTTAACTATAAAACCTAAGTAATTCGGGCTTCAAAGATATCGTAAATAAGTTATAGAGTTGTTTTTGGAATTATCTTACAGGCTCCAAAGTATTTAATATTACAAAGGAATTTAATACTACCTAGGGAATTTTCGTATCTTTCTAAATAAAATATTTAAGGTAGTTAAAAAGTAAGGGACGAAATAACATCCTAGCTGTGTATTGGTTTTAACAGAACAAAAGTACACTGAAATGTTTTGAACAATTTTGTTTTTAATGACGTAGTTGAAATGAAATTCAGTACGTTATAGTTTATAATGAAGGCAAATTCCCGTGCAATTTGCACAAGACAATTTAATTGTTTTGCCCCTTACTTTTTAACGTGATAAGTGTTATAATGAGACCTGAATACAGACATAGCAATTAAGTCTACTTATTAACATAATACTCATCATTTCGTACTTTACTTTCCAGTTAGATTTCTAATTACTGCATTATCTTAGAATTTTTGATACTTAGGATTATTTATATTATATTAAATGTGCTACATAGAATTATTTTTAAAACACTAAATTGTCGTTTTTACTTATTTAAGTTTCATAGCTAGTTTATCTAGCGGTTTAAAATAGAAATCACATTTTATGTAATAAGTATAGCCTTCTTCTGCTAAAAAGGTATGACTAGCCATTAAAATAGTTCCGATATGGAAAGCATAATGAACAATAGGAGACTATAATCTATTATCAGCATAGCCATAAGTCCGTAGAAATAAAATATAAAAAGGAAAGTAAATAATATTAATCTCTATCAAAATAATATTTCCTTTGTAGAGATCTAACATTCGGCACATTTGTTTATTAACAGTGAATGATCGATACACTCGTCTATTTCGGTCAGCCAGACTATTTGGTTCCCAGGCAACCTGTGCCAGCTAACGTGAAACAAATCGACACGTGTGTACATGGATTATAACTATACTATAGATTTTCTAGTTATTGTTATGTTGATACTTTTGTTACTTGTTAGGTTTTAATACGCAGTAGGTACAAGAATATGTATTATGTAAAGGTAATGTTTTCTGGATATTGAAGACTTTTTCCTAGATAAAATTGTTTGAAGAAAGCGTGTCAAAACACAGATGAATATTGACGTAGATAAATATCTAAAGGACTTCCATCCTTAAAGTAGTTTTTAACGTGGTTCTCATAAATATTAATTGTTTTTGTTCCTCATTATCTAACAATAATAACGTAAATACGTGGTATAACTTAACTGAAGAAAAAAACTGTGAGTGTTATAATATGCAAATTATTTATGGGAAAAACATAATTTGTCATACCTAAATATACAGTTGGCGAGTGAATATTTCCATAGCATCAACTTTAATACCATAATGTCAAAATAATTACAGTTGATGAATTATTTAGTTAATTAAAACATGTGCATATTGTGCATGGACGTAACAAAGTCTAAACGTTTTCACAGTTTTTCGTAACCACAAAGGTAATTTCTGCTCTAAAGGCTTTGTAAATAGATTGTTTGGATTCACGTACACGTAAAGTTTCATTTCCTCCCCTTCAAAGTCCTTAAGGCTTAAGAAGACGACACAATTGACATTGTCTTCGTAAGACTTTAAGAGTCTTATTTAAGCTGCTTTCCTACATCTTGCTAGAAGATTGCCCCATAAAACTGCTCCAACGGTTTTATAGTTTATTATTTACAATCGTTTTATTTGTTTGCGTCATCCAATATAGTAAAAAGGTAATAGATTTCCTTCCTTGCGCAGGTTAATAGAAAGAAAGTCGTTTTAGTTCATGATTGCTTTCCTTTGTAAAGGACCAACCTATATTTGATTATACGTTATTGGTGTTATTCAGATCAATAGTTTACGTAACATGCCTCAAAGGTACCGGATACGTAATCCTAGCCTAACAACTAGGGATTCTGATACCCAATACTGAGTACCGACTAACACTCTACACAGTTCCAATGTGAACGTAATCTCGCTATACCTACTTGTAATTTGAACTAGATGAGTTGAAAAAGGGACAGGTTTTTAGGGATGAAATTCATTGTTACCTTCATTTTTAATTTAAGGTAAGTTAACACTAAAAAAAAAGAGAAAAGAGGCCTACGCTCTTATTGAAGTTAAGATTAAGTATATCAAATGATAAAAAAATATTTTATAACCTTAGTTCTTTAATAATTTCTAATCGTAAGAATTGCGTAGTTTACAACACGGTTCAAACTCCACGGCATTTCACACATTGTTCTCTCGCATAATATTGTGAAACTATCGAACTCTCGCAACACAGCCATTGGTGAGTGACCTATCATGCAGACATCTGTTAATTGCTCTTATCTCATCATTACCGTGTACATTCACGTACAAACGGTATGTTTGGTACAGTCACGTACAGTGCCCTCGTTCGGTGGGTGTGTCGTTACGTCACGCCACAAGGCCGAATGTACTTGGTCATGAACACAGCCTCGCCTTAGTCCATAAAACTAAAGAGTTTTGATTTATAAGCTCACCTTCGTATTGATATTATCCATTAGATACAAGTTGTGCGTAATGGATAGGTATATTAAAACAACAACCTCGGTATTTATTATATAGGTGCTTAGTTTATGTAGCTCCATTCTAGGTTAGTAATTTACAGTCTAGTGAATTTATGACGTTATTCCTTCGCCCCATTCGCCTTTTAAACATCGTTGCCTCCTGTGAGATATCTTCTACATATTACACACTTAACGTCCATTTTAGTATTAGGTTACATTTTATAACAATATAGTTACGATATATTTATCTCTAAGTATGAGCCCGGTAAACCTAAGCTTAATATATATTGTATCTATGACTTAATACGTCATTATCTTTATTTCTTGATCGTCATTATGATGCCATAGATGATGGCCTATTGTCATGGTGTATACGTCATAATGATCATCAGTGGATAACACTACATTGTCATTGTGACGTCATAATCTGATGCTTGTCATCGATACATAGAGGTACAGTAAACTCTACCTGTTTGAAGTCGATAGCAAGCATTATGATGGAATATTACTGATAATAAATAAACCCAATATTGCACAATGGAACAACGGATGTTTGATTTATCATATAGGTTTTATCATATAGGTCCCTACGTCATTAATATAACGTTTTAAAAAATTGTCATACTGAATAGACTTTGGTGATTGGCTGTGAAACCGGGAACTTAAAGGTTATTAGATGCTTGCCCCCATCCTGAGAAAGGCCAAGGGTCTTAACCTCTTCCGGGCTAAACCACCCGATCCTTCTCTTTAAACCTTTTTATATCCTTCTCGGAAACCAGACGCGTGCGCATTAACAACCGCAGAGGAAAGGGACTTGGGCCTCTGTTCTGCACATATACAATACGTATTATATACCTTAGGCTTGCATAACGTTGCATGAAAAATATTCATATAAGTACTAATCTGTTTATCGAAAGACGAATAAAATAAAGCACTCATCACACGTCTGGCATAATTCCCAGCGTTCCCACAGCAACGTATTTGTTTATGAGCCGTCACCAATCATAAATAATTCTATTTTAGTGTATTTAAATGTTGTGTGTGGCAGTGGGACGGTCACCTGACGGTTGACGGTAACCCCGACCTTGCCTGCGACCGATCGATTCAATCACCGCGGCCCACGACATTGACTGATTAAACTAAATTCTATTACGTATGTCTAGTATTCAAAAGTAAGTTTTTATTTAATTTTAAAATGATTTGAAGTTCCATAAGACCAGTATAGTTAGTAAAGTTGAAAAGAATAGTTATGATGAAATTGTTACAAGAAGAAGAGGGTTAATAGAATAATATCCATTAATAAATTGTGGGCTAGCTTTATCTTTTGCCTTTACCGTAATAGGGTAAAAATAATTGTTGTCCTTAATTACCTGAAAATGTATTTTTACTGTCTGTGAAAGCGTGATTAGATTATTTTCTGCAATTATGTTTAATAGCCCGATTAGATACAACAATATGTAAAACATTGCGTAGAAAAATGTTCTTATATTACCTATAGGTATAACCTATGATACCGATGTATATGTTACGGTAAATGTGATTAATTGAAAATTATTAATAATTTTACAAAATTATTAATAATAATCACATGTTTTGGTAATTATTAATAACTAGCGGCCCGCCCCGGCTTTGCTCGGGTGCAACGCTGATACCTACACTATATATCTGTCGCAGACAAATAGTATAATATGGCATTTTACTTACGGCATCGTCAGTTTAAAAACGTTTGCGGTTATGTAATATGCCGAAGGCAAAATGTCAAATCATTCAATCGTTATAATGCGACGTTAGTGTTATTTTAGGGTGACTATGCTCATTAAAATCTCGAGAAAAACTTTGAATTACATACGTCGTCGTCGCTCGCTTCGCTCGCTCTGTTGCAAGGTCACAATATCTAACCTAACCTAACCTATTGATCTCTGTCACAAAGTCGAACCTAATCAAGCAATGAATTTCTGAGCCTATGAATATATGAATATTCGATCAAATACATGGTTTTTTGACCATAAATACTCTGCAGGAGTCCTTCACGACCCAGGGTCTATGGATACCTTAGCATTTTTGACGTGCTGGATAACCTCAAAAACTAAATACTTCAATTTGCCTCGGCATTATGTATATGGTGTTTAAATTTTCGATGAAATGTTGAGGTATATTATAAAGTGACACGGCAATCTACATTTTGCCTTGGGCATATTACATAACCGCAAACGTTTTTTTAACTGACGATGCCGTATGTAAAATGCCAAATTATACTATTTGTCTGCGACATATCTACACAATCATAAAGTTCTGTAGTGCAAAGCACAGGCTTCGACGCACTACTTGGTATAGGCACGCGCCCCCCGGCCCCACGCGGCCCCCCGGCCGTTACCGCCGCAACCACTATGTCCCTGCATTTTAAATTTGTAATATCTTCGAAAATATTCATTTAAATTACATGCTGTAAAGGGCAATATTGATCTATATTGCATGCACAATTTATTAAAGGTACTTAATTGGATAAGGATTAATACTGTATAGCTTAAAATCGCTTTTTCGTAAATAAGTAATAAATAAACGATAAAAAATGGTTATTGTGGGTTATCCTCAAGAGATAGACATATGCCATCGCGGACTTTTTTGTAGATCTTTTCAAGGTGCACAATACTGTAGTACATTATTTTGATCTATCTCGTAGGGTTCAGCCAGCGTTTGCAATGTAAGCGCAAAAAAAATGTTCATTTACTTAAATGTCTAAATTATCCGTGTTCCTCTACTATATTATGCATGTATTATACATATAAACCTTCCTCGTGAATAACTCTATCTATTAAAAAAAACTGCATCAAAATCCGTTGCGTAGTTTTAAAGATTTAAGCATACATAGGGACAGACAGCGGAAAGCGACTTTATTTTATACTATGTAGTGATTCTCGACACATATTGGTAAAAGTGATAAAATAAATAAAAACCCAATGTTTTTTGACCAGCAGGTATTTATTTATATTATTCACTCTTACCCTGACATATACACTGACTTATACATATAAACTTGGTTAATGTTTCTTTAATTTATAAAAATATATGTGATGGGTACATACGTCGTCGCTCGCTTCGCTCGCTCTGTTGCAAGGTCACAATATCTAACCTAACCTAACCTATTGATCTCCGTCACAAAGTCGAACCTAATCAAGCATACTAAATAATCATCCCCGCAACCCTTGGCCACTTATTACATTTATCACTACTAGGGTTAAATTATTAATAAAAACCGACAAATGTGATTAATTTATCACTTTTACCTCGACTTTCGGTAATTATTAATAATAATCGATAATTATTAATAATCTTCAATTAATCACATTTACCGTAACATATATATACTTTAATTTCAAGACGAATGAGTAACATAATGCGTAGGTTACAAAATATGTGATTGTCTTCAGAGATAGTGAAGTACGGAAGCAGAACACGAACATTTGCTGTCGAGAACAATTTTATCAGACGGTCGATCAGCCAATCAGAAATAGTTTTGATCTCATTTCGATATCATATCGCTGACTGAACTTTATGATCTAAATATTATAAAAAACAGCTAAGTTATCACCGATTGCTTTATCTAAGTTACATTGCGATTTGGACATATACGAACATCATCAGGGTGTAATTTATCTATAATATGTATGTATTTAGAAATATATAAGTATGTTTATCAGTTGTCTGGTTACCATAACACAAGCTCTGCTTAGCTTGGGATCAGACAACCGTGTGTGAGATGTCCTGGGATATTATTATTATTATTATTATTATCAAATTCGTATTTCAGTCAAATCAGTAAAATGTAAAAAATCTATAGCTATTTCTGAATTAAATATTCTCCTACCACAAAATATGTACGAGAATCTCTGTTAAAATTTTGTTTCAAAGTTATTTCGCTAGTTGCTTTATAATTTCATATCTTCACAAACAAGTAACTAAACTCCTAATTATTTTGTCCGTCGACGCTAATTAACGTTCTAAAGGTTTTGCTGGCAAAGATAGTTCCTAACATCGCAAGTTTTAGGTTTAACCAAACCACAAATACTTTAAACTTTGTCTTCTATCTCAAATTATATTAGTACATACTTGAGACTATTTTCCCAAGTAAGTAGTAAATAATATAATTTTGACGCGATAGAAGGTTTAACTATTTCGGGCTCGTATTTCTAGCCTATAGCTAATATTTTGGTGGAATTCTAGGATCGTTCAATGACTACGCAAGTGTTCTGCCATGTCATCTTGACGCAATAGTTTAAAGCCCCGTTTATTTATTAGAATGTTGGAATCATAGGAATGCTTTCCCATGGCCCGACAGCCAGGGTCAAGGATGTGACGTCATTCCCATCCCCTGTAATAGCTTTCCTGGCGCCATGGAGATTAGAATTCTTTCTTTGTGAAAGCATTTTCACTTTGTACCCTACTTAAATGATTTTACTTTATCCCTTTTACATGTCTCGGGTTTTTTGAAGCGAATATTGATTGTATTTTCTGTGGGTGGTGAAGCAAATATTCGTATTGAAGGGTTGGGAATTGGGCCTTTATATTTGGTTTCTTTGATAAGAACATTCATCACATCTTTGACTATATCGTGTCTTAATTTAGTTTTCAAATATAAAAGGAATATTTTCTGTACAATGTATAAAACCTTATCTTAATTTAGATCCCAAGGATTTTGTAAAGCTTATCGAGATAAACCTATATTTAAGGATAAGTGGTCTGTCCTAATTTAGCTTCACTACACAAAGGTTCCACAAAAGCTTTCTTTGTTCCGTATAAAACTAAGAGAAAATGAAATAAAGCTGGGAAGTTACGGACGTGTCTTCAGAAATCGCAGACGATTACTTCTGAGCTCTGCGAAATAGTTTTAAACGACTTTATATTTGTTCTTTGTATTGTGCCGTATGTTCAGTTAAGCCAATTATTTGTTGGAGTTCTTATCACCTCTTTCTTTTAGACTTGCGAAATACCCAATTACATATAGGACGTTCAGAATAGTTCTAATCAACACACATAGTAACCAACTTATCTGTTGCACACTACACGTAGAATTTCAGACAAAAAAATGTAGGTCATTTACAGTTCTAAAACTGGTCGCCTCTCCCAAGCCGCTCACCGGTCGTTTCCTAAACCTCTGTAATTGAATTATTAAATAAATCCTTTTCGGCTCCAACAAAAATATAATCCGTATTTAGCTGCAGTATGAGTCAGCTGTAAGCGGTTCTATAACAGATATAAAGTGACGTAGAAACGTATACCGTCGATAAGTAATCAGATTAGTGTACGACGGAAAGGAAAAGTCTCAGACGTAATAGATAAAAATTACGTACTTTGCCGGCTAGACTGACGGCCGCCTATCAATTTGGGTCATGACACTAGCGTCCACAGATAAAAAATTGCATGTTTTTAATCATATTCGGGCGTGGATTAAGTTGTTTACGTTCGGCTCAAATATTACGTTTTAATAGAGATAACGAGGGATTTATTGGAGTGGCCCGATAGGATAGACATATAACATAATTATTGTAGTTACGGTAGTGTGCGAGTATTATGAAATAATGAAAGCAAACGCGGGAGATCAATACCGCAGATATAATAATACATTACGGTCATGTCATAGAAGACCCTATTGGGTCTATAATTGGATGTGATAAACCTAACAAGTGAACCGTATTGTTTTGAAAAAAATTACCCTCTGTAAATTACCCGTTGTAAATTCTCCCAGTCTTTCAAGTTTATGTATTTTATATTGTACACAAGGAAAGCAATTACGATCCAACTTTGTGAAGACGGAGCGTTGACGTAAAACAACAGCGTGTTATCTGTGGCTTTATTATGTTTTCTCGGTAAAAGTAAACACCAATGAATGTTCCGTTTTCCTGTCTGTTTTGCTACTACCTGGCCCTCTAGCCAAGTAACATTTCTACAAGCGTTAACGATGATAGAAATCGCTTAACTGACATTAAATGTATGGAAATGACATTTCATTTCGACAAGTCACGTGACCTGGACTTGTCACTTCCATACATTTAATGTCAGTTAAGCGATTTCTATCATCGTTATCGCTTGTGGAAATGTTACTTGGCTACAGGGCCTGAGTTGGCAGAAATATGTTAGCGAATAAGCTCCTTTATTTTTTATGTCGTGAGTTGGACCGCTATCCAAACACAATACACACGTTATAGAGAAAATTCTGTATTTGTGTTGATATTGTAACAATTTAGAAACAGGAGAAATAATGGATCATAAGATTATTGTCAGGATTAAAATCCTAAAGATCAGTGCTATTTTCTCGGATATGTCGATTTTCGATTCCAATCTTCTCTCCAACATTCGTAAGTCACGCTAACCAAAGCCGTTTTCCATTTGTAAAGACTCTTCCGGGACGAAATTTTCCCAACGTTTATTACATTTTGTGTGTCGCTCGCGGTAGGGACTCGCGTTAGCATGTCAACGTTAATTGAATCATCGACTCTGTAATCCTGAAACTCGCCTTAAGCCTCGCTTAGTTTGTGGGGCGGCCCGCCGTCACCATGGCAATGTGATAACCATGCTTCAGGTGTTATAAAAGCCATGAGAAAGGTGCAACACTCACGCAGTCGGTCTACCGTGTGTGTTGTGGTGTTCTTATATTGTGTTAAAACCTTTTTGGGTCAAAGTTTTAATTTTTGTGGCCGTAATTAAAGCGGTGAACCCGGTTATATAGGACAGCGCAGGATTGTTGTTTTTAATGTTATTTAAAATCACTTATGCCATTTTACAACATACAATAATGTGAAGAAATATAACGTCAGCCTTTTAAATAGGATTTAACCCAAATAGTAATTGTTGCACCTATTAACGTTGTCTAAAAATATTAGCTATAGCTTTACTGGTTACTTATTGTGAGAGAATCTAGGTCATAATATCACTGGACCATTGTCGGCAGCCTTGTTGTATCTAGGTGGCCTAAGATCTAGGCTACCGGGCACGCCCGACACATATCCTTGCATTGTCATATATTATGTTCGTATCATATAAAACCTGATTTAAGTTGCTCTCAGCTTAAGTTATTAAGCTCGTACATTTTAAGACTTTTTAAATAACTTATCTATCATATGAATATTGCATTTCATAATTACATACCTTGAGTTTATTAACGTAATCCGATATAATGTTATTTTCTGCAAAGTGATTGATTTTTTGCAAGCCGTGTTTCTGTACTAAACTAATGGAACGGCAGAGAGGCTTTTCATAAAAAAATATATTTTATTAGGTACCTATTCAGCGAATATGAATCAAATAAAGTGGAGCCTTGTGTAAATGTAACATAGAATGAATGCCCGACGTAATTTCGTGAAAAATTCCTCGTTTAGAAGAGAGATTAATAAAAGTAAACGTTTGTAACAAAGATGGATCATCCCAACATTAATTTAAAACCGCAAATTAATTTCTTCTTTCGCTTTGTGAATGTTTTATAAAAGTTAAATTAAGCCAAAGTTCGGTAGAAGCCGTAAACATGAAGAATTTTCTTTTCGATATTACGTTATTACGATATTTAATTTTTTCTCTTATTTCCATTTATTGTTTTGATTCGTGACCATTGCGGCCTGTTGGTGGTTGACGATAGGAGAACCAAATTTTAAATTGTTTGTTTATTTTGAACCTAATATTGTAGATACATACATACATCCATTTAGATAGAAACTCATTTTGCCAAATTGTTAGTGCTTGCTTTTCCACGTAAAAACATTTAATTTAGGTTATTCGAGCTAAAAGCTTTGCCATTTGGAGTACTATGCAAAATGGAATTCAGTACGAAGTTTAATATTATTTCACGTTCCACTCTAGAATATTGAAATAGTTATAAATGTGACAGTGATAAATTCTCTTTCAGTAGAGCCACAGATGTGAGCTGCAAAGCAATTTATTAAGCTTTGTTTACTTGAAATATATCATGTCAAAAAATGTAAATAAATGTTTTTGTTTAAATTTTCAAGTCACAGTAAAACATTTATCATATAAAAAAAAACTAGTGACTTTTGGGTTTTATTACCGTTAAACAGTCGGCCCTGAAACTAGGCAAAATAATTTTACCTCTTAACTATTAACTCTACAAAAACAAGGAAATAATTCTTAAATATGAACAAACCATAACGCATAAGAGCAGTACCTAAGGAAAAACTAGTATTCTTAGGTTCCTAGTGACAAATGCATGTACTGTATGACTCAACTCGCCTAGTGTCAACAACATTGTACTCAACACTGCGTTAGTATTAGTTATGCAAACACAATTAATTCTACTACTTAGTTAAAAACGTTAGTTGTTTGTTTTTGCACTTGAACTTCAGAATATAAATTATAATGAAAACAGAGTATCATTGATTGCAAAGTCAATACAATAGTTGTGTTTACTGTAGGTATAAGTAGATTAGATTCTACCAAGCGCGTTCTCGTAGAAACGAATTGTAGAACATTTGACAAGTTGCCAAATTCTCCCCACTTGCCGATAGGTTATAGGAATGTACATAGAAAGTACAGGACCTATACTTATATGTATGAACAGTATTGTACAGTAGTCGGATTTCCATCGTGTGAATTGCCAAGCAATATTTACCGATCAATATGTCTTGATGTTGTTTACATCACGTTTATTTATCTACTTATGTCATGATGTGTTGTACAATTCTGATTCTGGTAAGCTCTCATTGGCTCTCCTTTAGAGGTTTTTGAAAATAAATAGGAGAATAGTCTTAATCATTTGATTACTGCTCAAGGTTTGAACTGAATAATTAACGTTAAATATTATAATTTTCTGCCCTTAAAAAAGTTATTCATAAATGACGTCACCATGTAATACTAATTATGTGACGTAAAGTAACGCGAGAGTAAATGAAAATTGTCATGTCGTTGAGGTCTCACTGAAATTCAGAGCTCATTTAGAAACGTATATAACTTCGTCGAATCCTTTGAAGTCCTCAAAAGGTATGCTCAAAGGAATTAGTTCTAGTGATGTCTCCGAATCTCGCATAACTAATTATTAGATTTCATTGAGTACATTTTTGGAGAAAATGACATGAAACTATATTATTATGTAAATTTGGTTTTAAATAATTACTGAAATGACATTAAGTAATCAGAGAAAGTAATAACAATTTATGAAGCATATGATGCCGCAGAAAAACAAATGGATCATTTTTTAATTATAAGTAAGAACGACAAAAAGTGTGACCGTGAGTCGTGACCCATTGTGAAATGTGTGCAAAAAGCACTAGTTCTCATTATACCAATGCTAGATTAACTAGGTTTCATGCTAGATGAATTTTTAAGTCAAAAGAAGCTGGATTAATGCCACCATTTTCATATTTTAATGTTCCACAAGGAAATACGAAATCTAGTTAGGTTGGTTCATAGTCTGCATAAGCTTTGACGTTCATAATCTGACGTCATTAGATCTATATCACTCAATGTTATGGTACTTGATTCCTCCAAGATTGCCTTTCATCATATACGAGCTTGTTTGGACAATATCAATAAATTCCATGTTTATACATAGAATGTAATCATATTAAGTCCTGACATGATTAATCCATAGCAATTTCGGACTAAATGCCTGTCATTTCAGCTATTTGGATTACGTAGACATAACTGACAGCCATGTTTATTCTGAAAATTAAATAGTAGTTAATTGATTACAGTGTTTTGTTTCATATGTTGATCTACCGGCTCTACGTCAGCCTGTATATAAGACCTTAATAAACATACCTCTCGTTACATATATTTATGATCTAATGCAACGGGCTATCCATCTATTCTTAATGGCTTAATTATTTTCTTAAACTGTTTCTTGTTCATTAGACGTTTCCAAATAAAGTATATATTTTAACATTTATTCGTTGTCTATGTCTGTTGTCTCTTAACCTAAGACAAAATGTATATAAATTACATTTCATTGTAAGTCTCCAAAAAAGTCAGCTCTTTAATGGTATATTCTACGGATTAATTGAGCAAGAAAATTACCCATTTATCTACATGACAGTCGGTCGTTTGTTTTATAGGAAAATAAAGTCACTTTGTATTTCGTGTAACAATAAACAATGATGTTTCGTTCAAGATCATCTTGATTTTCCATCAAAACAAATGTAAGAGGTTTACTCTTTATTTTATCATAAATCGACGTTGGTTTAAGACCTTTTTATTCACATGTTTGTATGTGTATTTTAATATGGTAGCGAATAGTAACACGTTTCATAGGTGGAGTGTAAATACCCGTGGTTCAAGGAATCGTTCGGCACCAGGCACCACACTGAATGGAAAAGGCTTGAGGCTTATTGATCGCTGCGTGTAGCTCGACGCATTTGATGCCATCGTCGTTTCAAGACAAAATGTTAATTATGTTTGACTGGAAAAAGTTTGAAACATATAGGAATTTATTTCAGTCTTAGAAAATAAGTCGTAAGTTTGTTGTTAGAACATAGTTTTCTTTAAAGGGATAAAGAATTGATAGTTTCGAGGGTTAGTTTTACACTTATGGTTAGTTTATAACTGCTGAGTTTTTAGCTTCTATATTAGCCAGGTAGCATTTGAACTGGGTTTTAAACTCAAACATCCAGCATATTCAATGTAGTTTGTACAAATGTTATTCGTTCTAAAAATTATGATGTTTGCGAGTTGACCTGGCCGCCAGTTTTGTTTGCTTCTCTTGATTGCTCACCGAATTTGTGACCTATGAAATTGTATATTCATGTTTGTTTTGCCGACAAACAAGATAACATACGGGTGGGACTCTACCTAACATAGGTACATAGAGTGGTTTCAGTGCAGATTTATTTATGGATAAAACCTGTTCATAAAGGCCCACTCCAATATTAATCAGTTAAATCTATCAATGACTTTTAAATGAGTGTCAATGCTGACTGTATTTCGATTGCGAAACCTCTCTCTCTAGGAACCGGAGCCAATTCGATTGATAAAAACAAAATGATTCGATCAGACCAAATAAGGTTAGATCGGAACACGTTCAAGATTTGTCGCCGTCGGCACTTCAAGTTGAAGGCTGATGATTACCGATGTAATTGGGGCAGTTAGTGATCGTATCGGCCGAGATGACAGTAATGATCTTGCTCCCGATAATGGTACGGTACTAGACGTGCCCCGAGGAGATGAGTGTTCTAAACTCCTAATGTAGGCACTTCTTCAAACAACTTGCTTTGCAATTATCGTTATCCACAAACGTTTTTCTTTTTTGATCATGTCACGTTCTATGTGAGATAAGATAAAAAAACTATCAAAGATCAGAAGGGGTTTCAGCGCTTCATCAAAATAAACCAACACAATCGGATTTCTGGCCAACAAACTAAAGAATTCATGGAATTTACGATAAGGCTCTATTCCATGATCTAATAAAAAATGAAAAGCTATGTCCATTTCCACTGTTATACCAGTATTGATCGATGTAGGCGCCGCAATAAATAATAATAGCCGTGTCTTCGACTTCACTCCTTTCAGTTGAAATGCAGTGAGTCGTCGTCGGCGATGTTGAAAATTGAAAAGCGTTTTCCATTTAGATAAGTGCAAAGTGGTGTGAAACGGCCTTGTATGAAGCCATGCACGACAGCTGCAGTAAAACGACAGTAATAAAGGGTTTTTACTAACTTTTTTAGTATTGCAAAATACAATAATATTACTGTTAATCTTATTGTAATAGTGATTGATGGGAAAATAAGCCATTTACGAAGTTATTGAAAGCATTGCGTATGTGTGAGTTTTGTGTTCCTAAGATAAGTGTTAGTAATATGGTTTTGAAGTGATAGTGGTATAGTTCGTGGACTGTAGCATAATGGAAAGGGATTGGTGGCAGCTGACGCCGCGGCGGGAAGTATTTGCTGTGTCCGAGTGTATCGCCTCAGCCGACTCACGGGTTTGTCCACACAACTGATACTTTTTATGGCACAAAATTGTTTGGAGGGCACAATTTAATTAGCTAACTCTACTAAGGGTCTCAGTCTTATATCATGAGTGTACTATCTAGGATCCAACTTTTTAAATTTTACTTTATATAGATTATTTATTTTACCTGAACCAATATAGTTTTGCCTAACAGTGTACATAATCTAGACGCTACCAAGTTTGTGTTAGCTTTGTGACTTTGGCACACATAACATGTGTGACGAACTACCTTTCTATTTTCCATGCAAATGTTTATTTAACAATCCTAATGGGTATTAATTGCTACAAATTCCAGCTCGTAGCTACTTACAAATCTAGCAATAAATTATTCACAGAACCTCTAAGTTCGTTACGAAGGTCGATCGTCTTTGAAACACGATTTAAATTATCTTAAATTGGTTTGAATCGCAATACAAAAGGTGGAGCTAATTACTTTTAAATTAATCTCTTCTACTGTCTAAAACAAAAATACTTTAGTTGGCACTTTTAATAGGCACATTTTTGTAAGTTTTTTTACATGATTTAGCGTAAATGTAATCGTAAATGATTTGCCAATAAACCTAAATGAGACTATATTAGCTTAACATAATGATAATAAATCGACATGATCATCTATCACTAAATAAGTGGAAACTTTCACATTATGATAGTTAAAACATCTCTACGCTTAGTAATGTAAACCGATAATCCGTGATTAAGCTAAAATGAACCTTATGCCAATGGCTTATGGTCGAAGAGTAGTAATAGGTCACGATGTGGAATCGAAGGTCGTCGCGAAGCGGTCACCTTCGTTATGTCACGAGTTAACAGCTGATCGACAGCTGTTTGTTGCACGTTTCCGGGCAAAATGTTCTGCACAAAACATGTTTATCACAATTTTGCAGTAATATACCAAATATTAATTTATATTCGTCCGTTATTTATCTATTATCGTCGTGCTGAAAGTAAGTTATGTGTGTAGGCGTAGTGCAATGCCCATTGCGGTAAAATTATACCGCAGCGGAGCGTTGACTTGATTCTAGAAGGAAGTTGTCAATCACGTACCTACTAACAATGTAGTAATGTAGGACTGTTTGTTTTGCAAGTCCTAGGAAAGATTAGGACCTGTTGGTGTAACTACCTAAGTATTTGCTGTAAAGAATAGAAGCAAGGGATTGGGTTTAGCAAAATGTATTGATTAGCGCGTTAATGGTAATTTTATGTACATACTTATCTAGTCAAGTATGTTTACAACCACCAGTATCAGTGCATCGATTTTTCTCTAGTTAGGTATATTTTTGTTCCTCATGTATGAAAAGTCAACAAACAGACGTGCTGATAACAAATACAACAATGTAATATTAAAGTATTTTTAAAAGTTTACGAATGCCTATTTATACCAGATTTGAGCAATATTCACGTTCAGTTGGAGCGACGCCAAAAATATAGGTGAATGGAATAATTTGTCCAGAGTACCTACCTCCGTGTTTTTCGAGAGCTACAGAAATGAGTCGTAATGCCTATTATAGATTAGGAATATGATCCGTATTCCATAGGGTTTAGTATGGGCAAGAGCAACGTACTGGCTTGTTTTTAGTCTGCATACCAGGCATTTGTTTTTCCATTGTATATTTTTGGCAGAAGACTTGGTTGGAATTTTTAGATAAGTAACATTAATATTAACTATGTTGTTGTGTGTTATAAATACATATTTTTGTGTTGTTTGCAGGGATTGGCGTTCACAATTGAGGAGCGCCAGACGCTGGGCATCCATGGGCTGCTGCCGGCGAGGGTCAAGAGCCAGGAGGAGCAGGTGCAGATGTGCAAGCTGTCCATAGACCGCTATGAGGATCCCCTCAACAAATACATCTACCTGATGGGCTTGCTGGTACGTCTACCATCAGAATCTGTATTACTATCTAACTCGTATTGATGATGACTGGTAGGCAAAGGGTTTTACTGGCACGGTCTTTAAATAGCAGCGTCTGGTGATAACACAACTAAGATGCAAGATGCAGCTCTAGGTTTCATTATTCAAATGCCTGCATTGCTTCTCAATTTTATAAAAAAGCCGAAGTATGATATGTATATGACCTACCTATCTATTAAGTAATGAGCAACAGATATAGTTTTACTTTTCTCTCATAACAGACCTAGTTATTATTACCTATAGGATTTGTACTTTCAAACAAACGCTTTGAAGGAAACATTTCCATTCGTTTAACATTTATGGAACTTATTCAGCATTCAGGGAATCTTTCGCTTGAATAAACTTGAATATATTCATGAGGCTTCACACAAAAGGATAGACAGGTATTGTCGAGCACTGAACTATTGATAACTGATAATAACAATGTAATAATATTACATAGGTCCTTGGGTGACCTTTTTTCGAATTCCCGTGATAATTAATTCTGCTTTCAACTACTTATCTTTTTTGCGTTTACTACAACTTAAGAATGCATTATCAGCTTTGAAATTTTATGAGAAAACCTCTGTCTGCGTAGGAAATTTTATTGCCAATTTATCTAAACGAACCTAAATAATGGTGACTGGATTTCGTGAATCATAAATCCAGTCGAAGGCAAGGCCGGGCCATAACTTGTTAGGTCCCAAATAAAACAGAGTTAAGATTACATTTACTAGATATTCGCTAATGGTTCAATTATTGAACTAACTTGTGGTAAATTGAACTAGCGGAAATAATTTAGAACTGTACGGCCTTGCAAATGCTATTTACTTCGCTCTAACGTTACTCTATCTAAAGGTACTACTATAAGTCTATTTAGATTCAAAGTGGTAAGTTTAATTAGGAACTAATTCGTACATTTAAGTCGTTGGAACTTCGTCTTATGACCGAGTTACAGTTATGGATACAAAGATATTATAATTTCTCTAATGACAGACAAGGGTGAAATTATTCACCCAGATAGCATCATAGCCTTTTCTCAATAATCATCATCACTAACTAGGTCACGCCCATCCCCCTGTACATTTACATACACTTATTTTTCTTCGCCTTTCACCGTCATCCAAAACAAAACACTACCTCATCATATTTTGTAAACTCTACTCTATAATTATTTTTCTGTGAACCTTTCCGTAGGACCGCAATGAGCACCTGTTCTACCGGTTCGTGGGCGAGAACGTGGCCGACATGATGCCCATCGTGTACACGCCCACCGTGGGCCTGGCCTGCCAGAAGTACGGGCTCGTGTACCGCCGCCCCAGGGGACTCTTCATCACCATCAACGATAAGGGACACGTCTACGATATCCTTAAGAACTGGTGAGTTGACGAATTGTTTCTTAGATACTAGTGTTAGTGTAATGTTTCTTAGATATAGATAATGATATTTTCTAGTATCTCTAAAGTGTTACCTTATAGAGATACTAGACATATGTATTTATATACTATACATAACTCTTTGTTTCTAGATTTATGTGTGCACGTGTTAAAAACAAACAATACTTAAAATACCTGTGTTGTTTATCATTGTGATTCACATCGACATGAAAAAAATGCAATTCAATTAGGTACTCAATTGACTAACAACATAGCAAAGCCAAGTCTAATAATATAATTAACTTGCTACTTCCTACGTCTCTCAGTCCTCTATCTTATCTCTTATGCACTTATCTGAACACCTAAAACTTTGAAACACCGTTTTTTCCCTATCTGAAATGTGTTGTTATAATTGAACAGGCCTGAGACCGATGTCCGCGCTATAGTGGTAACGGACGGCGAGCGTATCCTGGGGCTGGGCGACCTCGGCGCGTGCGGCATGGGCATCCCGGTTGGCAAGCTGTCACTGTACACCGCGCTCGCCGGCATCAAGCCGCACCAGTGCCTGCCCATCACGTTAGGTCAGGACCGCGCTTTTCTAATTATATACCTATGTCATCTCCAACATTACCCCCATTTGAAATGAATAATAAGCAGTTATAATAAGTATGCATTTAATTAGGCATATGATTCTCAACTCTGGAAGTGGGTTCTAAAACTAAGAGATGGATTCTTACCAAGGTATTGGGAGAGAATTAGTAAATCATTTGGCCTTTATCCATAAGTCAGAAAACTGATTCAAATGGCCAATGGGCGCCATGATCGTCATTTTGTCAAAAGGATATCACTGTCCACTTCCATAACGGAGAACCGTGTTATAATTATGACTTAATCTAAACAACTTCATTATTTGGTTCATCAGACGTTGGCACCAACAACCAGACCATGTTAGACGACCCCCTGTACATCGGTCTCCGTCAGCGCCGTGTCCGCGGGAAAGAGTACGACGACTTCGTGGAAGAGTTCATGCAGGCGGTCGTGCGACGCTACGGACAGAACTGTCTCATCCAGTTCGAAGACTTTGGCAACGCTAACGCCTTCAGGCTGCTCGAGAGGTACCGTGGCAAGTGAGTATCGGAAACAAGATTTATTTTTAATATTCAGGCACATATGCCCCAGGTTTATTTGGTAACACCACCACAATGGTTCATTTTTGTAGCCAATATTGCAATAGCCATTTTTGTAGCCAGTATTAAATTTGACGTGACATGAACTGGTCGCAATCATATCAGTAGGTGCTTACTTGAGCCTGGAAATATGGTAAATGGTAGTTTTGGAGTCTCCATATTTTAACATTTCTTTATTTAAATCAGGTACTGCACATTCAACGATGACATTCAGGGCACTGCAGCGGTGGCAGTGGCAGGTCTGTTGGCCAGTCTCCGTATCACAGGCAAAAAGCTCTCAGACAACACCATCGTTTTCCAAGGTGCAGGCGAGGTAAGCAAATGTTCTTCATCTTCTTACTACGACATAATTTGTTCCCTACACCTATTTAATGACAGGAAAAAAATTGTAGGTATGTTTCTTATACTTTGCTAGGTATTAGGTACACATATTTTCCTACATATACATATTTGGATGTCTTTTCAACAATAAGCATTTTTAAAGTATATAATTAATTATTAAGTAGGTATTCCTATTTAATTTTGGTACCTATAAATAAACTCGCTATGAAATAACTGAAATACTTATTTCTTGTTGTAGGCGTCTCTGGGTATCGCGGAGCTGTGCGTGATGGCGATGAAGGCGGAGGGCACACCGGAGCCCGAGGCGCGCGCGCGTATCTGGATGGTGGACTCCAAGGGACTCATCGTCAAGAACCGCCCCGAGGGAGGCCTTAACGAACACAAGGAGAAGTTCGCCAAGGAACGCAGCCCGATCCGCACGCTCGAGGAAGTTGTGGATATTGCTAAACCATCCGTTCTTATTGGTTAGTATTTACTATTTACTTCTGTTTCTGTGGTTATGTCAAGGGTAAAAATCTCTTTTGAATCGACTCCAAAATACCCCGATTTGATTGCAAGATGTGCCAGTAAAATGTTCGAATATTATTTGTAAGATTCTATATGCAGTTCATATTTTTAAATTTTTGGTTGACTATCGTATACTTAGACTTCTGACTCTCGTAAGCTTACCGGTGTTGCTTATGGCACAGGTGCTGCTGCGATCGGAGGCGCCTTCACGCCGTCGATCCTGCGCAAGATGGGCGCCTGCAACGACCGCCCCGTTATCTTCGCCCTCTCCAACCCCACCAGCAAGGCGGAGTGCACAGCCATTGAGGCCTACACTAACACCGATGTGAGTAACCTATATCTTTCCACGTTACAAATTTGGCAAACCCAATGTACTTTGTAGGTTTGTTTGTAGGTTTGTCAGGGATCGATACATCAGCCACGTATGGTTTTGGTGTAGTTTAGGTAAATATATCATACATACCCCTCTATAGCATTCAGAACATTACTTCTCAACAACTTTACAATTAAGGCTTTGTCTTGAAAGTAAAAGAAAAATAGGACCTAGTAAATAAATTGTACTTGTATAACTATACCCAGTCTATTTTTTACTAAAATCTGGTATAATTGTAGGAGCGCGCTATCTTCGCGTCTGGGTCCCCGTTCCCGGATTACCGCACTAAGGATGGACGCGTGCTGCGGCCGGGACAGGGCAACAACTCCTACATCTTCCCGGGACTCGCGCTCGGCATCATCTGCGCCGGTATCATCGACATCACTGAGGACTTCTTATTGCTTGCCGCAGAGGTATGTGAAACAGTACTTGTTATCTTCACTAATAATCATCAGGTATGATGATTAGCAGACCTCGAAATATGTCATTCAATTTTATGATTTGATCCAAGAGTATACAGATATAGTATAATTTATGTAAATTGTTTCCACATAAGTTAATCTTATCAAGCATAATATCTAGTGATTTGTCGAGTGTCATAAGCAAATTTTATTTATTCCATATTTGTGATTGTCCAGGCGCTGGCAGACATCGTCAAAGAAGAAGACTTAGAGCAGGGCAGCCTATACCCGCCACTCAAAGACATTCAGAACTGCTCAGTTAAGATTGCCAAGAGGATCTTCGAACACGCCTACAAATGCCGTGAGTTATATTATTATATCCTAATAAACATAAATGCTTTAGCTCTATATTATTATTATTTTTTTAAGCTTGAATTATATGAAAATAACCGTGATGTGGTTTCCAGATAAGGCGTCCGTGTTCCCGCAGCCACTGGACACGGAGGCGTTCATCCGCGCGCAGATGTACGACGTGCGGTACGCGCCGGCCGTGCCGCCCATCTACTCGTGGCCGCGCTCCGAAGTGCGCGTCGACATGATCTAGTGCTCAACGCTCGCGGCGCTTGAATCTCGAACTAAGCTTACTCCTAACTCCCGACGTGCGATCATTGCTACCACATATCAATGACGTATCGTTATTATCTCAAAGCTTCGGGTGTAAAGAGTCTGTTTTTAGGGATCTATATTCGCTTACATGATGTCAACAGATATATGGAATATTTCCTAGTGCACCACTTAATCGTGCTTCGTATACCTATCGTTAGAAAACATTCCAGATGTGTATTGTGTTAGTATCTTTAATCAGGCTGTAAATATGTTCTCGTACTTATCAGTGTAAGCTGTAACAATTGTATGTTGCTACCCTGTACATGAACATTGAATATACATCTTATGTTAGCTGAATATGGTTTCAAGCGCTTGCAGTGTAGGTATAATAATCTTGCTTCTAACATTGATTTAAGTAGATTGACCAACGGGCTGTTCTAATGGATTTGTCAAGTGATCTTAACGTATGTGGCGGTTTAAGTGACTGAAATTATATTTTTACGAGGCATTTATTGTGTCGCCTGAAGTTCTTTATGATCGGGTCGTAACACACCGTTGTTGCTTGTATCTCAAAACAAAACACATAGCGATTTTGTTTGTTTCGTGTGTGTCACGACTGTTACTGATATATTTATTCACCATTCCAAAAGTAACCTTGAAATTAGTTATATTTTGTACTTAAGTGTTATTTATTGATAAAATGATTGCTTGGTAAGCTCTTATAAAATTTATCAAGCATATTTTGTATTTGCTCATGTAATTATAACGTATACCAAGGGCCGTTCGCCGTACAACTGAAACACCAACGTATACACTTGCATGGCTTTCTTTTCAAATTATAGTATAAGTTAACCCTAAAACTCGAACCATGAATATACGGTATTTATATGTAAATTTTGAAATAAATTGATTATAACATTATTTTATTGTTTAATTTGACTTTTTGAATTGAGTACCCTCTTCATTTTTATTTTGCACGTCAAGATGTAAGAATGGCTTTGTCACCTATCATAATTCTCGTTGAAATAGAACTTCTCATGACGATGGTAGATTTTTCAAGGAGATGGGCCCAGTATGTTGCGACATTAAGTCCTCTTACGCACTAGCGGTTAAGTGCGTACAATAACAAGCGGTTGAATACCTATTAAACTGGAAATGCGGCTAACCGCCCCCGCGGTTAACCGCTAGTGCGTAAGAGGGCTGAAGGAACAATTAGTATTATAATAATGGTATTGGTAATATAACGTTCTTACGAATGGTACAATACAGGCAAAATCTGTTTCCAAAGCATTTAATGTAACGTTCCTGCGAATGCTCGGCGTTATGTTACGGGTAAATGCTCACATCCAGTGTGCATTTACCAAATCTTTGTATAGCTCGCGTCACGTAAAAAGAACGCTAGCTGTCAAGATGCGCAGAACGCGATTTATCGGTCTGTTTGCTGGTATGAAGTGCGGGAGGGCACGAGCCGCATGTTTGCCGGTGCGCTATCGGTTCGTAGGACGACCTTCGCCTGCCGAATTGTATACTCATGCGCAAACGTACCCTCCCCACCTTCCACCAGCGTTCTTTTTACGTGACGCGACCTATAACTTGCTTTAATTTTTCTTTGAAACATTACATCAATACGCTCGACGAAATGCTCACGTGCTCGATGTTTGGGATGATACCCTAGAACATATCACAGAGCGGCTCGGTGTCCTGTTACAAGTAAATGTTGTAGTCTATACTCACCTTTACAAGTTGCGCAAATTGCAATGCTATGTTGCTGAAAAACCCAGGATTTAAGAATCTATTTATAGATGTCGGTGACGACTTTGAACTAATTACAGATAAGGCTTGGTGTTATTCATATTTCAAGATAGACTGGTGGAACCTACTTGTATATAATGATGTTAATAATAAAGTAATAATTATTAGCAGTCCGTTAAATCTCTCCAATCATACATGATATCATATTTATTGTTATATTTTTAGGTCGCCTCGCTTACCATTGCTAGTGTTTATGTTGATAAATAAAATACTTTTAAATAAAAAACCAAATTCAGACTGACAGTCTTTATTTTGAATAATAGTTACTTTATAAATACAAATTGAGAAGTACCGATTCACAACAAAATATTACCTAGATTACAATGTTCGACAAAATAATGATCACTTATCACTTCATAACTGTACACAGGCTCCCAGCAGCCGGCGCGGCCGCGACCTCACCTGCTCAGCGAGTGCGAGCGCTCGCGCCCCGCCAGCCGCTCACTGCCTGCAACACAACACGTACGCTACTGCACTACCCACTCCACTGCCGCTAGCCAGCTACACCACTATGCGGCCAGAATCTCGTCAAATACTCATTAGTCAAATGAAAACGATCGAGTGAAAGTCAGCGCGAGATTCGACCGGCATGATATATTTAATATTATAAAAATATAATAAACAGCGGTGGTTACAACGAAAAATAATTATATAGAATATTGAACAAAGTAAGCGAAAGAAATTAACGCACACTAACATCACAATAAACCAATGGATGATAAGGTCATGTTGCAACATGTGTTTCAATAAATAAAAATAAAGCTTTTAGATAAGCGTCTAACGACAAAAAGGCCTGACCTAAGGAATGACGGCCTTGTAAACTGGTGTCCTATAACAAAAGATCACTCATCATATATTAGGCTTCGTGAAGTGCTAAGATTATTAATGTTGAGACTTCAGAATTTCTTTTTAGACTTTCTAAACATAGAGATTAGCGCTGTTTTTCTATTTAATAACGTCTATTTTTTGATACATTTGAAATATTTGTATTTTCTTGAATACGAACTGACTTTGTATGGAGAATGAGAAGCAAGCGTGCAGGTACTAACCGAGCCTCTGGTGCTGTGGAAGTTTGTTGAAGAAGGGGTGTTTGAGCGCTTCCCGTAACGTAATTCTTTGCGAAGGTTCGTACTCCAGCATGCGCGCTATGAGGTCGAACAACTGTCGCGATTCTTCGCTGTTGGTCTGAAGATACCTCTGCAAGTCAAGAAATCATTGTCTTATTTAAAGTGCGTATCTGGTTAACATTCCTGAATAAATATTGATCTATATACAGATACATTATTATTCAATTTGCAGTCAAAAATACTTACCATCAGTGGTTTGCAGTTTTCTCTAACATATCTACCAGCTGACGATTTTTCATCCCAGTCTAATTTTCCGTGGTAGAAGTATTTCGTTTTTGTTTTACGTGCCATTCTGTAGAAATATTGAAATATTAGGACATTTCGTTTAGGAACACTATTATGATAATTTGACTACTTTAAAAAGTAACTAAGACTTTATTTTGGTCGGCCCTTGTAAAGATTATATATTTATTTGAATGTAGCATACGATGTCTACAACTACTAGGATGGCTTCGGTAAGTGGAGCATCCCGAGTAAACAAAGACATCACAAGAGAGCGAATAAACACATAGATTTATTAGATACATATTATACGTGTTCACTTTATTTGGTCCCTACTTCCAACGTGGAACAGAACAGGCTGATCTCTGAAACCTATGTTGATATTTGACTGATCATCACGACAAAATGTGAAACTCAGATGACAAAAGCGTATATCCATGCAAATTCAATATTTTGGTTATTTACCTGTATGGTATAGGTCCCAAAATCCTTTCCATCATGGCGAGATGTTCTCTGTTGTCATGTGTTTGGAAGAGAGTGATGCCGAGGTACAGCTCGAACATGATGCAACCGATGGACCACACGTCACACGGCTGGGACCAACCTAATTCTGTAAAGTTCATAACAGGAAACGTTAGCTAGTATACATAATACTGCGCGCCTTATAAAATAGACGATGACTCAATTCTGATAACATTAAAACATTATTTGTGTGCATGTTACTATAGACCCTATATAACAAAGAAGTGATAAGTACAAACATTGGAATATATTTTCGAGGGTCTAACGATTAATTACAAAATAATAATTGTATAAAATGATAAATGTTTTCAATTGTAAGTGCCCTATGAGAACGGATTTGATCCATGCAAAATAGCTGGTACAAACTAGTAGCTAAGACAAAATAAACAGCATCGTCATTATAAATAAGCAGTAGATATGACGTACCTAAAATGACCTCTGGAGCCCGGTAATGCCGGGTGGAGACGATAGTACTGTGGTGCTCGTGGTCAAACGTCGCGCTACCGAAGTCTATCAATCTCACGTCACTTCGCTTCACGCGCATTAAGTCGTGTTTCTGAAAACAAAACATAAAACTAATTAGTATATTGCGTTACCATTTACGTTGATCCATTTTAGGCGCTTACAAAGAAAGAAACAACTATTTCTATTTCTATAAATACTGCAGCGGAGATATGCTTGAAGCACAATTGACAAATTTATTCATATGACGTCGGACTCATAAACAAATCTTAAGAAAATGTCGAAAATAGCAAAACTGCGCTATTTTGAGATCGAGAGCGATTAGTCACTACTTGGCCAAACACATGCAGTATTCTTAAGATTTTACAGCTGCGTACGTCTTCGTGCGTAATAGTTTTGTTGGCTCGTTTTACTACATTGTGTCCAAACTTGCAAATTTTGAAATTCCTGGGACTTTCAAAGGCAAATTTGTCCTTTCCCATAAAAAAAGCGTGTGTTACATGGATAAATAGACTTCATAATAGTGCTATATTTACGTGTTGATCTTTGTGAGTCTTAAGGCACTCATACCCTTGGCTTATCACCAGTAAATGTCAAATGGAGGTCGATTAAGTACGATATTGAAATCGTTAACAAACGATAGGCCGGAGGTTAAGTTATAGTATCACCTTCTTCTCAGAAGTACTATTTAATTTAAGAAAAACTATGTCAAATGCGAAGCATAGAAACAATAATATAGCTAAAACGATACGGCGAGATATGCGTCACACCTTTGAAAATGACCATTGCTTTATATAAGCTGAGATTAATTCTAAAAGAGAGTCTAGCGCTGGTTATTAGCAACGGCCGGCGTGGGCATATTATCCAGTACATATTATGTATTAGGGAGACATTAAGGATACGTACCTTTTTGGAGGCATTGTATACGCTGACGACTTCATAGTCACTGTCGACGAACAATATATTTTCGGGCTTGAGATCTGTGTGGGTGAGCTTGTTGTCATGCAGGAACAACACGCTGTATATGAGCTGGTAGGCGATGTGCCGCACCTGCTCTAGCGGATACGGCTGATAATTATTGTCCTTCTGCAAATCACAAATAATACTAATAAATCTCCTGTTACATTGAGTGAACCTAAAATATTTCTAAAAACATTTGAACATCATAAATTGTTTATAAGATAGAACATAGGTATTATAAGAAACTATAAAAACCCTAGTAAAAAAAGCTGATAGGGAAACTAGTATTTCTGTATTGTTGCATCATCAAACATTACGAACAAGATGTACGTAAAATGTAATATTGGTCGATGCGGAAATGAGAATTGATGCTTACGCATTTGCATACAAAACGGCTATTATTGATAGTTGAAATACGAATCGTTTCTAATAGATTTGATTCAGGCTGAACGGGCGAAAAATACAGTGTATTTTTTTATAAACCCAGGATGTGGAGCACTAGAAATATTGCGTAAGCGACTGGTAGGTTAGAAATCAACTAGGCTTAAGGGATAATAATTGACGCATACTAAATATTATGATAGGTTAACATGTCGTAGAAATAGGCTAAACAATGGAATGTATTGGAACATTAAAACGTCCGTTTAAACGTTACAATACATTCCATTGTTTACACTAAGTAATGCCATTTCTTTCCACCATAATGGTATAAATTAATAATTATTGACTTCATAGATTTTGATATCAATGTCAAATGCAAATTATCACAATCATAAACATTAAGTCAGTCTCAATTTATATAGATTGGGGCAATGTTAAAACCCGCATGTCGGAAACCCATTATTGTACGGCTCGTTATTTATCATTATGATGACGCATACTGTAGTAACTGCACATTAACATGCAAAATAAGATAACTTGACACTTACCAGGAAGTCAAATACACTTTGTCCGAGCATTTCAAATGCGATGCACATGTGTCCATGGTATTCGAACCAGTCTAACATCTTTACGCACAAGCTGGAAAGGAAAGAGATCAGTGTTTTAGTATGATTGTGATTTTATAATCTTATTATGCTGTATAATTTGTAAAATAAATATACTTTTCATATAATGAATTACATGGAATCAAATAGTCTGTAGCGGTATAACGGCCGGTATTTTGGTGTATTAGAGTTGACATCGGGTTCTTCGCTGGCAGACCGCCAGCCAGGAGCAATAACGTCGCATATAAACGTGCAAGGTCAAATATTGCTACATTCGCCGGCGGCGGCGTCGGCCACATCAGCCCCGACTATCAACATGTGACGCTGCACACAATAATAACATAAAATATGTATATTCAGACACTTACTTTTTACAATCAGGGTCGACTTCAGCTAACTTTTCTAAAACATTTATCTCAAGTTTTGCAGCCTCTCTATATTTCTCAACATTCTTGATTATCTTCAGTGCCATTCTGTGCTCTCTGGAATTCATCATAAAAAAATATACTTTATTTTTGTACGAAAACTCTTAAATTGTTGGCAATAAGTATCCAAATATGAAGTGTTAAAATAAATATGAATTGAAATGAATAATTAGTCAAGACTGTCCTGCCAAACAATGTGTCTTCCTCTGTTGTTGAATAGTACACTAGAATACCTCATCCATTAAGAAACTATGCAATGCTATGCAATGTAATTATTTACAAAGTAATTGTTGAACGATCCTATTTAAAATGTAGTCTTCAATAATTTAATCTAGAAATTATCTAAGTACAGGAGACATGAAAGATACTTACAATTCTAGATCCTTCACTTCAACCACCTTGCCGAAGGTGCCCTCACCAAGCGTGTCGATGATTTTGTCTGCAATGAAACCAAGGCAAAATATTTAGTCAAATGTATGCTGTACAAAGTCATGATGGAATCGGCATTGGTATTCTGTTCACTATGAGTTCACTCACGTATACTTCTTCTGCTAATAGAGTTAAAAGTACAGTCAGTTCCTGATGAATTCATCAACAAGTAATAACAGCATGACTTAGAAAGAACAATAGTAACAGGTGATCAATGACCAAGGCTCCAACATGACTTTGTTTGCGATCCATTATTATGGATTCTTTAGTTGTTACTGGTTTTATCAAAAATTATAAAAATACAATTTAAAAGCAGATTATTTAAGTTTCAAATCTTCAAAACGCGTTTCAGGACTTGGCGGAGGTTAACTTTTAAGAAAACTCGTGTTTCTTATTGAATTTTTGGCCATCTGTCATGTAGTAGTAGTGTTATGAATTTGTAACTGGTGTTCAAGTATTTGGAAATGTAATATATTTTTCGTGTGTACTGTGATTTTGTTTGTGTATTGTGTGTATGTGTCTGTTTGTGTGTGTATAAGTGTAAATACAGTTGGTTAAGTTATGGGTGTGGACACGAACATCTCGCTCCCATGACATATCCGGGCCAGTAGACCAGATGTCCGTCCTTGTCGTCCTTGACGGAGGAGCGTGCCCGGGAGCTCTGCAAGCGCCAGCGCCGCGCCGCCGAGCCGCACGAGCCGCCGTACGCCACACGCCACAGCAGCCGCAGACATCACGCCACACCAGCACATGCCACGGAGAGCGCGCCACGCGATCCGCACGACCCGAGTAGTGTTGTACCCAACAATCAGACAATGGAACGGTTGCCCGTCAGACAAGCGACAATTGGTATGGTGTGTCGGAGGTACATGCTGTTAGAGGGCGGACGGGTGGGCGCTGCGGGTGCGAGCCGGCGGGCGACCGAGAGCGCGCTCGGCCGCCCGCGCGCGCCGCGCTGCCAGGACCGGGACTGGACGCAACGGGGATAGGATACGGACACACCACTCACATTCCGATCGCTTACACTATTAGCTTTCACACAGGTCATTTAGGATAAGTGTCCACCCGAACCTCTATTCAAAATAATAAGGTTAATAAATTACTAACTTTACGGGAAGCAAAACTATCAAATCTTCGTTTAAATTTTGAATTCGTAAACATTTTAACACATAAAAGAGACATATTAGCTTTAAATCCACGCACAAAAAAGCTTAACACATGCACTATGACTGTACTCATAATACTTTTGTTTTTAATTATGTCAACTGTCAAAGCATCGTTAGTTCACTAAACTATGAAATAGATCAATATTATTATGAGGTACCCTCTTTTAAATTTTTTGTTGTACCGTAGTATAATACAATGTTGAGAAATACATGCCATTCGTACGATGTTATAAGATGTTATCGCAAATATTGTGACAGTCAGGTAGTATCACCTTGTCATGTTGTAAATCGAGCATCTTGTTGTTATCATACTTGCTACTAACAAATATAACAACGGCAACAATGCATACGGTAGCACAATATGTAATAGTGAATATTGGAGTATAACGGACCAGGTATATGTTAGCGGCACACAGTGCGTAGGCGGATGGTTAGCTTGTGCTTACAGGCGGCGTGGCCGCGTGCCGCGTCAGGTGTCTTGGTCGCTGAGGCCGCTGCCGGCTTCGCAGCTCGGGAGGTAGCACCACTACGTCACCCACGCCTAGAGGTTCCGCTTTTTTCGGGGCCGTAACATCCTTAGCAGCGTCTTTGATCTCCTTTTCGCCGATACGTCCGTACACCTCATCCAGGTGAGCATACTTCATTATAAGACCCTGGATTTCTTTTCGTCTTGTTTCCCGATCGCTAAGAATACGATCACCGACCGGAGTTTTGTCGTCGTCCTCATCACTTGAAGGAAAATATATTTGTTTCTGACCTACTTCTCTAGCAGGTGAGGCTGCTGGAGTTTTGGTCTTCAATTTGGCATTTGTGTCGTTGTTATTGTGCTGTAGTGGAGATACTAAATCTCGAGCTGCCGGATGAATGTTTATATCGACCGGCCGTAATGATAGTTTTCCCATTTTTCTATCACCATTTTCACTCTTTTCAGCTCTTAAAGATCTTCTTTGATGTCTTCGATAGACACTATCTCTGTCTTTACCATAGTAAGGTCGATCTTTTAACGGAATATCAAATCCATTTTTGTATTCATCCTTTTTTTTTTGACCAGAAGACAATCGTCTGTCTGCCGTGTTTCTATAAGGTGTTTTGTCTCTAGTTTTCTCTCGTGAGTAGTTGTTTCGTTTGAAGGAATTTTCACCAAATACAGCTGTCGTTAAGCTTCTCATAAGTCCCCGTGACAGGGAATGCTCAGGTTCTAACGTTTTCTCACGATCCTCTTTTTCTATCCTTGCTCTTTCTTTTTTCTGTGTCGCTATCCTATCCAATACAGTGGAATATTTATCTTCTAAACGACTACGTGTACTGCCTAATAAGACGCCATCAATATTGTTATTTGGCTCTTTGAGAGGATATCGTTTAGTAAATGGTGACGATTTATTGTCTTTTAAGTGAGCTCTGCGAAATGAGTCACTGCGCCCGAGTGCACTTATACCGGAGGTAGGATGTAACGGTGATGTATCGATGCGAGTCTTTGAAGCGCCCAGGTAACTCGAGTACGTACGGTCATCGTTCAACTTCCGCGCTGGCGGGCCGGATGTTAAGGATGTGTATGGTGAGATGTGGCTATTGTTCTCGAATCTTCGCACATTTGCTAACGCGGTATTTTTACTTAAAATAATTTTGTCGTCAAATCGCGACCGTGCCGGAACGGAGAGCTTATTTTCGCTAACAATTTCAGTCTTCTCGGAGGGCCCTCGCCGGGTAAGCCGATTAATGAAGCTGGAGTAGCCATCTGATAATAGTTGTGTGACGCTCGTGGTGGACGATCTGTTATAACGCTGACGTCTCGGGCTCGACGTGCCGTTAGCAGTGGTGCTTAAACTAGCCATACTTTTGTTTTGTTTTAGCAGGTTTTCAATTTAAACAACAAGCACTTTTAGCCAGGATAAATCACATAATACTCCGGAAACGTCATATTTACACATTCGTCAATCGGTCAATCTTAGTACTGAGATCTCCACGAATTTTCTAGTTTACACGGCGTTTGCTTCGCCACCGGACATGAGACTGGTTCTATCTCGAGATCGAGAGCGTACCTAAGCGCGAACGAATTTCAGAAAGATCACTAGCGCAACCGAGTGCGGCCGCCGGTGCCAAGTAATCGTCGTGCACTAAAAATATCGGCAACCCGTGGGAGCGCCCTCCCGCGCACTCTGAGGTGCCCCGCCGCAAACACATTTCTTCACATTACACGTTACTACGTATTTTTCTTATTATTATTGAATGTAAGTATGTGAGATAGACAGCTCATTCTACGAATATTTATTTCTTGGTAATTAGTAAGCATTTAGCAGTCAGTGACATTAGGACTACACAAAAGCTTTTTTTTAAATTGTTCATTATTTTTTTGTTTCCTTAACCATAGGTATATAACAACACTATTGTTGGTTGGATATTAGATCTTAATTCCATAGTTTTGACAATAAATTAAAAGCGACATTAACGTGTTCACGAACGTCATCGTGTGCTAAATACGTGTCAGTGTAAACAAACTCATACTTCTTAAATTTCACACGCTTGTGTTTGTAATTGAGCTTCGTATTGACATCGTTAGAGAAGCACACCTTTCTCTGAACAGTGAGCAGCAGAGCCAAGAACGATCTGTTAATAAGTGGTGGGTAATTAGGTCAGTGGAGCGCATGCGAGCACTGAACAATGCCGACAGTGCCCGCGACCGACACGGACGAGTCTCAGTAATGTGTGCGCACACGCGGCTAGCACGCAATCCGACATCTTCACACGCGTTTTCGTAATAGTTATTCCATAGCTAGGCCTATCGCACACAGCTCAGCCATCAAATCAGTATATTAAATAGTTAAAGCGTGTGTTATCTGTGTAGAGAACGAGCATTGGGGCGGATGCGGGTACAACTGTCGCGACGAGATGAATGATAAAGTGACACGCACGACCGACCTACGTGTTGTCTCACGCTTATCATTATCATTAAACATTTTATTTGTCTTTATCCGCGATCTTAGTTTATTAAAAAATATAGGAATATTTAAATCAAGGTTTGTATTTCCTTATTAACAAAAAAAAAACTAATGAGATAAATGGCTTTCAATTTAGCTCTTCAATTGATGCAATAATTCGCAGTATTACAGTCGTCACAATACTGTTTACTGAGAGAGTTTTGAGTGCAACGGAAGAAACATTAAAATATCTTGCATTCTTAACGTAATATCGCATTGTCCGTTGCCAAAGAATATTCGTGTGTGTTAACAACTCCATGGTAATTTCCTACTTTCACTTGGCTGGTAAACATTGTTAACGCCGGTCTAGTAGACGTTGTTTACTGCCTTACGGCTTCTTATCTCTGATAAATATCAGAGCATATTTTACATCCTAACGATCTATTTATAAATAAAGAAACAATGATACATGACATGTATTTCGCAACAATACATACCTGTGGGTAACCATAATCATTTAACAAGACAGGGTAGCTAAAGTTAACGATTTTGTCCACAGCTGATAAGAAACAGTTAGTCTTCATCTTGTGAATGGTTAAATAGGTAGTAATCATTATCAAAAACACAGTTGTAAATCGTTCAATTAAGGTATCGCAACACTGGAACATGGTGAGCATCACATGAGAGTTATTATTTAACATTACACTCTGTCACGCCGACAGAACGTTACTGAATAACAATTCAACTGGTACCCAGCTGGTTGGGGTCTGTTGTAAAAATGGGGTGCAGGTAAGAAACCATGCGCGGGATTGGCCAAAGCATCACGTTACAATAATGGCTGTTATAGTGCACAAACATTCAGTAACATGTGATTTAGGAAGCTTTATGAAAATAATAATGCAGGTATTAAAATAATGTTTCGAGTTCATTAAACACTAATTAGTTCATTAACCTATGCTATTATGGCACCTTCACTGCAAATAAGAGCAACACCTGCCTAAAGAAATATGGTTGTCGATCAAATTTAGGTGTACAAAATATATTAATATCTGTATTTAAACAACTACACACAATTATACGTTGTGGCATAAAATAATATATCTTGAGTTACATCATCATTATCATTTTGTTAACCTAAAACTCGTGTTAATATCCTTGTTAAGGTAATAATAATTTAAATTTCAACTTTTGTGGACTGACCTTGCCCGCTATTCGGCTGCAAGCTCCATCTACATCGAAAAGGATCTCAGCAACTACCGACAGTAACTTTGATACATCATGCCACTTGCATCCGTGCTCCTTCAAAAACTTCTTATAGAGCTCATAAAAGGAGCTAAACCGCAAGGGTAACCGTGAACGTTCTTGTTTTATTGACAACTCTGCCATCGTACGATTCACTGCACCGCACTTCACTGTAAATATATTATGGTTGCACCGTATAGTTTAGGACACAATCCGCCAGCGCCGTGAGGCGGGTGGCCAGCCGGCCGGTTGTTACACAACTGTATAACGCAAAGCGATACGGCTGGACGTCTTCACTTTACTGTATGACCGATATCAATTACACAATAAAAATGATAATTTGGACGTGTTTATTGTTTTTAAAAACCCCCAATAGAATAATTGCTACATGTACTTCGTTCAAAGACTGAGTTCATACTGCGTTGACTGGTCCATGGCATTTAATTAAAGACGGCATGCACAAATGGTACAAACCATTTGAAGCTTTTAGTATTGGTTTAAACAGGATTGATCCGCGTCCTACTCGTTAACATTGTTGCCATTCCACTAAAGAAACGAACGGAATTTAGGAACGGCATTACATTTCTTACATACTTTAAAAAGTACTTTTTAATATTTCTCTGCTTTTAATTTTCCAATAGTTTTGTCTCCAAAATTATTATGATTATATCAGTTATTAGATGGCTACCAGGTCAACGACCTCGTCTTGCTGTGTGCATCGTTTACTACGACAAATATTGAAATTTATACGTTGATAAAGTACGAAAACAAAATTATCTTGATATGGATTTGATGTGTTGCTATTTTTTTACTTTTGTGTGGACGAAATTCTACCTACTTGAGGGTTTTTTTTTTAACTTATTGCTTTGCTTTTAGATCCGCAGGGCATTTATTTTCTTATTAACAACAACAAAAACCTATAAATATAGTTTATCAGTAAATTTTACCAAACTGGTCAATCGCGGCTCTTGATAGAGATAAATGGAGGGAGAGTGGGGAGGCCTTTGCCCAGCAGTGGGACATTACAGGCTCCTAATAATAATCAGTAAATGGGTAGGTTAGATAGTACCATATTCAAACTATTAAAAACTCGGGAATGTTGCAAGGTACTGCTTCTATTTTAAAAGATTATCCAATACATTATTTTTATTCATTAGGAATTAGATTCACATGAGTAGTAATATTAGGCGAAAGTTGAACTCAAGGCTCTCAATATAAATTTTAACGGATATAACTTTGTAAGGCATGTATGATAAAGTAATTTGGCGAAGCAGAACTGCGTACTTCACGCGGCTTGAACGTGTTTGTAACTAGAGTGATATCCGCAAGGTCGGCCGGAAGGAATTGGGCATTACCGAATAGATAGGTCGGCTAAGCAACACTCGTACCACATTTATCAGACCATATCTCGACCGCTGCAGCGAACACGCTATTCTATAAATGATATAGATTACCTATGAACTTGACCCCTTACCACTGTAGGATGTATTTATTTATTTATGCTAAACTGTAATAAGATAATCTATGAAACGAAGCTAATAGGCAATCTAACTGAACATCGTAATTTTAAAACACCTCACTTTCGGAAGCTACGGAACAAAATAATACTACCTACGTATATATTTTATTAGTAGAACACTCATAACTTTCCTGTTTTCATAAAATATTAAATTTAAACTTGAATAATAAAGAGCTTTTATTACCTTGCTAGAACACCTTAATTTTAAATATGCGATATGTCAGGTCACGCCTACGCACTCAGTGTTTCCGGGACAGCCCTAGGGAGAGTAGTCTTATAATTTAGATACTTTTACAAATTCTTCAAATAGTACTTACTAAAATATTATCAACATAGAAATATATTTAAAATTGATTATCAATTAACACTTTAAATAAGATTTTTAACATTGTGCCAAGTAAGTGAAGATGACCTGTATATTAAGATATTTTGACTGCATACAAACTCAATAACAGCCGTAGAAAACGAATAAACAATGACAAATGAAAGTTTGTTATGCAATGTGTTGTGATAGGATGTTACTACATGCTTATCATTTGCGCACAGTTAGAAGGGGAAAAACAATTATGTTATTCATATAAAATTTTCCATTTACGTCAATATACATAGTAACATATGCCCAACTGGTGGTATATCATGTACGTCTTCCTAGTAAGAAAACCTCATCTGACTCGATCCGCCTTTAACGGGATATAATTTATTGTTTTGGTTTCGCAATTCAAAACAATTGAAGAGAACGCCTCTTGATGAGTGTTCATTAATGTGCACATTAATGTGTGTATGACTCGCAACCATATCTAGTATAACATTATCTTCCCTACTACTTCCCTACTGTAGATGAACATTTAATATTTACTACTTAATAAAAAGTATTGGATATAAGAATACCGGCAGGCATAAAACACTATTACAATATAAATTCAAGATGATTAACTCGATTAGTTTTACAAAAACTCATGTCGTACGAGATTGTTGCAGTTTTTCTAAAATATATATTTGAGTCGATTACAATTTGTCACACAGACATTCCAATATAATTCTGTAAGTAGTGACGCGTAGGCGTCGCTAGTTCGCATTTCCATGGAGTGTTATCACAACAGTTATGCATGACGATGGTCTCTCCTAGGTGAAGGTGATCGTCGAGTTACTATTTTTGTGCGCATGCGTCGTCCATGAATTCAGCGCAAGAACAACGCCTCTGGGCGCCATCTATCGATTGCCATTGGATTCTCATAGTTTGTGCCAGCTGCTTATACTATTTTAGTCCACCATACATATCATTGTTTATTACAGATGGTATACCTTAAATTAAACTATCGCTTTGTGAGAAACATTTGCACATGCACTTACAAGCTTGAACTGTCTTTAAAATTATTAAAATATCCATGTTGTTATTTTATACAGCTTAATCAATACAATCCTGATCGTTGTGGTCATGCAGTGCTTATAAAATACAAATAACGTAAATAGTGAAAGACAAGACAAGAAGGTTGAAATTTTCTAAAATGTTATAAGGATAGTAATAAATGAAATCCTTGACCTAATAATATATGCTAAAATAGATGCACATTGCTCTCAATACACGCGCGCTGGCAGCGCGTGGCGCAGTTACTTTTTATGTTACATATATTTCACATAGCAGAAAGTGTAATATACTACAGTAATGATTTGTTAGCTGACCTCTACTTCTTTGGACTGTTTTTCAGGTTTCAGCTGCGTGTTTTGGGCAGGCTGCGAAGGTGTGAAGGAGCACGAAGGTTGGTCTTCCACTGCCAAGGCTACTGCAGATTGCTGTATTTTTACAGGAGGCTGTGACGCGCCCTTTGGACTCTTCGGTAAATTAACTAATCCTTCAGCGTTCTGAACGCGTATTTGAGGAGGATGCACTATATTTGATTGATTTCCACTGACAGGCGGTCTTGGAGCCAGCCAAGACGGTGGCACCGCAGGTGGAACAACAGGAGATTTTGTTGTTAATGGGTTTTTATTCAGTTTATTACCACTGTCACTTAGACATGGATCAGCTAATTGCTGATTTTTATGATTCTGTGAAGTATCACAAGGTTTTGCACTTTCTGTCTGGGTGTCATTAATAACCATCTTATTAGGTTCACTTTTTTGACCGTGTTCTACATTTACAGTTTCTTCTGCAGGATCTTTTTCAGATAAATTATTTGATACAGGAGGTAGTTGTGTTGGTGGTCGCTCATGAAGTGGAATGGATGGTAATTGGTTAAGAGGTAGATTAGATGCAGTTGTGGTTGTTATTACTGCTGCATTAACAACGTTTTGATTTTCTATAACAGTTACAGCATTGCTAGGTTTAGGTAACTCCGAGTCCGATGGAAAGACCTCATCTCTACTTTGAGAAAAATCAGTACTATCATAACATGAGAGTTCATCAAGACTATGTACTAAGTCAAGCGCAGATGCCTCGTGATAATCAGTGGAACAAGGAGATGTATCATCACTGGTATCATCCGCCTCATCAGGTCTCTGTGAACTTTTACTACTAGGAACAAAAGCTAAACTAGATGTTACATCGTTGGAAATGTCAGCATTAAATGATTCTTCACTCCGTGTCGAAGATTCTCTATTAGTAGATGAGTCAACGGCACTAACTCTTTCGACTTCACTAACCACATTGCTCACTTTAACAGTTGACACTGGGACATCTAATGTTTGTACATTGGATTCGTTGTTATTTTTATCACCTGGTTCGTTAACACTAATTGGATTAAAATCTTCGGGTTTGTATTGGTTATCCACGTAATTTTCAATTTTCGTTTGTTCCACTACAGGGAGACTCATGTATTGAGGTAAAGCATAATCTAGATCTGTCAATGGTGTATAATGTATACCATCTTCTCCTAAAGGTGCTTGAAAATGAGGAGAATAATACTCAAAAGCAGCATTATCATTACAATAAACAGACCACGGATCATTTGATGGAATTAAAGGCAAACCATCATAATACAAATCTGGGTTTATTTCTCCATCTATTAAATATTCTGGTTTGTAATCCCATGTGGGAACAAACGAATCTTCAAAGGCCAAATAATTTTCAGGTAGCACGACCATACCCTGATTTATATGACTGGGGTCCAGTGCGTACGAACCATCATAAAAGGGGTTGTTAAGCACGAGTGGGGGTGGCTGCATAGGTGTACATTCCATGGTCACTTCCGCAAATAGTCCATATTTTGATAAGTCTGGTTCAGACCGTCTGTGTCTGAATACGCTGGAGTCGATTTCATGTTCGACATTTGCAGCGTATATATCAGAAACATCAAAACTGTGAGTTCTTCGCAAATAAGCCTCTGGAGGTAACTGATATTCGGTGGATTGATTCCTGTCAATTAAATCAACTCGATCATCGTACATTCCGTCGTATGTCGGCACACCCACATTGTTTATTTCGTGTAAAGCATCCGCATCATTTGTTTGGCTGCTACTAACAGGAACAACCTGGAGCTCGTCATTGCTGTTGTTTGCTGTATCACTAGGTAAGAGTAGCACGTGAGGAAGGGCGGGCGGTGGTCCGCAAAACAATAGGTTATTGGGGGGTTGACGCGGCGGCTGGGCAGCCATGGCTCCGGCACTGGCCGCCCGCGGCCCGACGCGGCGGACTAGTATTTCGGTGCGGCAAAGACGCGCCGGGCGGCCGGCTCAGCTTTGCGACTGACTGAAGGCGTTCCGAGTGACGAAGGCGAACACAAATAGAACGGGCGCAAGCGCGAGGAGGTCGCCGTCTCTCGCGCACATCTTCACGGGCGAAGGCGCACGCGCACTCGCAAGCCAAACCCGTCCCGCGTGTTATCCCAAACAGGCACGCTGACGTTTTACGCTTTATTCTTGTTCCGCACTTTGCTTACGACATACAGTACTAGCGCTATCATAGAAACAAGGAGAGACAGGTTTTCGAGTGGACACTTTTTAATGGCGAGTGTTGGACTTTACGAATCACGCTCATCTTTCGCACATCCTCATAAAAAAATTAAAAGAAACTGTAGGACTGACCTGTTCTGGAGGTGAACGCGTCGAGGACTCGTCGCGGTGGTGTCTCCTACGCCTATGCGATGTAGGTGAACGCCGGTGATGTGACCGTTTGGAACGTTCATTTCTCCGCCGCCACGAGTGCTCCGAGCTGTGAAATCATCGATCGGTAGGTTGTAGGGTTAGTGAATAGGACAAGATATGGAAAGTGTGCAACGAGATCGTTTAGGTGAGGTTCTTGTGTGTGGTGATGATAATAGCAAGTTGTCAGAAGATGTATTACTAACGTGGGCGAACGTTTCCCATGAGCAGAATGCGGGTCTATCAGCTGAGCGAGGTGATCAGGCGGCGGCAGGCAACAGACGCTAAGCAGGGCCCGCGCGGCAGCCCAGCGCCTATGCCCCGTGCCTTTTTCGGTGCCCTATTTCTATAGACCTATTTCTTATTTGAAGCTGGTTTCGTTAACAGTATTATGTGAGTCATCTGCATTCTAATACCTACAAAGCTTATCTTACAAAAACGCCGTAACCGCACTTGACGATTACGTTTATACATGGCCTAAAGTAGCTGTGGAATCTTTAACATTCAAGGCCAACTAATACATTAAATAAAATCACTTTTAAAGCAAGCGCTGCGAGTAACGTTTTTGCACAATTGATAACATGAATAATATTAGAACAATAACAATATCTCAGCAGCAGATCGGTATCAATCGAGTACTAGGTAATGTCAACGAGGACCCGGCGCGAGCTGCGGTCGCCGACATACTGTCCGATCTGTCAGCTCACCCGCGAACAAGACACCCGCTGAAGTAAAGCGACGTACAATTAAGTGCTCGTTTCAAAACACTGCCGTCATAGACTAACAAGCGAACAATCAAAACCTTCGCGTCATTGGTACAATGTCATCGTCTATGAGAAGTCACTAATCGACGAACATTTGCACTTCGACATAAATTGAATTATTAATAAATTCAATGGTTCTAACATAATAAAGAAAATGTTCTAATACCTACGGTAACTTTGTTTGTGACTCACCAGCAAACGCGCAAACTTTTAGGATTTAAAATTAAGGTGTCGATAATAGTTAAACTTGCACTTTTTTCTCCCATAGCGAAAATTACCATTGTTTTTAATGATCAACTACATCTATTAGGAATATCTCAATTCCAACGAAAGGTTAAGCATAAAATTATACCCATCACTAGTAACACTAAACTGAAAATAACAAGAATGCAAAACAAAGGACGCAGGCACCGCTAATGGAATTAAACGTACGTAGGTAATTGGTTTACCTAGCAGCAGTAGTTTGTAGTAGAGATACATATGTATTCGCACAGAAATAGGTAATGTTAGTATCTACTTAATGATATTAGAACAACATACATTAGTGATGCTGACAAAAAGTACATACAACAGTACATACAAAGTGCATACAACAGTGCAACGATTAACAAATTCGTCGATTTAACAAATTCTTCGAAATTACTTTGAATTAATTGTCCATAGGAGTCAATGTAAAATATACCTTTACCTTGCGAAGATATTGTGCAAACGACCTACATTTAACGAATTTTCTACTAACTTTGTCAACCTTTACATTACGTTTCCACTAAAATGATTCTAGTTGCATAGGCTAAGATATCATGTTGATAAAATATTTTTTTACATTTCTTCCATCATTGTTTTAATTAATAATTATAACAAATTTTAGACCAACCTAACCACAATAAAACAAACCTCGGGTTAACTTAATATAACGAGCATTTATTTGTTTGTTCCTTTCCGATTTTTAATATCGAGGTTGCACTGCATTAAGTGCGTCAGGTTAAATTATTGAAAAATATTTGACCTTTTTTAAGCTTTTCATTGACTTGCAGTGTTATGGGTATGATTGCATAGGTTGAATGGTGCAATATATTTAGAAACACTTTTTGACAGCGGACATAGATGAAACTATGGATATTTATAAAAAATCGGTAGCAATATCACTTTTAAGATGGTAAACTTATTTTACATACATAGTCAAAACTCACTGAACTCACAAAATACATGAATTTGAAAAATTGCAGAGGGAGAGAGAAGTTATAATTAGGTTATATTATATTTTAAGGCACAATTAATAATTTCAAATTGTAAGAGTGACTTTTTTTTTCAACAATTAGGTGATTGTCAAAAATCTAATCCATAATCCTGTTCAAGGTAGGTATTTATTTATTAAAGGCAAAATAACACTTCTGCATAAAGCATTACATAAGTAGACAAAGCATAAGGCTTACACAGTCGCCAATAATAGTTCGACCAACATTCTAGGTAAGCAATAATATTGAATTGAGCGCTTTAATATTTTCTTTTTAAGATATTTTTTTTTGTGTTATTAATATTTAAGGTATTGAGATAAAGGAAGACTATGAAGTAGTAAGTAAGTAGTATTTATAATAGTAGCCTATGAGTAAATTTTAACCAGACTCTTTTAGCCGCATGTCAATCCAATCTATCAAAAATATTCCTTAATACATATTAGGCTAAAGTTGATCACAAACGCGGCGCTTTTTAAAATAATTAATCACAAAAAAAACGCCTTCGAAATAAGTCTTATATGGTGTTCTTATGGATCCCACTGTCATCATCATCATCATCATCATATCAGCCCGGAATCACCCACTGCTGGGTATAGGCCTCCCCTTTTTTCTGCCATTGTTGTCTGTCTTGCGCGTCCCTCCCACTGTCATAACTTAATAAATCATCAAAATCCGTAACCCAGTGAAAAGTTCGGAGGTCACACAAAAAAGAAACAGTTTCAGTCACCTTTTTGAAGTCAGTTAAAAAATAAAAATAATTTTGTAATGTTTCACTTCTTGTAATAAACAATTAGTTTGTTTAGCGGAGGCCGGTGCGGTACCGTGCGCAGGCGGCGTTCATATGTCGAGCTTAATGTCACATTGTTTAACGCCATACGAGAGGTTGAACTTGAATACTTGATGTATCTAAACTGCGAACATTTATTATGTTGCTGTTGGATTGCAGGTTTTATATTCTACAATACATATCCCGGCATAATATGATAAGTTTCTCTCAGATGCGTATTTAAGTTAAATAAAAAAACTATCTTTACTGCAAAACGAAAACAGACTACTTATTACTAAAACATGTCACGAAATTAAAAGTTCACAATTTTCCTGTTAACAACGATTATGGGCAGTATTTTCGCAACTGTTAATTTTTTTTTCAAATGGTATGTGTTTTCACTTGTCTTTTAACTTTAGTGACTGTAGGTCTGACTAGATTGAAACTAAAATACTAAATACTTTTAGAAAAACAAAAAACGTTATTTACATTGTTGTTCATTGATGTTTGAATCAAGTGGATTTTAATTCAACACGATTATTATAGTTTTTGCCGTTATCTTCCCACTGCAAGGCAAAGGGTGACTAAACATCAGGTGAATTTAATATTCATAAAATGTCTCTTTGCCAAGTCTAGCTACTTAAGCAAATATTAAATAATGCACAACGTGTGACAGTCTTGTTTAAAAAGGCACTCGATGTTAGTATCTATGTTTAACAAAGCAACGCACGTCACGACTCCGTCGCGAATAACAAACACCGGAACATTCACTTTCGACCAACAACGACATAAAATTATAAATTCTATGTTCGAGCTTCATGCACACGTGTGAGAAAAGATAAATTTCAAAACCAGTACCAGTCTCTTCAATAATCTAAAACCAGTGAAACCACTACATGGCACGTCAAAACAAAATCATTTAATTAATTAGTAACTTGGAAAACGGCCACTGCTGCTAGTTTTTTAATTGGTGAAATTCCTTTTTAGGCTTGCCTTTCCTCTTTGTGTTGACCGGTAGTCGAGGACTCTTTAATTACAACCTAAGGTGGTTGAAGGTGAAAGCGAACTTGGGTGTTAATTGCAACTCAGTCTGTACATATTCATTGCGCTTAAATGTTCACATTATACGCAGAACGTGCTTATATTTTGAATAGTGCCGTAAATTAGGAAATTTAAAAATATCTGAATAGCATTAAGACGACAAAAACTCGAAAGAAAGAACAACCTTGTAGCGAGTGAATAACGTTTGAAAAGTTTCTTTATCTATTATTGATAGAAAATACATGAAATTACTTCCTACAAAACAGAAAGAAGTTTCACATTATGAATCGTAAGCGGTATCTATGGTGTTGCAAGAATACAGCCAGGCATAACGTTACGGAATAATGATAAAAATGCGCTTGATAAAAAGTGGCGAAGGGAAACATTAATTTGCAAAGCGGTCAACGTTCAAGTAACAACGGTATTCACACAACGGTTCTTTATATTTAGAAATATCGAACACGTGTATTGGATTGAATCATCACTCTCTGTTTACTGTTCAACTCGTAATTCCGTTCTCTTGTATTTCGTAATTTTACTTTCGTTTAAACAATCTGTCAATGTACACGAATTAATTGACTTATTGTTTTCAGTATGAACGTTTACAACTCACATACAAGGAAATTAGCACAAACGACAACACGTCCAAAGGTCGGAAAGACAACGGAGCACGCAAAATAGCAGTGAGAGTGAAACGCCTGTGGCACAATGACCATAATCGATCGGCCGAGCGGTGCACACTGCGGGCTCGGTTACGAAATCGAAAGCCAGACTCTGCAACGTGACACGAGCAGTACCCGGTCAAGGATCCAATACACGCCTGAAATGGCATATCATTATTATTATTATGTTTATAAATCGTCCATGTCACAGAAATACATATTTTGTTGGAATGTTTTATATAAATAAGAGGAGTCAACAATCATTGTCAAAATCTGACTAAGCGTTTGGTTTCTAGAGTACCCTAAAGGAATAAACATCCATACATACGCACATATCTAGGCTCATAAACACAATTACATTCTTCCGAGTTGCGGTGTCGGGTAATAACAGAAACCATATATTTTACACCAATGGGAAATAGATTTAAAAACCATTTGTAGCGATTATAAACTGTGTTCTGACAAAAGCATTCGCCCGGCACGCTGACAAGGCTGCGCCGGATGAGCGATTACTGTGAACCGTGTCAACGCTGCAGCCGCGTCTAATCAACCGCCCGCACTGTTTTTTGTTGGGTCAATGACAAGAACTGACACTGTACTCGTAACTTTCTAACTAGCATCCACATTTTTTATTTTCTTGATGATCACAAGTTCTAGTTTAACTCCTTTCGAAGAGCACTTAGGTTTTAGGACAATAATTTATGCCGACAAAACTGCTTTTTAAAACCGAGGCCTTCAAAAAATTTCACCGAAAAAAGATATAATAACATGGTACATTTTGGGAGAATGTCATCTCTTAAGGCAAACAACATGTAAAATGTAATGCCTTATCAGTATCAATAATATTGTACTTAAAGTTAAGATTAAGATACTCAGGTCTTGGCCTTGTTGCGTAAACAAAAACCATTAACCTTAATTAGAATGCTGAACGGACGATAAAAGAAAGTTACCGCGTCATGTGTATGAATTAACTTTAAGACATATAATTCATTTTCTAATTCGTATATGTAACTAGATTGAAACCTATTCTTTTTTTATCGCACATGTGATTGTATTAGCAAACAGTGTATTATCAAAATAGCAAACAACATTAATCATCAATATGATGCTTAAAATTACGAAAATAAGCAAAATTTACTTGAGAGACTTTTCTTTTTTTTGTATTTTTTGAATCTAAAAAAGTCTATTTCATAATATACTCTGTAAAGATCAAGTCAAACCGTTCTTCTCAATTGCCTTAACTTGACAAATAAACGATACTAACCGTAAAAAAGTTGCGTCTGGAATTAACCTTCACTAAGTTTATATTGTGCGAGAACCTTTTGTAAACATAATTTTATTTATTTATTTTGATTTAAATAAAGATAATATTTCGTTTCCGTAAAACAGACTATTGAACTTGTTGCAATATATCATTATTCCTTAACCGTAGGGAGGGACGCAGGAAGGAACTAAAACAATAAGTTTAAATTACGTCATAACGCCTACCAAGTTGACAAATCCTTTGCGAGCGCACAAACCAGGACAGGACCTTGAAACATTCACTATGAATGCTATCGAGACGAATCTTAAAGCTATGGCAATATGCTTGGCGCCCACGAATTTGTTTAATCTGTACTTTTTTTTAAGTGAATAAAGTATTAATCTAGCTGTCGTTCATGATTCTCCGACAGAAAGTTTAATAGTTTGCCTAAATAGTTTTTAATATATTTTCAGTAATATTGTACGTGATCTGCACAGGGGCATTAAAAAAGTTTAGTTAGCAATATGTTTTTATTGTTACCTAATGACGCCAGACCAGTGTGTTTTATTGGGTTATTTTAATAATATGATCCATAAGAATTTACCTTAGGAGTTTCATCATTCTTACACTAGATCGAAAAAATAAATAAATGAAACAGAACACACTAAGCCAAAAATTATATGCAACATAATAGCGCAAGTGAAAGACCTGTTATTTGACCTGAAACGAATAATTACGCTTCTACGTTAACGTCTACGAATAGAGGCCACCGCCGCCAATCGGACATGGTTCTGGTATAAAAAAGAAAGCGATTTATGACGCGAGTTGTCTTCTAACTCATTAATGGATGGTTAAATGTTCCTAATGAGCAAAGAGGTTAAGCAATCAAAAACAACATGAACACTGAGTAAATAAGGTGAGTCATGGAGTGTTGTGCAATAATTTTGCACAACAACCAGTCCCCGAGCCCTCAACATTTTTCAATCCACATAATATTACAAACGTAACTTTACTTAGACGATTCTAAACTTATGATCATATTTTGTGTAACGTATTCATTCTATGTTTGGGGTCAGGGTCAGAAAAACTTTAATAAACACAATTACTTTGTCTTTGAAGAACTTAGCGAATATTCGGTAAATCGTACAGTAACGGTAACTGTATAAAACGTCCTTTAAATAAAAAAAATCCTTTTGGACTTTGCGGCAGTCGAGTAAATATATATTGGTATGGCACTCTGTTACATCTCATTGGCTACAAAGCAAACTAAACGGGCTAGTTACTTAAGATCATATCTAACTATACTGTTGACAAATATAAAATGTAAAAGCCTGCTCCCGCTGCACTCGAACCGGACCGGTAGCGAGTCGATGCACTCCGTTGCTGTCTGTCCATTTGCCTTTTTTCCTATTCATAAGCGCATGAGATAATCTCAGTTTCTATTTGATATACCTACTTAAACTTGCTTGATGTTCAACACACACAAAACCAAAGCAATGGAATAAAACGGAAGAAGGATAATAAAATTACAGAGTGAAAGGAGGAATGGAGTGTTAGTTAGGGCTTGTAGTTTGGTGATATGGGTACATACGATACGCTCCATTCGTGTTCACGCATATTCTTCTGGAAAGCGGCAGACTTCGGTGTCCAGGAGTCAACCCCGCGGTACAGGGCAGGCAGTTCGGCCACCTTTACTTCGAGGCGTTCGGCCAGCCGTTGCTCTACGAGGGCTTTTGGGCCGCTTGTTAAAGGCCGCTGCTGTTGCTCTTTTATACTACGCCGATCCAAACCACCGTATCCATTTAATTTCTCGCCGTTGCAAGACGTCACGCTTTTGGGGCTATCTGTGCTGAGCAATTTGCTTTTAACGGTGTCTGCCTTACCGTAATTTTTGTATTGTACGGATTCTGTTCCGTTCGCTGTTCGCGAATACTTTAAAGAATCGTACGTATCGCCGTTCAAGCTGTTGTATTCGACACTGTTTAGGTTGATGTCGACGCGTTTAGTCGCGACATCGTACCCGTTTCGTTTGCTGTAGCGTTCCTCATGGCTTTGTTTGAGGAAATTATTTTCGAAACTAGTTTTACATTTAGGAACATTGTTTTGATAGTCGCTAAATCCTAAATCTTTATTGTGTAAACCTTTATCACAGCCTTTTTTTAGAGTTTCTTGTATATCAATACCGTTCCCACTGGTACGGTTGTAAGTAAAGCTAGCTGGCTGGCAACTCTCGTTTCTGTTATCTATCATCTCTGTGCGATCAGCATCTTTGCTCTCAAATTCATGTTTCGCAACTGCAACACGCGACGAATCGCCGTTATTGGCATTTTTATACTGTGATTTTGCGGTGAAATCAGCAGCTGTAATGCCTGCTCTACTTTGTTCAGTAGGAACAGTCCACGTATCGTGTTTTTTCTTCTCGCTGCTTTTGGAAGACCAGGCTTTTGCCAGCGCAGCTTTTAACGCCTCCCGTCTCTCATGCACGCTGACCCTCGGGTACTCGTGAATAGGAACAATAGCGGGGGCATATAGAGTCGACCTTGGAGTGGCTCGCGTTATGCGGAAACTTCTGAACTCCCTGTTGAACTCCGAACTCAGAGAATAAGCCGGTATTCTCGAAGTCACCATTTTGAGATCAAAATTTCCAAGCAACAGTCATATAAACTTATTTTATTACTTCACAATAAAAAATATTTTAGCACAGAGCACACTGAACACATATCGACTCTACCTGGAATGTATGAATAGAAAATATGTTGAACTAATAATAAGGGTTATAATATCAGGATATTGTGTTATTTTCACGTGTATGTAGACTGTGCAGGTCGTGGACGAGTCGGCGGACTGTGGGCCGCGACCTTCGCGGTGGGCGGCGCGCGGCGGAGCGGTGGGACAACGCACTGGTCAACGAACCGCCCCGTGCGCCACCGACCCGCACAACTCACTAACTTGCATAACGCACTTGCAAACCGCTGCCCTACCTTATCTCTTATGCAGTTATATTTAAAACAAGCCTGATCTAAATTGAAAAGGGACGAGTGAGGCACGTTAATAATATTGAAATTAGTCAATGATACAAGAATGTATTAAATTGTCTGTTGTGATAAGACGTCACTGGCGCGTTTGTTTTGTAGAGCATTTGTGCCGTATAAGTGCAACAAGTGTCGCCTTGGTGGCGTCCCTAATATGGGTACTGGCGTGGCTGCCATATGGCCCGCGGCCGACACATCCTAGGCTGTCTCCTCCAGCTGCACCGATACAAACAAGTTTTCTGGGGCAATATGTTGCTACTGTATTGGGTGACTGTTTTCAATAGAGGACACTATATTCTCATTGTCTATGTAGTTTTAAAAGCTTTTTACAATTTAATTTACATTGAGTTCTCGTCTAAATCTGCTAAGAATCACAAAAAATACCAAGTATTATAAGTATGTCTAACAGTAAGATCGTTTCCAATCACACGTGAATGATTGTACTGACGCTTTATTATTGAATACATCGCACGAGATAACAACACAATCTTTGTTTATAAATGTATTAATATGGTTCATTGTTTTTATATTAAGGAAAGACAATGGAAGAACACGTTATTAATTTAGTTCAACACATTTTCTAATTTTTAGCACCATAAAAACAAACATCACTAAGTATGAACATGTGAACCGTTTAACACACTCGCGTTCGATGGCTGCAATACTTATATTGAATACAACGAGTAGAACAAGCCTATGTCAAAAACAGCACGTACGCGGAGCTGAGTACAGTGGTTGTACAGGCTGTCGGAACGAGTGCAGCCACCGGAAGCGAATGCGTTTCGTTGGCGATGGCAGCGGCGCGGCCGGCCGTGCATACCTTCTCGTTGCGAGCGCGAGAACTGCGTGCGGTGTGCGTGCACCGCTGCGACTAAACTGACTGAAGGGAGGCAACGCGCGGCAGCCCGGTGCGAGGGCCCCACCGCTGCCGCCGCCTCTCTCCTGCGGTCCACCACTAGTGACTCTATCGCGAGAGCATTACGGCCTGAATCGCAGGAGCACTGACCTTCGTTACAACAACGATGTGATGCCGACACACTAGCGACCGGCGAGCGCATGCTTGCATCCGACCGAATGCACTATTCCAGTTCGAGTTAGTAACAGTTGCCAACCAATTCAGACAAAGTAGATTTATTTTGTTATAATGTTATGTTAAAATCGAGAAATTCCTCGATATATTTAATATACTTGTATAAATCATTTATCTAGACTATCCGTAACATATTTAAGAAAGTATCTACAGGCAGAATATTAATTATTTAATATGAATTAGGAATATCTATGGGTCCCTATTTATGTAATAATTATGCACGAAAGTCGGTAGGATGATAAATTACCTAATAACCTGATTAATTTCTAAAATATTATCTTACTCTACTTTCGATTTGACTCATCGGGCAACATCCTATATAAAAAGAGTAAATTAAAAAATCATAGGTCTATTAGGTACCTTATTTGATGTATAGCATGTAGATGTATTCAATGGTGTGCGCACGTTATAAAATATAGTCATATAAAATTTATTTTATCTAACTGACATTTTAAGTCCTCATTACAGATAGGTAATTAATGTATTAATTGAAGTTATCATCCTATTTTCCATTAATTAATATTATTAGTGCATTTCATTTACAACGATGATATGCAAATTTGGATTTAAAGTAATGGTCTTAGGTGCGTGCGAATGTTACATATTGACATAAGGTGCACGTGATTTCTAAGACACCTGAAAAGACGTCGAGACGTTGGCAACGTAAAAACTGAACAATATCGCGGTTAAATCCGTATAAAATATTATATTTAATGAAAAGGGATTATTAATTATTTACTTACAAAAGAGTTACGTTTAAAATCTTTAGGGCCTGCCATGGGCATGAACTCAACCGAAGAGTTCGCCAATATCATCTGTCCATGCTTTTCCGAACTACGTTGGGGCTCGGTGGGCTTCCAGTTTTATTGTAATCAGCTGAATACCGTATTTTTACTTGGAGCGACTGCCTATTTAACCTGCACAAGACCACAAGTCATTTTACTGGGTAACACAGTATCCCATAGTAAAACTGGCTGTCAGTGACCTAACGATTGCCAAACATCAACGTATGACAATTGGGACCTACGGCTAAGCTTTCCGAAGCAGGGAACGGTCTCGGTATGTCACTTAGCCACGAGCCCCGAGTTTGCTAATTATTTTAAAAAAATATATTTTGTTAAATATTTAGCTACAAAGCATATTACGCAAGAGTTACTTGGGGGTTACTATTTTAAACACTTAACTAATAATAAAGTAGATCAGTCATATAAGAAATCATGATATTTTGCAGAACAGTATTTTGCCTGAAATAAATGTTGCGTTGATGGGATTCCTGGCCTAGGATGTATGTATAGTATGATAGTCTCACCTTAAACGACTCGTTGCAAAGGAGCGATGTAATCAATAATTACCTGAAACAATAACAATTTTGGTTATTAAAGATCATTGTACAATTAGACCTTGACTATAAACGTATTCGATAAAAAAAAAACAAGTGTGCATATTAAGCAGAGTATAAAAGGTCAAATCGATTTCGTTCGATATGTATTTTAAATCATAGACATAGTACACAATTATTTGAGCCACAATGAAAGGTATATTCCACTTTGTTCACCTGAGCCATATCACCTGGGTGAACAAATGCGACAATTTGGATTATTAGGGTTGACTTATATCACCCTGCACCCATTTACAAAATGATTATAAACATGGATATTGAACAATTTTTTCAATCAGTTTGTTGATTATCAGGCATACCGACATTCTTTAAGTAAAAAATGTTAAGTAAAATACGTCTAATGCAGTAAAATACTTCAATTTCATTTTGTATATGGATGATATAATTCTACTATAATAATCCAAAAAGTCGCATATGTTCACCAAGGTGATATGGCTCAGGTGAACAAAGTGGAATATACCCAATGAAAGATGGTAAGTTATTTCAAGTGCAGTTTCATCAATTTGTATCTTTGTTTGACAAGCTTGTTCAATAAAAATGGCTTCATCCTCTTCAAGCAAAGGACCAGGTGATGATGGAAACTTTAGACCGTAGTTGATGGCAGACTGACCGCCTAAGGGGATCTAGTAGCAACAATCCTCAGTTAGGAAGTCATCACACATTTCACAGAAAAAATATTATTTACGCAGAATGATTTCTGTACTTTTTTATCCTCATAGGAAAATGTTTTAAAATTACGTAGTGATGTTAAAACATTGCTGCTATTTTGACTAAAAGTTACTTAATATGGTGACGATTGTAATAATTTGATGCATATCGTAATATTATAGAACATCTTAATAGAACTTTAAATCAAGTATTTAATGCAGGTAGATTTTTATATAATATTATCGTATGGTCCGATTAATATTTATATATGTGAGAAACAAACATGGCCTAGACTGGAACATTATTGCTTATTCAGTGGTGATGTGTGTCACTGCCAACGATTATGCGCTCGTATGATTTTAATCCCCTTAGGGCTTTAAAGCTTTGCGTGACCTTTAGTCATAGTGGAGTGGAGATATTACTAAAATAGCAAATTAACAACAACTACAAATACCATACTTAGAAGACTAAAATAATACGAATCTAAATAAAAAAAAAAACGTTCCAAATTTCCTTTAAGAAACCGTTAGGTTAGGTACGTTGCATCCTACACACAAAAATAAAAGCCCAGACCGGACCCTGTATTAAAAGCAATCCGTTACTCGTAAGTGAAGAAAAACATGCATTTTGGCATGACATACGAGCATCGGTAAATGATGTCTGATTTGATGCGAGTATTGTAAGCGAACGCGTCACTGTACAATTGGCAGCAAAAAATCATGACACCGGAGGTGGCGACTAGTAGCCGAGAAACGGCGAGGTCCAATGACCCAAATGGTTCATTACTAGGCCGGCTAGACTAACGAAAGAAAAATCGTTTGCCGACATGCGCACGCCGTCTGTTCTTGGTATTTATCTTAAAGTAAGGAGCCCCTGGTTGATTGCCAAATTAGTGTCAATTGTTCAACTTGAATTCTGTTGAACTTTGTAAAGTCAATAACATAGTGAACTGAAATATTAAGTGGTAGTCGATATACATTGTGTCGCGTGAACTAAGGTTCTTTTAGTTTTGCGATGCTAGTGGGTAATACCACGGCAAATTGATCGACACCATAAATGGTGCACTGGACGAAACCTGATCTAGCAAGCACAAGTTTACGTCCGGCACAAACACCAATCTAAATTAAATATCAAAATACGGACCATAAATAGACTTCCTGGAGCCCCTTTGCCTTCTTCGCCGCTATTTGATAAGCGGGGCGTCTAACTATAATGAAAATGCTTTTTATACCAATGCTGATTGATTCGATTCGTCTCTAATAGTGGGTTCACACGATACTTTTTGCCGTACAGATATATGTGTACAAGCTATGTCTGTGGCACACCTTTACAGAAATTGAATTATTTTTTCAAAAATATGTTTTTCAAATGAATTCCTTTAGAGATTAAATTATATAGCTTCAACCAAAGCATACATACATGCAGACTTTCGACTTTTCTAGCTCGTCGACATTAGTCTGCATTAGTGCTGCTTTGTTGCACAGACAACATTTTCTAGCAGTTGATGAATCTGCATCGTGTGGACCCACTACAAATTAAACACGGTTCTGATCATCTCACACTTGTTTCAAAAGAACGCAATAAGTGAGTCAAAAATAACGGTCCTCATTAATCATTGGGGTCAAACTACTAACCAGGTAACACCTTGAACATTACTCGACATTGATTCGTCATCTTTAAATTTTACCGGTCAAAACAATGATCATGTCAGTACCAAAAAAAAAGTAACAAACGAAGAACGTTTGGTGGCTACAGGAAAAGGGGATTGTTAATTATTGTTTACTACTAGATGAAGAATATTTAGAGCTCATCATTCTAATATTATATTATGCGTCAACTATTGACTGTCCTTAATTATTTATATTATTAGTAATCCCTATATGTAAACTACACGAGCTATTTAGGTCTAATTAAAGGACAATATAATTATAAATGGCAATAAATAAGGAAAAGTATGTACTATTCGACGCTGATATTATTGTTAAAATGAATATTTAAAATGTTTTTTTTTTTTAAGTTTTGTGTACTACAGTATCACTTGTCATTAAAAATGTAGTTATATATTTAGGTACTTTCAATAATGAATCATGAATTCCATCCAATACCTGATACATTTAATGTTATTTTTTTAATTTAACATCGTCCGGTAAGCAGGACAGGAGAAATCAGTCCGTCGACCTGCATTGAAACACCTTTCCCACAAAGACGTACCCGTTGAGCTTCTCGGAAGCACAACAAAGATCCTGTACACGTTTGTGACTCACGCTTTTGATTTTAACCTTCGGTCCAGACACAGTCACTTCTTATAACACCACAAAATAGATCAATACGTTGTGTTGTGTTAAATATTGAAATCTAAATAAAATGAATTAATATGGCTTGAATCAAGGTTGTAGCTAAGGTAGGTGTATAGGTGCAATTTGGACTTTGAAATGTCAGTTGGCATACTCGTTTATCGATACAATTTATAATTGTACTCTTTAAACGGTTCAAGATAATATAATGGAATCCTCGTACCATGGAATGGGTCATCCAAAAAAGGTGCTAGTGTTTTATTGATGTCTTCACTTTTATGTAAATGATCAGTAATGTTTGTATGAAAGTTGTGATGCCCACGTGCAGTTTTGTACTAACATTGAGTAGCGTGTAATTGGGGCAGAAAGTCAGTCGCCGTACAGTTGGATTCTTCGAAGTCGAGCCGCGTAGGTGTCTCCCAGCCACAACATCGCTAGCGATCCTTCATACAAGAAATTGCTTGTTCCCATAATTTGTATGTTCGGGGCCGGCGTGATAGTTTGAAGTGCGATTAGAAAGGAGACGGCAATTGTATTGCGTTGAAGAAATGATCCATATGTGGGCGGTTTTATACCTGATTCCGATCGGTGGAAAACTTTCCAATTGGAAATATGTGATCAATCAATAATTCTACATTCATATCACATACAAGATCATCACAGGAAAAAAACAGTTTCAATTGTTTTCCTATATTGAAACAACATTTTAATATACGCTCACATATACCCCTACCTACTCTTTTACTTTTTTTTGAGTTTTCACTTGCAACAAGTTTAAGAAAAGAACTGGATTCAAAAGGTAAATGTCGATTGCAAAAGTAACTTATTTGTGATACATATCAATTATGTTTTATTTAATGTAGAGATATGATTGTCTAGTTAAGATACTAATTCATTAGATTTGATTACAAGTAGTAAAAATGAAGGTAAAGCATATTACGTCATGACTAAAAGCAATCGAATTGCAATTTAAAAAAAATGAGTTTATGTTTTGAAGTTGCATATCAGTAGTTTATCATCCTTTCTTCGTCATTTCAACATAAACCGTTATTTTATTTCTGAACTGTGTGAGTCAAAACATCACTGTACATCATCATCATTTAAGAAAAAAACATTTCTTTGTCAAGTTCGAAACGCGGAAGCGTGTATTTGGAAGAGAAGAAGGTTAACCGATTGAATTTACTTTCTGACGCGTCAATTGCTTTAAAACACTGGTAAATCTTCATAGACGCTGCTGGCGTCAAAGGAAACTTTCACTTATTAATATTTCTTTTGATAAAAGGGAAATCATGTCACGTCGCTTGACAAACGACTCAGACAATGTGCAACAGCGCGGGTGGATAACAATCAAGGTCACTGAGAGTGGGCCACGGGCTTACGGCAAAGCTCGGAAGACGATTGAAAACAAAAGTGATCACAGTTTACGTGAGATACGAATGTCTGATTACGTAAACAAAACATTAACGTTTCAGTCTCTCGCGCTTCACTGTTAAGTGCCGATACCCACGCCTGCATTTTGATGAATTAGAGTTGACCATGTAAGGACAGGCTCAATAGAGAAATAGCTGTAATTAATAGAGTTCATCTCAGGACATCAGTATGGATAAGTCAATGTTGCTAATTGATGAAAGTGAAAAGCGTACAGTAATACAGACTGAGCTTTCTCCGAAACAGATAATTTAGAATTCAGACAAGTACTCTCTCTTTCTACACCAATAAGTCAAAACCATTATTAAAAGAAAACTCATGCGAAAGAGGCTAGAAAAAGTAGCTAGGCAGGTTACATTATTGTAAGTTGGTACCTAAGTGAAATTATTTTACTAACTTAAATTCAAGTAAACTCTCCTAATCTTTACGCATATTATCTCTATGTAGGAACGAATAAGTTAGTGTTATAACTAAATCCATTTAATTCGGTATGCCGTCGTTTCTTTTACCGGATTTTACTTACTTACTTACTGACTGACTTACTTTCCATGACGTTAGTTCAATCATATAAAGAATTAATAAGACTGTAAAGCATCCTAATCCACAACAATTAGGCGCTGCGAAAGCGACGCTCTTGATAGGCGTAAAACAATAACTAAGCAAAGTCTTCGCTAAGCAGACAACTCGGCGGGCCGTTGAAGCCGTGTATATTTGTACCTTTTTGTACCCACATTAATCGATTACTTTTTACTAGACATCTTTTGGACATAAATAATATTACATATTAACCGATTTGTTTGAAACGACTAATAGAATAAAACTTCCGTGAACGAAAAAATTACCGAATGATCATGTGTGTTTTAGTGCGACGCCTTTGTCGATATCAGAACAATACGTGGGCGGTCAATGCATTGGCAATCCTTACACGGAAACCTTGTTTACCTACTTGTCTTCCCTTTAGGATAGCCGATATCGATGCACAACAAGGTTAAACGTCATTAATTCATTATGTTCAATACAGTACAGCGGAGTCTTACCTGGCACTTAATAAGTACTTGCATACGCCATACAAAGCGTCCTTGACGAAAATAATTCAAATATCCACTGAACTTCCGTAATCGTGACCCACACCTGATTGTAATCCACGTAAGAACTTGATGAGTGCATCGACTCACGTATTTTTATTTTCTACGAAAAAGGAAATAAATAATTAAATTTGCATAATCGACGACAAGCCGTCACGGTTTATCTTTATGTGTAAGTTGGATAACATAAAGCGTAGAAGCACAATCACATGTGGTGCCTCATATCATGAAAATATTAATATGTTTAATTAATCAATGGGGTGCATTTTATGTTACCTTGACAAATTGGCATAATTCATTTCTTACATTACACTTGTTAGAAGCAGAGATCTAACTTGGCCAACAAGCTTCAGAAAAATTATAATAATAAATACCTACGTACTTCACAAAGACTAATACATGCTGAGTCAGTATGTGCTAAAGCTAACTGTAGGATTGACGAAGTTCACAAATGCTCTATTGCCCCACATTTTTGTAGATCACATTACTTTGAAATACGTCTTGCGAACTCATTGTGCCAATCTTGACTTTGTTATTGTAGAAAATTGAGTTTTAGAAATGCTGAATGCGTAGCCGAGTTCTGGTCAGGAAAAAAATAACTGCCACAGATCGACACGCCAAATGAAGAAGGCAACGTAACGCTCATGAAATCTAAATTATACTCTTGTAAAAATATTAGAAACATAATATAGCAACTTTAGCAGTTATCTTTTATTCTTTTTTAATCGTCTTTGAAAGGAGGAGGTTCTCAATTCGACTGTATGTTTGTAATGCGATCTGGCAATTGTGAATCAATTGAATCAATTTCAACGATTTTTTTTAAAACAATAGGGTATAATCTCCGCATTGGTCTGATTTAGAAAGAAAGGAAGAAAAACACGTCATGGTTATGACGCATAATTTAAATACACATAGGAACAACAAAACAAAACATAAATAGGAAGATATATATTTTTTAAGTTAGTATTCTTTTAAATATATTAATTAAATGTTAACCCATAAGCGTATTGTGAAACAAGTTACAACCTACACAGTCCAATAGAACACAATCAAGTTCTGCGAAGTACAATGCCTATTGGATCGAGGACAATATTTAAGAAACAGGCATATTTTATGTTGTCCATTGAAAAGTGATTTAGTATTGGGGCTAATTTGAATACAATAGAGTCGCGTTATCAGATTCACTTCGAAACACATCATACGTACTTACATTACAATTAAATGAGCTCAGTTACTAGGTACTGTTATATTATAATGCCTGATACAACAATAGAAAGTGAATTAAATTTAAAAAGTTATTTCTATAATGAGTCTTTAACCATGCTTTCAACTTACTTGTTACGTTTATATTGTTCGGTAACTCAGAAGGCGGGTCTTTACTAAATCATTAGATACGTATTTTTATATCGATGGTATTAAAATGGTTAGAAACAGAGTTTTAAATCTTAATATGCCTTACTAACGTCGTATTTAGTAGCTACCAGTCAGTAGCTAAGAATAATTCGTTTTTATAAATGAAGACATTTTGTTAATTACATTCTTGTCAACGAAGACGTTACAAATCCTCAGACCCAAGAAGGGAACAGTAAAAAGGGAAAGTATCCAGAAGAGCATTCATAAATAATTCTGATAGACTTGAAGCCTCAGGTGTGGATGTGGTATTGCCCCACGGACAATTCCACACATTTTTTTATGTCCTATTTGTCCATATACTAGTGCAGAATGAGCAAATTAAATTATAGGCAGACACCATTTTATTTCCACCGGAAGAACGATTCATATTGAGTTATAAGCATTATTATAAGAGTTTTGTTTTTATATTAGAGCTCATTATAATATTCTACTCATTGAAAATATTAAAAATATTGACATAGTAAGGCGAAAGTTAAAAGATGTCACGGTAAGTGATTTTGAGAGAGAAAGGCTCTTTTGGATACCTATGCTAAGGTAATCATGTTACGTACGCAAACGTGGCTTGAATTTAGATTATCGTATACAAAACAGACGGCGTAAAATGTTACTCTTACTTCTTTAGTTTTATATAATCAGTTACGTTGCATGACTACTGTTTAATTCCGAACGTAAATATTTATTTCCAGTCATTACATATAATATTATATTAATTCAGAATAACAATAGTGCAGAAGCGGTGCAAGTAAAAATTCTAATTTTATAATAATATGGTTTAATGCTTTGTATCAATAAACGGAAGTGAATACAATATGTCCAAGTGTAGGGCCTTTTTACTATACTATACATGGCATACATGTATGACGGTATATTACAAAACTGCAAACGTTTTTAAACTGATGATGCCGTATGTAAACGGCGGGATCATACTATTTGCCTGCGAGTGCGACATATACAAATAATGTAAAGTATAGTGTCGTAGGTAATGTATAATAATGAACGTGGGCTTGAGTTTCAAATAAAGATAAAATACTTGTATTTTTCAATGCTATTGATATGGATATAAAAAAGACAAAGATTTATTTAGCTAGATTAAAAAAACTAAACACCTCTTTTTTTGATAAGAAAACAAACAATTCCAGAGCCTTGTCTACTTTTAGTAGACTAAGCTCTGGAGTGGGGGCTAATGAGGTCATCCTTTTACGAACAATTTTACGTTTTGTTTAATATCAATTTCCCGACGAACACGCTTCAGGTTGTTCTAATTCTAGACAGCAGTCTCTATATTATTAATTTTTGAATAACTGACCTTTAGAATTACTGTTAAACATACGTAACGATATACACAAGAGAACCAAGACAAAATAAGTATGATACATCATAACAAAATTGGTGAAAGATATTACAAAAGTTGCAATCTCTACGTCGTGAAAACTAGATCAAAATACGTACACAATGGATCGCTAATTTCGCTCGCAACACAAGCAGTGCTAATAATTATAAACAGTAGATGTATAACAATACAGTCGCAATTACCGTTCTTGCACGCGCCGGATACTTTCTACGAGACTCGTCTGCCACAATGAACAATCTCATTATTAAACTTTTTGTGTATATTAGTAAAAGTAAATACACATGCCTTTGTTTTTTACTTTGTCACATCGCAGGAACTAAAATCACTTTCCGATAAATTTAACTATTAAGGCGCTACCCCGAGCAAATGACTTTGAGCGTTTGACCTCTAAACCCCCCTCTTTGCCCCTCTACATATACATCGCTACTTTCTATGAAAATACAACGCCATCTGTTTGATATACCGACGTATTAAGTAGTAAAAATAGTAGACTTGTGAATTTATAGACAAAAATATAATCAATCATGTTCGCAAGATTAAAAAAAAAGATAATAGAAATATATTTTATTTGTGTCTAAAATTATAACTCAAGTGATTGAAAACTTCTAAGGGAATCATTTAATGATGTAAAGTTATTTAGTCAGAAAGGTTTTGAATGTCTTTTTACAAAAATCTTTTTTCAACCTACTTCGAAAATAGGAGGAGATTTTCAATGCGGATGTTTTTTTTTACGTTTGAGTATTTCTCGAAGTTCGGGATTTCTCAAAGACGGCTGGACCGATTTCAAAAATTATTTTTTTAACCATTTATTCAGTGTGATTCTCACAAGGCACGTATACAGAGCAAAGGCGGGCGGCGAGACTTTTGAAAACTCGGTTCTTGAAGAAAGTATTGCCGTCTCAATACGGCATGATTTGTGAATGTGTGAAAGTTGACAGTGTGTGAGTGTCAAAGCGCGCTCGCATGGAGTAGTACTTAAGAAATACTCTACGCACATAATAAAGGGCAATGGCGAAATAATTGTTGATATAATTCTTATGCGTGATATACAAACGTCTTAATTACAGATTAACATGAAATATAGCGTCTAATTCCATGAAAAAAATACATTATTTTGGCTAGTAAACTATGTTTAAAAGCTTGCTTTTAGAATATATTGAAGATTTATGAACATGAATAGTCTAAGGACATATTATTATTTCTACCCAACATCACCGAAATTAATAAATGACATCAAAATACTATTATGAAAACTTCAATCTAGCATGGCAACAACAACGGATACAATCAATGTGAAATTTTGCATCATGCCAGTGACATTGTCTTGCACGTCACTTTGCTTGTGCGCACCAAAATCTTTGTTTGCGCATTTGTTATTTCTATTATTTTGCTTTTTGACTTGGACTGCTTATGGACTTTCGAGATTTTTCCCTGTGCTAGCCAAAGGACTCTGATTACCCACCACTTACGACGAAATTTTGCTGTGATGTTTGACTCCGATTTTAAATTAAATTGGATTTTATTACGTGAAAAAGAACGATTTATTTTTCACGATGTGAAGTCTTTTAAAGCCTCTTTGCACCTGCTGCTTTCCTGGATAATATCGTGATAAGGAAGGATGAAAAATAAATGTATTTGAATTAATGCTGTTTCTTTTTTCATACATGCTTTTGATCATCTATTTATAGACTATTTTTGTGCACTAAACAATATAACAAGAAAGCCTATAAGAAAACATTAACAAAGCTATAGGCCAGGGAAAACCTAGATAATTATATCTCTAGAAATAAGTATAAAACAACCGCATTAAATCTTTTGAATAGTATATTTCACAAGGTTTACTTTTTCAGAATCAAAGACTTTTTCAACATATTTCCTATGAATTTCTGTCATATAAATGCAAGGTCGGGCAAAAGTAATTAATTGCTTACGAGAGCCCATTAATTTCACTCATAAATAACTGAATTTAATAAAAACAAAGTACGATTCTATCAATTGTATTTCCAATTTATATATTTTTTTTCATAGACTTAGACGCTATTTAAATAAAACTTCAAAAAAGTAACATATTATTTCATGTAAAGTAATTAAGACATTTGTAGACGCATAAGAATTATTTTGACCTTTTGATAGTTGGACATATTTAAACAAATATAAATATGTGATGAAATAAAACTACTAATTATAAACCGCGAAGAAATCCGTAAAAAGTAGTTTTATTTCAATGTCAGATTAAAAAAAAAAAATCTTAAAACATAAATAAAGCTCGCCCCCTATTACTTACATGGGACCTAAACATATCGGCGAATTGTGGGTGTACATTGGTACACCTCTGCCTAACCCTTCGGGGATACCGGCGTGATGATATGTTATGTAAAACATAAATATGTGTTCCATGCTATTTGAATTTTATCACCAGTGCCGTGTGTAAAACTACATAGGGCTATCAATGACTTTTTGACAGTTGTCATAATATTAAATTGTAAATGACATTTCAAATAAAAAACCGACGTGCTCTCACGTCGAGAGCCTACGGCTGACTGCTGGATCGCCGCCGCGAGTGTGTTTATGTTGTGAATTTGACCATTTTTAGGAATAATTTGAATTATAAAATAGATGTTTGGTCTTTTTGAAAAACAAAGCTGTTGAAAATGTTAAGAATTAAATCCTCTATCAGTTGGTATAAGTTACATTAATAAAATACGTATACATCGTGAGCCTATCCAAGGAATAAATTTTGATAGACCATTTTTAAAATGAGCACTACTAAATATTCGCTGCATTAAAAAGAAAAAGCTCTGTTGAAATTAAAGACAACATATTAAATAATGATTTGGTATAACAGTGAATTTGATATATGTTTTAAATATCGAGTTTATAGCTTAATAAAACTCCGCTTTTGCGCATTTTGCTCGGGGGAGCGCCTTAACAAAGTATATTCAATGGTTTCTTATTAGCGGACGATAAACATACTTTCATTATTAAGTCAATCGATAAAATGTGTGGTCAAAAATATGGAGCCAAAGTTATGCTTTGACTGAATTCAAGAATATGTTCTCGTTGTGATGGCGCGAGTAGATACTAGATAGAACTGCCAGTCGCATCATCTCAACATCACATCCGTGGATGAAGTTTGTGATGCCTTATTTTATTTTTTATTTATAATAATATAAATATGGCTAAGTTTTTATAATAATATTATTGTAAGTATTTGGAGTCAGTTACTAATATTTTTATTGTATTTTCTAGAAGTTTTAAGGATTCTGCCACAGTATCAGTAAATGTTTGGCAATGACAGGATCGTAAGACCGCTGTTTAACAAATTGCTATAACATGTTTATTTAAAAGTTACTTATAAAAGAAAAACGTTATTTCTATTAAAAATATATACAAGAGTAAGGTACTCTTTAAAAGAATTACTAGGTCCTTTGGGAGTATTTGGGACTGTGGTCTAGTACTAGTATATTCAGTGTTTAGTTATCCATTTTTAAGTCTTTATTATATTTTTGCCGTCTCTGTTATATAATTGATTGATCCCAAATGATTGTCCGAAGCTTTTTTGACATATCGATCGTATTTACGAGGATTCAAAAAACTATGCATAAAACAATGGCTGGACCGTGGACGCAGATGTAGCAGCGAAAACCCCCGCCGGTGGCTCTTAGCAAGACTTAAAATAAGAAACCATATAATTTATGGGTCATTCCCTTTGTTGCTTAGTCGTATAGCCCGTATGTATATGGCACCTCGCATTGAATATTCACAATCCGTAGGTATCTATTTCCGAGTGCAACGTATGTTTATAAAACCATATCGACTGGTGCTGAGGGTTCAGTACGCTCAAATAAACGCTCGTTGAGCGTGAATCAATTTATGGAAAGGCGCTCATGTGTAGTGAGAAGTGACCAGGGGAGGTAAATAAAAAGCCTTTTATCTTAAAAATAAAATTAATTAGTCTGCTTCATAAAACACTAGTTAAAGCCCACACTCGCTTTCGTCTTCCAAAATGGCGATAGCAATAGCGATGAGTAATGAATAGAGAGCTGTTTTAATTCGCGCCGTTGCCTGTGCCCACGCACTCAGTACAACGCGCATCCACTCGGAACAATGCTTACTGGTTTACTTTCTCGATTGACTCATACAATTCATTGCATATGTCTAGCAATACGAATTAGACAAATTGTACATACAGCCTACTATCAATTTATATTAATAGTAAAACAAAATTTCTTGGTGCCAAATAGGTACGCACTTAAATTCTTAAAAGATGCCAGTCTAAATAAAATAAAACTAGTAGATACGATATCAGAAAAGGAAAGTAACAAAATTAAATATACCTTACCAATGTGGGCGAACGAGTACATATTAATCAAAATGTTCAGTTTAAATACAAATTAATATGAGGTGTTTACTTAGTGACAAATATTTAAATAAGATACAAATAACACGGAAAACATAAAACCACAACAAACCTCATGTTGACCCTGAGAAGCGCAATGTCCTCGCAAAACCTTTAACAATAGGTGCGTACTCGACAAAGAAATGACAAATTAACCGAACCAGTTTCATAAAATGCACATTAAGAAACCATGGACACTATACATATAATCGAAGTTTAACTGCTTTAAAACTTAAGTAAATTTGAACGGGGCGGATAAGAAAATTTACCGTTTCCGTGACAAGACCTTCGTCAACAATTTTAAATCAGCTTAACGACCTTTACTTGAATAAATCACGCTATCGTATTCCAAACCCTGCCTTTGTCTAATTTACTAAGAACTGTATACAAAATACATGTATAACAGCGACACTGAACAATCTGGGTGGCATAAACAATGATACCTATAAGAATCGCGTGCCAATATTCAAAGAAATACTGCATACATTCTTGCAAGTGCACATAATATATTTGTAACATGTATAAGGAGGGCTGCGCGAGCGCACGAATGCACTAATGAACGTGTGTCGCGCCGCTGACCCCCGACCCACGCGGGTTCGACGCCCGGAGACATTCCCCGCACACCGCCCGGCCTGCCCCGTAGCCTGTAGGCCCTTACAATTCCAGGACGATGTCAGACTTTTATATCACTTTGCTTTACAATCTTCACTACTCGATGTTTAGAACCATTATTAGATGCGGCCAGCGGCTTCACTAGCCATGCTTTTCTCCCAATGCAAGTATACCGTTATGTTTATAGCCTTACCTCGAGAATAAACTACTAAATTAATAAAAAAAGGATTTTTCAAATCCGACTGATACTTAAAGTTTAGAGCGTTCAAACAAAAAAACTCTTAGTTTTTTTTTTTTATTTTAGCATATAGTATAGACAGATTGTGATTGTTGATTTCTTAATCTTATAAAGGGTTGCTCGTCGAGAACAAAATACGACTAAGTTCCGCGGTACCACACACCTGTTTATAATTACACGTAAACGGACTTGTGTAGTTAAAATCAACCAGATACAGGTAAAACCTGCCATCCATGGAGTGAAACTATATGTGGTTTACTGCACACTCCTTTATTTATTTTGTAGTATGTTGCATTTTTTCGACTGTTTTACCACAGAAACTCAGATATACGCTTATTTAAATTTTTATTAATAGAATATTATTACGGGAGACCGCTACGCGTTTGGGGGTAAAACTGAAGATCGTCGGTGGTGCATAATTCGCGTTTGTAACTACAGACAGTGGCCCTCAGGAGTCAATGTACTGCGGGGACCGGTTCACTAATCGATCCCGCACCGGCTTGGCTGCACTCCTGTCCGCACCTAAACGCGACTAACGGGCTCCTTCGCAACCAGCTACGACCAGGTATCGCGATGCAGCTTGTGTATTTCTTGAACGAGTAACTTCATTCGCCTTAGCTACTTTGATATTGCATTTGACAAGTACTAATACTGGAGGCACAAATAGACTAACCAGGTCCATTAGTGCAATGAGTATATTGCCACGCTTCGTTCGATTTTACATAAAGTGATATACGTAACACATAAGTGATAATAAGTAACCTGGTACAGACTTTCCCGTCGGTTAGGTAAGGCCTACTTACTGGAGATCTGCAGACATTGTAAGGTCCTCCGTAAGGACCTTGTAAGGTCCTTACGCTGAGACTATGATGCTTTCTTTGCGGATGAACGAACGAGATACTGGTCAGGGGGGCATCAATAATACCTATTTATTGTGTACATATTGTTTGTTATATATTATTGGTCTTCGATATTGGAATGTCGTCCTATGACGCAGTATTCTATGAGACTAATCTATGCAGCCAATTATTATTTTTGGAATAAACAAAGTTAAATAACATTTGTAACGGTGTCCAAACTAGCACCAAATAAATATAGTACATATAACGTTTGTTATTGCAAACATGGTCTGCTATACATATAAAGTATTAACTTTAGTAGAATGATTCACAAACTAACCAAGTAGGGCTCCAAGATGAGTGATTTATATGATTCTACTACTAAAGTAATAAACGACGCGAACATTTAGTTTGTAAAGAATGTAACATAGATGTTATACCTATAAACTAACGGGATTTTACTTCAGCGTTCTTTAATGAAAAATCAAGTATATCTAGAATAAAAAAGGCCAAGAAAATTTTACATAGATACCTACTACTACCTTATCCCACGGTAAGTAAACTTAATTTAATTAAACCGTTTTTATTCTTATATTATATTAGATTACTTTATTCTGTAACTTATTGACTTTTTAGATACAATTAAGTAAGTATAGACCGAATTATTGTTTACAATTACACAAATAAATGTTTTGGCGCATCGCCGAACGAACTTTGACAAGACTTCTGACAAAGAAACACATGGCACTTCAAGATGAAAATAAAAACATCGCCGAGTCGTCGTGTTAAAAAGGACCCTGATAGAGCCCTCGCACTAAAGATACAAGGCCAAAGAAGATGTGCGGTTAGGAAAGCTATTGTTCAATTACCAGGATATGAGATATGACCTCGACGACTCTATAATCCATTTGCTTTTCTATTGAGAAACATGTGTGAGTGAGGACTTTTATAGAGTACAAAACTTGATAAATTGTTGAGACATAGCGACGTAGCAATTTTAGTAGCTAGGAAGTCGGAGGCTGTGCGGACAAACGAACGAGCAACAGGCAAATAATATAAATCCTTGATCGGATTATATCGGACGTGGCGATACGAGGCATAAATCGACGGCAGGCGGCAGCGTTCCGCCTCGCGACATGGAAAGCGTTTCTTGGCCGAGATCTACGCAGATCACGCCAGATAAATCTCTCAAACCGCGTGCCGTACCGAGTCGGGAACGCGGTGAAATCAAAAATATTATAAATTGCATTACCTGTTACAATACTGAATTTTCTGTAAGATATTGCTAAACTAAATCTACCTAAAGCTTATGCTTAGCTTTTTCATAACATCATTCGTGTTAAATAACTACACCCCATAATAAGTACAATGTTCGATTTGTCTTTATAAGCAACTACCGAACGGCAAGAATGCTGCCCATTAAAGCTCCAAAGACCGGTTGTGGATAGTAGTATTAGCAGCTTGCAAAAAGCTCGGCGTGGGCCGCAGCTGCACCTACCTACTGCACTTCTAGCTTTACTGTGTCAAGAACAACGCCTCTCGCCCCCACCCCGCGCGTCTCGCCAACATTTGTCACCTGAATACTGTACATAACGTTGCTCTTTCGACAATTGAGCTCTAAATAAGTAAATTACGTGCAAAATTCGGCGCTTATGAGATACAGTAGTTATAATTTGAATAACAGAAACATTTGGGAGTTTTATCAATTGACAGCTAATGGAAAAGCAATAAAACTGCAGTTGTTTTTATTTGCAATAATTAACGTTTTATTTGAGAAATAATGTAATAATGAACAAAAAACATTTATTCTTTATTAATTTATTCTTTATTTACAAACGAAAAAATTACTATCAGTGTTGGTGAAATATAAATTGTTATACTTAATAAAAAGACTATATTTCCATTTAGTACACCCAAAATCATACGATATTTACTCACAGATAAAATAAAGATTGCCGTTTTAGTAAACGACCTTTCAGAGGTCCTTGGCATACAAACGTTGCGAAAGACAAGAAAACTCAAGCAGTGACATGTACATACCTAGTAGGTACTGATTGTCCATCATGTAGATACCACTTAAACTTTATTGTAACCTATATGACACATCGTTCAAAGCTTACTCAACAGGTTGTAATTTTCTACTCAACGTCGAGACAGTTGCTCGCTCTGTTACAAATTATTGAGTTTGTATCCACAGTAAAAATGCATTTTATACAAGTAATAAGGAGTCGTCATCGCTTCTTGGTGCAATTTCATCAAGTGAAAAGTTTACTATATACAGTAACATGGGTTTACCTACCACGGCAAATATGTACATTCATTGACAATGAACAGAACAATATGACGAGTTTATAAACTATGAATGTGACGCACTAGTGAAATATTAAACAGTGGTACTTAGTGTCTCACAAAGCATCACTGAAGCGGATTGAATATATTGGCCATTTTAATATTTCGCTTTAGGTAAGTCTAGTTGGCATTGTTTTATTTTGTTTATTGATATCACCATTATATTCCATAAAGCTGTTTCGTAAATTTTATGTTTATTTAATTAGGCAATCGTTAAAAAGTTATCGTTAGACCGGCTAAGTTTTAAGCATTGGAACAGCTAATTGTTATTGACCGAAAAGGTGGAAAAGCAAGCTTTGGTGTGAAAATAAATATGGTGTTATTTTATTAGTAATTATTCTCCTTATAAAATAAATTGCCTTCCAAATTATCAGCGTAAGCAAAAAACACGGTTAATAGTGTAAGCGAATGTCAATGTTAGCCTGGTCAAATGAAGAAAAAAGTCAAGTTTGTTCCCACGAAATGACGCACTGTGAAGGCCGTTACTTTAATCAGCATCGTATGGTAGTATAAGTATAGGTTCAGTTGCCAATTTGTACAACAAGAACCACATACTTACTCATGTGTAATTGATTGGCACCTCTTGACGAGCGCTATTAAAAAGTTGCCGCCAAACTTGATATTGCATATATTTCAACGACATTTTTATCATGGTAACACTGTAATAATATTTATACATCGTACTCATGTGTAAACTTTGACAGACCTGATGTCAACCGGTTCAGAGCACACAAAGATACACGATTGCAACTGCAAGGGCAAGATCATTTCTTATATCCTACACCAAATACTAAAATATAATACACGACTTTTCTTTTGAATGAAAATAGGTTTTTTTTATATAGGTATATATTTTACATTCGTATGTGTATTATTAAATTGGCAATTCCTTTTAAGAATTAATTTTAAGTACTTATATAGTTCAAGGTTTAAAAGAAACCGATCATCAGCAGCAAATAAAATAGAATAGCATAAGCGCATGATTCCATAGGAAGCAGTAGGTAACGTTAGGGAGCGGGGTCGATTCATTCACCTGGCACGACTCCCCACAATGACTTATGCTCCGGCGGCGGACCCTAATCTGCAGATACCGTACACTAACCCGTACCTTAAATCACCGTTAGTCTCTGCGTTGCAATCATATTCGTGCAAACGCATGCATCCTCAGTTTACGTTTTAAATAGAAGGACAAAATGTATTCACACTAATGGCTTATAGTCGTCAGACCTTCCACCGAAAAAAGTCCTAAATAAATTGCTGCGTGGCCAAATACCACACACATCTCGATCTCGTGATCGATTCCAGTCCATGAAAATGGTAAATCTTTTATAAATTAAATAGCATGCTATGAATAGGTACGTTTTATATGTACCTATGCTGTTTTGCGCCCGAGCCTTTAGTAGAAGTAAAATGAGAATTTTAAACTATTGGAGAGAAATTTAGATCCCATTATTACTAAACTTGTATTTAATGGAGAACACAATCATAATCTCATAATAATTTATCACTGGTATCTATTGCAAGCTTAGAAGGACTGAAAAAATCTTGAAAAACGAAAAATCTACAATTTTTTTGAAATGCGTATCGATTAATGCAATTAATTAAGATAGTTTTAATCCGTTTTTATTAGGTATATTCTAACCTTAGGTGAATAAAACTATCGAAGAATACAGGTTCTAATAATAACCTACTATGGTTCGACAAGATAATTAATCATAATTATAAAAATAAAATGCAATAATAAATTTTATAGCATCTCTTTCTAAGATATGTGACATGCAAGTTCTACAAAGCCTTTTAAAAATACAGACATAATTGATGACTAGTTGTCTCTATCATCAGTTATTTAGTTTACAGTGTATTCGCGACTCGCAATATTGCTGTTTTTAAACGTAGAACAAAGAGCATAACAATTTAGATATCTTTATCACAAGGTACCTACTTTGATGAACCGGAGGTAAAAACACGACTTGTTTCGTTTGTTTACTATGAATTTGGTAATTCAAGCGAGTCGTGAAGAAGTGCCTAAAACATTTCTGTAGCCAAATTATATTAACAATAATATTCCAGGACATCTCACACACGGTTATCTGAATAGCAAATTGTTGCAAGCAGTATTTGAGCGTCCTTTTAATAATCGTTTATTCCCGAAGTCACCGTAAAATACCCGTGACATTGTTTTATTTCCTCATATGGGTTTCTTGGTTAATATTTGCTGCAGTGACCAGTTTAATAGCTTTAAAAGTTTTGTTATGTTAATAATTAATTGTAAGGAAAAAACACTTCATCCATGTTATATAAATTTTCAACCTGAACGAACAGGAAAAACATTTGCAGGATTCTACCCGAGCGAAGCCACGGGAATGTAATAATAAGTAATAATAAACAATAATTTTCCGGGACAACTCACACACGATTATCTGATCCCAAGCTAAGCTTCTGGCTCGTGTAATTGTAACCAGACAACTGATAAACATACTTATACTGTTTTTAAATACATATTATAGATAAATTACACGCAGCCACAAAATATGATCGTGGTCATCATACAAAGATTTGTCCTGGGTGGGAATCAAACGCACTAGCTCCGGTATAGCATTGAGGGTCACTAACCACTAGACCCCTCCAACCAAATGTGCATGATAATATTAAGTACTGTTTAAATGCATAAAAAAGTAATCTGAAGTATTGTAGTAGTCTTCAAAGCACGTTAATAACGCCATCTAGTGATTACTACAAAAAGTTCATACGCAGTAACCAACCACAACATAGGGCGCTATCGTACGATATCTTTAAGCTACCAGTAGATGTCGCTACTGTCTAAGGTAATCATTCACATGACCTTCGAAAAGCCATTTTATTACGCCTTAATAATGAAAATGATTAGTTAGGGAATTTAAAGGTGAATTACAAAAAATATGCTTTGCCTTCGTTTTAATACGATGTAAATAAAATATACTTCAGTCACATATTATAATCGGGATAGCAGATTTTTCATCAGTATTGAGTTGTTGCATTTACTTACTAAACATCCATTTATGAATAACAAAATAATAATAAAAAGATCATGAAAATAATTTAACTAAGCAAGTCAAGAGATTATTTGGAAGACAATAAAATTTCTTAAAAAAGATTAGTTGCTTGATGATGCATCAGTTTTTAAGTTCTGTGGAGCTGAAATATTGTTAGGTATTATGTCAGCAGTCTGACCGAACCTGTGTCATTTTTGGTTGCTCTGCTGATGGTACTGAGTATTTAACTAACATCAGTAATATCATAGCTATTGCAATGACTCACATGACCTCATCTACTTGCCAACTATTTGTATGGCTAAGGGTTTTTACAAAGCCGGAGTGTGCCATCTATTGGCTTCTAGTTTAATTTATGAAATACCTGGATATTGGCTTTGTATGCAGTTCGTTTATTAATTCATAATAAGTAATTTATTGTATCATTGGAATAAAGAACTTGATTATAAAGCTGTACATTAAACTAACCTGTCTCTATCCCTGCTGCGGCTCCGTTTTCTGTAAGACCCCTCTGTGGAGCCGTCATCGAGGCGGCGTCTTTTCGCCTCGTATGACCTCGACCGCGACCTCGAGTGTGACGAGTAGTGCTTCCTACGGGTGCGCGGCATCTGTAAACAGGACACACTAACATTATACATATTTTATTACTCCAAGGAGTACACCAACTATAGAATGTCACCAGTATGACAGATGTTCATTTGTTAGTTATCCAGTATGCCTCAATGCAGTATTAAAATTTTAGGTATATATGAAATGCATGTTAAACTATCTGCTCATACTAGTGCCATGTAAGAAGATCATGCATACTCCTCGTTATGTAAACTTGGTTTTCCAAAAAGCAGAAATGTTTGCATTTATGGCATAGCTCTTACTTGATTATCAGATTGTAAGTAAGAGATAGCAAGAAGCTGTGTACTGCTCAGCATAAAATGTTAACATCACTGGCAGCTGGAATACTGATGGGTGCTTGTGCCATAGGCATGGCTGTTTTATGCTGTGTAAGCGGATTGTTTGTGACAAATCAATATATGATTAGCACAAACTATTAATACAATAAGTTTAGGTAAGATAATTTAGTCTCAATTTAATTACTATTCTAGACATTTTAATTCTATTATCATGTTCATAATGGCTAAATCCAAACTACAGCTTTACAACTAGATCAGTAATGTATGTTATCACAACTGATTGCCTTGAACTTTGCAGGAATAGAAAAATGACATGTTAATGGATTACAATAAAATTTGTTGGTCTGGTGATATATCCCAATACATATAGAATCTTAATTATGTATGAAGTATAAAGAAAATTAAATGAAGTAACCTTGACTACCAGTGGCTAGTAAATATGACAATATTGGGCATTATCATCAGTGAAGTAAAAAAAAAATGTAAATTAAAAACTCAACATCCACTATGAAAATTATATTTCGTCATAAATGTTTTATAGGCAATAATGTTTACTAAAATGAAAAAAATAGAAACTTGATGATAATATAATTATTTCATAGTAGAGTATTTAGTATTATTTGTTTAACATAGCTTGAAGCCATTCCATTTAGAAACCAATCATGCTGAACTGAACTGTGTGTCTGTCAAAAATAAGATGTTTTATTTTTGACAGTCACAATCAAGGAAAGTACTTTAGGTACTTCCACTTACCATAACAGATACCAATACTCGTATCCGAACAGTATAAGCTGAAAAACATAAACTTTTTAAACCATTGACAGTAAGTCAAAGGTGCGTAGTGGAAATATAGAACTTCACACTTGCATGCACTTTGAGTAAAGCATTGATGACTTAGAATTCTGAAATCAAAGCTGGAGCCATGTCACATACAAGGCATAGAAAGCCTATTCAAGTTTATTTTAACATATTATTGTTAGAGGAACAACAATAATACAAACAGACATTATGTTACTTTCTATAATTTGCCAACTAGTGCTCTAGAATCTTCAAGACTAGTCTATTATAAAATATAGCATGAAAACTAAGTCAGTACAAAAACGAAAGTTTAAAAGTTAAATAGGAGTGGTGTTTACAACATCCACAACTTTTTTTACAATAAGTTACAAACAATTATTTGTCAAACCAAAAACATGAAAATGGCATATAATATGAAACGCAATGTCCATTGATTCAACATCTCACTTTTGTAAAGTCTAACAGCCCTAGTATTAGCTAATGATGATTGACTCCAGAATACCAGTCCGCCAATTTTATCGTAACTGGCAGCTGCAGCGCCTGCATCTACACGTATCAGCAAAAATAGTGCGAAACTGGTGCTTAAAATAATAATAAACCTACATTAAACCATTACTACAATGCTGTGTTCACGAAACCATATAAAAAATTACTAACTTTCTCAAGTCGACAATACAAATGTCACAAGTTATTTACATTTTACATGCTGACGCCATGTTGGTTTCTCAACTACTCCACTGGAGCCCTAAGTACGTTGATAATAAATCACATCCATTTTAACTTACCCTCAATTCACTTAAATATTTCAATTTACACCAAAGCAGTTGAGTGAAATTAGTTAGACAATTCCAAGTTCGCGATGCAGAACCTTGAAGTATGCTTCTTCGCAATAAAGGCCCGAACATCGATCCGAATCCAAGACAGATGCTTGTTGGTTGGTTGAACGCAGCGCGATGGCGTAAATCGTAACTCAAGTTTCTCTTCCGTATCACGTAAAATATATTGAAAAATCTTTAATAACTATTTTAAAATTAATTGCTTAAAAAAAGGAGAATTAAAGCATATTTAACTCTACGGTTATTTTTAAACACAAGATAAAAGAAAACATATTAAATAAAAGTACAAAAAGTTTTAATCGGAAGTTGTCATAGCTACTACTGCCATCTTGTTAACTTTTGGATCAACTAACAGCCAGAAAGTAGTGCCAACATTGAAAAATAAAACACGCATTCATATCTACTGGTTGCTTATTTATTTTAAATTAGTCACGTTCGTAAATAATTTTATGTAAAACGCTCCAAATTTGATTGTCCTGCTTTAGATTCGGATGAATAATAAAAAATGGTATTTAACTTGCTAAACCTAAAAGTAACCTTACTTTGTTATTTACCCTATACTCAATTAGATATATATTTAAAATGTATGTTTAGATTAAATTATTATACCTAATCAAAGCTTTTATTTTTCGTGTTATTATTGTATTAAGTTTAACCTCCGTGTTTATTTCTTAAACGTTAACTTAGTCCTTTACTTTGTATTGGCATTGTTTTTTATAAGAAAGATACATATTTTTGAATGATTCTGTCTTTGGTGTACAAAACCGCGCTATTTAAAATATCTTTTGGGTCCTAATCATCGGCAAGGATCCTTACATCATATCTGGTACATAAATAAGTACAATCATTAATTAACTACTTACCTATTTATAAAAATAGTAGCGACATCTTAACCTGACAATAACTATCACGACCCGGCTAACCTAAGTCTCTAAATAAAGATAGATGGCAGTGTAAACCTAAATGTCAATCTGGCATGTAATCGTATTCATAAAAAAGTGCTCTGTGGTCGTATTACATATTATTTAACAATAAATAATACGTTATACAAGCGTTTCATTATTGCTTAGTAAGGTGATTTCTTTTGTGTAGCTACCGACTAGACGCCACAACTTTATAACCCGTAGCGTCCTTGATTTGGAGTTTGGTTGAATTATTTAAATAAAAACGGTGTTTTAGAGCAATTTAAGAATGCTGAAGTAGATAGACTCGTACTAGGATTAAGGTTGCTACTGGGACTCTATGTAATGAATCCAAATAAAAAAATCAAAATATCACAATGCGGTACTAAGGTAGCTACCTACTTAACTAATCCAAATCAGGACTTAGGTGATTGCACGCCACGGCAGGACTGGAGCGTCATCAGCGATATATATATTAAAAAAAATCGATCAATATACACCTATATTTACTAGGAACAATTAATTTCTTTTTCTTTCTTTATACTTATTTGCATCCTGAAATCCCTGAAACCTACACAATAAATAATAATAATAGAGAAATCAATTATTAAGAAGTCAAGTTAGCTAACTAGTAGATAGCTACTAAAAAAAAATCCAAATATTAATAAAGTAGATGTTTTTTTATTACTGCCTGCGTTTTCAAAATCTCGCAGCGGAGATCTCTTTTTCAGTTTAAATAGAATAAAAAAAACCTTTTAGTAACCTTTTAGTACCCACTTCACCCATGTAGCGATTGCATTCCCGTAGTTTCTGTTATTTTCTCAATTAAGGATTGAAAGGCAAAGCTCAAAAACTTTAGGGGAAGAAAATACAGTTCGACAATAAGTGAAAGTGCGAGGAAAGGGAGTGGGCTGAGGGGCCGACCTTCTGGCGGGAATCAGCTGATCGGCTTTGCGCAGTGCGCAAAAGTGCGGGTGGCGGGGCGCGGGCTCGCGAGCGGCCGGGGCGAGCGGCGCGCCCGGCCAGTCGCGCGCGCTGCGCCCGCCCTCCGAGCCACGAGCCGTCGCGCACCGCCGCGGCGCCGCCGCCCGCACCGCCGCCAGAGAATAACAGAAAACCTCCTCCGGCAGCCGCCGCGAACCCACCACGATCCACATTCATGCTGCAACTGTGATATTTGTACAAGCCCTCGCGGTTTTCCACTCTGCCGACGCTGGCCATGCGGGTACACAAAGTTACGGAATCCGTTTCACAGCCTCCCGTTCCACGCGACGCTAACACGCTGTTATGAGAGACGTTCAGAGCGTACCTGATACATGTACAAAAATGTTCGATATGTCAATTCAAGAAGTGAACGGGAAAGGACCTAAAAAAAGGAAAAAGTCGTTAGAGCATATCTGTGATAATGAAGAGCGCTCGGGTGATGTGGTGGCGGAGCGAGTCGGCGAGGAGAAGAAAGGAGGCGGCGGAGACGTGTCGGGCGGCGTGGAGCTGCTGCACTGGCGGGACATGCCGCAGCACCTGCAGTTCAACCCCTACGTGCTGACCGGCTACCGGCCGCTGCAGAGCTGGGCCGGCTGCGTCCGCAGCCTCTTCTACTTCCACAACGAGACCATCAACATTCTCACTCATGGTAAATTATCTATTAGTATTAGTTTAGATTCGTTACGTATTACTCCGATTGTATTGCGGGCACGAGTTTGCTCTTGTTCTTCATACGACTATGATTACATAAAAGGCCAATATTGCAAGGTACACGATTTCTACCAACATATCCATGGTCTGTATCGATAGTTTGACAATCTATTTTCTCTAAACTATGTCATGTTAAGTAACTTAAGTCAACATATACTACAGAGATTTAAAATTAAACGTAGTTAAACTATTTAAAAAAAAAATACTATTTCATAAAAAGCATTAAATATTTCTAAAATAATTTCTTGAGCATAAATGTAATTCATACCGGGCGATAACAGTAAGGGTTGGAAATGCAATAAATCGCGAGTCTTCCTCGGTCCGCATCCGTAGCCTGAGCTACGTCGCTCGTAGCACGCAGCTACGGGTCTAGTACTAGAATTTATACCATTAAATTGCGAGATGGGTTCGCAAAGAACGTTTGCTTGTCGGTAATCGGTAGATCGGTAACTTACTTTCAGATTCTTAGCACATTTTATTTGATCGAATATTGCAAAAAAAAACTTTAAAATATTTACTTTGCAGTATAAATAGCCCGCTAAAATTCAGCCCTACAGAGAAACATTTTGGGTTCATGAGGGGAACTGCAGCATTATCTGTAAGCCCCATCTATTGTATCGACAATACCCCATGGACTCGCCTCGCGGATTGTCACGAACCCCATTCAATTCTTATGTTAGAGAGCTCGTAAAAGAAAAGGGGTTAACATTGTGGTGATACACATATCACCAAGTGGCGGCATCGAAATTGCATGGAAGTTCCCGAAAAATCCTTTAATCATTCTTAAGTATAAAAAGGGAAGAATTCAGATTGCAAACAAAATTCACCTATAAAATAAAAGAAAAAAAAAACTATATAATAAAATAATGTATAATCTCTATTTATACTACATTTATACCAAATCGTTTATGGATCACACATCAACAAAATTCGTTATATTATGAACAAAGGACAGTTTGCAAAACAACTTAATGCATAGGCAAGAAATTGTTTCAGTCATTGATCGTTACGACAAACATTAGAAGCGCAGTCATTTCGTAAATTACAGGTATTGGAGGCCACCAATAAGTCTTGTATCGGGTAATCACGTAATCATATGCTCAATAACTGACCACCCCCTATTACTTGCACGTACTAGTTTCGAAGTACTTGACTGATCGCAAGCAAAACAGGGTTTACATTTAAATAGACCTAGGTATTATATGCTCATCTAAGGTACGATAGTTACATTTTAATCGTGGGGCGTATGTATCTGTTTATTATGGCATGCATATAACATGGCAAATTACAGAAATGTGATTACGAAAAGAAAAATCACATGAAGACCAATATTGTTTTAGATTTTGTGTACTCAAAAAGTGATGTATTATGGTTTAAGTTTGTATGAGTTTTAATAAGAAATTATTAGTAACAGTACTCTAAGAAAATTGCAGACACCCAGAATACCAAAGAGTAAATCATTAATAGGTTAAACTTAAAAAAATAACTGTTTCTGTTAGGATTCTAACTGGGGTACTACGGTTATGGATTCTAAATGTCAATATCGAGCCAACATAATCTAATCTAAATAACGAGTAAAGTGGAAATAAATCGACAGATTAGCGGTACCTTTTATCAAAATGCTTATCTAAAGCGTTCCCAATGACTGAACCAAAATGTTTCCAATCGCAGAAGGGAGTATTATACGCGGGGAATCATTGTGCTTAAACCGCGGATTAATTTCAGGCGATTGCGCTGCACCGCACGCTGTGCTCGCACTAATTAATTTCTATATTATCCAACCGTTAAGTACTTACACTTCCATTCAACATTTCAATCCCTACTGTTTTTATACAAATATCGAAATATTGATTTAATTATTGCTTTGCCATCTCCTGTGCCGTATCGCTCGCTTAGATTATTATACAAAATGAATGCTCTTCCGAATAGATTTAACTTGACGGTGAAACAAAACCTTTTCGCTCATGAAGTTTTCAATTGTAGGTATGGTCTAAATTTAGAATTTGCTTTATTAATAAAAAGCTATATTAGATATCATCATGTATCAATTTAAACTGAAACAATTATCAGAACAAGATTATTTCACAATTTACGATAAGGTTGGTGCTATACCTTAATTGTTTTATGTTAAGGTATATTTAATACAAAAAGCTGTATCAAATAGATTGTATATATCGTGGTTGACACTGGGTTGAACGATTAATTGTCCAAGCCATAGCGCCGCCAGAGCCGCCACACTAATCAGTGTTGGAACTAATTAATTTCTATATCACCTGACCGCTACTCCGATGCGCCGCAGTGCGTCCATCCCCACACCTGTGGATACAGGACTGATTACCACAGCATGTACAAATATTCAATTATCCTTAATCTTTATAAATTCATCTAAATATTAGAAAATTTAATTTAATTTGAAATAATCTTTGGTCTAAGCATTATTATTTCACACGCCAGTACCAGCTACTGGCACTACTCACTGGGTCAAAGATAAATATAAAAAATACTTCAATTACTTAATTATGTTAAAAGTTTATTTTTTACTCACGCCCCTTCTTGGCTCGGCAACTAAGTCTACCTCTCTGCTGCTTTTTAATTATTATTTGTGATTGTTTTTCAGAGTTAACATAACACGGTTTGGCTTTCAAGTTGTGATTTTTAGACTAAATAATATAAGTTTGCGTAGCCCACTTCAATTAAAGCCACATTTAAAAACACATAGCTAGTTATGTTTATGATATTAAATCCATTTACAATCAAAATTTAAGCTTTATGTGTATTTAGTGTACAGCTAGTGTTTGAATAGGCTACGATAAGAAAACAGTTGGTAATGTAAATATCTCACAAGTCGCTTACACACATTGATGGTAGAATAACACTAAAGCTACTTCTACACAAGGAAATAATGAAATGGGTTCACGTCTATTATATACTTTGCACCCGTAAGGGTTCAATGGACATAGGCTACATTCCATTTGTAGTTGGAATTTAATAGATATTGAACATACGTATGCATTTTTCTCTTCTCAGTTTTAAAAATAATTTAGGATTAAAAGTACCACAGCTAGGTAAACATAGTTGGGGAAGTTGTATTTTACGTGTATAGTAGATGGGACGTTGAAAACAGATGGCGCGCGATTTGCTGCCAGCACTACGGTGCTTATAGAACGAATGATATCTTAAATTATACGTTTAAGTGCAATACAATGCAGATTACGAGTAATACGTGTGTACCTTGTCATGTTTCTTTCGATTTGATTTTGAATGAAAAACATTTTCGATTGTGAATATCCAAATAGAACGACTACCTTAAAACCTATCCGCATGTTGGCACTCAGCATCAGTTTCGATAAGTTAACATAAACGGGCATCTCTAAATATATCTTGTGCTAACTTCAAACAAAATCCTTCATTTTACATCTATATTTAGATAACATTGTTCGTATATTTTACCTAATCATGAGTAAGCAAGGTTACGAGACTAAAATCCTATTGAATACACATCTCCGGGACGGACGGAGCTGAAATGACATTAGGGTATAAAGAAATATTTTCGGTTCATTCAACCAAAATAACAAATGAACATACTTGGAACATAGATATGACATGTGTACAGATGTTGCGTGTCACTCGTCTCATTTGTTCCTTTATTTGAGGTACGTCGGTTTTCCTAATTAGCATGCCTTTGTTACTTGTTATACTGCAATTAGGAACTTCTAAGTAAGTAATAAGTGTGTTGGAGTAGAGTTAGATATGGTTTAGCGTAAATGTAGTCCTGGAAGTTTTTAGTAAGTTCCATTTAATAGTTACTGTAAACAGTACAAACTAAGTAGGAAAAAAAAGTTAAATTTAAGGAATGCTGGTCACACTCTTTAGAAAAAGAGAAATAAACAACCAGCTATCTTTTCCACTCAAATGATTAAACACATTTCAGGCCAAAGGAATAGTTTATCAGGTTTACTTTTAGATTTATAAATCTCTAATGCTAAATTCTTCCCATCTTCAGGATAATATTTCAAATCCATTCACCGAGATAATACTTTAAATCCATTTTGTAGCGTCACGTAATGTTTAAAGGTCTCTTTAGATTTATTTCGTTTGTGATATGATAATTTAATGTGGTTCCTTTTGTGCCCTGTTTAATATTGCGATTATATTTCTACCCAAGGGAATGGGATGAGGCGACTACGAAATTACATTGCGGGATGTAGTAAATAGCCGAAACGAAAATTAAAATATATTTCTCGACTTCTTTGGTAAAACAAAGGTCAAAAGCAATTATAATGAACTGTAAAAGAATAAAGTACCGAAAATAATTTACTCCGTATTACAAGCTTACAATAGAATAAATAAAAATCAAAGTAAATCTTAGGTACATGTATTGATCATGTGCTGAAAAATCGTCGGTAGGTATGATTTTATTCAATCGATTGTTACACAGCTTTTACTATTATCTACTCGTATTAGGGTAATTACGTGAGCAGCAATAATAACAACATATGCTATGTAATTTTCCGATGCCTGTGATATATGTATGAACCAGCACAGCAGCAGATTGTGTATATGATGAAAATATGAGAAAAAGTGGAAGAACAGGATTCCTCCACTCACAATATTTAAGACAAAGGTGTATTTTTATTTATGAACAGAAAATCTGTGTTATAAGTTTAGCAATTCTTTAGAAACCTGATAGTGATAAATTAATATTAATGTGATGTGAATGCTTGGCCCGCGCGACGCAAAAGAAAATTTCATAGTGCAGGAATAAATAAAATAACATAACAGTTAAAATCACACTTGAAAATTGTCTTTCGTCCAAAACAAAGGCCAAATTTAATTTACATTAAAATTGTGGCAATTTATTAAAAGTGGAAGCCATCAACGACAAATTTACTGAAGGTGGACGTGGATTGGCGCCGGCCCAGATATTACACAATCGCTGTTTTCGTGCGAAGGCTGTTCGTTCACGCCCCGCCACAAATAAAAAGAAAATCCATGTATTTTCCGAACATTAGTTGATTTTCTATAGAAACCCCGATGCTTTCTCATGCAATGACGCTTGCGAGTGCTTGTGTTATTATTTTTGGCAACACGTATTGAAGAAAACGCTGGTCATTTCCTTAAATGTTTGCTTTGATAGAATAGGAGAGCTTAAAAGGTTTTCAACTTATATTTGAGTAAGTACTTTTTGGCAGTAAATTCGATTGGTAAACATTTTATGATTTGCTTTTAAATTATTTAGTACAATCATGCAACTTAAGCCTCTCTTTTAACAGTATAGGATTTTTTTGTTTGTCATATATTTTATTGACCGTTTTACCAACATGGTACAGGGCGGAGGCTTGTGTGAGCTACATATTAACTTATTAACGATGGGTCAGCATCCCCTCGCATCGTCCTTGCATAATTGAGAGGGGGTCGTGCTCGCACGGCAGATCATATTCTATTCACGTTAAACGGTTTAAATTCGCTCTACAATACCTTGCATACTAAATTATAAGTCTGGAAATTAAAGTTTTAAAACCATCTCGTAGTTTATTCATTTCAACTTAACAGTGACTCTATCGTATAGGTATTTATGAGAGACCAGAAAATCTAGGTCTGCGGATGTTATTCCAATTTCCCGTATGTGTGTCCTAATTTCCTAGTTATGTCTCATTTCTACTTTATACGTAATAAGCTATGTAGTTTGTATACTTAAATGTTTGTTTTGTTTAACGCCATTATTTATATAAAAATCAATGACGATATTTTAATCAATAATTTATTTTGAGAACGTTATTAACCTGGCCTGTTCGTTTTAAACCTTTCAAATTGAGTCGATGCCGTAAGGTGCATATTAACAATACTTTATGAAAGTGGCACAGGCGTCGTCTATTCTGCCTTCATTTTTTATTTAGCCTTGCTTAGGGTCATTGCAGTCGTTAGGCAAACACGTTGATTGCTAGATAGCGTGATACTGATGTGGTCTGCCTATAGGTAATCAAGGGTGCAGGGCTATTTTTAACTTTCCACTGATGACCTAAAGTTTATGTAACCATGCAATCAAAATATGATCTTTAACTTATTATTTGTTTCGACCTTCATTATTCGTAGATATTTTCCATGGAAGTTGGGACTCAATCTGAAACTGCAGTTGTCTTCAATTGAATATTATATACATATGTCTCATAAGAAAGTAGTAAGTTTTAATACGCATCTTTGCTTTGAAAACTTACCTACTGGATAACAAACCTAGTAATATTATCCTTACGCACACGTACGCCATATTCAACATACGCATGTTCCGTTATAATATATTCTAATGCTTAAAACCGTTTTATGGGGCTTTACAAATTTTCCGCTCAACTTGAATTAGAATATTCCCCTGAGGAAAGCTCTTTTGAGGCAAAAATACCTTCAAGTTTCCCTAATTCGCCCAAAGAGAATAAGACTGACATGTAATGAACCATACACCGGTGCACATATACAAGTAAATAAATAATAGTTAAATTAGTGTTAATCAAAACTGTAGAAGGAAAATCAAAATTAATTTGATGTTTTCAAAGACTTTGAATGAAACCTTTACTTGACGCAACAAAACACCTAACATTATGGTAATTTGACAATGTATCAATTTATTTAAGATTCTTTTTTGTTACATATTATGATGAAATTGCGGAACTATTTACTGTACTTCTTAGATATACTTAATTCAACACTTAGAAATTCTTGAAATCGATTTAACTAAGCCTACGAATACGGAAAGTTGAGCTACTAAAATCGATACTAAGGAATCGTTTAAGTTACCATTAACATCTCTGAGTACGGCAGTATTTCTCTGTCTGAACATTTTGGTAAGGAAAGTTGAAATCTTACCGCTGTAGGGAGCACATTGTTCGACAACTTTCATCTCTTTTATTGCGCAAAGTATTAACAACTTCCGATATTTAACAGAGTGAATGGTGAGAAGGCTTCTCACAATTATAATTACCCACAGTTTTATGATAATGGCAGTTTGTTAATATTTTAAGGAGTAGGTCAATGATTTGCACGAAAGTTTTTATTTGTCGCGGTTTATTCTTAGATTTCAGGTCCCGAAGTTTCGACACCTTTGCGGGATCAAAAATCTAAAAATAAACCGCGACAAATACCGTATAACCTAGTTTTATTTCAATCTTTAACACTCGACTAAACCTAAAAAACAATAAGTAATAGAAGATAGGTTTATTTCGGCAGTAAAAAATATTTTTTTAATCAATAAATAAAAAATAAAAAAATATGCACAGTAAGCGTGGCAAACATCTGCCATTTTGTACATATTTGAACGCAAAATAATTGCATTATCGATTAAACTATTAGCTACTTATTATTGAGTACCTTTACTTTCTCGCATCCAACGTTAAGTGCTTTTAAATATGAATTTTCTTTATTTTACTGCAATATGTTTCTAGATATAAACTTCTACGAAAAAAAAATGCGATGGGACATATCCATAAAATTAAGAAATATCTAATAATGTTAAACGAATTACACCTATTTTACCTACACTTATTTTACCTCCTTATATTTTAAGTTTATTTCTACAATGAAGCCGATCAAAAACTGAAAGTCACTATTTTTTTTATCATAGCTCCGCGAATGGACAAACAAATTCTAATTTCACTTTCCCGGTTACGTAAGTGACAGTATACGTCACTTACAATCCTGACAATTTGTCAGTACAGAAGCATCATAATGGCATGAATATCGGATAGAGTTAGCGCGGACACGGGAGCCGGGCCGTAATGCCGGAAATAAAGGGAACGTAGCGCGTGCAGCCGGTTAGATAGGAGCTAATGCGAGCCGAGCCTGGCTCCATATGCGAGCTAGTTTATAGCTGGAGCTGTGGAAATGGTATTAGTAAACGTGAAACTAAAATGTAAGTGAAATTATGTGGAGTCATTAGGGATTTACGATTCTATATCTTTTTCTATTGAAAATTAAAAATCGTTAGTAGTCATTACAATCATTACTTAAGCAACTATCAATCCGACAACGGCTAATAAGTAACAAAGTAAAGTTGTAATCTATCGACAAAAAGTATCCTCTAGGTAATAAACTTTAGAGCATAAAACTGTAGAACACTAGAATCGTAAAAGTCCGGTCAGCTGAAACAAAGTCAGTAAAAAGTGAAGCTCTCAAGCGAGACACGCTAGATTGGGTAAATGCAATTCGCCCAGTTCCGATCCGACGACAGACCAATCAATAGTGGACATAAGAGCTACGAAGTTTACAGAATAAGAATATACAATATACAGAGAAGGTTTGATCATCACACAATCATCACCAGAAAGGAGACGGGGATTTCTGGGCCAAATTGTAATAAGTTAAGACATGGCTGAAAAAAAAAGCTATATTTTTCTATTTCAAAGTGTGAAAAATCAACTCAATTTACAATCTGGAAAATGAAATATCCAATAATTAAGTTTGGGTTACGAAGTAAATAGTCTAAGTAAATACTCTGTTGATGATGACATTTTAATGTCATCATCAACAGAGTTCAAACTATTTACGAAAATGCTTTCACTAGATGATACATTTAATTAAAATAATTAAATCCATTAGAATTAGAGTATTAAGATATTAAGTTTTACATAATTAAGATAAATCGATTCACATTTACTAATCGATTATTGTATATTTAATCTGTGCTAACTCTGACTGGACATGCATGACATTGACATCGATTGACATTCGACACTAAACGAGTGTCGAATTATCTACCTTAGAGTATATATTATACAAGAAACTAAAGAGTGAGCCTATCTGGGTATGAATCGTAAGCACTAGTATGAACTAGTTCTGTCGTGTTTTTTTTATAAAGATGGAACGCGCCGTTTTAATAAATCTATCTAAAACACTAATATTATCCTAACAATGTCAAAACCATGGATATTTTCGTATATACGTCGGTCGTAGGGAAGCAATATTAAAATATTATTTTAACTGCGTCGTAGGCAAACGGACTGTGGGCTGCTGCGCCCATGTGATGTCAATAATATGGTACCTTAGTTAGGCTAAGTACCTCTACTAGATAACATAGTACCACCTGCACAATTCTTAGATGACGTTCTTGTAATAATAGAAGATGAATAAAAATACTAATAAGATTCGATTTTCACACTTTCCCACTCTACAGAAATATTAAAAATCCTGTCGAAATAATAAAAAAAAAACAAAACCATCATAAACCTTGACTGCTAAGCGGACTAAACAAACTATGATAAATTCACTCTTTAGTTTCTTACTTATACTCTAAGGCAGTTAAGTATAGTTTTTTACTTAAACTTAATCTCTTTTATCTCAGCTCTCAGATTGCCAAAATCTGCCATATTTTCAGTGATTGTTTGTTAATATAGTAGCTATCAATTCACACCAATTTCATCTTTTTACATTCTGGCCCAAAATTGTATGAAAGCGTATCATACATTGTCCTTGTCGAAAAAGCCGGACAAATTGATTTTAATGAAACAACACAATAATAGCTTGAGCATCAGAATAAAGTATGAAATATTAGTTATGTAGATGAGGACACTGGAAAAATATAAGCAGTTGTGTTCTAATATGTTATGTTGTATAGAATATTATGTCTCTCGCGAAGGATATTAAAAATGATTAGCTTAAAAATTTATATCTATATATTTATTAAAATCGACTCAAAATAAATAAAATGAATGACTGTGAAGATGAAGCAGATATGTTCAATATTATATTTGACGAGATCGTCGTGTGTATCAAGTTCAAAAATAATTTACTGAATGAGTATGGTTAAACACATTTAATATTAATGTATATCGCATACGACTAAGTAAGAAGAATAAATAAAATGCTTATCCAAAGGCAGAATTACTATGAATCAGTAGTGATTGATGAGCCAGTTGTCAGATTCTATTTTCCTCAGAATTCTCAAGGTACAAGTTTGGAGTTCTTTTTCTGTATTCCGATATTGATATAGGAGACGTACCTACGTCAGAGCTCAAATATTCTCAAAATAGACTTTCTGTATCTATCTTTTATGAGGTGCTTCGCCGGCTCCGTTTGCACCATCAATAATTCACAAGGCAGCTCAAACAAAGCGAAGTTCGCCATGTTTGGCACCAATACCCAAATCCATTAAACATATTTGGCCGAACAAAATGGATCACTGATGCCGAAGACGGATATAGGGAGAGATCGTACATGCTGGTAGCTGTCTGAGTAGATAACAGCTCGATGTTGGTAACAAGTAGCTTATAGTGTGAAATGGTAGTACTAGGTATATTAATGTTATAATTTCGTGTTTCGTAGTATTGGTCGTTTAATTTCATAGTGAGTTCATTTCATTACTTCTGTTACTACTGCTAGTAGCAACAACGCAAATCCGCGTGAAACTTCATCAGTATAATGGCAAACGTACTGTTCAAATAATCTTAACATCTTCGGATGAAATATCCAAATTCTGTCTATAACATTATTTATAAGGAAAAGTAATCTGGAATGTGTTTGGCCCAGCCAGCCTCCCCTAATGTGCTCCAGTTATAATACATACAAACCTCGAGTGACCCATTTCCTGATGAATTTCTTCAAAGAGAGGCTGAGGGCCAAAGGCTGTTAGATGTAGTCAAATATTTATGCATCAGAAATATAAGAGCTTTGATTAATAATGAAAGTGCCTCCCTACACGATTTCGATTAAAGCTCACCTGTTTACATCTTGTGCAAAGAGAGACATCATGTTTGACATGACTCCTTGGTGACAATTTTGGGTTTGACAAGCCTGGCCGGCTAGCCATTTTTACAACGGAAAATGCAAATACTAAAATAATTACTTTGATTCCGGTACACTAGGATTAATTACGGCAGACAGCTCAAATTCAGTCGTAGTTTGAGTCCCTGTTACTCAGAACTAATTAAGTATGCAGGGTAATAGCAGGTAGCGTCTGAAGTATTAAAGGCGTAGTACTTAGAACTTGTATATACTTTGGACTACTACTATCACTATTTTATTTATTCTGTGTAAGGAAATCGGTGTATACTGTGTGTATTATTTGGTTTGTCAGTAAATAGCATTTTTGTTGTCATTTTTTATCTTAATTACGAAACTATTGTCTGTTCTGTACCTGCAAACGCGTTTATGATATAACAAAAAACTTACTTTGTGCAGATAATAGGTTTGTATGGTACAATACATAACATAATTAGTTAGAATAAAAGTGAAAGCTCAAAACACAATTTTCATTCATTGAACAAAATTAATATTCAGGATCCGGAAAATCAAGGAAACGAAACTTGAGAGCATATTAACACGACGTCGGAATCTCGTTTCCATGTTTTTTTCGCTTGGCAACTCACTGTCCCGCAGTAATTGAGCAGATTACTTAACTTTTATAACTGTTAAAAGACTTTGTTACTTAAAATATTGTGTGCTTTAAATATCTTTGTGCTTATTACTTTGCTCAGTATAATCTATTCATACCTTTTTTGTTAATCAATATTATATACTTATTTACTCATAATATCAAAAACAGAAAGCAAAACCAAAACTACTTCTAGAAAATATATGATTAAAAGAAAAATGTACATTTACTAAAGATATTTTTTTTTAATTCGTCGATTTGCATTGTGGTTATTCGTCAAAAACGTTTGGCAACACATGATGTAAAATATCGCCTAGTGATTGTTAATGAATAGAATATCACAATAAAAAGTACATCAACTAAACTACCATAAAGTTGTTAGTTTAGAAACACTAACAAGCCTAGTGGAGTCTTCTAGGAAACGGTGTAAATTGTTTATTTACTAACGTCCTAAACTATCGGCGCCGTTTGCATTGCTATTGGCGGCGTCACATTACTTATTCAGTCTGACGTGACCCAAGTCGAAGCGATGCATTACTAAATGCCTTTAACAGGAACTTTCAGGTAAGGCTTTTTTATTCTTGTGTTCGAAGAATTTTCATTTTAAGTTTTGATGGAAGTCTTTGTTAGTTTGAAGATATGCATTATTTCAATGGCATTTAAAGTTGTAACCGTTGTTCAAAAGACGAATAAAATTATCTCTACATTTGGGTAAAGACAAAAATGAGTTAAGTATGCATAAAAAAGAAGAAGAAAAAGAAAATTAATAGTATTTCACAATCTGTTAACAAAATAAATCAAAAAGCTTTATTGAAAATAGAACCAAAACGATTTATGAAGGTCTAAAAGACGATGAATACATAAAATATTTATATTGCAGTCTCATAAATAGTGAGAGATTAATGTTTTCTTGAGCGCCAAATGGCATTGACAAATATCAGTTAATGTGAATATAAATCGTAATAAATTTAAACAATAAACAACCGATAACCGTTATTAAAAGTGAAGATTTATTTCTAGTGAATTCTTTAAAAAAATCCTCCATTTATTTTACGTATTTATTTGTATTTGATAATGCATATGTTATTAATTTATTATATAATAAAGGTCCTTTTATTGACTGGTTACGAGGCATGCTACGGCGTAGCCTTTGTAAAAGTGCTGATTATTCAGCGACTTTCTTGTAGCCGATAAGCCGCTTCACCTCAAATCACTGAGGATTTCAAAGTATGGCTTTAATTAATTAAACCATTAGCTCCAATGTTTTATGTTCATACTAAAACTGCTTAAACAAATATTGCTTAGAATATACCTTTTACCCATTATCATTATTTTATGTTTTCGGTATACTTATAAAAATGTACGGTGAATAGTACAATAGACGTGCAATTAGGAATTTTTCCTTGTTATATGAAGCGGTGTAAGATGTATAGCAGTTAACATCGGATCATAGAATTCAGACGTGCACCTACCCCCTTCCGTCTTAGAACACTACCAGACCATGAAACTCAGATAAATTTTATATAATGAAAGAAACTACATTCTGCGTAACATAACGTCAAGTGGTATGTAATTAAATTTCCTATTGGAATAGTTTGCAGGCGCCACATATTTGCAACGATGATACCGCGAATGTAATTAGCGGGCATTACAAGCTACCGACAGAGTTAACCACTGGTTGTATCGCATCTAATTATATGTCGAGACCGAGCACACAATCGATATATTTGCACTACCCAACGTGCAAAATTCCAAGCTGACGTAGACATAGTAATAACTTTAAATGATATCGTAGTTTTTATGCTGCCGTTTAAAGTTGCCTTTTTTCCTTTATAGGATATACATCCACAAGGCAAATATAGTGATGAACGGTAAAGGACACTTCGGAGGAAATCTGTGGCGACTAATACTTGCACCATTTGTGTGTGGAAATGGCCCAGGGACTCGAAGTAGAACCAAAAATTAAAGTTTTCCCAAACTTAAATATAAAAATCGATAATCACTTTTATATTTTAACAAAAAAAGGTCTGCGGTAACATTAGTCATAATAAACATAACCAAGAGATTTGAGGTCTACAAAATATGGAATATTGTAATTAGAACATTAAGTTTTTTAATTAACTCAGACATTGTGTTTTCCTGTAAAAGTTTGTGCAATCTACGATGCTAATTATTCAGCTTCGCTAAAAACTAATCTATTTTTCCGACTGGGGGAAAACTCTTTGTTTTTAAGTTCGGAAAGTAAAACAAATGAAAATAAAAAGGGTTGGGGCTTAAAAGTTCATGCGTTTTAACTTGTTTTATTAGATAATTATACTGCCTACAGTAGACCTAAATATTGTATAAAAAGTATCAGTAATCTAAGTTTTGTAAAAGTTTTCAATTTACGATGACCCCTTAAAAATAAAAAAAATACGATTTAATTTACCTAAGACTTCTACGGTATTGAAGCGCCTACTAAAATGTTCTTCACTTTAAAGTAACCTACATTTAAAGTACGGACAAATATAACGTCACATCACAATTTGAAAAAAAAAAAACAGATTACATAGTTAGTGTAAAGCAAGCAGGTACTCGTAAGAGGCTGGTCATATTTTTATGAGTATATAAGTATATACCTTACCACTTCCACACATGCTAAGTATGTTTAACCTAGGTTACGTAAGTTTTGCTTCATTTTCAGCCATTTACCGTCCATAATCAAGAGATTGAGGTCACACTGATGCGCTCCTCGTCTAAATATAAAATGCTTTGCCCCTAATTTCCTTACATTTTTCCTCTTGCGTTAATTTTATACGCTGCATTTACATTATCTTGACGTCGGCCGAGAGGCTGCCGGCCAATTATTTATGCTCAACGTAATAAGCTTTATTTTATTTGGTTATACACCGGATACTAACTTACCGAATTATTTCTTGGCTCTTATTTTATCAGGGACAAAAATGTTACTTTAGTTTCTTACATAAATACAACAGCAAATGTATGTCTTTTCCATACACAAATTACAACTTGTTTTGGATGTTCATAATAAGGTCCAACTATTAATCTTATTTAAAAATTCATGCATTCGTACTTCAAATTGAAAAACATTTATAGCGAATTAATTCAACAACTGGTACAATAAATTTGACATAAAAAACTGAAAGGTAAAATAGATTACTGTTTCCCAAAAAACGATCCGTCCGTCAATATGAAAGCCGTCACGTAGCACCGCCAATCAATTTGGACAAGTGTGCTAACAGCCAACGGTTACCGTCACAATCAAAATCCTCGCAATTCACGCTTCAATTGTATTTTATTGAAGGCTTTTCACATATTTTTCGCAAATAATGGTAAATAAAAATAGCTACGCATAGCCGGCTACGAGCGCCTACGGTTAGTTCTACGTAACTGCTACGAAAGTCTAAAATCAGCATATTAATTTTCCCCATTATTCCTCACACGAGTAACAAAAGAATACGAAAATGTTTGATTCGGAAGAAAACTCCATTAATTAAAACATTCAAAAGAAAACCCTCGCATGTTACGTTATCCGGGGAAAACAGAAAGGATCCTAATTACGTCAGACGCCCACAACAAGAAGCGGCCGCACGAGATATTCGTGGAAGGCCTAACATTAGGGTCCGTCTGTTTTATCACTCGTAATACTTACAACATGTAATGGTGGTACATCACCTACAATAAGATAAAGAGTAATGCGTGTCTAGACAAGGCCCGCAAATGAAAGGAAGAAGGAAAACATTCGGCCAACAGTAACATTGAGTTCCATACAATGTAATACACAATTTATTACACAGTTTTTGTCGGGCTTTGTTGAAGTACCGTAATAAATCTACACATTGGCATTTTTATATTTGCGGTAGCGTAGTGTTATACATTATTCAACCTATTTATAAGTGCTTGCTAGAAACTAGAGCATAGGCATGCCTACATCTATATAAAGCACGTTACACTGAGGTCCCAGTCAATAATTGTTGTACGTCACGATATAACAATTTGCATATTTATAATAAAGAAAATAAAAATTGCCCCCTTTCACTATATCATACGGTTTTAAAACGAATGGTTATAATGTTTTTGTTTGTTTGAAGGCTGATGTGATCAAGATCGTTTAGAATTTTGTGAGTTATCACAATGTTATTATATTTAAGTCTAATGTCCTTCAACAATTTAGACCTAATGACCCGGTCTAAATTATCAAAAAATACATAAGTATTTTTACATAAGGCTGTTGCTTTGTTCTGTTTAGTTAGAATCAACATCGTCGATAAATTAATATTGATGCTGATTAAATCATGTAATGTTCTCCCATTAACATAAGGTTGATAAAGTAAGGTGTACCGAACCGTTACCATAAAAGGAAATAACCCATATTTAAAAATGTATCTTTGTAATATTGTTTTTCCTTTTTTGCTTGAAAATAATGTATCTCACGAACACGGCCTGTGTTCTTAATATTACCCTCGAAATGTATTCACGAGGACAATATCCTGTACTTTTGTTGATTTACACATAAAAACTCGAGCAAAGCAAAATTGTATTTATACTATTTAAGAAATATATATTTAAGCAAATATAATGTTTCCTGCGGCTAAATATCGTAATTATTTACAAGATAAATTATGTTAATATCTCGTCTTAAATCTACAGCTTTATAATGTAGCTCCAAGCTTTGCCTTTGAAGTCTTTGACATTTTCATGTTAATAATAAATATTGAAGGACTAATAAGAAATTCCTGGTATGAAATATAATGAATCCCTATTAGTACCAATATATTTAACATTAAAAAAAGGTTCTGGCCTTTTTACACACCGATTCAATTACCAACTTGTTTTATAAAGATTGTAAGTACTTTGAAAAAATCGACAAAATAAAAACGTTATAAAATAAATTTACCTACCCGTGGCGTTGAGTGTTCTACAATTTTATTGCTTTTCTGAAGCTGCGATAAGGACGGTTTATAACAATTGCTGAACACAGCACTTTAAATATGTCGTCAAGTCACTGCACTTAAATAATAGCACAATTTTTGATATACGACTTCGCAGAGGATAAAACTCTGGTCACATATCCGCTTGTTTGCTTCAGCCCTTGTTAATATTTATGTATTAAATATAACGCAATTCCTATCGTTGTTTACAACACCGTTAATACCGCAGTTAGCTAAGATAACCCTCGTAATAAAACAAACAATATTAATAGTAATATCATAAACAGGGATATTTTTATGGGCAACCGTAAATCCCTTCGTTCATGGACGTTGCAAATTGCTGTAGGCATACATTATATTTATCCAAACAAACATTGTATAATTTTTAACGCCTAAAATTGACGCACAAAAATGTATCTATACTAATTTAAAAAACCAAATCAGAAGAGTTTGATTGTTTAAAAATAACTTAAGAAATTAAAAAAATCTTTAGGAAGATTAGAACATTAATGTTTACGTTACGACCGAAATTTGTACTATCGAATATCCTCAAGAAATTACGACTTCTTTACAGTAAAAGTATTTCCACAAAAACCTAAAATCCTCTAATTTTACCTGAGTCCATAAAGTACAGGCAGCTTTTTATTTAAAAGATAATTTAACCATTCGGCCATTACTGGAGACGAGGGTTGAGCCTATCGCCATTCATCAGGCAGTGCTTCATGCAGCCACTCCGGCGCTGGACCATATGGCCATTATAAATGATATAACGCTCGCTAATCGTACTTGTGGCTGCGGAACCAGTGCATCATTGTCAAATAATTAGTGTTAGTGTAGATTAAACGGTTTATGAAGCCTGTGATTATTTAATGCGTTTTAATTAATTTGCAGCGAGCACATAATTGTGATCGTGATTTATTCGTACCATAAAAATAAAGTCATTTACTCATCAAGTGGACGTGACAATACCTTTTTAAGAAGCTGTAAGATTAATGTTCTTAACCCATGGTTACCTTAACTCCACTGAACTGTATAAGTCGATGAGAGACCGAGCACGAGGTTTACTAGTAATTTTATCCCTGAACAGTTGTAAACCGACAAAAGTAGTTCAAGATTTGCGAATGTTGCGTCACAGAGTAAGTCGAGAAGTCAGGGCGAAAGTTGTCTCTCTTTCATCTATGACATAGATGAACATATCTTTCGCCCCGTTCATACTACGAACATAGATTCTAACCATAATATTTAAAATCTGTAAATAGTCCGAAATTACTACATTTTGCACAAATTGGAATAATAATTTCAAAATTTATTATGTAACATTTAATTAACAAGCACGAAACGTACTTATGCCATACATTTGCTAGACATTTGTGGAATATAGGCTAGTTTCATTTGAACCCTGTAGTTGACACATAATGTAATGTACGAGACAGCCGAGCCCTCTCAATCAGATCCAGTTCAATTTCCGATAGTAGCAGCATCGTAATGCAATTTATATGTATTCGATCATTTTCTCCGACTCTCCCATGATACGTCTCGATTTGAATATAAAGTGTCCGAAAATACGAGAACAGTCAAACATATGCAATGTACTCGTTCGTAGATTGGAAGATTTTGTTTTTTTTTTGTTTAATTTATTTTTTTGTAGATACAGTAAAACCATTGATGATAGATTATTATAAAATTGTAATACGTATGATTTTGCATAGATAGGTACTACATACCGACACATAATAAACCACTGCACTGTTTACTGAAAGTTGTGATTTAGGATTGTAAACTATGTTTAAAGTTCCTTACTCTTCTTACTAACTACAGAACTACAATCTATACAACATAAGATAAAGTTCGGAACATGGGATTAGTAACATAAACTGAAATAAATTGGTATGATTTCTGTAGCAGTGTTGCTGTAAGCCTCTAGTAAGGGAAATGTGTCACTAATGTATGCACAAAGCCAGCCTCTGAGGAACGCGTGCTCTTTTCTAAGAGTTTTTCCTTATGTGCCTCTAAACTAGGCCAGTTTCAGTTTAAGTAATGCGAATAACGAATATGTTGGAGCGCTCTGACAACAATAACCAACGGGTTCAATATTTTAAATAATCTACATAAATATTGAATGAATCAGACTGTATGTTTTTGATGTGATTCAATTTATTAAATAAAACATACTGTGTTCGTTAACGTAACCACAGTAATTTTTAATAGCAATTTAGGTAACAATATATTTTTTGACATCTCTATTATAAAATTCAAAAATGGTTTATTTCGGTATATCTTTGTTAGCACACAACAGCTGCACAATAAAAGATACATTTTAGTACTGAATAAGCTTTATTTTATTCTTTCACTTACTATCTCCGTCACGTATTTCGTTCACAACACGGGAACTTTATTTTCCATGAAGTGACTCGCAAGGCTGTTTAAAACAAGCAATAAAGCAAGCATAAAGAAGAGAAGTTAGTAGAATAAACAATAATTTGTTTATTTATTTATTTATTTTTATTTATTTATTATGTTATTTTTCGTTTTACATTAAACAAGTGCTTTATGATAAGAGTCGCGCAAGCTGTGCAGTTTTGATGTTTATGCAAAGTGCTGAAGGCAGCGAGTTCAATCCCGATCTCGAGATTAAATATTTGTGCTCATACATATACAATACCGACCGGGTCAGTGGCCTTTTAGTCAAAAATACGATTATTTTAGAGTAAGGTCCCAGGTTCGTTCCTCTTCGACAAAGCGTAGTATTCGCTTTAATTTTTAATCTACTGCTTCTAGTGTGTTTAGAAAAACAGTTGACTTTAACATGACAATGAAGAAGAATAGCATTTTAACTTGATCTACGTCTGAACTAGTTAAATAGTTGTACAAGTTAGTCGACACAAAGTTAGACAAATTGCGAATAGAAGCTGACGTTTTTGCACACAGTTGAATGTTGTAGATAGCAACATAAAGCCGGAACCGCACCGCTGCGCAGGCTGTGCACGGATGCGTGGCTCACCTCTGCTGCGTGGGCTCATTAGTTCGGCGGCGTCGGCCTCCGTTTCCACTGCGGCGCACGGACACGGATGCGTCGCCCACACAGCTCATAGCTATGCGTGGGGTACAGTCACGAGCAAAAATATGTATACATAATAATATGCGAAATTGTTAAACGAAATTAGTGAGATTTTTTGTCGAATCTCTTCTGCCATCTAGCAATCAATGCATACTGACAGATGACACTTGAAAATAAAATGGTACAAATATTAAAAAAAAAAAAAAAAATTTTACTTAAAGTCAATATATTATTTTTACAATATAAACAATAGCTCTTCCAAGTAACAATATAATTTAGCTATTGTGTAGTAACATCTGTTTTACTTATTTGAATTATAAATACTTAGTTCTTACATAAATTATACTTATCACAACTTAAATGTATGTATATATACTAGGAACATTAATTGTACCTCTTATTTATAGTAGCTTATTCTTATAATAATTTCTTAACAATATTATGTGTGTACATATTTTTGCTCGAGACTGTACATAGTCGTGGGTCGCCGAGAAATGGCCGACCCACGCAGCTGGGATGCGTGGGTCGGCCACGTGGCTGAGCTACGTTCCGCCTATTCGAGTTAGCTACGCGTGTGTTTATGACGTCAATTGCTGCGTAGCATGTCCGTGCGCTGCGGTGGAAACGCTCTCATACATTTTGTACTAAAGCGAAGCTGAACACACGTGCACAGCCTCTCCGTGCGCCGCTGTGGGTTTCCGGCTTTATTGTTCAAAAGTAGGAAAATCAAAACGAATAGTACATACTGAATAAATAGCTTAAAGACATATAAAACTTCATAAATTATTGCGAACATTCTAGAAAATTAATTAGCTTTAGACTCAATAAAAAGTAGAAGAAATTAAATTATGTTCCACTTTGAGATATTAAAAGAAACAAACATTGTATCGTTTGTTTTATTTTATGTGTGCATTAACATAACTTTAAAGTTATTTCAGATTCAGAATAGTTTAACTAAATATAGAAGGCATTCTCAAAGAAACTAAGCCAGTGGGATGCGTGCCAAATGTAGGCTAATTTATAAACATAGCCTGCAAAGCCTACAAAATATGTTAATTCAGTTGTTGTGTTAGCCCAAAAGCAAAATTGCTTCGTGTTGATTTAATCTGAGGCGAGAACTGCTTTTCTATCAGTGTACTCTGTGCCTGTTATATTAGTGAAGTAAGTTGATAAGAAACAAATATATATTGGGGTTGTGGAATCTATTTATTCTCTTCCTTTGGTAAAATTCATCTCCACAAGAAAACTTATGTGTATCCCGGAAAAGATCAGGTTCTACTATTACATTATGTCATCCGATTTTTATGGAATTAAGCAAATTAAGATGTATTGTTATTTAATAGCTTAAGTTATTAATTTAATAAGTTCATTACGTGACTAGCAGCGTGATCACAATACTGATTTGACTATCACTGCCATGTGACGTCACTGGTAATTGTGTGGCCGAGCGGCCGCGCTTTTAGCCATTAGTAGTAATTTTAATGAGTGTATATGATGTGTGTGCTTATATTTACATTATATTTGTTCATTAAACTAATAGGTGATGGTCTGGGTGCTATTAGTGCGGTTGCTATGGCAAACCACGATCGATGGAATTATACTTTTGTTGACTGAACTTCATAAAATGAAAATAAGGTGATATTGTAAATAGAAAAATGTTAGTTATAATAAAATAGGATAATGTTAAAAAAAATAACCTCAGGCAGAACTCGAATATTTTTTAATTTTAGCAAAGCATTTTAGGACTTGCGCGCCTGCAGTTCAGTAGAAGTGCCCAATGGGCCTAAAACGCTTCAGACGCTAAACCAACTAAGCTTAAAATAGGTCCCTATCTGAAATGCTCAAATACTTTCTATTTTCTCACGTGTGAGAGTTATTATTGTTAGGCTTGAAGAGTACAACGTGAGTTTTAATTGCAGGGGTGTCGCTGGTTTACATGATGGCGGTGCTGCCGGGGCTGCTGCCGTGGCGCGCGGGCCCGGGCGCCTGGTTCCTGTCGCTGTGCCACCTGCTGGGCGCGCTGGCGCCCTGGTGCGGCTCCTTCCTCTACCACCTCTTCATGAACCACACGCGCGGCGAGGCGCTCTACCACCGCCTGCTGCAGCTCGACATGCTCGGGATATGGGTCTGCCAGAGCATAGGTAAGTCTTACATTACCATTTTTCTTTTTCATGATAAATAATACAACTGTTTTAGGTGTTTACACAAATATTTTGGGGGCTCATTTTGGGTGACTAGAAGTGTATAATAAACCCGTAGTTCAACGTGTCATCGTAAATTTATGACAAAGGACTTCGGTTTAGCTCGAAACTTGTAGTACCTAAGTATATTCGTATATTCATAAGTCTATGTTCGTCCTATGTATGGACATTCCTAATGCCTGTAAAGTCTTTAGGGGCGTACATAGGAACAAGGTACAGGGGTTTAACCCATTATGATCTTTGGTCCTAACCAGGAGATTACTACACGAACTTAAGCATGTGTATACAGGTTGCTATGCTATCAGTCCCTCGATTATTCACGTTGCTATTTATATGGATCGTTTTCTAAGTAAATAACCCTACAGCGTGTCTGAAATCGCAGTGCAATGACGGCGTCTATTATAGTTGACACGGGCTATTACGTGGACGTGAGCCGCCATTACGGCAGCAATTGACGGGTACGTTGCCGACCGGTGTCATGCGAATGCCAATGACTGTCGGTATTATCGGAACAGGCTAACTTTAGAACCTCGTGTTTATGGTCGTGACAGTTCAATCATGGGCTTTTCTTTAAAAAGAATAAAAATGAAATTGTTTTGAAACACAGAAGTAAACATTTTTGTCCAGTTAAATCTATTGCACAACTGGAGTTAATTTATATATAACCCGAAGCCTAAGCAGTGCCTAATTAGAAACCTAAATTGCCATAAAATATTTTCTTTAAATGCTAATGCCGTAGCTAAAACGCCATTGTACGCTTTACTATTGATGGTATTTGTATTATTATTTAATTTTAATGGTGTACAATGAAGAATATTCTATCTATCTATCTAAAACGCTAACTACACAAGTATCTAAACATTACATACACCAGCTGAGTCTGTAAAATGCATGCTCACGTCTCATTAAATAAATAATATACCAACGAACCCTTAGACAACAATGTAAATTGCTCGCTAAACAAAATTCGTGCAAATATTAAAGAGCAGCCCCTCGTACTTGCAAACGTAACGACATTGCCAGCCTCGGCAGGTGGCGGGAAAATAATTAAACTGAAATAGAACGAACCAACCGGGCAAATGTGAAAGTTCTTGTTTCAAAACATTGGAGATGGCAAAACAAACACTTTTATAAACCTGGAATATACGAGGGTAACCTTTTAAAACCTTTTGTTTTAGTGAGCATTATATAAGCTTAACCTTGACCTTGCCACGTTTAAAAGAAAGGTTAAACATTTGTTTTTCATCTCCCATTGTATTGAAAAGTTTAGCAACCTTACAATTAATTATACCAAACATTATGGAAATTTCGTATTAATTATTCCCCTTCAGTAACAAAAGCTTCTGATGGGCAGAGACTTTTTAAAATAAGTAGGTTTTTATAATTTCAAGCATGTGTAACTTATTATTACGACGACCAAAATTTATTATACCGTAAGATAAAAAGCACTGACTGTGGAACAAAACCAACGTTTTAACGAACGTGTTTGTCCATTAAAGGAGCTTACATCTCCTTCGAGAATATTGCTAGAGATTACACCTAATATCACTTTATCTCTACGAAAAACTAACAAAACCCTGAATAGACGTTTACTAGAAATTTATCTTGCTCCAACATTTTAGAAGCTGAAGCACCCAGTCTCTGCTAAGATTTAATGTCTGTTTCACAGGGCTGTCGCTTTCAACTCATTTAGTCTACGTTGCTTACATAAGCCACCTATGTAACTTTTCAAGCTAAACCTACAGACTAAATTAAAAATAAGAAACGTTTCAACAGGCTGCTTAAAATTCAAAAATACGTCACTGAATGGAAAATTTAAATTCGAAAATATTAAACCAAGGAATAGAATGAAAAAAAAAATAGCCCGAAGTGTTACTTATAAATATACATAGTGAAACGATACATTTTCCGTAAAAACAAATTGCTGTTTACGTATCTTTCAGCAAATATAAAACCAATAGCGTAATAGCGAAACCAATTTACATTAAAGCTAGTATAGAAGGCATTTAAAGGCGTAGTTACATAAAATAAATATTTACCACTAGCCCGGCAGGTATTGAATTTGTTATTAGGTAGTATTTGGACAAGTAAGTTCCCTTATTTATTCTTTTCGGCTCGTAATCGCTCGTAAACTTCACGGAGACATTAACGACCATTGGGTTTGTATATATTGCGATAATTATCGACAAATGTATAGCAGTATATGTATATAGTAGTAACGTTTTGTGGAGACAAAAGGACGCCTCTGCCTAACGACTTACGTAATTTCTTAGTCGCCTTTTATGAGTCCCACGGACCTCGTAAAGGCAGGCGACGCTGCCTACGATCTACTGAAAATTGCAAATGCATATATCTATAAATATTTTTACAGCAGCACTTTTATTATATTGTATACCTATTAATATAATATACAGTATAGGATATTTTTTACTGTATATGTGTGTCTACCAAAGTTAATTTCACTTAAAAGTGTCAATTTTCGATTCATGAAAATGTATTTTCCTTATTAATCCAACGATTTCGTTACAGTCAGCTTACTGAACTGAATCGTTAAATCAGTGAATATCAACTCCTATTTATTGATTTCGTATATTAGATACTTTCTAGACCTGAAGAATGAACCAATGTCCTTTAAAATAAGCTTTTATATACGCTTTTAGATAAGGCTATTGAAGCCTGAAGGCTAGCTCACAGATCACTGGAGCCATAGTGACTGAAATAGCGCCACGTGCCTATTGTACACCCAAATAATGTGCGTCTAGCGAGGACTGAATAATAAGCCTCATATCTAACTACATTCCATGGGTTGTGACGCAAAAAATCGTCCTAAGTAAACTAAAGATTCCAAAATGCAGAGAAAAAATTACTGCCATTTGTTGTTCATATCAGCTTAAAAGCCAAAGAGAATGGTCACTTACTAACTTGAGAGTGCATTCAAAAATATTTTGGTTATAGTACCTATAGCATGCAAAAGTAAATTGGGGGAGTCCTATGCTGAGCGATGTTTTAACAGACTATTTCAATGTTTATATTCTCTTAGGCAAATAAACATAACCCAAGTAACACCACTCAGTAAAATGTACGAATGATGTATAATACCACGAAAAGGGTCAGGTGCGCAGTACCGCACAGGGCTTGAATATTGATGAACGAAGTATTACCGGGGTTCGGTGCACGTCACGTTCCGTATGTTCTGCCTATCCCCAAGAGAAGAAAATGTTCAATATTTGTTTATACAGGCAGCTTCGCGGAAATGGTGGGCGCTAATTTGAAGAAAGCTTGAATAAAAATACTACCAAAATTCCTCAAAATGAAAGGTCTTGTTAACCAAATGTTTTTTTGTTAAAATTCAAATCCACAATACACAGGTTGTAAATACGTAATAATTGATTGCGTACATTTTTGAACCAAATTTTAATTTAGTCGGAACCTGCGGTGATAGGCATCAGCAATTCAAATAGGTACTCGCAGTTGCTTGCCAAGTCAGAATAGTACGTCATTAAACGATAGATGTCAAACCTCTCGAGCCTAGAGTCTGCAGCCCAACTCTAATGAATCATAGAAGCCGAGATAATTGCTTCTACTGCCTACTCGTCTCGGGAGTACAGACAATGTTCCTTACCGAGATTGAATACGTTTTGATTCTCAATAACAACGAGTATTCCTTCTAGAAGCTTTTTGTTCTCATTGTGTTGAACAAAATAAAGCTTGGGTTTCTATTAAAAGTTTTCTCATTTTCATTTAAATATTGTTTTGCAATCTTATTTAGGTTTTCATTACGTAAATATAAATAAGGCTACACAAATTTTAACCTATTTTCAATAAGCAATTTACAGTTTGTTTTCACGAACCAATGTTTACATTAGCAGTACTGTAATATCACAACAGCTTGCTACGAAATCCCAACACAAAACTGACTGAACACACACATCGTTACGTGTAAATTCCATTACTAAAGAACGTGAATTAACGATCTGCCCGTAATCTCATAACTGGCTGATATTTCATTCGCAATATTTTTAAATATTCATTCGGCTTCGCTACTGAGCTTAAAATTAGGCCGTAGGTATAAATGGGGACGCTGAATGAAGGCAAAACAAAGAATAAACCGGTTATGTAAAACGTTGCAAGGAAGTAAACACGTGAACTTTTTCCGTGATCAGTGTTTTGAATAAGATATCTAAAATGGCATCTTTTTTGCTCATGATAAACAATGAGCATTTTACTTTTTAGCCCACGTGATATTATTGCAAGCAGCTCCGTCTTAACTAAACCCTGCCTCCATATTATATAATTGTATGTAGACCAGACTTGGAAAAGCTAGATTTATCGTATACATTAGTCTCAGCAAGACAAGAAATGTAATTTGTTTGGTATGTCCCAAAAATCTCAATAAGAAACGAAAGCTATGCCCGAACCGTGCTAGGCCTGAAAAATAAAATGGAAAAGGCGACAGTCCTTTTTAGCTACATTTTATTATTTTTTACTTGTTGTTTGTAAGTGTTACAAATGAGTAAACCAGATAACAAGGAAAAATTGAAAAAAGAAGTGTCGTTAGTTACTTTACGTTTTGAATAAAAAATAAGTTTTTTTAAACACTTTTCATCCTTAAATAAACTTTAAACAACGTAAATTAGTTGGTACTAAGTTCGTTTTTTATTTGAATCTAGCTATCCATTATTGTTACATATAAAAAGTACCTAAACCAGGAGCGACCTCCGACAGAGAGTAAATGTATAAGCTTACCTTTATAACAAACTCTTCACACTCCGTGTCCGAATTTGTGTACAATTATAAGTTTAGAGATTGTTAACCTGCGTCATGTCGGAGTCCTGAAGGCTGACGGCTAATTAAAGGCCCTGTTGTGTTCAAGAAAATGATTCATATTTACGATGTAAACGTCGGACGAAGTTTCTTGATCCTTTTCATTTTAATTAAACTTTTAAACTTAGCAGAACTTTTGATGCTGTCTGAAAATAATGAATAGGAAACAAAGAAAACCTTTTTAACACAATGTTTTGTTTTATTTAAGTAGTGGGGTATGCATCTATTGAAAAACTACACACAAAGAACCTTCTATTCATATTTACATTGTGATTACTGCTTTTAGTCATTATATCATAACTAATTATAAAAAACATTATTAAATTGGCATGACTTTGATGTATTTAAGTCTATCTTTGCAGAGATGAGGATTATACAAAAGACCTCTAAATAATATTGGCTCTACAATAATTTAAATATCTCTGAACTTTGGACGTTATAAATGAATAACAAAAACAATTGGCTCGCTCGCACGCTAGCGCAGCCATCGATTCGCATCAACTGCGACCAAATAAAAAAGCTCACGACCCGCGAATTGGCGCGAAACGATTAACTTGACCTACAAACATACAAATACACATTTATAAACACACACCCATTTTATATTTCATTCTGTTTTGGTTGTTTTGTTACGTTGTAATGTATGGATCTTAAGTAAACGTGATACATAAGCAATAAGGTATTATCCTATGTGAATGAACCTTTTACTTTGTCTAAATATAGCTACGTAGAGAGTGTAGCACAGCTTTAGGACTTAAACACAAGGGTGCGTTAATTACTTTAGAAACTACGTGAGTTATTGAGTGGCAAAGTTGAGAATAGCTCGTAAAATAAATTGGCTGACGTCTGCGCTGCCAGCACTTTGTTCTTGTGCGCAATGTGTAAACGTAGAGGTTTCGGTTGTTTGACGCTACATCAAAGGGATTTACTATGGCCACAGATTCACTTTATAACGCTATTTATACATTTAGCAGATCTGGTAAGCCAGCATAAAGACTAAGTACTGTAAGAAACTCATTAATCAAATATAGAATTTCTGCAAAAATATTTGTAACAAAACGTTCGGCAGTCATTTTATTTATCGTTACATTCCTAACATAAAGCAATAGGCAGTTGAGTATTTCCACAGAGAGTATGTGGCCGGGAATGTTCCCGCAATACCTTGCCTTGTGGGAAACAATAAATAGTTGACACAACATTTTCTTTTATCCAAATCGAAATGGAAATACTTTTGTGCGCAAATTACAGATGAAAGTTTATGTAACGTTCTTTTATGGCTGGAATGAATACAAGCTTCAATGTTAGAATAAAGCCGGAACCCCACCGCTGCGCAGGCTGTGCACGGATGCGTGGCTCACCTCTGCCGCGTGGGTTCATTAGTTCGGCGGCGTCGGTCTCCGTTTCCACTGAGGCGCACGGACACGGATGTGTCGGCCACGCAGCTCGTAGCTATGCATGGGGTACAGTCACGAGCAAAATTATGTATACATAATAATATGCGAAATTGTTAAACGAAATTAGTGAGTTTTTTTGTCGAATCTCTTCTGCCATCTGGCAATCAATGCATACTGACAGATGACACTTGAAAATAAAATAGTTAATTTTTTTTTTTTAATAAAAAAAATATTTGACTTCAAGTCAATATATTATTTTTATAATATAGACAATAGCGCTTCCGAGTAACAATATAATTTAGGTATTGTGTAGTAACATCTGTTTTACTTATATGAATTATAAATAACTTAGTTCTTACATAAATTATACTTAACACAACTTAAATGTATGTATATATACCAGGAACATTAATTGTACCTCTTATTTATAGTAGCTTATTCTTATAATAATTTCTTAACAATATTATGTGTGTACATATTTTTGCTCGAGACTGTACATAGTCGTGGGTCGCCGAGAAATGGCCGACCCACGCAGCTGGGATGCGTGGGTCGGCCACGTGGCTGAGCTACGTTCCGCCTATTCGAGTTAGCTACGCGTGTGTTTATGACGTCAATTGCTGCGTAGCATGTCCGTGCGCTGCGGTGGAAACGCTCTCATACATTTTGTACTAAAGCGAAGCTGAACACACGTGCACAGCCTCTCCGTGCGCAGCGGTGGGGTTCCGGCTTAAAGCATACAATTTGTGATTCCAAAACTTTTGGTACTACTAAGGTAAAACGGGTATATTGTGATTATTTATCTTGTCGCCTCTATTCGTAACGTACGAGTATAACAACCAACTACGCCAAACAGGACTGAAGGTGATTCACGTCCGGCTGGTGTCTGAGTAAACCGAAGCCGTTATTGAAGAGCTCTTGACGTGGCGTTGATGTCTCGATCCGAGCCGAGAATAGATGGATACCGGCATTGTTAACACTACACCTAGCTTGTATACCTACATTAATAACTACATATATTCAGATACTGTAATATACAAACTTTCTTGGCTTGCATTAAAGTTCACCAATCCTTAAATGCGAATGAATGAACTTTGGTACAAATATGGTATTTTGCCAAACAATATGGTACTTGTGTAATGTGCTCCAGTAATAAATAGGTCATAACAATAATGCAAGTAATCTTTATGTTTTTTCCCCCATGCAACAAACACTATTATACCTGTAGGGTATGTAATAGCAATTGTAATATTAGTCACACATAACACAGTACTCGTAATTCTAAAGTTTATTCGGTATGACGCACAGAGCTCACTAACTAGTTTGAATCCACCGCAACACCGCAGGAGGAACTCTACTGAATACCACACAAGGATTTGCAGTCAAGCAACGTGTGGGCTTTATTCTATAACTTCAATAATCCCGCCGTAACTTCAAAATTAAAATACATATGTGGAAACCATGTACCTATATCTTTTTTTTCTTTGAAGAAAAATCTACTTGATTTTACATAAAATATTGTACAAGTTGTAAACGTTGTAAAACTACACGACACTGAAAAAAGTCCTGTCATGAATCTTTAGAAAAATGTTTTAATAGCTTTAAGAAAAGAGTGCGGTGTGGCAGTTAACCAAAGCATAGATCCGGCGGTACTTAAGGCTTAAAATAATAAAATAAATCCGTCAGTCTCGCAGTTTATAGCATTACTCCCCTGTAAAGTTTTATAGGTTCGGCGTTAACCAGTGAGGTGGAACTTAAACTAGCTTTATTGGTGATATCCTGCAGAGATCCATAATATGCCGAACACGTGGCAGATGTTAAATTTTATGCGGAAAATGAAAGTTTCAATGAAACGGTGTTTAATTTAAATACATAGGTATGTGTAACTGTCTGAATATAAATCTAACATAAGTTATGGTTTCATAATTATAATAAACATATTCTATGGTTTCCTTTCATTATGTTTCTTTTTAAGATTACTTCGATAACAATGAGGTATTTGTAATGTTTGAGTAAACTAATGGGTTTTCATTATTATGTTCCTATTAATCAGAATGACTAAAACGTATTTGAGGTCAATAAATATTTTTATCTTTATCGTTTAGATGATTAATGATGGTATCGTGAACTACATTTGTTACTTTCCATTCCTATAATGTACATATAATGAAGGTCATAACTGTGCTGCAAGTTTAATTTTAACTGCTAGCTATATTTTTATATCTAAACGTGTGTAAGGTTAAGAAAAAACTGTTTTGTTGGACTAAAGCGCGTCCTTGTGGCATTCAATCTTGATCATACATTATCATAATCACTGCATACTCTATAACACATTACGCTCATATTGATAGGAGCTGCTTTAATATACGAAATACACCAGGGCTGGGCTATCTCCCGCCATTTTATGCATTTATATTAAAGCTTAATAAATGGCGTTGATAACGAATTGGGTAACAGATGGTGATGACGGCACTTGGAAACGGCGCTATTGTTTAATTTATAAACTTGTTAGTGATAGCGCAGACAGACTTGTCTGAAGTGCAGATAATTAATATTCCTTGTAACAATTTTTAAACATAAATTTTTACGAGCAGATTTTCAACACCAAACTAAATATGTACCAGATGAACGTTCTATAGGTACAATACATATTGAATTCGAGGCCAACACTCTGTCTATGGTGATATACAGCGGAACATAGGCCTGCCCTTACTCCATGTCGGTATATTTAGTTTCTAACACACGAAAAAGAAAGCCGTTTACGGAAGGCCTTGATATGTCTATAGAAAACCTTTTTCTTACATAAAACAAAAGCTTCCGCCTCGGCATAGATTGTTCTACGAACTGCCAATCAAGGTTGCTCAATAAAAGGGTGTCGTCACGCTATTCCGAGCAGCGATTACCTAGCTTAAACGCGGTTGAAACATTCAGTGGCAGCCCTAGTGCATGACGTGACGGACACACTAATGCTTTCGGTGGAAATAGAATGCAGACTGCGCGGTGCCTGTTGTACAAATTAAATTCTTGACGTATTCCGCTTTGTATTATGCAGAGAAAAGCGTGCAACGCGGTAGCCGATGGTGACATTATAGAGATATACAATAATGTTATAATTGAGTTTTTGAAGACAACTAGAAAGCCGGAACCCCACCGCTGCGCAGGCTGTGCACGGATGCGTGGCTCACCTCTGCTGCGTGGGCTCATTAGTTCGGCGGCGTCGGCCTCCGTTTCCACTGCGGCGCACGGACACGGATGTGTCGCCCACACAGCTCATAGCTATGCGTGGGGTACAGTCACGAGCAAAAATATGTATACATAATAATATGCGAAATTGTTAAACGAAATTAGTGAGATTTTTGTCGAATCTCTTCTGCTATCTAGCAATCAATGCATACTGACAGATGACACTTGAAAATAAAATGATTCAAATATTTTTTTTTATTAAAAAAAAATATTTTCTTAATGTCAATGTATTATTTTTATAATATAGACAATAGCGCTTCCGAGTAACAATATAATTTAGCTAATGTGTAGTAACATCAGTTTTACTTATTTGTATTATAAATTACTTAGTTCTTACATAAATTATACTTATCACAACTTAAATGCATGTATATATACTAGGAACATTAATTGTACCTCTTATTTATAGTAGCTTATTCTTATAATAATTTCTTAAAAATATTATGTGTATACATATTTTTGCTCGAGACTGTACATAGTCGTGGGTCGCCGAGAAATGGCCGACCCACGCAGCTGGGATGCGTGGCACGGCCGTGGGCTGAGCTACGTTCCGCCTATTCGAGTTAGCTACGCGTGTGTTTATGACGTCAATTGCTGCGTAGCATGTCCGTGCGCTGCGGTGGAAACGCTCTCATACATTTTGTACTAAAGCGAAGCTTAACACACGTGCACAGCCTCTCCGTGCGCCGCTGTGGGTTTCCGGCTGAATTTAGCAACTGTTTCTAGGAGCTTTAAAAGAAAATAAAGAATGACTTTTTCCAAACTTAAAGTATGTAAACTCTTCTAGAGCTTAGAATATATTAGAACGAGTTAACTAGATAAACAGTTTTACAAACATGTTTAGCAGAACCCATTTAAATGAAAATTAGCTTGTTTGCTATTTGCTTCACAAAAATAAAACGAACCATATTAAGTGAAATAGTTAAACGGCAAATGATTTTATAGTGCCTCGTTTTCCTACGAACCAGACGAATCCTTGCCGAAAACTCGATGCTAAACTAAAGTAGATTAATTTAATAAGTTAGCTGTAGCTAAAAAGTCTAGTAAAATCTGTATTATAAAGGAAAAAATGCCTACATTTTAAATAAATCCGTTTCTAGCCGATAAACCTTAATATTAAAGTTCTTTTACTTTCATTCATTTACTTTAAATTACATTTAAAAGGTAATTCATTGCTGATAAGTTATCATTCAAATTCTAAAAGCTGTCTAAAGGGAAAATACTTTAGAGTACTTCACTTTAGCAATTTTTGCACTTAACGTTTTAGTTTTCTAAAGAGTGGAAGTAAATTAAATACTATAACAAATAATACTGTCATAACTTCCGAAAAATACAAGCATGTGATAAAATGTAATAACATTACACACACACATTTTAAACACTATACTATTGCACGGATACCATGAGTCCAATGAACTCCCCAAAACAATCGAATCGTGGGAAATAAAAATTTAAATAACTTTACAAAGATTCGCTTAAAATTATGTAACAAAATGTTTACGTGAAAGGATAACGTTCGTGTGGCGTTTGGTGACATTGTCAGACAATTAGCGCGCATCGGTCATCAGGCAATCTGTTTAATTGTGTTAATTGTAGCGTCACTTTAATTTGTAACATCGCTGTTTACGAATAGGGCAAGCGACTGGCTGTGTGATATGTGCAGGGGTTACAGGTACAAAGGATTATTTTAATTCTGACACGGTTATTACGTAATAACAACTTATATTATGTGTTGTGCAGGTTGCATAATTTAAAATAGAGCATTTAAACATACTTAACTAAACACACATAGGTTACAAACATAATTAACAAATGAAAACAGTTTCAGCGTAATTTGTAATAGTTTTAATAAGCATATTTTAAAATTGGTTGACAAGACATTTACTATACGTATGCTAACGAATCGTAGAAGGGAGTAAAAGTGCATACCTTTTCAATATATCGTAGTTAGGGGTTTCCATTTGCATGATTCTCATCTTATAAAGCGATATGATTAACCTATTTCAAAACTAAAGTACTTACCTACATTTTACCATAAATGATTCAATATAACGAAATTAATCTTCAAGCCCACAAAATAGGTGCTCATTTATTAAAGCATTCGCAATTTTTTTACAAAAAAAACTCCCAATTCATGACAGCTCAAGATCACCATGATATCAATCTTACATAATTTTGTGAGCCGCAATTTCTTTTAGCGATGGAGAAAATCGACAGTCATCATGCCTTTGTAATCCTGCTCTCAACGACTTGATGACCTTAAACTGTCATGGGTACTCTTAAACACCTCCATCAATGTTCTAAGAAAAGGAATATTAATTACTTAGGCTAAGAAAGAAATCCCTCAATCATCCTACGGGAATGTAGGTACCACACAAACCTACAACATAAGAAGCATGCTACCTATATGTTTATCCAGACTATGAACTGTGTTTTTGTGAAATATTATAAAGTTCCCTTGAGTCGTTTTAGAGATAACATAGTATAGGTAAACATTCACATGTAAGTAGGAAGTACGATGATTGGCCTTATTTTGTGAATTTGATTTGAATTCGTGAATACAAAGAACTATGTGTGCGCGATATAGGTATAATGGTTGAATGAAATATTTCGTCTTTGTGTGCAGAAGGTCTGAAGCATATTAACTCGAGTTTACTGAGAATCGTGAGCGGATTCGTTCACGAACGCTATTGTTTGGCTCGCTTAATATGCTTCGTACAAAATTCACAATTTCGTTTCCCTTTTTATCGCCAAATAATTTGTTTGGAATATAACTTGGTTTTATTGTAGTTACGACGCTGTGGAGAGAAAGTGTAGAACAATGTTGTTGCTTTGTTTATGAAGTGAATATTGCAGCGCTCGGTGTAAGCTGATTTAATTAAGTCTGGCCCTGAGTACATTATGTATTGGATGCATAAACACCACCCATATTATATTAAAAGGTGGTGCTCTTCGTGTTTATCATGTAATTTATTTAGGACGTATTATAGCTAGGTATTGATCAATTGATGTTCAAGTACCAATTACAGTAACTAAATTACAAGAAAAGAAAATATGAAACATTCATAAAACTAAGTAAATGCGAAATTGAATGCAAATGAATAAGACGTAACTAAAAGTATATATTACTAAACATATCATCTCGCCTGTATCCCCGAAGGGGTAGGAAGAGGTGTGCCAATGTACACCCACAGTTCGCCGATATTCTTAGGTCCCATGTAATAGGGGGCGAGCCTATTGCCACTAACCGGGCACAAATCCAAACTCCGACCTGCTACCGAGAATTTCATAGAAAAACCCAAGAACACCTTGGTCGACTCGGGAATCGAACCCAAGACCTCTAGCGTAGCATTCGCTCTTAGCACCACTAGGCCAACGAGGCAGTATATATTACTAAAGTAGTAATAAAAATACAAATAACTTCCTACACTCTTAAGTCATAACAAAATCCGAATATAACATCCTATTTCTAAATCCAGGTCACGATATAACTGGTATGGAAATTGACGCGAAGTTCAAAAATAAGGGTGATTACCTATTGATAGAAGATGTTTAGGTAAATTCAACTCAAGACGAACGTCCCACACATTTTCTCTGGCTCTCTTCAAAACAAAATACGTGTTTGCTGTACCTACCTAAATGAAAATGATTTATTCATAGATATTTTTACGTGTAAGCCGTGTATTCTATTCGTATCGCACGTGTTTGCAATAAACAGGCACTTGGATTGAGTGCAAAGCGTTTCTATAGCCACATAATATTATAATCGAAAATTTCAATACGTACTTTGATGAACATTGAAATTACGTCAATCAGATTATATTTCTAGGTAATGAATTATTTTTAATTATTATTTTACCTTTATAGTATAATAAATCAATCATTATACTGTGGTCGCATACCATAAAATACAGTGTACTTTTTCGATATATGAGAAATGTAAAATTAATCCGTTCTGTCTGCTTTTCTTGTTCCTCAAATTAGTACCAGGGATAACGTAATGAAATCCGTAAATTACGAAGTTAACATCTGGCACAACATGTTAATTGCTCCACAGAGTTACAGAACACACCATGGAAAGGCTTAGGTACGCAGTGAGTGTTATTTAACACAGGAAATGTGACCAATAGTGAAAATAATAATCAAATTCTCTTTTAGCTTCTACGAGTTCATAAAACTTTGTAGCGAAAGAGACTACATAATGTCAACTGTAATACTATATTACTACGAATATTATTTAATAGCATAGTAATATATCAAGATAAAATACGCTCTTATTGCTTTTGGGTAAAGTTTATATCTCAAAGCAGATGGCGCTTGAGTCAACTTTACGATAAGTATTAACTTAAATCCTGGCATTCCGTAAAGATTGCACACAATTTTTTTTAGAGTTTGACGTTTAACATGAAAGCTTTATACACAAAGCCTTCGCGGGTGAGCACAAAGGTTGAGGACACGTGCGGTAAGGCGGTAATTAGCATAAGTTCAGTGTGGCGCGGGCACAGCGCGGGCACAGCGCGGGCTATGGTGAGGTCAAGTGCAAGGCTCGCGTGCTGACTCTTCCTCGTGGAAGCTACCAGAACTGTAATTACCAGCAAATATGCAGTCTCCATGAAGACTTTCTAGAACAGTTGATTCCATGATATTCATTACTCTTTCTCTTTGGGAAATACTTCAGAATGCCCAGATGTGAATGTTACCGGTTTGGATTTTTACCAGCTTAAGGTTCTACAGTGCTCGCAATTTTCTAAGCTCAGGGCAAATTTGTATCATTTTTGAACTTATAAACCTCTCATCAGTAGCAGGCATATGTTCTACTTATTTGTATTTTCTTTTAGATTCAACTTACTAAACTTAATTGATATATTTAAGGTTGCATTTTGAACACCAGCTGTGGTGTACGTGTTAATTAACATAGGTTTTAGCGTTGCTAGTCTGCAGTCAAGGTCAAGTGCAATGCCGGAGCTCGCGTGCTCCTCGCCCGTAACGGATCAGCAGACATGCTAGGATGAAACATATCAAGCAAATATACTGAAAATAATCAGACTAGTTTCAACTCATTGTTTGGTTTAGTAAATAAATTGAGTTCAGTTTTAAAAACAAAGTCATGTCTAGACTCTAGATAAATATTATGAATTTATTTTTTATTTATAATTTGGAAATAAAGATGAATATCCATAATGCGTGATATAGTTTTCTATGACTGTAGATAGATTTTAACAATCTACAACAAAAAGAAAGTAAACTTATTTATATTTAGGATATAACAGGGTAGTGCTGTTGTTCGTGATTATCATGATTGGCATTGGCCTTTGTGAAGTAAAAATATAAAGTAATAAGCCTTCACAATAAACGGCAAAAGCTTTGAAGTAAATAAGTGTATTTGCATGCAGTGAAGATACGCCGGTGTAGTCTAAAGTGAATTATTTCCATTAGGTACATATTAGATGTTTTGTGCCAAAAATAGACCACTCTGGCAGCGCCCCGTGGGCGGTATATTATAAGGTATTGGCAATCAACTTGTAATGAATACGATGTTATGAGCGCGAAGCATCACTCTGGGAAATTACGTTTTCTCTTAGACATTCAAAGGCATTGCATCCCTTGACATGCTTTACTGGGAAGGAAGAATTGTTTGCTTATTAACTTTATAATTCCTAGATAGCTCGTAAGATAATACAAAGTTATATTTTTTTTTTAGTTTAATGCTAACTCAAAAAGCACACTAACATGCTTAACTAATAGCCCAGTATTAGCTCACGAACAACTGTCGTCAAAACATGAAATAGATAAAAGTAATTGAAGAGAAAGTCCGAAGCCCGTAGAATGGTACGTTTGTTAAACAAAAGCCTCGCGGGGCCCGCACGGTAGCCATGTGTTCAATGGGACACAGCAAACAAGCCCATCCCTGAACAAACTGAAATATAGTTTAACTCCGTGACTTGAAAATAAACACTTTTATATCGATAATTGTTCGTCGGAGACACTCTAAATCTGTTTGTTGTCCTGAAGTTTTAAATAAATCAAAAATACATAATGTCATCATGTTAATTACTACATATATTTAAATAATTCATGTAAACCTTAAAGTCATACTTATTTGAACACTTGTATTTAGAAGACTCTACCTTTCTAGGTCTTATATTATTTGCTTTGCTTGTGTATTTTACTTGCTACAATTTAAAATAAGCTACATTATTATGTTAGGACTTCAAATATATTTTTAAACATGTCATTTCATATTTTCTTTAAAATAATTCTAGGTAAAGTCTGGCAAGTCCATGGTCGCCCGGATTCCGTTTAAAAAGCTGTTCACATCAGTCACAGTCGAAATGTCAGTAGGGCGGCTCCCCGTGCTAACTGGGTCACCTTGTTGTGGATGCAACACTCAGTAAATAGGCTCAGAAGACTCACCTCCGTATAAATGACTCCGCGACGATTATTAAACGACAATGAAGATGAATACTTAGCTAATTGTATTTTTAAATAACTTCGAAAAGTAGAACTATATTAACATGTAAAGCTACAACTGCCGCAAAAATATGTCCTTTCTTAAATTAGCCTGCGTTAAATTAGCCTGCGTCGTTTTTAAGGATTCCAGCTTACTCTAAAATTACGTAACGAACGAAATTATGAAGTAGCGAAAAATCTGTTCAGCAGTTCAGCGTGATAAATAGACAAACATTAGAATGGATTAGATTATTGTCTATCAGCGACTACTCAGCAGAGACGTTCGTTGGTACGTAAAATTTTTGGTTTCATCTATTCCACTACCAGGAAAATATTAATAACAAACAACTAGTCAGGTATATCTGTAAGACGGTGAATCTTCTGTCTGTATTTTCCTTTATTTCCGGAGATGTCTCCCTAGTCATAACTTTGCTTTCTGTCGCTGCCGCCAATTAAACGCTTTGATAGTATTAATGAATGTCGCCAATTTGCATGGCATTATGCGGAGAGATACTTGAGGGGCTATAACCTCGGCTGCAGGACGTCTTGCCTTTCATAATGTTTGGATTCCTCAAGAGCGCACTCAGAAAAGCTTTGTTATTATATTTTTTTTGTTTCGTCTGCAAATTCAAGTGTTCCAATGTGTTTTGGTTTTGCAAGCGCTCGCATAAATCCCAAAATAAAATATGCTGAAAAATCTATCTGCTGTTTGTTTCAGCTGTAATTGGAAAAAAGGAATAATGTTATTTGGAAAAAAAATATGCCCAAAGTGAAAAACTTTCCTCGCAATCTAATCTAATAAATGGAGTTTCTCATCTAATGAACGAAACATTCCGTCTACCAAGTTATCGCGAAACAACTTTAATGCCTCAACTCAAAGTGTGCGAGGCTCAGGGTTTAATAAATTATGTAACGTTAATTTCCCGAGTTTCGTAATTACTAAACGGAAAAATGATACGAACAAAGTATGAAGCCGTAACAAAAGGCCATTAATATTGCAGTACATATTAACAGCTGCTTACCCCTTCTGCGGCAGGATTAGCTCGCAAGCCCGCGTCTGATGATTAACTCAATAGGATTATATCGGAACTCCGGGAGTGTCTCCTCCTTGTCACTTTCCTGACAAATTACAGCACAACCTTATTCGGAATTGTTTGTTTCCGGCAATTTGGTAGAAGGAATAATTGATGAGTTAACTCAGATCGCGTAACTTTTTAATCAACAAGATAAACACATAAATTCTATCCACGCCTAGCAAATAAGGATATACACTGTTTAGGTATTTCCTTTGCATTAGTTCGTATGTACGTAAACCTAGATGATCTTCCAATTTCCGAAAGAAAATTGAATATTTTACCTGACATAAAAAGAACGTAAAAGGCTGGTATTTCCAATGCTGGCTGCCAAGTTTCCACATAAACATTTGCTATAAAATGTATAAGAGTGTTCCACATGGAATAGTCGTTGATACATTAAGAGAGTATCTGCGAACACAGCCATTAACTGGCAGCCGCGGCGTCCTGGCGACCGGCCTGCTTGCCGGAGTTTCCACCTCGATAAATATTGTTCACACAACAGGAAGATAGCTCGCTAACATTGCATGTTGCCCTACTAAATGATAAATAAATATTGCTACAGTTTTAAGATACGGGGTGCATTCAATGATATTTAAATTTCATAATCATAAATCACTCGTTTAATATTAATATAATAATAATAATTCCAGCCTATAAACATCCCACTGCTGGGCACAGGCCTCTTCCCATATAGAGAAGGCACGAGCATTGATCACCACGCTTCCTCACAGCGGATTGGCGATTTTAGATCCCAATTTTGGAATCCAGGTTTTCTCACGATGTTTTCCTTCACCGTTAGTCAGAAGTGTCTTAGAATAATAAAGAAAGAATATATAACTTAGAAAAGTTTCGTTTAATATTAGGACTTTTATATTATTTCTCTTTTATAATCCGTATTTGGAATTAAGCCTTATTATTCACCGATTTGAAACGAGTGGAACTTTTAAAATGTGGCGAAACCTATCAAACCCTAACCAATGTAGCAAAAACATGCAGGTACGGTACGCGTGTTCATTGATTACTCAGCCACTGCACACTGTAATCTAAAGCCGTATAGGGTTGCAACAACAGTGTGGGGACACAGTAAGGGCTCGGCCAGCTGGCTCGGGAGATAACAACGCTACAAAGCTGCGATTATCATATTACGGCGCACGAACTACGAATTACTCGGAAATATCTGACACCGAAGGACACTGACAGAAATTGTACCGAGAACTCGCTTAATACACTGGAATTTAATCACAATTATATTTGCACATTCATTTTGTAAAAAATGTAAAGCATATTTTTAAAATAAACATAATTTACGTACACAAAAATATCCAACTTTTTTCAACTATTGCAAAGTTTATTTCCCTTAAACTTATCACCCTAATTAAATGTATTAAAATATACATATTCTTATTATTTCCCCTCGTCATGTTTCGCACGCAACTATGGCTCATGACAAATAAAGCTACGGAACAAAACAAATGTAGTTCATAAATAAAACTACGAAAAACTAAAACAGTGATGAAAACAAAGCCTTTCTGAATTCGGTTCAATTCACGGTTTGATACAAAAAGTTAAATGAAACTGAAAATGTTTGCATTTCAACCTGCAGTGAAAGGGTTTTGTTCTTTTTTAATTAATTGTTATTTTTTTTTATTCACAGACATCTCATGAAGATTTCAACTTTCAGAGTTTCATATTGATTGTTTACTTAAGTTACATTCAATTTGATATACTTCAATTATACGCATATTAACTAAACCCTTCATATTGGATAACAATACTCTTCGTGAACGTGTTAATTATTTAGTCTTTCTGTCTCACACAATACAAATATGTAAACCGTAAATCCTAGAGCTTGACTTGTTCCCGTAACTACACGGAAAACAGGAAAGGTGAAACGGCAATAACAATACCAAAACCATTTATGTATGCGGTACGAATACCGGGCCCAGTAAATGGTATCTTTGATTTCCTTTCGATATTCCTGCGATTCTTTAAGAGATCTAATTAGTTCGGGATCGGGCTGTGCAGGCTCGGCCCGTGGAGGGATGTTATTGGAGCCCCATCGAGACTCTCGACGCGATTTCCTTCCCCCACCACTTGACGAGAGCACCCTCTTTGTACTTTTGTAAACGGACTTTTTAAAGCTTGACTTACGATGCTCAGATGAGACAAACGTTTAAGATACTCTTTTGTTTCGATTTTTCGTAATTTCCGCAGGTAAGATGCTCTTTTGAATGCGAAAGTGTATTATTTGTCAGGGACTGAGAAAATTATAATACCTACCTAACATTTTATCGTCAAAAGTTGTTAAACTGAGCAAAAGATAAAAAAGAGAGTAAACATAAAATTATAAAAAAACTTAACTTTCTGAATAAGTCTTCAACAGCACAGCAGGATGCCAGTGCCATAAGTTTACGTACTATTAATTTAACTATTAAGATATAGAATTGTTAAATTAAGCCTTTGGAACATAACCATGGTGAAATACGACCTGCAAACAACGAGATTTCTTGGTAGCTTTTAAGACATTGAAGCTATTATTTAAGAGCCATTTGACCGAGATAGCTTTCGAGGCAATTCACATTAATCCCTATGTCTTAGAGACTTATAATTAAAAACCTATATATATTTCTACAAATTTTCACCGATCTTGGCTATTGTTTTCTATCTGGAGAAAGCAAAGCGAAAACAGTTTAAAACTAACTAAAACTCGAAAACACTCTCAATTTTTTGTACCCTAAAACCCGATCATGCTTAATCAAAATATAATGCTTGCTACTACGAAAATACATTATCTACCGTGAAAAGTTTGAAGCTGTTAAACAACCTATTCTCGATTTAGTATTTAGTTGAATTCCCACGGCACATTAAGCAGCTTAGTCTTCCGAAAAAGTTATTATCATCCTAAAATGTTCCCCCTCGAATAAAGTTTTCAGAACATTTAAGACATTAACAAGAAACACAGACTCGACGTTATTGTAAAGTTTCACACTTACTGTGACCTAGAATCTTAGAATATATTTTGATTAAATAAAAGGCTTCGCTTTGTACGTGAAACACGTGTATAATTAGAGGTTAGAGGCTAAGTAGTAGGTAAAACCTCGCCTAAAATTCTTTTGCACATTTAAAAGTCTACCTGGCCTACCTAGATTTAAAATATATTTTTTACGTAAGGATATGAACAATTCCATGCAGGAAACCGTTATAAAACTGAAAGTATTAAAATTGAAAAAAGCACCGCATCTTAAGATCGAAAAGACATAACTAACTCACCAAGACTATATAAAATGGGAGACATAAAATAAAACAGTAAAAAGCTATTGTAAAATCCTGAAAGTAGGTAAAATAAAACAAGTGTAGGAACAGCTACGTGAGCGTGTGATAATAAAAGCCTGCAGCGAGTGAGGTCCCTGCCGCGGGCAGCCACTGCTGACACAACCAACTGCTCTCATTACAGCTTAACAAACCAAACCCCGATTACTCCGCATTTAACAACGCGATGACTTTGTCAACTGGATTAGTTGAAAATACAATCAAATATACTAGTTATCATGGACATGGTTACTATTTGATTGTAACTAAACATGTTCTGTATAATAAAGGAAATATTTGCGTGATATTTTTGTATAAATAATGTATGTTGAACACATAAACTTTTACGAGTACATCGCATTACATTTGTTCATAACTAGCTACTAAAACAGTCTGATACATCAAAAAGTTAAATGTGTTTTGATACCTATTACTAAAAATTTCGATGTAAATTAAAATAATTATATAAATCATTATTGAATACATTATAACGTACAAATAACCCATTGGTTAACTTGTATTAACCGATTCAAAAGCAAATACAGCGGCAAACGAAAAAGACCGTTCCTTTAATCGTTATTTAAATATCGTACCCCTAAGTTGAACACGCGTATAGTTTGAATGGCGCCAGCCCGTGCTATGGACGAACGCGCCATTCAAGTTAGGACCATTAAATATGGAGCATGGAAACAAGAGGCCGGATTTAACTATTAACACTTAGTTCTTTAGAACTTAATCTGTAAGACCTTGCTTCTCAAGGTTCTGTAGTGCTCAAGTAACGAGAACATTCAAGGTCTATCGCTTTTTATAAAGAAACTAAAGGCTGACTTTATTAAAAGCACGCTCTTTAGTTATTAAATGTACTACTTTTTTATGCTGAAATTTTACATCTTATTTCTTGAAGAAAACAACTCCGGTATAATTCTCAATAGTAACAGGGTAACGGTGTTCCTCACACTTATTAAAATCATAGCTTTTCAAACGAAACAATAAAACAAAGTCCAATTGCAGTTAATTTCTTGCTGTTGATTTGTAGCTGTGCCACTTACGAATAAAATTATGTACAATAAATTACTTGAACGAATATCGGTCTATCGGAAAGGTGAAACCATTTGTCGATATTCTTCCAATTTGGAAACAAATCAGTGTTACCTAAGTATTCTATTTGAGTTGGTTTCTATGTGGATTCCATGATGTATATAGGTCAGATGTAGGCTCGTGATAGTGTGCTGGGCGCGGTACACCACGACACGGTAAAGGTCACCTGTCACCAGCCTTCACTGAACACTGAACTGCTAATAGGCCCTGACTGCGGAATAGCTGCGATTTGTTCTAAATTATGATAAAAATACCGTAACTTTGCCACGACTCTGTCGAAACAAATCGTTTTCCATGGAATCACGTTATTTACTATGGACTACTAAACTAGTAACTGTTATTTTTTTACCCAAAACATTGCCAGCTTGATTGAGCATATCTTCTGTAATCCATCATACCTTGTAATAAATCAATAAATATTTTTTCGGAAACGCGTGAAATGGTCACAATCTTTTTTTTTGGCCGAATTTATTAATTCCGGATTATTACAGATCATGTTCTCTGACGGAAAAACAACTTCTGCATCTAAAGAGTCTAGTCCTGGAGACTAATTTAAATTTCAATTATTGAACGGATTGACCGATAAATTAAATAACGCATTTTCTAAGAATTGAGTAGAATATCTTTGGCCTAGGCTTCAATCAAATCGCTACATGTAATGGAGAAGGATACGATAAAATAGTAAAAAGGAGAAGAAATAAATGAACAGTGATTGTGGGCGACCGTAATCGTTACTGATCCGACGTTTTGTAGGTGACAGCTTACGATCAATTTTTCATCGGATTTAGTTTAGGTCAACCTCTGATAGATTGATTAATGGCTCCTCGCACGGTCAATAAGAGTTCTGGAAAAAACGGTGCTTATATGTCTACAAAAAGAGCTTTATAAATAATAAGTTTTATGTAAACTATATTTAGTTACGAATTGTTAAAAGCTGCAAAATTTTATCATCGGACTTGTAAAATTATTAAAATACTTCTCAAATCTATTTTCAAACTCAAATTCACTTTAAACAAGAAAAAACTTAATAAGCTAAGAGATTACTAACTAAGTACTCGTTTTAGTTGAGCTCGGAGCAAATATTAGCCCGATTAACGTTGCTTAACAACCGACCTGTCTGTAAAATCATATTTCAGCAAGTAATATTACACAAGCTAACTGAAAATATGAATAAAAACGTGAAAGCGAGTCAAAAGTCCTCTTTACCGAAATACATTCATCCGGCGCGAGTAAATTGGATTTTATACTCGTTCATCAAGGCATGAAGTCTTCAGTGCTTGATGTAATACCTATCCAATATCGCTGAACGTTTTGATGTTCATAGAAGTTATAAATAACATGAAGTCGTCGGAGATTTACAAGATTTCATTATTATTGACAAACACAATGGAAAAATACAAAGTACCACTTCGTTATTTTTTAAAAAAGGCCGACGTAATCAATTTAACTTTTATTTCTTAGATTAACTAGAAAGTTCTTAATATCTTTTTGCTAGAACTAAAGTGCTAGTCGGACAGTGAAGCTCAATTTAGATAACAGACAATTGAATATGCAAGTCAAATTATCTTCATCGTGCAATAGTCAGAGATTGTTCTCGTGTGCAGAAATCAGAATCCCTGCACATGCATAATTGAGGCTCATATCTTGCATAATTAAGGTTTCTGAAACGCACTGTCTGCACTCAAGGCTTTCAATATTTGATGACTATAAGTCCAATCGTATGAATCACGCCATTTGTCTTTTAATTGCAATATAAATACTTGATTGACTTTTGAAGGACAAAGCGGTATGAAGCCTTATCGATAGCATGATATGTGATTCACTTTCTATTGATTCCGTTAATAATGTTGACGCTGTCATAATTGAACAAACTGCATCAAACTAGTCATTAATTTTTAAGTAGGATTACTGCGAACATAGTGACATATTACCAGTATATTATTCATATAGGAGGCCACACATGCAGCAGAAATATATGCAGTCTACAATAAAACTCATAAAAGCATTTTATTTTCCGCCCTGTCTCTAAATTAAAAAAGATGGCACTCTTTTCCCTTCACTTACATTCCTAGCAGGTCTGTAAAAGAGCAGTATCATTGCTGCATTCGTAATATAAAGTCTGAATAAACAAGGTATGTCTGTGCAGGTTTTTACTCTGGCTCGTTTGAATTTTACAGTCACAGTAAAAAAGTCACTGCAGCTTTTTTAGAAACTGAATTTTAGGTAACAAAAAGGGGTGGAATAAAAAGCAGCGCTCCGCACGGTCAAATGGTCGTCAGCTACATGGATCTCTAAAACCGAATCAAATTCACATTACAGAACTACGGTTTTATAGGCAAACGCTTTTATAGCCGTGTATAGTTCGAAAACTTATTTACTTTTTTTAGACTGTGAATGAAAAGTGCCTTATGGCTTTTTTCTACAAATGATTAGTTTTATATAACAATCTAACCTATTTGCGTCTTCGGCATTATTAGGGAAAATCATTTCCACAACAGTAATTTAAACTTTCCCACAGCGTATTGCAGGCGCGTGATACCGACGAGCGAATCTTCAAGGCTATTTATTTCAGCCATAGCTTTATTAACATATACACACCCTTGGGTAAATATAGAACAAATGGAAGGTCAAGCCGGATTAAAATAATATAAAGTTCTAAATTTAGGACACTCTGTTTTGGACAGGATATTTGACTATACCTACGCTTGCTTTGTTTATTTAGGTTTTCGATTTTTACCTTATACATACATTATTCGTTCACCTTTCTAGAAACCGACCTACTCCAAACCGCCTACTTATTTGGCAAATGTGAAGGATAAAGGAAGTTGTTCATCCTTACACAATTAAAAGCTTCTAAACAAATAGCTTATAATAATAAATTGATTACCTCATCTAAAACCTTCATCCAGCTACTTCCACGTCAGCGGAAAAAAATAGAATAACGCGAGTAAAACCACGGGGCGCGACTAGTTAATTATAACAATAATGCTGAACACACAAATATGTTCGTTATCTGCATGACGTAACAGCAGTCTTATAGTCTTAATGCCGGCAATGAGACCCGCAGCTGGTCTCCCATACATTTGGAGCTCGCCTGCGATCCCTCCATCCATCACGCCCCGAGCCTCTGTAGTTTACTTAATAGTTGTCATTTGAGCCTCTTTTTTATAGGTTTTACGGAATACCTACTGTCTACTACGCTTATGGATTGTTTTGTTCTAGATGTTTTTTGACTAATAGTGATTTCGATGTAGGTTTACGTTGAGCTTATTATTAAGTGAAACATACCTACTACAGATTCATGTAAGGTTTGAACACTTATTTCTATTATCATTGTTTTACGTATATCTACGGTGTAACATCGCTAACATGATACTGGAAATTCATATTAATTATAACTAATAGAAATTCTGAATCTCAAATATATTACCTATCGAATATATTTCATCAAAGGCATGTATTTATAGCACGCCCATGCGATAAAGTGATCAAATCAGTGGCGCGTAGTGCTAAGCTTATATCGCTAATTCGGAGCAGCTACGCGCTACGAGCCGAGAGCTACAAGCTACGAGGGGCTTGAATAGCGCTACATGAGACGCTTCAACGCAGGCAACACTGGGATGCCGTAAATTACAGGGGATAAGGGAATAGATGGTAACGGGATATCATTATTTAAGTTTATGTATGTGCTGTTAAACTTTTCTGTTAAAGTTTGGATTTTCAATGCACCATATAGACATTTTCTGAATGATACTTATGAAATATTTCTTAAATCAAGGCTCTGCTGTACTAAGTAGTATAGGTGCGCATCGCTAAAACAATCAATATGTAATTACAGAAGCGAAATCGCAGCACTAGACTATACATATAATAAAGTAACAGTAGGTATATGAGTGTCACAGTACCAAAGGCTTCCTATATCTGACTTCCGCGTCGCCGCATTCATTTGAATCACCGCTGCGTCGCACTACTCGCTACGAAAAACGTGTTTAACATAAAGATGAGCACAAACAAGTTTGTTTACTAGATCTTAATGCTAATCTAGACACATTCGTGAACTCTGAGTGTTCGGCTTACATATTCTAAGTGGGTGTTTACTTCGGATGTTTCGCTCAGGTCGTGTTGCTTACTTCGTACGCTTAACCCGAGCTAATACGATTTTCACATCATGGAAGTAATAACATTTCCTGTATATTTTTCTAATTCCTCTACTATTCTTGATTCCCCTTTATGTAATTCATATTTTTAGGATTTTAATATTATAAAACAAAAATCATGTCAAGGTACCCTTTTCGCGTATTTTGATAAAGGCATACCAAAGGAACAGTGTTCGTACGAGAAGCAATTTTATCGCAGCCGTCAAGCAAACAGTTCGCATTCCTTCCACAATTCAGGTCAGTCGTGAAATAATGCCTGAACACGGACCAACACATAAATAACTGAACAAAGTTATTCATATTGTTTGGGACCGTTCCGTGGATTATGCAAATATATAGGGGATCATATGTAAATACACACGCACGACCCCCACCTACACTGGAGATTGGAACTAGTTACCAGACTAAGTTAAAAATGACTTATCAGGAATTACATCGTACTTTTATACCAATTTCCATAATATAACGGTTATTTTAAAAGGAATAAATTAAGTATAAAAGCGTGTGCCGCGATCCAAATGATAAACGTCATTAAGGTTTCTGTAAGTTATTTATTAACGGAAAGTAATTTATCATTTACAGTCATTTCGGTGGCGCGCTGTTCCGGATGATTCTCGATTTAAGCTTTAATAAAGCAAACGTGCAGCTCGGTCGAAGAACTTAATTTATTTATTTGATATTTATGTTGGTGTAATGTCAAAAGCAAAAATAATTTAAGTGACATTCAGAATAAGTTGTTTTATGTACGTATATTTATTTATTTATCGTGGACGATTTACAGCTAAAGTAAACATAATAAAAACAGTGTGTGAGACTGACAGCCAATTAAAAGTCTTCACTTCTAAAGAACAGATTGATAAAGTGTGTGTGAACAACACAATACAATACAGCCACCAAGAAGAAACAGGTGTATAACGAAATAATTTCCTGCTTCTTCATCAAATCAAATCTTTTTCATCCTTGTAAGTTTCAAAGAGAGTACGAGTAAATAGCCAGCATTTTGATTTCAAGAGAACTTAAAGCCAAAATAGTAGATTCAATTATTTTGCAACATATATAAGAGGCATTATTTCAATAAACCTCTTCCGTGGTTCAAAGGAGGGAATGCATAAATAATACGAGGGGTGTTGATATTACTTATGCATTCATCGTTGCAATTAATTAGTCATGTCGAGCGGCCCGAAAATACTTGACAGACGGGAACAGAGGCAAAAGTTAACGAAAACTTTTTGGTTCCAAATCCTGTCCCAGATTGTGGTCAGCCTACTATGGGGACAAGCAGATTTACCTGCTAAAAGAGCCCTATCGTTTTACGTAAATACGTGTTATTTTACGAAGAATGTTTTTAAAATTAAGAGGATATGTTGGTAGTTCAAGTACAAAGCCAATTTTTATTAAACATTGCCAGGCATATGTTTTTCTTACAGGGTAAAATCTTGACACACGTACCGTAAGAAACGAAAATCACATCTCAAATCTAGACGTTAATAGTAATAAGACCGCATATTAAGTCCTAAAAGACATATTAATCTTGTTCTACATTGAATGTCGCCGGCAGCTTGCAACGCTATTAAAACACAAAGTATCAAGTTGGAAGCAACTTCAATGTAAGTAAGTGGTACGACGTGGCACTGTTGTACCCTTTAGTTTGCATTGTATGTTTAGCCGAAAATTACATTGATTGAAAAAGGCTTTTCATGGAATGGATAACTTTGATTTCCTTTAAAAGTTGCTATATAGTAGTAGTGTAGAATGTACGGTTTAATGACGAAAAAGAAGTAGGTTACAGAAATATTTTCGTTAATTAATGCAATTACACGCATCACTCTTCTTCACAAGTCTGCTTTAATAGACTAATCATATTATGTCCTTCATTGTTTGTTTGTATGATATAATACGTAGTATTTTAAGTCAAACCTGCTGGCATGAGCCAATATAAATAAAAATTTGAACTGAATTAATTTATAATTTAAATATTTACGCATCCCAGCATAATTTACTTTCTAGGTACCCACCTATCTGCCTCAGTAAATATCGAAAGCACTAAATACCATGGCTGCATCATGCACGTATAGCTGCGGACGTGACGTCACACGGCTGACGTCGATACGGGCATAGCCATGCCATGGCTGTCAAGAGCCATACCTCGAGCAACGTCGAGCGTCGGGCAGCCACACCGTGAAGGTTGGGTACTAATGCAATCGACACATGTGGCTAATGGAGATTGAGTTCAGTCTGATTGGCGCTGACTGATTGTTAATGTGATACGTCTGAGCCTTTCATTACCTATTGATTGTTGATACATTTATTTGATTTAGCTACTAATAAAGAATATGTATTTTGGTGTCGGAACACACAAATATTGATAAGTAATTAGAGTTCCATGACGGTAAATATATTTATATAATAATAATTCCAGCCTCCCAATCGTCCCACTGCTGGGCACAGGCCTCTTCCCATATTGAGAAGGCACGAGCATTGATCCTGACATATTTTATTTTTCAATTCCCTTTAATCTTTTTGCACGACTTTTTAGAAGTATGATAAAATATTTATTTACTATAAATTTTCAGCGCTGCAGTGAACTATCGCTGTTTGCACTACCTATTTTACTGTCCCGTTGGCAAAATGCTGAGTAATGTTTGATTTGCTAGTGCTAACTATACGAAATAGTATAGTGTAGAATATTATGTCAGCAAGATACGGGTAGGTACTTAACATAAAAGTTTCACATACGAAAAATGGTAGGGCATTATAAGTTCAACGTAGTGCAGTATAGTTCAAGGAAAAACCTTAATACATCCAATTAATTATATTTACAAAAATACTTAATTTTATTTCTAAATCTTCACACAAGCTACATTTCAGGTAACTGAAAGTTTCTTATTTTAGAAGAGACCCCTTAAGATTATTAATAATTGTTTTTCAAGTTTCAATATCACCATTACAATCGGCTGGCAAAAATAGTAGACTATTTAAATAATCAGCACTCATCTAACGTTGGTTCCACTTTCTATAATTGTGTGTACAGAAACTGATAAATAAATAAATACAATCCCACGTAGGTGTCGCCAAACAATCTGTATGGACAAGGACAACGCCACTTAAAATCTGTTTGATCAGGACTGAGATTTGATAGCTTGCATTTTCGATACTGGCGATCCAAACAGGTAAATAATACCTTAAATCAAATCAAACACGTAAATGGCATTACATAGAAATTGCTCAGAGCAGAAGATACATATCTATTGAATTCAGAGATACGAAAGCAACAAAATAATTCATATCAATGAGAAATTGGCCTTTTCCACTGTCATTTATCCTTTTTACAATATTCGACGTTATGACGGCCTATGGCTAATTATATTAAGTGATATGTAAATAATTGATCATTCTCCTTCAAATACATTCTCTTGCCTTCTCTGTCAGCCTGTTTCATCGTATTCAATATTTCAATAATAAGCGTCCTTACATAAAATTTTACGTTATTGCTTTGTATGGATTCCTTTAATTAAATTAAACTCAGAATACCTCGCTAATGGAAAATTCCTTTGATTTGAAACCGACATAAAGACAAATAAGGTATTTCTAATCAAGAAAATAACACTACCTAATTTAAACATATTTGATTTTTGTGGAATGCCAAAAGCAAATATTATAGAGCGCGAATTCTGTCGAAAGAGTTTTATTAAAATTCCATGAAGTTTGGAACACAAATTAATGTTACCAGTTTTTATAATTTTATATTTTTAATTAAAAACACTCGACATAGCTTTGACATCTGACATATTTGACAAAAGTATAAAATTGTATTTGAATTGTTAATCTTATTATTATAAGAATTGCTTCATAAGAGAAAAAGTAATAATAAGACGTATTGTGGTATAATGCAGTCTTATATTACTGAACTCTGTGATGTCGTCACTGGCTGAACACGTCTACGGAGGAATCGATGGCACGACACTGATTTTTGGCATCTTTTGTATGTACACATTTTTTGTGATGTATATAGAGTACAAACGATTCAAATATATGTGATTAAAAAAGTATAATTCATTTGAGTTATTACTGTACCTCATTTTGCTCCACATATTACAATGTAGAGGAGCATTAAAATCCTGGGTAATGTTTATCTGCAATCGCCGACCCCTGAGCAAACATGGACACAGATCCTTTTATGACGAAAATCAGACAGTATGAAAGTTACAGGCTCAAGTTAATTATTGTTAATCTGCAAATGAGTCATCACTTCAGTATTTACAATACAGAGTGTTCATGTTTTCCAAAGGGGTTTTTTTCGTGTACTATCACACGGGTAGCAAACGATTGAGCCTAATTACGTAACGGCGAGCTGCGAGCCGCGACCCCGCGAGCCGCGAGCGACGGGCAATGCGTAAACTTTATGTAACAGTCTGTTGAGCACGCCTGTGCATGACGTTTGCAAGCACTCCTACACTGACTACTTATAGCTGTACATATCAGTTTACGCCAGGATATAAGTATATACGGGTGCCCCATAAATATATTGAAATATAATGAGTGTGAGGATATGAAACCCAAAGCATGTCCTATTACGTTTTACTATTTCCATAGTGAAATTTAATTTTAATTACTTTATGACATGTTTCATTTTCATTACCTTATATATTAAAGATCATAGTGTCTGCCTGCTTGGCCTTATCCTCAAAAGATCTAAGTAGACCTTGTTGGCACATAATAAATTCTATAGTTTCCAAGGGTACATAGACTCGTTTAGTTTGACTGGTGTCTACGCGCACTAGGCCGTACCTACAAGTACTCGAACAAATCTGTCAGTCATCGTGAACGAAGTCTGCTAATAGACTACGGGCCCATGAACAAAATGGATGGGTCATATGAACCACCAGGTGACGTATATAGGACGATAGAAGAGCATAAAATAATAAGATTCAGCACTATGCCGTCACTTGTGATCAGTCCAACTGAGTGCTGGTGAGAATTCAAAAGTGCAGCTAGAGTGAGTACATTTTGGTCATTTATTTCTGTACGGCATTGTTACCATCGAATAGATCCATGAAAAATAATAAGAAAGCGCGCAGTGCCGTACAAAAATGGTGGTCCAAAAAGTTGGTATTTAGGTTTTACTTTCTGTCAATTTCCAGGGTAAATTTGGTCATTTGATTCTGTACGGCATCAGTTTCATTGAATACTGTTTCAATACAGCTTCTAATCCACTATTCCGCAACGCCGTACAAAAATCTTTGAACAAGTGGAAAAATCGAGGGTTACAACCCGCGCCTTTATTCCGTGGTCCGAGGCGTGATTTGAACAACATAAAATTATTTATTTTGAAAGTATTTCATGCGTAGATAATATTTTTTTGATAATGGATTAGAAGCTGTATTGAAACAGTATGAAACTGACGCTTACAGAATCAAATGACCAAATTTACCCTGGAAATTGACAGAAAGTAAAACTAAAATACCAACTTTTTGGACCACCATTTTTGTACGGCACTGCGCGCTTTCTTATTATTTTTCATGGATCTATTCGATGGTAACAATGCCGTACAGAAATAAATGACCAAAATGTACTCATTCTAGCTGCACTTTTGAATGCTCACCAGCACCCAGTTGGACTGATCACAAGTGACGGCATAGTGCTGAATCTTATTATTTTATGCTCTTCTATCGTCCTATATACGTCACCTGGTGGTTCATATGACCCATTCATTTTGTTCATGGACCCGTAGTCTATAAGGAGCGTGTTGATTGATTAATAACGTGCATTAAATTACTTTGACTTAAAAGCCTTCGCATGTACACTTAATATAATGTAGTATAGATAGGTATGTATAATAGTATTGAGTCTTTCAACCACATTAACTGTGTTTGTTTCGGCGTTTGTAAATAGACATACCATCAAAGTTTATCTCCATCGATCTCTAAACATCCAGGGGCAGTTAAAGCTATTTGTATTGACAGTCGGTTCACCTTAGTTAAACAGATTGAAACGGATATTCGAACTAGAAAACGCAAATAGTCATAAACTTTCCATGACGACTCAAAGTGCAAAATCCCGGAAGGACAGATTTTCATTACCTTGCCCTAAATCAAAAACCTTAAATTAATAATAATAATAATAAATTCTTTATTTCAGACCAGAGATCCATACAAAGGTGTTAGTGATTTCTTATCCTAATGTTAGTAGAAAACAGTTATTAATATTTATCAATTATTGACATGGACATCAGGACGCACATGTCTACTTGCCCAGTGTCTAATAAACGGCCCATCAATTTTGTCTGCCAGTGTAGCTAGTATACTGTTAGGACTGTCCCTGAATCGCCGCTGAAATTAATGATAGGTCGTTTTCCTATATAGTGAAATAAGTAGATAATAATTTCACCTCTCCGCGATTGACCTCGAATTTATATGGTCACATGATAATTGTACATTGTATGTAAAGCACTACAACAGACAAACAGAGCAACAACATAATATGTGGTTTAATTTAAGCTTCAGGGAGTCACGTGCTTGTTATATATTCGGGTGGCCGAACAGTTGCTGGGTCAGACATCTGCCATTAACGTACAACAAATGAACATTGAGCATACTTGTACAGTTTACTGTTGTAGAAGATCGGTCTATTTAATAGCATTAAGATTTAAGCTGAACATATTATGCTACGACTATAACCATCTTTCCTTTGCTAAAATATATTTTTAATTGGTTTGCTTTAAACATAAAGCTCTTGTAAGAACTATAGAGACAATTCGTAATTTTCTGCTGCAACAATTTTATTATTACAATATATTTCTAATCAGGTATTATTAATATTTTTTTGCCGTTATCTTACAAACTAAATATTTATATTAATGCATATACAGGCGGAACGTAAAACACAGCTAGTTTATTTATGCTTGATCACATTATTACATTCCGGTTCAGTAGACATCACAGAACTCTAGATAGCTGCGTCTGAGGTTAGCGCTCACTCTATGCTCAGTTGCCCTCAGACAATACCTATAAAACAACTTTATCGTCCAGATTTCGGTCCACTGCCACTTCTTTTGTTTTACAGTGTTGCTCGTTACTCTGTCGTAAAGCAAGAATATCGTGCAGGACTCTTCGCTTATATACAAAGTTATAAGCCATGTTAAGTTAAATTGTATTCGTAAATGACCTTTACCTTTTTTTTTTCAATTATTAAAATTAAAAATTAAATTACCTTTATTTCCTCAATTATATATTGGGGATTGAGATAATAATTAACACCTATTATAGCAATTTGCATCCTGATTTACTTAAATGATTTTTTCGGAGGAACTTAGTCGAACTTAAATAGACTTGTAAGCAAAATTATATATATTGTGATTTAAGTGCGATACTGTACAGTAGTCATTAGGGGTGGTATGTTTAGTTTTAGCTATGCTATAACGGCTTATTTCCTAAATTCCTGTTTAAAAGCGTAAGTTTTCGATAGGTACTTACTTAACGTTAAGGATACCCTCGGGTAATGAAGTGGCAAACACTCAGCAGTGGACACTGGCAACAGGTTAGCACTAGAACAGAGATGAAGAGCATCAGCTGCTTTATACACGTTACTTTATGTCCTCTATTGAACCTTTGCTGCAATCTGATGTACCTACTGTGTACACTGTGTAATATTGAGTGATGTTATCGAGTAATAAAAACGTGAATAGAAGATATTTATACTATTTGTATCGCTTATATTTGCAATATTCGCTGTTTTTAAGGGGCTTATGAGGGATGTAAGCCAAAACGTGCAACTCCCCAGATAATTCTAATTTAAATGGAATAGGGACATTTTGGGGTTTCTATTGCAGACTTATTAATAATACGGTGACTGGTTTGGTCCTTGACGTAAAGGTGCTTAATTTATTTTAATTGGATGGGTCTACAAACATTCGAAAGCCTTTGAATATGAACATTAACGAACCAATAAATATCCAATATTAGTTTAACAGTAATAATAATTGGTCTCCTGCAAAAACTAATGTTCTTAAGAAAAACAATAAAAGTTAGTACCTACTTTATTTTATCATATTGACAGAGTAAGGTATCAACTAGGTACAACCAAAAAATAAAATGTCATGGTTTCCGCATCGAAAGGCAATATAGCGGGCAGGTTTTTTGAATGTACCTAAGTCATGCCAAGCGCTTTAAAGCGGAATGGTCAGGAGCGGCGCGGGGGCTGGAGGGGGCGGGGGTGCGTGTATATTCCTCAGCCTCAAGCTATCACGTACGGATGACAGCATATGATCTGTCTGAGCGGACTGCGGCCGGCTGTGCTCGCCCATATATCAAATGTTAGTGAACTAGTGGCCAGAGGCTTTCATGTATCACACAAGACGTCACGGAGGCTCAGTATATATAACCACACGTATCTAGAAACAATTGGTTATCATGTAAAGTGGAATAGAATATTGTGTACATCAAGAAAGGCCCAGCATTTAGGGCTACAATGGCGGTCATGCAATACGTGTAAGTTTGCTTTTACAACAAGTTCAATCAACAGTCGGGTAAATACTTAAAAAAACTAATCTGACTGCTTTTAGCGGTCCCACTGAGACCCCACATTTTTTTTTATAATACCTGAATTAACTTTTGTCCTTTCGTCTAATTTTGTTTAACATAACAATAGAAAATCTCTCAAAAACGTAAGGTTCGTGAAGTTTAATCTAAAGAACACAGTCTACTAAGAATAAAGCAAATAAAAGTTCAACTTTAGAGGAAGCTTCTCCTTAAACACGACCCGATCCGCTCAGTAAACGTCGCCTTAAGCTTTAACAGATCCAAGTTTTAACTGAGACGTCGCCTCAAGCCACAGAGGACAAAAGATACATCAAAGTATGACAAGTCTTTGTTACGGCTGCGCGGCTATACTCGCGGGGCTCGTAACTCGTAAGCCGGAAAACTGGAACGCATTTGCCAATTGAAAATGTTATGTACGCGACCTTACACGACAAAAAATTGTTATGCTTTAATTTCGAGGATTTGAAGCTTGTTAAAAAGTTTTCTTGATTTTGGTGATACAGGATAAACAAGTTTTTATGAATTTATACTCTTTTCAAGCAACAAGGATTTAGATTGAGATGAGAGATCGATAAATCGGCAAACCATTGTAATTTTAAGAACAGCAAATGAATATTCTTTATTAATATATCTTTACTAGAGGCGAGAGTGTAATTAATTGACTACCGACTGCACTTAATTGATAGCTTTCTAGTGTAAAGTGGAGCAGAGCTTATTTCGAGCTAAGCTGAGACACAACTGTCTCTCTTTACAGCGTGAGTGACAAACAAAAGTTTACTGCCAGAGATGTTTGTTGCGTTTCATTGTTTCCTCTGTCGTCATAAAATATAATGCGATGTCCGTCCGAAGACCAAGTTTTATTCTCAACGCTAGAATAGTTTCAAATATGTGTACAACAAAATATCCGAGCTATATTACAAGAATGACCTTTTATTCAAAATATAGCAATGAAAGATGAATAACAGTTAGTCTATTGAATAATTTAGATTATAGCGAATCTCTTTTGTTTAATGTTTCTCGGTAAACAAGGGAGAGCTTTTACAGGTAAACAACACAATAGATCCCACTGCATTGTTTAACACTTGGAACAATAGTTATGGGTTTGAAAACTCCGCTCGCGCCATTTTCGCTATTTTCTAAAGGGCTAACAAAGCTATTAATCTATAACTAGACATATTTACCTTATATTTACGGCAGTCATCTATCTGTCTGCATACGACAGATCTTTTGTGATTGATGGCCTGTTAATCTAACTTATGGGTTTCTTTATGTTTAGTTTGAAGTTTAGCTGATCCATCATTGTTGAGAGAAATCATCCAAAAAATACAAGAATACTTATATTGGGGATGCTTTTGTTATTGAATACAAAATGCAAATGGTGCACATTTTACCACTAAAAATAACTTCCATGGTAACTTTGTAGATGAAGTCAATTTTTAAGATTAATTTTATGCATACAGGTATGTAAGATAATTAAGTCGTTTGTCAAAAAGTATTTAGGTAATTGAATAGCACACATCCTTCTAAGTGGTAATTATTTTAAGAAATTTTACCTAATCTTGTCATATCGAATGACTAATCCTTACACTCAAAGTGGAAAATCCCGGGGCGTACCCCCTGACACTGCAAACACGAGGGAGGAACCAAAAATACCCGCCACGGGCAGAGGAGGAAATTTACTTAGAAAATCGACTCTGACACTCAATTATAAAATTGTATAGGTAAGCCGGGGAAATTAGGAGAGTCGATTTTCTTATCAAAGAAAGTCACTTGATTAAAAGAATCCTAATTAGTGTGTTTTCAGGTTCATGTTTTAAAAATAGCTTAAGGTATTAGGCCTCAGAATTTAATGAAACAAGAAGGTTTCTTGGAACTCGTTTTAGAAGAATACATGTAGGCTTGATACAAAGTCCAGAGTATTAATTTAGCAGCCGCCACCTAGGCCTAATCTATCGATAAATTGTGGGTTTTCCTCACGAACACGTATCAAAACCTAATTTTCCAGGATTTTACTCTTTACAACATAAAGTAATAAAACCAAACCTCTAAAGACTATGCAAAATGTTTTTTCCGTTATTCCTACCACACAAGACCGAAATAGCTTTTTTTGAACATTCGTAGTAAAACTCATTTTACGTACGGTTACGTTTTATATCCATTTATGTAGTGTTTACCGTGGTTACATACGGGTAGCGAAAAGGTAAATTTATGTGCGCAACAATTTTACAATACTGCTAGTTATGTTTTCAACCTATTTCGGAGCTTCGGTTAAAATATATTACTGGGTCTTACCGTAATAACAAAAATTTTTCCAAGAGGTCTCCTAACAAGGCTTAGAAAATATTGTTTCCTAAGCATTTGAGGCCGAAATATGTTGTCTCGCTAACCGCAGGCTTTATGGGCAGCAATAAAAGCTGCGAGGAAGGACCGTCATTAAAAACGCATCCATCACTGGATCGGCTGCCAGCCTTTATACATTCAACGTCGCGCACATGTAATCAAGTTTTACGGTTTCACTGACTTGCAAGTTGCGGTGACCGTTCCTAATTTAAGACCCAGTAGCATGTATGTCAAGGATAAAATTAAAGTCAAAATTTAAGATGGAAGAAAAATTGAAATGTTATCAAGTATTTAGATACTTTTCTAAAGTAACTCCATGCATTTCCCGTGTCGTTTGCAATTACTCTGCTTAGTACAAACAAGCATAGAAAATGTGAAACGAATTAGTGCATAACCAATTTCATAAAGAACGCTTGCTCTTTGGCTAGATGCCCAGATAAGAAAAACTATGATTTGTGTCTCGAAAATACAATTTTAATGTTATTTTCTTTAACTTTTTACTATGCAGATCAATGCAGCAAACTTTAGATTTATTCATCTAAAAATGTTCAACTGTTCAATTCTACTTCTCACTTTTTAGACCTACATAACAAAAATGTGCACTTCAATCAATCAATCATATTGGATTCCTGATTGTGTCGAAAGCAATGAAACTGTGGAAGAACTTCAAGCAAAACTCCTTGTGCGTTCTCTGAGTCTACCTAAGACATAAAGCTATCTGCGATATTATTAATTTGCAACATGTTTGTCATCAGGCGCCATCCCGATGGTGACGGCCACAGTGTACTGCGCGCCGGCGCCGCTGAAGACCCTCGCGCTCGCCGTCTACAGTCTTGGCAGTCTGCTGGGACTTTATAAGGTAAAGATACTAATTGTGACACGGAACAAAGCAGATTGTTCACAGGAACCGTTTCTTAAGAGGATCAGAAACGGGAGGCTCAAAAGACAACACGGGTTAAGATGTATTGCGACCTGGAGGTAATTAATGTGATGGTCGGTTCAAGAGGGCGTGTTATAGGGATACACCTCTCGAAGGACTTGACGCATTTAACCAGCAGTGAAAACAAAAGATATATTTATTTTATTTATTATAACAATATATATACTTATAATGTAGATCTATTTTCCTCAGCTAGACCATAAGTAATGTTGATTATTGTGATCAGGCGATGCGAGCGTGGTCCCCGTGGGAGCGGCGGCTGTGCTTCGCGGCGCCCTTCTGCATGCGCGTGCTGCTGGCCGGCGCGCGCGCAGCCCGCCTCGGTGGCGGAGACCCGCACGCTATACTGCACGTTTTCTTGCAGGTACGTACCATCATCACGATTTTAGATATCGTGTTTTTGCCATTTAGTCAACCTTAATTTTTAACCCCAGAAAATTCCTATCCATGGAGAAAATGGAGGGGTAAGTTTCCTCTTATGTTGACCGTGACAAAACAGAAAGATTCTATGTTGCATGTAATCGAAAGCACTATTGTTTTCACAATAAAGCTGAATCTGACAACGATAATTCAAACTAGGTAGAAAATATGGGAAACTACAACGTAACCAATGCACTAATTCAGCCAAGTTCGGAAATATCCTTTATTACCGAACATACTTGACCCAGCCATAAAATGTCTTAGACGCTGATGTAGAGTGCAATTATCAGAGCGCGGGCTCGATATCGGTTGGTAACGAACTGGCGGAGCTGGCGGGCCTGGCGCGGCTCCAGTGGTGCCGACATCTGCTATTTATCGTCCACTCGCGTTGCAGCCGTGACGTCACCACAGTATCAGTGCATCCTCGCTGTAGGTTAGATACAAGAGCTCTGCAGCCACACGCCAAGTCGTATGATGTTTGTTGTTTTCAGTTTCCGTAACTCATGATATACAATGGAAACTTAAGCAATATCGTCTTACAAATGAACTTCGTTATAATTGTTTCCGTAATAACTTTATAATATTAATATGCCCTGAGAAATACTACATAAAAACTTGTTCTTACCTTCTAAAATAATTGCAATAATATTTCAAAGTAATATTTGAATACTTAATAATTGTTGAACAATATATTTTAGGCCTTTTACTTGAGTAAATTACGTGTGGAATAAGTTTTAAAGTGTACCTAAAGATGACGATGAAGTTGAAAACCTCAGTCTTAATATATTTATATCCATAAACTGAACTTGAGACAATTACGTACGGTCCTGATAAACTAAAAACAAAAAGATAAAAAAGTTAAACACATTACATAGAGTGGTCGACGAATAACTATTTACTAATGCAAGAAAAATAGTTTCCTTCCAATTGTATTAAAAAGAACTTTTCCACGGTTTGTTTATTGACGTCCATGTTGGTTCTGTAATGTTATTATAATTGTTTATTGATTGTTCAGGGAAGGGCCAGTGGGTAATGTGTAGCACGCGATCATGACTCATGCCAACGATTGTGCAAGTACCTGCTGTCGGCATAGAGGCTCGGGCGTCCACTGCAAGGGAACCCGCTAACTTTAGGGGTGGAAAACTTTAGTTTACCTACAAATTTACAATACAGTTGTATAATTTAATAATTACCCTTCAAACGAAAGAATACATCATATATTTCGCATAATTAATGCACTACATCAAAATTCTAAGGAACTTATTCTAGTGATCGATAGATATTTAATCCAAAATATGTTTCGAGTAGCTCAATGTAAAGTGTAGTGAAAGCATTAACGATACATAAAAGAACTGCCAAAAAATCTCTTAAGAAAGTCATTTCCTGTATTCTGTGATTTCCAATTATTTCTCAAGGACTCTGAATCTGGGCGGAATCTTGAGTATGACACACATTTACGTGTGTAACAAAGATTTACAGTATGACCAATCTGAAACCACGGAAGTAATGAAGTTCAGTGTGACCCTAGGGATACCGGACTCTTAAGCGACCCGCGTCTAAATTAATTAGAAATTAGTATTTCCTTTTCGAAAATAAGTTTTTTTTTTACATTTATATCTCTGTTGTTGCTCTCGATGGGAATCTTATTACGATAATTCAATCGTATATTACATGTATGAAAAATAAAATTATTGTTTTCTATTACAGCATGTATAATACGATAAATAACACAATTATTTCACGTATTCTTTTTCTAAAAAAAAAACTGATTAGGTATAGACACATAATGGAACGCGAGCTTAAGATCATAAATTGAACGGAAAATTTAAAATTGATTTCCTTATTTATTTACTTTCTTTCACCTAATCATCAATATCATAAAATATTTAGTTTAGTTTAATTAAATGCAAAAAAAGCCTCCTGCTAATACAAAAAACACTCTAAGGCATTTAGATAAATAAAATCCCAACAACATTGTGGTTCCATTAACGGTAATGGCACAGAAACAACAAAATAATGAATACCGTTGTTACGTAGTTATAAGTTAGTTGGTGAAACAATCCCGGATTCCTTCCATCCCTTTCAATACGCACACAATGGCGCTGGCTCGCTGCCAAATGAGTCCGCCGCCGCGCCGGGTTCCGCAGGGCCAATATAAATGGCTTCAAGCAAGATAATCATTCTTCCCTACGTGGTTAGAACGTGCCCTTTTTTCGTTCAACCCAAATTTTATATAGAGCAGTTTTTATAACCTCATTTTAAAGCTTCGTTTTTGTGAGATTACATTGTTAAATAACTAACATTTTTCATGGTATTTGTTATAAAACATGCTGGTTTGTGTCCCTAAATCTAAGACTATCTAGAAACACTATTCATCACCGTTTTTAAAAACGTTCGAGGTTTCATATTTATTTCCTCGGAATCCACTGAACATAATCCTGCAATAGGTACCTACAGCAAGCAACAAATTATACCGAGTGTGTATCTACACAAACACGAAGGTTGGAGTGTGAACCATTGATAATATTACAAAAGGAAATGCCATTGAAACAGGCAGAAACCGTCGTGTTTTCCCATTATCTTTTTCAAGTGTTCGTGTTCCTACAGATATAGGTATATGTTTATGTGGAGTACACGGTTACGGAAGCGGAGAATAAAAATCTTGAACGTTGCTTTGTGTGCCAAGATTAAATGATATTTCAATATATAGAAAGTACTTTTTAGAGTTGGAATCGTTTCTACAAAAAATACGCTGAACTTTGTATCATAGATATAAGATCAATATTTATATGAAAATAAGAAGAGCATTGTGTAGTCTTCCTTTATTTATAGAATGACATATAAGTGAGTAATTATAGTTACACGTGTTTAAAATGTAGTGCCTCGGATTTCCTTATTTTTAAAGCTTGTTATTAACCATTACAAACGATAAGATAAACCTGAATGTATCCTGCAGGCGTTGTTATTACCTCAGGTATTTACCTTATCGTGCCAACAGTCTCACTCATAATGTCCACAATAAACATTACCGGTGTGCATAAAAGAAAACTCTAACTACAGGCTCCAGTTAATGATGTAATTAGAGCTCTGGGGATGACTGCAAGATCTAGATCTTGGCGAGTTCCTCACGTAGCTTGGACAGCTTCGTTGCTAGCATTAAAGGAACTGCTCAAGCGTTATATTATCTGGCGAGAAGCCAGCTCCTTCATATTATGCCGAGTATCTGGCAAACAATGCTAGCAGATGGTCACCGTATCTATCACGGTTATAGAAGGCTGGTTTAGAACAGCATTACCTCCTAACGAGAATTACAATAAAAATTACCTGATTTAATCATTTCTAAGATTTACCTTTATCACAAAAAATTTAACTATTTTGAGGTCAAAGTGAGTCAAGAACGATTTTACTTTAAGATACTTTATTTCTGTTCATTTAAAACGTGAACATTTCAAATAATAATAATACAAAATAATCCGATCCAGGCTAATGTATAATTGGATCGCAGTGCGTAAAGCGATTACACAGCTCGTTAGGTACAAATGAGACCGCTCCACTCTACGGCTTCGGTTATGAAAAGCACAATTAACGGACACTGTTTATCATGCGAATATTGAAGCTGGAAATACAAATATATGAATTCCGTGATATGACAAAATAATATGATATCAAAATAAAAGAACAGGTAAATACAACAACGCAACAAATTTGACTGTGTTATCAATAATAATATGTTGACCGTCTACAACAACAACTAAGATCTCAATTAGACCGGTTTATTTCGTGTACGGTACTCTATGTTTTCATCTCCGGTTTGAAGGACTCTTTTTTATCGTATCTTAACTTGAACTTTTAAGACGATTGTTAAAAAAATGGTTAGATATGATGCGACTCTGCAAAATTAACAAAACACCAGATGCACACGTATTCAGAACACTAAACGATTAATCGAATTATTTGTTTATACAATTTTTTACTAAAATAAGTACGTAGTTAATGTGAAGATAATAAATTATGATTTACGTCACAGAACCATCTGTTACCTGCCTAGAAATATACATCAACCATCGTATTAATATTTATATCTCTTAGTCTGCACTACGTTTGCACTATTCATTATTTTCCTGGTATATTGTACCATTATGAGTCTTGTTTACGACGTGATTCATCACAAACATATAATATACGGTGCACAAACAAATATGAGCATAATTCTTATAAATTAACTGCGTTGTTTGGAAATATAATTTATTTTTAATTTTAGCAGGAATAGCACTCAGGAGTTTTGCTATTAGAAACTACGTAATAATACTTAGTTTATTAGTAATATTCAGAGAACTGCTCAGTATCAATACACAAACATTCTAAATAAGTAATATCAGTGCGGTTATCTCAACCACGCTGGTCTCGAAACTTTATTAATAACTTGAACCACACGGACGACTCACGGCCGAGTACCGACAGTTGTTCTTTTCCTTGCCCCATAAGTTTTGACCCTTGATATGGTGTGGTGTATGTTCCAGGATGCCGTGTCCCTGGGAGGCGGCGTGATCGGCGCCATGCATATTCCTGAGAAATGGTTCCCTGGCACCGTGGACCGCTGCCTCAACTCGCACAACATCATGCACGTGCTCGTCGTGCTCGCAGTCTACTCCATGCATCAGGTCAGTTCATAAACGCTCAATTTAAGACAAAGATTTCGGTAATTCAGTAATGATCATGTACATATCCTTCTATATAACTACATTTATTAATACAACACGTGTTTTGAAGATTTATACAACATAATTTGCTCTGCAGGTCAAAGTAAATCAATTTTAGATGGAACAAGAGTTCAGGATCCTGTTACCGCTTAACTTCCATGTGATATGTAGTTTGAGGTTCCGCATCCTTTAACCATCTTTTAAACAAGTTTTATAATATATTTTGTTGACATTTCCAGGTGACAACACGCGACATAGAATGGATGTCTCGCGTGGACTGCCGCGCGCCGCTGCGCCACCTCTGACGCAGCGCGCGCGCCACTGCCCGCGCCGCGTCGCACCTCGCCGCGTCTAGCCGCGTCCGCTCATCGCCTCCGTCTACTCAACTTTACTCACTTCTACTGAACTCACGCACGCTATGTTAAGGCTTCCTAAGTCGCGGTTTTGGACTTGGACAGCTATGATTGTAGAACCGTAAGACCAAACGAGTGGACTATAGAATATCTGGTTGAAAATCGAATATAATTGAAAAAAGACTTGATTAGTTTAATATGCACATGCAACTAAAGAAAAATACTTGTTTCTTGCTATCCAAGGACTATCTTGTACAAAAATATTTTTGATTGTAAAAACCAGTAAAAACAATGTCAATCTTGTATTTTTGTGACAAGTATTGTCACAAATATAAACTACCCTAAAAACATTCGCTAAAAAGGAACTTTTGCTGCAATCAGATACATATTTGTATCTTTAAATCTAATTAAATAAGGATTTCGACATTCTTTATAACTTGAAATCGTCTGCTTTTTGACGAGCAAAGCGCCTAATATAAACCAACTTTGCTTTTCAACTTACTACAACTTGGCTGGAATATTACCATGAGGAAGTCTTATAAACATAACTGTGGTGTTTGTTGGAAAGCGAACAGTCTTCCCAACTTTTGAGTTAAGGTCGATTATAAAGATATCGTAAGAAAACCTCCAAATAAGTCTTCGTAGGATAAAATACAATATCCTAAACGGGAAACTGTGTCTTCTGAGGAGCACGTTAGCTTTAGTAACTTGGACATCTGACAAATGATTAGATGCCAAAGTTAGGTGTGCAAGAATTCTTCCTAATAAGATAGTTATCATTTGGTCTTATGGAAATGGCTGTAGCTTAGACGATAAACTAGATTCGTAGCGTCTTCACGTCAGGCCTGCGCCGGCGCATGCTCCACATACGTATGACAGACATATCTCCCTGCCGAACCGATGCTTACATACATGTCAACTATGGAAATAGACAAAAACCTGGCAAACCCACTGTTGCGAGTGATGTCAACGAGGCAGAACATTTCACTACGGACATAAAAGAAGAATTGTTAAACTAAAGTATATGAAGACAAAGCATTTACTGGGTAAATAAATAAGCATGCCAATAGAAACATTCCAAACGTCCGTGTCAATCAGGCCTCGGAACTGCAATAGCATCCAGTTGACGACACTCATAACAAGTGGTGAATTAGTATACTAACAATTCTGTACCTATCTACTAAATAAAACCCACTACTGCTATCCGTCATCATATAAAATTGGCAGATATGTAACCTTCAAGATAAATAATAACTTACAACGGAAAAACAGATTATAAAAATAATAAAAAATGTGGTCGAGACGCTGATCCTAACTTGTATTGCGTTAAGTTATTTAGTTAGTAAGCTAGACAAAAGTATTATCTGTCTTCTTTATATAATGGCGAATGTGCAAATGCAAACCTAAACGTCATTTGTAAAATAAAATTGTCGGTTGACAATATCGCGGCCTACACAATATAGTAATAGTCATTATGATTGGAACCTTCTAATGTACCACAATATGGAAGTAAAGTCATTAAACAATAACTAGTTAACTACACTAGAACAGTTACTTAATAGTTATAATAATTAGCGCGATAAGTTAACGAATGTAATAGCGGTTATTTTTAATGAAACGAACACTTCAAATCTTAGTAAGCTTAAAACTATAGTTTAATTATGATATTGGAATATTACACACATTTTTTATAGATTAGGATAATAAGGAGTTGAATTTGCATACTAGCTTTTGATGCATGATGGAATGTGAAGAATGCTGAGGGTTAGATAAAGTGCGAGGGCTGTCGCCGTCAGAGAAGTTTTGTTTGAACTTGTATATTACTCGCTTCTACTATTGTTTACTTAACAAAGCATACCACATAACACTTCGCACGTCTTGCTTCTACGTCCCATAAACCATATTAAATCATACCGAGCATATAAAACTCTCATTTAAAATGTTGTCTCTTTCAGATTAAACTCTTGACAGCGCTATATTTTATAAAATAAAATATTTGAAACCGTTACTGACCCTTCACTTCTAGTCTTATCTATTATCAATTTATTTCTTGCATAATGTACTCCAATGTAAGACCCACTTTTGTTTATTAATTAATCTATTTTTAATCTTTCTATTTGTCAATTTATTTTGTGAACATATCATTTTCAATAAAGTTAAATTGTACATTTGTTGTTAGGACAATACTTTTGAATATTAAATACCTATATTAAGTATGGTCAGCAAAACAATTTATAAATAAAAAGTTTTGTATTAAAAACTTAAAGTTGAACATGAGACGATGTCCATATTGCTTAATGTTTTTTAAACCTTTGAACCTTATCGTAACTTGCTACAAATACATATTTGTGTTTGAAAAGTATTTTCAAAATAAAAAATTGAACGTTCTAAAATCTTGTAACCCGAGACGTCCACTAAAACTGCGTAACGTTTCGAAATATCATGACTTAATTTCTTGGCAAATTTCTGAAGTAGCATGTTTTTTACTTACCTAATTAAAGACTTTATAGCTCAGTGACCAATCGTTGGTATATTTTTATATTCTCGGTGTTGTGCGCTTTGCGGCTTATATACAAATGCATCGCAAGTGAACATGGGATCCTATTCTCTTCGTACACGACCTTTCTTAGTCTGTTCGATAGTTTTACTTAAACTAGTGGTAATTGTAGCAACTGTAGTTAGGTAGTTTACGAGCAATAAATAGACAACAATTGTTACGAAATTTGACAAAAGTAGTCAAATTTATGTTAGACTCGAAACGATTGCATACAATTTTACACAATAATAATTGTTGAAGAATATTTTTAACGCATCTTTTTGATGGCTTTAATGTTCTACTTTTGTCAAACTTCTATTGTTTTAATTAATTATTTATTAAACGAAGTAGTGTTTTAGAAGAAACGAAGTGTACTTGAGGTTTTTTACTAGTGGTTGTCACGAGCCCGCGCCGGCTCCCGCGGCCCGAGCGCGCGCCCGCGGGCAGCCCACACCCGGACACGCTCCCTACACCTATTGTTCAGCAACATTGTAAACCCAGGATTTTAATTTCTATTTTTGGAAATCGATATTTCAACTAGGCACATATTTACAATATCAAATAGTTTATTTTTCTGGTAAATTACTTCAAAAGAATAGACAATGACTTCACTTATATTTGAAAACGAATTGAATTGATTGTACAGATGTTATTTTGTCTTAGCGGTCAAATTAGTTTGTTGAATATTTGAGATGTTAATATTAAGTAAATGTTTACTTGCCTAAATATCAATTATTTACAAGAAGTATAAAAAATACTGGAATCGCGATTTATATAACGTTATTTAGGTCGACGAGTCAAAGTGTCGCCCTCGAGTTAACTGTTTAAGAGTTAATTAAGAATACTTACATAAAAATAAAAACACGTCTGAGCGGAAAATAGACGAGCGTATAGTGATTGCACAGTCAATAGTGAAATGGACAAGTTAACAATACAAAGCTTTACAACCGTAGCCTGGAGTGGCGCTCATCACCCTGTATGTTTATAACGCATCATTTAGAAAAATAATAAACATTGCAATAATGTATCACAGTTTAGTTAAGTTATTAATTTATTTTGTAGTTATACTAATTAGTGTTTCAAGACGTTGAACATTCCTGGTTTTGTAAGCAATTAAGAGGAGTAATAAAAGTCTCACTTTAATTTTTAAGAGTTATCGTCAGTAGGTAATAATGATGAGCAATATGACAGTATTTAATACTACATAACATAATGTTATGATTGTTTACAAGTTGACTTTGGAAAACCGTCGAGTTACGCGTATTTGCACTTATCTTGAAATTATTCATAGTAATTGACGATTATTGATCAAACTCCTCAAGCTGTAGACGTTGAAGAGATTATTAAAGTTTATTTGAATTCATGGCTCGGCTTTTATTTTAACTGACCCTACCCTCTATATATATATTTAGAATCTAAGTAAAGAAGGACATTTGTGGCTAAATAAGCAAATAAGGAAGGTAAATAGAGTATTTCAAATGATTTGACCAATAAATTATATTATTCGTTGTTTACAACATCGAGAATAAATATACTTACCCACTCAAAAGACTAGAGAAATAACATATAACATATCATCACGCCTGTATCCCAGAAGGGGTAGGCAGAGGTGTACCAATGTACACCCACAGTTCGCCGATATGTTTAGGTCCCATGTAATAAGGGGCGAGCCTATTGCCGCTAACCGGGCACAAATCCAAACTCCGACCTACTACTGAGAATTTAATCCATCCAGAAATACATCCATTAAATAAAAATAAATTATCGATAAACTTCACAATTGATGCGGGTTGCCAATTTAAGAGTTAAAATTGATTATAATGATTAAAATAATATCCTTAACTCAATTATTCTACAAGTAACATAATGACATGTGCAGTTAAGAACTTTGGGGCTTACCCAGTGAGATTACACGATGTCAATGACGTAAGTTTTGCTTATTCTCAAAAACATGATTAAATAGTTTTCCTTCCTTACTCGGAATGAGGCTAACACAAACATTTATATATAAGTTACATTTGTTACCTACTTTATTTCTATTTCGATTTAGGTATAATGTTTTGGTGGCCTCCGTGGTCTAGTGGCGTATCTTCACACCGGTTTTCGACGTATAATTGCCTTTCATACATTTTTCTAAAGTACCTGTCCTTCATTACTTATAATGTGAACTCAATTAATTGAAACACGGCACGTCATCAATTTACCAGATGGGTGCTGACGTCTGCTTTTTCCAACCTTATCTAGCAGCTAAAAAGCAGACGTCACTGGCCCGCATCACCAGGGGATAAACAAGAAGCAATGTAGGAAATAATCTGAAACCACTATCGTAGAATTATTGAATGTTTGTCAAAGTTATTTATATTAAAACGGAAAACAAGGATTTGCAAACAGACTTCTAAAACGATTGGTTAATCTTAACTGTAAGAAAACTCGTAATTTTTGACGATGCATATTAAAAGCATAACAATCTGGGTTTTCCGTACATAATTCTTGCGTAACATGGTTATTTTTGCTGGTTTTCTGCTCTAACACATTTCAGACACGATATTCTTTAGGTAGCTGAGGGGCGTGCGCAAGTTTAAGTCGTGTAAGGAAATAAATTTACTGCCTTACACGACTTAAACTTGCGCACGAAGCCTCGGAGTCAAGGCCAAAACTAGGTTTTTTCTATCGAAAAGCCTAGTTTGTAGCTAGTAGAAAATTATTTTTATATCTCTCTCCTGAAAAAAATCATAAAACTCTACCAACCCCTTTTTACATAAGTGTAGACGTGTATGTATGTGTATCTTGATGCAGGTAAAAATAACTCTTCACGTAATGAATCGATGTGACCCGCATCTGCTTAAGGCTTATCTATTCCAACAAACTGCACAATGGCAAGGTGAAGATTTTCGTCGGTTTGACGTCAACAGTCCCTTATTATCTGTGCCTACGTATTACCTTATTTCCTGCTAAAAGGAAAGTTAATGTAAAAAATATTAAATGTAGTTAATGCACGTTGTGATCCGGTGGAAATCCTCATGGACTTTTTCCGGCCTGGGAAAGACCGAACTTTTGCCGTTCTAAACTAAATTGGGACGTGCCATCCTCTTTCCTTACCAGAAGACGAATTTGTAATTAATCAAAAGTAAGGTGAGATCGCTTTAAAAAGTCTGTTATGTTAACATGGGGTGTAAAATCTGGCACACGCATCTGATTTTGAGGGTTATTCGTCAACTGAACACACTACGCTAGACACACGCGTGTTCAGTTGGTGAAACTCAAAATTAATATATTTATTGTTTCGTCATCTGGACACGCTAAGATATTTTCGTGTGTTCAGATAGTGAAACTTAAATTAAATCACTTTTATGTTGTCTGTAACTGGACACACCGCAAGAAAAGGTACAGTCAGGTTTAAAAACATTTGAAATAAAACAAATATTTAACAATCGAATCATTTTAAGATTTATTAATTTGAAGCAAAGCACCTATGCTTAGCTATTTTGAATACACAGGTATTTTCAATAGAATATTCAACTTTGTTCACCTGGGTGATATCACCCAGGTGAACAAAGTAGACTTTTGTGTCTCATCATATCGCCCAGGTGATATCACCTGGGTGAAAGTCATCACATCGAGTCCGAGTCGACAAGGAGACAAAAGAGATAAAATCAAAAGTCTACTTTGTTCACCTGGGTGATATCACCCAGGTGAACAAAGTGGAAATAATAACATGAAAATATTTTATATAATCTAAATATGTAAAAAATATATACTTACTAAATTCAGAAAAGGTGAACAATTTTTAAAAGACATATAAAGCCGCCCGTTCCCTACATGGAACGCTTAGTGACCGATGATGATTGTGTAACAGAAAATTTATCTGCGTGACTGTACTTTCTCATAAATTCAAGTAAAATATGAACGTATGTCCAATTGGAGAAAACATAAAAGTGATTTAATTTAAGTTTCACTATCTGGACACACGAAAATATCTTGGCGTGTCCAGATGACGAAACAATAAATATATTAATTTTGAGTTTCACCAACTGAACACACACACGCAATTTTGACGTTTTGACGTTTAGTAGAATACCAATTTTCCGAAAATGGCTCTGCTGGCACGCCACTATGAAGACATTGAACCGAGTGTAAATAGCAGACTTGGGCCCCTGCGTAGTGTGTTCAGTTGACGAATAACCCGATTTTGATATAGGTAGGTATCATTCATTTGGGATGAACTTCAGACCAAAATAACATTACATCATTCATACTTACAACATGGAATTATTAAAAATGGACTTTTTAGTACTTAATCAATAAAGTACAACATCATTTTTAACCTCTGACGCATTTCTCTGCCACCGCACACTTTGGATAACAGTTCCTGCAACTAGGATTCTAGATAGGAAATTACGGTTTTTTATTGTTGTTCATTCAAATCTGAATATACATAGGTCACACAATACAAACAAATCGTGTTGTCCTCTGATATCATCATTCTGTCGGAACCTGTTTCCATTCAGATTGCCAATTGATCATGTGATTGTATGTTTGTATCTAGTTAGTTATCTATAGGTATATAGTTATATATACAACCTACGTATCGTATTATAAAGTATAAAAATATCCTAAACCTATAGTGGTCGAATTAATACCTGCGATTTCTGTTGTGTTTAAAATTAAATTTCTTAATCATGAGTGATCAATTTGAAACATCACTAGTTGATAATCCTACTATTTCCTATATGAAAGGATAAAATTGTTTTGACGCTATATATCTTGCAACACTTCAGCTAAGTAACACAGCCTGCAGTTGCGTACTTATTACTTTAGCGGATGATTTGCACCAGTTAACTGATTCATTTCAATCGTAAACCAAATTCGTTTATTACATAAGAAGTTAACAAGGAACTAATTGACTTAATGATTAATTTGGTTAATAGTTAAATTACAACATTTGTAACTTTGTGACATTACTTAATTACATTACATTTAATAATAATAAAGGTCTTATCTAATTGCGCAACTGTCTAAGTTCAGAAATAGCTTGATGCCCTAGATAAGTATAAAATTACAGACATTTATTTTTTATATTTTATGTTCTTTAAATACCTTTTTATCTGGAAACAAAACATCGTTTCCAAAAGTATTATAAATAACAAAAAAAAGCCTTCGTCGAACGGATTGCCGGAGCAACTTTAAATTTGATGAGAAGTCTAAAAATAACTTAAATCCTTCATTTTATCAAACGTAAAATTGAAATCAAATTAGGTTCACGCTTAGTTAAGTTACCGCAAATAATGAAACCGAGAGGCGAAGAACAGGTCGCAGGAGTCAAGGAAGGCCGAGGACTGGATGAGTAGATGATATTATTAAGCATACTAGGCATACCTGGTTTACCTATACTGAGCATGAGATATACGATGTCAAGCTAAAATGATACTGTTGCGACTGTCTCATCACAGACAAAAATGTCTTTTTGGAAAGAAATACAGGTTACGGTATGCCATGTAAAAGGTATGGCGCATACCAGCGGAGATCATCACCAATAATTGTCCCAACAATAATGATAACGCCACCGTAAGCTGCGAATGATGAGGCCGTGATGTAATTAAGTATCGATATAAAGTCGGCGGCGGGCGGCGTGCGCGCATCGATCCTCCACGATGCACGCCGGCCGGACCACTGTGTGCGCGCTCGCGCTTCTCGCCTGTGTTTACGCTGCGCCAGGAGGCAACGACATCCAACAAGTCACTAAAGCACGTGAGTGAAATGTTCATAATATACCAATAGTGTACCTCCTCAAATTCTATGTGAAAATATTGTGTTAAATTCATTCGATTCAAACTTAATTTTATTTATTGTGTTGCGAAGGTAAGGTAATTTTTGTTTGTTTTCGTTTTAAATCTTCGTCATAAGCGAAGGTCAGGTAAAACCCAACTTATCTTTGAATTAAGGAAGGTGTTAAATATTAAAAATAAAACGATAGCGCGATAGCATATCACAAACACATGTTGATATTATAATCCAGTTTGTTCAGTGCAGTGATACATTAAAGTGTTATAAAAACTATTTACACAAAATAACGGGTATCTATAACTCCACATATGTAGAACCACCATGATCATAAGACAGTTGGACACCCGCCTTCATTTCCCTTCCTTTAAACTACTTTACTTGGCTTTACTTCTCGTTTTTCAGTCCATAAAACCCAGTAAGTACGTAAGTTTATTTGCTAATTAATTCCTAAAACGTTTAAAGTCAACAACACTTATTTTAAAATAAGGATAAATGATTGCTATGAATAATATGTTATTGAAGGCTACGCGATATGTGTGACCATAACAAAACTGAATATGTAATACCTACATTATTAAAAAAGAGTTATGTTTGATTCTAAATATTCCATCGATTTCTAGTCTTTATTTAAGTCTCTGATAAAGTATGAACCTATAATAAGATGTCAATTCTAATATAATTATTACTAATTATTACCTAGAGCAGGAAAAGTTAGCAATTCTGTAATATGTAAATTTTTATTTTGGAATATTTACCTAAGAGTAGAAAAATGTAGGCTTAGAACAATCTTAGAGGTACCTACTCTTTCACATTCTTTGAGGTATTCAGAATACCGTACACCATTTGCGGTCAATGGAAGTGTATCGAAACCTCCGGCTTACAGTGCTATATGTTACACAAGTATTTGTCATTATGTACACTACATGTAATAAAAACCGAAAGATTCCCTACTTTTACCGGAAGCGAGTCTTCAAAAGATGTTGGTATAGTTTTATATATTAGTCTTTTACTTTTTGCGGGTTTCCAGACAATTTTTTAATAATTTCGGAGATCGCGCTTTGGATATTAAACGTGTAGGACAGAAACATCAAATCAAAACTTAGTATATTTTCAAGGACAGTGGGATTGGTGAAAGAAGTACCAAACAAGAGACAATGAGACATCGATTGATGAAGTGTAGGCGTAAACCGGTTATACATAAGTTCATTACTATATACACTTATATTTTCAAGTTATACCCGAGGCATATCGAACGAAGCCGTAAGCAAAGAGTGTAAAATAAGATATACCGAACTTAAGAGTAATTACAGATAAGCTTCTCTAGTATACAAATACATCTCTCCAGGTTTAGGGACTTATTATGTCTATCTAATGTCTTCATATAGATTAAAGAACCGTTAGAACCCTATCTTTCTAATTTATAATTGTGCTAGTTTCAACACAACAATACCTACCACTTGACCGATTTATTTTCAATCTGTTTACTGTCTATAGAATTTGAATGGCACTATCACTAATAACCCGGATACAATGCTGTATTATGAGGTTACTGGTTCAAGTCTGCGCAGAGCATTTTTAAGATCAACAATGATTTTTATCTCTCAACGTGTAGACAAAAGATTAAAAACCCTTCCTCTTGAATTACCCTGTACATTGCAGCATTTTGGTGAGAACCTTAAAAAACCAGTCGGTAGCTTCTAGCGGTTAGATAAACAGACGCGGCGGAAAACTTGTATTCTTATATGTATAAAGAAGAAATTTAATGGCAACGTACTTACACCGTTTCGTTAGAACTCATGTATAGTTCGCTAAATTGCCATAGCTATAAATAATAGTTTTAAAATTTAAAAAACCAACCCGTTTAAGCGGTTTACCTACAAATTTCTACTTTTCCGATACACTGGCCTTAGAACCTAACGCATATTAACTTCAGATACCAAGGAAAGCGTTAAAATTTCAACGATGTTTTCATATATGAATCAAACTAAAACAATGGAATGAAGTCACTGAAGACATCCCCTGGGGTTTCAGTCGCTAGACGTTATCTTTACAGAATACAGGGGCATGTGACGGTTACCCATGAAATGTGAATCTAGTTCAGATGGCCACCATTGTTACATAATTGGTCTCACACATGCACTGCTCCAGTTGTAATTACGCACTACTTGCAATTCGTTACTGACAGCGTATCTACGTCAGTGGGTAATTAACCTATAGGGAAAATGTGCGAGTTATTTTTTCTAAGATAAGATTCCATTAACCTATACTTACATAGTTTTTGTTATAATTATTCACCGGATTGTTTTCATCGTCAGACATTTTTTTGTAACAGGCAGATACCTGCTTCCTTGCAATCTGCGTAGCGCTTATTAACTGACGAGATTTGAAATGTAGACGAAAAATCTGTCATTTTAATAGCACGTTATAAAATTTGATTATGATGGAAATAAATATGGATCAACTACATTGAATACAGTAGTTTACGAGGTTACAGTGATAATACGGGAAATCCTATCATTATTATAAAGAGTAAAGCAATTGAGAGTTATACTATTACTAATCGCTTACCTTCGTCACAAAGCTAATTCTACTCTAATATAAATATAATTTAAGGTCATCAAATCAACTAAAACCCGAAAACAAATGTATAGAAATGACCAAGGTAATTCAATATGTCAAATAGGATTTTTAACAAATAACTAGCTATGCAATGAACCTAGTTAAATACATGGTTTTAAATGGCGAATTTATGCACTCAAAATTTAAGCACAAGAAATTATAATACAAAGGCTATCTGACACAGTCCTTTAAATATCTAACTTTTAACCTAAGGCCACAGTATCATACAAGCTCATACGTAATCTATCAAAACCACATGTTATAATGCATAATATATTTTGTTACAGCGAATGCCCCAGCTAAAGCAGATGAAAAGGCGGTGAAGGAGGAGCCGCGGCCGGTGAACGAGCGCTACCCGCACGCCGTGCTCTTCGGAGGCACCTGCGGAGGCACCATCATCAGCCCCACATGGATCCTCACAGCCGGACACTGGTACGTACCCCTGATCTTCGTCATCAAGTACCATTGTGATTTTTTTAACTTTTACAGAAAAATAACCTGCTGGCACTTATTTCTAAATTTTTCAACATCTGTTTTGCCTATTTCGTTTTCTTAAAGTAAAATAATAAGAAACCCGTGTTTAATTCTTACCTAAGCTATGCTAAGACTTAAACACCGTCTTAACAGTCATTTACAAAGGTATTTATTATGTTTTTTTATGGACAAAACATGACAAGTATTAAGTTTCTAACCGGAACGGAACAAAAACTGGCCGTCGTTGAGTAATGATACAATTTTGAGACAATTTGATTTAATGCCATAGTCGATTAACAGTAATGATTGTCAATTACGATAAAATTTCCAGTGGTATTGTGCCTACTAAAGTAATCGGCATGGCTATCGAAATCACCTTAAAAATATTAATTATAATCACAGAACCGACTGTTACGTTAATTAACCTTACGCTGCAAACCCCTAAACCGTATTATTGAACATGTTTTGAGACGATGACAATAAAATGATAATGGAGGAATAATGACAATAAGAATTCCTTTGTTTGTTTGTATCGTCTGCACTTATTGGACGTTTGCCAATATGAGTATACCTACCTATTTACTGTAAGTGCATACTTTCTGTCTATTTTATGAAGTTTTGTTCATTAGGTATCTGCTTGTTCAATATGATTGTTATAAAATAGAAAGTGCCGATACGTAACAATTAGGAAAAAGCAAAGTTGTCCAACACGTATTCAATCAATGACATTTACGCAACGTGGTTGTCCGTCACTGCTCCGCTAAGTGCTAACTGATGCATCTAACACTTGGCATTAATAAACAATCGAGTATTTCCGTAATTGTTAAAATATTTAATGACAATATAATCAATCGAAACTGAAAGTTTGCAAAGCACCTTACATAGGTTAAGTTACTGATTTTTTTTTCATAGCAAATCTTTAATAACGAAAATGAACGATACGTAATTGTTCCAACAATTGAGAGTAATTACGTACAACGATCGAAAGATCAGTTTTTTTCTTAATTGTAAGTTCCGACAATTCTACGCATGCGGCATATTTACTTAATACAAGCTGACCATGACTTGTTCAATGCAAAGTGGTTATCATTCACACAATATCAGAACTAATCTATTGTGTGAAGGTCAAGTATAAACATCAAAATGCTAAACAACGCACTAGAAGATCAACTTTTTCAAATAACACTTTCGAAAAGAAAAACAAGTGAATGACACAAAAATGTCATAAATAAAAAATATTTTTGGTGCATAAATACACGCCCAATCCTCCTTAGCATCAAGAACACAACTATTGTAAACACTTTTAAACTCACTTACTGATCCGAATCTGATTAAGTACAGCTCATAAAACGTTTGAGACGTAGGTCTGAGCAAGCGCATACATAATGAAGCAATCTGGGTTTTCCTTGTTCGTCACAAAAGTGCGCATATCGTTCACAACATAACCAGTCACTATACATTTTATCGATAGAAACTATTCGAAACACAAAGAAGATACGTGACTTGATCGCTCGTCGGAACAAAACATTCCGACTTTTGTAAAATCGTAGAGAATTAATTTCAATTACCTAGCTACATTAATATTGTTGGAAAAGGTTGGGGACAATTAAGCAGACCATAATTTAAAATAAAATGTCTGAACACGTCCCCAAGACGTACCCACCATAGAACCTACGAATGGATGAACTGAAAAGGGACACCGCTATTATCCGGTACAATTATTTCAATTTGAAGAATCGAAACAATAAACAACTGCTAAATATACCAAAACTTGCGGTACGCGGTGTCTTCTACTGCCGTCATAAATATAACAGCCGACAACCAATTTAAATTATCGTAAAACAAAAAAGTCCAAAGGACTTTGGAGGACTTTGGAGTATAATATGTAGTTTAAGTACATCCGGAACTATTTATTTATTATTATTTATGCCTTCATGGTATGAGGGAGGTAATCTTTTGGAAGGTAAAGCGAGGATACCTAGTTGATTTTATTTTATATATTTTACATTAGCTTCTTACTGTTCCATTTCAGGCATGTAGCAATAATATACCTAGATATGTATTAAAAAATATTTATGTTATAAAATGATTGTTTTTAAATTGTAAGCGTTTCGGCCGTTATTATGTTCCAATAACATTGCGATTGGCTCTCAATTTACAGTATTAATCGTAAAACCGTGACCAAAGATAACCCTGGTGGCCCAGACACGTGGACTTGCGACATTGACTAATGTTATTTTATTTTAATCAATTTTTCCTCACTGACACCGTCATAATATATTCGGTACCTAAAATGCTAATTGCAGACAAAAAGAAAATAATTTAGTTCATGAAAGATGTTATGCAGTGCAAGAAATTCTACCATTCTTTAGTCACTCACTCACTACCGGTTTTCCAACACCGCTTATTATTATTGATTCCATATCCTACTCCTACTTTTAGTAAATATGTTGTAATAGCAAGTGTTTTTAACAGCACCCTGTTCACCGGCGGTCGGTACATCCTGGCCGGCACCAACAACAGCGAGAATGAGAGCGGAGTCACGCGATATGTGAAGCGACAAGTCATCCACCCGCTCTTCACGGTGGGCCCCTACTGGCTGGATGCTGATGAATTCAACATCAAACAGGTAAACTGAAGGAATTATTATTATTCATTAATTATTAGCCACAACAGGTCCATCTTGTAAAATCGATATACTAAATTACTTTCCGTTGCAGGTTGCCGCCCGTTGGGACTTCCTGCTGGCCGAGTTGAGCGAGCCTTTGCCTCTCGATGGCAAGCTCATGGCTGCGGCTAAGTTGGATGACCAACCAACACTCCCTGTTGGTCTCAACGTTGGATACGCAGGCTACGGAACTGACCACTTTGGTGTAAGTACTAATACTAAATGGAATACTAATTGGAAGTCTATGATGCTAGTGTTATTATTATTAATGTTAATCTATTTCAGGGCACTATGCGCAGTGAGATGCACGGCATGGAACTGACGGTACAGTCAAACGAAGTGTGCAAGAGTACCCTAGAACAGTATCAATCTAAAGACATGCTCTGTGTGAAAGGACGCCCTCCTCGCTTCGACTCAGCTTGTAATGTAAGTAGTTACCTGTTGAAAAATCACTAAAAAAATGTGGGCCTAAACAACTTTTACGGGGTCCGGGTAAGGGAAAAAAGGCCAATGTACTAATTCCCTCGGATGCGAGTTCAATCCTAGAACATTTTTTTTGCGGTCTGTCAACTCTGTCCAAATTTGTAAAAATGCTAGTATATATAGTGTATATATATGATGCGATCATCATTACATATTGTATTTAATATATATTTATATGCGTACTGGTTTCCAGGGCGACAGCGGGAGTGGTCTGGTAGACGAGACCGGGCGCTTGATCGGCGTGGCTTCCTGGGTGGAGAACGACGCCCACTCGTGCTCTAACGGAGCCCTAGTCGTGTTCTCGAGAGTGGCCAGTGCACGCGACTGGATCAGACAAGTTACCAAAGTTTAACGCCATTTTATCACCGCAATATATACGTATATAGAATTAGATCAATGTAAAGCATGTTGACTAGTCAAGTTAGTCCTCCAAAGAATTTATTAGGTAGGTAACATGTGATACTGCAAATACAACATTGAATTAAAATTCAATGTATTTCATATTATCATGACAAGCCGTGAAGGTAGTCTTTATTGTACTTAGCACTTCATAGAACATAGGATAAGATACAAAACAAAGTTACAATTAATGATCTAGCTCCCTGGTTGTGATATGTAGGTGGAAAACTATAAAAAATGATTAAGCATAATTTATTATTTGTAATGAACCTAATTTGTTGTATATATTTTTAATAAATAACCTATGTAAGAAAACCGTTTTTATTCTGTTAACCTTTCAAGCTCTAACCTAACATTAAAAAAAGTGTAATTTAAGTGGATTCTTATAGATATGGAACGATCATTTATCACCGCGATCGCTCATCTACCTACGTGTTAAGGATTTCAGGTTATTTTTTAGAATATGATATATTGACGTCCTGACATTTAGTAGAATTCTAATTATCCTAAAATGGACCTACTAACGCCACCCACTCAGACGATTCAAACAATTGTCAATAGCAGACTCGGGCCCCTGATCAACATACTTCTATATTTATAAATAAGTACATATTATAGATAAATAACACCCAGACACCGAACAAATGATCGTGCTCATCACACAAACATATGTCCTGGGTTTCGAGATAACAGGGCATGGTAACAGACGGGCGGACAGGGGCCCAAGTCTGCTATTTACACTCGGTTCAATGTCTTCATAGTGTCGTGCCAGCAGAGCCATTTTCGGAAAATTGGTATTCTACTAAACGTCAAAACGTCAAAATTGCGCATTGGAACGATTCGGTTCAATGTTCAACGACTGTGACCAATAGTTCATACATTTGGTACAAATTGTAATGCGCAATTTTGACGTTTTGACGTTTAGTAGAATACCAATTTTCCGAAAATGGCTCTGCTGGCACGACACTATGAAGACATTGAACCGAGTGTAAATAGCAGACTTGGGCCCCAGGCAGCAGTCTTAGTCATAGGGTCCCCGTTCTTACCCTTTAGGTATGGAACATAATAATATGCGGTGCACATAGGCGGTGCAGAAATGTGTTTGCATAATGATGTTGAATAAGACTACTATTAATTATACATATAGGCTGTTAACCCTTTCAATGCGGCGCACGCCGATCGGCGTATAATTTTTTCATACTCAGATTCTGAAAACGCCGATCGGCGTATTATAGAATTGTTTTATATTATATCCAAATTTGATGATTTAATAATAAAATATAGACCAATGTGCTTGTAATTTATAAGTGAAATGCTGGTACGATTAGTTTTTGGATATTTCAGTAGCGTAAGCGTTCAAGAAAAGTTGAGTTTTCTTACTCAGGTGCTGATAACGCCAATCGGCGTATTTCAGGGATTAACAACCTAACTACTCACTTTACTTTTATTGGTATAAAATATATATATCTCGGAGTGTAAAGAGGAGCGTCAAGGTTTAACCGCCTTGGGCGTATTCGGGATCAGATGTTGGCAGCACCGTGCGAGCAGTCAAATTTGGCAGTGTGATTTGACATCGGTTGGGAATGCACGAGAAGCTAACAGAGGAAACTGACTTCGCCGCGTTCCTTGAATACATTCACGATGAAAGGGAGCTGATCGGAAGGAAAGCTGAGCAACAACGACCGCCCCGCCATCCCTATTCGTTATCAGAATTGGGATTACCCGTAACCGCCCAGTATTATTGTCAGAATATTGTTTCTAACCTAAATAGTGAATCTGACAGTTGGAAAAAAATATTTGAAATGAAACAATTTATCATGATGGAATTAATACGTGCTGTACAGGACACAAGCACGGCTTAGCACGGTTGACACAAAGCTAGCATTCCCAGAATTCAATCCTGATTCTCGAAACGCCGATGGTCATGGTGTCATACTGTAGACTAGCGTTTACTGAAAAGTTCTTCAGTTTTATATCGAGAGAAGACGTTATTCACAGCGAGCTCATCGCCATTCGTCAAGGAGCACCTTGACTACATCATCCGGTGATCCACTTTCTTTTGTTTTAAGTAGTTGATAGTAGTGTGTTTGAAAAATGGGGCTGGCCTTAACTGGGTCGATGCCTCTGATCAGATCACGTTTTAACATGGGGTATGTAGCGTAGTTGATTGCTTGGGCTGGCCAGAACCGGGTCGACGCCCACGGTCAGACTGCGAGTTCTTCAGAATGAGTTGGGTGGCATCAGATTGGTATGGGAACGGGCTGTGCGGGTCGACGTTCCAACTTGTTGATTGCAACAGCTGTGTGTGACTGGTGGAAGGGACGCTGACAGGTAGTCGGGTCTATCGCACCATGCGAGTTGGTGGTTAGTCGAAGGGACGCCTGGTCAGTAGTCCACCCAGTGCAACAGTGTGTTTCATTCAGATGTGAGGAGTAAAGATAAAAGTCCATGGTGTCATAAATGGGTAGCTAGTCAGGGATGGACGAACGTGCCCAGACGGGTGCTACAGACTTGTGTTTGGTCATTGCAGATAAATCTTGGCGAGAGCGGTCTTACGAGGACGTGCGGGTCGGCAGACGGGCAGCAGGATGCCCAAGGCGACGGTGTGCGAAGCAAAGCATTGTCGCCTGCGTGCTATTGCTTTGGCGAGCCGGGTCGCATCGCCGCTCGCTGCCTGGAAGGGGACGCCGGGATTAGCAGCGGCAGCGTGGAGCGCCGGGTGGGTGCTTGTGCTGTGGGGCCAGCCACTGGTCACCAAACAGTTGAATCCGGTGAGAGATTTTAGTGTTTTTTTATCTGATTAGCGAACAGTAGTTAGCAATGGAACATATCACTCGTTGTAGGTGATATGGTTCTTAGTGTTGTGGTTTCGCCACTCGATGGAGGTGGCATGAGTTACGGTCACTCGGTTTAGGTGATCGTAACGAACAATGTGAGATGGTTTACGTCACTCGATGGAGGTGGCATGAGTTACGGTCACTCGGTTTAGGTGATCGTAGCGAACAATGTGAGATGGGAGACTGTATACTGTAAACTGTGTGTTGTACTTTGTTACGTAATAAGACCCTTAACCAAATGTTGGTCAGGATTGGCCGAGCGAAGGATATTGCAGTTGGTTTTCTTTCTTACAGGAGCATCACACAGGGACGTGTGACGTGTCAAGATGGCCGTGTCGGAGTGTAAAGAGGAGCGTCAAGGTTTAACCGCCTTGGGCGTATTCGGGATCAGATGTTGGCAGCACCGTGCGAGCAGTCAAATTTGGCAGTGTGGTTTGACATCGGTTGGGAATGCACGAGAAGCTAACAGAGGAAACCGACTTCGCCGCGTTCCTTGAATACATTCACGATGAAAGGGAGCTGATCAGAAGGAAAGCTGAGCAACAACGACCGCCCGCCATCCCTATTCGTTATATATATAACAAAACATAACATATTATCACGCCTGTATCCCCGAAGGGGTAGGCAGAGGTGTACCAAAGTACACCCACAGTTCGCCGATATGTTTAGGTCCCATGTAATAGGGGGCGAGCCTATCTGCCTATCTGGGGCGAGCCTGCCTACCTGCTACCAGACTGAGAATTTCATATAAAAACCCAATAACACCTTGGTCGACTTGGGAATCGAACCCAAGACCTCTAGGGTAGCAGTCGCGCTTAGCACCACTAGGCCAACGAGGCAGTCCTCGTTATATATACATTATATAAAAAAATATATACATTAATATATTTATGTTTTTAAGGCCGTATTAAAATAAAATAAAGTGGCGCTGACACAAAAAGTACGACCTTTGTGATTTTTGATGTGAGATGATTTTCTTTTAACATTTCAAGCATGAAAAAAAAAAACAAAGTAAAATAAAATATACTTTTCCGGGCATTATCGCTGTATTTTTTTTTTTTTTATATTCCCAAGTACCGAAATGTGAAACATAGTAAAAAGTTCAAAGTATCAAAGGTTTACGGCATTTTGGCTAAGATTTTTGCTGTTTTTTTTTTTTCATTTTTCTACCTATATAAAATATTTTAAAATATTGAATTGCTGATTAGTTTTGTCTTCAGTTGTATTTTTGTAAAATGGTTTGCTACCCCTGATATTCGACATTATTCGAATATACATACATACAATTACAACATACAATTCGAATTGCTAATTGTATTCGAAATGACTTATATGAAATTCATAACGAAGTGCTGAACACGCCGTTTGGCGTGTTCTCTGTTGTTCGTCAGGGGCCCAAGTCTGCTATTTACACTCGGTTCAATGTCTTCATAGTGGCGTGCCAGCAGAGCCATTTTCGGAAAATTGGTATTCTACTAAACGTCAAAACGTCAAAATTGCGCATTGGAACGATTCGGTTCAATGTTCAACGACTGTGACTAATAGTTTATACATTTGGTACAAATTGTAATGCGCAATTTTGACGTTTTGACGTTTAGTAGAATACCAATTTTCCGAAAATGGCTCTGCTGGCACGCCACTATGAAGACATTGAACCGAGTGTAAATAGCAGACTTGGGCCCCTGGTGCGGTGCACGCCTATCAGCGTTCACGTTAAAACATATGCCGTTTCTGCGCAGAGTGGGCTGAAAATCGGCTTTCATAGACTTTGGGATTTCAATTTGCAAGTGCTTGTTTTTATGCCGGATATCGCTTCTATTAGTCATTACTATGTACAAAAATGACACCCGAGTTACTTCTGCCCAAAAACGAAGGAGATATAATTTTTTTACGAAAAATTTGTATGTAGCTAGTATGAAAAATCGAATTATCTCCTAAACGGCATGTTCAACCGTAATATCTTTGGAGGGGGTCATAGTGCTAATTATTTATGATTTTTTGGTTGCCGGTTTGACGAAAAATTTAATGCCGTTTTTTTTTTAAAAAATCGTCAAAATATTTTTATTTATTTTTACATGTAAAACGATCCCTTTAAGTGTCCAAGTAAAAAAGTTCGATATGTTATTAACCTAAACATTAAGAACACACAAAACAAGAAAAATAAAGTTAAAAATTGCTTGTTTTTTGACACATTTTTATTAATTTCAATGAGAACAGATTGCTTGGAGGGGGTCATACCCCCTCCAAGGATATTACGGTTAAGCTCCAAACATACTTATCGGACGCGGCTGACGGACACGGCAGACAGCCGCGACTTATAGTATCTGGATAATGAATATACACTGAACTGTGCACACTATCGGATGTAAGCCGCGGACGTAACCTTGGGCTGACCTTGAGCGTCCGATGTCCGACAGAGACCTGGATGTTTTAGACAGTCGAAAACGTTTCGTATATGAAACGAGTTCCGTCGCGTATTATAAATAATAGTAACGTAAATGTTATCCTCCCGTCCCTAACTAGCCCGAGCCGGCCAAACTAGCAATAAAAATATGTCCCTAAATAATAAAAACTTAGATCCAGCCATCCCTTGTTGTTTTGCTTTATTAAGATTGTTAGCAACGCGCTAGGTCGAGGTCCGAACCCCGCAGGGGGACGTGCCCTTAGTGGACATTGCTGACGTAGTTAGTTTTTTCCTATTGCTCTGGCTGGAGGCCTTAAGGTCCTCGCCAATACTCCGGTGAAGCAGTCAAAGCCTGCGCTCAGGCTAACTGCAAAGATCTCTACCAAAAAAAAACCGCCGCTATTCTACAAAGATGGACGCTGTCGTGTTGTAGGTATTAGTACTATCGTCGAAGAAGGAATTTTCGACGTTATTGGCAGCATCCACTTATGGCCCAAAGATCAAGAGAGGGTGCTGACAGCTTACTTTTGAGTCAGTGAGCCCACACAGTACGCACACAGTATCTATCCGTTAAAATTCTATGTTTTCATATATTTTTGCTGTTCCGTCGTATTTATTTTATTTTATCACTAACAAATCAAAAAAGTATTTATGTAATATTTTTTATATATATGGTCGATCTGGCAGTTTCATAAGAAAAAAAAGAGAAATGACTTGAAACGTCCCGGTCGAGTGTGCACACTAGGTACATAATCTAAGGTGCACACTATCAGCCGCGGCTGTAAGCCGCGTCCGGCAGCCGCGTCCGATAGTATGTTTGGAACTTTAAACATGCCGTTTAGGAGATAATTCGATTTTTCATACTCAATAGCTCCATACAAATTTTTCGTAAAAAAATTATATCTCCTTCGTTTTTGGGCAGAAGTAACTCGGGTGTCATTTTTGTACATAGTAATGACTAATAGAAGCGATATCCGGCATAAAAACAAGCACTTGCAAATTGAAATCCCTAAGTCTATGAAAGCCGATTTTCAGCCCACTGTGCTGCGTAGCGAGAGCAAAATTTGTTCCCGCGTTGAATGGGTTAATGTAGCGTTCCTGCGACTACTACTAAAACTTTATGTAGAAAAAGAACGGTTTTATTCAGTAATATTCACTAAAATGCTTATCTTTGTTGTGTCGTCTGAGGGACCACAGTTCAGTCGTTATATGCTTTGTGGTCTGTTATTTAGTATGTACCTTTACAAATTCTCTACTAAATGTCTGTATTCACAAAACCGTCTTCTAAAAGATACTTTCAGAGATCTGGCTGATCGTCTGTGAGAACTGAGGGACCACACTTTATGAGTCGTAACTCTTAATATATTATGCTACAAATTCGCAGACTCGTTCTACAATTGTTTTAAGACTACTACTAAATCCTAGGATATTCATTTCGCGAATTCCCAGTGTGGTCCCTCAGTTCACACGCACATGATTTTGACTGGACTATACAGGCTGGGGCCCAAGTCTGCTATTTACACTCGGTTCAATGTCTTCATAGTGTCATGCCAGCAGATCCATTTTAGGAAAATTGGTATTCTACTAAATGTCAAAACGCCAAAATTGGCCATTGGGACGATTGGTCATAGTCTTTGAACATTGAACCGAGTGTTAATAGCAGACTAGGGTTCTGGTGATAGACGGGACGGATGGCCAGCTAAGTCCTATTAAAAGGGACCAAATATTACCCTTTCGGTACGGAACCCTAAAAAGAAAACTCGAATTAGAAATAAGAAAAATCTAAGAAGTTCCACAGCTCCAATGACATTAACAATGCACATATTTTTTTTACTGTTTCGTTGGTATAGTGGTCACAATAACGGCTGCCGTGCCGAGGTTGTAGCTTCAAGTCTAGGGTTAGTTCAAAAATAGTGTTACTCGGCCTATTTTTGTTTAACAATACTTATTAGTTTGAAGTCAGTGTGCTCGGCGGGGGCAACTCTCCCGTGCTATACAAACCACGTAAAGCCGTTGGTCCAGTGGCTCGACTCTCTCCAGTCGTGACGCATTGCTGGTGCACCAGTCTTGCAGCGCAGGTACAACAACAATTAAAAAATATCAATTATTCTTTATTTTTATTGTAGTAAAATCTTTACTCATGATGAGTAAAGATAAAGCAAACTCATCACACAAATATTTGTGTAGACTATCCCATGATAGCGACAGGCGAGTCATATTTTTTTTTAAATTACAAGTACTCCACCTTTTCATGCCCCATTATTAGCGATGAGTGAATTAATTATATGTATTGTTGTTTTTTCTGTGCATGAGGAGTTCAAGGGTGGCAGTTTTAAACGAAATGAAAAACATTGTATGTTCCTGAAAATTTAATGACTTTAATAAGAGAATAACTAAATTAAAACAGCAAAGATAGAAGGAAAATCATTCATTAACATCATCTTTTGTTCAAGCTAAAAGACCAAAATTAATCAATGACCTAACAAAATATACAACAAAAGTCATTAAATAATTAAGTCCAACCAATCAGTTAGTCTACCGTGGACAACGACCGAAGCGATACATAGTTATCACCACTAAAATGAACAAGTTACATAATACAACTTACAATTTTGAATAATATTGTGATTAAAAGAAAAAAAGCTAAATAATTCTTTCTACTTATATGTGTAATAACTACTTATAATATTTATAACTTACTTTAAATTTTCACACAAAGAGCGGAGCGGCGTGGTAGCGGCGCGTGCGACTGCGACGCACGAAATCAAAGTAAAATGATCATAAAACATAGCGTTCCTACAACCGCAAGCGCTCGCCAGACGCCGGCTGCCGCACGCCCCAGCCGCCGCGCGCTCACCTTAGCCGATACACACCACAATCTCGCTAAACACTAGGTCACTTATGCCGAATGTTAGACAAATAAGAAAGCGACGACTTCCCAAACCAAAATAACATTACTAACAATTTGAAGATGATGTTAATTCACAGTCCGAGATGTGCTTCGTCGCCGCGGTGCGCACACTCCTAATCGTTGTCTAGCACAGGTGCGGCTTCACGGAGCTCCACTACTCATATCACGTATCGAATGTTTGTCACAAACACGAGTCAAGTCGGCGGCAGCGAACTCCTTAACAATGTACAACTAGGCGATCGACATGGAGAGCCGCTGTCCAGCCGTCAGTGCGGCCCCAGCATACTATTGTTACGTATAGTCAAGCGCGCTACGCTCTCCGTTGGAACCATAACAATGTAGCTTTTTTTGGGAGTTTTAATTTTTTACAATATATAGGATTTGTTTCTATAATTAATTATATCTAATATTTACAATGGAGGTGAACGGACAATATTCAAACTCTACTTATTATCTCAAAAAATTAATCCTGAATTCCTACCCGAAACGAACATTATCTACAACTTTTAATAAAAATTTAAAAGTAAAACTCTCGCCACAAATAAATCTAAATACAGTATAGATCGAGTATGTGTTTCCTACGCGGTCGCGTCGTTCTTGTAGTTTAGTCAGTCGCGAGGCATAGGCACTCGACAGACAGAAAATAGAAAAGAAACGAAACGGAAACCGAACGAGCGACGGCGCAGTGCCGCCGGCCTGCAGTCAAAAATACCTACATACAAAACGCAAATAAGAAACACAAACTCGATCGAATATTTATTTAGAGAAAATCATAAAACGTATGTAATGCGGTGCGATGAGGGTGGTGGCTCGCGAGCCCACAGGCTCATATCTTGTGGATCTTCTGGGAGACCACGACGGGGTTGTTGCGGCGAATCTCCTGCGCGCCCAGCTCCCGGTAGTCGAACGAGCACTCGTGCTTGTCGCTGTACCGGTGCACCGCGCAGAACAGCCCTCCGCAGCGGCACTCGAACCCTGAGCCAACACCACGCAACAATACTATATACTCACACATGCTTTCAATGCCAATATACAATACGCATTTATACATACCTATTTTAATTATATTCAGACAGTTAACATTTAAACAACGACATTGACCTCATGCCAATGGACAAAATATAAACAAATTTCAAATTCATATTATGATTCTGTCACAAGTCTCAGTTGACATTAGTATTTCACAGTAGGTATAATTTGGAGGTTCGCTAGTATAGCTATTGTTGTTGCTATTCGCTGAATGCATACATTGTTGATTCAGTTAACTTGTGTGTGTGAATATATTTAACACACAATGGTTATAATATGTTCACTATCAGAGATTCAACATCGTAAAATACTCGAGCATGAAGGCTATGTGAAGTAAATTCAAACACAGAAATAGCAACAACGCCTGCTGTCTTCAAAAACATGGTATACCATATTATGGCGATTTTGTACCGAATACTACTGCGCTGCAGGCAGTTTCAAGGGGAGGACTGCACGTGTACGTCATATATTTCGTGATTAGCCCGAAAGGTACATTCTAGACAAGTCCAAGACAAGTGGTTGAGAATAATATCTGCATACCGTTATACTAACTTCTTCTTCAATAGGCTAACCATAAAATTAGATCCTTTACGAAGACCCGTGGTCGGTACGTCCACGTTACGTTTCCGAAATTAATCTATAACATATTGCGTTACTCCAAGGTCACTTCAGACAGTCTTAAGAAGGCAAGGCAATATATGTGTATGGAATGTGTAGATTTTAATTATTTACTTAGTATAAAACATCTACGTATCTGTTAACTGAAGACAGTGACTTAGAAAGCTGAATTTCATGATAGGCCAATTGACGTAGTTCATTCTTGTGAAAACAATTAGATGACACTCAAGGAGGAGAACATGAGATATTTCGTATAATAGTAGACAAGGCAAGCAAAAAAGTTTCTCGTTTACCTGTGAGTCCAACCTTCTTGCGGCAAACGGCGCACCTATTCTTTTTCTTTTTGTCCTTGCTGGGATCTTTGTCGTCGGCGTCAGTGTCCGACGTGCCAGTACTCGTCCCGCTCGTTCCCGCTCCGCTTTCTTCTTCCAATTTCTGAAATCAATTTTAAATTACATTGATACGAGTAAGTATTATGTTGTTGATAATTGAGGTATAGTAAATTAAGTGGATAGGTGAAGAGTTAGCTGCTGCACATTAAGGGTTTCATATAATTTACGAAATAAAAAAATCATTCATGGGCTAGTGTAGGTGTTTTGAAAAGTAACTCGGTTTCTCGTTTGATGTTAAAAATGATTAAAACATTTCATACTCAAGCCCAGTCAAGTATAACGATGTAAATCGCTAACAGACCGTTAATATTCTTTAGTTATGTACTGATAGACAATGAATACACGCATACAACACGTGATGATTTAATGAAAGTCACTAGAGTCAGAATAACATGAAGTTAATTTAAAGCCTGTGTGAATTGGTAATTGAATAACCACAACTCGTAGTGACTTTTCCCACTTGAACATAATATGTGTTTTCATAATAAACCAACCCTTTTAAGGTTCTTTTTAGCACCGTCTGCTTCCGAAGGGCGCTGGTCTTTTATCTCAAGCTTCGGAGAAGTAAATTTGGCGCCCTTATTTGATCCAGAGGGCGTCTCGTTGTACACCTCGTTTCGGTTCTCCTGTATGTCCACGATTTTTTTGTTCTTGACCAAGTCTGCGGAGGTGTCCTGGTTGGTCAAGTCACATTCCTGGTTCTGTGTTTTATCGTCTAGTTTTATTTTCTGTCCAGCGTGGTCAACCTTTTCCTTAGTGCCGTCGGGCGTCGGCAGCGGCGCGCTGTCGTTAATATCGACAGACAGACGTTTGTTCTCGAAGCTCTTAGATCGTGACACGCCGATGCCTTGCTCTAAAGCCGAGTTCTGGCTGCTATTGTTAGATTTACTATTGCGGCGTATTGCTTTTTTGAATATCCTTTTCCCCTTCGACTCTTTTTTGCTAGGGTCATTTTCCATTATTCAGATTTTTTATAAACTTCAGGTTGGGCATTTTGATTGCAAATCAACATTGTTCCTTTAGCACCCGATTCCACGCGTGATAATTTAGATAAAGTTTTTTTTAATGCCAATTTACGGATATAAATAATAATATCAATTAAATCTAGTTGTATTAATCGTTCGGAGCAGTAAACACTTTACCAGTTACGATGTAAAGGTGCCCCTCATCTCAAGTCAATGACTTGGGGGGACTAAACAAATAAAAAATATTACATTTTAAAAGCTACGGAACAACAAACAACCGTTTTGCTACAAAAATATTAAATATAAATTGAATTTATCGTGTATAAGTAAATCGAAGCAATATTTTTTGGTTTTCCTTGCTGTAAACGCAATGTCAACTTGACGTAAAGGGTTTTGTTTCAAAAAAAAATATGTTTTGCTGCCAGCATTGATTTGACATCGAAAGTTTTTTATCTAAGTTTACAAACTTATTGCATATTGGAAAAAATATACAATAAGTTTGTATTTAAATTTATGTATCAATGTATGTATGTAATTCTAGAGAAGCGAATACAAAAAGATTCATATCAGCGGAAGCTCTTATTTATTTGGTCTACCATATCTCAGAAAATGCTTATCAAAAAAACGCGTCATTGTACCTACGAAATACACAATAATCTCAAGTAGGTACATTCCCCACAAATTACATGTTTGGTTTTAAATGAAATACTTTTTTTGTACTGGTTTGCAAGTTGTCTCATGCACTGATAGAAAATTTTGGAGAGATGGTAAAGAGTTTGACAGACTCCTGTCATATCGTGTTCGCGTTATTAGAAAATAAAAAGTTTCATGTAGATATTTTTGTGTCGTCGTAAAATGTCGTTGGTGACGAAAAGGCTAGTCTTATAGACTTACGACTCTGACGTGTGAATGAACAACATTCACAACCATCATCCCACTGCAGACTATTCTTTGTCTTGTCTTGCATTTAACCTGGCTTTGTTCTGTTTCTTTACTTCAAATATAACCTTGATTTGTGTTGCCTGTCTTGAATATTGCTTCACTATTGATTTGCCCATAAACGTAATATTTTACAGTTAGAGATCAACGATTTCTGAAATAGTACCAGTAGTCGTCAATCGTCAAAAAATACGACTATGCAACGTAATTATTATTATAGGTGATGTTTTTATTTTAATAAAGATATGGTTATCCGGGACATATAACAGTATCAACCTATGATAAGAAATTTGTTTTCGTTGAATTTAGCAACAGATGACACTAGCACTCAACTTACCTGTGATGCTATTGGAACCTAAGTCCAACGCCACCATTTAAATTATGAAATTAAAGCATTGGATTAATGATACTGTCATTAAAGCGAATTAGTTAAATACATAATTGATAAATAAATTAAGATGGTAGAATAGAATAATGGCATTCTAACGTGTAGTCATTCTACGACTATTACAAATAAGGCATTGTTAGGGTCACAGAACAAAAGTATTCTAATAATAAGCAGCTTTTACTTGCGTAGCAGTACGGAGTTAGATAATTGAATCGTTTAGAAGCGGCCGCAAACGTTACGGACATCTTTGTTTTGTTACAAACATCGAAAGTTCCAAATTTAGACTATTTGTAACATTCATGAAATTTCAAACACTCAATATTTGCACTAAAACTGTAAATTTTACAAATAACAGTTTTTTTTTTATTATTCTACCACTAATAAACACAAAGACTAAGTAAGTAATATTCACAATTTTAATCCATTTCTTTAACAATGCGATTTCGCGATGCGGTTTCGCGATGTCGCTTATTTTTAGGGTTCTCAAAACGTAAAAATGATTCTGATCATTTTATCCCCCAAACAGTTGCATATTTGGAAACTATCAAATAATATGAAGTAATAGGATTCATGAAATGTAAAATTGTGAAAGACTGCGGTTAGAGGTGGGTGTTAAAAATAAAAGCAGTGTGGCCTCACGTCTGTGTGGGTCTGTGGCTGCACGGGCAGGCTGGGCACGGTAGGTGCGGCCGCGGCCAGCGGAGTAGAAGGTGTCGCAACGAAGGGGGCCGACACGGGCGACGGTGACGACGCCGGCGGCTGTTGCTTCTTCTTTAAAGCCTCCTGAAATCAGCAATAACCACATTAATACGGTACCTATTTAAAACACAGCGCGTGTTTACAAAGTACGTCATATAACTAGTCACGCAAATGAGCCAATCAAATTCTTAACCAACCAGCAAAAGAGAGAGCGGGATAAATGGTACGGTCTTACTCTCACAACACACGACTTTTATGATCATAACCAATAATAAATATACTAGGCATAAATGGCCAGTCGCACCGTCAAATTTTGTGCCATCTACGTCCTGTATTAAACTTTTCTTAATATTAATTGAATGGACTATAAGTAGAGAACATTTGTTGTTTAATTTGTATGGTATTTCTAATACAACAGGCTGATAAGAGTCATTTCTTATGATGAAGATACAATAAAAAAAAATATTAGACTAGATCGACTATAAATTACAAGTAATGTTGCAGTACCTTAAAGCATACTGAGCAGAGTCCGTCTGTAGAGGGGTTTCCGTAGAATCCGCACCCCGAGCGGCACAACGTCTCCATTGGATTTGATTCACGCTCCATTGTTCTACTATATAATTTCACTGTTAATACAACAAAGTCACTTCACTCGAGTTTGTAATTAAATGTACGATTGCACTAATTGTATATTGCACTTGTTTGTCGTAACACACAATGTTCTACAATAATAACGGCAAGTATGCTGCACTTAGTAACGTTTCAATTTAGACTTGATTATCTCTGGCTTGCAGGGTCCGCGGTTAGTGGCTTTCCTTGCCAATGAGCTGTGATTGTTCCTTCTATGTCAGGATCGAAGTGGGCCCTGTAACAAGGAATAAAACCATAAATGTCTGCAAAGCGTTCTAATTTGAAGCACCCTGGTTAAGCAAGCATAACAATTTGTTAGAATAACAAAGAAACATAAAATCAGGACACTAATGCTAACTTCAGAGGCAAACGTATCAGTACACAAAACATGATGACAGTCATAGAAAGTGGTTTTAGGCGTAGTATATGATTTCGTGGAGGCAAACATAATATGCATAACGACAGGTTTGCGTAACAAGAGAGAGCTAACGCAAAAGTGGAACGCGCCCGCGAAACGGATCACCCGCGTGCCCCGCGCCCCACGCCAAGGTCGCTAAACCAACAACACTTGCATACCTATCTCTTGTCAACACAGTATCGATAAAAATATAATCGATATTGCGGTAAACTCTTGCATCAACCTCAAAAGCAATCTAAGAACTTACTGAAATACCTAGTGTACGCCCGCTATCACGTTTATCAACTAATGAAACATTTATGTGTAAATAATAAATGAAGAAAACAGCGTTATCATTTAAAAATATGCAGAAAAACAACCTATAATTCGTGTATGACTGACTCATCGTAATTTATATTATTTTGCCGTATATTGGCGTAGGTCCACAATAAGTACATAAATGATCGTACTATGGACATAATCAACAATAATAGTCATTGTCGCCTGTAAATATTAAACATACAACAATAACTGCAATGAATACTGTTAAAGTCGAGAGTGTGCGGTAAGGTCATTAGCCGGGGCCGGGGACTTGGGGAGTCATCGACCGGGCTGCACGCAGGGGTGCAAAGCGTCGGCGCTCGCGCACGCCCGCACCGCTTTTATTATATCTACTGCGCATCATGCCACATCATATTCAATGCACTACTCGTCATCTTAGTCCAAAGTCCATGTACAAACATGACACTGAAACGGTGACACGACGACTCAACATTAACTGATTAGTTGACTACTATGGTTTTTTTTTAAATTTGCTGACTTGTAAACTGCCTATGCAATAAATTAAACTCCTGGCTTAATCGAGTAAAAAAATATATCGAAACTTATATATTTTTTACTTGTGTTTATAACCAAATATCGTGAACATTTACACAAAGAATACCTTCGCAAATTAGAGACGGGTTGCATGTAGCAATTATACTGGTAAATAACTTGGTAATATTGATACCAAATAAGTATGCCAAGGCAACTATCAACCTATTTATTCTACTAGTCAGAACCGTGATATTAAATTTTAGAAATTGTATGATTTATTAATTGTTTTTAAATATTTATCTAAAGAAAAATAAACTAGAAAAAAATATAACATAGTTAACCTATAAATAGAAGAAAGATAGATAAGTAAGACAAAGCTATAAAGCGTGCTCTTTTCTGAGTCTATGTGTAACTGTGGTGTGTATTTATGTATGTGTGTGTATGTGTGTAGGACGTATCTCCGTCGCGACGACAACGTCGGTCGGGCCGCGCAGAGCCGTGCCCCGCTGACCCACTTGCCGAGTGTTCACTACGCAATTCGAGCGCGACCCGCTTCACGGTGCACCGCCACACACACAAACACACCGGCCACATGACGAGACAGCCCACCGATAGCACTGCACACCTTAGTGACACATGTGTTCACATATCTACCACCCCGTCCTACGTCCTATACAGTAACAGATACCACCAGCCAAGCGTCAAATTACAACCCACGAGCAGATGGAACATAACCTTATAACTGTTTTATTCATGTACATGAAACTTGTACCTTCTGTTAAAACATTTTTTTCTATTAGGTAGTTGCTTACATACGTAGGTTTACGATTATTATATACGTATAAAATGATTGACGTATCACACTCACCCTAGAAAGTAATGCAAGCAAAATTACACATTACAATGACGTATTAACAATACAATGGCACTTATTCGCAACAATGAGACTACATTTATACGTCAATATAAGAAATCGTGACGCAACACAAAAATATTTATCTAACAAAAGCGTATTTGGTATTGGAAATACCTAAAAATATTATAATAAGATTTTATAGTAACAAATTAGAATATCCGAAATAATCTTAGTTGTTAGTTTAAGAATAAAAGTATATTTAGACGCACATTTTAATCTTAATAATGGTAGGTATTGATTTATATTGATACAAAACGCGAAATGCGCCAAATTCTAATACAAATAATAAGATATTAGAGTTTAGTATCTTTATAAACCGTAGACAATTAATTCAGAAAAACAACGCAATCTAATAATACCTAATACACCAAATAAAAGTACTCATATTTTCACGTACCGCAAACACAATAATATTTCGTACGTAATCGTTAAGAGTCCCATAACACGCATGAAAAATCCACTCAGTACGATGCATAGGTACCTACACTGCTCGAATTTACGTCTGGTCGAGACAAGATACAGGTCTGACCACTTGATCAACGGTAACAGTAACGGTACAAGACACAAAAATCGTGCAGTGCAAAGAAAAATCCTACGAAAATCCAGCTTCGTCGGGTTTTACATCTACTTAGCTTCAAAGGCAGTACGATGCAGCCTCTGTTTCTAAACTATCTACCGATATCCCACGCATGTTAAAATAGAGACATATGAAAAATACCATATACAATTGTTTCTCATATACCTACTGAATGTAGACTAATAACATTTGACCATTGAAAGTGGTCGACTTTAAATTTGCAAGTCATGATTTGATTTGTACATGAGTATCTAGAACAAAGAATGTTATCAAACAAAAACAAATACACCAAAATACGGAAACTACCTACACAATGATGCGCTAATCGAGGCCAAATATTTTCCCTGGCACAAGTTATTAGGAATTGTAAAAACTTATTAGTAAAACATTGAAGTCACAGATGCCCATGATCAAGCAAAACACAAGTGTGGTGTGTATCTATCTTAGCGGAAACGTTTTGACCAAAAATAGAATAACCAGGGTCTTGCAATGCCTTCCGCATTGTTACGCAACAAAGAAACATGAAAAAGCATAGGCTGTCCTATCATTAAATAAGTTCGTTCCATTGTAACAATGATAAATAGCCAGGATGGGAAGGACAATGACATGAGCATTTAAAGGAAGAATTTTGCGTCATCAACAGCACAATGACGCGGCCGCTACGAACACGCACGGCAAGATGGCCGCCGCGGCGTCAGCTGATCGCGCACACGCAGCGCAGCTGTGACACTCAGTGAGCTCCGCTCTCATATCACCGTGAACATATTGCTCTCTCTTTCATCCGCGCTGATTCTACACAATGGACGGGCTCAGTCATTGTTTGAAACACAATGCTCACTACACACTTTGCTACTAGAAGCTAGTAACATTTGTACATCACTTAAATAGTTGTGCACCCAAATTTACATATCGACAGGTTGTGGTCTTCATACAAAACTAACTGTTTATTTTGTTTTTATAAAATGTCCGAAATAGGTCGCACGAGTTAACGTGTAATCATTCATTTCTTAGAAACAGATAAATATTATGATACACCTACATATGCTTAAACAACAATAATAATGCGCAGTATCAATTTAATGATAACACGCACTAAAGCTAAAGCGCAACATTAAAGAAAATATAACAACGTTTTTTTTAATTAAACTGAAATCTGAATTTAGGATAAGAATCGTTTGGGAATATTATAACACTTGTAAACATTTTTGTGACTGCTATTATTTATGTAGTTTCACGAAAATGATAAAAACGTTCACAAATTATGCTATTAAATAATTAACAGAAGCTGAAAAACGAATAGCTGAGAGACTGTATTACGGACCAACCTTCATTCTATCCGAGCTATGTCGGTCCCATGCGACATTGATATGTATTCTATACACACATACATTAATTATTTCAGACTTGCACATATGAAACAACTACACACCTAGCTTACAACTCTAAACAGTACCACTTGGCTCGAGTTATCGCGTTAACCGTACAAATTAATTAGTCATCTAGACAATGAATTTAGAAAACAATTCTACGTCAGAAATTGCATAAATTTTTTGAGCACGTGAGGACGTTGACCTTCTGACACCAAGGTCGGGGCGGCGGCCTTCAAACAGCCTCGTCTAGCTGGCCCACAGGCTCCACTCCGAGACATCTCAAAACACAGACGCACACAAAAACAACGCACACTTAACTATATTACCTTCGAGTGGGAACACAAGCCCATGGCCACGTAGAAACTACGCTCGAAAGCGCTTAAACTCACAAAAATGGTATCACTAACACAAACTTATTATTGGAACTCGGCGCACTAATTCGCACAATTATCTTGCAAGATAAGGCAATAGTAGCACCTTATGTTTAAAACTGTATTTGTAAGACGTAACGAGTGTATCGGCCACGCGGGGACGAGCTCCGACGCGCTCGGCAAGCTGGCGAGAACTGAGCGAGGAGCGGTAGCGGTCGCGCCGCCCGCAGTCTCTTGCAACTATATATTCGCGTCATTCCATTCTACACGCGCACGCACTCACCAATACAAACAAGCCACTGGGCGCTCGCTGACATACACATGTCCGATCCGACGAGATCACGATCACCCATCTCCTCCTAGCTACAACTAGGTACTTAATGCATTTTAAATCTTATGCTTTATGTACTGGACGATGACTGGTCACACGACACTCACTCTGTCATTCACTAAGAGAGTATATTTCAGTCTTGGGTGGGTAAGTAGTACTAGTAACTCATAGTTAAAAACAATTAAGTACTGTGTCTGAAGTGTGCGCACTATATCCAGATAACATAACAATCAAATAAGTAAACAAGACACAATTAATATTTCCTAAAAAAAATAGTAACATTCTAAAGGTCAAATTTAACTTTATATCGTTCTTTTTTTATATCGTCATGTAAATTAAGTGTCAAATACCTAACAAAATACCTAACAACGTATCAAAATTAAGTTATCAGTCAATATTTGCTAGTTCAGCACTTACATGTTAATGAGTAACTTTTCAATTACTGCAATTATCAAATTAACACAAAAAGGAACAGGAGAAGACGAAAAAATAATATTGGAAGATGGACGGAGGTGAGAGATGTTTTATATTGTTTACGCAGCATGTTCGCCAAGATCGATAAAAACAACAGTGAAGTACAACGACCTGCACTTATCTAGATATGTAAAGCTGACATATTAGTATAGTCAATTTAGTATTAATTAACTACATTATGCACTACTTTACAATAACATTAATAAAGATATTTTATTATTATTTTGAGACCAATGCGATTTTTTTTTCTATATATCAACCGAAGTGCGGCTGAGTACTAGAACTACATAAAAAAAAACTACAAATTGAAAATCTCCTTCTTTTAGTATGATAATTGAGATTCTCCGTATTTACTTAAACTGTTTTGCGCGTTTATCGTCAATAACAAGAAATTTATAATACCTATGTACCGAAAAGGTCGTGCGAAACGATCGCGTATACAAACAAAGCCATGCGTGCGGAGTGGTCAGAACGGTAGTGAAGGCGACGGACGCAGACAAAGCCGCGACGGAGCGAGTCGTCGATCTCCCCCGAATTAGTCCTGGCCGGGGCGGTGACCTCAGCGGGCCACACGCGCCCGTCGACGCCGCGTCGCGCCACCTCACCGCCACAAATTATCGCTTGCGCCCCGCGGGATACGCATATGTCCATCTAGTCCATCCCCAGTCAAACCAACAGTCCTCACAAGATTATGCTAGTAATTTCGGCTAAACAAAGCATCAATTTCAATAAAGTTTAAGACTGCGTCAAGCCCTTTGCCAAACAACAAAGACACAAAGACCGTACAAACAAGAAATTTTTAGGAAGGTCAATGAAATGAGAGCACGTGCATCTCGACAACGTACTCCTATTGAGGACGGCGCAGTATCACATCACGTGTTCCGTGAAACGCTTTAACAGCAGATTATTTGGCACCTACAAAAGGTGGGTAAATAAATATACCTAGTACATTCAACTGATTCAACCAAAGCAACCGGCCAATTCCAAACGTCTATTATTAGGAGTGGTTATACTCAAAGATAATCCATTGCTGACATAATTTCCCTAGAAGACTATTATCATGTTTGAAAGCTTGATGCATTCGAAAATATCCATCATGAACCAAAAATTTTCATTATTTTATACAGTTGTGCATATTACCACCTTCCGTCATTTTTACAAAACCCCATTGGTAACAAACGAAAGAAAAATACAAGAACAAAGACATGACACAGCAAATAATAAACCCTCAACGCCACGGAATCCTAAATTAATCAATTTCAAAACGTCAGCATAATATGGAAAACGAAGCTTTCTCTTCACGTTCATAAAACTATACGAAGCTGGGGTTAAGGGGATTGCATACCTGATGTTGGAGTGAATTTCGTACCAAACAAATGTCTTTCCAAGTGCGCAGGCCCTTCAGCTCACAACCAGGCGACACCACGTCTGTTCGGTTGAGGTCAGCATCCACCGGCATCACACTGAATGGTCACACCACCTGAGACAAGTAATCTATCCTTTAAAACTTATGCACTCTTATGGTCCCTCATCAACTAATAATTTCTTGTTCGACATAAAATTGAACTCAGACACAAGAATAAAAAAAAAAAAAAATCGAAGAATTTTCCGACTTTTTTTGTCCATCTCCAATATTACAGAATGTTACTCCTCTGAAAACATTTTCTTTTATTTAGTTTGCAATACGTTACTCAAAACAGAACGAATACTCTAATCATTATACAAAGGTCTTGCTCAATTATGTTAAAAGAACCGATATGAAATCTGAATAGATTGGATAACCAAATCTTCACATTATACCGTAAGAAAATAATTACCCAGGTTACTATTTTCCACTGCTATACCTAAATCAGTTTAAATCGACTACTCCAAAATATAATAGTATATTATTTTATAGTTCATGATTTTAGCAGCATGAACATTGTTGTCTACCATATTTTGATGAACGATGCGTAAATTGATTCGTTACAATTTTTGTTGACAAGTTTTAGAAAGAAGAACTAATTATTATGACTGTTATTTATAAAAATAAAAAGTGAGTTTATCTGAATTTCTGGTTCTATCGTATCGTGTAGAGTGAAATGTATTTTAGAAAGGAGACTACAAAAATACAATATCAGAAAACGCGTAAAAATTAAGCTGAAAGCACATTAAACGCGATGTTCGCGTGCCGCATTTTCCTTGCCAAACTAACTCTTGTGCTAGTGGGAGACCATGACGTTAAATGAGGATTTACTCGAGGGTCTAAAGAGATATTGGACGACGTATGAAAAAACAGACACGTATAACCGATGTGTTTTGAAAGTTGACATATATAATTTAGCTTTAATTACTGCTTTTATCTCGCTTAAAACTGCCACCTTATTAAAAATATGTTCGATACGTAAACATGAAAATTAAGGCCTCAAAAATATACTTATTTCCTGCCAAACAACACAGCAGTGTGTCATGACCCAACTCATTAATTCTGATTGACTATTCTAGACGCGAGACCTAGCATAGAAATCTTATATATGCATGTATAGAACAGCTTAAGCTTATATTATAGGTAAGTTCGCTTCAGTAAATAAATCCATTACCACTTGGGCTCTTCTACTATGTCCAATCACACCGAACGCACCGTTTTTAATTATGACTTCGAAGCGTTCGATAAGACTAGTCACAGGCCACAGGCCATGCCGCACCACCCCGCACGCACTTTATCTTCATTCAAATTGTTTGCTTAAACGACTAATCCTTTGCTTATTTTACTTTATAAACTTTTAAAGTAATATTATAGAACGGGGATTAGCGCGTACATGCATAAATACCTTAATAATTTGACTTTCTTAATTTCAGGACAACCTGTTGAGATGGCCCAAGAGTTTTATAGATTTCGTTTAGACTGTTCAACGAATTTGTTGAGACGGCTCTAAGGTCGCTGTTGTTTAGTCCTCAACAACAATACCAAGTGATTAAGTGTATAGGGTGTACTAACGACCCAATAAAACTTTTAAATTCATTTTGACGTAAGTAACATTTATGTTTTGTTTTTTCATAGTAATTTGACAAACATGAATTTAAAAAAAATATGGTACAAATATATTGTGAATATAACATTGGAATCATAAAATACGTACAAACTTGTGGTACCTTTAACAATATTAATAAATAAGGATCACAAGTAGTTTAACACATAAATAAACAATGTAAGTTTCGACAGTCTTTTGTATGTATGCAGTTATTGTAATTCTTCAGAATGTGTAACTTAGACAAGTAAGCATTGTAAAGCATAATGATTGTATGAATATACATTGAAAATTGAAATAAAACTATATTTGAACGGGTATTACTCGCGATCATGACACTGGTAAATTCATCGAAACTTCGTTAACTAGATCAAAACTATAAATTCGACATCCAATGCTTAGAGTTTTATTTCATGTCGCAGAGCAATTTACCTTCGGTCTTATGTTTAAATATTTCTATTTGGTAGGAAAATTGGACATGTTAACTTATTAAAAAAATTATCGTTGATGAATGAAAACCAAAATAATATATGTATTTTTATAAACGCCTATTAGTCCTATTTTTTGTGAAAAACTTCTTCAAAGGCATGTTTCCAATCAGTATTTTATTGTAGTTTACGTTCAAAATAAAACTTGAATTCTTATGGTTGCTTTTTAAAATGCCATACACCTTTTATTATGTATAAATGAATTAAAATATATGTATATTTCAATTAAAATAATACTGTCAAGTCCGAGATAGAGTGACGTTTGCATGGTGGGTGATATCATTTGACAGAATTTATGACATTAAAATGGAGAAAAATCAACACTCTTGTAAAGGCACCCTAAAGTTTTAAATTATACTTAATTATTATTTTTGCGTATAAAACACTTAGCGTTTCAAGCATTTTCTTTGTTATTAAGTTGAACGCCTTCTTTAATCATTCTGTTTGCATACCACTATCTATTTTATTTATGGCAACAGAAATACACCCTGTGAGGATTCAACTGTTAACCTATTACAGTCCATACCAATCCATGCTAAACAGATTAAACATCTACACAGAAACAAGATTTAATGATGTAAAAACTGACAGCTTTGAACAAAACGAAATTCTTTAAACCCTAATCCTAATCCTAGACCTAGTCCTTAACTTAATACTTTGTAGCTATGTGAATAAAACTTGTTATTCAATTCATGTTCTAAAGGCAAGGCACACAACTGAATTGAATAATTACTGAATTTTCAGATTATAAATATATAATTAGATTTATTGATATTCAGTATAAAAATGTAGAGGAGTAAGTAAATGGAGTGCTCATACGCATTTTCTCCAACGAATCCCACTCACCGAATTTGTGAGGTGCGCAGGGAAAAGAAACGTCTGTCATTGGACGATCGCTGGCCTCTCGTCATACAGCACGTTTCCGATTGGCGACTGTTGCGGTGGTAAACGTTGTTTTTGTGTGGATATCTTAAGCGCCATTCGCCCGCACATTATTACTCCATTTGCTTACTTACTCTGTGGGTAAACATGAAGTCTAAATTTCCTGTTTAGTTCACTTTAAGATTAACATTCTACTTAATAAACAAGTGCAAGATACATAAAATTAACTTTATCTACAGTAAAGAGGTATTAAATATTTTGTAGCTACAGCAACACAAAAAAATACAAAAATATCCCTAAAAGGTCAAGAAATAAACAAATAACTTGCATTTATACATACTGAACGTAACCATCTTCTTCCAATATTTTTCATACAAAATTTTATGGGAAGAATTAAAACCGCATGGCACAGTAGAAGTAAATTTATGTTCTCGGCCAAATTATTGTTTTATATTGTATCATAATCAAAGGTTTTCTTCCAACCTGGTTTTGTCTTAATTGACAAAGAAATATACTCTGATAATTAATTCTCAACTTTGCAGACCCAGAGATATTGTCAATTAATAGTTGTTGATTTCATAAGGATTGAAAAGTATAGGATGTATGTTTATTAAAATAATTTAATTTAATTTACTCCAGCAACTATGCACACATAAATACAATAAAAGGCTGAGAGCTGAAGAATATTTGTCACAGCTATTTATCATGCAATTTAACACACTGATAACACTAATGTCTGTTATACTACTACTATTGTACTTATGTGGCTTGCATTCCACTATATTTAGTGATATTATTAAACATTGGACTGTAAAAAAATGTACTTTATAAAAAAATAATCTTATTTAACCTTCAAAAAGTTACATGGTAGATTTCATATAAATGATAAAAATATTATAGGGCTCCATAGAAAACAAATGGTTATAAAATTTTCAGAGAGACAATCATCAAGTATTACTAATAGAATTGAAAAGAAAAACTTATTCAATATTCTCAATTCTTGTTACTTAACTCATGTTACTAATGATTCCCTAATTAGTATCCAATATGTTTACTATGATTTTGATTAAGTTATTTGGAAAAATCCTCTATTCACTCATTGACTAGCATATTGAGTTATATGTAATGAAGCTTGGTATTAGTTTTATTTAGAAAAACATATTATATAAAAAATAACATATATGTACCAGTTAATAGAAGTATATGTTATTATGTCTTAGTATATTATCATTGATTAAGAATTAGGACTATTTGATCACTTGAGTGGTCTCTCAGTCAGTAGGCATGGGTATTCTCATGAAAACTCTTTTTTTTGCCATTTGATGGATGGATTTCAAATTAATAATTGGAATTTATCACAAAATCGTAGAGAGCACATATTATACTTTGATTTAGTAATGTATATAGGGATGTCAAAAATAGTGTAAATAAACACTAAAAACTTGCAAACAGATATTGTTTTTGATTGCCTGCCATTTAGGTAAACTGTACAATATTCAAATTCAACTATGAGAGCCCCATAAATTCCATTAATTTATTAAAATAGTTAAAAATTATTTAAGTTCAGGTAGGTTATAATCAACTAACTAATAAAATTATAAATAGCAATAATTAAGTGTATAAAAGAAACTTTTTGGCAACTGAAAATAGGTCAACAATTGCTTAATGCTACATGCAAAGAACTTTATCTGAAAATTAACATAAATAATTTCAAAAAAATAAGAGCTAGTCACAAAAATGTAGATAGAATGAAAATATTGCCCTTATGTTGATTTAGACAAATTAAACTATATTTAAATATGTTTTTAACACTAGCGGTAATTACAGCAGCCTCTCAAACACAAAAAGCAGGCAATACAATAGATTCCGTATCTGCACCATTTTGTTTATATATTTTTTTTTATTAATTGTTATAGTAACAGTGGAAAGTATTAGTTAAAAAATTCCTATAGTAATAAAATAAAACCCAACAAAAAATAAGACCACACAAAATTGTAGGTACCTACATACAGGAAGTTAGGTAGGCTCGTGGGCAGTCACTAAAATACATAAAAAAATAGGTGGGTAGCTACGTAGTAACAATAAAGAAACGTTGTGAAATTATTTGAAAACAATGATGTGGCACTAAGAAACCTTATGCGTAATCACAAAAAGCTTTTACCAAGCAAAATACACTAATATGCCTCCCAAGGTGGTGTCATGCAAAAAATGCGTACCTAATGAACAAGAAGTGCACTCTTGGTTTCAGAAAATCCCTTGCACATAAAAGTCTCGCGCAAAACATGGAGATAAAGTTCTAGACCAAAATCTTGAATAGATAAAGTCTTTTTATGGAGTAGAAACAAAGAAAATATTGAAGAATTTAGTAATTGGCATTCACGAAGAAAATGGCGTCATATCACTAGTCACGGAACAAGGTACAATTTCGTCATATGAATGCACGGGTCACAATCACAAATAAACACCACAAGAAAACAAATACATGCTGTACAAGTGATTTTGTTCATAAAATTACTCACTTTGAATAAAAATTCCAAAGAAAATCATCCAAAAACTCAAAGGACTGATGACAAGGCACTCCACTCACCGTTTGCAAAACCAGACTGGTATCACGTGACCTGTAGTGTTACCAATACCGAAATACAATTGGCGTATTTAGTAGTTTTTAACGGATAGCTGAATTGAATATCTAACTTCCACTTGGATCTCCTTACGAGATTAAGGGTCTGTTTCACAATGTACCGATAAAGTTCCAAATACTTATGTTACACATAAATTATTCGGACTATAAAAGTTCTGGATAAGAAACTTTACGTTTCACAAACTTATTTTATCTGACACATAACTATATGGGACCTATACGTAAGCGCGATGGCAACACCATTTACTCACGTTCCGTTTTTCTATGTCATTTCATTAAATACAAAGCAAGTTAACATAAAATACTTATAAATTTATTTTAATTTGCTCTAGAAGTATTGTTTTACTTTAATATTTTTATATAATTTGTTATTATCCGCATAACGGTTAATATTCTATATAAAAACTTATACAAACGATTTTATGGAAATTAAATACTGCTTGTAACGAATCGGAATGAGGAACGAGATTTGAAACGATTTGATCGTTTTAAACAACGAGGTTGCATTTGAAACTATAGAGTGAGCCTATCAGAGTTTAAACCGTAAGCACTAGTGTGAACAAGTGTTGTCGTGAATTATGTATGAAGATGGAGCTTGCCGTTTTAAAAAATCTATCTAAAACACTAATATTATCCTAACAATGCCAAAACCATCGATATTTTCTTATGTAAGTTTCTCGTTGCGCGAAAATTAACTTAAATGAAAAACGAAATGTACTAGGATCAGACTAAAAACTGCTCTCGCTTGGCACAAGGGGAACCTAGCGATAGTAGCAGTCTATGCATATCATACGTCGATGGTTTTAAATTTATAATTCCCCTACTATATATTTTATACGGGAAACAGGCGTGATTATATGTAAGTATGTATGTATGGTTTTACATCGTTTGACTATGACAATTGACAGAGGCACTAATATCGTGGTACTTGCTATTTCGTTTATTAGTTTCTCATTGCTTTGTCATTTCTGCGATTTAAGTGTACTTACTAAGTCCATCTTCTGAACAGTAATTTCAGACAATTTCGGTACTCAGCACTACTCTCTACTTGAAGTGAAAATGACTACACCGAAACGTGAACGAAGCGTCAACTTCAGCCGGGAAGAAGTTGAGCTTCAGACCTCACTTGTTGCTCAAAATAAAAGTGTTCTGGAAAACAAGAAGAGTGACGCAGTCACTTGGCACGAAAAGGAACAGTGCTGGAAGACACTGGAGGCATCATTCAATAGCACACGCGGTTCAAACTTTCGGAGTGCTAAAACGTTAAAAGGACTCCTGCGTAGTGTCGTGAGGCTATCAAAATATTCATCGAACTCATCTTCAAGAGTCTCAAAAACCTCCATTGTCGTTATAAGTAGTCTACCTAGGTTATTAAGACTAAAACCACGCTGATTCCTCTGATAATATAGATAGTTATGTCTGTAAAACTTAAACGACATGGTTTTTACGTAATATAATATTCAACATGAAATAAAACTCCTTTTTACGGACTTTGTCGCAGTTTCTATTTAGATTTTTAAGTCCCGACACCGTAACCTAAGAAACCAATATACAACATGAACGAAAGAAAAACAATGTCATTTAATTTTAACTGTCAAACTTATAGTTATGTTTAAGATAAGTGTGCTATTCGCCACTTCGTCCGACCCATAGTTTATGGTGGACTTTATGTAACACATAGCGCTATTTGACAGTTGTGAAACGCAAAAATAGTGTTTATCCTACGAATAAGTAACAAACAGCTTATTCAAAACTTATGCAGAACTTATCGGTACATTGTGAAACAGGCCCTTAATATCTTAATTATTTTTATTAAGTTTGAATTATAATGAATAAGAATGAATCGATCCATTACTTTAACAGGTTCCGTTACCACCGAGTGATAAACGGTTTAAAATTAAATTTTTATTATACAGAATGTTAAGAAAACCCTGTCCGATCTGCTAAGGTGTTGGGTATCGATACCCGACTGATCACAAAAATGTGAAAAAAAGAAAGAAAAAGTTATGACATGATATTTTTTTTTCTCAAATCTCGAGATTGCGAATCGGCATCGTCACAGATGCTACCTAATTACCAAACAAGAGGTTCCAAAAATACCGACGACAGTGGTGTTGTAGTTTTTGTTTTAATTTCAAAGGACATCATCCACCCTCTATACAATTTTGGTCCAAATTCGAAAGCCGGACAATTAAAAAAAATATTATATAATCAACAGATGGACGGCGTCGCCGAGGCCGGCCCAGGAAGAGGTGGCGGGATGACTTAGTCGGATACTACGAGGGCTGGTTCGAGGCAGCGCGGGATAAGGTAGTATGGAAGGAATTGGGGGAGGCCTTTGCCCAGCAGTGGGGCAGTATAATAATAATAATATACTTTTATTTCGGGTGGCATAGACCCATAGAAAAACTTAACCTAGCACACATTAAAAAATAAATAAATAACTAATATAAGTGTTTGGAATCGAACCTCACACTATCCACGCAGTATATAACACACATTCGTGGAAGTATGAAGTCCTATCCAGTGACGCAGCATTGGACAATCCCATCTACCGCACAACGCGCTCAGGATACTGTGGGAGCTGTCACGCAATCGCTGCAGGATTGAGGCAGACCGCTTTCGAATGATGGCATGAAAGCCATCAACCCTCGCCTCAGCAAACATCGCCGATGCGCTACAAAACCGTGGCAGCCCCGCCAGCATTCTGAACGCATTGTTATACTGCACACGCAGGGCGTTGTATGACCTTTGCGTATATCTAACCCACAGGCTGCAGGTGTAGAATGATTGACAGTACGCTCTGAAGAGTGTCATTTTAACTTTCTTGCTACACCGTGCAAATCTGCGGATCAGCATATTACATCGGACAGCCAACGCCCTGCGTTCTCTCTCTATATCCAAGTCATCACTCAAGTCCTCATTCACCCAGTGACCCAGGTATTTAAACTGCGTGACTCTGTTTAGGGGAGTACCACTGATAGTTACTTGTGGCACGTTGGAGTAACACTTGCCACCTGCTTTAAACACTAGTAATTCACTCTTATTAGCATTATACCTGAGTCCCTGAGCCACTGCATACTCGTCACATATCTGCAGAAGACGCCTTAGAGCGCTGATCGATGGACTCAGCAACACCATGTCGTCTGCGTAACTGATATTATTAAAACAAATCCCGTCAATGTGACAACCGACGTTAGTGTTGCTGAGCTCAACGATCAGCTGATTAATATACAAATTAAAGAGGCGAGGCGAAGTTATCCCTCCTTGCCTCACCCCGCACTTCAACCGATATTCATCCGACAGCACCCCAGCCCACTTTACACAATTTGTAAGTATAGGCCAGGAACAAAAAAAAAACGATAATATCGTGGCATGTGATCAAAAAATGTATGACAATTCAGAATTCTTAGCCCTGGATAAAATGACGTGCAGCGGTGCTACAGCTTTAGTGCCATATACAGAAATGCTAAGGAGGACAAGCTCTATCGGAATATAATATTTTTTTAAGAGACAAGACCGAATCCGGAACACCACGCTGCGTTCTGGAACTGGGATAAGCGACGTTGGCATAAAGGCAGCCAGGCTTAAATGGGATTGGGTGGGTCACGTCAGCCTTATGTAAAGTGATCGCTGGGCGAGGGTCTGTACACAATGGGAGCCAGCAGATGGAAGACGTCGCCGAAGAGGTGGCGCGATTACTTAGTCGCTTACCGCGAAGGTTCGTTTGAGGTGGCGCGGGATAAGGTTGAATGGAAGGCCTTAGGGGAGGCCTTTGCCCAGCTGTGGTAATGTATAGGCTAGTAAAAAATAAGTTAATAATCAAGTGTTGCACTTATAATGTGAATTTATTATTATTTATTTATTTATTCTGAACAAAAATAAATTTGTGTCGAATACTATATTGTACTATGTGTATATGTATTACAATAATATAGGAATACCATAATAATAATTATGAATATAAGTTACAAGTCAACATAATATAAGAACTATCAAGAACTTAGAAAATAAAACGAAATTCAATAATTAACAAGAATAACATGTCAAGAAATAGCCTTAATACTAATAAACAAGTTACATGGTGGCATTCTTTGATTATATAATGTCTAGATAGAGCGTGGCCCTACATTCATACCAAAGAAAACTAGGACGCCATTTGTGTATGTGTGCGTGCAGGCGTCGTTTTACACTATACGTCAATGTCTCTGTGTGCGTAAATAGTGATACCAGCTATTACAAATTCTCCCATAAATCACATTAAATAAAGACGAATTAATTATAATAAAATATTTACTTATTTTAGTTATATGTTTTTACTTATGTGGTATTATTCAGTTTAAGTGTATTTTAATAATAATAAAAAATATTTTTATTAAGTATTTACTGTTAAAATCAATAAAAAAAAGAAATTTGGAGTTGTGTGTTTGAATCGAGTATTAAATCAACTAATTTAGTATTTGGTACAATATTAAAACATAATGAGGTATAGGTACTTTAACATTGAGTTATTTTTTTATTACTTTTTATTTATTTTTTTATTTGAAAAAGTACATCTGCACTATTTTATAAACGTAACGATAAACCAACAAAATTACCCACAAAAATGGGGAGTATGAAAAACAGAAACTGGCAACACTGATAAAATATGGCGTGATTTTAATAATCATAAAAATAAAATTAATTATAAAGTTTCTTTAAATAGTGTGTAGTAGTTTTAGTGATAGGTGATGTGTGTTGGTATTTTTTAGCCTTCCTTTTTAATTCCAGCACACTTTAGAAGCACATACTATCATTTTATCGCTGTTATGTGGTTATTCCTTAGAGCGCGTAAAACGTAGTGTCACGAAAGCGGCACGATCTGTACTGGTGGCGGGAAAGTACTTAACAACCACTTTTGGTTGTTATTTTTTGACACGTCTGCGCGTACTTGACAGTCCATCTAGACATTATATAATCAAAGGGTGGCATTATTTTTGTCCGTTAAAAAAAAACTCTTCTATACTATAGTAGCACTTCGTCAATAGGAATGATTTTAATTTTAATGTAAATATTCTTGGACTATTAATAATTTTTAATTCAATGCAATTCAAGGCAATTTATTGAAAATCTTTACAGACTTTACTTTAAGACTATGTTTGACAACATTTAATTTTGGCTGCAAATAATTAGGTTTCTCTCGGTTTTTTATAAAACTGCTTAGTAGAACCAAAATATAAAGAAAAGGTACAGGTAGAATTTTTAATTTCACGAAATGCTCTCTACAAGATTCAGTCTGGTCCATGCAAAGAATAGTTCTAAGGGCTCTTTTTTCTGGACTCAACTAGGGCAAAATAAACATTTCTTAACTGAGCAATGGTTAGTTTGCCTCTTAAACTTCTCAAGGCATAGCATGCATTGCTGAGAGCATTAATAATTGCTTCCGGTTCCTGTTTCCAGCTTAAGAGCGCATCAATTTGTATGCCTAAAAATCTTAAGTTTTGTACAATTTTCACTTTATTTCCCACTGAAGTTATTTTAATACCATCATTATTCCTCACTGTTGATTTAAATAGCATACATTTGGTTTTGTCCACATTGAGTTTTAAATTATTAGTGGAAAACCAATGTTCAAAAGCAGACAGTGTCTGATTCACTTTATTTTCTAAGTCCGTTACGGAGGTATCATTCATAACGGCACTTGTGTCGTCAGCAAAAATAACCATTTTGATGTCCGGTACTATCTTATACATCTAGTTTGCTAGGTCATTAAGAAATATAATAAAAAATATTGGACCTAAGACTGAGCCCTGTGGAACCCCTTTTTGTGCTTTAACAAGCTTAGATTTGTTAATTATTAAATGTCCGCTTTCAATTGCTTTAATTTCGACGTACTGTGATCTATTCCGTAAATAAGAACTGAAAAGCATTAAGACATTATCTCTTATCCCATAGTGCTCTAATTTGTCTAAAAGGATTTTATGTTCAACAGTATCAAAGGCAGAGGTGAGATCTAGGAATAGTCCAGCCACTTTTTCTTTATTATTCAGTTTGCTAACCACATCATCCGCTAGAGAGTCTATTGCATCAACGGTTCCCATGCTTCTTTGATATCCGAACTGCTGATTGCTAATGATATTGTGTTTAATCAAATGTTAAAGAAAATATTAACAAAGAACTGAAATCTTCAACTGAGAATTGTGAAAACTTGTAGTGTGATTGTGATCGTTCGTTTTGCTATGTCACCTTGATTGATCACGAACAAAGATTAATCATTACAATGACGTCACTTATTAAAGTGTCATCATCATCAAGCAGTTCAAGCACCAATCAAAAACAAATAATGTGCTGCCATACAATACATACATAAAAACTACCATTTCTAATTTATTGTAGGTAGCACTGTAGCAGTAACGTCACATATTAGTCACGATTTCACGTTTTGTGATTTGTCAATTTATCGAGAAAGTTCAATATAGACAATGTTGAGTTTTTTGGCATAAAGATAGTAGTTTTTTCGAGAAAGAGTTTACATTCTGTCTAAAGTTAGAAAAGAACGCCCTATATAGCTGAAGCTAAATTTTAATAGCAGTGAATACAAACTGCTGCCATCTGATTTTCTGTTATCTGTCAACCTTTTCTCTAAACTTCAAAAGTAACTTTATTTCTCATTAATCTAATGGAAACGCGTGGCCATATAATTTTCATCAGTTCTACATTTAGTTAGATAAATAGTTATTTTTCTACTTCTACGATGCCGACCATATCTGTCAATCGTGATGTCCTTTTTACGGCTCTCGGAAGAACATATAGTAAGAACAGATTACATTCTAATTTTTAGAGTACTAACTACTTCAGTATAAAATTAATAAATTGTTTTAATATTTGTTTTCTAGCTGACGATGAATTCCAGAATCTTTGTTTCGAGTTTGGGTTGGAATTGGATGAAGTGGCAAGTATTAAACAAATACAACTATTTATCGCCATAACCTATACATATAATAATATTTACAAAATGTTCCTAAAATGATCTCGTTATCTACTTATCATACTACAAAATAATATATTTAATTATCATATTTAGAGATCTAACTGGGTACCAAAAGGCTTTCTAAAATTGTATTAATTGAAAATCTTCCAAGTGCCAGCACTTAAAAATATGTTTTCAGGTCCAGGCTTCCCTTAGTGGTGACCTGGTCATTTAATCCCGTTCTAGTAATCCCTAAATTGCTATAACATACTTGTGCTTAGTTTTGTCAGCTACTAAGTGTCTAGATAGTATGTAATTTTTTTTATTAAACCTATTTCAGACTACTGAGAAACAAATGCTCATGAAGGAGCAGGGTGACCATGCTGGAGCTGGAGTATCTGAGGAAATCCTGTACAGGATAGACATTCCTGCCAACAGATATGACCTGCTGTGCTTAGAAGGCTTAGTTGATGGCATCTTAGTTTTCCAGGGAAAGTGAGTCAAAGAACTTATTTACACTTATAATTATAATGCAATATATAAAACTGAAGTCCTTAATACCAGTCATTAAGTTAATAGTCTGTTAATTATAAATTTTCTGGTAGAAGAACATTAATGGAGAATACACAGTATGATACCATTGCAAACCAGGGGACAATAGCATTATCTTCACAAACAAGGCATATTGTTTCCAAAATACCAACATAACTTTCTTATTGACTTCAGGAAAGCACCACCTCAGTATACCCTCAAAAAGTATGAAGACTCCCATTCCCTGCACTTGACTCCTGCTACAGCACAGATCAGGCCATTTGCAGTGGCAGCCGTGCTTAAAGGAATCACTTTCACCAAAGAATCTTATGACAGTTTCATTGATTTGCAAGTGAGTACCCATTATTATCAATACTGAAATGTTTCTTTTCACAAAACAATTGGTTGGTTACTTCCCATGTCTTAAAAGTTTAACTGTTGCTAATTTGCACCTTGCAGTGTCAGAGACAGCACATGGCTTATGGATGGCAATTTCAGCATTACCTAATAATTTATTTAAACAGTGCTCTTTGATGTAAGAGTATTAATTATGTGCCTTACATACCCAATATGTGGCCAATACTTACCAGTTACTAGATTCCTGCACATTATGAATTCTTCATTCCATATGTTAATTATTTAATAACCAAGAATTTGGCTACACAATAACAATAGAAGAAGAAATACCTACCATAGAATTTAACAATACTTTTACAGGACAAACTTCATCAAAACATTTGCAGAAAACGCACGCTGGTAGCAATTGGTACCCATGACTTAGACACCATACAGGGGCCATTTGTTTATGATGCATTACCACCAAGTGAAATCAAGTTCAAGGCACTTAATCAACAAAAGGAAATGACTGCACCTGAACTCATGGAACTTTACTCAGTAAGTTTTTAGTCTGTAAATATAACATAATCCTATTCACCTCTTTCCAATTATACGTTATTTAATTATTTTTTCGGCATTATGAATCAATGGTTTAAAAAATTGTATTATAATTAAAAGGATAAGTGAATTTTAGACTTTGAAATAATACTAATTTTAGTCTGCCTATGACAATGCCACCCTGAAAAAGGCGTCGTAACTTCGGGAACTAGAATCTAAATAAACCGCGATAGAATCCTTTAAAAGTAGTTTTATTTCAATAATATTATAAGGCTTAAAAATATCATCAGACTATGTGTCTAAATCTTAATAATAAATATGGAATTGTAGACGCACGCGCAACTGAAGCAGTACCTGGGTATAATCCGGGACAGTCCGGTGTACCCGGTCATCAAGGATAAGAACGGCGTCGTGCTGTCCATGCCGCCCATCATCAACGGAGACCACTCCAAGATCACTCTCGATACCAAAAACGTGTTCATTGAGTGCACTGCTACAGATCTGACTAAGGTAAAGTTAGTAAATACATTTTTATCTTCAAAAAACATTGTGTATTGACATCTAGAAATTAACTATACATTTCTGCAGTAATTAACTGATAAAAATCTAATGAATAAGACCAATAGTCGTACTGCGAGGGTTGCTTTGAGGTGGCGTGAGATAGAACAACATGGAAGAACTTGAGGCAGGCCTTTCCCCAGTGGTAGGACAGTACGGGCTGAATAAAAATGGAACAGAAATCTTATTGTACTGCAAAAACTACATTAGAGATTCATCTTATGTTAACATTTATCTTTTGTGTCTAAAAGTGTGTGTTTGTATGGCAGGCCATCGTAGTCCTGGACACAGTGGTGAGCATGTTCTCGAAGTACTGCGCCAACGAGTACGAGGTGGAGCGCTGCAAGGTGTTCGCGCCGGACGGCACGTACGAGCTCTACCCCGACATGACCTGCCGCGAGGAGATCATCAGCATCGACAAGGCCAACAGTTATATTGGTATTAAGTAAGATGTTCTTACTGAATAACTTGCTCCTATGCTTTGTATATAAAAGAATATACAAAAAATTTCATCCCATTTTGGTCATGTAACACACATAAAAAATTGTGCATACAAAAGTGTACCTATATATTTTCGAAAAAACCTCTGAATTGACTTGATCAAAGGTGTTTTACAAACAGACTACATATATCTATGTCCCTTTGCATCCTTTACAGGAAACTCGTTATAACTAAGCAATAGAATTATACTTAAAAGTGTATGAAGTCATTGTTAAATAACGTTTATAACCATAATTATCATGTTATATTATATTTATGTATTAATTTGTTGTGAACAGTGAGAATGGTGAGAATTTAGCAGCCTTGCTGTCTCGCATGTGCTTGCCCGCGGAACACGTGGACTCTACCCTGCGCGTGCGCGTGCCGCCCACCCGCCATGACGTCATCCACGCCTGCGACTTGTACGAGGACATCGCTATTGCTTACGGGTAAATCATAATTTACCATGTTTACCAAAACACTATTTTAAATAAGCGATTTATTCCGTAATTTATAAGATAAACCATAGTCTACGTTATCATTGCTGCTTGCGTGGATACCGATTTCTCGCCTTATGATACCTTGAGTGTAAACTTAACCAATGAGTACCAAAATTAATCAAAATCGGTTGTGCCGTTTAGCTGCGAAAGTGTAACAGATAGACATAAAATTTTTAAATAGTAACTATAGAATTTATAATATTGGTATGGATATGTTTGATCCTTACACGTTTGTTGGTGGTCAGCTGAAATGTTAAAAGTAAATTGGGTTTTAGCTCTTTGAAGATGGTATACGTTGTTTCGTAGGTACAACCGCATCGAGCGTCGTCCGGCGCGCGTGGTGACGGCGGGCGGGCAGGAGCCGCGCAACAAGCTCACGGAGCAGCTGCGCCACGAGTGCGCGCACGCCGGCTACACTGAGGCCCTCACCTTCACACTCGTGAGCACCACCAACTTCTTATCTATACTGTCTTCAAGTAACAGCTTATTTCGAGAGCTCTGAGTCAATTAGACTATGATATTGCTTGATGGACACTACATGACATACATAGAGAAGTCTTATTTAAAGTATAATTATTGTTTACCAGTGTGAGTTAGTTCATAGTAGAAGAAGTATTATTTTATAGTAAGTAAAAAATAAACTCTTAAAATATTCGATATAAGACGAAATATTCATATACAATTTTATGTACTATAAGAGCATGACATTGTTATGTTGTCCGTTCTACATACATTAAACTTTGCAAGTTCTTTTCTGATACTTTCTTTGACCTAAAACTCTTCATTCCCGAGCCTTTTCCCATCTATGTTGGGTTCGGCTACCAGTCTTACCGGATTTAGCTGAATACCGTATTTTACATGGAGCGACTGCCTATCTGACCTCCACAACCCATTTTACTGGGAAATACAGTATCCCATAGTAAGACTGGTTGTCAGTTGTTATTGACTTAACGACTGCCAAAGATCTTTGTATAACAGCTGGGACCTACGTGCTTTCCGAAACACAGAAAGCACGTTAAACAGTTCTTTGACCTAAAACTAAGTTGTAATGTTATTGTTCGTACCGCAGTGTTCCCGCGAGGACGTGTCCACGAAGCTGGGCGTGCAGTTCTGTGCGGTGCCGGCGGCGCAGCTGGCCAACCCCAAGACGCTGGAGTTCCAGGTGGTGCGCACGCTGCTGCTGCCGGGCCTGCTCAAGACGCTCGCCGCCAACAAGAAGATGCCGCTGCCGCTCAAGCTCTTCGAGATCAGCGACGTCGTCGTGCTCGACAACACTGCTGGTGAGGACAAGTGTCCAAATAAAAACTGAATTTGGAAGTCCATATTCACTTTTTATTTTAATTTTTAGGGGAATATTCCACTTTGTTATGATAAAATTCCACTTGAATAATAAAAGAAAGTCGCGTTCGTTCACCCGGGTGATATTGTTCCAAGGTGAACAAATTAGACTAATTATGTCAACTCATTTCACCTGATTGATATCACCTGGAGAATTGTGTCCGAGGGGATGGGAACTTAATTATATAGAATAGTAAAATATACCTTTTAAGGGACCAGCTGCTATTTATAAAAAAATATAACCAAATACTTATATTAGAAGAGCTGTATCAGCATCTTATGATGATCTTATTAGAATATACTGTGAAACGCACATATACAAAGAGATTATCTATTGGAGAGATCGATTCTGATAAAAAGATCTTTAGATACTAAATTATGCCAAAAACAAGCTAGGTGACAGAACGTTTTCGTTCCGCCTTTGAAAACCAAATCGTTTCCTACGAGCAATCTAGGGATCTACCCTAATAAAGAATTAAGTAATTCCCAATAAGGTTATTTGGTCACCAAAGTAGCGTATGTTCAACAAATTACGATTACTACATTAAAGTAAATCTAACCTGATTAAAAATTTTGTATATTGTTATAGTAGGGACAAGGACAGCATAACAATAATGAATATATGAATAAAAATGACGACAACTTCTAAATAAAACTAGGTATTTGGAATACAATAACTACCATGTCTAGATTTTAGAACATCTAAAATACTTAGGATCTACTCAATAACTTTATTGCATTCCATCAATAACATAAAAACCCTATCAGACAAAGCAACATTAGGTTCCCTTCATAAATTCTGAAATATTTTAGGTTTTTATTTGTCAAATGGATATTAATAAAAAAGTAACATAAAATATCAAAAAGTAGCAAAAAAAAATGGATATTACAGTTTGGTCGTTTTTAAGCTTGTGATAAAGGTCAAGTCAACATATCAGTATGTATGATAACAAAATATTAAATCCGTGTGTTAATTGACAACACATCGCGCGGTGTGCCAATAACGACGACCTCACTTGACGGATTCAGACGCGCCAAATTGTCTATATTCTCGGTTGACCTAAATATTCATAATCTTATAAAGATGATGTCATCATTGCTTAGATTAGCGGATTAGGGTCATTCTAAAATCAACACGACTCAAACATTAGTGTATCCTTTCCCCTGAATATAATTAGGTAAAATATTTTTCTTAAATTTCGCATCATGAACCTACCTCATCTTAGTTTTCCTTTAAAGTTATGGGTATCTCCACCTGAAATATATAAAAGGCTAGCGTTACTTATGCCAAAAAAATCCTCTAAAACCTTTCTGAAATTATAGGAGTACAGTAGGAACTCAGCATATTTTTTTTTTCTTCGCCATAGTATGCGTCTTCCCCAGAGATGTTCTATGCTATGTTGCTATGGATGCGTTTGACAGCACTGGTGGAAACGGATTCAACTAAGATATAATTTCTATATAGAAACATGCGTGCCATGGATGTGTGCTATGTATGCCCTCGCCGCATACCTAGTATGCGCGACCGTTACCTAACGGTCACATAGTTTCACAGCTTAGGTACTAATTACATCCTCGCAGAATAGAATAGCTGCATAGCACAGCTCTCATGGAAAAGTAGCCTAACACTTGCAGGTTTTTTTGTATACCTGCTTAAGTTGCGAATACAACCTCTGGAACAAGCGTTTCAGAAGGTGATTTATTTATTATCAATATTTATCTGTTAGTTTCAGACCTTGTGACAAAACTGTAATGAATGTACTTGTTGTATATCAGAGACTGGCGCGGTGAACCGTCGTCGGCTGTGCGCGGTGCACTGCGGGCGCGCGGCGGGCTTCCAGTTCGTGCACGGCCTGCTCGACCGCGTCATGGCTCTGCTAAGGGAGCCCTGGCACAAGGACACGGGCTACAGTCTGCGACAGTGCGAAGGTATTATGATATATATATATGATACTGACGTGCTTCTCATCTGTAACTTTAAACTACAAAGGTATCGACATTAGGTAGTAAATCAATTAATAAATAGGACTTACATCCCAACGGTATAATTATTAATGACATTTTTGTTTTCTCCAGTCCTTACGCTATATCTTGGTTCTTCTTTGTTTTTAAGATTAACTTAATAGACTCAAAACAACAGCTCAAAGCATGATACAAACCAGATTGTTAAACAAATATGAAATAAAACATATCCTCAAACTATATTTCTGATAACCACGCTGCTTGTCTGGCAGACCCCGCGTACTTCCCGGGGCGCTGTGCGGAGGTGTTGCTACGCGGGCGCGTGCTCGGCAAGATCGGCGTCGTCAGCCCCGCCGTGCTCGCCGCCTTCGACCTCACCAACCCCTGCTCGGCCGTCGAGATCGACATCGAACCATTCGTCTAGTGTCAATAATAAATATGGGGTCCGATTATAGCGCTGTGTTTTATTTTTCCTAGCGATATCAAAATATAGCTTTGTTATAAACACAAAACCGCGTCCGCTGGAAAGAATGGAGGGAGGCCTTTGCCCAGCAGGGGAATAATTCAAGCTAAATGTCAAAATGTCGTGAATATAACCATTGCTTTCCCAGGAAGGGTAAACAAAGACGTGACATACGGCTGGTCGTATTACTCTGGAGTATTGTAACCTGCGAATAATTGTGGATGTGGTATCAGGGTTATAGTAATCCTACTGTACATTAAATTATACTTTTAAATGAGAAGTAAAAGCATGTAGAGATTTGTTATCCAGTGTCCTTATCGCAAACGTTTACACACGATAGTTTTAACAACGATCATAAGCAATAATAATGACCACAGGTGAACAATGGCTCATGATTAAAAACAATTCGGTACAAGTAGAAATTTATCGAGCATAACTGACTTCTAAAGTTGTTTTAATAAATAAAAATAGAATATTAATATCACCAATACAACATTAACATTATAGAATTCGGGCTTTTAAGTTAATCGCGTGTTGGCTTTATTTTAAAACAATCTTCTGCACCAGGTTACAGCTTTAAGCTCAGAAACAGACTAACCTAGAAGCATTGTAATTTTTTCTTTATTTATACCTAGGTACTACAGGTTCAGTGAGTTTACTCTAAGCCATATGTATGTATAGGTACTTTGTTCATTATTACTTTTCAAAATTATATTTATCACTTCCTGTAGCAGTAATTTCCAAGATGTGAGAAAAATTATTATAACAAAACAAATAACGCTGTTCAAAATATAATTTATTATTCGTACAATAAAACAGCACAAACAAAATTAAATAACTATTAAAATCACATTTCATATAAGTAGAGAATACAATATAAAGTTAATTCACAGAATGTTATACCAATAGACATTTAATTTTAAAGCCTAAATAAAAATGACACCTTTTTGAAAATAGTAAATAAGACAAATAAAAAGTACCAGCAAATTATAAAATACTAATATTAAGTGTATTCGATTTTGCCAACTATCGACAATTTTCATTGGAAATAATACATTTACTATAGTTTAGATTCACCAATATTTTAACTAAAATAATAAGACCTTAGAACAAGTAGCTTATCTACTTTTGCACATACATTATATTTAATTTACATATTCGTTATTTAATCAAATCTTGATTTAGCCAGTTATAATTTCGTTGACTGGCAATCAAATTTTATCCAAACAATTTTGATTAGTAAAATCTGTTAAGGCACTTGATGATGTAATTGACTACAGTTCCAAAACAGAAAGGCGGAAAACTAATACCTATGTTAGGATAACAGCTGTTTTTACAGGATAAGGTCACTATTACATTGGTAAAGAGGGTTTCATCATAAAGGTGTTACTTGCATAAAGTAACACGATTATAATACCAAACAATTGATGGCATAACTATTTGATTAGTATACATAAGAGTATGTACCTAAACTATACAGTGCACACTTCAGTATGGTGTCTTTGGCAATGTAATAATTACTTTAGTCCTCCATTGAATTCGACACCTTAATGTCAGACTTATTAATATGTATTCATAATAAAATAAACTATCTTTTTAAAACAGTTTCCCATCAGCCAGCTACTGAAACAATAATACATTGTTTAAATATCTACTATGTAGATGCCTCATGTTGTTATTTAATACTTGTCGATTTTAAATACTGAAAGAACATTTTTTGCTGTTTATAACAAATAATTAGCGGATAAATTCACCACAATTCACAACACAACCTAAGTAGAATAACTACATTTGATTTTAACCAATAGATAAAAAGTTGATAAAACTAAATCAATATGCAATTTAGTAGAATTGCTATCTAAACCTCAAGACTGTCACAGTGGTGTACTTATTATTGAAGTAAATAAATATTTATGTTGGACGGATACACATGCTGCTTGCAGAGTCATTAATATTTCAATCAAGCAACAACTGTATTTTAAACATTTTTTCTAGTTCTGACCTGTTGAAGTTGGGAGCAATAATAAATGGGCAAAGATAGAACGACAGTTCTTTTAGATTGGGTGCACTCGTCTTTATTGCTTTAGCTACCTGGATAGTGATGTGCAGACATCGAGAGAGACTCAAATATGTTAGATTCTGAAAAGTGTTGTTTGAAAAGTATGCAAGAAGAGCAGATGTTGAGAAATAACCGTGTCGCAATTTGAGTGAATGCAAATTTTTTAGTCTATACAAGTGTAGCAAACTTGAGTCAAATAGTGTTTTACAAGTCATTATGTGCAATACTTGTAGAACCTTGCAGTTAGATATATAACGTATGATGTCGTCATTCAGTGTATCACCATATATATGTAGAGCTCTTAATGTAGATTGTTTAGTTCTCAAAAGAGATTCAAGAAAATCGGCAGGAATATTTTTCATTTTCTCCATGCTAATACTGACTAAGTGTGTGCACTGTAACATGCTATACAAACTATCAGGGGTCAGGGCGAAATTAGACAAAATAAGAGTTTCAAGGTATTTCAATTTATCAAATGGTAAGTGATAAACAAAATTTCCATTCGCATTTTCAGGATTTTGTACTATAAGTGAGTTACGAAAACTCAAAAATTTTAAATTGGGCCAGTTACCTAGATCATCAAAAATACAGCTATCAACTTGAGATATACTTATTTCTAAATGAGTTAGATTCGGACAGTAGCTTATTAAGGATGCTCTGACTTGAGAATACAATTTGAAATACTGCAGTTTAACATTCTTCAAATACTTAGCGACAAAAGGCACAATGTTCTCACTTATCTTGACATAGTTTTTCATACAAACTATTAGGCGTGTATTATCCCACACACAAGGAGTTAGGCAGAGTTGTTGCCATCTGACACAGACTTTAGCTACTGCCAGGAGTGATTCAAAATCAACCATGGAAAATATATAGATAAGTATTTCGTTTGGCAGGTCATTAATGGCGAGTGTGTTTGCGTATAGTTGAGCACCAGTCATGTCGAGGTGCACCATGGTCGGCAGCACTCCGCGCCTCCACTCTTCTGGAAACATGCGTCGGATCGTGTAGGAGCAACACAAACACTTATTACATTAGCACACAAACACATATCACTTCGCGCTTCACTGTAACGAATTTAACTGTATATTATACATCAGGACATCGAATAATAATTAACCCAGTAAGGTCATGAACCTTGAACAACCGTAATAAGTATTGGATATATAAATCGATCAACATTAGACACAAATAAAATGATAATACAATTAGTGCAGTAATCTATATATTTACCTCAGGTTTACCTTGCTTCCTATTCGAGAAAATTTTAGTGTTTGCCTTAGTAGAAACATAACTTATGTAAATTTAGTTCCAAACACACATTCTACATCAACAGAGTAATATGTTCTTCAAAAACTTATCCTCTACATTTAGGCTAAAATCGCTCATTCTAAAATGTGGTTCAATAGTTTAAAAATCAATTTTAAAAGAAATATTAAAAATAACTTTCATCTTTGATGCTATTTTTGTATGACGTTATGACGTTTTAGATTTGTGTTTGTGTGGTTTTGACGTTAACTGAGTGACAGTGACAGTGGCTCAGCGTTTTGTTCAGACCTTTGACTTTGACCTTAGACTATTCAGGACATGCCCCACGAAAGATGAAATAGTTTTAAGATTGAAATGAAAAAGAAAACCAGGTTTTTTATCCTTATTTTATTACTGTATACAATTAATAACATATTATGAATTTGTATCCAGGTTAAACTGCTATTGTTTGCGATCTTTAACACTCATTAAAAAAACGACGGTGGTAGATATGAGGTTGCAGGTGTTGAGACACCACCAGAATTTGCTTTTGATGGTGGAATATAACTTGCATTTGGTACGACTGGAACTGGGGCCGGTGATTGCGGGGATGAAGTCAATGGTGGTAAATATTCCGCATCAGGCACTGATACAGAACCACTGCTTGTTGTCTGACTGCCGGTTGACGTTGAAGTCACAGTTTGACCTGACGTTATTGTATTAGATATTACTTTTGGTGGCAAGTAAGAATCTGACGGTGTGCCTACTGGGCCGCTTTGTACAGTGCCGGAATTGACTTGCCGTGAAACAGAAGTTACAGAGACGCTGCCAACATTGACACTTCCACCTGCACTACCTACACTACCACTGGACGTTCCACTGACAGATGTGGGTGGCAAATATTTAGGAGCGTTAGTAGACACTTCTCTTGACCCTTGGAGATTAGGAGCAAGAGTTGGTGAAGGCGCAATGTAACCGTAACCACCTTGTGATGTGCCAGTATTGGTAGCCACGGAACCACCTTGTGATGTGCCAGTACTAGTAGCCCCGTAACCACCTTGAGACGTACCAGTACTAGTAGCCCCGTAACCACCTTGTGAAGTTCCAGTACTAGTAGCCCCATAACCACTTTGTGATGTGCCAGTATTGGTAGCCACGGAACCAGTAGTTTGCGATCCAGTATTCGTAACCTGATATCCACCATTAGCTTGAGTTCCAGCTGACGGGGTCCCGTAGTTATAGCCGGCATTACTAGATGTGGATGACCTGTAGTTGTACCCGCCGCCGGCAGCCGGGGCTGCTGCATCAGCCCCTGCGGCCCCCGCAGCTGCGTTGCCAGTGCTGCCGGTGTCGCCGGCTGCTGGCACGGGGTATGCGTAATACATTTGCTGCGTCAGCGTCCTGTCAACATTTGGTGCTTGAGTAGGTGCAGGTGTGCTCTGCGAAGGCAGGTCAAATGAAACACTCGGCTTGTCGTACACATACCCGGCTTGTCGTCTCGCTCGAACGCGTGTACCTTTATCCAAAAAGTCGCTCGATGACTGGACAGGCACCATAACTACTAATAACACGACAGTGAGTGTATAATGAAAACATTCTGATTTTAGCATCATCGTGCTAGGCTTAGATTCATGGAATTATGAAAGACAATTTTCGCTTAGCTTACTTGTATTTATTATAATTTCGAGGAAGCCTCGAGATCTCACCATAACGAACTGTAGTTAACCCTCAACTTCCAGTATTCTATTTATGAATTTTAAATTCATCTGAGCTAGTGAGAAGACATTAATCATAAAACATCATAATTTCAGTTTTTTATGAAGCAACTAGCGGCCCGCCCCGGCTTTGCTCGGGTGCAACCCTGATACCAGATAGGTATAACTACACAATCATTGAGTTCTGTAGGGCGAATCAAATCCTTGGACGCACTATTTGGTATATGCGCCCCCGGGCGGTACCCGCAACCAACTATGTATCTGCATTTCAAATCTGTAATATCTTTGAAAGTGTTCATTTAAATTACATGCTGTAAAGGGCTATAGTGATCTATATTACATGCACAATTTATTAAAGGTACTTAATTGGATAAGGATTAATGTTGTATTGCTTAAAATCGCTTTTTCGTAAATCTTATATATAAAAATGAATCGCAAAATGTGTTGGTAAGCGCATAACTCAATAACGCCTGGACCGATTTCGCTAATTCTTTTTTTGTTGTGTTAGTTATTATCAGGAGAAGGTTTTTATGAAAAGAAAATTGGCAAATTGTGCGGGTTTTTTTTTAAGTAATCCTGACTATTTTTACATTTTTACGATAGTGATTTGTTGGATTCATCTGCGCCCTGAATAACATAAAGGCACCGGGAAAGGGACCAAGGTATTCATGCGGGTGAAACCGCAGGGCACAGCTAGTAAGTAATAAATAAAGGATAAAAAAATGGTTATTGTGAGTTATCCTCAAGAGATAGACATATTGCATCGCGGACTTTTTTGTAAATCTTTTTAAGGTGCACAATACTGTACTTAGTACATTATTTTGGTCTATCTCGTAGGGTGCAGCCAGCGTTTGTAATGAAAGCGCAAAAAATGAGTTCATTTACGACCTTACTTTAGAAATCTCTTAGATTATCCGTGTTTCTCTACTATATTATGCATGTATTATACATATAAACGTTCCTCTTGAATCACTCTATCTATTAAAAAACCGCATCAAAATCCATTGCGTAGTTCTAAAGATTTAAGCATACATAGGGACAGACAGCGGAAAGCGACTTTGTTTTTACCCGACTGCCAAGAAGGGCTTTGTTTTTATACTATGTAGCTAGTGATACATACACATTCAAGTTGATGAAATAATACCTTATTTGTATTTATGAAATATTAATATGTTATGGATTGCTAGAATAACAGAAAATACATTTTCTAATGCTTCTTTTCCAATCAATCATCTATGCCTATCTTAGCTTTTATTATTTGCCTAACATGATTATAATGGATCTTACTTAACACTTACCTACCTGCATAAACTCGTTTATTGTTTTAAAACCGGCAGAAATAATATTCCAAATAATTTATACAAGACTTACACCTTGAACAGCCTATAGTGTTGTAGGGTTGATTTCAAACGCATAATTATGTGGTTCAGTAATTTACTAAAATGTGGTATTAAATAGACACCGACTTAACAACAACATCACGAACCTTGGTGGTAACGAAAATAATCACGATGTTGCCTTGAAGATTTTCTCAGGTGCTTTCAAAAAATAAGTTTTAAGAAGATTTAGATTAATGTGATAATTTACATAGATTCAGCATTCCAAAAATATAAGTCTTATTTATGTATTAGAATATTTAAACTATTCAAATCAATTTATAAGCCATTTTGCGAGTGATTTGAATAAGTTTAACTTTCTACGCTTGCTATGTTAGCAAAGGTAGGCAGACAGCTTGCTTACCTGATAGGATACCTACAGGTAAAGTTTCCAAATTAAGTAGAATTATAAGGTATCCGGGTGTTTAACCAATGCGTCCTACCAGTTTTAACCTACGGAGCCGAAACGTGGAACATGACACTCACACCGACTGCACGTCACTCAGCGTGCTATGGAAAGGTTTATGTTGGGGATCGTATTAAGGGATAAGATCCGGAACGAGATCATACGACATTAGACCAAGGTGACTGATTTTGTCCAAAAATGTAGCAAGCTGAAGTGGCAGTGGGATGGCCATGTCTATCGCAGAACCGAGGAGAGGTAGAGCAGGAAGGTTCTTGAATGGAGACCACGCTTAGGCAAACGTAGTGTAGGACGCCCCCCGGCTAGATGGACCGATGACCTCAAGAAGGCAGCTGGTAGTGACTGGATGCAAAGGGCGGGAGATCGTGAGCTGTGGCGTTCCTTGGGGGAGGCTTATGTCCAGCAGTGGACTGCAACAGGCTGATATAATGATGATGATATGATGATAAGGTATCTACAAACACTCCTTGGTTTACATTACTGAAATCTTGTTTTGATAATAAGTAAATTGTAGGTACTACATAACAAACCAAAGATTTACTTTACACTGCATAGCACAATCATATTCCATGTTAGTAGGTTTGATACGTAAAACCGAGATCAAGAAAAACCTTTCTGTATCAAATTCATATTGATTAGATGCTTCGTTACTATTGTATTTATTTATGTAATTAATGAAGCCTGGTTGAGACTACATATCAAATAATTATCCGCTCACTGCAATGTTCAACAAGTGAAAGGAGTTGTATTAAGGTCAGCCCACCAGTGTTAGTGCTTAACTCTATCGCTGCGGACGTTTTGCGAGCCATTACCCAAATATTTGGTATGTTTATCTTTCATAATACTAGATATTAATGTTTGACTAACTACTTCTATTTTGCTATTTTACCTGTCTATCTAATGATTTATAATTTGTTTCCTCATGTTTTCTAAATACACTGTTCAGTTAGGTAGTGTTCCGTCTGTTGTCCTAATATTTATTAGTATGCTTTGTCTGTGATGGCTTTTTTGTCCACCACAGCAACATGTTTTGTAAACCACTCACGAACTGCCTTCAACCGTCATCAGTTTTTCTTTGTAGCTATATTTCCGGGTGCATTATACTTAAGTTAAATGATATGGATGCTAGTGTGAGCTTCCTTTATAAATCTGAGTGAGATAACCTTCATCCAATATGATCTGAAGAGGTACTTGTTCTATGCAAGTTACTTACATATTCATAACTACATGCGTCTACCAAGTACCTATCTGCAGTACAAGCAAGCGAAGAATACAAAACAAAAACATACTTGTTTACTTACCACTTAATCATGACTGATGATTGAATGAGATTATAGGTTGATGCAAAATATTTTAAATAATGACTTACGAAACCTAACAGTTTTGCTGTTTTTGCTGCTTCGCTGCTAGGTAAGTACCATTATATCGATGGACTGCAAGCTTTTTTGGTATTGTTGTTCCACTGATAGACCGTGCCAACCGGATATACAAAGCTCAAAAACTAGGGTAAGCAAAACTTGCTTAACTGGATTTCTTTTAGGGTAAAAGTAGTGGAATCCGTTGACTTTCGGAATGGTAATATGGAATCTTTCCACTTAATAATGATATTTTCTCGTCGATTTCAGAACTATGGGACTGAAGCTATACTCAGTATCGGATGGCCCCCCATCCCTGTCTTGTCGACAAGTATTCGCAGCCTTAGATGTTCCCTTTGAGCTGGTCGATGTCATCTTTAACAATGGAGAACACATGACAAATGAATATGCCAAGGTATTTTCAAATTAATGTAAACCAACAAACTTTATGTTTATGGCAAAAACAAGAAATACATATTATTATCTGTTGCCATTGCTGTAGGATCTTTAACGACAGCGAAATGTTGACTTAATCCACATGTTGAGTAAATATTAAACTAATGATATCATGAGTCAATTGTATCACCGAGACACATCTTGCAAGTATGATACTTTATCAGATTATCTATTCAACTATGTAGCTAGCCATTAAAAATACCAAACAGATCTTCACAGTCACTTCTTGTTTATCACTACGCCAAAATCTTGAATGAAAAGATGCAGTGTAAAAACGTTTGTTATAGATGAACCCCCAAAAAGAAATCCCTGTTCTGGACGACGATGGCTTCTTCCTGAGCGAAAGTGTGGCTATTATGCAATACATTTGCGATAAATACAAGCCAGGATCTCCTCTGTATCCCACCGATCCAAAAGCCAGGTAAACCGTACTGTCTAGATATTGTAAGACTAATTTATAAAGCAATCTTTTTGAACAATTTCTTTTTTACAGGGCTATCGTTAACCACCGTCTTTTATTTAACTTGACGACGTATTACGCTAATGTAGCACCTTACACGGTAAGTTACCATACATTAATTGTGCGAACTACGATTTAGTATAATTAATTTCTATATGATTCTTAAATACATCCGATTAAGGGGATTTTTTACAGTTTGTTGGCGATTAACGTAAAATTAGTACTTATTATATTATCACGATGTGTAATTGCAGATGGCTCCTATATTCTTTGCGTACGAGCGGACCCCACAGGGCTTGAAGCGAGTCCACATGGCTTTAGAAGTGTTCGAGACCTACCTCAACCGTCTGGGCACCACCTATGCTGCTGGTGATCACTTGACTATCGCAGATTTCCCACTTATTAACACTACCATGACTTTAGAAGCCGTCGATGTGGACTTCTCTCAGTACCCTAAGGTAAATCTTTTTTGAATTTTTAAAGATCACAGAACTATTAAGTAGTGGTAGATGATTCTTCTTGGACACATTGCTTTGAGGATAATAAGCAAAAGACAAAACATGAGATTAAATAGTTGATTTATGTTCTTCGATTTTCATGGTTGAAATGTTTAACTCAGACTTGTCTACAACGTTGTTACAGATTAACCAGTGGTACAATAACTTTAAGAAGAACCATCCAGATTTGTGGAAGATCTCAGCAGACGGGATGAAGGAGATCAAGTATTTCGACGCCAACCCACCGGACCTGTCACATCTCAACCATCCTATACACCCGGCTAGGAAACACAAAGCTTAGATCTATATTATTTTATTATTCCTAAATAAATAGCTGTTGAATAGCAAAACACAGTTGTGGTCTTTTAAGGTGCCCTAACTATGTAGCTCCCTCTATCAGCATCGTCATATGTCTACGCAGAATTTACCCGAACTCCAACCATTAGCCCCTAGACCGATACAGGTCATGTGGTGGCAACTTGCGGTGTTCACTGCTAGATGGCAGTAATATAAAATTTGACAGAGACACCACCGGTACAAATTCAGCCGCGAACCTATGCCTATTCAGGGTGTTTGGAAGCGAGACTGACATAAATTAAGGGCTATAGAAGACCCTCTTGGTATGAGACTATTTTCACGGTTTGAATTAATGTCCTAAGCGATTTATATAAGCCAGTTCTAACGTTATTCGTAACAAATCATATCATCACGCCTGTATCCCCGAAGGGGTAGGCAGAGGTGTACCAATGGACACCCACAATTCGCCGATATGTTTAGGTCCCATGTAATAGGGGGCGAGCCTATTGCCACTAACCGGGCACAAATCCAAACTCTGACCTGCTACTGAGGATTTCATAGAAAAACCCAATAACACCTCGGTCGACACGGTAATCCAACCCAAGACCTCTAGCGTAGCAGTCGCGCTTAGCGCCAGTAGGCCAACGAGGACTAGTGGCGCTAAGCGCGTTATTCGAGTCCTAGAAATATAATATAATACATCAAAATAATGCAAACAAGTGTTAGCATAGTGTGTAGAAAAAAGAAAACTGGATTATCTTAGTTTTTTACGGGCTTAAACCACCTCTTCGTCCACCTCGTCTTTCTTGTGTGTCAAAAACTGATCCATGAAATAACCCATAAAACAAATCATACTTATAGAAACACTTTATTTCTCATTTACCAATTACCATTCTACATACTTCACAATTTTAAATAAATACACAGGGTGTTATTGAAAGGGTATACCTATCTAAAAAGGGTGATGAGAATATCTGGTATAGAGTCAGTGTACTTTCAGCTCAAAACTAGCAAATTTAATAATTGATATATATTTTTTCTCGACTCAGGTAATCAAGATAAACCCTTTCGGTAGCATTCTGTATATTAATAAAATGGTATACATATTTAACGTTTAAGTACATTCCTCATTTAACGTGGTCTTTATGAATCTTCCAAAAACTCTCTTCCGGAGACGCATCTTCTCATGAAACCCAAACAGGAATTGGAGCAGCAGTCCTTGTGATTGATACACTGAAAATTAAAACAATCATACTTATGGTGATATTGATAAATCATAATATATTACATTGGATAATTTTATTAAAGGTAATAAATAGGGGTAGAATTATCTACTTAGTAAATAAAACCTTGTAGTCGTAAGTTTTTGCACTCACCTACCTACATGGTTATTAATTATAATCAGTGAGAATAATGCGTTAGCTTAGCTAATGATGGCATCTATACATTCTAGGTCCCCCATTGTTATTGCACGCAACCCACAAATAAATTAATGACTTGGTTATTAAATTGTCAAAGAATATTTTTTTTGCATCCTTCTAGATAGATTGTCAGTTAAGTTCTGTTTACACATATTTTACCTTACTTTCCTTTTCTTTCCCAATTGGCAGTTGGTCCCTAAGGCATCGTTATAAACATAACAAGGAAAATATTAATTAAAAATACTTACGAACTCGCCAACTTTAGCACATTTATCGTTTCCAGCCGCAGCTGATTGGACCTGAGCTGTATTCTCAACCGGTACAACAACGCTGTTCTCTTCTACTTCAGCCTCCTGCATTGGAATGTCCTTCGTGACTCGCTCAGAGATTAAGCTGCATATCACGTATTGCGAAAGCACGAGGAAAATAATGACCGAACAGAGGCGACGCATTGTGATCAAATGCAAGCTCACACTAACGGCATGCTCTGTCGGGTACAGATATAGGGTCACCTGACATTCGCGTTAACGGCACCCGCATCGCGCCCGATAACGGACACATCGTAAACATTGTTTACAGGGCGTTGTTTTGGTACGTGTCCTTCGTGTTATTGGTCAATTATTAGTTCAGGGCTACTTGTGTAGTAGTTGTTTACGCTGCTTCTTTATATCAAGGATTCCTCGCCTAAAAAGATCCTTTGCGTATTACTATTTTCAGGTTATTTACTTAACGCGCCTTTGCTTCAATAACACAATAAATAACATCAATGAAAACACTTTCACCTTATTTTTAATCAGATTACTTACTATAAGCTCCTGATATAATTTCCTATTTCGCTATAACGGTATTAGCTACTTTGTGCCAATTGCCAAAGTTCCATGGTAACAAATTACTAGCGAAGTTTGGTTTTGATTGATCCTTCACTTTTATATAATAATCTATAGAATTTAGGTTTCAATTAAAAGCGATATCAGTTCAATAATTTAATTTATTTGCAGATATAAATATTTGATAATGTTTGGAGTTTTAAAATAAACCGCTTTATCTCTTTAACTTAGTCGACATCTGTGCTATAGTGCTATAGTGCTATAGTCCTTCAGGTGACACATCTCTTTGCGTAGCCCAAGCAAGCTCGTGTGCAGCAATCGCTGTGATAAATACACTGTAAAGTAAAAAAGGGATAAGTCAAAACCAGACACTTGATGCAGAAGCTACTATTTCTATAACATCAATATTTTGTTTTGATTTTAACAATCATCCAGTTTGCTTTCGTAACACCTGAGAGAGAAAATACTCACCGGTTCTCCAATATTAGCGCATTTGTTTTCATCTGTTACTGAATTCAGATGTACGACAGGAGCAGGAGGATCGATGACTTTCTCAACTACTTTAACATCTTCATCCTTTGTAATCACATTAGCTTCTATAGTCATCGAGTACTGAGCAAACACGAGGACCAATACGACAATGGAAAGGCGACACATTGTGGAGTAATGCAGGTCAATGACTAAATGATTTTGGTAATTCCAGGTACATATAGGTTCTGACTGTGTCATTAACGGCACCCGCATGGACCATTGATAACGGTCTCGAAAACATTTTTATAGGATGTTGTTTTAAAGTAAGTCAAAGCTGACCCTTGTATTTTTAAAGAAATATGTATGACTTAGATATGTCTGGGTAAAGTTACAAGGATCAGCTTCAAGTTTACAATAATACCGTCTGCAAGAAATAACGCCATCAACATTTCATCCTATTGACAGAAAACCAATTGCTACACATATGCACCATTTCACATTCTGAGACCATATAATATAATATAATATAATATAATATAATATAATATAATATAATATAATATAATATAATATAATATAATATAATATAATATAATATAATATAATATAATATAATATAATATAATATAATATAATATAATATAATATAATATAATATAATATAATATAATATAATATAATATAATATAATATAATATAATATAATATAATATAATATAATATAATATAATATAATATAATATTCCTGGACAATTCACACACGGTAATCTGATCCCAAGCTAAGCTCTAAGAGAGGTTGTGTTATGGTGACCAGACAACTGATATACATACTTATATATATTTCTAAATACATACATATTATAGATAAATTACACCCAGACCAGCACAAATGATCGTGCTCATCACACAAACATTTGTCCTGAGTGGGAATCGAACCCACGACCTCCGGTATAGCAGTCAGGGTCACTAACCACTAGACCAACAGGCCCGGCAAAGAATACTTTCTATTGTATTATTTATCCTTCAGTAGATTAACATTTTATTGATCTGTGTATACATGTACAATATGTACAGATTAAGCATTTAAATAGTAAACAGCCTCTACTATGTCGTGCGGGCTCAGAACAGGTAATTAACCTCATAATCATATTTAACCACTAATTTGTCTTTAAAACAGAACATATATTGGGAACGCATAACTTATCTTTAAAGTACCGTTTTAACTGAGTTTAGTCACTCTGGCCTTAAAAACAGGAAAAAGGCATTCGAATAGTGTGGTGGCAAAGAGGTTTAATGAACGTATTTGCGAGCGCTTGGTTGTAACTTGCAAGTTCGCACTCAGGCTAGTAAACTATTAGCTTACTAATGACACACCGACGAGGGCTGAAGGAAAACATTGGAAGAAAATCTGGATTGCTATCTGAAATCTCCTACCCGTAAGTAAGCATGGTGATCTGTATCATATATCGTCCTTTTTCTACAATGGAAAGAAGCCTTTGCCTACATAGGTATACTGCTACCATGCATATCCTGAAAGCATTGAGATAATCACAGGTACTCTTCTTATTTTTATAACAGAAAAACATAGGTACATTTGAGTCAGTGGAATGTTTTATTTCTTCAACGTTTTCATGTCCATGTGTATTATTCAACCAAAAATAAATATCAACCTAAGAAGTTTGTCTCCGAAATTCCATAACATAATCATCTTAATTTTTTTACTTAAAATATAAGTACGTGCATGGTAAGTTTAAAATTTATTACTTAAAAAAAGTTTGTTAAAAGTCAAATGGTAGTTTGAAGCCCTGAGTGGTCCTCTGTGGTTTTCTTGCAGGAGCCCTGGTTGCCGGCCTGCCCCACAAGTCTGGCACTAACGGCGCATTGCCTTGCGTTGGCAATTGCAGTGGTACTTGCTGCGACAATTGATTGGGAACTTGCTGCGTCAGCTGATTGGGTATTTGCTGCGTCAGTTGATTGGGCAATTGGCCAGGCAATTGTGATAGGTTCAACAAGTTTCCTAGAAGATTCTTGCAAAGAGCACCTGTTAGTCTATCTGCCATATTTCCCCACAAACCGATTTGACAAAATCTGTAACAATATAAACGCCATTTTATGTCCCACTTTTTGAAACAGGTATTATTAATTATTATGTAATATGCTATTTTTTATGATAATCAACTCACCTGAAATCTTTGTCGACACTTAGCTGTTCGCTAATCTTTAAAAATTGATTTGTGTCCTTAGAGAATGGTAAAGCACCGAACAGATTGCTCATATTTTTCTCACTGGTGTCCTCATCCAAGCCGTGGGCAAACTTGGAGATTAGCCCCACAAAGTTGTCCCTTACACGTGCGTCTGTGCCAGAAATATCAACACCCATTGGTTGCCCGTCGGGGCCTAAAGGCTCGAAGATGTAAGCTAGTTCATCACCGTGAGCGGGACCTTGAGCCTTCTTTGGCTTTTGAGTAGTTTCGTCGTCAGATCTTTCTGCAAATAGTAGATGTTAATTCGTTACTCAAAATTCTAAAAATCAGTTGGGTACTACTTACATACTTTTAACTGTTACATAAGTGGTGGTAGCTTTTATTCCAATTTGTAATATTTAAATTCTAGATTTTCTGAAAGTCTTTCGTGAACAAATGTCAAGCACTTCGACCTCTAGACGTCTATTTTGTGCTAATAATATTTTTAAGTTGAATAACAATATTAGTTTATGTAAAGTAAACTGATAAGACGTACAAATACTTGGTGCCTAGTATCGTTTTATTGGTATTTAGTTTTATAAATAGATGAAACTTACCAGCCAAGGCAACCCCTGGCAAGAAATTCCACCCCTTAGAAAGGTTCCCAACATGTTCAAAGCTGTAAAGGAAGGCCTGTCCTCCTGCACTCCACTGCTCAACGCTCTGGTATGCCGGGAAGTTGAACAAGGCATCGCCTGGAAAACAGAAATATTTTAAAGATAAATCTAAAGCTGAAATATAATCAGAACCATACTAATGTACAGGCAGATACTGCAAACAACATTCTCAAATTCCAAATACCTATAAGCATAATAGTTTTTCTACCGATTATAGGTAGTACTGATTATAGGTAGTACTGATTATTGATTTTAAAACTCAACATAACATTCTACCTGCGTAGGATACAAAGGTTAAAAAGGGGCCGAAAACGAGGGTTCAACCCCTCAGTTAGATGGGGTATAAGTCGGTACCTACCCGAGCTATGTGTCATACGCGACTGGAATTCACTATCTAACTTAAAATATAAAATATTTATGCAACGATAAGAATGAGTGTTTACCGACGATTCCTGGAAAAAACAAATGTCCTTAAACTAAATACTTGCACTTACGTATGATAATGATGTTAACAGATCAATATAGGCATTCTATGTAAAATCAATATTTTTAATGTTGGTAAAATACAAGTGACTAATTGTCTAGTTCGGTATTTGAATTCGACAAAGATTGAAACTACAGAGAGCTTATTTATACCATACCATCACGCCTGTATCCCCGAACGGTTAGGCAGAGGTGTCCCAATGTACACCCACGGTTCGCCGGTATGTTTAGGTCCCATGTAATAGGGGGAAAATATTTATACCCATGACAAAATAATTTATATTTTTTTTAAACATTCAACATATTTTTTATTTTATTATCTGCATAATAAAATTTACCACAATATTATCTAGGTACCTACTTGTTATTGTTTCGGTTTATCATATTGCACACATTTTTTGTTATATTCTAATAAAAAACCTAAGTAGGTAATTCCACAACATTGTCGGGTCCGATAAGCTTGCATTTTTAAAAACAGATTAAATTAGATCTATGGGTAGGTAGCTTTTACGATTTGATTCTTAAACCTAACAGAATTAAATATTGGGAGAATTTAAGTGCCACCTAGATGTTAGTAAGAGATTAACTAGAATTACCTGTAGCCTCTACGATCTCGGCGAGCCCGTCTACAATGTTAGTGGCTTGTTCGAACAACCCCTGGTAGTAGTCGGCCACGGGCAGGGCGGCTGTGACGGTGGACGCCAGGGGGATCAGACCCTCGACGCCAGACACCACATTCTGGAGACCACCGACGATGTCCTTCTTTAAGAAATCCTTGATAGTTTGCAGTTGGTTTGTCAGGAACTTGTTATATTTGCCTGCAAAAATAAACTCGTGACACTTAAGCAACTTGTGCAAAGTTTGCAAGGTACTATCAAAATTCACAATGTGTTCAGTATAAACCATTCAATGGCACACATTAAATTAAAAACAATTATTACCAAAAACAGCTCTAGAAGTTTCGGCTTTAGTGACTCCAGTGAGGAAAGGCACTCGCTTCTCCCGTTTGCACAGCGTCTCAGCCGGCGCTTCGGCCACGAGGGGTGGCAGACCTCGGAGATCATCCTCACCCTCCACTCGAGCACCAGCGCCTAGTTTTAATATTACATTATTTTAGTTCAATGCTGTACTTTGCTAACAGCACTTAAGCAGGTTCTTACTATATGTATATAATGTATAATGATTTTATTTGATTATAATAATATCTTGTATTTCTATGTCGAGAGTTTGAAAAAATATATTTTAATAACACTAATCACCAGCATGTGGAACAACACAGGGAATAAATGGTTGCCGCACAAGGGTATCTCAATCTCAGCATTTTTGGCTGTGGTAACAAGGAGCAAAGCTACCACGGCTGTACACCGCGAGAAAATTTATAGCTTTGTGTTGTTAACGGTCTGAACTGTTTTCGAAAACCATTTTTACATATTTTTCTGCGAAATAATGCACAAAAATTACCTGAACGTCCAGAGATCTCTTCCAAAAATCTTTGTGTATCAACCATGTCCATATTAAGATCTTCATCGGCCTGCAGTAATACAATATCGTTTATAATGCTTCGTATATTTAATGGTATTGTAATTCCATTGATTCCCACCCAAATAATGTACTCGTACCTGTACTAGTTCTTCGACAGGGAGTTTCCTTAAACATATGAGGAGACTCTCAGCTGGGGCCTTGGGGCAGCCTGTTCGCTCAGCCAGGGCTTCAGCGTGCTTGGCGGGGTCGGGCCGCACCGCTCCGGGCGAGAGCGGGGAGCCCGACAGTGCGGCCACACCGGTCGCGCTGCGCCCTTCCGGAGACATAGCCATAAGCGACGCCGCGCTACCACCAGAACCTTGACCCATTACGACCACTCGTTTAGGATCGCCACCGAAGAATTGAATATAATCTTGAATCTAAACGAAAATGTCAAGTACACGTTACTAATATACGCGTTTGTAGGTAATTACATGAAAATGAAAAAGCCATCTAAATACAAAGAAAATAAAGATCTGAAAATTTGCTCCGTAAGAATCAGTGATTAAGTTAGATTGTTTTATATCTTACCCAAACCATAGCCGTATGCAGATCGAAAAGTCCAAGATTCCCTCCTGCATCTCTTTGGCCTGTGCTGAGATAACCAAGTGATCCTAAGCGATATTGCGCCGTCACTAGTATTGTATCCTTTTGAGCTAAATGTTGTCCCTGGTCAAACGTTATCAGATATAGGTTAAGAAAGAATAAGAAGATTTTATCATTTTATACGTCATCAGGAGGTATAAAAGAGCTTACCCCGTAAGGTCCTGTAGATCCTGATCTGTAGTTACCGCCATGAATGAAGAAAACCACGGGACTACCTGTAATAAAAATATTTCAGATGTGAAAATTTGTTTTCAGTCCCTAAAGAAAATAATGGATACATATATCAAAACCTTAGCTCACCCTTTTCTGTGGCGGGCATTTTTGGAGCATACACGTTAAGACACAAGCAGTCCTCATGGCCGATGATTCGTCTGGGCATGTAGGGATCAGGTTGGGGACACGGCTGGCATTGGTTCGTGGCCATCATCTCCCCGGCGAGGTACCGCCGGATTGGCCGTTGGAATCGTTGAGGTCCCACCGGAGGTTCGGCATATCTGTTTCAGACAATATTTTAAAGCAAGATGCAGTCTTAAAAATAGTAAATACTGACTTTTTGTTTCTTACTATCTACTTAATAACTCGAAGTGTTTCATGAATTAAAGAATTTTTACACGGGCCTTACTTGATCTCTAACGAAATTGGATAATAAGGCTGATGTGAAGTGTGTTGTATTAATATTTGTTACATTATTGTTAGAACCTTCAATCTAAACCATATTTTTTGTTTGTTAATATCTCTCATAAAACGAGTCCTAAAGGATAATCTATCAGTCACAAAAACAGCGGAAACTACTATCGGCATCCGCCAAACAGTTTGTTAACTTGGTGTTCTGATTAGCCAATGCTTGTGATGTTAATTGCTAGATTTATATTTATTATGTTTAAAACAATCCAATTGCCTCCTTAACGCGCAATATTTATTCTGCAAGTATATTTTATAAAGGCATTTTGTATTTTATAACTGCATCGCAGTGGCCGGCACATCGCAAGCAATACTAGCCAAATATTGTTGCAATAATGCACTACCACTTATAAAAACTACTAATAAAATCAATCACTTTTATTTATATATTTAATATGCCTGAGTTTTTTTTTAAGACATCTTTGCATTTTACCTGAGCGAAGGCTATGACTTTTTGGCGAGGACCTCAAAAGATCCCCAGCCAGAGCACTCGGGAAAAACTCACTACGCCAGCAACTTTCACCAAGGCATCTAATGATAATTGTTATACTGACAAGTTCTTTATGTGTCCGATTAAAAGACGCAAACATGGCCACTTTAGTATGTAACTTGTTCCTTCCATGCATTTGCTGCGTTAGCCTGCGGTTTGATAATAATGGTATTCTCTTCGAAAAATAATATTTTAGATTTCCTTTGGATTGGACTTAAAATCAAACGTAGTTACCGAATGAAATTAAGTAGTATTTATTTTATTAAATAAAAATATATATTTATGTATATACATAAATACTATACATTTATTACAAGTATTATACTATAACGCTTAATAGCATTCGTAGCGCTAAAAATGCCTGCAGTGCTTGTATCTCTGTTACTAACTACGAACCAGCATGGTTTCTTGGTTAATGTTGGAGTATTGGATTACGCGATTTAAATAACTTCATGTAGATTTACCTTATGCCAAAAAAGCTGTAATAACCAAGCTTATCATCTTTGAGACCTTCGACGCGGGAACTGAACCCAAACCTCTGGGTGAAGACCACCGCAGCGTCAGGTTCAGGAGGCGAGGCCGGAGAGCCGCCGACCACGGCCTGCGCGGGCGCACACAAGGTAACCAGCGCAAGCGCCGCACACTGCCAGAACCGATACATCACTAACCCCTGTGCCGGTCGCCGTCGGAATCCGCATCCCACGATACATGAGGTTTATCGTTATTTCGTGTTGCTAAATACCTACTGCGGCAGTGGCAGATAATTTTGTGAAATCCCGTCCTGTGATGGTATGATAATACAAAACACCGAGATCACAGACGAAAACATTATTTATGTAAGCTCTTCATGATACCTAAATGTAAATCAATGGCAAAGTTCTGCCACTAGCTATAAGCAAAATAAAATGTTCAGAGAAATCAACCCCTTATTCAAATGATGTAGGTATTATTATATTTAGCCTGAATCCTTTATCATTCTTTCCAGCGGTCTCGGACTTGCGTTTCTTTCTACCAATGCCCAAGCAAGGCGTCCGGTTCGTCTCGCCATCTTCTTCGCGGGCTGCCGCTGTTATTGGGCCAGTCCAGGGCCTCGAATCAGCTATTTTAAATGCATGTCACTGGTTGGTCAGTGTACTTGTCACTATGCCTAATTTTCGTATTCAGAGAAGCAGGAAGCAAGAAGAGTAAAAAAGACCAAATGAAGCAGATCATTCGGTCAATTCAGGCGACCGGCTCCTGACCTCTACGAGCCGATTGCTCAATTAGCATGCGGCAGACATGCCCGGCCCAGTTCCACTAGTCTTTTGAGCCACATCCTTATTTGTGATTTGGAGCGCAGAATACTGTTATATTTAGGTAGATAGATTTAGGTGGGAGACTTTAATTAAGGAATAGGAAGCTAGAGATCAGATTAGTACTAATCAGAACAGGACCTCTTGAGAGCTTATGACACTGGCCAATCTACAGGGAGCCTAACGGAAACGGTGGTAACAATATAATACCTACCTAGTCATTAAGTAAAGAAGTAATTGATTGGGTGGGTACCAATGATATTCTAATGCGTACCTATTGTTGAAAAACCTTGAGTCTGGCCTTTTGGATGTCAAAGACCAAGTCTATGCTGTCATATAAAATAAGGAAAAGGGTATTTTTTAGAGTTTATATTCTTACAATTATATAATTTGTATGTATACGCCACGAAAAAGAATTAACTTTTTTACTTATATTATCGTTCTGTAACGTATATAACGGTAATTGATATACTTGCTTACATATTTATTATGAAGAATGCAACTTTTTCAACATTTTGCATCGCTATATCTCCGAAATGGTGATTCTTACTTCTTCTATGGAGAAGAAATAAGAACCGGGGGTGAAGCCCGGGCTCTTGCATCTTCACCCCCCATGAAGATGCAAGGCTGGCTCATAAATGAGTTCTACCTGAATAAAAAAAAAACAAAAAAAAAGCAGTCACTATGTAAAATACGGTTTTCAGCTGAATCCGGTAAGACTGGTAACCGACCCCAACATATTTGGGAAAAGGCTCGAGAGATCATGAAGAATCTATGGAGTTTCTTGCCGAATTCCATTTCACCGAATCTCGCAATATCGATTATTCTATACTTAACATAAAATTATGAAACAAATAAAAAATGTGTTGTGTATCGTTTCCGAGGTGCAATGAGACACAAAAATCTACTTTTCTCATCATAGTGGAATAGACCCGTGAATTAGGGCTTGCGATATTCGGTAAAGAGTGATTTCGTGTTTTCGATATTAGGTATAGAGTGCTTTCGTGGTTGCGATATTCGGTATAGCGTGATTTCGTGGTTCCGATAATCGGGATAGAGTGGTTTCGATATTGCGTGATTCGGTAAAGAGTGATTTCAATATTGCGTGATTCGGTAAAATAGAATTTGGAGTTCCGTTGCAGAATTCCTTTTTGAAGTAAATATTTTTTTTTATATTGATGCGAAAAAGTTACATATATAATCACGCCTCTTTCCCATGTAGGTGTAAGCAGAGACCACTTCTTTCCACTTGCTACGATCCTTATACACTTGTTTCGCTTGGTCCACTTTCATTATTAACTTCATACCTTTGCTTCATACATGCTGTTCTGTTTATATCACTCATGACCTGGCCTTTTTTTCACACTCACTCACCTTATGCACTTTTTTCGTCTATCGTTCTTCATTCATTCTCTTGACAAAACCAAAACGTCTCAGCATACCTTTCTTGATTTTTGTCTCAACATCCATCACCTGACAATGCATCTAGCACACTACGTCCATCTTGCCATCGATTCCTACTCTTACATTCAACGCAGCGAAGCGGCTCTTCGTTGGCCACTTTTAGCCCCCTAGTCCCTAGAGAAACGAGACGTGATGGGTGGCGAACCACATCGCAAAATTAGATATCAGTTATGTAATGAACTAACTTTGGGTATAAATTTTGTAAACCGATTCTACACATAATCAAAGTTCTATACCTACTATATGTAAGTACTCGTCTACCCTTTTGTATGGATGTACCCTTTCATTATTATATTCATTATTATTTCAGTTTGATCTGAAGAAAGGACATGAAATATTGGACATTGACTTATAATCAAAAGTGGAAACAGGGAGTTCCTTCAAATTGTTTTTATTAGGTTACTAGCTGTCATCCTGCGGTTTCACCCGCATGAATACCGAGGTCCCGTTCCCGGTGCCTTTATGTTATTCAGGGCGCTGATGAATCCAAAAAATCCCTATCGTATTTTTTTAAATTTTTCGATATTTTTTCTTTCATAAGAACCTTCTCCTGATAATAACTAACAAAAAAAGAATTAGAGAAATCGGTCCAGTCGTTATTGAGTTATGCGCTTACCAACACATTTAGCGATTCATTTTTATGTATAAGATATATTTAGGTAGATAGATTTAGGTGGGAGACTTTAATTAAGGAATAGGAAGCTAGAGATCAGATTAGTACTAATCAGAACAGGACCTCTTGAGAGCTTATGACACTGGCCAATCTACAGGGAGCCTAACGGAAACGGTGGTAACAATATAATACCTACCTAGTCATTAAGTAAAGAAGTAATTGATTGGGTGGGTACCAATGATATTCTAATGCGTACCTATTGTAAAAAAAACTCATTTTTTACTTGAGTATAGTATATGATAAGACTCTTACCCATCTATTGGCCTGTTGGTCTAGTGGTTAGAGACCCTGACTGCTTACCGGAGGTCGTGGGTTCGATTCCCAGTACCACCCGGGACAAATGTTTGTGTGATGAGCACGATCATTTGTTCGGTGTCTGGGTGTAATTTATCTATATATATATATTATATATGTATTTAGAAATATATAAGTATGTTTATCAGTTGTCTGGTTACCATAACACAAGCTCTGCTTAGCTTGGGATCAGACAACCGTGTGTGAGATGTCCCGGAATATTATATTATTATAAAAAATAAAAAAAAAATAAAGTATCCGGGACATCTCACACACGGTTAAAGGTTAAATAATAGTGCAATAATAGTTAAGGACGCGTTTACGAATTTACGCGCTTGAATTTTAGGTACTGAGTCTTACTACTACACATACACCGCTTACGCACACAGCGATAAGCGCCGAGCGGCGAAATTATGAGTGAACTGACACAGTTTGATACTTGAGCCTCATTTATTAAATTTTTAGTCTTTTGTCCATTTGTATTTTTTTTACGATTTTGTTGATTTTATTTCAATTTTAAAATTTAAAATTTCAAAGTTTGTAACATGAAATATTTGTAGAACTAAATACCGTTCTTTTTATTGGGCATTAGATTAGGTACGCTGATTTAGCATTGTACGGAAATCTTATAAAATGCGAGATGAAAGTAATTAATGCCTGTTTGAGGAAGGGGACACTTTGCGAAAGAGACATTTTGAGAAAGGGACATTTTGCGACTGAGCCCTCAGAGGCTCAGTCGCAAAATGACCACTTCTCAAAATGACTACAGGTAGCAAAATGTCCCTTTCGCAAAATGTCGCGTTCGCAAAATGTCCCTTTCGCAAAATGTCCCCTTCCTCGAACAGGCATTAATTACTTTGAAGGTAAACCAATGATATTCCAAGGTAAACATATTTACTAACATAAAATATTTTTTAGTAATTGAATTGATGTTATTTAATAGATGAAAAATGCACCTAAACCAAACACTATATCGTCAAATTTGTGTGAAGAGGTAACGGAAATATTTTTTTACAGTTGTAAAAACTAACATTTTTTAGTAGTTTTTCTCAACCTTTTAAAGATAAAGGAGCAACCTATCTATAGTAATTTTTAGTTTTATTTGGTTTATTTTCATTTTGCCGCAAAGGATACCTAAAAACTGCTTATTTTTGTGAATTCCGCGTAGATTTGCAAACGCGTCCTTAAATAATAAATATAACATGTGCGTTTTAGGCACTTTAAGGGTATCGTGATGATGATCGCTTGCTTTCGCTTCCCTAATTAGTGTCCCACCATATAGGCTAATAAAAAAAGCTCTTTATGTACAAATATGGAAGGTCCCAATGATATTATAATAATTTATTTATTAGAATATCATTGGAAGGTCCCAATATTAATGTACGTCGCTAATAAAACACTACCTTTGATTATATAATGTCTAGATGGAGCGTCGCCCTACATTCATACCAAAGACAACTAGGACGCCATTTGGGTATGTTGCGTGCAGGCGTCGTTTTACACTATACGTCAATGTCTCTGTGTGCGTAAATAGTGATACCAGCTATTACAAATTCTCCCATAAATCACATTAAATAAAGACGAATTAATTATAATAAAATATTTACTAATTTTAGTTATATGTTGGTACAATATTAAAACATAATGAGGTATAGGTACTTTAACATTGAGTTATTTATTTTTTACTTTTTATTTAATTTTTATTTGAAAAAGTACATCAGCGCTATTTTATAAACGCAACGATAAACCAACAAAATTACCCACAAAAATGGGAGAATGAAAAACAGAAACTGGCAATACTGATAAAATATGGCGTGATTTTAACAATCATAAAAATAAAATTAATTTTAAAGTTTCTTTAAATAGTGTGTAGTAGTTTTAGTGATAGGTGATGTGTGTTGGTATTTTTAAGCCTCCCTTTTTAATTCCAGCACACTTTAGAAGCACATACTGTCATTTTATCGCTGTTATGTGGTTATTCCTTAGAGCGCGTAAAACGTAGTGTCACGAAAGCGGCACGATCTGTACTGGTGGCGGGAAAGTACTTAACAACCACTTTTGGTTGTTATTTTTTGACACGTCTGCGCGCACTTGACAGTCCATCTAGACATTATATAATCAAAGAACACTACAAAGGTTTATATTTTATCATTTTATCCTTACGGTATAGGTGGGTGATTATTTGAACATAAGCATATCACGCGGCCCTCTCCAAATAACTACTTAGTTTGATATAAAGTTATGTTTTTTTTTACTTCACTTAAAAAATAGTTCCAGCACTATATATATACAGATGTACATAATATATACCTATTGTTATAAACAACTAAGTTATGTTCATAAAAGTTCCGCAAATCTCATCACCATTCGTGTCTACTACCATTTGTTCACACAGTCGCAGGGCTTTCTTTTTCTGCGTAGTGTATTGCCATCTGTAAGAGTAACTCGGCGGTAGCACTCAGGTCCACGTCTCGACTCGTGAGGATCACACTTCAAAAAATGTTTTGGTCAATGATATTTTAATGAACAGATATGTTATACACATACAAAACAATCGAAAAAAGTGTTCCGCGCAGCGCGGCAGCTAGCGAAAGAGATAGCGCGATAAACCCATAAGAAAAAAAGAGACAAATAGTGTTGTTGTTAATGGCAATACGTCCCAATTTGGACGTTTTCGAGTCTTCACGATTGCACGCTTATAACATATCTGTTTATTAGAATATCATTGGTTTTGGTGCCAAATCTAGCAGAAATCGTGTTTGGCAAACAAAAATCTCCTTACCGTTTGAGTTTCCCCTGGTAATCCTAATATTTTTTTTTTTATGCATTGTATTACTTGCCATAGGATACTCTTTAGTTTGATTAAGTTTCCATTTTTTTAAGTTCTACAAAGAACCTATGAAGTGAAAAAATGTGCAAATACGTAATTACCATTTATGCAATTACCGTTTTTCTCGTTCGTATTTTGGCGAACGGTAACGAGCAATTGAAAATGGTAATTAGTTCCAGTATAAGTTTTCGGGGTATACATGCCTTTAAAAGCTGCAATCGAAGGAGGAAACATTGGCTAAATACCAAAATTGCATCGAGAAAACTTTAGAAAACATTTTCAAAAAAGTTTTTATCGGTTTCGCCAAGTAGCCAGTATAGAAATAAAACAATGTTTTATGTTATTTCTAAACTGTGTTGCTATTTTAATGGGCTAAAGATGGTCACCTGGAATTACTTCGAATCAGCTCACGGCAAAGGTGCTGCAGATGGAGTAGGAGCAGTTGTTAACAGAACAGACAGAGCTTGACCTCCTTTGCATTTCTTAATATGTCACAAAAGCTGTAGCACCACTTCACGCGATTTTATCCAGGGTTAAAAATTCTGAATTGTCATACAATTTTTCGATAAAATGCCACGATATTAGCGATAAAATTAATTAGTAGAATATTTTTTTTAATAATATTCCTGGACAATTCACACACGGTAATCTGATCCCAAGCTAAGCTCTAAGAGAGCTTGTGTTATGGTAACCAGACAACTGATAAACATACTTATATATTTCTAAATACATACATATTATAGATAAATAACACCCAGACACCAATGATATTATAATAAACAGATATGTTACACCCATACAAAACAACCGAAAAAAGTGTTCCGCGCAGCAGCGGCAGCTCACATGTCAAAATGATACAAAAGAGATAGCGCGATAATAAAACCCATAAGAAAAAAAGAGACAATTAGTGTTGTCAATTACGCTTCAATCTAAACAAACGTCATAGACTAACAAATTTAACGAGACAGAAGGTACAAACCGCGTCTACTAAATTTGTATCCACGGTTTGTGCCTATAACAACTAAGCAACACTACTAAAGGTAGGTAGGTGAGAAATAAATCACGATATTAAAGCGACAAAGTGGAAATAGAAATAGTTTTATTTTAACGTTTTCTGCGATATATTAAGGTAATAAGGGTAAGCTATTCATATTTTCTTTACCCACACATGACATGTTTTATTTATAATTAAGTATATCGATTATTTCAAAAAAACAAATGATTAAATAATCCAACATTAGAAAAAAGGAAAACAGAACTCTGGGGTAATGATGACTTTAATGCCTAATAGTCGCATCTGTACTTTTATTCTATATGTGTGCGATCACGCGTCCTTGTCGTCCTCACGACAAAAAATGTATTTACCGTCTCTTTCTTTTTTCTAACCTCCAATTATCAGAATATTAGGAAAATAAATAAAAAATATTATTAAATCGAAGTATATTGCGTATTTACATGTGGTATGAGATTCCTTGTATTTTATTTACTTCGTTATCATAAATGATACAGTTTCTGGATACACACAATGACATTTAAAAGCTTTTATGTAAATTTCGTTCGAGTGTGTCACTCGTCGAGATGCGTGACGCAGACTAAAGGCAATACGTCTCCATTAGGACGTTTTCGAGTCTTCACGATTGCGCGCTAACAACATATCTGTTTATTATAATATCATTGCCCAGACACAGAACAAATGATCGTGCTCATCACACGACATTTGTCCAGAGTGGGAATCGAACCCACGACCTCCGGTATAGCAGTCAGGGTCACTAACCGCTAGCCCAACAGGCCCGTCAGTAGAAGGATAGCGCTTGTCCTTCTTAGCATTTTTTAATATGGCACCAAAGCTGTAGCTCTACTAGGTTCATTTGATTTTATCCAAGGTTAAAAATTCTGAATTTTCAAACAATTTTTCGATAACGTGCTACGTTACGTTACGTTATTATCGATAAAATTTATTACTAGAAGGATAGAGCTTGTCCTCCTAAGCATTTTTTAATATGGCACCAAAGCTGTAGCTCCACTAGGTACATTTGATTTTATCCAGGGTTACAAATTCTGAATTTTCAAACAATATTTCGATAACATGCCACGATATTATCGATAAAATTAATTACTAGAAGGATAGAGCTTGTCCTCCTAAGCATTTTTTAATATGACACCAAAGCTGTAGCTCCTCTAGGTACATTTGATTTTATCCAGGGCGAATGAATTCTGAATTTTCATACATTTTTCGATCAATTTAAAATGATAATAATTCTGGCAGTGGTAGTGATATTAATATCTTACATGGAACCTTTGATTATATATAATCAAAGCATGGAACTTATAAAGGTCTAAGTTCTATTAACACTGAGTTTTGAACTAGTGTTTTAGTTGATTTTATTTGAATTACTAGACAGATTATGACATTGATTTAGGAAAACCGGTTGATTTTTGTTTCTTTTTTCATATGTATTAAACTTTGATTATATAATGTCTAGATGGAGCGTCGTCCTACATTCATACCAAAGACAACTAGGACGCCATTTTAAGTATGTGTGCGTGCAGGGGTCGTTTTACACTATACGTCAATGTCTCTGTGTGCGTAAATAGTGATACCAGCTATTACAAATTCTCCCAAATATCGCATTAAATAAACACGAATCAATTATAAAAAAATATTTACTTATTTTAGTTATATGTAGGTACTTATGTAGTATTATTCAGTTTAAGTGTATTTTAATAATAATAAAAAATTCTTTTATTAAGTATTTACTTTTTAAATTAATAAAAATAACATATTTGGAGTTGTGTGTTTGAATCGAGTATGAAATCAACTAAGTTAGTATTTGGTGCAATATTAAAACATAATGAGGTATAGGTACTTTAACATTGAGTTATTTTTTTTTAACTTTTTTTTTATTTTAAAAAGTACATCAGCGCAATTTTATATATGTAACGATAAACCAACAAAATTACCCACAAAAATGGGAGAATAAAAAACAGAAACTGGCAACACTGATAAAATATGGCGTGATTTTGGTAATCATAAAAACAAAATTAATTATAAAGTTTCTTTAAATAGTGTGTAGTAGTTTTAGTGATAGGTGATGTGTGTTGGTATTTTTTAGCCTTCCTTTTTAATTCCAGCACACTTTAGAAGCGCATACTGTCATTTTATCGCTGTTATGTGGTTATTCCTTAGAGCGCGTAAAACGTAGTGTCACGAAAGCGGTACGATCTGTACTGGTGGCGGGAAAGTACTTAACAACCACTTTTGGTTGATATTTTTTGACACGTCTTCGCGCACTTGACAGTCCATCTAGACATTATATAATCAAAGGTATTAAATCACGTCGCTAAATATATACGTTTCATGTTTCATGCGTTTCATGTGGTTTCATGTCATTTATTGTCGCCTAAATAATTAATAAATATGTGATTCAAGTACATTTTTCATTTTATTTCTAATTACCAGTAACGAAGCATAATTACCATTTTTTCAAAACTAATTACCGTGTGTTTCATATCTCATCACCGTTCGATGAAAACTTTCAGCTTCAGATTCAGACTTAGATAGCAGTTTAAATACTGTGCGTTTGATTTATTTCGTTAATCTGCACTGTAAACTTTACGTTAAATCCATAAAAAATGTAATTTGTAGGATTATTTGACTTTAATTTATGAATCCCTAATATGTCTATCTTCAAATATTCACCCACCCAGGTAGTTCCAACCCAACCTATGTATTTTTCGTACCTTAAAAAAAATTGCACTAAAATCATGATTTTCTATGTACTGGTAACACTAAAATGATGCAAAGATGATCTTTAAACAAAAGTAAACTCTAAGGCATTACAATAAGGCAAAATATTACTAGTCGGGTTAACTTCTGCAATGGAAATATTGCCTTCTCTTTCAAAGCAGCGGTGAGGCGTGTAGATAAATGTTTTTATTGTGATATTATTTATGAGAATGTAGTGGCAAAAAGCTTTATAAGATTTAAAAACCAAAGTAAACAACTTCAGAGTATTTATAAAAATACGTGTTGTCACTACGATACCACCTAATGTAATATTTCGGTGGTCACACAAACTGAAATAACGTATATGAGTACCTAAACAAGCTCCGTTCAACCGATAATTTTGGTTCCTTCTTCTTCATCGGCAGCCGAACTAAAACAAATGCTGGATCAACTGAGCAGCAACAGTCTCATGGTCGAACTCGCGATTGACCTAGCTTTTAAAGCTATATACATTAGTTAGCCTTGCAATACTTGAATCAAATGAGTAGTTATTATTTTTTCGGGAATATGGTAAGTAATTAATTTATTAGAAAACATTTACAATGAGAACTCTATAATTACCCTGTCTTGTTACATTTGGGTTTACTACTCGAATATCATATATTATTATAGCCTACCTGATGGCTTATTTACCGAAATTATCAGATCGAACATTCGATGTGCCAGATTTCTGTAGCATTAATGTCACCTACCTACCACAATTTTCAAGACCATTTTATTGGGCGTCCGTTAAGCTAAGCAATCATTGCAACCAAACTCCTATCTATCGAATGTATATTGCCTTTTCGTGCCCGCAAGTTTAAAGCAATTCTACTCATTTTTTTAAGAGGAGTACCTAAAAGTACGAGTTCGTATAAAAATAATTCCGTGCGAACCCGGGGTGTGTCTGTTGTGCTATTAAAAAGATACAACATTCGACTGTCACGCTACTCCACTATCTGGAGTGACTTTTTTCTGACAAATCAGAAAGTCAAAAGATACGGATTTTTTTAGCTCAATTTGGTAATTAAAAATTGTGCAAGTTTAAACACGATAGTTTTTTGTCAATTTAATATAAGTTTTATTTATATTGGAGACATTTGATCCGTAAATAACGTTTCGTGCAAGTCTTCGTGCAAATGGTCCCCTTGTGACGACACAGTTTACGTCGCGTTTGCGTCATCATATCGTGAACAGCGCTCAAACTGGGTGGACGTGGGATGGTAGAGTGTGCAGTGCTTCATTAGAAACATTGTTATATTTATTTTGCAAATGTTTCTATTATCGGAATTTTAAAGTACAAAGTTTAGGATAGGTAAATATCAGTGTTGTTTTTTTTTTTTCTTGTACTCATCGGTTTTCATGTTTTCTTCGGTTCGTATACTAAATTTACTTCTTCTGTTGCAGGTTCCTCTCAGGGTCGCCGCCATCATGGCGTCGGACGAACAATTTTCACTATGTTGGAACAATTTCCACGCAAATATGTCGGCAGGCTTTCACGGCCTGCTGTCGCGTGGAGATTTAGTAGATGTAACATTGGCTGCCGATGGCAGGTTATTACAGGCACACAAATTAGTTTTATCAGTATGTTCTCCTTATTTTCAAGAAATGTTCAAAACGAACCCAAATCCTCACCCCATAGGTAAGTGAATTTACAAAAAAAAAATTGTGATTGAAGTACTCATGTTCGTCTGTCTAACGATTGTGATTTTGTTTCAGTATTTTTAAAAGATGTTAGTCATTCTGCGTTAAGAGACTTATTACAGTTTATGTACCAAGGAGAAGTTAATGTTAAACAAGAAGAGTTAGCGTCGTTTATTAGTACCGCGGAACAACTTCAAGTGAAAGGTCTAACCGGAAATCAAAATGAAGAAAGTTCCACGCCATCCAAACCAAAGCCGACCTCCAGGCCAGGCCCGAGGTCGTCACAACAAAGGCAATCTGTTATGACTAAGTTAGAGACTGATTTAGATTCTAAGCCCTCCTCAACTCCAGTAGCAGTTAAGCGACCAAATAGGCCATCAATAGCATCAAATAATTCGTCATCTTCACAAAGTGGACCTGCGAAACGGAAATGTGTGGACCCATTAGAAGCAGGCCCGTCAGGATCGGCTAAAGAAGAATTTGTGACTATACCAGACGAAGATGAAAATAACGCCGTGGCACCCAAAATGGAACCTGAATTTGTTAACGAAAGCATGTGGGATGACGATGATGATGGCGCTAACAATGAGGAAACAAACTTCGGCGAAGATGACTCAAATATGGAAATGACTGGTAATGATCTATTATAATGGCTATGGCATTGCTACTATTAATCAAAGTATTTTGTAAATTGAATATTTTTCTTCATGCAGGTTTTGATGGCTCTACGACAGGTGATGGCAATATAACAGGAGGCGGTGAAGGTGGAGCTGTTGGAGATGCACAAGGTAGGTTTGCAACTTCCTGATGTAAAGATGGTTTGTTGAAGATCACTTCAACAAGCTGTCTCTGAATTGTTCAATCTGATTTTCATGATCAAATTTTAAATGACTTTAAATAACTGTTTTCCTAATCGTTGATCACGAAAGTCATTAGTTGTAGAATGAAATTTGTAAGTTACTTTTAAGTAGATTTAGAAAGTATTTACTGGTTAGTGTTTTGTTGGTAGTATTGGTACGTACGGGACAGCTTTTTCGTTGTCTTGGAGGTAACGTTTGAGGTATGGTAATGTCATGGAGGTAAAGTACGGTATCGTTGGGAGGTAAGGTGGTAATAGGTAAGGTTATGAGGTTATTGGTAAGGTTTCCGGTAAAATTTGGTTTGAGGTATGATGTAAAAACTAAGGTTTTTTTATTCTTCTAAGGTATCTGAAAGGTACGGTTTGAGACTCTTGTCTTGGTAAAATAAGATGTACGATTCAAGCTTGACACTAAGCAACGATACGTTCATCTGGTAACCAATTCTATAAAGGGGGTAAGGTACAGCAAAGTAACCGCTAATCTCATTGGCGCTTACAGTGCTAAGGTAATAAATTTGATTTAAGGTATTCGCCATTTAACAAGGTAACTGCCCGAGTTGCGCAAATGGTATGCTGCGCCATGGGCACGGTAAGGTTCGAAGGCTGTTTACGTCATCGGTGGTAAGGTTCGAAGGCTGTTTACGTCATCGGTGGTAAGGTTCGAAGGCTGTTTACGTCATTGGTGGTAAGGTTCGAAGGCTGTTTACGTCATTGGTATGAGACGTCCAAACAACCTCTGGTAGGTACCGGTTAAATGTGGTGAATAGGGTTGTGCGTTGCCCCAGCGGAAAAAGTTCGAATTTGAGATTAACAGATATTTTAGTGTATGACGTCGTGTAATTGTGTATGGTAAGTAAAAATTTGTGCATCCAACCAGTAGGGAGTTATTCATCATAAACTGTTTCCGCTGCGACAACGTTTGGCCATTTGCTAGATTTCATATGAAAACGCTTTTATAGGGAGCTGTAGATATTGGTGTCATGCTCAGCCGCGGAGCCACCATCTCAGAAACCGATCAATTATATCCTAAAATGATGTAGGTACGTAAAACGTACACAATGTACGTAAATCGTTGTCGCTGTACGTGCATTAGGTAATGAGAAAATAGACATTGAAAGTGGCTCCGCGGGAGAGCATACTCCCTCGCGGAGCCACCACAGAAAATGTAGGTACTCAGGAAAGATAAACGCTAGTGTTTTTTGATGAAAACTGTTGTACGAATAGTGTTTATTGCGTACGTGTTGAAAAATATCGGTATTAGACAGTGGTTTTATTTATTTTACCTTTTTAAAAGTTTCATAGAAAGTGCCTGGTTATTTTGTGTCAGCAAAATGTTGTTTTGTAGCATTCGTCATTAGGCGCTCAACTATAAGAGGCCTAACGCACTAGCGGTTAACCGCGGGGGCGGCTAACGGAAATCGAGCTAAACGGCTAACAAGAAATTCCAAATAGCTTCTCGCGTTGAATTTCAACAAAGAATTTCTCTGTGTCGAAGTTCATGGCTGACTAATAAATCGTAACATAAAAACGTACAAAGTCATCGGCGGCGCGCCGCGAAATGAACAGCCAGGTGCTTATAAACAAAATGGCGGCCAGCCGTGAAGCGAGCCGCACGGTCTATCCATTCAACCGCCGCGGTTGAAATTTTGTGGCTGTTAGCCGCCCCCGCAGTTAACCGCTAGTGCGTTAGGCCTCTTATAGTTGAGCGCCTAATGACAGATGCTTCAAATCATTTTGCTGACACAAAATAATCAGGCGCTTTCTATGAAACTTTTAAAAAGGTAAAATAAATAAAACCACTGTCTAATACCGATATTTTTCAACACGTACGCAATAAACACTATTCGTACAACAGTTTTCATCAAAAAACACTAGCGTTTATATTTCCTGAGTACATTTTCTGTGGTGGCTCCGCGAGGGAGTATGCTCTCCCGCGGAGCCACTTTCAATGTCTATTTTCTCATTACCTAATGCACGTACAGCGACAACGATTTACGTACATTGTGTACGTTTTACGTACATCATTTTAGGATATAATTGATCGGTTTCTGAGATGGTGGCTCCGCGGCTGAGCATGACACAGATATTGTAGGTAGGTACGTTGTTTTGAATTAGTTTGTGAAAACAGATTTTGAAAAAAAAAATAGCGTTCAGAAGTTATACATGTAAACGTACAATAAGGTCCTAGTACCTACCTACTTAAAGTACCTACGCAATTTAGGATCTAGTTTATAACTGACGTAGGTACCTACCTAGTTTAGCTGAAAGGACTCGACCCACACTATGGTCAAAAATGAGTTATATATGCCAGAGGTCGTAAAGGTTGGTTCTTTCACTCAGCAAAAAAGATCCGTGATGCTACTGACATAAGGATGGCTCTACTTAACTCACATCCTAGTCTCCAAACCATCACATTTAATTAGGTACTTAAGAGTCCGACCACACATTCTTACCAAATGATACAGATTTCTCCAAAATAGAATACCAGTTAACCCATTCAATGCGGTAACAAATTTTGCTCTCGCTACCCAGATGCGGCATATGTTTCAACGTAAACGCCGATCGGCGTGCACCGCACCTGACGAACAAAAGAAAACACGCCAATCGGCGTGTTCAGCACTTCGTTATGAATTTCATGTTAGTAATTTCGAATTCAATTAGCAATTCGAATAATATCAGGGGTAGCAAACCATTTTACAAAAATACAACTGAAGACAAAACTAATCAGGAATTCAATATTTTACAATATTTTTTATAGGTAGAAAATGAAAAAAAAACAGCTATAAATTATTAGCCAAAATGTCTTAACCCTTTGATAATTTGAATTTTACTATGTTTCATATTTCGGTACTTGGGAATATAAATAAAATTAAAATACAGCGATAATGCCCGGAAAAGTTTAGTTTAGTTTACTTCTTTTTCATGCTTGAAATGTTAAAAGAAAATCATCTCATCAAAAATCACAAAGGTCGTACTTTTTGTGTCAGCGCTATCTACCAATATTACCAATATTTCTTTGCCGTAATATCAGAATAGTAGGTATTAGTTTTCTAGATTTTAAACGAAGTAATTTTGATTTATAATATGTATAACGAGGACTGCCACGTTGACCTAGTGGTGCTAACCGCGACTGCTACACTAGAAGTCTTGGGTTCGATTCCCAAGTCGACCAAGGTGTAATTGGGTTTTTCTATGAAATTCTCAGTAGCAGGCCGGAGTTTAGATTTGTGCCCGGTTAGTGACAATAGGCTCGCCCCCTACTATTTATTAGGTACATGGGACTAAAACATATCGGCGAACTGTGGGTGTACTTTGGTACACCTCTTCCTAACCCTTCGGGGATACAGGCGTGATAATATGTTAAGTTTTGTTATGTATATATATTTTTTTATACCAATAAAAGTAAAGTGAGTAGTTAAGTTGTTAATCCCTGGAATACGCCGATTGGCGTTATCAGCACCTGAGTAAGAAAACTCAACTTTTCTAGAACGCTTACGCTACTGAAATATCCAAAACTACTCGTACCAGGCATTTCACTTACAAATTACAAGCACATTGGTCTATATTTTATTATTAAATCATCAAATTTGGATGAAATATAAAACAATTCTATAATAAGCCGATCGGCGTTTTCAGAATCTGAGTATGAAAAAATTCTACGCCGATCGGCGTGCGCCGCATTGAATGGATTAAGTTAGTCCCTCGGAAACGTGGTCTGAAAGAAGATGTACGGTAGTGACAAAAATTGAGAAAGCTATGCTGAGATGGTTTGCCCATGTCTAATGAATGAGTGAAGAACGATTGACGAAAAAAGTATAGTTATAAGGCGAGTGTGAATGAAAGCGTTGGGTTGGTAGGGGTAGACCTAGGCGGACGTTTCGAGAACAAATAGGGGATGTCTTGAAAAAAAAAGACCAGTTCAAGAGTTCCCTAAATGTTGTTGTTCCTGTTCTAAAATGGCTCTTCAAATAAAATTATACGAACAGGTAAAGTGCGGCTTGTGTATAAGTACACCATACCAGGCGATTGACCATACCCTGTGCGCTAAGTATCTAATTAGTTCTACATTAGAGCTACCAGAATAGGTACTAGTTAGAATCTGTAATTCCGTTCTGTATTTGTATTTATTGAAGCTGCGTAAAGATTCGTAAGGACAGCGCGTACATAGGAACGCGTAGTCGGTTAGGCACATCCTGGAACACCATACATTTTGCAGTTTAAATAATGCGTAGCAACACGTGCACGATGTTTAACATGCGACCAAGAACCAACGGACGGCGACTGGTGTCGAGCCAGCTCGCGCAGTACGCGCCCACCAAGTGTGTTAGCAAGAAGCATGGAAATGAAGACCCGCGGCCTGCACGCTTAGTGACCGTCAAGATGACGGGATTAAGTCACCAATTTAAAAAGTATTGAAAGTGTTTGAACTACATATACCTACACTATTTGTGCACTAAACAAAAGACTTTCATGTAGTAGTTTTTAAATTGGTAACTTGATGAGACTTGATCTCGTCATCTTGCGCACACCACGCTGTGACCTATGTACGCACTACTAGTACGCAGCTAGACTCTAGGAAAATAAAATCTACCCAGGCAATTAGTTCTATATCACTACTTATTACATGTATACTCATTCAATACTCCAATATTAATTACAAAATTAAAGAAAATAAATTCTTTACCAACCACCCAACCTTTGCAGACCCGGACACACTCGCTGTTTTTTGCACTTTGTGTTCCACTAGATACAAGTAGTCCTGAGAATTTCCTCTTGAAATATGATGCAGACGCATATTCTAAGAATGATAATAATATATAACATAGTAATTTAGGAAATTCATAAAAAAATATTGTATCAAATACTAGGTGGCCTGTACAACACGCTTCTATTAAACAGATGTCAATTCTTAATTTGTACCACTAGATGGCGTTCCGCGGTGTATTTCCAGTATTTATGTGAAAAGGTTTTGGGTTTACATTCGGCACGGTAACATTATAAATAACCAGGGTAGATCACAGACTGTTGATAATTAAGAAATTGGTAATTAAGAGTGAAGTATAGGTATAAAAGGAGTTGTTTTCGTAGGATTGTAAGCTATTTTAAAAATAAAAAGTTAGTCTATTATTTGTAAAACGTCCAAATACAATTCAAATTGTTAAATGGATATAACTATTGTTGTTATCAATATTACGAAAGTGAAAGAGATATGTAAGAACTCTATTAACAATTTTTATAACGAATGACCTCTATAAATACAAAACCGTTGTTACAGATTGTTTCGCTAGATGTCGCTACAAGGACTTAAGGAAGAAGATATACGAAGACATCTACCTGCTTATTTATAGTTGATCACAAATTATCATTAATAAATTATTTTTGATTTAATACCGTATTGTTTATTTAATTAATCCAATGGAAAAGAGTTATATACATGTAATCACCTGATACAGGGATTTAAAAACAACTATTTCCAACCGTCGATACTTTGGAGTTAATCTCATTTAAAATATTACAACCATCGATTGTAAGCTTTTAAGTTCAGACACTGGATAAGTTCAATACACAGAAAGTAATAAGTACGATAGCTCAATATATATAATTAGATAAAAGTCATCAGCAGTTATAAAATAATCTGCACCTACAAGTACAGCCAAAAGCTAGATCGCGGAAAACCGTCCTGTAGTTGAGGGCGCTGCAGTGCTTAGTTGGTTTGACTATAACAGCTACACTTTCAGACACTTTGTCATTTACACCGACTACACAGTGCGAAGTAAATGAAATTCATGAATGACAAAGAATAGGTACTTAGGTGCTAAGGCTTTAAAGTAGCATTAGTAGTAGAATGCTTGCTTATTTTGTCATAAATGGTGATAATTATCTGATTTTTTTTATGTTATTTATTGTACTTATTTACAGGTTCTATCTAAAAAAGCTGAACCGCATGATAGAGATTGTTGCTAAATGAGATAATGTATTATTATGCTGAAAAGATTTTTTTATCAGGCAATTCAGGAGGAATACAATAAAGCTTATTTTACGTCTACAAAAAGTACAGACCATTCTGATATAGTACCTACTTACTTTGAGTTCATTATTAAATGTAGCGATCTCAGTCAGCTCATATTATAAAATAAACTAAAATTTGTGACTGTCTTTTACATCACATCACATTGACATCTTGAATAACACTCCAAGTTACTCAAAACGTGTTGGCGTTTTATCTTTTTTCGTTAATTGTAGTCGAACATTCTTACTTCTAAAGTACTTCTTGTATAATAAGAAGTACTTTAGAAGAAAGAATGTTAGGTATTTGGAAGATTTTTTTTTTACTTTTAAGTACAAGATAAATTTCAAATGAGTTTATTGCAACATTGATAATTTCTAACTTATACACTAAATTTTAAGCTTTACAAAATAAACAGTGATAATACTTAAGTTACTACAGCTACACAACATTAGATGATGTGATATTATTTTTGGAAATAAAATTAGTAATTAATAGTAGATAAGCTGTGATGAGCATTTACTTATTAACGTGCGTAACATGGAATGGAATTCCGTTATTTGTGGTTGTCCGTCATAACGCCGTGGAGTCTATGGTTGCAATTGTGTCACTCGATGATTGTTTACTATTTTGGGAAATAATAAATTTTTGTTGTTATTCATTAACTTTTTAGGTGTAAAATTAACACTAGATTACCGGTGGACTGCAGTGTAAACGTTTTGAGTTATAATAATGTGTTGTGAAAAGACATTTAAGCTCCGAAATAGAAGGTGTTTATAAGATGTTACCAAATGTTTCGTTTCCTAAATAGTGTTATTTGAGTGTATAAATGAGTTAAAAAGTGATTTAAGTGCTGAATAATTATTTGGTATGTATTATTTTTTATTCCAATTAATGAATGCCAGGGAAAGTAACACGACATGTAAACGAATGCAGGTTGTCACCTAGGGTACCAGGTACTACGTTCTTAATATAATGCTATAAAATGTGATAAAGTAACCGTTGTTAAGCCTCGTGTTAATTACTTTTTCGTTTATTTTGCTAGTTTCAATAAAAGTTTCCTGTTTTCCACGCACTAGTTGGCAGCTTGTAAACATAACCTACAAGTAACTTTCAATGTTTAGATTAATTTTTTCAATGTTCCTTTTCAATCGACTTCAAATTTTGGTCTAGTCAATATCAATGAAGCGAAAATTTTAAGATTTGGGTGTTTAATAAATGCGATACCAAATTCGTCAGGATCCTTGATTGTTTGTAATAAGTATGGTGTGTTGTACATATAATAATTGAACTTTTGCTTTTTATACGTATGTACTAGTATTTAGCCAACTTAATGATTTTAAACAATTCCAATGATGAAAATAAGGCTGCTCATTTTACAATCATTTGATTTTATGTTATTTTAAGTATCAAAGGTTGGTTGTTCTAATTTAACAGATTTTAATATTCATTTCTCTTTAATAGCCTACTTTTAGTTAAACACAGGTAGTGTATGAATCTTTTGCCCATTATTTTGTAATTAGAAGTCATAACAACAGATTTGAAAGTGTCTTAACACTGCACACTGTTTGTTGCACCATGCATGTTATAAGTCAGTGTGTTTCGCTGTGTGTGATCAAAATTCTTAAATGTTACTTTTTCTACCTATTTGTGTCAATGCTTATCAATATTTTTTGTTCTGATTAGCATGAAACATTCTTATTGATGAAATAAAATCATTAGTGTATCACATTAGTGTTGATTTTGAATAATTTAAAGCATTGAGGTAGGTAACACCATCAAATTACTATTGCCTTAAATAGTATTTTCCTTATAACATACTTATATAAAAGGCAGCAACAAAATATATCCATTATGGGCAAAATGTACCAAACTGGTTCTGGTCAAAATACTACACAAAACAATGTGGATAGAACACTGATGGTACATTGAATACTACATTATTATTGATAAATATTAGAAGCCTTGTTATGCCATCTGTTTAATGGGCTACTCGAACCTGCATGTGAACCATGTCCTACAATCAATCATCAATACCATCACCTTGCTACCACATCAGAGAAAAGCTTTTTGTTTTAATTTAATAATATAATTTAAAGAACACAACAACAAAATTTGAGGATTTGTTTACGTAGTGTAAACAAATCCTATTAAATGTTTGATTTTTAAGATAGAATACAACTTTACATACCTAAATGTTTATATTTACTTACTTAAAAGTGATGTAACACTGCCCATCATTTAGGCCATTAATTTGTTGAAATACCGCATTCAGGAAAGCTTATATTTACCATTATTGTGTGAGAATCACAGTAGTAAATTAAACTCAGTTATAGATTATTTTAAAATAAAAATAATAAGTTGAAAAAAAAAACAAGAAGAAATTCCAGTCCTGTTGGAGCCTGCTTTGTATTTTGGATTGATATGTCATGTAAGTTTTATTGGTTATGTCAATGAAAAGTAGTTAATAAATATCAACTTTTGATAACTAATAGGTTATCTATAGTAATTAATTAAGCACAATATGCGAACAAAAAATAAAATAACTCATCTATAATAGCTTTTTAGTCTGTGTATTCTATGTTTGTTTCTGCAGGTTTTACATGTTTGAAATGCATTCTGTATTTAATGTGTGTTAATATTTATATCCAAAATGTTTGGAGCAGTTACTGATTTTGTTAAGCCCACTTGTAACCCCATAATCGCATTAACAATTTTGAATGCTACCCTGATATGTACATACACAATTAACCACCTAGAATTTGAATAAGTAGCAAATAAGGGAGTTAATTTGTATTTATTGTTTTGTATTAAACTGCCATTTATCAGAAAAAAAGTTTTATTTTATATTCCGCAGCTCCTACCTAGATAAACGTAATCAGTTCAAACTTGTTGTATTCATGTAGGTACTAACTAATGATTACTTTTCAGTTATGGGAGCTTTAAACAGCAACAAGAGTGATCTTCATTTTATTCAAACAAAAAGTGGTCATTTACAGTTAATTTATGAACCCTATATATTTGTTACGGACAGTGTGCGAAGTGGAAGGACATTTTGGAGGTGTATGGATTACGGGAAACGATGTCGAGCCAGAATTACTTCAAAAAATAATGTGTTAAGAATAACTAACCCAGTACATAACCATGTAGAAAACCATATGTCAAAAATTACAAGGAAATATGAACTTGGTGAAGTAGTTACCTGTCCTACAGTTTAGATGGACTTTTATTTGTAAAGTTAAGCAATAACTTCCATTATATTTGTTTTATTTTGTGTGTTTGTTTTGGACCTTATTTGACATTATTGCCATAACTGTTATTAGTATGCAAAAGCTAAAATTTCAAATGTTATACTTGGTCGCAGGTCAATTGAAGGGTAAAAAATGTTTTCATCTATTCATAATGTCACTAAAGATATTTTGCAAGATATCTGTTTCCTTTTTGTGTTGGTAATAAAGCTACTTCTTTAATGTAAACCTGAAAAAAAAAGGTTCCTTGTACGCCTACAAGGTACCTTACTGAAATATTCTTTGAGGAAACTTTCTTCCAATAGGCATCAAATTCAGGGCGAATAGTAGTGACAGGGACTGTGATAACGAAAAATTCTGAAACCTTAAAGTACGATCGGTCTGTCTCCGTCGACACTGATCGCCCTGAAGTTTACATAAAATCTTCTATGGCGTCAGAATTCAGAATCTTATCAGGTTTCCTCAATCTTTTAAACTTGCACAAGTATTCAATCGGAATATTATGGAGATGATCATCTTTTGAAGGTTCTACTTGCTGCGCAATCCATGCAATAGTTTCTTTCTTTTACTAATGTTTGTCATTACTATTTATTTGTATTATATTTGACTCGCACTCATTTTGCAGGATAAAATAGTTCGTTAATTGCTGAAATAGTAACAGACTAAAAATTTCCCACTTGAGTTTCCAGAAATTAAGGACCTCGATTGTGGCTGAAACCAGTAATAAAATTTCTGAAAAATGTGTGCGAGTTTACTCACGAAAAATATGAATGAATTGCATTATTAGCATTATTTTGAATGCATCTATGAATTAAACTAGCGTTTAAACAGAGAATTATCGTATTTTGGAGGACTCTAATTCTATACACACTAGAACGACTCCTACCGACTACTACCGACTGAGTTGGCCAAGTGAAGAAATAGCATTTGTTGAAATACCTTCGTCGTTTGCTATATATATAGTACAATATTATCTTGTGGTTTATTTTTCACTACGTCTCGCCACCCAAAAATGACTAGGTACAATGGAGTCTGTACAATGTACACCTACATACTGCCAGAAATTTGAGAAGATAACGAGATGTACATAATTTTCTTAGATATAAGCTTATTTTTTTAGTATTAGCGATACTTAGTAAGATTTGAATGTATGGACGAATGTGATTCTAGGTTATATTGATAAAATCGTCTTCTAGTAATTATCTAATGTAATCGATATTATCAATTCTCTAGTTTTGTCTGAACATTGTGATCAAATAATGTAAGTGCGTTAGTGTAAGGGTTTAATAAAAATTTCAAATTTCTGTGTTGGCCTTTGAATTTAATTACAGACGAGTGTAGTTTTGGGAATCTCAAAAATTTTGTACGACCATTATATACACTTTAAACCGTATGTATTTATATATGAATGCATTATGAATTCACTGTACTATAATAAGACAGCCATATATAGGAATCGTTTAATAAACTAATAATTTGTAAGTATTTTATCTACTTTCCTAACTTATATGTATAATGTCTACATCTAGTGATTATGGTCTTCGTTTGGGTATACAAAAGGTCCCGTGCACCGGGATATTAGTGGTGATGTAGGCAATTTGGTTCTGAATTGTTTTGCGGCAGGGCCTGCCGAGGTGTGCTACACGGTGACCCGGCGCGGCGCGCCCTCGCTGCTGGTGGACGGGTTCGGCTACGTGGCCCGCAAGCGCCGCGGCCCGCGCGTCTACTGGTCGTGCCGCAGCCGCGCGCACGGCTGCCCGGCCAGGGCTCTCACCAACGACGGCAGGCTGCTGGCGCGCGCCGGCACGCACACGCACGCCCTGCACGCACCGCTCCTCGACGAACATGCGCGCATCGAAAGTCTCATCGAAACAATCGCTACCAACAATTAATTAGTACCTACTTGCCGATTGTTCAAATAAAACTATTATATGACTGTCTTTGAATTTAAATCTTTTAATAGAATTCAATAATATTCTTAAACATACTTATTGTTAAGTTACAATTAAGTTTCTTATAATTTTAAGTATTGAATATTCAGATATAGGGATTGTCAATTATTCAATAGTTATCTAAAAGCCGTTTTACTTTAAATTTTTGATCTTGTGTTGTTTATTAATCTGCACTGGTTCCACTAATGAAGTTTTTTCAGTTAGATCCGGATTTAGAGTACGCCTTCGCCCGGCACCAACCAACTTCAAGAACAGACTCGAAGACCAAAATCCTGTAGTAATTGCGATAAATATTATTATTGGGTATATTAGTTTTTCGTAGGGTACTATTTAATTATGTATTCATAAATGGTCGTTAAAATGTAGTTACGGATAGTCATGGTGATGGTATTTTGCAGTGGAATTCGTCATATCTAATCGCGGGCGGCGACATATGCGGCTCGGGGGATTCTCTTTTTATGCAGAAAAAGTGTTTCCGGAGAAGAACAAAGTGCGGTGGCGCTGCACGCGGCGCACGTGTCGCGCGTACGCCCACACCATCCACGACAGGATCTTCGCGATCAGCAACGTGCACTCGCACGAGCCGCCGGCCGGCGCGCACCGCGCCTTCACTAACGCCAACCTCGCCGCACAAGCTAAGGCCCTCCTAGACGAGTAATACTAATATATCTTCCACTATGACACTTCACTAATCTCTACATATACTCAACTATTGTAAATTCATTAATTGGTGTCTGTTATCAACTTACGATCATTTTCAATATTTTCCTTTGTTGTATCCATATTAAATTTGGCCATTACTAACATTAGTGCTGAGTTGCATCTAACATGGTGTTTACATGTAAACTTCAGCCTTGTTTGATTATGCCAGCGCATCTTGCAAATAATAAGGGCATGAGGGCGGATTAACATGGGACTGATAGTGAATAATTAGCTTGTATTGATTGAACAATGTGCAAGGATGGCCCATTGTTATGGTCTTATTTCGTTTGTAATAAGTAACACATTCTAGTCACAGTAATGTATGATCTCAATATGCCTAACAGTGTAACATTGATACTAATCAATGTATATTACATTATTTTTAAGTAATAAATATCTGCAATGGTTAGCAATAACTTGAATAGTCCGTAAATAACAAACAAGTTTATTTTTAACTTAAATTATTAAAGTTATTTTTCAAAGTTTGAGCTTATCCCCTGTAGTTAGATATTCAACCCTAGATAGTATTTGATTAATTTTTATTTGGTGTTTGTATAATTTCAACGAAGAATTTATAAATTTTAGGTTTAATACGATATAAAAATAATTAAATACACACATATTTCCATATTTTCCTGCGGTCTACGTTATATTATTGTGGCTTGCGGGTGTGACTAAGTAACTAAGCTTTTTGCATGTTGCAAAATATTTCTTGCGTATTCCTAATTTGATTGTATTATAATGTGTTGTTTTATTAGAAAACAAGTACGTGCGTTTATGCGTGGGCCCGGGCGGGCGGCCGCGGCTGTGGGTGCGTGGGCGCAGCTTTTACGCGGCGCACACGATGCGCTCCGGCGTGGTGCGCTGGCGCTGCACCATGGGCGGCTGCGGCTGCAAGGCCTACACGCAGAGGGGTACCCTGCACAAGCTGGTCGGCGAGCACAACCACGCCGGCCGCTGCGGCAGGCGACCGCCCAACGTAAAGCCGGCCTCCGTCTCCGCCCCGGGCGCCGTCCCTCCGCCATCAATCTCTCCCCCAACCCCTTTACTAGTACCTCGCCTCCCAAATCTTGATTTTGACAAGTTTGACCCCAACGCTTGGGTAGTGCGTTATTAATAAAATTAAGTAGAAAATCTTTTGACTTAGTCTCATGTCGAAAGAAAACGAATAGTTCCGTCTTGTGGAACTTTCATTTCTATTTTAACTTGTATGTTAAAGTACAAGAACGTGCATAGCTTGCTCAATCCAAATGAAAATTTATAGTTTTTATTGTTATATATCTCAGTCATTCCAGTTATAATAAACTAGAGAAAATGTTTTTGTGATATGCAAATGTGCTAATATGCTCGTATACCTTTGCGAACTATTACGCCTCTGTTTACTGAGAGGAATTATGTTGAGTTTTATTGTTATACATAGAAAACCTAATTTGGAAGTATTCATTACCTCATAAAATACAAAATTAGAATAAGAATGTAGAAATTAGCTGTAAGATCTAGTCTTCCTGGGTTTTACTTCATTCGTGATTGTTTTAATTACTTTTTAATATGAAGTTTGCTCATAGTCACCTAATGCCAAAGTCATGTGCCAAATATGCTCATAAAATTATTGTTTCTCCAAGAGAATTATTTATCTTTGCATTCAGAGTTGTGTATGTATCGAACCTAACTGTTAATGTGCTAAATAAATATATTAAACAAACTGTTGTTTTATTTGGAAATAATGATTAAATGATTTGTATAAAATTGAAGTTTGTTTTTTTGTTGCTCTCGCCGAAAAATGTTTGACATACTTCGTTGTATTTCTTTAACACAATTTTGAAGTGTTCTCTGTTGGATTGTTTATTGTTTGGAGTTGACCAATGTTTCTTCCAAACAATAAATAATATGTGTACCAAAAACTATGAGTTGTGTATTCTTACATTATGCATATGTATGCATGCTTAGTTTAAAATCTATTCTACCTAAAACATGTCAATGTCTGCATATTATAGACAAATGTTTTATGTGGGATGGCTTAATCCATTTAACATCAGCTGAGGTAATTTAGCTATTTTACTAACGGCAGTTTGTTTTCTTCAGCGCGCTTCATCCGTGCAGGCAAAGGTCGCCTTCTCCTCCACCGCGGTTACACCTTCCGCTTGAAGAATAACTTGGCTCACGGTAGGAAGCAATGGTACTGTTCGTCTCGGCTGACGTCGCGATGCCTGGCCGACGTGAACACCGAGGGCCCTGAGGGACACGAGCGCATCGTGCGCTCCCGCTACGCGCATAACCACGCGCCGCCGAACGTGCGGCGCTTCGCGGACGGGCGCTACGTGGTGCGCACGCCGCACCAGAGCGGGCACCGTGCGCCCGCGCCGCTGGATCCGCACCACCAGCTGCTGCAGCTGCAGCACGCGCTGGCGCTGTACGCGGCCACGGCTCACGCCACGGCCACGGCCAACGCCAGCGCCGCCGGCAACGCCGCGCCCGCCGGCCCGCCCGCGCAGGCCTCGCCCAACGCGCTGCCACCGCCCGCGCCGCACACCAACACCGCCAAGCCGCTCCTCGTCGATACCCCGTGCAACGAGGAGGACTAAGCTAACGATACGAACACCAAACGATTTTAACACGAGTTCACGATTTATTTTATAAGCGATTTTGACAATGAAATAATCGATTATTCGATGTATTCTAACAGCCTTTTGGCGAAATTAGCATAATGGATGTAGATTTAAATGTGATTAGATAAGTTATGAGGGGATAAGGTGTCGTTTATTAGGATTCAGCGATGGCTATTGTTGGTTAATGAATATCGGTAATGTGAATGTATGTCAACATAATAAGTAGGTGTAATGGATGTTACGACGACCAGTGACGGGAACCAAACTACCAGTAATACGCGTAAACATCGTCGGTCGTAGTAGGTTAAGCGGTCTCGTCGAGATCTATCAAAGTTATCCGTATAGGTGTGGGCTATTTATCGAATCGAATAGGGCTAGTAAGGATGTTATATATGTAAGAACTTCTGAATGTATAACGGTGTCAGCTCGTATTGATGTCAGGTTAAGACAGGAGGTTATTATCCGGAACACGGCCGCTTTTAGCGTTTGATTAATTGTTTACGACCCGTGCAGTATGTAGTATCATCCAGGAAACGTGGCACAAGGCAGAGATCGTGCTGTATGCACTGCTGGTCATGTCAGGTCGGAGCGCTTTGCGAACGCAGCCGAGTCAGCTGTCGACACGAGTGTAAGGTAAGGTCGGCGGCTCGCGGGCCGTCGACAACGCGTCGGTGACTGATTTAGAGGAACTCGTTCGAAATTAAGCAATATGACGTCCCCTGGACTGTACTTAGAATTACTTAATTTATTTTGAGAATTATAAAATTTACACTTTTCAGATACTTATTGCTACTTAGACATGTAGATGTCGCCGCCTCTTTAATCTTTAAGAATTTACAGTAGTTATTCGAAAAGGATTTTAGTCTCGAGCAATCAGTGTTTTGCTCTTTAGGATTGATTTAAAACGTACTTAAGCTCAATCATCTACCTCTTCACTTTTATACGGGTTTTACATATTAGTTTAAATTTTAAATTATACAATTTTATACAAGAATGAATACTCAGAAGCTTTACTCGAGTAAGGTGTCGTAGCATAAGCACTTAGGTTAGCGTTAGGCTAGGACCGGGCGCGCCGGGGCGGTTCGCCGCGCAGGGTCCGGTGCGCCCACTACCTCTAGTTATTATCGAAACTCAACTACCTCTTTACTTAATTTAGACGATCGTTCACTGTTGACGACTTTAAATTAATTAAAATTAAATAGGCTCTTTTTGAGACTTATCTGAATATATTTTATGAATTGTTTTGTAACTACTTTGTTGCTTGTCGAAAAAAAAACTAAAAAAAAAAACGAGAAGATGAGAACATTGATCCGCTTTGTATGTATGACTCTGATTTAAGTACAAATTTTTACTAATTTTAATTGTTATTTAGATGACTTAGTTCTACGGGGGTCTTAATGTGTGTGGTTTTACTTAATATTGACAATTTTATATAAGTGTTATTATAGAACGTGTCAAATTGTGAACATTGATTGTATTATAAAAGGATGCCTGCCTCGGAACAGCGTCAGGCGAGTGGTGGGCCGGCGTGTCGTGCTGGCGAGGTATATGGGAGTGACCGGCTCCGCTCGCCTGCAGCTGTGCCGCGGCGACCGCTACGTCCCGTCAACCTGTGTTGTGTTGATCGTTTGGCACGCTCTATTGTACCTGATTACTGTCACTAAGCCAAAAATTATGGGCGATATACGTTATTATGAAACCGTGGCGATAGTTAATAGGTAATTGTAATTATAAATTTAATAATTGTAAGTTTAATATGTATAATATATTTTAGAGCAATGACAATATACGTCAATTATATAAGATACGAGTTATGAGTTAATATGTATAACGGCTATACGAAGGAGATTTACATGTTTTCGCTTGTGAATATTGTGAATGTACATGCAATATTTACGTCGCGTAGATTGTGTCCTCCTTAACTTTTGCGAAATTTTTCGATGTTTGTATGTTTCGACGATGGAGTCAAGTGCTGTTTCTATGTTTGCTCATGTTGTTAATATTATGAATCTCGTAGGTAGTGCATGATAACCGTGTGTTGATTGTTGACCCTACCGCCACGGCTTCGTCTTATACCGCACATCAAACATTCTGCTCTTATAAAAATCTATCTACCTCAAATGTAAACTCTAAAATGTTAACTACTCATATACAAGTCTTATATAATTAATAGTGTAATTTTATACTTATACCATTATATCATAGGTTTTTTAGTTCATGTACGGGGTATGTTTTTGTGAAATCATATTAAATTGTACTTATAAATAACCGCTCGTTTCATTTCACCCTTAACTTTCCTTTCCCGAGTATCGGTTACGGTTTACTTGGTTACGGTCGATCATATCTTCATTGGTCTATCTTCAGTTACTTGACGTGTGCTTCTCCCACAGGTATTAAGTTTCTGAAGTCGCGGCGCGGAAAAGTCATCATGATGGTCAACACGTTTCCATTCTGCGAGGAGTCAAAGTTACGGGACAAAGTGATTTGGCGCTGCACATCGAAGAAGACGAACTGCAAGGCGAGGATCCACATGCTGGGCTCGAGCGTGGTGGCGGTGAAGGGCATGCACAACCACCCGCCGCGCGCGCTGTGCCTGCCGCCGCGCCGCGCCAAGCCGCTCACGCCGCTGGAGCGCGCGCTCGACCGCTCCGCCTCCGCCACCGCCACCACGCTCGAGGCCCTCGCGCTGCAGTCCCCGGAGATCGACTGACCTCCCGGTTCACTCTCCTCAATACAACATTATTCCAATTGTTATCGCTCTGAATTTATACTAGTATAAGTGATTCCAGCAATTTAGACAATAATTTTATCTTAATTTTATGTAGTTTATGTAAGGTATGATAAGTGGCGAAATGGTTGGCTACTATTTTTCCGTGAACGTCTTTTCCGAAGATTCCGGTTATTGTGAACTGGCGTTCGATCCCATATTTTGGTGCTTTGCAAGAGGTGATTCGTAGATTATATGCGATTTAAAGAAATGTACTGAGTAATGTTAAATATGTAACCGTTGATAAATTTAATGGAATGTGTAATTGTTTAGTTGTGCATTCAATTTTATGTCCTCTATACATTTTGACGCATATCAGCGAGTAAAAAAACAACCACGCGAAAGAGTTATGCTTTTATCAAGTAGGTATATTATGAAGTTCTCTTTAAAGTAGAATAAAAAAGACAATAAAATAGGTATTTTATATGCACTGTCAATGCCAACTTGTGATAAGATACGATCATTAGCTAGAATTACTTTTTATATTATTAATTAAAATGTTATGTACTTATTATAAGGTTATAAACTCAAGTATTTATTACATGTTGATATTTGGCGGATGTTTTTCTAAATTAAGTTTACAAGTGCCTTGTGTGAAACAACGGGACCACTGTCAATTACAATTTGTAATAATTGATGTACTGAACATTCCCTATTGAAAATTTTGCTGTGCTTTTATAATTATAAGTAGTTACTGTAGTTTTGATATTACGTTTATAAATATCGATTTGAAAGACATCGTTACATTTATTGAGAGTATTACTCCTTAAGATTTAACTAATTAAAGTTTATATTTATACATCATAATTGTTTATTTTCTAAAATACTCAACGGTTCGGTAGTTGTTATTACCAAGTTTAATAAGTAACAGTCATCTTTTTTGATAATATTTGTATAAAATACGGTAACTGGAATCCACCGCTTTAAAAGGCTAGGTAACTCATCTAGCATATCACCTGACTATATCCTTTTTCTTTTTTCCGTCTGCGTCAGAACGAGGAATATTTTAAACTTAATTACAATTTAAGTGACTGGATCTTCATAATAACAAAGTGTATTATTTAACTTTAATAAAGTGACGAGCCGTTTGTCAGGTCCCAAAACGGAGATGTCGCAGTTTAAGTTCGGAAAGGTATCTCGGCGCGAGGGCCCCGTGATCTCGACCGGGAAGTACACGTTCGTGAAGGAGCGCGAGTTCCCGAACGGCAAGACGCGCTGGAAGTGCGCGCACGCCGCCGGCACCTGCCCCGCCAACATCTACACCATAGACACGGACGTCGTGCTCTTCTATGATAGGCATGATCATGACTAGACCTAAATCATCCTTTTGCTAAACACTTGCGTCTTTAACGTCTATTCCCGTATTATTCTATCGTTTATTTACTCTTTAAAATCGTGAAGAATAAAATCTCAATCTAAGCTAAGTATAAACCACGTTTAGGATACTAATTAAACTGACCTCTGCCTAGTTTTTTGCCATGCTATGTTGGGGTCGGCTTCCAGTCTTACCAGATCTGACTGAATATTGTATTTTAAAAAGAGCGACTGCGAATCTAGATGACACAATGTCACGACAATGTCCTATGGTATGACTGGTAAAATGACTGTTAATAGTATTATTCTTATAATTCTGTGTTATTCATATTTGATCTTGAATTCATATTTTGTCGTAGAAACTTAAATAAATATTTTACTCTCGAGACCCTGTAAAATTATTCGTCACTGACGCCATTTTTTCATGTATTGGTATGTACCTGGTAAATTAGTAATGTTGTGTTATTATAGGTAAAGTAACAGCAGCATACATACCGACGGGGCGAGGGAAGAAGAATTTGGTTCTGAACGGGTTTTCCTTCACCGAGTCGCCCCCCACTTACTGGGTTTGTTCGCGACGCAAGAACTTAGGCTGCAAGGCCTCGGCCCGGACTAACAAGCGTGGAGAAGTTATTAAGTTTGATAACACGCATACTCATGAGAAGCCTAAATTTTATAGTAAAACTACGAAAAAAATGATGACTCTTTGATTTTGTACGTCTTGTTAAAATAAATTTGATGTAATATAACTGTCTTGATTTATTTTCTAATGTAAATTTGTGATTCATTTTGATCGCATTAACAGGTACTATCAAGGAACCCCGAAATTCTATCTATTTAAATAATTTTCACGTTGGTTTTTGGTATTAGTTATCTGTTGGAATTGGTAAATGGACACAAGTGTTGGTACGGTCTGATATAGTGTATGTAATAATGTTTTTTGTTTATTTGCAGAGGCCTTCTTCTTACCATCCAGGGCTGGAAAAATGGTGCTGATATTCCAGAACAATAAGTTTTGGGTGAACAACCAATACCGAGACAAACTAAATTGGGCATGTCGTGATAAGGATTCTAAAGGCTGTCTCTGTAGAGTCCAGACTACAATGGAAGGTCGTTTCGTCCGCGTCAAAGGTCATCACACTCACGAACCTAACTTCACTCCTGATAACTTCAATGCCTCTGGTCTAGTCCAAAGTAAATTGAAAGATTGGCATACTCCTTTATTGGGTAAAGTTAGTCACGATCTTCACGCTTTCGACTAACGAAACGAATGATCAAAGCAGATGACGTACTCTGATTATAACGTAGAATATTATGAGACTTGTTGGTGTGAGCATTATCAGCTCCCCTTAACTGTGCGTAAATAAGAGTGTACTGATACTTTAAAACTATATTTGTTCACCCCAGTGGCTTCGGAGGCTGTGATAAACCATGACATAGTATTCGTGATATCAAATACAATTTGCGAAATACATTCCTTTAGAATTAAGTTGGTTTGTGTTTGTTGGGTCTGATCATATTTTATAAGTATTATTTAACTTTTTGCGACGTCTTCTATGACAATCTGGGAATAATTTCAAGAGCTACTTGGTTATCAAACCTTGCTACTAAAACAGTTGTAAAAATCAAGTTTGTTACCAAAATCATGACTGCAATTGGGTATTATTTGAAATGTAATGTGTGTTTATAATACGTATACCTACCGAAATACCTATTTATGGCATTTAATGAATTATGTCTTAGGTTCTGCTCTACTTAAAGCCATCAAAATTATGGTACCGTACGTACATGTACAATACACTATTTTAGTCTAAATATTTGTGTCATCAGCCGTAGATAATTTTAAGATGTTTTAGATTTAATTTGTTTTAGTTATATAAGGATCGATAAATAGTGCAAAGTGGAAGTACATTTAAACAATAGTTATAATTTTGGTTCAGAAAAAGTAATCGGTTATTTGGTTATTATTTAAACTTTGGCTCGTTCCTCAAGTTAACGACGAAAGTTTTGTCATAGTAATTATGTTTCACCCAAAAATATACGTCTCTATCATATGGATATAGTTTTGTATGTATCATAGGTTTAGGTATGGTGGAAACCTTAATTTGAATGTTTACAACGTCGGCCCTAAAGCTATTAAGAATTCATTGTCTAAAATGTATTTGAAATAACCAGTTTCTTGAATCAAATTAATTTCAAGGAATCTTTGTAGATAATGAAGATCTCATACTCTGAACTGCTGTGTGTTACATTATAGAAATAAATTTTATACTCATTTGATTAAACTAATATAAAATATTTTTGTATTTGATCGTTTTATTTGAGTGAGTATTGATGAGGAGTTTCGAAGAGAACCGTTTAGAGTAGTAGCGTTAATATGTTTTCAGCGGAATGGGGTGTGTCTCGATTTGGGAATCCTGTACTTGTGCTTGATGGATGGCGGTTTCGAAGGAACGGAAAAGTGTTTTCTGGTCGCTCCTCCTGGCTCTGTATCAAGTCTGACCAGGGGTGCAAATGTTACGCTATCACCTGCAATAACCGTATTGTTGCCATGGGCCATAAACATGAACATAGCAACATAAAGAAACGCAGGCGCGTTAAGCGTGTGAAAAAATAAGTGAATAGACGGCGATTTTAAACTATTGTCAATTAACAATAAGATAGTTTATAAACCTTGTGTGATATTTATGTTAAAAAATTTAAGCGAAGTATGTTCGTCTGCAATTTACACAGGCAAGAAACGTTAAACGTTACGAATACCGTTTGGCTGTAATCGTGGAATTTTCTTTCAGAGAAAAACCTATTCTGCCAAATAAATATAATATGTAATTATCTTTTATTATTTTGTTTGCATAAATGAATAAACTATCTACTTTCCAAGATGGTGAGAAATTTTATTACTATTACCTTTATTTTTTAAAACCTATTTTCTTTAGAACACAGTAAATGAACCGTAGTTTGCAGTTTGATGATGGACTGTTTACCGAGCAGATGTTAACGGCAAGGTTATTCATTAGTTGCAGGGACACCCGCCCCGGAGGCGCCGCCTACGTTAGGTTTGCCGTTTCCATTCCCGTGCTTTCCCGGACAATTCCGCTACTGCTTGAGCAAGCGAGGCAAGCCGGCCATCGAGGTGGGAGCGCACCGGTTCTGCTTCAACGGGCGCGCGGCCAGCGGCAAGGTGTGGTGGCGGTGCTCGCGCAACCCGCGCTGCCGCGCCGCCGTGCACACGTTCGGCCTGCGCGTCGTGCAGATGAACAGCGCGCACACGTGCGGCGTGCGCGCCACGCCGCTCACGCCCATGTTCTGAGCCGGCCCAGGCTCCACCTTCGGCAGATAACAACAGTCAATTTGTCTGTCATCGAATCGACCACCGGCGAACTAAACGAGGTTGGCTATGGCACAGATCTTGATCTCATCGCTAGATCCGAATGGAACTTAGGTTAAGATGCTATGAATAATAATCTGATCAGTTGTTTGAAGTATTGAATGTCATTAAGATGGAATTATGTACTCTTTCGAAGGGAAAGTCAAATTGCTCTTGTGCCTTTCCGCCGGTGGTCCAGACTTAAACATTGTATACGCCTTTTGTCTATTACATTACATATGTATACGAAACTAAGATTTTGCAAACTATAGTTTGCTCGTTTAGATACTCTTTAATCTTATTCTCCAAAGAGATTATTATTATGTATAACCTATATACTGTATTCAGTAGATCCTTTTTATTAGTAGATATTTTTTCGCTGTGTAAAGTATACGAATATTTTGTAAGTTCTAGTGAAGACCGTCTGTGTTTTAAATGATTTGAGACTTATTAAAATTTTACATTTGTGGACTCTCCAATACCTAAGTTGGTACCCTATCCCTTCACCTAAAGTCAAGAAGGACTTTAAAACAGGACCTTGTGTTAAGTACTTTAGTAGTATATTAGATTGATCTCCTATCTTCTGGTAGCTGTTTGTCTCAGTCCGCTCTTCCGATCCGGACGGTCTAGTTGTAGTTTACTGTACAAAGTGATAGTTCTCTTATGATATCCTAAGTATTTTTATACATTATTTTTAACATTTATATTTTTACAATTTTATTCGTAAATTTGTACTTACATGAAATTTACGATTGTTGGTATCGGAGCGCGAGCTCCGAAGGGTTGGTTTCGGTTGCGACTATACGAATGTCTGGTTATGTTGTCAGAGTACGCTTAGGTCATAGAGGGGAGACGCGGAGTCACGTCATGTATACGATTAGGAAAGTAATGTGTAACAACTTGTTAAAGTAGGAACTGCATTTATCAAACAATTGACTAAATAATAATACTCATGTATACGTTGTAGTTGTAAGTTTGTTCTTTAGTGAGAAATTATTTTTAGATTTATTTTATTTTTACATTTTTTTTATTTTACACTTTTTTTATATTTTTAGTACTTAATTGGGCGTTTGTTTAACCGTCGGTTGTACTTACGGGAGTTCTTGTCACAACAGTTGAATTAGCTTGATTGTTAAGTTAACCACACCACTTATTTTAAGTACCATACGAAATGTATACGAATATATTATGTTAACCTTGAAGTATTATTTTTAAAGTATTATTTTATTGTGATAAGATTTTATTACTATTATTACGTTTAGTCGTGAAAGTATTATGGAAATATGGTAGCTATAAGCGGCAGTTGTCGGTCAGAGAATGTTTACGCTGTGTAGCTGGTAGTAAGGAGATACGTCTCATGTGTTTAGGTACAAAGAAATGATTATATTGCGCTGAAAGCAACATTCGACTTTTATTTCGTAACCTTAGCCGTATTCCTTACAAAGTTTTACTTTTCGACGAAAAGTGTTGGAGAATTATGAAACTTATCAAAATTCAGTGACATAGTTTTTAAAGACTCTTTTCGGGGTTTAATTATCTTAATAAGATTAATTTTTTTGATTTTAGTTTTAAGGAGATTTTAAAGGAGATATTGTTTTATTTTTTTTTTCTTCTTGAACGTTAAGTTAATAATTAAACGAGAATATTTAATTTTATTTAAGGCATATAACGTGGAATGATAATCTACATGTTCATTTCCATTACATAGGTATTTTTTCGAGTAAGCAATAGAACACCATCAGCCATCTAGAAATATCTATCATTTACAGGCAAGGCCATCGTGATTCTAAATAAAAGAACGTCAACTAGAATAAAGGGACTACAGTCATTGTGAATTTTGTAATAAGCGGAAAAGAAATAATCAGTGTCCAAAGGTATTCATCAATTTTCGCTAACTATTGATATAGTTCTTACACGAAGCTGTATGAGTATGGGTTTCGAGTGTCGACGTAACAAGGTCTAACTGTGTCGTCGTTTCAGGCTGGTTCTACATCCGCTCCGCCCGCGGAGGCCTGCACTTGGTGGCGGACGGACACATATTCTACGAGGACGGCGGCTCGCACCCGCGCCGCGTCACCTGGAGGTGTGCGCGCTCCTACCAGAAGGCCGAGCGCTGCCAAGTGGCCTTATGTTTGAGAGACGGACGATTGGTGTATTTCCGCGGCTCGCACAACCATCCCGCTACGTACAATCCCGCTAAGCATGAGTCCCGGCGCTTCCAAGTGGACCCCATGGGCAAGTACAAGATAGTGGCGAGCCCGGCGGAGCGCGTGGCGGGCGGTGCGGGCGGCGCGGGCGTGGCGGGCGTGCCGCTCGTGCCGGCCGCGCCGCACGCCGCGCTGCTGCTCTAGGCCTGGCGCGACCTCCTCGTGCGCGGCCTGCTGGAGGCGCGCCACTAGCCGCCACCAGCCGCCACCAGCCGCACGAGGAGCGTCGCACCACATCTGCACCACTACCCACACGAGGGTACGTGGAATGCACCAATCATTGATTAATTACAAATAAATTTAATTCGCTTTCGGGGCATAAAACATTTAACATTCTGCAATATTTTATTACCCGAAAGCAAATAATGGTAAGCAGTTTTGCTCTATAAATTGTAAAGCCTTATTATTTTTATGTAGTTTTGCCAAAGGTCAATGTAAGCAATTCCTTAAACCATGTATACTAAAGTATATTTTTATGTTGTAATAATATAAGTGTTTAGTTTTGTAAAGCGATTATATTATATTTGGCCGAGTTATTCGGTTCGAATTACTAGAAGTAGAGTGGATGGTTATCGCTCTTCCATAATTTAGCTCTGGAAGTTACGAAGCCCCGTAATACTCGTGACGTAGTAAGGCACGTCGTTTCTTGACTTTCATTAATCTTCCATTAAGCATAGTGAGTACGAGGAACCCCTCGGGGTTGTGTGATATCAAACTAAACGTTGACATAGATTTTTGAGCGTGTTTATACTTAACTATATTTGGAAACTATTGGAATCAATAAAACAGGTGGCTGTAGAGGCTTTAACGTCGCCTTGTTATGCCTTAGTGGCTATTTATTAGAAGACTACACAATATTAATACAATGTATAACGTGAATGTGCAATATTCTCTTACCAAAAATATTTAGAAATTATGTATACAAACTGTATAGCTTTAACTATAGCGTAGCCGTCTTGTTGATGCTTTTTTATAAAATTCTATTTATTGACCGCGATGTAGTGTGCGGCACGACTGATAGACCATGTTACGAAGTACTCCAATATTTATGATTTGTATCTAGCGGTAGACGTAGACCAGGCGTAGGAGTCAGTATACCAGCTTATGAACAGAATACGAGCATAGTTTTTATATTAGAAACTTATACGACCATATATTGTAGATATGTAAGTACAGTAGGGTGGGGACGTAGGGCACTGTAACCGGTTTTCCGTAGAATCCTTCGTATATTGTATCTACGGGATATAGGTAAGAATTTGTTATTATTTAAATACTCGACTGGAATTTATGAATACTCAGTACCTTTTGGAGACCTTATTTCTTAAGCCAAAGTATGTTAGATTGTTTAGTAATAGTCGTTATATTTTTTTGTTGAACTGTGAGTATTATTGTACCATCTATACAATTATTTATTTGTTGTTTAAGTTATTTATTGTAACAATATTTAACTTATATTGATATTTATAAAACACATATACTTATCGACGTCTATTTTTTTTTAAATATCCTTAAACTCCCTTTCTGATATACCTTACCACAGACACCTATAGGATTTTAAAAGTGTTTTGCTATCTTGGAATATGTTTCGAGGAAATATCGTGATAATATACGCTTCATCATTCATACGATACTACCGAAAGCACCAGCAAAGCGTGGGTGTGCACTTGGGTTGCTAACACTTACAGTACTGTTGCCAAGCTATGACTGAAAAATCAATACCACATATTGGTAACGTGAATTGTCTCTGAAACTTGTGTACACGTTCTTGGGCAGTACCTCTCTGTACGACGAACTCGGAGAACTCGGAGGGCTCGGAGGGAGAGTTGCTGAAGATCGGCGGGTACTGGTACAAGCTGGACGGCTGCTACCGGAGCAAGCGGCGCTGGCTGTGCGCGCGCGACTGCGGCGCCCGCCTGCACACGCTCGGCAAGCTCATCGTGTTCTCTCAGTTCCGACATTTCTGCAGAACCAACAACTACACCCTTTGACGTATGCACGTTTTAGAGATAGCAGATGATTTGGCTCTCTTATTATAAGCTTTAGGCTTTATGCACGCATCTACAGTGCGTCGCCTTGTGTTGTTGAAATTACCATGTAGGTATGTAGTTGTTATGTCGGTTTGAAGATATGATATTTTTACCCACCGCAATAAGATGTCTTTTTTATTATTTATAGTTTTAAATAAAGATTTTATAAACAATGTATTAATACTTAACATTTAATAAAAAAAAAAATACTTTTCTATACTTATTATTAGTTGTTTTTTAATGTAACGTGTCAGCTGTTTCGAAGGTAATTCTTTCATATTCTAATAGAGTTTATAGATAGAATGGTTGTTGAATTAACTAACCATAGGTATTACAATATTCCAGTGAAAGTAATACACACGAGCACTGGCTACCCGAAGCTGGCGCTAAACGGTTACGTGTTCCGTCCGCACAACGCGTACAGGAACCAGCCAAAGGTGCTGTGGTACTGCGCGGCCAGGAACAAGTTCCAGTGCCCCGCGATACTGCGCACCTACAACAACGAGGTGATCGCCGTGTCGGGCGCGCACAACCACGCGCGCTGACCGCGGCCGGCGCGGGCGCCGCCTCACCCGCCGCCGCCGCCACGCACGCGCGTCAGGCACCTCTCCGCACGCCTGCGCCAGATATTCACTCTATACGGCGAACGACTCAGTCTCAATCACCAAAATGGTGGATAAATGCTAACTTACTAACTAACACTCAGGTTTACAAACCATTTTTACAAACCTTCCTATGTTTGTATGATATTTTTCAGTCATCAAGTTAACTATAAACGTTAACATGACGCGTGAATAACAAAAAAAGCAGTTTGAGTTAGATAAAATAAGATAACGCATATACAGCGGGTGAGACGGACGGACGGCTCTCCTACCTTTTTTCACACGAGCCAAATTACAGCGTACTTCATTTTGAAACTATTTTCGTTAATTGTATGCGTCCCTTTTTATAAAAATTGAACAAATTATATAGCTACCAAGTAATAGAGGTTAGTAATGTCACAATTTTGTTTATTCATTACGAAGTATAATTTAGTTTAAAATAAGTTCCTAAATGCCATGTTACTTCTTGTCAAGGTAAAAATATGTTTTGGTTTTATAATATTATTGCGTTAGATATATGAAGCAGTCTCCGAAAGTACATTATAGATTTAGTCCATATTATTAAATAAAAAATACAGCTAATAAAGATATCTTTTGTGCCATTAATTTTTGAGGCTGCCTTATTGAAAGCAATAAATAACACGAAACACTCACTATGTGTTAAATCTAAGATCGATTCTCTATCTAGAAAGTAAGTTAAATAAATAATATATAATAGAGCTTTAAGCTAATTTTGTTAAGTCCTTAAAGGAACATAAGTGTAGGTACCATATCCTCTATATTGGTCGCAGTCATGATGCGTCAAAGTCTGTGAATGTGCTAAATTATCTTTATGTCTAAATAATGGGTTACATACTGTAAATATTTGGGTAAGTTATATTACTGAATTTCGAAATCTATAAGGAATTAATTAAAACGTTAAATTACTTTTCTACTTATTTACTCATTATAATTTATTGTATATTTTTGGTGTAAATATCAATTAAATCAGAATTAAAATATGACTTCGTGACTTTAATTCATCCCTTAGGAATATTACGTGTAGGTGGTACATGTGGAGGTAGCTAATTATGTAATTAACATTTAACGTAGCCTTTAGTTGTAAATATAGGTGTGCGATTAGAATTGCTATGTGTTTCTGTTTTGTTGTAACGTTCACAAAACCAATGGTTGCGGCCTGTCCTATCGGAAGCACATTTGGTTGGCAGTGTCCCCGAGGCGGCGACGCCGGCAACCGAATGTCTGGTCACATGTAAAGTTTTGACGCAGTGCCAGCGATGTACGTGCCGTCGCGGACGGGCAAGTCGCTGCTGCTGCACGACGGGTACACGTTCTACCTGAAGAACCTGCAGGCGCACGGGCGCAAGCAGTGGTACTGCTCGTCGCGCGACATGGCGGGCTGCCGCGCCGACGTCATCACGGCGCCCGCGCGCGCCGGCGCCGGCGACGTGCTGTTCCTCGTGCGCGGCCGCCACATCCACGCGCCGCCCAGCTACTACTTCACGCCCGACGGCAAGTACGTGCGCAAGAAGGACGTCTACCACAGGTATAGGTAGTACAAACACACACGCATATCTACTTACACTCATCACTCTATATTTTGTATTTTTTTTACAATTTTTTTATACGTAATTTTTCAGCTTTTTTTTCTTAATCGTGATGTTATTGTGTATGTATAGTTTTTTTTTATTATGTAAATTAAAGTTCCTAAAATAAGATATAAAGCTTTTAGAGTACCTATTATGATTAGTTTTTGTATTGTGTACTTATAACTGCCAAATATCAAAATCGAAGTTGCTCTTAAAAAGGAAATGTTACTTATGTATATGATACGGTAAATGTGATTAATTGAAAATTATTAATAATTTTACAAAATTATTAATAATAATCACATGTTTTGGTAATTATTAATAATTCTCGACACATATTGGTAAAAGTGATAAAATAAATAAAAACCCAATGTTTTTTGACCAGCAGGTATTTATTTATATTATTCACTCTTACCCTGACTTATACATATAAACTTGGTTAATGTTTCTTTAATTTATAAAAATATATGTGATGGGTACATACGTCGTCGCTCGCTTCGCTCGCTCTGTTGCAAGGTCACAATATCTAACCTAACCTAACCTATTGATCTCCGTCACAAAGTCGAACCTAATCAAGCATACTAAATAATCAGCCCCGCAACCCTTGGCCACTTATTACATTTATCACTACTAGGGTTAAATTATTAATAAAAACCGACACATGTGATTAATTTATCACTTTTACCTCGACTTTCGGTAATTATTAATAATAATCGATAATTATTAATAATCTTCAATTAATCACATTTACCTTAACATATACATATTGATTATACAGAATATACATTTTTTACGTGATGAAATAAAGAAATTATATTATAGAAGTCAATTCATGAAATGACAATGTTCAAAACGTTTTATTTGAATAATTCGGGGTCTTATTGATATTATAAAATACTCTAGATCACTTTTTTTTTCTCGACATGAAGACTCAATATGAATGTATTAATATTATAATTATTAATTCTTATTTAGGTGTAGGTAAGTAGAGCCATCTCAAATAGTATACATGACATTGAATAAAAAATGTATCTAAATTTGGTTTATCAAATGGATTTTATAGAAAATTCTTATGAATGATGTTTTAAATGGTTCCAAACCAATTCAATTATATAAACGTTTTTCTTAATAAATTCTACTCTTGTATATTATGCCCATATGTTAGGTAGGTATTATTGAATTGTTAAATAATAATTGTCGAATTATTATATGACTATTATTTTCTTATCTCAATGCAAATGTTAGTTGTTTAGCGTCTTTTTAAATGGACAAATACCGCTTAAAGGCTTTATACGTGCCCCTTGAATTGGCTTTGATCTTTGTTAATTCTAATCAAAACTAATATGAAATGTCGGCTCTCATATTATTGTAAAGCATATCTTACTGAATAACAACAGTTTATTATTTTTTGTTAATACATCGAATGGAAAGAGCGGTCGTTACTGTCGGATAACTTTATCGAGAGAGATCGAAAACTGGAACATTTGAAAAGACGCATATGTTATAAACTTATAACGCTAAGTACTTATGTTTTCAGAATCTAATTTCCTTAAGTAACAAAATACTCTGTAATAGACTAGAAAGTTTTATTAAAGGGTATGAATGAATGAACAGTGTTTCCCTGAGGCTCACGGAGCGGAACGTGACCGTGGGTGGAGTGGGCGTCTGACGTACTACGGCCATACGGCCCTACGGATACGTATTACGTTAACGCCGGCCTACCAGCCACGTTTTGTTTGTATACAATACCCGGACACTGGCTGCTCAACCACCTTGTCAAAACACTAATTACCCTATTGTCTCATTATGAGACTCTATCTTTAAAGATATCGCTCTACTTTTTTCTTACATAATTTTTTTATATTTACATAGTACATGGATTTAATTTTATAAACATTGTTTTTTACGTGCAATCCAAATAGTATACTGGTAAATTATTATACCTAAATCTTTGGCTCGCCCCTAATCTAATTAAAAAACTTGTATATTCATATTATTGTTCAAATGAATCGTCTTTATATTTGTATAATCACAAAACAAAAATACTGTGTTTGTGTACACAGTACCATAAAACAACTCGAAACAGTTAAAATAATACGCGCGGGCCGTTACTATCGTTGCATGATCGGATGTATTCGAGAGGACATGAATTGCGCAGTTGTGACGGATCAATACCTACAAAGTTATGAAAGAAGAAAGTTCCGCAGGGCTCGGGGAATCGCATGGGCGTGCCCTCCATCTCCCGCGCTATAGCCTAGTTACGCCCTGTATGCCCTAATTTGACGTACTACCCCCTACCCACCCCCGGCGGGCGCCCGCTGCGGGTGTGTGAGTAAACACCGCTGCGTAGTAACCTCGTGACGTAGCGTGTTTTGATACATAATGCCACTATGATTTATTTATAGATTGCCGCTCTCTACTACGTACCGTTTACGCTTTGTAGTTTTGTTGTGAGAACATAACATCTCACAATTCTCACTTAATAAGAGCTTTATAATGAGCATGTAACGGTACAGCAACCTTTTTCAAGAACATTCGGCTACAAGTTTTAGGTTTATCTGGTTACGTGAGCGGGTTTTTAATTTATTAACATTAATGCTAAGTAGACATGGCATGGGTGCGCTCTAGCTGAGTTAAGTAGGGTAGCGCACACCGGTACTCGGGCGGGGTTCGGGTCGCGGGCTAGGTCACAATAACATGCTTTAAAACATTTGAATCCCGAAATTAATCGGTCGGCACGCGCAAGTTGTAGCGCCGTAAGTAAATGAAGCGGATGATTACCCGCGCCACCCGCTTGATTGTGAGTACTTGTGCATGCGTGTGTGTGCGCGGCCTGGGTCTGAGCTGTCAGCGCTAGGTCCGCGCCGGGAGCGCCGGGCGCGCCACGCCGCCACGCCGCCACGCCGCCAGCACGCGACGCCGCGCGCCAGACATGCGCGCGGCGCCACTCGCATCCTGGTGATGGTGCCCCAATCGATAATGCCCCAGAATCTTACTCCGAGTGCCCCTTCCCGCTCCTCTCCCAGCCCTAGCTCACCATACCCGTCAAATTATAACATCCCATTGTAGTAATAAGGTCGTTTTTACATCCCCGCTTCCGTTAATGTTTCCGTTATGGTTAATAGTCGCTATAAAGAATCTTTTGAAGAAAACGTTGTTTCTTTGTGTTTCAGTATTTTTAGAACAGAAAACTGTCTACGTGATCGCTTTTATATGCGCGTATGAATTATTAATGTAATATTTTCTTTTGCAGATTTGAAAGGAAATATTGTAATGTAACTATGTCAATGTAGAATTATAATTTTTGAATGGTTGGTAATGGTTTTTGTTTACCTTGTGTTTTTCACAATTCATAAGTCACCAGTCACGATCAAGATTCATGATAGTCGAAGCCGTTAGTGGAGTTTTATTGGTGATTTTAGCGTGGGAGTCGAGGTCTTGGTGCGTGAGGGTCCGCTGGCTGTCGTGGCGGAACCGCAGCGCGTCGCTGATGCACGCGCCCACCTGCTACGTCACCGTGCACGACAGACACCTGTGCGATTGCCAGCTACGGGGACATCTGCCGTTGCTCTGAACTCACCATACACTTACATTGTATACAGTACCTATAATTAAAACATTTCAAGTACAATGTTAGCAATGGGATAGGGTAGCCTTGTTTAACAAATAATACGCATTTATTTCCTTAGTGATTTGTTTGGCACTTATATTTATAAAATCTTGAAGCCATATTTGAGTACAAATTTCGGGCTTGTGTAGGTACAATTCATTAGGAACATTTATGATAGGGTCAACGCACATTAGAATTTTAGTGTATCTATTTCGCTATAGACGATCATTAGTCATGAACACGCCTTTATATCTTTTGTGTTTTATAAATAAAATATCGAAAGAATATAAATTCATGTAGGCTGCGAAATGTCTATGGACATGTAGACTTAGAACCAAATAGGCAATTAAATCAATACATATCTCATATATTTATAATTGCTTATGTATGAATAAAAAAATATAACAGTATTGCAACATTCAATAAAACCTCTTCAAAGTGTCTTAAATTGTAAGAATCGTGTTATTTCCTCTTGAAAAAGAGAAAAGTTGTGAATTTTCGAGACGCCGAAGCCCGTCCGTGCCACGTGGGCCGATTGTATTTTCAGGTGAAACCACGTGCGCAACAAACATTCCTAACAGTTATTACCAAGCCGCCCATTCTTACATGTACGTACCTCGAATACAATACGATTGTGTAAACGCTAATTAAAATTACTTCATAGAACCCTAATGACCTATGTATTGTCTACTTGTAAGAATTAGGATTAAGAAAAATTAAATATTTTACCTAATTAAATGGTTACATTTAAATAAACAAGCTGAAGTGAGCTCATAAAATAAAATGTATGTAAAGCATCAACCGCGCTAATCACTCTGAGATACGGCGAAAGGTCACAGCTCAGTCCCTTTACACGGCCTTAGTTCAACGTTCTATTTTTAGTACAAAACTGAGGACGTATAACCCAACTGGTAGTACCTACGGCCGTACTGCGCATGTCTCGCTATCAATGAAATTATTCTGAGCATTTTATAGTACTACGCAGGGCTTCGGACCTGTTTTTCTATAGGTTGCGTAATCGCCCAAAACCTTGTATACAGATGTGTTTTGTAATTTAAATACATATTTTTCTAACTACCTTAGTTGGAGTTTTATCAAACCGGATCTTACTTTAAATGTTGCTTTAGTAAGCTGTCTTATGTTATAACATTCCTCAATGTTGATTGATTTTAGAATAGGTCTTCTATTCATTTTTATAGTAAGGTTTACATAGAGTAGAAAATCTAAAAAAAGTGTTAGAACTCTATGCGTTAAGAAACAAAGTGACCTTTGACCCAATTTTAGTAAGAGATGTTAAGGAAAATGTTTATTTATATTTGAACAGAAATGTACGCATTACTATATTTTCTCTTCGCCGAAGTAATCATACTTTATTCTCAGAGAGTAAATAATTCACAAGAAATCACCAATCAATTTTTTGTAACTCCGTATCAGATCAATAGAATTCTGTATCGCAACTATTCATGCATGACGATGTTTACCGCACTGTGTGTTATAGAAATAAACGTATCTGTTGTTCTAAAAAAGGGTTATTATTTGAACGTTTCCTAAATACCTCTTCATTAAACTATAGTTTAACGTGTAGTTTGTTATTGTAAGGTACGCAATATTTGAAAACGTCGAGAGGAGGTCGTCTGTTGTTGCACATGGGGTACACGTACTTCATGAACTCTAAGAGAAAGGCAGAAGGGTCTCGTCTGCTGTGGTACTGCTCCTGCAGGAAGTCCCGCCACTGCCCTGCCTCAGTGCTCACCTACGGCGACCTCGTCATTGAGGTGGCGGCCGAGCACACGCACCCGCCCAAAACTCTGAACACTCTCTAGAACTTTATACATACTTATTTATCTTATGATATAAGATAATGATGATGCTTTGCTACGAATTCGTGTATGGGTACAAATAGATACAATATCTTTATAAGCGTTCTGTGTTGTAGTTCCAAATCATTTCTATAGGAAACGTCTCGTACATAGTTATGATGTTAGATTTTTGTCTATGGGAATAAATTACTCCCTCCTTTAGATTGATATTTATGTCAGACGATGACCTGCTTCTACGATAAAAACAAGATAAGTCCGATATGTCTCACAATCATATAAAATAGCGTTACGTACGTAGTACCAGAAGAAAGAAATATTTTGAGCATACACATAACTTGTTACTAAATAAATGTATTAGCAGCTGTAATATTATTTATCTTAACTTCTATGCTAGTAAAATTTCTCAAACCTGCGTAAACAGAACTAAGGAATGGTAATTTAGAACTCTCGGAATTGAAAAAAAAAGTGTACCAAAAGAATTTAAATAAAAGCTTAAAACTCAAGACGCCTTTCTAGTCAGTAATAATAGTATCTGAACGGATCGATCCGTACGTCTTTGTACAGATCTCTACCTGCTCGTTCTGAGAACTAAAAAAAGAATGTCTAGACGTCCTGCCCTTTGATGCTTTTTCTATTTAAAACATGTTTTTATGGAATACTTTGATTTCTTTCAATGTTCTAGCGCCAGGTGCAGGTAAGGGAACCGGCTTCAAACACTTTTATTTCGACTCAAAGATATCTTTTCGTCAGTTTCAAATGTGCCTATACAATTCTAAAACGTTTTTTTAACCTAGAGCTCTAACCAGTCCCCTGCTTTCGCATTGTAAGATTTTAATAACGGATCGCATACATTTAGGTTTGAGAATTTTGAGATGTAAGTATTGTGTACGGAGGGGTAACATTTCTCACAATGTGATTAGCATATTCCAACGGCATACAAAAACAAAATAGTACAACTAAAATTTATCATTTGAGTACAAGTTATACAAGTTAGATTAGAAAAGTCGTTGTTTTATTTTTCAAGATTGCCTATACGACACCTATATTGACCGAAAGAAGGGTACCGAATCAAATAAAAACTTTATGTATTTATTTGGCAAGAAATAATATTATTTTGAACTATATCAATTTAGTAGCTTAGCTTCTTTTTTGAGTAGTTCTTAAAAGCGGTTTAAAAGCGATTTCGACATGACCCTATTGCCCGACCAACTAGTAAACACTTGAAGAAGTACCACAGGCATTCTCCGTACCGTTACGGTGAACAAACTGGTCAGCCGACCACTTGTTTAGTTCAATTCAAATGTTAACTTGATTACATTTTTTCTCAACGGCAACACTGATTACTTTAATATAAAACACCACGATTTTGATCCCTATGTGTATAGCGTTAGCGGCCATTCCGACGTCACCGACATATTTTTAGCTCGCTGATTCGAGTTTAATGTACTAAAGTTGTTTAGGAAGGTACTATGGATCTAGAGTCATCGAACGCCAGAATCTCGGGTTTTCCTCGAGGTGTTTGTGCGTAAGTGTATCGAAACGCGCTAATGATATTCGTTACATAATAGGCTATTTTTTGAAGATGACTTTTCAGAATGAATATTAATCTAACGTAAGCTTAAAATTGTATGTTTTTGCTATGCAAAATTTACATGGAAAGTACTACAGGTAGCAGTCCAGAAGGTATTTCAGCCTCCCATAATAATATTATCTACGTTTACTTTTACGCCAGAAAGACGGCTCTAAAGAACATATTGATTATTATTTCATCAGAGTACTATCTTTGGAAACGATAACATCCGCCATTTTAAGCCGAAATTCTGCGTAGGCTTCTAAAGCGCCGTAACTTGGAAGGTCGATGATGCAAAAAATAAACGTTAAATTACTGCTTTTCCCAGTTACTTTTACACACGTAAACATAGAACTTTTTGACGATATAAAATGGACTGCGCAAACAATAAAATGATGTTACTACCACGCAGAATCATCCTAATATAATAATAACTTTATTTTTAGGTCTAGGGGGAGATGCGCATATCGATGTACAGATATAGATACATGCTGTTGTTATTTGGGTGGCGTTGGTTGCTAGGTATGCCACCACCCCAATATTTTGTTCGTATTAGGGAGCGTGGGGCACCATGCCAACCGTCTGCATTTCATATTTCTCCATATATCATAAGTACAAATAGTCGCGAACTTTCAAGGGGTCGCGTTTTAATTGATAATAAATGATATCTGTAACATTTACGTGATGTTTCAGCCAATGGCGTACCTACCGAAGTACAAAGTAATGTCGCGGTTTCACAATCTGTTTTAATTTATAAGTACTTCCTAAGGTTTCTTATTTACGCTTTACTTAGGAAATTTCGAGATTTAAAAAATACGGCGTTTGAAAGCCTTCTTCGGAGAATTCAGGAAAAAGTGTGATGAAATTGTTAAAAAACTCATTGCGAAATATCCTCCAGTAACGAAATCTTTAACCGATCCTTATTATAAAGAATAAATAGCGGGTATAAGAAATTTATTTCTTATTATGTTTCTTTTAATACTTGTTTTTTGACACTAATAATTGTAGGTTGTGGTAGTTCAGCTAGTTAATATTCAGAAACGCTAATTGCTTTGACGTCAATGAAGTAGCGTTACGTATGTGACTCATGCTGCTTTTTGGCCAGACTTCGATACGATCTTGATTAGATATTTTATATCTAGGTGCTTACGTGAAACTTGATTACACTTAATATGGCTGCCTGCATAGGTTTGGATACAAAACAATGTACAAATAACCCTTCACCAAATAAACATCTAGGCTTGTGAAAATAGGTAATGAGGGGTACCATAATTTACGCAGAGAATATATTTTATTATTATTGAAGACTGAAAACAAATATTTTGACAAAATAACGGAACTGTTTTGGTATTTGCTTCAGAAACATCGAATCATAGTCTAATAATAACCAATTGGGATTCAATTAACGTCCCTGGTATACCTACTGATTTGTCGTTTGGTTACAATTCAATAAACCTGTAATGACGGATTTCTTTTTGACTAATGATCTGTATTATTCTTGGACAAATACAGCCGATGTAACGGAATTACGATTCGTATATGATATTTATTCTGACATTGTACAGGCAGAAGAAAACAATAAATTATTTATCATAGAAACAGTAAGACGTGTGTATCGTTCCGTGAGAATGGTCGTGTGCCATTAAAGTCAGGTAGCTGCGCCGTTACTTATTGTTCTGCCTGGGTATCATCTAATACTGCCTGCCTACATTGTCTTTCATAATTATATGGCTGAGTTTAGGTACTTGACCGTTATCGTTGAATTTACTCAGTTTACTCATTTTGGGCTCTACAAGATTCTAAGTACCATGCTGTGATCAAAGTAAATTCTAACATGTGTATTAACTGTCATACAGTTTAATTAAGTTAAATAAATTATATGTAATGATCATACAACAAGCAATCACAATATTTCTGTCTGACGACGCAAGAAAACACACGTGTACTAAAGAAGAATGTAACTGAAACGAAGCATTAACCCTATTTATATTCACTACTATTGTATTTAGTACGAGTTTCTTAGAATCAAGCTTGTGTAGGCAGGTAGAGTTAACACTTTCATCAAGTTATCATTATCAGAAGCAGGTCATCCCAAGTTGCGGTTCACTAAATTCCATTATAGAAACTATAAGAGCTGCATCTGTGACGGTCGTTAAGTGAAGCATTAAGGTATGATGGTAATCTCTCTAACGGTAAACTGCATTTTTTCAACTTGTTTCTCGTTTACTGCAATCGTCATGTCGGTCACGTAATCGAAGTAATTATAAATACGCTGTCATGCAGGCATGTTACCAATGTTACATTCAATACGAATGGAGATTTTGATATCTAATACAGCTACCGATAATCGGACACCGGTGGAATAATAAGGAATTTGTGCCACTAGCGCCCTCAGACGCCGCGACGTCATTCCACTGGAAACTGGACGGGATCGGTTCCGCCGAGGCGTGTGGCATTTCTTAAGATTCTTGTGTAGATGGCGTTACATGCATGGAAACCCTTCGATCGTTAACACTACTTTAGTTCGACGACTAAAAGTTATATTTTGAGCTCTTACCTGGGTTTGTTATTTAATAGAATCTTTTTTTTCCAAGTATATTGGGAGGTTTTTATTTATAATGGAACGACTTAAGTCAACGTCGGACATAAGAATCAAATAAATAAACTAGACTTACAAGAATGATACCACTGTCGATAGATGGCTCTACCTGCATGTTTCTTGGTGCGCTTAATAAGAAACACACGATGAATATGTTGCCATGAAAAGCTCTTATTGTAGCTTTTTATGTCCATCAATGTTTTTATGTATATGTAAATATTTAACTTATTGAAAGTAATATCTTTTTGTTGTTAGTAAGTGTATCCAAGAAAATTCGCCGTAGCAAAAGCTTGTTAGGTGAAAAGAGCTTATGCTGCTTAAATTGCAGCACACCTTTATCTATTTATCAGTTAGTCTTACCTGGTTAGTTTCTAGATTAATTACATAGGTTGACATTCTAAAATAAAATTTGAGGAAGTTCATTTTCTGAAATCTTAATAACCGAAAAAATACGTTAACCCCCATTTCGATTTAAATTTACAGATGTTCTATATGTGATGTCGCGTTGTGGCAACCCCATGATCATTTACGAGGGTAAGAACTTCATCAAGGAGAGGTCTCGGCAGGACAAGACGCGGTGGGTGTGCGGCAGGAAGCGGCGCCTGCAGTGCATAGCGTCCCTCACCACATACCAAGGAGTCGTCGTCAAGAAGTATGGATACCATAATCATAGCTAGCACACTGTTTTGTTAAACTAAGAATGTTCTTTTCACAGTGCTGCAAAATAAACGCTGTACTTTAAATAGGAAATTAATTATTATACTCAATGTCCAGTTAAATATAAAATGAAAAGGTTTCTTATTAAAGTGAAATTGGCACATGCGTCATTCACAGAGGTTTTATAGCATTATGGTTTCTAAGCCATTGTAAATGGTTTAATGATAAAATAGTTTTAAAAAGGCTTTGTAAAACGTATGTAAATAATGGTAATAATATTACAGAAAAATAAATAAATTATACACCACTTATATAGTTCAGCATCGAAAGCCAATAACTCTGACCAGTTATCTTCGACAACGACTGCAATTAACTTAAGTTTGATTCCTGTTTCATTTATATAGTAGTTACACCGTGCCTTGGAATAAAAGCTACCGTGCATAGGACCGCGAAGAAATCAAACAGGTGCATCTTATGCTCGTGTTAAGACAGCGAAAACAGCTTTACAAAGCTTTTTTTTTGTTGTTGTTGACTGAACGTTGAACGTGGTACTAGACGGTTATAATAGCCATTTATTAATTATAATTTATGAAAAAACACTCACTCCGTTTTAATAACTCTTACTCTTCTATAGTTAGCGCTAGAACGTAGAGTTATAAGAATAGTTTCCAATAATATTTAAACATTGTTTTATTTTATCTATGCGATTATTCCAATTTTGGGTAGAGTTACTGAATGTAATTACGCTTAAAAGTGCCTCATGCTCAAGGTGTTGTAAATATAGTTTAAACTTAAATATAGGAAGGAATTTGGCTTATCGTAAGATGTAAATGTGGCATGTATGAAGGGAATAATGATAGTGGATGAAGCGAACAAGTATGTAAGGATCGTAGCAAGTGGAAAGAAGTGGTCTCTGCCTACCCCTACGGGAAACAGGCGTAATTATATGTTTGTATGTAAGATGTAAATACGTACTTCTTATTTGTGCCTAAATGTTACAAAGAGATTTTATGGCTGTTTTGTATTAATGACATGTTAAAACTTACAATCAAAGTTCTATTTAACAATTTAAATAGGTTGTTCTTAGATCATTCAGCTGGGTCTAAACATTAGAAAAATACTTAATTGTGTGATATACATTTACTCGCATAATTAAATATTTTACATTAAAAAGGGTTTCCTTAGAACACAATAAAAAAGTGGCTTACGCATATGGTAACATAATAATATAGCAGTTTTCAAGAGCTAAGTGAAAAAATATATAAAAGACTTTTCTGCCACATTTAATGAAAATTTGGCGGGCCGGTTGGTCTAGTGGTTAGTGACCCTGACTGCTATACCGGAGGTCGTGGGTTCGATTCCCACTCAGGACAAATGCTTGTGTGATGAGCACGATTATTTGTTCTGGTCTGGGTGTAAATTGTCCAGGAATAAAAAAAAAAAAAGATGGCTAAACATTAACTCCTGAGACTTACCTAGTTAATAAAATAATAGTTGCAAATATGTTTTAATAATATGGCTTAAGTATAGTTTAACGCTGCTGTTTATAAAAACGAATAAATATTAATTGATGCTTACCACTAGTAGACTACGACAACCTTTTAGCAAAACAATAGTAAACATAGAACCTCCTTCTTTTGAAAGTCGGTTAAAATAGTTACTAATATCACGTTGCTTAAAATGAAATGTAAACTTAAAGTTTATCGAAATAAGACTCAAAATAGACTATATAATTTAGACTGTAAGTTTTTTGAGTCACCATACAATGATCAGTTTGTGAGATCGAGATTTTAATATTTATGTAGTTTTAGTATGTAAGTGAGAATTAATGATTACTGTTATGGTGGAACAAAACAAAATACGTACAATGACGTACATATAGAAAACTTAAAGCATCTTTAAGTTTTCTATATGCACTTAAAGATTGACAGAAGTAAATAATTATATTTTACCTTTATTAAATACTAGGTATCAAATGCTATATTCGTCCATATTAATTATTTTTTTTATTGTAAGTTATAAATAAATAAAACATATTTTTATAATTTGGTTACAGTTTATTTCTATAGTTTCCTAGTTTATAAACTTTGCGTACTATTTTTGTTACCTAATGTTTATATTTTTCCAGATGAATGTGAAGGAAAGCTTTTTCGTGGAAGATTGTATTCTTTTTACGATCTGGAGATTGCTTTACATCACTGTTCTAACGATTAGGAGTAGACATCAGAATGAGAAGACAATAAGGGGTACAAGCGACGGTGTTTAGCTGCTCTTAGGAGGGAAAGAAAAAACAACAGAACTCTTTCTTTTCTAGAGTTAAATCAGATGATAAAACATCACAAGCAGTTTTAACTAGATTTAAAACTAGACCTATTAATTTTAAGTTAATATTAAGCTATAATCAAGTTCCTATTGCTAGAAAAAAGGAATGATATTTAAAAAAAACAATTTTCATAGTTTTCAGATATTATAACAAACGTGATTATCGCTTCAATGAAAAGACAAATAACGCTTTAAGCTCTGATTTTTAAATTAAGGATTTTTAGTAGGGGATTTCAAATATACTTAAGTACCTATGGAGTATTTTTTTCAAATACTGGAGTGTTAAATAATATATTATAATTTAATTAAGCATGGAAAACGAGAGATGAATAGAGAGGAAAAAAAGAAAGGCACTCAATTAAATCAATTCATAAAATACGTATTTTGAGACCAATCTTTGTTTTTAGTTTTGAAAATAAACCAAAGAAATTGACGTCTAGCCATAATGTGCCATAAATGGCGGGAAACACCTTCCTTTTTTTAAATAAACTGAGGACAGTTTCTGTTTTATGTACAACCTTATTTTATTCACAGAAGATTAAGTCATTGAAATAAGCAAGTTGCAGTATACAGTTAAACATATTATATTCTTGCTATATATATTTGTTCTTGCCACAAACTACAGAGGTTCCTGCTATAATAAGCTTGTGATGATTGCCATCGAATTGATAGGAATTATGATAATAAATACAATTAAACAATAAAATATAATTAGGGATTAAGTATGAAACGTAAGCATATAATGCAATAGCTACTTAGTTGAGGAAAATTACGGTTAACCATAGGTCGTCGCATTTATGAAACTACGGGTCAGTGTACACATTTATAGTAGGTAAATGATTGAAATATATTAATTCAAACATTATCCTTACGCGATCCACATCCACATGTCTTGATACATAAACATGTACGTATATACCTGCGGATTTTTTTACTAGAAATAAGGAAGACCGGCCCCAATATACACTGTGAAAGTGCTATGCAGTGGAATATTAGTATAGCACTAAATTAAAATTCTTACTTTACTATATCGGCAATAAGTAAATGGTGACATGTTTAGATATAATAATTATCAATATTAGTCAATGTATTAAATACACAACGAATGTAATGGTTGCTTAGAGCAGTATTATAACTACCTAGAAGGTATTCGTATGCGAAATGTGCTTCCATGGTAAAGCATACTAGCTTGATCAAGTAAGCCTACAGTCATTTGTAGACTGTTTTATTGCAATGTTCCTGTAGAATTAGGGTAAGTTATTATTTGTATTAGAATTTTACAGTGTGATTTTTAATAAATGCTTACAAAATAAACATTTGTTTTAATTATTTTACTGTCCTCCAGACCAGGCTTAGATTGAAAAAACTTAATCTGTTAAAGAAGGTTAACAGTTTTTTTTTTTTTGTTGTAATGCTTTCATATTTCATAGAAAATAATAATGAAATAAGTACCTATGTACTCATTATTTTTAACAGAGTATCTTGATCGTACTTAATTTACAACATCTACATGATCGACACTAAATGATCGCGGTTACGAACATAGATTTAATGCATGTTTAAATAAGAGCTTGGTTGGATTCAATTTGTATATGGCCTTAAGGCTGAATAATGCAAATTAATTCAGGCTATTATACATGTCCCCGGAACATGTTTCTAAACTTAGTTCTGTTGCAGACGTGCAGTTCATACCCACGGAAAAAGGGAAATACATCTTAGTGCTTCGCGGCTACACGTACTCCCAAGTAGGAGGGCGGTTCTTCTACTGTTCGTCCAAGCACATGGGGTGCCGCGCGCGCGTGAGGCTCATGTCGGGGAAGCTGATCGCGTCGGGCGACGAGCACAACCACGCGCCGCCGTCGCACGCGCGCTGCGGGAACGGTGCCTTCGTGCAGCTGCGGCCGCGCGGCCTGGCCGGCTTCGCGGGCCTGTCCTCCGCCATGCTGCCCTCCCCCATCGCCTCCCCCACCGCCGCTGCTCTAGCCCTCCACGCCCTCAACTTCCCGAGGATATTGCCTAAAACAGACCTGTGGCTGCGACCCCCCAACCCAGAAGTTAAAAAGGATCCTTAGTTATAAGTTAAGAGACTTATACTATAATGACAAGCAATAAATGATATGACATTAGTGTCGTTGTTCACTGATGCGCATCGAGGAAAGAATGTTGACAAGATGCCTACACTTAAGTGTTCTGGCATCGCGATGGTTGCTGCTTAATTAGATTTTGCGAAGGCCCTCATGTGATACATGTTTGCAATATTATATGTTGTGTACTTATTTACCCTCTCGTGTGACAAGTATTTACGTTTACCCCAGCGTTGTGTCGATACAGCTATTTACTTGTTATAGTATTATGAAATATTTTGTAATCTGCTTATCGTCTATATTTTAATCCTCGTTTAAATGTATATTTATATATTATCACAATAGTTAAATTTTGTAATATTATTATTTTACTTAAAAAGGGAAGGCCTTAGAATGAGCTGTGAATAATATGTATTAAGATGACGACACGCATCAGTTGACAGTGATGGTTACTTGATAAATATAGAAGTAAAATCGTTATAGAAATCGAATGATTCTTAAATTTGTTGATCTCTAAAATTTATGTATATTTGGAAAATATATTGTTAAAAGCTTCGCTTTCAGTGATATTTCAACGCGATACGTAATTCGGTGATATTTTGTAAGTAATAGTTATTATGAGCCTTATTATATCTACGTTAATAATTCTACTAGATACATGTTAAAACTTAATATTTCGTTTTTGTATATAAAATCCTATTTTATAATAGACTGCTTCTTTTATGAATTATATTTGCTTAAATTAAACATTTTGGTATTTTCATTTTAAATCTGTCTGTTCTACTATAACTTATTTTACGTCTCACATCCGAGTAAAGTAAACGTTTTGATACTGGTTATAATACTCTTGAAAACATTTGATGTAAAGTTAATGCTGCCTTACATTGGCAATATCAGTCTTGTTAAATTCCACATAAAGGCATTACCTGAACACAAACCGCTTCCTGAACCGTAGGCATCAGAAGATAAAAATATTTTTCTTCCGCTCTTACAAACAAGTAAACAGCCTGCAACAAATATGCATAATACCTAAATAAAAAATAATGTATGCTCTAGGTGTTCGATTCTCAGTGAACCGGCTCGGCACGACTTGCTTGCTTGTCGGCGGGTACAGCTTCAGAAGGGAGTACGCGTCAGGGGCGCGCGTGTCGTGGCGGTGCTCCAAGCGCGGCTGCCCGGCCACCGCCGTCACCATCGACGGCGTGCTTCTCACTACTAGATACCGACATACACACTGAATAAGGCTACTTTAAATCAATTAAAATCTCTGTAGAATGCGTTAGGTACAGTACGGTGCAATTTAATGGCGGCTCTGAACACAAGGCGAGTCGCTGTGCAGTAACAACCTTATGCGCCAGCGGGAGCGGAGCGAGGTACTGCGCAGCGTGTAGCTTACTTCAGAGCCGCCATTAACTTTGAATCCAACTATACTGTGAGGAGTACAATTTGATCCTTTACGAAGAGGATGGTTGCCCAAGATTACTCGCAAATTACTTTGACTGTCTGTGGGCTTACCACAACTTTAGTACTGCCCAATGATGATCAGGCTGGGTTTACTGATATTAGGTACTTACATTAGAACAATAATATATTTGTGATGCAACAGCCAGACAAATTATGAAAATCAAAGATGAACTGTTTCAAAGAAACTTGGATTTAAATAAATTTGTGTCATTTTAGGGATGATGTTTATTTATGTATAATATTTTGTTATTGAATATTGGAAAAAGCAGATATATTTACATTGTTAAAATAAATATTCTTGTATTATCCGTTTTTTTTAGTTATACACACGCAAGACTGTCTAACACTTATTTCATTATTAAATTTAATAACATTAAAATTGATAGATAAATTATTTGAACAAATCTAAATTGATTTACGATTACCTAGTGACCTTCGCAGAGGCCGCACGGGTGTCCTTCACTCAGGGCAGCGAGGTATTTCAAGCTTTTCCTCATTCATAAAAAACTTAAAGCGCTCGGGCCATTTTCATGTTAATTTCAACTATATCAAATTAGCAGTTTAGACACAATTAAAGTTTTTCTTTTTGTTTTAAGTTTACTACAATTTTGAACAATTTAATTTTTGGTATGTATTGGCAAAGGGGAGAAGTGGTATTTTTTCGATGTGAGTGATGTAATCCATTAAACCTTGCACTTTACAATCATATATTTGAAATACCATTTTAGACACAGTCGAGTTTTTCACTACCGGCAGAGGACAAGTGGGGGCGCTGTACAAGGGCCACAGATACTACAAGAACTACGAGGGAAAGGATGACCTGGTCTCCTGGATCTGTCACAACAAACACGTGTGTAACCACAGGATCAAGACTCAAAGACATTTCCTCGTCGCCATTTCCAAAGAACACTCCAGTGAATGTGTCATGCTACAATTAGAGGCTGAAGCAGAATCATCCAGAAAATAAATTAAAATCGTAAAGAAAATTATATGTTTATTTGTTGTATTTATAGTTTTTACATAAATGAATAGGTAACTTGATCCGGGTTTTTATGATTATGATCCTGGTTTTGTTTATTCGGTCATAAATTAGCATTATATTAATAGATCAAGATACCAATATTTGAGTTTCAATATTCAGCCTAACCTATTAAAAAGCACATATACCGATATTAAGAAATAGTGAAACATAAATAAGTGAAGTTTTAGGGACGGTGGAGTACTTCACTACGGTGCGGGGCCAGCACGGGGCTATGTTCGAGGGCCAGCGGTTCCATAAGAACTACCAGGGCAAGGGGGAAGTGGTGTCATGGGTCTGTCAGAGCCGGAACTGCAACCGAAGGATCAGGACACGCGGATGCTACGTCATCGAAGTCTCGAAGAAGGGACATTCAGACGACTGTCTGAACTACGACTTGACATCAAACAACTGGGCTGTTTATTGATTAGATATGTATCATTGACTAGACAAGTTTTAGATGAAGAATCAAGTACCATGTAGTGTGGTATAACGTTGTGATATTGAGGCATTTATGTTAGTGTTAATTTATTAGATTATGAAAAAAATGTGTAGTACCAAGTATGATCGATTATAATTATCAAATACATCCAGTATAACTTTCTGAAATGTTTACTTTGAATAATTAACAATGGCTTTTTATGCGATATAGTCTTTGATTGTCAGCCGTACGTCAATAAAGTTCCGAGTATTGCCGTCAAAACTGGTCCATGATTAACATGATACTCATAAAAACTTACGACTTGAAAGCGATTGCTTTAATACAGTTTCGGCATATACCAACTCAGTTTATCCATAAATATTTCCAGCTCAATTCTTAATAACGAACAAAGGCACTAGAATGCTGCTGTACGCCGGGTTCCGCTTCTCCAAGAACTACGAGAACCGCGGGCGCGTGTCATGGCGCTGCAACAAGCCGGGCTGCTGCGCGCGCATCCGCACCGTGGACGATGAAATACTCGCCGTCAACAATCTACACAACCACGACGACTGAGCGAAAGCTGAACATCTTGCTTTTAGTTGCATTCCCGATAACACTACGAAAATCGTTAGCGTTAAAATAACATTAAAATGTATCTAAAGTGCGGCCGACGTAACTTAGCACGTCTAAAAAGAGCTACAACATATAACCGTCCAGGTCGAACCCACCGCATGTATATTGCGTTTCACCAAAACTATCGTTTATCACTTTTTTGATGTGCCAAGTTAAATCGGCTGCACTGTAAAAAACATTTGTTTACGATAGGTCATGTGACTTTAGAAAGGCAGTCTAAAAATTTTAACAATTGTGAAATGTCACTTGGCTACCTAGGTAGCCTAGGAACCCAGAAATATACTTATTAAACTTATTCGACTTCAGTTACTACCTTAATGTCTTAATTGGCAGTAAGGGAATGTTGTTAATTGCCCAGGTTTCACTGGTATGGGTATTTTTTTGGAACTGAATAATAAGGAATACATGGTTCAATGAAAACGTAATTTTAGGATGTCGGTGTATTTGAAATAATTCGGGTTTATTCTAGTCCTTCGTTTCAGAGTTACAGAATATTATATTATTACCTTTTATGGTTTAGCTAAGTAATATCAGTATTATTCTACAAAGATTGCAGTTTGGCACAGACATTTTTAAATCTGGCTTCCATATAACTAGAAATTAATATAAGTATATCCAGCCTGTCGTTCGTTTCTACATAAATAGTAAGTACACCTAGAGTATTTCTTTGTTGGTCTTCAATGTGTAAATATAGATTATTGTAATAATGTGGAATTAAAGCAAAGTTGCCCTAGATTTATAGCTACTGCATTTTTGTAAAATAGCGTGTCTTATATTATTAGACAGTTCAAAGGTTATATTTTTTATTTATTAAGAAGAAGACCCTTATTACCTATATAAGGTATTGAAGTAATTGTTTTTAAAATGTAAAGGCAAAGTTGCAAGCAAGTTGTATTAGTCAATGGGTCTGTGTAATTAAAAATAGTTTAATGATCTCTGAAATAAATAAATGGTTGTCTTTAAACTTTCGCAGATTCTTTCATAATATTATTTAAAAAAAGGCTTTTTTAGTTTTATATTAATTCCTGTCTAGTCTCAGTGATGGTGGAGTGGTATATTGGGACTCTCAATTCTTCTACTCTTGTGGAATGACATGTAGAAATGTCCCTTTAAATAATACATGTTCAATAAACTTATTTCAAATCTGTAATTATGTCAAATAAACTTGGTAATACCACCCGTCACAAAGAATTGCTTATCAAGCGCAAAAGAAAGGAGCAAAAAAGGATCAATAAAATTCGTAAGGTTTATAATCACATAAAGGATCTCCATATTATTTTCAGGTAAAACACCGTTGTTTGGTATATCAAGGCTGGGGCGGCCGCAGTTGTGCCTGGGCAGCTACCGGTACTGCAGGACCGGATCGCGAGGGCCCGTCACCAAGTGGCGCTGCACCCGGCAGCCGCGCGGCTGTCGCGCCAAGCTCACCACGCACGACAGCGTCATTATTAGACAACTTAATATACATAACCATTAACTTTTTAACTACCGTGCCGCGTGTTTATAGTTATATTATGTTAAGGGCATTAGCGCGTACATGCTCAATCTGCTTGCGACCATGGCTGGTGTAACCCGGTCGAAACGTCAGGCCCTGAAAGGAATTAACGGTGTACGCACGCGCTAATTCCCGTTATATAATATTACCATAACCGTTAAGGTTCCACATTGAAAAAGGAAAAACAAAGAAGATTTTCACGGAGATAATTAGCAACTTTTTAGAAGGAAAAAATTGTGAAAATGATGAAATATGATGAAAAAAATATGTCGAGTCCCTTTACAGTAAATAACGTACGGTAGAGAGTTATTTCTCGACCTTCTGTAAAACACGTCACTTTGTATTATAATAACAATTAAATTGTGAAAAATTACATTCCATAGATTATTGAGTAGATACCTACTTACAGTAGCAATAATTATTTTATTTATGAAAGTATCTTTTTAAGTCGTGGTCATTTAACAAAAGTTACCAAAAACTAGTAGAAAAGAGTATATTTTGAGATGTAAAATATTTTGGGTATGCTAATTAATATAGTATGTTTAATATATCTAGTCCATACTTCATAGGTGAAAGAATATTTAATTGAAAAGAAGTTTGACTTAATAATAAGATAGAAATTGAAAACAGTACTTATAAAAAAATGCAATAAAAATCTAATTACCTAAGTTACTTATAGAATTGTACAAGTCCAAGTGTACCAAGAAAGTATTGCACAAGTCTAATAGTCTAGCAATAGTATTTTGTGATTAGTAATTATTAAATGGATTTGTAGAAGGTCCATACAAAAAACTTCTGTGTTTATATGGTACTCTGGATGAAATTGTTATTCAGTCTCTAGATTTGTAGATGTATAAGGTAAAAGAGAATATTTTAGTACAAATGGTGATAGTAAAGAATTTATTAAATTAAAACTTTGTTTCAGTATGAATGTTTCCTTTAAGTTAAATTACAGTTACGAACATGTCCAGTACGGAAGATATTATATTTAAGATGTCAATGGGTTTATGCTTTCAGTCTCAGTGATAGGTAATTTAATGTTTTTTTTATATTATACAAATATCAGCTTTATACACATTGGTCTTTAACAGTTTAGAAGGTAAAGGGGGTTGTGGATGCAAGATAAAAAAAGTCTATAAATTGTAATTACTAAATTCTTTAAAATTGGGACTTGGCTCTTTAATGACATAGAAAAGGTGCTAATATTGTTATTTCTGCATACTTCTTTCAGGATCAGAATCAGACGTATCAATAAGTACCGAGGAATATTATTACGGCACCAGCAAAAGAGGTAACCCGGTCATAGTGCTGTCTGGGCATCGGTTCAAACTGATGAAGATCAAGGGAAACCAAAAGCGATGGATTTGCATCAAGACGAGAGAGCGATGCAACTCATTCATCATCACTGAGGATGAGAACATCGTCAAAATGAACGTGTGCCATACGCATTGACACAGATATGTTTGTATTAAAATTGTTGGTTATATCAGGTTTACTTAGCTCCTCGAATAGAACTGCCATGTTATGGTAAATCTCTATCTTGTTGTGGTCTGATATTCTTTTGTCTACTAGCTTTGCACCGTGGTTTCATCCGCATAAGTTTTTCCCGTTTCTGTAAGATATAATTTTTAAAATGTTTCAAATATTGTGATATTTATTGAGCTATTTGGGAAGGATAAAAATCGAAGATTTAAAAAATAATGAAAATCGGTTTACTCTTGAGTTATAAATGGTGTAATTAACTCGGCTTTGTTTTATTGTATTTATAATGTTATTGTATATAAATATTTAGAACCAACGAATGGTTAAGATAATTATGGTTGTTGCACCTATTTGAAGAATAAATTATTTTGTTTATAAATGCGTTTTCATTTACAAGTTAAACTGTTTCAGGGAACTGCCTTTTTAATTAGTCGTTTAATAGAATATAAATATAATGATAAGGGTTAACATAAGTAAAAAAATGTTTTATGGAAGGAATATAAGTAACAACCTATTTCAGTGCACCAAGCATCAAGTCCGATAGTGTTCGGCACAACAAAGTTCGGCAACCCCATCATAACGTGGGGCAACTACCGCTTCATCAAGAAGCTGGCGCGCCGCGTCAAGACCTGGTGGGAGTGTACCGCGCGCAAGACCAGTGGCTGCCGCTGCGTCGCCGTCACCGTCAACGACAGACTCGTCAAGCTCAATGGGTGGCATAACCATTAGGCTACAACTTTCATGAACTAGCAATCATATTAAAAACATACGAACATATTTTGATTGTATACCCTTTATTGCTGAGCTAAGTTCAATACAAACAAAATGGCGGATTTTTTATCGTTTAAATTCTTTTCTAATTAAAATTAATTCAACGAATTTGGGTTATTGTAGTACTGTTAAATAGAATCAGGTATGTAATTGGTTTAGGATTTTTTTAAATGAATTGTTGAGCATTGGTGATGCTGCCTTTCTAGATAAGTGACATTTCTATGATCGATTGATTTCGATCAGCACGACCAGCTGATCGAAATACTGAAATGTATGGAAGTGACAAGTTTTAGCAAATTCGATCAGCTTTAACGATCATAGAAATGACACTTGTCTACGGGGCGGACAATTAAACTTAAGAGGGTCCAAATCATATTCATCACTTTTCAAGACCGGGTCTATTTTTAGCAACTAGTTTTCTTCTTATTGAATTTAGATAATATAATTTGGTTAATGGAAAGTTAAAAAACACTAAAATAACCGAAACATAAAAAAAACGTAAAAAAACATACCAACAAAAATATATAAATCTCAACAAATTGCTCTTACACGACATAAGTGTATAAAGTGTGCATCTGATATGTTAAGAAGTGTATAGTCGATCGCCCGTCAGTGGCAAGAGAGAAATATAAAGTGGCAATACTTTTAAATTGAATGTATATCGTTTCAAAGTAATATGACAGTTTTCATGGCATTTCTACTGACGTGCGGACGATTGGTTATAATTAATATTAGCTAAGAGGTAGTCTACTAGTTTACAATTAAAAACTAATAATATTATTAAAATTAGGGATAGGGTTTCTATATAGATTCTATATAAGTAGAGTCTAGTTAATTGAATATTTCTAGACATGTACCTAAAGTGTATAATTAGTTCACTAGTGGGTGTTAAAGATTTACTTATAAAAGGTAAGAGAGTATGCAAAGGCATATTATTGTAAACATAGTTAACGTTTTGTTTGGGGTCTATTTACGATAGAGTTTTTAATTAAGGTTTTTGGATGAATTTTCCAACCTCTTTTAGGAATTGTTAGTTATATGTAAAATGTATATACTAATACACGGATAAATGTTATAGCATTTAAAAATAACCCTTCATAGTTGCTACTTGAGCAGATTTTAAATAACTTTTTTGTTGTATTGTGAAATAGTAGATTAAACGTAGTGACCGGTAAACATCTATATTAATATTATAGAACGGGGATTAGCGCGTACATGCATAAATACCTTTAGGGCTTGACGTTTCGACCAGGTTACACCGGCCGTGGTCGCAAGCAGACCGATAAACATCTACTAAAAAATGCGTTTTAGCAAGAAAACATGATTTATTCAATTTTATGGTCCTCAAATATCATAAAACCGCTCGATTTTTTTTGTTCGTGACGAAAATACATAATTGGCAAAAGCTATAACTTGTAAAAAATTGTATTGGCTAGATAGAAAAATCAAAGTTTCATTTAATATATTGCATTGTGAATATGAATGTTTAATTGTTAATTTAACTTTTCGGAATTAAAGTTATTCATAAACAAGTGCCTATTTTTTTCATCTATGTGCCTTTTCTTGACCTAATTCTCAGTAGTGTCTATGTGACACGAAACACTGTTTCAATTCTCCATGAAACCTCATAGTGCATTTCCGCATGACCAACGACAAATAGAGGTATATAATCTCTACATTTTTATAAAATATTTCCTCTACTGTTTAATTAACATTGTTTATTATTTCAGAGCCGAAGTTTGACCTGTCTCAGCGCGGGAACCTAGTGGTACAGATAGGGCCGTGGCGGTTCAACAAGCATGCGTGCTGGGGCTCCAAGGTTCGCTGGACCTGCATCAAGAAGAAGAGTGGCTGTACTGCAGCCATCACCACTGTCGACAATGTTATAGTTAAGACGCTAGGCAAACATAATCATTAACGTGAGAGCTATACGTACTATAACTGACTAAAATAGTCTCTCTGTCTTTTAAATATTCTATGAACTATTTTCGTCGGCAAATAATCAGCTGGTGATGCTGGCGATGTAGGGTGTGTGACGCTGATCAAGTATGAGGCTTTCAGTATTCCTTTATTATCATTGATAACTTCAAAGATCTGAATTGCAGGAAGGTTAACTTAGTAAATTAAATAGTTTATTAAGGATGTAATCGTTTTGCGTAGCATGTTTTAAGTAGATAATAAACAAGATAACTGATTGATTAAGTTTATTAAGGTTTAAATTAATGACACATAATTAGTTTTAATGTTGCTTAGTTTCATTGATCTGATAAATGTGATTGTAGCTGGTCACATGCTAGCCCCTCTAGCAAAGTAACATTTTACAAACGTTAACTCTAATCGAATCGTTAAAATGTATGGAATTGACAAGTCAAGAGACTTATTGAAATACTAGCTGTTTCCCGCGGTTTCACCCGCGTTAATACCTATATGCTATGGATCCCTAACTTTTTTGAAAATTTAATATAGCCTATGTTAACCGTAGATAGTGTAGCTTCCCAACAGAGAAATATTTTTTTTAAATCGGTCAAGTACTTTCGGAGCCTATTCAATTCAAACAAACAATCAAATCTTTCCTCTTTATAATATTAGTATAGATAATGTCATTTCATACATTGAATGTTACTTGAAGAAATGTCACTTGGCTGCAGGCTGCAGTAACTGGTAACTTAGTTGTTTATGTATTCTATATAGACTATGTTTAAGTTAGTTGTGGTTTATAAATCTAATCTTATAAGGGTTTATCGCTAGGATTTGTTCGTCTGTAGTTATTTTTAAATTCCATATTAATCTACGACATGTGCTACTTGTTATGTGATGTTGATATTTATACTTTAAATACTGCCATATGTGTACAAAATATGTGGCGCTTGTAATAGTAAAAAATGTGGAAGTCATTAATTACAGAGTTTATTGTAATGACCTCGTTGACAAATTGTGATGATTAAAGAGGTTTAATGGAAAATGGAAATTGTGTTCTTTTACAATGTTGTTTGTTAATAAGACGATTTATTTCGACGATACTGTTTTCATTGACATAACAATGGGATATTGTTCTAAAATAATAAGTCGTTTTTTTACACTAAGTTTTTAAAGTGACTTTTTAATTCTAAGTTTTCACATTGTTTTATAAAAATATATCAAAATCAATCATGGTGAAACAAGATAAAAATATATATTTATATATATAATACAATTTTGTAGTGGTTATCCAGTGCTATATGTTAATTTAATTACAAATATTACTAACTAGCTAGAATGTGACTGATTTAAGCAATATAACTGAAATGTCCTCTATATCATTATATATCTTTATAGAATTACCTATAAAAATTAATGGATTTAATAACGTTTTACAGTTGTATTTAATTTTGTCATTCTAAACAATACAATAAATAGGTAGGTATAAAGTGTATAAACTAACCGTATTTGGGAACGCTTTACCTAAATGATCATTTGTGAATCACGCTACTGTACCAACATATTGCAAGTTTTGTTTAAGTTTTCGAAACTTATTAAGGAAATATAGATGTTAAACAATTTCCTTGTTCACAACTCTTTGTAGTTCAGTCTTAGTTTCAGATTTTAGCCTAAGATTTTGTAGTAGCTAAACTAGGGATAACGCTTTATTGTATTCATCAATAAATCATTATTTTACTTTAATATCTGTCTGTTTAAATTTCTGACAATCGTGACTCGTTCTATTATTTCTTCTTCAATTGGACTGAACCTAACTTAAATTGCCGAAATATTTATATCTGTTTTTTGGTGCAATTCGGAGCTGTATGTACTACTATTTTGAAGATGACATAAGCTGATGGTCTTTTTCTGTATCCGCTACACTTGACCTTATACGAAAAAGGGTTTGTTATTAGATTTAAAGTAGAATTGAGAACCTACTGTTAGACTTACAGTAGCTTTATGACCAGGTACTAAAAGGTAAAATGTTTGCAGATCTGAACCCTGTGTTTGCCCAGTCTCAGCGAGGCAACCCGGTCATCATGATCGGCCAGTACCGGTTCAACCGGGTCAACAAGTACGGCAGCCGGACGCGCTGGGTGTGCGTCAAGGCCAAGGCCGGCTGCCGGGCCTCGCTGCACACCATGGACAACGCCATCGTCCGCGTGTGGGGCTTCCACGACCCGCTCGCGCACACCAGCGCTAACAGATTCTAAATCATCGAAAATCTCATTATCATTGACGACGGTTCCGATGAGCCTACAGTTTAAGACATGACTCATTTTTGCAATAAATATGCAATAATGTTCTTTTAGTGTAGTAATGCATCTCTATGTAGAGATGTGGCGATATTCGTATTTCTATTAAAAGTACATTCCAGTTTGGACGTAATTAATATTATGTGGTTGCTCGGCCTTGTCTTATAATGATTTGCTCATACATAAGATCGAAGCTATTTTGCGAGTTTACGCAAGAGAATTTAATTGAACATTTGTTAATGTTGTGTTTTAAGAGCAAACTAATTATATTTTGACAACTTAAATATAATTGATTAGATCTCGATACCCGGTAAATCGTAAGAGGCATACGTAAAGGTCCGAATATCCTGAAGTCAAGGGTCTTACAATAGCATAGCTATATTCTTTGGTTAAAATAGTCAATCGAATTTGATCAAAGTCGAGGCATGACTTGTGTAGCAATTGCAACAAACGCGGAAATACTTCTGAATCAATGGAAATATGACAAAAGGTGCTTCCCCCATATAGTGTAGCTTGCGGCAAAGGTTAACACGGTGAGGCTTCATATTTTTTTCCATGAATTAAAAGATGAATTATGATTAAAGTTTGTAGTGTAAGCAGTATTTTATTAAGTTTTAGGGTGGGTTTTAGTAAATAAGTGTTACAATATAGTTTTAAGATGAAATTGTAGCTTCGACTAACTTCATCATTATAAGCTCTCGCACTCCAGTTACTAACATAAATGTTACTTAGGTTTCGGTGGTGGATAAAATAGAGAATTTTTTATTCAGTATTTAATCATGAGTAATGTTTATCTTCAATAGTTTACTCCTTATGATAAGATTACACGTGTATATTTATGAATTTTTTACATTGTTGTTTTATTTTTATCCTTGGTCTAAAAGTTGTCGTTTCATCTGAACATGAACAAGATGACACATTACAAATAAATTCTTTACTCTTTCTTCATTAATTCAAACACTGAACCTGATGACACTTTAGACTATCATAAAAGTAATATTATAATGCAACATTCTGTATTTCAGTCTGTAAGGTGTATACTGCTAGGGGTACTGTAATGCTCATGGTCGACGGCCACAAGTTCAGTAGAGGGATCACCATAGGCCCCAAGTCTAGATGGCAATGCTCTACGAAAAGCAGGACCAAGTGCAAAGCAACTATCACCACTTTCTATAATAAGATCATTAAAATACATTTGGAACACAATCATTGAAAATTATATCTGACTCAGACATATATTGAACTTTAATAAACTATATATTTTGTTATTATCAGTTGGAGTTTTGCACTCGCATTTATGTCAGCTATGCGCTGATGTAGTCATCTTGCTTTCCTTTCAAAGTAAGTAACTGAATGCTAAATAGCATACATCTTTCCTCGATAATTGTTATTATTTTATGTTTATTATATTATAAGTAAAGTATAGATAAACCCTCCAAAATGTTTCTTTCAGATGGTAAAGTATTATTTGTGTTTCAGTGCACCGCGTGTATACCGGCCGAGGCACGATGATGCTCATGGCGGAAGGCTTCAAGTTCTCTAAATGCTTGTCTAACGGAAACAAAACCAGGTGGCAATGTTCTACTAGATCCCGAACTAAATGCAGAGCATCCATCACTACTTACAATGATGAAGTGATCAGGTGCTGTCTTGATCATAACCATGAATGATGATGTGACTCTAATTGACGAATTTACTTCATAAATGATGACTAAACTTCTGCACGAAGAGGATTTAATCCATCAATTTCTATGTAATATTATGAAATAAAAGACTTTTTTCTAACTCGTTACATACTATGTGTTTAAATTCCGCCTGAACTAATTCTTTAGTTAACTGGTTTCAAGGAGTAATAGTCAAAATTCATAGTTAGGCCCTAGCAAAAGAATGAAGAACAAAAAACAAACAAAAGTTCGCATTAAGTAAGTACAGGCCTGTTGGTTTCATCGATATTACTGAAGTTAATTACAGTTTGGTAAAGAATTTAGTGTTAACATCTAACCTAACGGGTTGCATGGTTTTAGTGAGGATGATAAGATCCAACCGAGGGAAGCCGATGCTCGTGGCGGGCGGGATCCACTTCTACAAGGAGAAGACAGTCGGGCCCAAGGTCCGGTGGCAGTGCGCCTACAGGAAACACTACAAGTGTAAAGCTTTCATCAGAACTATAGAGACAAATGTCGTTCGTTCTAATTTGGACCATAATCATGACTTATTCAAGGAGTATTATTAGAATCTAAAAAAGACTAATCCTGTGGTTTAAGTCTTTAGTAACTATTTACTTATAGAAGAACAGTTAACAACAAAGAGAAGGATACTTATAATTATCAGTAAGGTATCGCTTTGTCATAAAATGTGCATAAGAGTGACTTAATTTGTAAAAAGGGTTTGTACATTCTATTGTAAGTGCCTTTGTACATTTCTTTACCATTATGAGTGTCATTACATGGAATATGTCTCTTTTGGATATTATTATATTGATCATTAGTTTACTATATAAATTAAGTTACCGTAAATCATAAAAGTTGTTATCATGACTGTCTTTTAAAACTGTCAATTTGTCAAATAGATACATGATTCGGAATTTATGAACTCTTTAATTTTACTCATATGATTTGAATGTTTTTAAATTGGAAGTAAGTAATAATTGCAAGTTTGTAAACTCGATTAGCGCAATGGATAACTAATCAGACTTGCGCGATATGAAATAATTTTAATGCCTATTTAAAACATTTTCAGTAACTCCGTTTAAAACCAGTAGGGGGACAATGATGTTGCTTGCTGGAGGATTTCGGTTTTCGAAAGAGAAGTCGATGGGTGTGAAAACTCGCTGGCAATGTTCCGTGAGGTCCCGGACCAAGTGTAAAGCCTTCCTGACCACCGTGGAGGGGCACGTGTGCAAGAGCTGGCTGGAACATAACCACAGCCAGTGAAACCGTGTCAGCGAACACATCAGGGAAAGGAATATGTGCAATTTGGACCCCTTTTTAATGTGAACGTTGCTGCTTTGATTTTCAGGATTTAAAAAGTGTAAAAACTGCGCACATCGGCGTTCAATGAACGTCTATGAATGAACGAAAATCTACCTATGTACTTTCTACAATCGATATTTTCGCTCTAATATGTTTTCTTGGGTGGCGATACAGACCTCGGTAAAAATATTAATAGCAAACCTCTTGTGATATTGATAGGACCAAGTCTGGAAAAATAAAATTTATAGGATAACGTTACTAAATAGCTCATAATTAATTATTGTTAATTATAAGCTGCTATATTTTAATATTGAATTATTTACTGCCATAATGTACTTGGACTTTGCGAATTAAAACTATTTGTAAAATAAATTGCTGAAATGTTTAAGGTTTATTTTATTGATAAATAAATTAACGATGTTTTTCTAAAGTGGTCATATAGCATTTTGACAGTCATTTCACAATATTTCTAAAGCGGAATTGATGGATGGAAGAAATGATATAATTTTGTTTAAGGACACGACGCCTGTTAAGATCACTAACTTCCATCACCTCTTAAATTACATAAAAATGCATTTGTTGTATGTAAGGCAAGATTTTATAAGATATATGTTTTCAGTTGAAGAAATATTAACAAATAGGGGTACAACGATGCTTCAAGTGGGAGGGTTTCGGTTCTCGCGGCATAAACTGGCATGTCATGGCGCGATCAGGTGGCAATGCTCGGTCAGGACCAGAACGAAATGCACCGCTTTTATTTATACTTATAACAAAGAAGTTATAAAAAGCAATTTAAATCATAACCACCAAGATTGTTATATTGAGCAGTAGGCTAGGAATGCGTAAGGTGTACCAGGGAAAATATGGTTGTGGTTTGGGAACTTTAATAGACATTTATACATTTTGTAATAAATAATTGTTTCAATACATAAAAATGTATTTTTGAACTTTCATTACTCACTGTTATTATATGTTTTATAATATTTATTAAAGGTGTTTTTATATTATTTTATGAATATACGCGAAATCTTAAATACTATTTATTAGTATTTATTTAATTTGTAGCCATTATCGTCCCACTGCAACTGCAGGGCAAAAGCCTCTTTCCTCTTAATCTCCTCCGTCCCGTCTATTGTTGTCCTATATATACCTAAATAAGATGAAAAAAAAGACAATAAAATATGTAAATTTTGTATTACAGTGAAAGAATTAACAAGTAAACGAGGAATTCAGATGGTTGCAGATGGATATCGGTTTTCGAAATCCTACCAGAGAGGTGAGCGGACGAGGTGGCAGTGTACCACAAGGAATAGAACCAGATGCTCTGCTTACCTTGTAACCGTCGAAAGCGCTGTCTTAAAAAGCAGTCTTGAACATAACCATCCTAGACAATCAAATTTATAACTTACTGATTGATCGTGTTTGTTGGTGATTGACGTTGTCATTGAATTAAATACTCAATCGCCTATATGTTTTGTCCTGAAACTAGAGGACTAAGAAGACAGTGAAATAAATGTTTCTACTAAAGTAAATAACTCAATTTTCTTACAGCATTATTTTAAACTATAAACTTGATGAGGTTTTAATATATTATTTATTGTTCACACAAAAATGCATTAAATGAACGTTTGTAATTCTTTTTTAGTTTGGCATGTACTAAATTGCTAAGATATTTAATTAAATGAATTCTTTAAGTCAACAACTTTTATGGTAATTGCAGTTTGTTAATTTGATATTACTAACTAAAGTTCTTTTAAGATTTAGAGTTTGTTTTTTAAAGGTTCATCTGTGTATTATGTATTATTATATTATGTTATATAATATTTTTGGATAGTACAATAATATAATAAGTATTAAATAAAAAGTAAGAAACTAGCCTGGCTGTTTATTATATCTTCATAGTCTTTGAATTCCATAACACAAGTGCTTTGCTACCAATTTCGGGTTCAGAGCAAAGTTTGTAATGTGGTCCACAATTGAGGCTGTCAGCGCCGAAGCGGCCTAACTCAATTTTTCAATTTCCTAAGTTTTGCAAGTTATTAAAACTTGCAATATGCTGTGAAACTATATCTTATTTATTTTTTAGACATCGTCAACAATTGCCGAAAAACTTATTTTTGTTTGTTTTCTTTACTACAATTGCAAAATTATCCGAACTACTTAGTACATTTTTGCTTGTAAATTTATGCAAAAATGGACTAATCGGACAATCTATGGAGTTTCGTTTTGTTTGAATGATTTACTTATAAATATTTTATGTTTTAGGGATTATCGAGTATGATTATGAAGATTCGCAGTCGTCAGTAAATTTGGGAGATATTTGACAAGAGGGATCGGACGTAGGTACTGCAAGGACACCTAAGAAAAGATCAAGATACAGTGAGTTGTGGGCCCGGAATGAAAAGAAGGCAAGACGTGCTAAAGGAGAGGAATATGTTAATTACAAGGGAATCGATGTACCAGCCAAGCAACCGAGTATAGTCATGTGTCCATGTCCAAACAACTGTAGTTTGAAAATAGACCGTCACCAACAAATGAAGATATTCAAAGAATTCTATGCTTTGGCTAATATGGAATTGCAAAACTCTTATTTGTTTTCCCTTATTAAAGTTGTTCCCAAAGCGCATAGCTATACTCCTAATGAAAAGTCAAGGCGACAAATGACAAGGCAATACAAATTATGTGACTCTAATGGAATGCATGTTGTAGTCTGCAAAAAGTTTTTTAAAAATACATTGTCGATATCGGATGGTCGAATTGATAGACTACTTAAAAAAAGAATCCGTAAAAACTGAGAATTGTCGGGATAATTTTATTCCAGCCAACAAAATAGTTAGTACCTAGATTTAAGATTTATTTAACCTTCTTATGAGTCTTATTAATCTTAGCGTAAAATACCGTAGATATATGGCATCTGATATATGAGTATTCACTGTGCGGCGATAAAGTTTTTAATTAAGATTTTCTCCCACTCATTACTGATTCATGTAAGCGCTATGATTCGCTGGACATCAAACTAAGAGCTTTTGACGATACTTTGACGAACTGATATTTAAAAAAATACATTTATTTTGATTAAAGCAGAAGCTGCAAAGCAGGGCATCATAGACGATGTAGAAATGTATGAGGATTATGTCCATGTAAGAATCATATCGATTGATCCGTAATAAGTGCGGGTAAATGTTACTATAAACGCCAATGTATTTTATTAAAAATTAGTAACCTGCCCTCGGCTTCTCACGAGTGCAATGTAGATACTTATATGGGACAAATAACAATATTATGATTAGTCTATACTAAAGGATATTTTCTTAAATACAATTTATACAACCGCCGGCGCCGCCCGCCGATCGCGGTCAACCGGCACAGCCGCTATGTTTAAGATATCCATTTTACTGAACTACTGTCAAGAGTAGTTTTGATCTACATTAAATTTACAACGCATATAATGGACTTAATTAAGGAATAAAACTGTGTTTTATAAAATAGCTTGGTAATCTAAAAGATCTAAGCATAGAGACGGACAGACTAGCAGGATGTGACTTTGTTTTAGATTATGTAGTATGTAATTATGTATGTAGACCAATGTGGTGAACAAAACCGAAACACAAAGAAAACACTTAAAAAATAATGTAAAAAAAAAGATCAGTAGTTTCAAGTTAGTGCAGATTCGTACACCACTTATGATTAACATTTTAGCCTAGTAAACTACATGGCGCTTTCTTAGGTTTACGCGAACATTTCTTTTTACGGATTATCTCGCGGTTTATTATTAGACTGCATAAGGATAACATAAATTTCAACAAACCGCACAACAGTTTGTTGGCGATAAAAACGCTGTTTGATAACCTTATCATTTGGTAACTGTGTAGATCGATACATAGTGTAGTAATATCCATTAGATAACATAATCATATTGTAATGGACAGCATAATCATAACCATTTAATTTATTACATAACTTATGACAGCTTATTCTTATCATAAGTCCTATTTAAGTACTATTTAGCTAACAATTATAATGAGATCTGTAACTGACTACTAGTAATACTTCTTTTAGTCTTTTTCTTGTAGTTCCTTTAATAATCTTTGAATATATTTATTTTAAAGTCGCTTTAATAAACAGGAGTTTTATATTGCCTTGTTATTTAGTATTGCCTTGTTCTTTTATAATTATTTTTACAGATAGTTTTACTTATTTACGCTGTTCAACCGGCCTAGTGCAATATCTTTGTTATTCTCTTTTTGTATATGTTTTTTTTATATGTTGTACTTCATTAAAACGATAATTGTCACTTACCTGTAATTTTTAAATAAAATAGAAGTTATTGGTCAGTAACCAGTTGTTTTATTAATGACCTAGCATTATTAAGTGTAACTGAAATGTTATGATTCTTCAATGCAAAAGTAACCTCAAATCGTCACAAAAACATTGTAAATTGTATACAAATTTCTTTTTACATCATTATTTCACCCTAAAATGTATAACGAAGTATTAGGATTACATAAAAAAAAAAAACAAATATAATTATGTTTAATCATTTTATTTTTAGGACGTAATATTCAGCACAACCCTCCTCTCTTCCTTATCTTCCAAATCGCTCGGCATAGCCTTCCCCAGGGTGCCAAGCACATGAGCAAATGCTTAAAGAGCTTATGAAAAAGAGGTGCAAACTATATTAATGAGGTCATTGTATTTCAGTGAAAATTATAAATACACCGCGGGGAACTCAGATGCTGTTAGTCGAGGGTCACAAATTCGGTAAAGAAAACGTTAATTCGAAGATCGATAAAATCCGATGGCATTGTTCGGCAAAGAAGCGCACAAGGTGCAAAGCCTTTATTACTACGCTTGAAGGCTCCGTGGTCAGAGGTTCCTTGTCTCATAACCACTGAACATTTACACGTATAATACACGTAGATCGGTGAAAACTGACATTTATTTTGACAATAGTAATAAAACGTATGTAATGTAAATAAATAATAGTTAGTGAGTTATTAGAGTAAGTTATAATACATTAAACTTACTTGGGAAAGGAAAGTTACTGTTTGTTTTACTTTTATTCCCAGTTATTTGGGGTTGGCGCAATGCGATTTCCACTTCCATTCATCTCACTTATTTAGCAACATACTCGTATTTTTAATGATTAGTTTTCTGAGCCAATAAATAAAACGTGTGGCAATAAAATATTTTATACATACATACATATAATCACGCCTCTTCCCCTTGTAGGGGTAGGCAGAGACCACTTCTTACCACTGCTACGATCCTTACACACTTGTTTCGCTTTGTCTCCTTTCATTATTTCTATATATAAATATTTTATATTATATAATATTTCGAAATTCTTTAGAAGTTTCAAAGATTTACTACCTATAAAACTCTTTGCAGAAAATGACAAATAGTATTATAAAACATGTAAGTAATAAAAGAATGAATGTTTCAGTTGAATTGATACGGACACAGTGGGGCAGTGAAATGTTGAGGGTGGGGAAGTACAAGTTTAGCAAATCATCCACGGCTTACCACCGGACCCGCTGGAAATGCTCGCTGAAGACGCGCACTAAGTGCAAGGCGGCCATCATCACCTGCGGGCGACTCGTCGTTAAGAAGATCTTGGAACACAACCACAGATAAAAAAAGGGACCTCATAAACTTGTGACCGGGCGATGCGAGAATAACTCGTGCGTGCCACTACATTGCCGTTCGGAATCGATCACTCATAATAGTATCATAGCCGCGTACTCGCAATGTACCGCAATTCGCACGATACGAGTACGTATGACATCGTACTCCAGGCCTTATAAGGATGGCCGCACCAATTCATGATGATATTATATTCAAAGAATTATTATTTCCGTATTTTTAACTTTAATTATTTAATTTTTGACAAGATTTTCGTACGTAGATTCTCAAGCTTAAAATAAATTGTAATTTATTGAAAAATGCAATGTGTAGAAAACTCGGCTATAATTCTGTGAACTCTCTAATCCAAAAAACGTAATTTTAGGTAGGTAAAATGCTTAAAAAAATTGAATCATTTATTTTTTTATTTCCAAGGTATGACTTTCATGTATTCATATCATATTTATTCATATAGATATCCTCATATAATAATATACTCTATATTGCGACTAACGAAGAGTTATTGAGTTGAATAAGTTATTCATAAAAAAAGAAAAAAAAAATAACAACACTACTTTTGTTTTAAAAATAACAAACAATATTAAAATAAAATCCATTTTTTTTGACAAATTCATCATTCCTTTGTGTCATTGGTATAATTATTATAAACAATATTTTACGATGACTTCGTCAAATTATGTTTTAGAGTCGAGGGAAGCGACATGAATGAGTTCTCTAATACTACAAAACATTTCCATTAGTCCGCAGGGTATTAACTTCACGAGGATCAGAGATACTTATGGTGGGACGGTTCCGTTTCTCCCGGTCTGGTGTGGTGGGCCTGAACGGCCGCATCCGGTGGCAGTGCACCACCAAGACCAGGACCAAGTGCAAAGCCTTCATCACCACGCTCGGCCACCACATCATAAGGACCAGCTTCCACCATAACCATGCATAACCCTTGTTGAATTACTCGTTGACTATTTTTATAATGATGTTTTGTACATAAGTAAATCTTTAAAAGTCTATTATTCCTTATAAAAGACCAGAAGTTTAAATGTAAAAGGACTGGAGTAGCTAAAATAATGGGTCTACAATACCCATTCTTATGCAATATGTATTTGCCTATTTTTGTATGCTATTTAGCAAACTATCATAGTTGAAAATATACGACGGGATCGACACTTGGCAAGAACTTGAACACTTTCGTTTTCGATTCACTTTGACAGAGCGGAGCTCCGTTTATATACCTATTTTGTTCTGGTCTTCGGTTAATAAATATATTTTATAAATGTTTTGTTTCATTGTAAAACATTATTTAAAACCACGTGCTGCAGAAGGCATGTAATCAGCAAAAATCTGGTTGACCGAATAGGTTGTTGGCGGTTGCTCCATTATGCTTATATGAAAATGTTTCAGCCATAGATCGACGTATCAGAGAGCATTGTCTTTTGTACGGAATCGATGAGCGAGTCAGACTCGCACGTTTTCGATTTTTTGTTATAATATATGGTTTACCTATGTCCTGTGACGTAAGTGTAAGTGTAAGTGCTAACTGACTTTTTCAGATTATTCATAAAATATATGTATGTTTTGCTATATTCCACTGCAATATATTTTCTAATATATTTGCCTACAGTACCGGTGTTTACTGAGACTGAACTCGGGGAGCCTGTCATAGATCTCGGTCCGTACAGGTTTACGCGAGTGCCGCTCTCTGCGTGCGACCGGCGCCGGCGCTGGCACTGGGCTTGCGACAAAGCCGCACGGGGCTGCCGGGCAACCATCATCACTGTAGATGACATCATCGTCAGAACTACCTATCAACACCAGCATTAGATTTGCTTTTAGATAATATTATATTTTTGCTTGCTAAGGGTGTTACCACACCAATCGATCGATAGCCGATAGATGCCATCGATCGATGGAAGAATGAATTGGTCGACGTCGATCGATTAGTTTCTACTAGGTATCCGTTGACCGATGCCATCGACCGATTGGTTAGTCGACCAGTATCCGTCGATCGATTGAAGCTACCACACCAATCGATCAACGTCGACCGATGCCGATCGATGGTATCGATCGACTATCGATCGATTGGTGTGGTAACACCCTAATAAGGATTTTGAATACTTGTAATCCGTGCTATATGTGTATTCGTAATTAATTTTTTTTTATAGATTGTTTTTGTATACCCATGGAGTGCATCGAGCATAGGGTAGTTATAAACTTTTTCGATTTTTGTTTATTTTAAAGCATATCCGTTTCTTACAATTTTTTTTGAAGTAAACTGAAATCATTCTTGCTCATTTCATTTATTTTCGTTTTTCCTGTACCTTTTAGTAGTTATTCCCATTTTTGTTTCCTCCTATGTCCTTAGGTATTTAGTTGTAATTTCTTACAGTGCCGGTGTTTGGGACAAGTCGCTTCGGAAGACCTATGATCCTGGTGGGAAACTATAAGTTCTGGTCGGCGGGCAAAAGTAAGCGTCTTGGCAAGCGCTGGTATTGCAGCTGGAAGACATGCAAGGCTGTTCTGATCACTAAAAACGATGTCATAGTCAAAACTAATGGCGAACATAATCACGGTTAAGTAAATTGTCAAAAGTCGTGGTTGCCGGGTAGCTTGTACCGAAAAACAAGCCGTTTCGTATCAACCGTATAATTGGCACGAGCTACTCGGCGACCAGGACGTATGACTTACATGTTGCGAGAAAAAATATATATTTTGCAATCCTTTAAATTGTGACTACCATATTTGTATTCGATAAATGAGCGTGCCTTATCTTATTGTGTGCCATTATGTGGTGCTAAAAGTGTAATTTAATAGAAATAGCGTATTTTTGTAAGTAAATTTGCGATTTACATATATGTCAGATACATAAATATTTAGGGTCACATTTACCGTGACATAATGGTCGTGGTTAGACTCGTCCCAGACCTGGAGTATAAAATAAAAACTAATTAAAATGTGATTACATTAGTATGCAAAGGAGTAATTTGCGACAAAGGCGTAGAAATCTTTTAGTTCCTACTTGTTACCTTGAGTATTCATTATTGATGGTGTGTTTCTTTCTAGATAAATGGACAAAGATGTTATAAGACATTCCGTAGTATTGTAAGAAAATGTTCAAACATTTACGTATTATTATTTTTATTTTTTATTTTACGAAAGTTCAGAACTATTTTTGTTTACGATTAGTGGATAAGTAAAAGTGCCTTATAAGTAATAAGTCACAGTGTCTTAGTCATGTTTAAATAAAGACATTAAAAATTAACTTGACTCGAATGAAGACGACTTAATTTTAAGTTTCAGCATCTTTCTTTAAATTTTTAAGTAGCTACAGATTGTTATGTTTAAAAATAAATAGAGCTATGTATCCGAATATTCATTAGCTATAGATAGATATTATATGCGAGAAAATAGGGGACTTTATGCTCAGCAATGCCTCAACCAATATATCTAAGGCTGATGATTATATAATAATTGGATACCCTTTTTTATATTATATATTTGTTTCAGTTGTAAGAACAATATCATGTTTTCATAACATGGTTGCCTTTATATCATAGTTTTTTCTTAGACGTAATACCCAAAGGTAGAGTTTAGTCGTAAAGATTGTTGGGAACTAAAGAATATATTTTTTTTTGTTGCGAAACTGTTCATTTTTTGTTTTGTATGAAAATAGTCATAAACATTCTTATGTTTAGTTGATAAGGATCAAACTAAATAAAAATATGTTTTTCTAATATTTTAATTTGTTTTTGCTAACTACCTAAGCAGTTGAGAATTATATTGGTAAAGTACGCTGGAATATTAAGAGTATGTAATGTGATGCAGTGTAAAATGGATGGGATCAAAAGTAAGTAACAAAATTATATTTACCAAGATCTTCTTCATTAAATTATAATTATTTAAAGACTAGTCATAAGGCTTATAAATACTAGTATTCTATTATTATAGTTACAATTTATTATACACGAGGATATTATATATCTAAAATATTTTGCGTTAAACAAATTATGCCTAGTTAGACATTTTGTACCTTCCTATATCTGATTGCGAGAGTATAAATTCTGTCGTCTGTGAAGTACATAAGCGACATAGCGGTTGAGGCAAATTATTATTATTATTATATTTAGCCAGAACTAACCCACTGCTGGGCAAAGGCCTCCTTTTGTTTCCAGCGGCCCTGGTCTTGCGCTTCTTCCGGCGAATTCCCAAGGAAGGAAACCAGGTCGCTCCAACATATCTTTCAAAAGAAAATATAAAAAATGGATTTTTTTTTTAAATAGAAATACGTTCAATGTTTTGAATTTATCAGTGTATAATTTATGTCTAAAAATATTCAATCTTTAAAAAAATACTATTTTATTTCCCTAGGTCCGTATTACGCGAAGTCGCGGCGCGGGGGCATTGTGCTGTGCTACCAGGGCAACCGGTTCCTGCAGCACAGCTCCAGTCGCCCGCCCAAGACACGCTGGAACTGCATCAAGCTGCAGTTCGGCTGCAAGTGTACCATCGTCATGTTCGACCATCAAATATATAGGATCTTGCATGAACACAACCACTAATTAAAAGCTTTAGTACCACATTTTGAAATGCAATCGAGTGATTAAAGTAGTATAGTGAATTTTATCACTGTTTTTTTTGCTATACGTAACTATTTATATCTATAAAATGATTGAGATACAAAAACATAGTTACAGAGTAAGTAATTGTTTCGAGTTTTTTTTTACTTCAGTATCTTTGGAAATCTTTTAAGATGTTTTCAGTTCAAGCGGATTCATAAAAATTTACACATAGTAACACAAATCATCAACCATTTTTTAATGACTACCTTTACCAACAATAATACTTTAATTAATTTTTTAGCTCCAAAATTCTTACTATCAAAGAATGGGAAGCCTGTGATAGAGTACGGCGGGTACCGCTACAACATGAGCAGTGGCTGCAAGGGCCCTCGCGCCAGCTGGGTGTGCGTCCGCGTCTCGTTGGGCTGCAAGGCCAGGCTCTACACCATCAACCGCGAAATATACAAGAAACTCCACGACCATGACCATAAATATTTTTAACACTTTTCGTGAGCATTGTCTGTTCCTTATTTGCAATCATGTGTGCTTTGCGTCTGTTTCTTTTTTACAATATATATATATATATATATTCGAAATGCTTAAAGCTGTTTAAACCTGAAACATTATATAATTTAATATATTCAGTCTTTTCTTCCTATTCTGAACCAGCACAAAAATTAAAATACAGATTGAAAAGTATGTTTTGTGAATTACTCACCCAATTTTTTACTATGAATTTCACCTACGTTTAGGTACATAACCGTAAGTATCTAAGCAGTTTTTTTCAAATGTAAATATTTCGTTAGATTATTCGAGAGCCGCTTGTTTAACTCGATTCATGATTATGGATACCGTGGAAAAAAGTTAAATTAAATATAACAAAACATTTTATTTAACAGGTTACAATTTCAAGTTCGAGACGACACGTTTCGGCAACCCTGTTATCGTGGTGGGGAAGTACCGGTACAACAAGTGGAGCGGCAGCAAGGGCGCGCAGGTGCGGTGGACGTGCGTCAAGAACCAGCAGGGCTGCCGCGCCACCATCACCACGGTAGACAACGTCATTGTCAAAACAAAGAACTACCACACACACATGTGATTGGTAGACAAACTTTAAATTATATTTATTTATAGTATATTTATAAAAGCTAGATACTTGCCTAAAATCTATAGAGAAAATATGCACTAAACAGATTTGTTTTAAAAACAACATAATGCAGTACAGTCGATGTAATATCATGTCTTTGAAGTTTTCTAGAATAGATACCGTTTCTGTCTCGTTTAATAACTTTCGTTGGAAAACTTACATCTCTCAAACATGCAATACATTTATTTTTGCTTTGTGTAAATACTAATAAACTCCGTATATTCGTAAACCTTATACTCTTAAACCTTGAAGGAGATACTATTTTTTTTACCGCACAATAAACACAAAGTCTTTTCCTTTTCCTTTTTCTGTGTGTTGTGTCCCACAGAGTTTTTTTAAAGATATCTTTGCAGTTAGCCTGAGCGCAGGCTTTATCGGAGTTTTTTTGTCACATGAGGCAATAAACCGACTGATTATGATGCTTTGTTATAAAAATAATAGTGTAGCTCGAATACAAACATAGGGAGTATTAGTATTTTTAAATGTAAAATTGATTGCCAAGTGCTTAGCATAAACTTAGAAAAAAAAAAATTAACGCTTACAATTAGGTATTCATTCAAAATTACTTTAAACGCTGGGTATTTAACTGAGTTATATTTTCATCATTAATTCTATGTGCCATTGACTTTAATAAATCCCTGTGTTATAAAGTTGAGTACTATTCAGTGCACCAGAAATTTACAGTGTTACATACATCAAAGAAAAATACATATGTACGTAGGTATATTCTTTAATTATCTTTATTTGATCATGTTGAAAGTAACATGGCTTAAAATAATAAATTCTATTATGAGTACCTAGTTATCAATGTTAGCTAACATTGATAAAAGTTATGACTTTAATGCTTTTTAATGTAACGCTTACTTGGCTTAATAGCTTATACTTGTAATTATCTCAAGTTAGAATACTTGGGACTAGAAATATAACAATGCAATTAAATATAATAATTATGAAGTGAAAAGGACAGCGATCCTTATAAAGGGTATTTTTTTTACTACCCATTTAAATTTATAGGTTTATTATATTAATTTATTTCATTAATTCTCTTTCTTATACCTATTGCGAAAAATTTGTATGCAATGTTCTAGTTTAAATTTCTTTTGTTGATATTTAATCATATTTATTACAAAAATTTTAAGTTACTGACAGGTAAATGATATAAATATTGAAAGCACTTGTAGAGTATATATATTTTGTGAATGTGTTTCCGGAATGAAACGGTTGTGATGTTATTATGTTTTTTTTGGCCAGTATTCAAATGTGATTCTAATAGATTGAAATATAATTAAATGTTTACTTTATTCTTAAATTATGTTCTTCTTATGTAATAATACGTATTGTGAAATAATTGGCGTTTTATTGCGATGCTAGTTACATATCTAAGACATTGTTTCTGTTATTACCTAAAATATTGTTTCCGTCATTTTTGGTTATTTCAATGTTCTTCTGGTCTGAGGAATGCTTTTTGTACATGAGACGACGATTCTCCAATAGATGACGACTTGACTCTCCGACGATGCGTCCCTATGTACGAGAGTTTGTATTGCGGTAGTTGATTGCGAACTAAAATGGTCAGGTCAATGATATTTTAATAAACAGATATGTTATACACATACAAAAAAATCGAAAAAAGTGTTCCGCGCAGCGCGGCAGCTAGCGAAAGAGATAGCGCGATAAAACCCATAAGAAAAAAAGAGACAAATAGTGTTGTTGTTAATGGCAATACGGCCCAATTAGGACGTTTTCGAGTCTTCACGATTGCACGCTTATAACATATCTGTTTATTAGAATATCATTGGGTCAGGTAAAATTTGTATAACCTTGAGTACGAACGGGTTAAATTGTGATAAGTTTGGTAGTATCACTTATAGTAAGCAAATAAGATTTTAAAAGTATATTATAACAAACATGACCTTTGTTACTACAGGAGGAATACGGTTCTCTACTTCTCGACAGGGGTTTCCTTGTCTGCTGGTCGGTAGGTACCGGTTCAACAAGTGGGCTGGCAGCAGGGGCCCCAAGACGATATGGGTCTGTGCCAGAAGCATCCCTGACAAATGCCGCGCTCGCATGACTACTGTCCAAACTGAAATTGTCAAGGTTATGGGCCATCATAACCATTGAAAACGATTACCTCACTTATAAAATTTTATTACGAAAATTATCCTGAACTACTCTGTAGGTTTTAAAACAACGAAATGGGTAATGGAATGGAAAATTCACGCGATGCTTGCTACAATATTTGAAGTCTATGTCTCTAACATTTTAGCTGACTACTTATTATATTAGGTAGATAATCTAAATAAAATGGTTAACTTAGGAATTGCAGATCTAAATTTACGTACTTCAGCATTATAATTCACTTTGAAATTTTGTATTTTAAAATTTATAGACGTCAGTTTAATCGAGTAGAAATATAATTGAGTCATTGCTTTGTGTGTCTTTATTAAAGGAATATACAAGTTATTTTTTTTCTTAATACTATAATTATTACTTTCCTGCCTAGCCTTTGTCCGAAAATTGTCCGAAAAAGTAGGTTCCCAGTTTTCGGCTAAATACCATCTGACATGGAGTGACGGTCAAGATACTACGGGAAATAAAAAAAAATGTATATTAGTTAAAAATAGAATAAAACAAATTATATATTTTAAATTTTTGAGTACATCCTATTTACAGAACGAATATTTACGACGACGCGACGCGGCTTCCCTTGCCTTCAGATCGGAGAGTACCGGTTCCGTGTAGCGAGCGGGCAGCACCCCAAGCTGCACTGGGTCTGCGTCAAGAGCGTCTCCAACAAGTGCCGAGCGAGGATCACCACGCTCGAACAGATAATTGTCAAGTCACTCAATGAACATAACCATTAAACCGACATACTAGTAATGTACTACTAGCTAAGTCTAGGTCACCGATGACTGACGCATAGTAGATTTAATATTGCTTGTTTATAAATTCAGCCTACATCGGTCAACTCTTAGATATATTTAGATATATATATCTTAGATAGATTTATTTTTCATTATTTATGATACCAGTGTGTATAAATATGAGTTGAACTGGGTTGAAATAAAATGGTGTCCGTGTTATGAAACGATGTTGAATTTAAACTATTGTTATAATAAGTTATTTTGTACATAGTAAATGCCTTTCGATAACGAATAAACGTATACAAGACATTCAACGTTTTTTTCATTTGCTACTAGTTTTGTTACATGTTTCTGCAAGTATTATCATTGTTTATTTCCGTTCTTCATTTCAGAGGACGATGAGCCGGTGTTCTCGACGTCTCGGTACGGGAAGCCGGTGATCCTGGTGGGCCGCTACCGCTTCAACAAGTGGAGCGGCAGCAAGGGCCTGCGCGCGCGCTGGCCGTGCGTCAAGGCCTGCTACGGCTGCAAGGCCACCATCATTACCATGGAAGACGTCATCGTCAAATATTCACATGAACATAACCATTAACGATTGACAGGCCTGTTGGTCTAGTGGTTAGTGACCCTGACTGCTATACCGGAAGTCGTGGGTTCGATTCCCACTCAGGACAAATGTTTGTGTGATGAGCATGATCATTTGTTCTGTGTCTGAGTGTAATTTATCTATAATATGTATGTATTTAGAAATATATATATAAGTATGTTTATCAGTTGTTACCGTAACACCATGAGCCCGAGTCTGCTATTGACAATTGTTTGCATCGTCTGAGTGGGTGGCGTTAGTAGGTCCATTTTAGGATAATTACGTAGGTAAAACTACGTAGGTAAATTTTAACGTCAAAATTGGTCATTGGGACGCCCAATTTTGACGTTATGACATTTAGTAGAATGCTAATTATCCTAAAATGGACCTACTAACGCCACCCACTCAGACGATTCAAACAATTGTCAATAGCAGACTCGGGCTCAAGCTCTGCTGAGCTTGGGATCAGATAACCGTGTGTGAGATGTCCCAGGATATTAAATTATTATTTATGTATAGCGAAATTGTGGTAAGGATGTAAGGATTGTGTACCATTTAGTTTAGTCAGTTATTTATTAAGCTTCTACAGTCATCACAATTTTTAGATTTTAGAGTGTTAGAGATAATTTATGAGACGTGTGAGCAAAATCAATTCGTTTGTGAAAGTCTGTTGTAGAGTGAACTTAGAAACAAATTTATAAAATGAGCAATAAACTGGTATTTAAAACTGACACTTTGTTATTTTATTATTTTCATTAATGGCTTCGAACAAGTTGTTTTCTCGTGATAATAATACGAAAATGCAAAGCATAGTTGGAAAATATAATTTATATCAAATATGTAGTTGAATAGTTAATGTAACTGTATAAATAAGATTATGAATATGAAACTTCTAAACAGTGAGATGTAATACTTGACGTACGAATGTTTCAGATCCGATATTTACATATTCTGCTCGCGGCAACCCTGTCTTACAAATAGGTGCATACAGATTCAGCAAGTACAGTCGCTGCAACGGGCCCAAGGTGCGCTGGATCTGCATCAAGGACCACAGCGGCTGCCGAGCCAAGGTCATGACAGTCGGAGAGATTATTGTCAAGTACCACAATGACCATAACCATTAAAATTGTCTTAGACTGTTGTATTGCTTTTTATTTTCATCTCCTTAATATTTTAGGTTGTGAATTTTTCTACTTTAATTTAAAAGGATGAAAGGTTTAGTTTACCATAGATATATTTAGGGCCCGATTTACATATTATGGTTTTACCATTACCCTAAACCCCACTTTTATGAATATTTCAACATATTTTTATGTAGTTGATATTTTAAATTACTTTCAACTGTCTGTGTCCTTTAATGTAGTGGCGAACTTTGTACTATTTTTCAAACTGTTGTAATTTTCAGAGCCAATGTTCTCAACAAGTCTGCGCGGTAATCCGGTCATGATAATCGGCAAGTACCGCTTCAACAAGTGGGTGGGCAGCAGGGGGGACCGCGTGCGCTGGATCTGCGGGAAAGTTAATGCTTACAAATGTTCCGCTTCCATCGTCACCTACAATAACATTATCATTAAACAGACGCCGCATAATCACTAACTAATGTTTTTGTATTTATGGCTCGTTATTGCCCAATATGCTTTGTTGATAAAGTTTTGTTGACCATCTAGTCCGCTTCAGTATAAAAAGAAAATGTACTATTGACATGCAGCCATTAGAATACCGTAAAGTACTTTCCCATTCATTTACTTAATAATTAATGTATACATATACACTAAAATAAGTAACATTTAAGAGTACATAAAGTATTTTGAGTTTGAATTTATTTAATTAGATAAATTAAGGATAAGTACTATGTAATATTTTTGTTGTGTAATCGGCTTTTAATTGTAAGGCATATCTGTTTAATCGTGATAAATAAATGTTTTGTGAATAAATACGCATTTTTTAATTTAAATACAAATGCGAATGTAGTTATACTAATTATCATGAAGGACCGTTGTTGTCCTTCTTAAAACGAATGTACTTGCTTAAGTAATAAATAACTATAATAAATTAATTTCAGTTCCATATTTCTCTGTATCGCGGTGGGGCAAGCCAGTGCTGAACGTCGGCGAGTACCGGTACAATAAGTACTACAAGAGCAAGGGACCCAAGGCTCACTGGTCGTGCGTGAGGGCTGGCACCGGCTGCCGCGCCAGGATCACCACCATCAATGACGTCATCGTTAAGAGTTATGACGTACATCAGCATTAACATTCAATGTAATTCCGGACCAATGTTTTTAGCCATACTTATGAAAATTTTAAAATGCCCTTGAATTGTTAAAAATTAAGTACAAACATAGAATACAAAATTTCTAGGAAAATGTGAAATAATTTCAGGAGGAGGAATTTTACATAGGAGGTTTTTATAGGTGAAGAAGTTAAACCTTCTATTTTCGATGTGACACACTTGATGTAAACTTTCGAATAAAGTACTATTTGTTACTACCTACTGTAAAATAATCATGAAATATAGTGTTAATAAAGTCGAATAATAAAAGCAATCGTATCACTGGATGAGTTTTTTTTACAAAAAATGTTTTTTGTTAGGTTTGGCCTTATAATACCTGTTGCCACCGTAGCCTTGCTGTTGGTGTTTAATACCTAAATGTTAAACAAGAAAACCTTTTTGTTTTAATGATGCAAAAAAACACATTTATTTATTTTGTTCCATTGATTAAATTATATGTGATGTTTTAGAGCCCTACTATACGACTTCTAGGCTAGGCAGGCCTGTCTTGCAGCTCGGACCATACAGATTTAACAAGACTTCGTCGTGCGACAGTCCTAAGTCAGCGTGGAGATGTGTCAAGTACTCCAGCGGTTGCAGAGCAAAAGTGTTCACATTGAACGATGTTATATATCAATTCAAAGGCGTACATACACATAAAAAAGGAAGTATGTAGAGTTCTTCGATATGCTCCAAAATAAAACATAAATATGAATGTTCAATTTGGTTTTGTAATGCTGTTCGCCAATTTTATAGGAATATGACAACGTTTCAAGCCCTTTTTATTAACATCGAAAATACATAAGTGTAAATATGTACGCATGTATGTATTAGTTAGGTACTTTCTAACTTAATTATTGAAAGATGTGATGATAAGATATAATTTTAAATTCTATTGAATAAATAAATAACAGAACAATATAAATTATATGTATATTATTTATACACAAATTCAAGGAACACACGAAATTATCTGAAGTTTTTATCATTTCGGTTTCCTTAAGAAGTTGGCATACGCGTTTAAATTTTCCGATTTTTCATTTTCAGAGGTATTTTTCTCGAAGTCTAGGTACGGCAAACCTGTGATAATTGTCGGAACATACCGGTACAACAAGTACAGCCGCTGCACGGGGCCCCGCTCGCGCTGGGTGTGCGTGAAGGCGCGCGCCGGCTGCCCCGCCTACCTCATCACCTTCAATGACGTCATCATCTCCGCTATACATGAACATACACATTGAAAACATACATCACATCGCTATCGCTACATATTGTTTACTGCCTGTTCAGACTGATTGCGAGATTGGTGTCGGACAGGCTCTGTGATGTCATATATGTAGTATACAAAATAGTCACAGTGTCGCAGTGTAAACCTAGGATTATAGGTGTGACTGTGTAATACAATGCGCAGTCTTGCCATCTGACGCGTGAATTTGTTACTACCAAACAACTTGATTCGAGCTAAAAGCTGCCACTTAGTTTTTAAGAAGATTTTTTAGGTGCGTTTTATTCCTGTTTGACATTGGGAGTATTGGGACTTACCTGTTAATAAAATAATGTAAAATAATTAATTCTTTTTTACAATTAAATAAAGAATATCTTAACAAATTAAAGATTACGTGTTGAATTAACAAAAAAGGCGGCATAGCTTTAAGTTAAAACTCGGAGTTAGGACTCGGAGACTTATAAAGCAAGTTTTTGTAAATCACACAAATACTTGTTGCATGCCTCGCACGACGCGTACTTAGTTAGCAATCAGGCGTCAACTAACTTACTACTGGGTGAAATATTTTGCAGATACAATAAAATTTGTGATGTCAAACCGGGGAAACAAGATGATTGAGTACAATCACTATAGATTTAGCTACAACAAAAGTACTATCGGAGCCAATCCTAAGAAGAGATGGGTGTGCACGCGCTGGGCCAACGGCTGCCGAGCTTCAATCATCACGAGACAGGACGCCATGGTCAAGTGCAATGACAAACACACTCATTGAGAAGAACAGACAAACCATTTACGCAAAACTTAGATACAAAACGTTCATTATTACGTGTTAATTACACATTTAGTACAGGTTCTGAATACTAATCTATATTATTATGTTATACTGTATTGCCTTAAAGTGACGGATGATGTATTGCATGTTGTAACCATGTAACATTTTATGATGAGAGAAAATCATGAAAAAGGTCTTAAAAAGGTGTGATCTTAAAAAGGGCTTAAAAAGGTGTTACTTTGACTGAATTGTGCGGTAGTAATACCCATTAATAAATAAATGATATAATCGAAGGTTCATTGATTTATTGTAATAAAAGCACCATTTTCCGACGACCAAGGCAGTAAAAATTAGTTAAATATAACATTTATAGCAAAAATTCTAATTATTATTAACTACAACCATCGCGTCATACCCTTGCATAATTATTAAGAAAATGCTGCGATCATGTGGTGCTATTTTTTTTTAGATATTCGTGTATTTGATTGGTTTCATTTATCATTAAATAGTCTAAATTTAAGAATGTGGCTTAAATTTTAATTAAGTTTTTCCTGGAAGCAAAAGAATCTATTTAATAAATATTTTCATACCAAAACTATTTATATTGATTCCAACAGCTTTTTATATCTGATATTCCAGGTGTAGGTAACCAAAATCGAGTGTGCCTGTTCAATTTTATTGACTCATAATTCATTTAAAAAAATCGCTCTTCTTCTTGAAGAATAATGCGGGGAAGTGGAAAGTATACTGATTATTAATAGGTATTCTAGTCCTTTCCCTATACTATATTAATTTTAGTTACATTTTAAGGGATTTCAATTATAAAAGCGAATATAAGATAATATTATGATTTTTGTTAATTTGTTTTATTTAAAAAGTTTGTTTGTACTTTTAGAAGTCGAGTTCAAAAGATCGAGGCAAGGACGGACAGTACTTATATATCAAGGAAATCGATTTAACTGCGAGGTCAGATCCACATCAAAATATTTAAACCCCAAAACTCGTTGGAGATGTGTCCAGAGGAACAGAGGGTGCAAAGCGACTGTCCTGCTCATTGACGAGGAAGTAGTCAAGGAAATCAATAGACATAATCACTAACAGTATTCTAGAATCGGAAAATATAGGCTATGATTTCACTGAGGGGCTCGTGGCTAATAACAAGCCCTTTTTTAGCTACGTGTACGTAGTACTCTTCTAATGACCGATTGATCCATCTTGGAGTTGGTGGAAAAGTCCTGAAGTGAAAATAAATCCTTATTTTGATTTTGATTATTAATTTATATAATTACATTAATAAAAGAAGAGAATATCCACCACCACTGTTTTGTTTTTGGAAACATTAAAACTTTCCTTGTCCTTTTTTTTAAGAACTTGAGTTTAAAAGGTCTAAGCAAAGTTACATATATTTTTGATTATCTATTTCCATCCTCCCTTATCACGATATCATCCAGGAAACCAGCCGGTGCTGAGAGGCTTCACACGACTTCCCACCGTTAAAAACAAATCTTTTTCACGCAATAAAATCCAAAGTAAGAAGTAGAATCGGAAGTTCACAGCAAAATGTCGTCGTAAGTGGTAGGTATGCGGAATCCTTTGGCAAGCACACGTCACAGGAGATACCTATGTCGAAAGTCCATAAGCATGAGATAAATGGGCAAATAATAGAAATAACAACATTAATAGATACAACAATAATAGGAGTAACGAACGTTTGAATTGACAGATCACAAACAAATGTCTATTGTCATAACTCAAAATGTCACATTGATTGCATTCGTAATTGTTGTTGCCATGCTGGAATGAAGTTTACCCGTGAATTTACGCAATATCATTTTGATTTCATTTATTTATTTCGGTAATGTTGGAAAGAAATAATGTGTTTAGATTATTCTTATTCATAAAACTTCAATACATTATAAAAAAACAGCTTTTTTAGTTTACTAGCGAAATATATTCGTATGACTTAGTTTAGATTTAACTTTCACATGGCAACACTCAAACTACAATTAAATCAATTGTATTTCTAAGTTAAAATATTTTTTTCATAGACTTAGACGCTATTTAAATAAAGCTTGAAAAAACGTAACTAATTTTTTCATGTAAATCTGTAATGGTGACGTTTGTAGACGCTTAAGAATTACATCAACAATTATTTTGCTATTGTCCTTTCATTGCAGACACGTCCAGAGGACTCATGGCGGGCACGGCCGTCCTGCTCCGTGAAGTTCTAGTTGCAGATCATTTCAATTACATTTGAATCACTTAAATCTGCTTTTCTTGTTTATCTTTTTAGAACTTGAGTTTGCAACGTCAAAGCAAGGTCGGCCGGTACTTATTTACCAAGGTCATCGATTCCACAAGGAGTGCAGATCTAACGAAGATCCTCTGAAGACCAAGAGTCGCTGGAGGTGTGTCCAGAAGAACCACGGTTGCCGGATGGCTGTCCAGCTCTATCAAAAGGAACTACTGAAGGTTGTCGGTGAACATAATCACTACTAGGATATTTGAATTGGATTATAGCCACAAGATTTTTAACAAGAAAAAGATGAATTTTAAGTTTGTGAAGTTGTTACATAAAAGGGCTATATTATTGGATAATTCATTAATAGTTTATTTTATTTATCATATAGATTATTACAAAAATCTTTTGTATAGTATGTAATTAAAAACTTGCAACGAAACATTTGGTAACCTACCCTGTTACTGAGAATTTTATCAAATATTTGAATCTGAAATCGCTAATTTGCACGTTAGCAAGCGTCGTAATAGCTGGACCTTTCTACTTCATATGAGAACTGCCCAACTGTCGGACATGGATAGACCTCATTCCTTATTAAATTATTTATACAATAACAGTTTAGCCTGTTTGTAGCCCATTGTGAGTTTATAATATTGTGATTATTTGAACGATTTTAATGAAATTAAAAGTTCGTTTTTTAACTGATAATTTTATTTGTGCAAAGTTCCTTTTAATAAGAATAGGGGAAGAATAAGAAGTATTTTAATAGACACAGATAATATAATAATATAATGTTTCATCAATATCATCATAATCTAAGCCGAAAGACGTCCACCGCCGGACAACGGCCAAGTAGGATAATGTTAGGGTGCGTCCACATCTGGCGAATAAGCATTCGCGTCCGCGAACCGCTCGTGGCATGCTCGTGCCATGCTCGCGAACTTGCCGCGAACGCACTAGTGTCAATTACGCCGTCTGACAGACGTGCGCGCGCCGCTCACGGCAGCTCGCGAGCTGCTCGTGTAGTGCTCGTTCGTCAGATGTGGACGCACTCTTACGTGTTTACCTAAATTTAAGTCTTGTATTTTTTTAGAACTTGAGTTTACAACATCAAAGCAAGGTCGGCCAGTACTTATATACCAAGGGAATCGGTTCAACAAGGAGTACAGTTCTAAGGTGAACCCTATGAACACCAGGACCCGGTGGCGATGCGTTCAGAAGAACCATGGTTGTCGGGCGGCCGTCGTGCTGCATGAAATGGGACTAGTCGGTACCGTCAATGAACATAACCACCACTAGTATTATTATTTATTTCTAGCCATTATCGTCCCACTGCAAGGCAAAGGCCTCCCATTCCTTTTTCCAATTCTCCTCAGCTATTGTTGTCCATAATATGGAAAAAGAGTTAAGCTCGTCCCGCCATCTCCTCCTGAGTCGGCCACGGCTAGTCCAATCGTATTCAGGACTAGTATTAATACTATCGAATGTGTACAATTGTCCATTGTATCTTTTTCATGATTCGGAGTGGTACTTTTGAGTTTAAGACCTTTTCACATCCGGCATGATATCAAGGAACAAGTAAGTGTATGAAAATTACGGATCAGCGTCCAGAAGAACCACGACTGCCGGATGGCTATCCAGCTCTATGAAATGGAACTACTGAGGGTAGTCGGTGAACATAATCACTACTAGTATATTTAAATTGGGTTATAGCCACAAGACTTTTAAAAAGAAAAATATGAATTTGGAAGTTTTGTGAAGTTTAACAACTTCATAAACATAAAAAAGACTATGTTATTGGGTAATTTATTATTAGTTTATTTTATTTGTCATATAGACTATTAAAAAATCTTACGTATCGTATGTAATCAAAATTGCAACGAAACTTTGGTCACCGTTGTTACTGAGAATTTTACCAAATATTTGAATCTAAAATCGCTAATTTGCAAGTTAGCAAGGGTGGTAATCAATGCACCTTCCTAATTCATATGAGAAGAGGCCTGAGCCCAACTGACGGACGTTGAAAGACCTTCAACGACCATTAGGCCTTATTCCTAATTATTTATAAAATAATTGTTTTGCCCCTTTATGGCGAGTATATTGTCAGTTTATAATTTTGTGATTAATTTGAACGATTTTAATGGAATTAAATTGTCGTTTTTAAATGATTATTTTATTTGTGCAAACTCATTTTAGTAAGAATAAGAAATATTTTAATATACACAGATAGTATGAATAGAAAAAATTGTTCGGTATCATTTACTAAAGAAAGGTGGACAAAAAAATTTAAAAACAAAGAAAAAGTGATAACTGGAATAACCATATTTTAAGATGATTATTTTTTTTGTTTCATCAATCTTAGCCGTAAGACGTCCACTGCCGACCAAAGGCCGAGTAGGATTATGTTGCGTGTTTACCTAAACCCGGTTATCTTGTATTTTTTTTAGAACTTGAGTTTACAACATCAAAGCAGGGTCGGCCAGTACTTATATACCAGGGGAATCGGTTCAACAAGGAGTACTGTTATAGCTCTAAGGACCCTATGAACACCAGGACCCGTTGGCGATGCGTTCAGAAGAACTACGGCTGTCGTGCGGCCGTCGTGCTGCATGAAATGGAACTGGTCGGTACCGTCAATGAGCATATCCACCACTAGTATTATTATTTAATTATTATTTATTTCTAGCCCTTATCGTCCCACTGCAGGGCAAAGACCTTCCTTTCCTTCTTCCAATTCTCCCGGTCCTGGGCTATTGTTGTCCATAATATGGAAAAAGAGTTAACCTCGTCCCGCCATCTCCTTCTGAGCCGGCCACGAGGTCTTTTGATGTTTTGTGGAGTCCACATAGTCGTATCCAGGACTAGTATTAATACAATCAAATATGTACAATTGTCCATTGTATCTTTTTCATGATTCGGAGTGGTACTTTTGAGTTTACGATTAAGACTGTTTCACATCCGGCATGATATCGAGGACAAACAAGTTTATGAAAATTACGGATCAATGTAGGAAGCAAAATATGAAAAACAAACAGGGACATGTTTCATACATTTTTTTGTCCCCAATATCGTGTCGGAGTCCGATACTGATTGGGTCGAATTGTTGTTACCAGTTGAGGCTACATTACCTATGGCCTCATTGACGTGTATAAATAAGAATGCATATGTTTTAAAAGTCAACAGTATTTTAAATAAAACTACTTTTGAACAGATTCTATCGCAGTTTATTTAGGTTTCGTTATTTCCTGACGATTCACGCCTTTGCGAGTGTCATGGTCACGAGAAAAGAGAGTCATTTATTTTAAATTTTTGTTGTTATGAACTTAAAAAATAATGATGCGTAATATATATTATTGATTAATAGTGCTGTCGTGTATTTATTTCACTTTTTATACCATGTACCTAGTCCTGTTATTTAATTATATCAATGGTTTGTCATTTTTGCTATTAAAAAAGTCACCCTACATGAATATGTTTTGTGTCCATCTCATGAACTCATGGTTTATATTTTACATTCTAAAAACCTTTGAAGTTTTATTTATGAACTATTTGAGTACACACTTATATTTATTCCTTTAACTCTTAATTAATCAAATAAAAACTTTTGTGTTTAACTTATCAGTTTCTTATCTTTTTGTCTAGGCCTCATATTGGCAACATCGAAGTTTGGCAAGCCAGTGATCATGTACCAGAACTACCGTTTTAACCAGCATAGCAACAGCAAGGGTGATAAGGGTTTCTTTGTATGCGTTAAATGGGGCTTGGGGTGTAGAGCCTCTATCAAGACTTATCTTGATCAAGTTATTGATATTAAGAATATTCATAATCATCCATCATATACTTGAAAAAGGATTAATTGATAGATTTGAAAAAGGTTTAGGAAATTAATGATCATGCAGCAGTGAATGAATATTTTATTAATTTGTTTGCGATAGCAAATGCACCATTTATATTGAATTATCTAGTTCGCTATAATATGTTAAAAAATTCAAGGTTTTTTTACATACATTTTATAATTGATATGATTTATAAGTTATATTTAGTTTCTTTATTATTGTAAGACACTTCTGACAGGCGGTGAAGGAAAAATCCGCGAGGAAACCTGGATTCCAAAATTGGGATCAGAAATCGCCCAGCAATGGGGCGTTTATAGGCTGGTATTATTAGTACAGTTTTTATTGTGCAATATTTTTGGTGTTTTATTTATATTTTACTGCGTTTCCCCCGCGTGAATACCCATGTCGCAATCCCGATGGATTTATGTTATTCGAAGCGGAGACAAATCTCTTTCACCATTCGTCCAAGCTATTTGCAGTAAAAGGTCAATAAACGGTGAAGGGTGTATAATCACAAATTAACAGTAGGAATACAATATATTATTATTAATTCAACTACTTTTTTAATGAAAGAATCACCAAAGAAAAACCGGTCGATGGCTAACTATTGATTGTCGTCACCATGACTAACCAAAATGTTTGTGTAAGTAGTATGCTATGTTAGAAAAAGAAAAGAAAGAATATACATTTATTCGCCATAGTTATGACGCATAAGGGCATTTGAACTATAATTTCCGCAGGTCCAAAGCTTATAACTTCAAGGAAGGGCAAGCCAATGGTGCAGTTGGGTGAGCACCGCTACTACCAGCACAGCTACACGCGCGAGGGCTGCCCGAAGCTGTGGGTCTGCTTCAAGTGGAGCAAAGGCTGTCGGTGCTCCATCAAGACCTACCAGGGAGAAGTCATCTCCGTCCATGGAAACCATAACCACGCATAACAAACAATAGCGTAAATATGACGCGTTGACGTTTACGCGAGTGTCATACTTTGAATATCTTATCGGTAAGCACAATTAGTCGTGATGCGATGTCTCGCTGAACTTTTAGTTTGGATATTTACACATTTTTTTTTGTATTTGTTTACTGTTAGAAATATTGAAGTATTGGTTTCTTAGGTTTACGCGAATGTTCGACATTGAATAAAACTACTTTTTACGGATTTTTTCGCGGTTTTAATTTTAGATTTAGGTCCCGACGTTTCGACACCTTTGCAGGTATCATGGTCACGGGCAGTTTCGACACCTTTGCAGGTAGCATGGTCTGCCCGTGACCATGATACCTGCAAAGGTGTCGAAACGTCGGGACCTAAATCTAAAATTAAAACCGCGAAAAAATCCGTAAAAAGTAGTTTTATTCAATATTGAAGTATTTAGCGTAATAATAAAAACCGTTATTTAGAAACATGTGCTGTTATATCCTTAAACCCATCGTATAAATATATGAGATATCAAATTGTTTAAAAAGATTAAATATGAAATTTACTTACCTTACAGACATTGTAATGACGCAATCTACGCATGGAAAACCAATGCTGCAATGGCGACATTTTCGATATTACCAGCATAACTGCTACAGAACGGGCCCGAAAGGTCTCTGGCTTTGCATCAAAAAGGCTCACGGCTGTCGCTCTGCCATCACTACTTTTGAAAACGAAGTTATAAAACACAATTATGAACATAATCATCCCTAGATAGGCATATCTCAGTAGGTAGTATAGTTCTATAGGTATTTGGACTACTGGGCTAGATCGCGACCTAAAAATCTTGTGCCTGTTGCTAGCTCTAGCAGCTCTCTGCAGTTTTAGCTTTATGTATATTAGCGCGTTGAGAAGATACGAGTACATATGCGTTCAGAAATATGATAAATGCCTGTATATAGGTGGTTGTAAATTCTACCTATTTAACTGGTTGGAGTTTTGTAAAAGTAATAAGCTTTGTAGCAGTAATATCGGTTGTGATGAATTCGGATGTGACATAATAAGTTCTACTCGGTTTTATTAATGGTCTGTATCAACTAGGTACTACTTATATACAACTGTGAAATAAAATATATGGGATATCATTAGGAAAAGTAAAACAATTGTTAGTTATTTAAGATCAAATTTTTTGTTATTTTTAAATTGCGTAATGTTTTGTTCATTTTTATTTTAAGTTTTCGCATGCATATGTGAACTTATTTTTTTTCAAAATTCTATTTTACAACTTTTGTATACACGTTTTCTTTAGTTTTATTCTATTTTATAATAAAATGTCTAATGGATATCACTAGGCCTTTTATCTTATTGCTTAAAGCAATGTCCCCTGTGTCATCCGTTGTTAATTGTATCCAATAATTAAAAGTTGAATAGAAATTAAGTTCATTAACTTTAACCTTTCGTTGTTAAAGTTACACAGTTACACAGTGCGTCGAACTGTTTTACTTAAGACACGCGAAAGGTTCAAACGAAAGTTACGGAAAATAACTTTCTGAAATGGATTTAGTTAAATACTGCGATTAAATTAAATAAACTCCGAAATCAAATAACAATTTCCATATGAACAATGTATGAGATCGTGTATCTTTTTATTTCTGATAGCATAGCTCTGCCTTGTAAATCAAAACCAATTTGTGATAGGTATTATGTATCACGATAATGTATTGAAGAATGGCTTCCTCTAAATTTTAATATGAGTATTATCTTATCTGTTATTATTTTTTAGGTCTGATATACACAACATCTATTCATGGAAACCCTCTCATTCAGCTTGGGAGATATCGGTACTGCAGGAGGCAGATAAGTGGTGCGCGGCAACGGTGGCGATGCATTAAAACCAAATGCCGCGCCAGCATCCTGACCTTTGAAGGAGAAGTGATAAAAAAAAACGAAGATCATAATCATCTCTGAATCAACAATTTAAGCGTTTGTCGAAGCTCCGAAGTCTCATAAACACGACCTCCGTAATAATTCGTAACAACGTGCAACGTCCGTTTCTGTGTGCCCGGTTCATGTTATTACACACTATTTGTTTTTTTTTTATACTTGCTAGCCATTATGATTTTTTTTCACAGGTGTTTGTTAATAGTGCAATGGCTTGTGCTTTTTATTTAGACATTATTATTTAATTTCAATTTTTTATTTAGTATAACTTTAGTTATAAAATAGTTAGTTATTAAAAAGATTGTAGTGATTTCTTAAATCTCATATTGTAACGAACTGTAGAAAAGCACTGTAAGTTCAGTTTACATTGAATGTATTTCATTCGTGTTTTCATCGTATCAAGGCTATGGCCGGGGCATGTCAGGGCCGAGTTCCGACAGGAGCTTAATGAATATCGGTGCATACATAGTTTATAGATTTGTTCATGCACGTCAGTGTCCGCGCAGCGTAGCGCCAGTGCCCGGGCCGACGCCGTGACGTACGCAACGGATGACGTTACTCACCTTGCAGTTTGTTATCTTTATTGCGCATCACGAATTAATATTTATTATGGAATCTACGCTTATTTAGCGTTTTGTACGAAATGTATGGATTGTTAGTACAGCATCAACAGGTAGGGAAGTAACCGTACGTACAAACACTTTATTAATGTTTATGGGTATCGCCGGCGTGTTTACACCCCTGGCTCCCGGGAACGCGCACACCCTGTCACGTCTCGGCCACAGCTGTTGTTACGTATTAGCGGATTGACCTTTAATGCATGCATGTTGTATCTCTTACTCATAGCTTTATGATAAATTATAGTATAGTGACATCAATACAAGTATGCAAATAAACACATACATGCCAAATTTGTATTTCTAATAAGGGTCAATTTTTTTGGTGTTATCTGATTATGTCTTTATAAAGTTGATCTGTTTAATTTCTTTTTTTTTTTGTTTTAAACAAGTAATCTAGGAGCATGTGTCACTGTTGTAAGTTTTATTGAAAAAAACGTTTGAATTTTAAAAGACGTTTAAATGCAAATGTCTCAAATATGTGTTCAAAAATGAATATTTTTTAAGAATTAAAACCAGTTCTTGTTTCGTAAATAATTATTAACTGCCTGTGTTGTTGTTTATTTTTAGTAACATGTTGTTGTGCCTTTTCTATTTGTAACCGATTTCCAAAAAGGACGAGGTTCAATGTTCGAGTGAATGTATCTTTTAATTATTTGATATTGACCATCAATATACGGTATATTATATGGAATTGTTTATTTTTGTTGAACTCTACTGTTCGTACTACAGGTTATAGGAAGATCTAGGTCAAAAGCAATACGTAATGATTTCAAGTACGTGTCGTACATTTTAGAGTAATGAGTCTCTAATGTTTAGGTGTAGTGAAGTCTATGTAAAAGCATGCCACATTACAATTAACAACATGTACTAATAGTAATAGATTGAAGTGAAGTCAATTTAATACAAATATCAAGTAAAAGAGAAGTTCTGTTTAACCTATGTTCAAGTATTTTTCAGATCCTGTATTTACAACATCAAAGTTCGGTAAACCTTTAATTCAAATTGGCGAGTATCGTTATTACAAACGGAGCTATTCACAAGGTCACCGGCCCAAAACACAATGGCTTTGTTCCAAATGGCAATCTCGGAACTGCAGGGCTTCCCTTTATATGGTCGATGAAATAATCGTCTCTGCTAACAATGAACATAATCACTAATATGCTAATGTTGTAAAATATGACTACTATGTGTGAGTAATATTTGCATTTTGTGTGTTTATTTATTATAATTATAATAAGTATAGTTTTTAATTTTGTGACTGATTTATGTGAATATTTGTATAAAGAAAACTTAGAATATTTGGACCAAAGACAAATTAAAATCCTCGAAATAAAAGTTTTCTCTATATTTTTGTTTGTTTTATTGTCCCAATAAACCTAATTGCCAGCTTCTTAAATCAAAATGTTTCACTAACTAATTATTCATTTTCAGAAATAACATTTACGACGTCGAAGTTAGGTAAACCTGTGATGGTGGTGGGGAGGTACCGGTTCTATACCCGGTGTGCTCCAAAGAAGAGGGCTTTAGGCCCCAAACTGCTGTGGGTTTGCACCAAGCAGACCTCCCACAACTGCAGGGCATCGGCCATGACCATATTTGAACAAGTCATCAGGCTGAAAAATGAACACAATCATTAGGTTGTAGTGGACAAATAATTTTGGTTTTAAAACCAGTCCCTTACTAAAACAAAAAATCCTTGTTCGCACAGGGTTTCACAAAAAATCTAATTTCATGCACAAATCCAGACTTTCAACGAGCATTAGTGTATTACACAAATGCTTATCCCTTGCGGGCATCGAACCCGCAACACGTCGCGCACCCTAGTTATTAGTGCGGTGATCTGAACCACTGGGCTATTCCTGCAGCTAATACTAAAGTTAAACTTTATTTTAAGCCACCCATAAGACCTGGATTATGTCAGTTCAATGTGCAAAGTAGATATTTAGGAACACATCCAAGTAAATTGCCTTTGAGGCTTGAGGATACGATTAGGTTAATAAAAAAATGGCTTAACCATTGAGCTTATGTTTATCGTAAATAATATCTCAGAGTGTTACTATTGTTACCTGACGTTTCAACAAATTATACGTGTGAATAATTTACAATAAAGTTAGTTTAAAATACGATTATAAAAAATCGAACGAAAAATAAATTAAAAAAACACAATTACTCTATTGTTCCTGGCATACTATCTGAATAATATCATTTTTTTTTGGTCGAGCCGTGATGCACGCATGTTTACATTGAGTGTAAAGATTCTTAACCTTATGTAGACTACATTCCAAATGTGTACCAAAAATAATACATTTTGTGTCCTATTTTATTTAAAATAAATATTAAAACATTATTAAAAAAAAGGAATTAATAGTGACTATTAATAATGTTCATGGGAACTGTACCAAAAATAGATGATTAATCTACTAAAATATATCAATGATAGGTACTTCACATTAACCAACTTGTTTGATTACATGTAAAAAAAGAGCATTTATTTAGATAACGGATAGAAAGTAATTCAGAAGTATTTAAATGTCTTTGTTCCAATTAAAATATTACCTCCTAGTTTTTAAAAGCTAGTCATTACAAGAATTAAATAATAGATATTATATTAGCACCTAAGTTTCATTTGTGATATTAATTGTGTTTACTTTGATGTAATTTAAAAAGTGTTTTTTATTTTTAATAAATTATAATATTTCGTCATTCTATTGATGTTTTCCGTTGGTTTTATGATTTGAGAAAGTCATACAGAGGTTATAAACCTGTCGCAAAAACATACATATGCTTATAAGTAAACCTTTGTTAAATATAGTGTCATTCGATAATTGTTCATTTTTTTTTAAATAACTGCCATTTGGTTTCAGCTCCAAGATTCACAACGTCGAAATTCGGTAAACCTGTGATACAGATGGGAAAATATCGCTACTATCAGCGAGCCCATTATAAGGGACCTCGGGTTCACTGGGTGTGTTCCAAATACAGATCCACCAATTGTAAGGCTGCGGTCACTACGCTCGGTGGACACATTATATCTTTTAGGAAAGGACATAATCATTAAAAACAACCAGAACGTAGGTATCTTTATAATACAGTGTAAATAACCTCCATTTCTGTTTGTTGGATAAATCGGGCAGCGTCTTTTCAGCGCCGTAATAGTATTTCCCTTAGGGATTTGAATGTCGTCATCAATTTTCTAGTCAATAGTAATTAACATTCATGTTACTCGTACCTACAAGTAATTTAATTAAATTTTATTTGTACTTAGATTAAATGTTACCAGGGTATCATACAGTGTGAGCCCATAAGAAAAAGTATTAAAGACGTATATCTTGACAACTCTGAATTTTTTACTTTTAGTCTAATAAATAATGTTTTGTTGAGTATCGGTACCATTTTGTCTCTATATGTGCTTTTTTATTTATATCTAGCCCTTGTAGTGAGCCTGCATTTTTTTCCCTTTAAGTGGTTTTCTTTAAAGTGATAACGAAAGTAGATGAATTTGATATATTACAGAAGCAGTGTTTACAACTTCGAAGAAAGGGCAACCGGTGATATTATATAACAACTATCGGTACAATAGGTTCAAGAGGTATCGTGTACACGAACAGTCTTTGAAGAAGAACTGGCGCTGCGTCAAGTGGACAAGCGGCTGCCGGGCGTGTCTCTGGACCGTGGACAATGTGGTGGTCACTGGTCCTCGGCAGCACACCCACTGAGCGAATAAAGAAGAAAACAAGAATAGCGGGCAGCTGCAAGCAATGCCACGCTATGTAAAAAGTGTTTTGGTGCAAACTGTGCCCAAAAAGGAGTGTTATGTTTTCAGGGTTCATGTATGTATGTATGTTTGTGAGTTTCTTTATTCCACCATAACTTCTAAAAGGCTTGACCGATTTCAATGTTTGTGGTATCATTAGAAGCTTTGAGTTATTCCGAGTGACATAGGCTATCTGGACATTAAAAAATGGTCAAGTGTGAGTCGAAATCGCAGAGGGTTGCAAAGGGTATAGAACGTTTTTTTTTGGCTTCTGTGTTGACAGCTTGAGCGCTCTATAATATAATATTTATCACTAAAAAGTTAATTAAAAAACACGCCTGTAATGTCATAAAAATAAAATAATTGCAGTCGGGTGACGGTTACTTGGGACAATTCATGACAGGACAGGACTGCATGTATTTGACATGGCAGGCGTGTTTTTTAATTGTTTTTTTTTACTAATTTAGGAACCCAGGTTCAATGTTTGAAAAAGGATATAAGACAAACACTCATATTTATTTAAAAAGATTGCTTGTTAATGTGTCGAAAGTTTCCAATCTAACTTTATGTTTTGTAAGTCGGTTCAATTGGTACGAGTATATCTTGTTTTTCGCATGGTTATGGTTCATATCCGATCAAAATATATTGGTATGACAGAAAAATAGATCATCTATATATGGTCTTCACTGATAGTTGCCTCAAGGTTGCTTGAATACTCATCCTATTTTAGGTAAGATTTGTGATTGCAAAAAGTTTTGTACATAAATTATGTGATTGTTGTCTATAATATATATTTTATTAACACGTTTAATAATGGGACGATAAAAACATGTGGTGTGGTTTTATTTAATATGGAAAATCTTATAGTTTATTAACTCCATGGTTAAGGGATGAATGTAACATAATATATTTTTTTGTGTTTATTTTGACTTCTGTTTTGATTGCACTTAGTTTTACAAATGTTTATTTTTCAGATCACCTATCATTCACTACCTCGAGGTTTGGTAGGCCAGTGATATTGTATAATAATTATCGCTACAATTACTCGGCTACGTCGACCATGTCCAACAATTCGACCAGGAAGAGCTGGCGATGCGTGAAGTGGCGCCACACCAACTGCCGAGCCATACTGTTCACTACAGAAGCAGGCCTGGTGAAACTGCATCGGGAGCACAACCACGGAGAGACCGCTGTTCAGATACAGCCGCGTGCACACAAAACCTTCTTTGACTACAATATATTTTAAAAAATTACGTCATCGTCATCTCCCTGCCTTATTTACAATTTTATTAAATGCGTATTGTGCTTCGATTCACTTCACTATTACGCGCCATCTAATTTTGAAAACGTGAGGGTACCAAAGTAGTCGACATTGTCGATAACTGTCACTAATGCTCAGCCGCTTAGATAGCATTGTCAGCGACACCGTAGGCCCTCGCGGGTTGCAGTTGTGACACGCTGGAAGGCTTTCTGATAATTTATGCCATTTAAACTTAGAAAACGGTACCTTATAGATTTCAATACTTAGGAGTTAAAAGGCTTTAATGCTTGTTGTACCCTACGGTTTCACCCGCCTGAATACCTAGCTCACGTTCAAAATATACACACTATCTATAAAAATTATAGCCTATGTGTTATTCTGATACGTAAGCTATATTATTGTATAGTTTCATTAAAATCTATTTAGCATTTTTTGTCTGATAGCGCAACAAACATCCATACATCCAAACAAACTTTCGCATTTATAATATTTTTATACGAACGTATAAACGCAAAACGTATTTATAATGTTATTAAGGATAGCAAGGAGGATACGTAAAATCTACTTACGTACTATGCAGCCACCATCGTTTGATTTGTATTCTTTTTTAATACCTTATTCTTAATTTTAAAAGATCTGCAGTGGAAATAAACACTCGTATGTTAGCATAGTAATAAGGCATGACAATACAAAAAGTAGAAGTGTATGAGTATATGTATTTAATGTCTAAATATTAGAGCCAAAGAATTTTAAATGTAAGGTGTAATTATAACAATGAATAAAAATAAAGTAGGTGTGATTAAAAGTATGACATTTGGCCTTTTGAATTCAAGCCTTTCATGGTTTAGAACTTTAATTGGTAATGCGTAAGAATCTTTATATAACAAAAGTAACTTGTATGACCCTATTGGAACGTAGTTATTATTAGTATATTGCACTAAAAGTATTTTTCTAAATCTATTTTGTGTAATAAATGTGATGGATCATTCTAAATTAAAAACGCTGTAAGGCGCAGGCCAGACAGAAGAGCCGCAAGACGCAGACGGGGCGCGGACATTTGTCTCTACCGCGTCCCTTTCATACAAAATATATAGAAGCGGCACGACGCAAAACATACAGAAGAGACGGGGCGCGGGCGCAACGCTTCTATACATTTTGTATGAAAGGGAACTTCATATATTAAAGTACCAATGTTCGAATCTCTGCCACAACTTCAAGGTCCCATACAAATTAGAGAACAGAAGAGAAGAGCTGTGTGAACGAAGTGTGATAATCTGTTTTACATGGTATCTACGCTAGCGAGACCTAAATTATCAATGAGAGGAAGTATAAGAGTTTAGCCACAGGCTCAATGCAAACTTCTGTACTAATTTTAAATATCTTCTGTTCCGTCAGTAAGTTCTGCTCTAGTATATTATAATTATTGTACTCTGTGCTATATTATATGTGCCTATTTATGTAAAGTACGCTGCGCTTACGTACGTCTCTTCTGTCTGGCCTGCGCCTAAGTTATATTTACCTATTCTATAATTCAGTATTGGAATCTGTCATTAGTTGCAATTACATTATTATTCTAGTCTGACAAAACTTACTGTGTAATGTAGGTATGTAATCATGTGATTTTATTGCAGCATGCATATTGTTAAATTACGTTTTTTTTTCGTCTCAAAGACTATGTTTTGTATATGTGTTGTTAATGTTAAAGAGTTTCTTTATTTGATCAGTATTATAAATTTAATCGGTGTTACCATAAAACTATCATTTTTGATAAGTCAACTGCTGCCATATCTTACATTATATTGCGTAAGAGAGAGGTAGCTACAAAGTCATTTTTTATTGTAATTTCAATAATTGTGCTTTAATACCTAATAGTACGTAACTATGTAATTACATTACAGTATTATCCAGTAACATAAGCAGTATATATTAAATGTCGTCGTCATATTGTAACAAATGAACATTGTTTTATTTATGTTTAACACTCCGTACCGTGAACTTTTAAACGGGACTGTTGCCTTAGTGGAAGCGAGACGGCGCATACACTGCAAGTAGCGGCGTCTCGTTTACACTGTTACCATGATACCTGTTAAGGCGTCAATTTTTATTGTAATATATAGGATACTGGCATTCTATGAAACTCTACCGGTGTGCTGTCAATAATATTGAAACGATGTTTTGTTTAGATAAATATTCGTAGTACCTTTTCTGTTCCAGCCGTGTTTTCGACTACTCGTTTCGGAAAGCCCGTCATTATATTTGGTGGATACAGGTATAACATGAACAATAAGAGCCGTGGCGAGGTAGCGTGGTGGACCTGCACAAGGGTTTCCAATAAACTTAAATGTAAAGCTACCCTCAAAACGTATAATAATATCATAGTTATGCGCAAGGGCGATCACAACCACTAAAGTTTAAAATCAATGTTGAGAGGTTTTTTAATGATTATAACTGATATATTTTTATGAATTTAATATGTGTTTTTGGTTTGTAGTCGATAGAATTTTTTTATATTTGTTTGATAGTTTATTTTTTTAATAAATTCTATTTTCCTTTTATCTTTTTCATTTGATTTTTCTTTTTACATCACATTTTTAATAAATCTGTCGTAACTAGCATGTGTTTTACGCGAGACTTTGACTATTAATATAATTTTATCTGAAAGCAACACATTTCAAGGTAACCTAGGTACGTACGTTCGAATTACTTTTATATTAGAATAACTTTTATTTTTGCAATTACGTTAGGCGCAACAAAGAACAAAACAACTAGAACAGGTGTCAGAAATCGTATTGGGATTAGAATTAAAAATAATACTCATAATACACATAAAGCATGAGCTACATGTCAAAACACTGAACCATTGACTGTTTTTATTCAGGCTTCTACCCTCAGGAAAATATGGAACCAAAGTTTACATTAACTATGCACGGCAAACCAGTAGTGAACGTTGGTCCATGGCGGTACTACAAGAATAATAAGAGTAAGGGGGTCAAAGCCTCCTGGTTCTGCAGCAAGAGGCAGCTTGGCTGTCGGGCCTCGCTGGTGGTAGTCGATGACGTCATCCTAGCCGTCAAAAATAGTCATAATCATGAATAGAAGGATACTTGTACATCTGATCACGTTAATGTACGTGATCAGATGTACGATCATGCGGTGTTTGAAGATATTTGCAAGGTACAAAGTAAGGATGTTGGTATTTGTGTGCGGTGTTTCTAGCGAGTGAAGTTTGCGAATGAATATATAAACAGCCCTCACTCTTGAGCAAGCTTTTGTACTTGCAGAGTGCAACATTTTGCGAAAAATTCAAACGTTCTTTTATGTTTCAATAAACCTGTATATTTGAACTTGTTAAAGTTTTATTGTATATTTTAGAATAAAATAGAATATGATAATTGTATTATAGGTAGTTGCCATACTATTATGTTACCTTATGTAAAATTGGATTAAGTGAATGATTCTTAGATGCGATTAAGCAGTTTAGCATCTGATATCACGCTTTCAAATTATAATATGAAGTAATTACTCTTCTTTTTCTGCAGTACTTTGATGGATTTTTGAATCACTTCTGGACAAAGGTTTTCTCTTATTCAATGGCTTATGTCGGTTTTCACAGATATTTTAACACAGTTATAAAAGCTCTTACATTTGATTGCAGCTGTTTTGACGCAGTCTCGTTACGGCCGGCCAGTGCTAGTGTATGGCCGGTACAAGTACAACATGAACACCTACAGCAAGACGCGCTCCGGGTGGTGGCGCTGCACCAAGGCGAGGAGCCTCGGCTGCAAGGCCAGCGCCACCACCTACGACGATGTCATCACTAAGATGAAAGGAGAACACAATCATTAACATGTGGCAATATTAATAAACCTTCCTATTTACTTCTTCTTTTTCTAACGAAAACTTGAAAGCGAGTCTTATCTTTCTATTCCATAGTAAATACGCAGTATTTAACAGTAGGACTTTTTTTCAATGCTTATTCCTTGCTTTGTTTTGGCAATTTTTTTTTTAAGATTCACGATTGCAACAATCTAATCTCATCATATACAAGATGATCATAATTATGCCAGATGAAGATTAATATCCTAAGTCGATTCAAAAATTACTTGTTGGGTCGAATTGAATAATCCCGAACTAATGAAAAATGTCTTCTACTAGGTATATAACGAATGCTATTTTTTGCAGATTTTATTATGTTTTCGCGCACCAAAAACGGCCTCCCGGTTCTGATTGTAAATAATTTTCGGTATTACAAGAACAACAAGAGCCGAGGACCCAAAGCCACGTGGTTCTGTGCTCGCAGCAGCAGGAAGAATGGAAAAAGCTGCAAGGCTTCTGTCATCGCTGTCGATGAAACTATCATGCAATTTAAACATGCACATAATCATAAGTAGTTCATAAAAAATAAGTAAGATGCGATATACACCAATCGATGTTAATTTTTAATCACGAAATATTTTATTGTTTTAATTTATTATTTAAAAATATAGGATGGTAAAGGAGATGTTTCATGCTTGTATGACTCCGATAAATGTGCACATAAAGATTACTTAAAGTATTATTTTCTCTTTTAATTCTAATACTTTTATGAATCCTCTATGTTTTTTCACAGTTAAACACGGAAGTCAATTTGGTGGACCAAAATTGATCGTAACGATCTTTGGATAAAAAAATACCGAGTGCCGCCTTTAACATCTATTTGCTTTTTCTAGTGCCGGTATTCACAATGACGCGTTATGGCAAACCCGCCATTCAAATGGGGAAATACAGGTTCAATCGGAACAACCGCAGCCATGGGCCGCGCTCCCTGTGGGTCTGCTGCAGGGTCAGCTCCGGCTGCCGGGCCACCATCACCACCTTCAATGACGTCATCATCAAAGAAAAGAAGCTGCATAACCATTGACACGGCTTACGTTCTGAGATATTAAACTCTCTTTCTCCTCTTATAGGACTTCTCGCAAAACACATTAGATGCTATTCATCTATTGTGTCTTTAATATTGGTAAACGAAAGGTAATCAGAATGGTTTGACCTTCCCTTAGGTAAAATTACAATAATCGCTATGGCGACTTATATTTTATATTAATACTATCGGTCCCGACAGACGTTGTCCTGTCTACATGGTCTACAATAACACAATGATAACAAAACTTTTTTTAATTTGATCGCAGCGCTAACTGTCGGTACAGACTAAAATTAAAATTCGAATATTATTTAAAATTTGACACTGCGATGGTAGCGCCGTCTGTGGGATCCAATGTAAAACATTCCAAAATCAACAACTACTAAAACGAAACGTCAAGCCCTAAAGGTATTTATGCATGTTCGCGCTAATCCCCGTTCTATAATATTAATATAAACATGCAGCGCGATAGTTTAAAAGACTTATATTTTGTTTTGAGACAGTTTTTAGTTTTATTAATAATATTTTTAACATATTTTTTTAGTTAACCTATTATAATAAGGTGATGATTTAAGGTAGGGACACCTGTATACTAAAGTACTCTACAGTACTATTTTTGTTAGGTTATCCGAGTTTTAAATATACTTATTTGTGATGTTTTAAAATGTTTCATTTTACTACTAGTTTTGCGGATATAATGTACAAGTGTTACGATACTAACTTTACAGAGACTATCTATGAAATAAATAATGATCAATTAGGTAAATAACAAGGTAAACAATCTTAAAGAAATTGATCTACACAACCAACTGAATGATAGTAAGTATCGTTAAATATAAACTAGATAATTACTATTCTAATATTATATTATTTTATGTTACAGGTCCAAAAATTTTGTACACGAAGCGAGGTACCCCGCTGCTGCAGATCAAAGGATTCAGATATAACTTCAAGAGGAAGCACGGAGACAGGACGTACTGGACGTGCAACAAGGCGCCGCAAGGATGCAAGGTCTCCATCCTCACCTACCAGGACGTCATCATACAAGTCAAGAACGAACACACACACCCCTGATCACAAATGTTACTAACTCTACCGAAAATACGAGAAAGATGAACAGAAACATAGAAAAGCAAATGGACTCAGTTTAACGCTTGCGTATCTTAAAGTTTTTGAATGAATTCTGAATTTTTAATTCTCCTGAAGATTATCTTCAGTTATTTAAGAAAACTTAGCATTTTTGTTATTTATGAAATATCAGTGTTTTTTTTCGATTTTGATATTAAATATTATTGTATGTTACATATTGTACATAAAACAAATGTGAAGCAGGATTTCCTTGTTATTTATTTTACATTTTACATGTTGTATTCCGTTCTTCTTCTTCTTCTTATTCCGTTAACTGAGTGTAAATAAAATATACTTCAGGGGAAAGCCTAGTTTCCTATAGGTAACTGAAATCGATTACTTTACTTTAAACCAATGATTTCTGACCATAAATAATTGATATTTTTACTTTTATAATACCCAAAGTTTGGCAGGCACGTACTATATTGGATTCGTAAGGTAGCAGCTTTGAGAAGTTCTAAAATAATATCATTACAAATGAAATGGTAAAGGCTCAAGCACATGTGACAGAGAATGGTTTGCGTATGTATCGATTGCGTAGCACTATTACGGACATGACAACATTCAACCGACGATGTACGATGTACTTGTAAAGCATCGCTCGACACTATTTTGATGACATGTGCTAGAGTCCTAAAAAGTCCGTTGAATGAAATTCGTTACAAATCTGTATACCTGTGTATTATTCATTATATAGTTTGTCATTCATACAACTAATGTTTTATTTAAACTCTAATTGCTTTCACTTTAATTAAGTAAGGAAATAATTGTATAAGTTTGGCATGTTTTTAAGTTTTGAGCGTTGTTACAATATTATTGTAGTTTGCCTGATATACTAACGTTCAGTGTTTGTGTTTCAGCGAACGGGAATTCGCTACACATGTATTGTTCTCCTGCGCATGCTGTGTGGACCGGTAACCTGCAGCTGGAGGACAGCGGTGCCCTGAACGACATAGTCCTACCTTGCTATATCACGCGGAAAAATAACACCCCCCTTTTAAATTACAAGATACTTTTGTGGCCACACACCTTGCGAATGAAAATGATACCCAAAAAAGCGTTTGATGTGGTTAATGGACCGCTACTAAATCAACCGACTCAGGTACTATTTAATATGCAGCCGTGTGATAAACTGAAAACGGTGTCTAAAGCCATGACTAAATTTGTGGGCTGCGTGAAAGTTCCCCCTACACAAAGCTGCCCGGCGACGACTTTAATCTTCAAGTACATACCAGAAACGCAAGCGTACGTCGGATACATACCCAGAGACCAGACTATGTTTTTAAATAATTTCCAAAAAATTATCAAAAAGAAAATAAACGAATTCAAGTAAGTAAGCTTACCGAGCGAGTGATATTTTGCCCTGGCATTACCATTTTTAGTTTCACATACGAAAACTTGATTCAATGTTATTGAGACTTTTGTTCTTATTTATTACACAATAACGACTGCAAAGCGATTACTTGTAATCAAATATGAATAGTAGAAAGAAGATCATTCGCTCCAGATGCAACCTACATGCTCATCTCGACCCTCACACATGAGGGACCTTTTACCACACCGACAGTGCTTAGATGGTAAAGCGACTGATACACCCGATCAGTAGTCGCGGATTAAGTATGTATTGTAATTTCAATTTCATTTTCTACTATTTATATTTAATTACAACTTGTGATTGGTATGTTATCAGCCTAAAACATCCTTATATTGTTCGTTTTTAAACAGGTTTTAAAATATTATTCCTTAAATTCATCAGCACTTGCGAAAGTTTTAAGTACCTTCTGGTGGTCCTATTTAACATCAAAATGCAGCCGTTAGCTGTGATGAAATTCTACATCCAAAATACAAACAAATGGGTTACCACTATAATAAACAGCATTGAATATGGTAGTTTGACAAATGTGACAAAAGAAATAGTTTAATATTTACCATAAATATTAATTTATATAATACCCTAAATAATTATTTCTTCTAAAATAAAAACAATTCGATTTTTGTGCTGCAGGCAGTAAACAGAAATTCGTATCCTGTGGCTCACTAGCCCATTGCCCATTGGAAAACACAACGAATGTAACTCTGACGATGAAATTTGTTAAATTTGATCTCGAATTCCATTATAGTATAGTTATGGTGAGGGTTACTAACACCTGCTACTAACCTGCGTATGCAATGACATATATATATATATATATATATATATATATCTAATAAACTTTTACGTCATCTGTTAGTTTAAGGTCCTAGATTCTTAAGTAAACGCTTGCGTGACACAAATTAAAAAACCAGAATCGCCAGCAATTAAATAAGTTTCATTTGTAAAGGCACCACATTATTCCATCAAGGATAAAATAAATATATAGAAAATACTGCGAAAATGATGTCGTTTACTAGATATTTTAATACATATTAAAATATTATCTATTAATTTTATATTGAGTTCTGTGGTTTACGCGAATATTAGAAATTGATATCTGCAAATGATACCTGCAAAGGTGTCGAAACGTCGGGAATTTAAATTCAAATACAAACCGCGATGAAACCGTATTAATTTTATATTAAAATTATTATCATTAATTAAACAGTGATAAAAAAGTCAGTAAATCTATGGTACTATATGATTCTCATAAAGTATATCTTCTATACTACTTTTAGGGATCTGTTTACCATAGTGTTCATACTAAACCCATTTTTATACATTTCGTTGCTGGCGAATCTGTGTTTATTATTTATGATTTTTTAGTCACGTTCTTTGTAGTGTTCCATAGTTTGAAACTAAAACCCATAATAAGATTAATTAGTGATGTATCACACTTAGCTTATGGAGGGTGACACCAGAGTTCATACAAATTCTAGCATCGTCATTCTATGCATTTGCGAAAAAAAATATGTTTATACTTGGCATTTCTCTTTGTGACATATAGGAGAACATTTTTAAGTCGATACAAAGTTGACTTTGTTTTTGCAGAATTAAAAGTGACGGTCAGCAAAATTTGTACGGATCCCTCGCGGTGCGAGTCTGATTCGCTGTCGGGTTTTAACATATATAGTGATAATAGTGGTCTCTTATCCAACAATGTAATAAATAAGTATTTACCTATTAAGTTGTTGTTTTAAAATACTGGCTATTTAAAAATGAATTTACTATCTCTATGTGTACTAGACGGCAATTTCATGGTAAATCCCTAATATTAATCTTAAACACATGATATGATATTTAGAGATACTGATGCCTGGTTTATTTTTGCGGGTCACCAGACACCTTAACTGAGTAAGTAAGTGTCTAATTATTCAGATTAACATAATACATAAATAATTGACTTTGTAGGTGGTAGGTACTTAGGAACTAAGTAATTAGGAGTAATAAGTATACTTGCATCGTAGTATTGTAAAGACCAAAATTATATATCACTGATAACCCTATTTTTGGAAATTCGGAACTCGAGGGTAAGAGTGTGTTTTAAAGTTAGGTTATATTTTTACTAGTGTTCCTTCTTATGGATATCGATCAAGCTGTTACCATATATAATGCCGAATCCCACCAATGAATGATTGTTTTATCAATTGCTATATATTGTAGGTACTTAAATAAACGAATAGATGTGTAGAATTAGTTATGTACTCACTTTATCAATAGGGTTTCAATGGTAGATAAATTGTACTTAGTTCTAGAAGTAAGTATTTTAACTTTAAATGTTTTAAATAATAATCTTCGACATACATTAAACAAAGTTACCTTAGTGATAAGTGTGTTAACGTTACGTACCTTATTAGGTGTATTTTTTTTTGCATGAACTGTAATTTATTTTGCATTTTTTAGTTGACGGGTGAGTATTTTCTTTTTTACTAGTATGTTTTTAACACTTATATGCAAATTCAGTGTTGTATTAGTAATTCAATACAAGTATGATATGTAATTTTACGAATAAAGTACATTTCGTCTCTAAACACTTGTTTTATTTTACTTTCCTTTTGAATTAACTGAGCTAAAACTCTTTCACAAACATTATTTATGTACTCTTGAATTCGCCAACACCTTTCACACAAATAATTTTGTTAAATTAACCGATCAGTAAAATAAAAATCTAACAAAAAGTTTAGAGGAACTAAAACATGTGTCAGTCTGCTTGCGACCACGGCCGGTGTAACCCGGTCGAAACGTCAAGGCCAAAAGGTATTTATGCATGTGTTAATGGGTAATTAATTTTACAGGTATTCCGGTAACGTTTACGGTCACGAAGCTCGGGAAACACGCTCTTATAGTCAAGGGGTATCGTTTCACGTTGAAGCGCACGATGGAGCAGCGTCGCTACTGGGTCTGCGTCAAGGCATGGAAGGGCTGCAAGGCCACCGTCACCACCATCGGCGATGAAATCATCAAAATTAAGGACCAACATTGTCACTGACATGTGAAATGGATAGAGGCCTTTGCCTTGCAGTGGGACAAAAATGTCGGAAAATAAATTTCACTGACAAATTCTATAGAAACAATACTTATTATTTCAAATGGTATACAATATACATGTATACATGGGAACATACTAAAACTGAACCTAATGTGAAAAGTTTTCCTGTATGGAAACAATAGAGACCATTCTAAATATGTATCATGAAAAATTGCATTGAATTTTGAGTTTTTACGCATAAATAAGTTAATTTCATTTTTATTTATTTTAGGAATTCTAACAGCTAAACAGATAAGTAAGTAACAGATTATACAAAATATGGCCAATTACAAGTTTCCACATGTTAATAAATGTAGCTTATTTTCGAGGCTATTGTTTCAGAATAATTATTTTTAAGCAATGTACTAAAATAATCACGGATAAAATTAACGAAGAACGACTAAGGTGTCTTAAAACTTAATTAAAATTGAAGATTTCACTTTTTGATTTGGTGTTTATTTCAAAACCCTTGGCTTGTATTATCCCAGTTACTCCTAAAGCTATCACTTCAAAGTTACGTTAATATAAGTTTGATACATGGAAGACATAGTTGATTAAAATTAGAGTAGTAATACAATAAATACAATGATAATTTCAATATTATCATACAATTATTGTGTATAGAATTAATCACAACTTCTGATAAAAGACATTAGCTATGGCTTAGACACCTTCTCGCTGACGACACCTTTTATATTTTAAGGGATCATGCTGTTTACAGATATCATTGAAGTTTCTGCTTAGATGCATAATGTAACTAATATGTTGACAATAGTTTGAATATATATGCATATATGTGCATACTGGAGCATAAAGTTATTATATGCTTTCAGTATATACTGAAACATTTAAATCATAAACTACATAGTTCCATAAATGTAACAACAACTAAAATGTCACAGATACAAGTCTCGCAGCAAAGTTGGTTTACCGCAAACGCTTATAAGTTTATATATTTAAACACAATCACTAATAAATGACTGCCTTTTTGACTCATAACTTTTAATCACATAGCAATTTGGTACTTTCCGTCTTAATCATAGGTAAAGTATTTTAAAAAACCTTATTAATGATATGTTACAAGATGTTATGGGTTCCTAGGCAAGAATGCCCGTTCTCCTTTAATGCGCCCATTGCATTGGTTGGCAACTGCAGCGCGTTTGGCGATGTTTAAGAATACCCTGCAGTCAAGTAGAAAGTTCTATCAGCCATTAAACATTTAACAACAGATTTTGATACATTATTTCTTTTACAGCGTTTTTCTTAACAACGAAACAAGGAAGACCTTTGATGGTAATCAATGATTGTAGGTATAATATTAAGCACAAGTTGTTTCGGGACCGAGTGTACTGGGTCTGCAACCAGGCCTGGCGCGGCTGCCGTGTTTCTGTCACCACATTAGGTGCAGATATTATTCAAATAAAAAACACACATAATCATCCCTAATATCAAAACAATAATATTACCGTAATTAAATGAAATGTACATTATTCAGGCTTTTACCGCCGTCTGGGTAACCTTTGACGGGTGACTAACTATGGATTTTCTGTCGTTTGGCATTTGGACGTTTGCCAAACAAACTTGGATTACCACTATGTAGATATACATGTAATATGTACTATACGGAGGAGGGGCGGAGGGGCACTGCTAGATGCAGAACTTGTAACACGTAGTATTTATATTGTGAATTACACTAACGTTTAGTGGCGTTCGTTTAGGGGTTCGTTCCCTTTACAGGTTATTGTATAAAACTATTTTTCTTCATTGTTATGGGTATTTAATTGGTTATAATGGGTTTTCACATAAGCTGTAAGATATTATATTGAATAATTATTTTTTAACAAAACATGGTAAATAAACTTTTTAACATTGAAAGCGTTTTCGTTGAAGTATCCTACCATGACCCAGTTTAAATCTTCATCAATTTTATTTGGGTAAAGCATAATGCAGCCCTCAGTTTATGTGTCATCAAAACATCATACTATTTGTTGATCAAGTGTTTACAGCTTGTCCTATTTTCAATGATGGTGGGCTGTTTCTACAACTTTATCGATAAATTTTATTTGTTTTAATTTTTCAATTCCTCATAACTTATTTACTATTGTAGTTACTGAATGATCTGCCAGTAACAAAACTAACTAATCTAAAGTTTTTAATTATGATTGGATGCTTAAAGCTACTAATGTAGTCAAAGCTATTTGTACATTGCATGTCTGATCTTCTAAGTAACAAATAGGTACTTTACTAGCAAGGTATTTTTGTTTTAGTGTTCTACGAGAACTGTTGTGGGAGGACCTACCTTTGGCACAAGGGTTTCTGGTACCGGAAGTACAAGGAGACGGGAGGCACCATCTGGTGGGTGTGCTACAAGCGCTCCTCGCTGCAGTGCACGGCTTCCATCGTCACTGACGCTGGCACACTAGTCAAGACTGTCCCAAGACACACGCACGAGAAGAACTTATGGCAGAAAGCTTTCACTGGACTGCTTAGTTAAGTCGATAAGTACTTTAGTATAAATAGATGTGTAGGAGCCACCTCTCAGTGAGCAAGCGTGGTGTTTGATGCTATTTCCTTTTATTTATGTTATGCCTTTGTTCTGTAGGACAATGACTGCAGTGTTTTATTGCTTGCTAATATGTCTATGAATTAAATTGTATATTTCTTAAGCGAGTTTCCGAAATTTTATTCATTAGAATAAAATTTTAAAATTATTTTGCAATTTTAATGCGGCTACAGGCTGAGTCGCAAAAGACTAAATTGATAAAATGTTAATTTTTGTTTCCTTTTAACTTGTGATCTTAATGGAATTTTAAAGTACCTAGTGTATTTAAAGGTAAATCTATCGATTAAAGATTTATTATTAATTATGCCATGACTTAGTGCAATGAAATTATTTTAGCTCTGCGTTTTTTGACCGTTATAATGCAAAATAAATGAGGTACAGTATTTTTTTATCATAGTAGAATAGAGTTCAATAAGAAAGTTCGAAGTACAGTAACACATGTTTATTTAAGGTCCTACAACATATTATTATGCTTTTTTTGCGTATATTATCTTCACGTTTTTAGCTACATACTCTTAGTAGGGTTTTTCATATGAATCCTAAAATGGAATCAGTAATATAAACCACTGTAGCTGTAATCTTTTGACTCACAATGTATTAGGCTATTTTAAAATGAGGTTTTGCAATATATGTGTAGTTTACTAAGTTGTTTTCTTGTTGGTTTCTTTGATAGTACCTTCTTAGATAGTATTGTGATATTGTCTAGATATTAAAATTCAAATTGCGGTAGACAACAAATTAGTTTGTTGCTCGGCGCCGCGGCCGACAGCGTCGTGTCGTGCCGCGTTGGATAAACAGCATGATAAGTATAGTCATAAAGAATAGGAGTAAGAAACCTTTTCAGCTACTAGTAATATTGAACCTAATTAAGTGTCTTTTCAAATATAATTTGACGTCTATTTAAATTTTATAAGTTAGTAATTCCGGACAACAATGTTGTGTGGCTAAATTCAATGTTCAATACTAGTCTTATGATTTGTATATAGGTATGTCCGTAATTATATTTGTATTGGTAGGTATGTTAAACTACCACCAAATAGTCAAATATTTGTGTAATAAAATGATTTCAACCTTACAAATTGTTTTTCTTTTGGATATTGTTATTATTTTATATTCATCCGTTCTAGATGTGACTGATAAAAAAGGGTAATTTTGTTGGTAATAAAAATGTGTGTATTTCTTTTTTTTTTAATTAGTCTTGAAACGTATTTTTTTTTCAGAATGCATATATATTGAGGAAAATGGTAGGACGTACCTATATTGCGACGGCTACCGGTACAGAAAGAACAACAGTTCAGGCCTCAAGGTGTGGTGGATCTGCTGTCAGCGACACGCCAAGACCTGCTCTGGTTCTTTGGTCACTCTCGAAGGACAACTCTTCAAAAAATCCGTTCACTCACATTAAAGTGTGTACTATACATTTATCAGTTCACCTACAACGGTAGGAAAGATAAAAATGTAGCTAGCTGTAGAGACAGTTCTTTTCGTTGAACAAAAAGATAAACGTTTTTCGTTTTTTTTTCTCTTTGTTTCGTTTTGTTACACCTGTGTACCTTAATATGCGTCATAACCATGATGAATAAATGTTCTTTCTTTCTTTCTTTCTTCTGAACAGAATAAATAACTTGTTAATTTATAATATCTGCTGTGGAATTGTCAGTTTTAGCACAAAGTAGTTCTAATACATATTTATTTTTGTGTTTGCTGAAACGGGTTAGAGGCATATATATTTTTTTTAATCATAATTTATTGTATATGATTTGTGACGTATGAGTAAATAGGTGCTTAGTTAAAGACAATTATTATTGGACTTATTTATTATCTTTATTGTTATTCATGATAGACACAACGAAACTTGTTATTTATAACTTTGCTAAGTCAATTATGACGATTGAACCATTATTTTACCATATCTGTAGTGTTGTGACAGGTTTCTGTTAATTTAATTTTTAACTTTCTAACAATAATCACCTTGTTTGTGTTTATTATATAGGCGATAAATATCTAATTGTTTGCTAACTATTAAATAAATATAACAAGATTTTGTTAATCTTGATTATTTATATTGTACTGTGTTGTATAAGGTATTTACTTGTTGAGTATTAAAGTATATAAATAAGAAATTTGTATGTATTTATTTTACACATATACCTAATATTTATGAAAGGGTTGGTAGAGAGATAAGATATAACCCTCAATCATATGAACAAACAATATAATTTTAATGCAAAAATCAGGTACATATTATTATATTTGTGTCTAAGAATATCTATGTTACATGACGGTATAAGATGCATTGTGCATACCTGTAAGATGGAAGGTTTTATTGGCATTAGACGTTACAAAAAATAATATTTAAGCCTTAATAAAATTCCATATTATATGGACATAACACAGGTGTTTATGTTCTAGTACGAGACACGGTGTTACAAAGTTGCGGCGAGTCTGTCTTCCTGTGGTTCCACGGGTACCGCTACACGAAGAGCAAGACGTGTGGCGAGCGCGTGTGGTGGACGTGCAGTCGCCGCCGCTCCATGCGCTGCCCCGCCACCATCGTCACCTACGACGGACAGCCCATAGAGATCAGCGTCAAGAAACACACGCATAAGAACTATTAGAGACGAAGAACAAGAATCTCGAAAATAAAGAATCAAGAATCTCATTTTTATTAAATTCCTTCTACTACCTATTTATTAGTGCTTGTGCACACGACGCCGCACAAAACTGCGACATGGCGCCGCGCCGCCTACAAACGTAGCGACCAGTGCACTACAGAGCCGTTTCATGATTTCATAATAAAAACGTGTGGCGGCGGCATCGTCCCGTGCACAAGCGCTTAGGTTAAGTCTAATTATTATTTTGTTACTCGCCATACTAAAATGAAACTAATATTGTTGTGTCGCAGCATCGTTATTCAACACCGATTATATGGATAGGTCACAAACATACTATAACATTTAGATCTGAAATTACCATAAGAGTCCGAATCCAAATAAATACATGTAGTATTTGATTAAATTTTGAATAATTTCCTCGATGTTGTGCAAAACACAGACAGGTGGTCTCACGATCCCTATTTGTTTATTATTTATCTTTGCTAAGAGTGAAATTTCATATTGATATTAAATCTTCATAATAATGTTAGATAATTGTGAGTGTTTTCAAGTTTTTGCTTTATGTGTAACTATAAACATTTTAAGGCCTTTGTTATTTTTGCATTTTGTGTGTTTTAATATAAGAGGATATTGAACGTTGTTGAATATTAAATAGGTGTGTGAAAATAAGTACGTTAGTGACGATTGAAGTTGCCATATTTTTGCCCCGTTTGCCATATTTTTATCGAAGTATTGGTTGTGTTACTCATTTATGTAAACCTGAAGTTATTTTTACCAATACCACATTGTCGACCAATTACGTAATTTTAAGATGACTACCTATTGTAATATGAAAGCAGCTCCATTAAAATACCTATTTTTTTAGGTATTTTTTTGTTAGTGTACTTTTTTTATACCTAATTAAATTCTTTTGTTACAAGAATTGCATATCTACAGAACCTGCCTTTAAGTGTTAAATTAATACAATTAGCAATATTGATTCACTTTTCAAGTGTTAGTACTAACCTAGTCAATTAATTTAAAGTATTGTGAGAGTGAAAATTGTTGTTATTTAAATCACTAATTACTATTTATATTGTTGTGTGTTGTTGGAATATTAAAAGTAACTAATTTATTACAGTCTTGTTTTATTTAGTAACATTTATTTAGCGTAACTTCGGATAAAAAGTTGCAGTTGTTGATTAGATAAGTAATATAGATTAGCTGGGTATAAGTAGATGGCAAAAGTAGCTGCCTGTAGCTGGGGAAAGGAGAAGCATCCTGGTCGATCCTTTCCTGGGCAGCGGAAATCCATAAACACGGTAAATAGATTAGTTATTCACAACTGAATTTAAACCAATAAGGCAAAATGCACGTAATTTGAATGTTTTGTTCCAGAACCATATTTCGGGAAATCTCTAAGAGGCAATCCTGTGATCTTGGTGGGGAGCTTCCGGTTCACCAAGACGCGAGTGAGTGGGCGCAAGATCTGCTGGTGCTGCGCCAAGAAGCGCGCCTTGAAGTGCACCGCCACGCTCATTACCTGCGAGGGAGTCATCATCAAGACCAGTGGCCTGCATAATCACATATAGTAGCTATTAAGAGAAGGAGGAGAGGCATAAATACGCGATTTCGTGACATGCCATTGATTTAGTGTGAAAACTAATTTATACTTTTAAGTTTTAATGGTTGTGAATAAAATATTAAATGAGAACATAAGAAATAATATAGCGCGATGGGCGCCTTATTAACACTCACGGCCATTTCGTTTTAGGTATTATTATTCTCTTTCTCTTATATGGATGCAGGGAATGTTGTCATTGTTGTTTGATTAATATAAAGTATTACTGGAAACGTTTTCTGTGATTAAAACTGCTGTCATAGTGTGTAGAAGTAAGTTATGTAATTGTTGAAACAATTTCACGATTGCCCATGAAAGCATTCTAAGTTATAAGTGGATTCTTATTTGATTTTAAGTAAGTAATTAATTGTTAAGGCATACGCCTATAAATGCTTAAATTTCGTTGAATGTAATGAGTTGTTTTAATTTCCCAGAAGTAAAGGAATTGTTATTTTCAAACATTTTCTGCTATAGTTTAAGGGTACATAGGAAAAATCGTTACTTTGTTAAATTTCCTAATAATTTATTTAAAAAAAAAATATATATTTTTCGATGTAAGTTCTTGTAGTTTCATTATCGTTATAAATATAACTTGACCGTTGACATCACAAACCCTAGATGTATTCAATTATATCGTTACATAAGGTAAAAAAACTTTTCATCTTATTTTATTCCTATTTTTTTTTCTTATATTTTGGTCAGTAATTAAATAGCATAGGTATATAATTATCGACTAAAGAATATATTTTTTTTTGCAATTTTAAGTTTGTTTATTTATCTTTCCCCGTTTAGATGTTCAGCCGTATTTCACGCAGACCCGCAACGGGAAGCCACTCATGCTGATCGACGGGTACCGCTTCAACGTCCGCAGTGACAGCCGCGAACCGCTGCTGCGCTGGGTGTGCTGCAAGAAGGACACCTGGTGCAGGGCCACGGCGCGCACGATCGACAACATGATAGTGTTCATCAATAATAACCATAACCATTAGTTTTAAAAAATGATAGGGCAAATAGACGAGAAAGAATAAATCTTAGCGTGTCGATACACGGCAATAGCTATTATATTTTCCCGGACCAGTACTCAGCTACGCGGATAGCATTGTCTGTAGCATAGAACAGGTCCTCGCGTGTACAGGTGGTAGGAAACGATGAGCAACTCAACAAGTAAGCCATGGTTTGAGGAGAGATACCACACTCACAAGGCCCGTCTGTGCTGTAACCCCACCGGTACATGTTGTCTTTACACCGGCCGACTTGGGGCCGGAGTCTCTGATTCATGGACTGCCACGTCGGCCATGGTAAACTGCTACCGGGGGGGAGTTTGTCCGCTTATGGGCTAGAGGAGAAGCCTGGTAAAGAATAAATATGTAAACAGAGAACCGGACCTTGCTGGGTGATTTACACGCCACTCTCTTCGGCTTTGTTATAAAGTCCACAGATGTGTGTAGGTACATAATATAATAGATATTTAGATATATGCATATAAGAAATTTTGTCAGTACATTTAAACTTTGTACACAATGTATGTAATGCTGTTGGTATACCTGATAAATAAATAAATCTCTGAGATAACTGCATATCGATAAGATATATTTTACTGATTTGAACTGCTATTGCACTTCTTGCTTTTTTTTGTTTTTATTTTTTATAAATAGCTTATTTACAGTAATTTGCAAGTAATCCTCGCAATACAAGGATAACATTGACAACTGTAGATCAAAACCTAAAATATGAAAAACACTTCTTTCTACTACTAATATTAAACAAATTTACACATATTTTATATGACTACTAAATAAGAATATTATAGACGATAATATAATGAATTAAATAAAAAAAAATATCATACACACATTAACCATATTTGTTTTGGTTTCAAAATCAAAATCAACACCACTAACAGCTTTGTAGATTTAAAAATATTTAGATAAGACCTAGACATTTTCAGCGGTCAGAAAGATTCTTAATTCACAGTTATATTTTAGTGTAGGTAAACCCCGTCTTTTTAGTTGTTTGTCTAATTTGAATTTCTAATCAGAGGTCCATTTCAGAAGCAATAATAATACCAACAAAGCGCGGCTCAATGAAATTAATATTATCCGATGGAGTATTCGTTAAGAATAAGACTTGGGGTGCCAAAACCCACTGGCAGTGCAGCAGGAGACAACAAGGCTGCAAAATGACTCTGCTCACAGATGGCGCCAGTATTGTGAAAACTAAAGGAGAACACTCCAATCACAATTATTAAAGGGACAAAAGTGTTTGTTTTAATTTAATCAGCCCCTATACTTACCTACGTAACTTTTATGGCTGGTAATTGAATAATATGACTACTCCAATTCACTTGTTTTATAATAATATAATTAGTTTGTTATATAGTTGTTTGTTTTGTTTGAATTACTTGTTTAATATTAGTGCGATATTACTGGGTTTACTGGGTCTGTCGGAGAAAGAAAAAGGGGAACAGAGCCACTGTGATAACTAAAAAATAAGATCATTAGTTTAAAAGGAAAATATATTTTCAAGTATATACCTTTGACCTTACATAAGTCACATATTATGTGAAATAATAAGAAACTGGCTGTACCTTTGTATCTGTTTACATAGCATCAAAAATCATGATTCTTATTGTAGATGGAGTTTGTTTTGTGGACAGTGGCCGAGGGGGGCAGCTGCTAGTGTACCAGGGTAACAGTTTCACCAGGAACAAGGTCCTGGGCAAGAGGCAGTACTGGGTGTGTAAGGACAGGCCCAGCGGCTGCAGGGTCACCGTACTCACACACGAAACCACTTTGCTCAAAGTTAAAGGGGAACACAATCACACTATTAACGTTCGCTTCAACGAATCTTATTATTATTGAGCACTGCGGATTTCTCCTGGTTGGTGAATTTAAAAGTGAACGATTTGCAAGTGTGCATCAACGATATGCATATTCTTATGCTAAGGGCACTCTAAGCACACCAACAAAAAATTTAAATATTAAGAATAAAGGCATAGAATTTGATTGCCTTACAAGTAATAGGCATATACAATTGCCTGTCAATTAATATCCTTATTTGGATGTATTAAAAAAAAGTACACGAAAAAGTTTTGGGTAAACTGATATTATTGTGAGTGGTTTGATTTACGTTTCTGGAAGTATTGTAGTTATACTTGGCTGTAAGTCAAATTCGTTTAAAAATAATTAAGTATAATAACGGCAGCCAAGCGTGGCTAAGCCGTACTATAACATAATTATTTGGCTCAGCATCGAGAATCATGAGGTGCGAGTGACGTAGTTTGAAACATATCTATTTAAGTTACCATTACCTGTTTATTATTTAAAGTGTACTTCATTATTATTTAATACCAGTTAAGTTTACAAGTACAAAAATATTTTTTGTATGTTTAATTGTTTTTTACATATCGATACTTTATACTTAGGCATAACTTGTTCCGTTTTGTTTATTATAAGAGTATAAATAAAAAAATATGTAGTGTCCAGTTAAAAACGTTTTATTTAAAAAACCTGATACTTTAGCAGTATAGAACATTGAGAATTGGGTCTTTGGTTTATTTTTCAGTAGCTGTATTTGAAACGAGTAAACAGGGTAAGCCGGTTATCCTGGTCGGCGGGTACCGGTACAACAAGCGTAGTGACCGGCTCGGCAGGCGCGTCACCTGGCGCTGCGTCAAGAGGACATACAACTGTCCAGCCAACATAGTCACTTTAGATAATTCTATTATCAAATTAAAGGGTTATCACAATCATTAATTATATTTTACAATTAAAGTTCGCAATAATCAAGACAAGACAACATAACAAAGTAAACATGTTAAAGCCCTTTCAGCATTATTATTGCTCCCATTTTTTTTTCATTCATTATTTTTACAGATTTAATACATACCGTTATGTAATATACAGGTTTTATGGTCTAAACTTAGTAGTTAGTCATTATATTTTTTTATTTGAAATGAACGGTAATTAAGGTTCTTTCAACAAAGTTACTTTAAAGAAGCCGTATAAAATAGACGAGTTCGTTGCCGAAATTTTGTTAGTTGGAGATATTCTAATTCCTCCATTCAAATTCCAGCATTTTTCGGGGTAACGACGTACGGGAAGCGGTGTTTATTCATCAAGGATAACAAGTATACGGTGCATCAGAACGAGGGCTTCAAGACCAGGTGGCGGTGCGTGAAGAAGAACACCGGCTGCCAGGCCTTCGTCATGACCCTCAACAACGTGATCCTCAGACAACGGGAGGACCATAACCATTAGATACAGAACTTAACCATTTCCTTGTCCCGTGAGCCACATATGAACATTTCCATTGTTTTACTATTGTGTCTACTGGCGGGGCAGTTAAGTTGACAAAGATTTTTAATGAAAAGCAGTTCCCGAAGTTAAGAGTCATCGTCTAGAAAACCTGTCGCGATCACACCTGTAAATACGAACTATGTGATTTATAGTGTCGAAAATAGATTTCTGGATAGCCTATCAATAGTATATAACTTTCATGACAGTCGCAAAGTCCAGATGAAAAAAATAAAGTTCCATTCTTTAACTGCTGCAATATTAGCTTGTTATTATTATAACCGGCAATTAGCATGTTCTGTTTTAATCGAAGACTGGCAGAAATGGTAGGCTGGAAGTCTTTTATATCATGTTGCCTGTTTTAATCAAAATTAAATGTTGATGAAGATAGACAGTTTAGTGATAAATACTTAATCAATTAACATTTCTGACAGTTTTCTGGACTCTTTTTTTCGCAAAATCTGAAATACCTTAAATTGCTAATATGTAAATATGTGATAGGATAATTCAAAATGTTAGTTACAGTTAGAGATAGGTGCTTTATAATGCAGGAAATAGTGACTTTGAGAGTTCAGGGAATTAAAAGGATTTAACGGGTATTTGAAATAGTGAGGTATTCAAATTGATTTTAAAATGTGTCAATAATTATTGTTGCATAAGTTTTGCTATTTGTTTTTTTTTATAGATGAACGTAATATATTTTAATGTTATGCATAATCTAATTGACTGAAACTTTGTGTAAAATGTCTAATTAATTATGTAGTTATCAATTTTACCCAGCCCAAAGGTGAGAAAAGGCAAGATTTATTTATCATTTTGTTAAAACATGGTCCTTAAATTCCTAGCTTAAAATAACAATCCAAATTGTATTAAGTATTTACAGACCAAATGGAAATGAAGTGAATAGGAATTTTACCGATTTCACATAATCAATAAAGTATCATGTCAATTGCGTTGGTGTATTTTATTTTAGGCTGAAAGAATAAGTATCACGTTTCGTTGAATAGTACTTCGAGAAAACACCAGCACAGAAAATGAAAAAAAAATAATACATTAAATCATAATTCTATATTATCTTCATTAGAAATGCATGATTAATTAAAATATTAAAGAACAGCAAGTAATATTTTAATTATTACAGAATTCATCGTGAAGACAAATAGAGGGTGTTTTCTTATGGCTTCCGACCATAAGTTCCACAAGAAAAGAGAAAGGGCGAACAGAATTGAATGGAGATGTTCGAGACGCAAAGCAACGGGCTGCAAGGCTGCAGTCACCACCCAGAACCATATTATTATAAAGAGAACCAATGTGCACAATCATAGATAAAATTTTATATTAAATTTTACATAACCATTAAGATTGGGAGGTGAATAAAGGACACGCTGTATAAGCATGTTAAATAATGTTCAAATGATGTTAAAAACTCTATTCACAGTATTTTTTACTGACAGGTTTTGATAAATAATCTTTAAGAAATTGTTATTTTGAAGCATTTCTTTTTGTTTAGAATCTCGAAATTGTAGGTTTCATTTTTAATTGCAATCGTCTACCAATTCTATACGTAATGTGGACCTAAATACGTAATTGGCGTACAAATGGTATTTATAAAAATAGTCGTATTTTATTACAGTGCTAAGTAAATGTAGCTTTACTTTGACCATTCGTTTCTGTTGAGGTACCAACAGAAAAATAGACAAGTACTTCTCAAAACCAAGTTCAACTAGGGCCCTATTGTATGCCGTATTGATTTGGCACTGAGTCAGCTCGGAAAAAACATAGAGAATTGAAATGTGGACTCTATGTTCTGTTTCGTAAAGTTCATTGTTGAACGACTTGATGTGTGAACTTGTTGCTGCGTCGTAAACATTACTTGAAAATTGAACTTTATTAAGTTTTTTTTCTATCTGAAGAGCTAAAAGCTGTTGATATATTAAAAAGATGCTAACCTATCAATGACCTATAGGTTATTCTATAATTAGTTTTTTTCAACTGCAACGATGACTGTTAAGTATAATAATAGAAAGTGTTTATTTTTAATAAATAATGCTGTGTTTTACGTTACTCATAGTTATTACCATGTATGGACTAATCATTGTTTTACTTTTTGCTTTAATCATTGTTTTAATATCAAAGTAGTTTTTATTTTTTTCGAATTGTATTTATATAAGAAAAAAAATCTGTTTAGTATCTTTCTTATATATCAAGTTACAAGACCTGAACGAATTTGTGTATGTCACACAAAAATAATAATAGTGTAAAAACAAGTCACTGTTAATAAATTTTCTTTTTGTTTATTTTATGTACCTTGAGTGTATTTCACTTATATTTTAATAAATTTTCAATAAATGTATTGTGTCTTTTATTCTTACATGTTTCGATCCAGCTTAACTCATGCTTCATACAATTTTATGCTTTTTTTATGTTTAGAGGTATTTTTGTTTGTTTATGTCTATGCATGAAGCTTCAAAAATATCTTCAAGGTAGAAAAAAGCTTAGCATTGAAATACCGTAAGCATTTTCCCTTTATATTTTTATTAGTTAATCGTTTAAGATGTGCTCTTTGACTCTTAATGTTTTTTTTTCAGTGAAGCACCATTTCTTTATGAAGTCTAAGACAGGCTGTGTCCTGGTGCTCGGCCAATACGGAGATGTTCGCTACACGAGGTTCAGAGAAGTCAATGGTAAAACCTTCTGGCGTTGCAGCGAGCGCGGCTGCAAGGCTTCCGTCATCACAGCCAACAATGAGGCCTTGGAGTTCAAAAACTTTCATAACCATTCGTAGCCGGCTATTTATATTGACTGATGTAAACATTAGTAAAGATAATTATGAACGGAGTATTAACAGAGAGGATAGACAAAGGACTTGAGCGCGTTTCTTGCATTTATTAACCAAAGATTTTTTTATTATTGTCGGAGTAGTTTTTAAAAGACTTTTAATAATGACTGTATTTGGCTAAAAGTAGTGATCTCATAGAATTAGTCTCTAGTGTTTTATATCTTTACATTGATAGGCTAGGTTTATAATATCTGACCGTCGATAGCGTATGATCGCATCCGATTGTATTTATTACATTATGCAGTGCAATAGTAATGACAGATTATACTGATTTTGTTCTATATTAATCGATTAGTGATACTATGATAGTTAGTGATAGTAATATGTTTGGAATGGGTGCATGGTATAGCTGGTATAGCTACATGGTAGCATACAGGAAAAGTTAATAAATTAAAACTAATCAGTAAATTTGTTTTATTGGTAGCATAGAAATAAGTACACAGCTAAATTACTCGTGTACTGGTTTTTTTTAATCCTGTCTTTTTTTATTTAATCTTTTGTCTACTGTTATTGTTTTATAACCATTAAATTAGAATTGTCTATAAGTTATTATAGAACTATGCATCTCTTCAGTTCATTTTATTTATATGATTTCCTCTTTATAAATGGAATTACTTCGTTAGGTACAAACTTAGTGTTTAGTAGTCTAGAGTAGCAGATACAAGTAGGTATTTAAAATAGATTATTAGGTATAGGGATCTGCCGAAACGGTATATTCACGAGTCATTTGGAAAAGGCCCAACTAGTTTTAAATCTGCGTATAAAAACTAGTCGGACTCCCGAATGGTTTTAGAGTAGGAAAACTTAGTAGAGTGTTTAGTAGTTCGATATTTATTACACAAGGTATGTGGTACTTTACAGAAGACGCGACATTCGTAACGAACTCGCGCGGTAACGTGATGCTTCTGTACCGCGGCCAGAAGTATTGCAGGGACCGGACTAAGAAGTTCTCCCAGGTGGCCTGGAGGTGCAGCAAGAAGAAGGCTAGGTGTAGGGCCACCGTCACCACCTTAGACACTCGCGTGCTCCAGGCTTATGACGTACATAACCATAAGTAGACTGGTACCTCAATTTTTGTAGTTAATAACTAGGCAAAAAGTTGACCGTCTTGTGATATAGAGTGACTGTTATTTAGTATTAGGAAACGAAGACTGATTACTAGTGTAGATTTCTTAGTTTTCTTGTGCAACGATTATACAGTCATATCATTCCTTGTTTTGTGATAGGTACAGTTTATAGAGAAAATTCTTGTTACTTCGCTTAGAGGAAAATGTAGTAGGTTTTTCATTTGTTCTTTTTTATTGGTAGTACGTTATTGATTTCCATACTATAAGGTTCTTTTTCTTTTTTTTTCTTAAGAAGTGTTTTGTTTCTGTTTGTTTCAATTAAAAACCTCCCTTTTGTCTTGAACTTATTTTAGTTATTTTTTGTTATAAGAAGTTCATTTAAGTTTCTTTTGAAAAAGTTTTGTAAAGTTTGTTATGATTTTCCAAATAAAGGCATTGTTTTCCATTTACAATTATTTAATTTTTCACAGAATCTTAAGCGTTTCTCGCAAGTTCTTTAAGTAGACGTACTGAAGCCTTTAATATTTTTGCAGTTCATGATGACTATGGTAAAATTTTAAGCAAGCAGGTTTGTTAATTAAGACACGACTTATTTATAACTCTCTGTGTAATTACTTTTCACAGTCATAATGATTCCAAGCCGCTTTAAAAAGAAGAATCTGCTCATGGTGAACGGGTTTACGTTTTCGCAGTACAGTCCTCAGTTCTGGTACTGCACTAAGAAGAATGGAGGATGTACGGCAAAGGCCAGGACGAACGCTGAGGGCTCCCTGAGGTACTTGCAGGAAGGCCACAACCATGAGCCTCCCAAGTACTACGTCACAGATAAAGGACAATACATCAAGTATAGTTGAAAAATATCGGCTTGTTTGTCTAACTCAGGCCTTATCTTATAGAGAAAAAGTTAGGTTAGTCAATTAAGGAGCATTAGTCGCGATTGTTCACTTGGGAATCCAGTTCTTCTCATTGGTATTTTTTGCATTCACTGTTTATCATATTGTCTTAGAATAATATGATATTTTTTATTCTTGTAATATTGTGCTTTTTATTAAAAGTGTTTAATTTATTTCCACTTACATATTTTGTAAAGTAAAATAAAAATATTGAAAAATAATCTAATTGTTTTTGTTATACTGTAAATAACTTATTCTTCACACCTCACAAGATCCCAGTAAGATAAATAACCTAAAGTTGTTTTACTTAATCATTAATTTAATCTAATAATAATAATACTTCGTGTTATTTGTGTTACAAGAAGTTATTCCTTCCAGAATTCGTGGCATCTCTCCTCCGGGCTCGCTTCTGCACGAGAGAGACCACGAACATCTACATCGGAGGGCACAAGTTCTTCCGGCACTCTCGGTCCCTCGTCGGCAACAGGATCCGGTGGACGTGCGCCAAGAAGCACAAGCACAAGTGCAAAGCCTCCGCCGTCACCATCGACGGCATCGTGGTCTCCACCACCGGCCTCCACTCCCACGCCTGAACCATGCGCTTACGCATTGAAATCGAAAGCTCTGGAATTGAACGATCAGATTCCTCTGTCGTAATACGTGCTATCTGCACAACATTTTATTATTTTAAAGTAGATCTTATAATCATATCAGGACCATAAAAAGGTCTAATAAACATTTACAAAATATCATGAAAATAGATTGTGTTGCAAACGTTTTTGTTTGGCTTTTAGCTTCAGCTTTACACATCAAACTTTCATCGGAACATCATGTACGCAAAATTAAATATACTAAAGCCTTAAGAAATGATATTTTATCGATTGGTGCAAGTTGCAAATGTATAGAAGAGACTAATAAGAATTTGATGTGCCTTGAGATGCTCTAAACTATTTTTGAATTGACAAAACAATTTGAAAATTAGTTCGATCTAAATTTGTCGAATAATTGAATATTTACTATAAGTTGATTTAAAAAAGGAAATAAATATTTCCAGTGCTAAAGGGACCTCTAAGAGTAACACCTAAAAGATCTATATACATACCTATAATAAAAAATGTACAAGGGGGCGAATAGGGATATATTTCACAGTGCCTTGCATCGTGTGCTATTGTATGAAAACGGCTTGTTACTAATTAGATTGGCCAGTTTTCTTGAACTATGCCTTTTATTTATAAATTGCAAGAATAACGAAAACTGTCCCTATTTGCCCCGACCTACCGTACCTCTCTATATTCATCCTTTCACCAAGGATTGTGTAAATTAGGGAATGATAAGTGATTTGATCTAATTGTAATATATTTTTATAATATTTAATCTAAAATAATGCACATTCCAATTAACTAAGTACATAATATGTATAAGTTACGTTAAATATTTTGACATAGTGTAACCGTTGTTGAAATAATATTATGAAGTAATGTTACCAAAGGAGCTTTGAAATTGACTGGTCAAGGTAATTATTATCTTAAAATTGTTTTAATTTTGTTGAATATTTAATGGTGAATAGTATTTGATGTATAGGTAAAGTAGTATTAATCATAATGAACTAATTTTATAAGATGTTTCTGAATCCGGAAAGTATTGTTTTATGAAGTTAACTATTTGTTGTCGGTATTCTGTGTTTGTATTATAGTACATTATATTATATTATCCGGACAAGTTATTTTAACTTGCTTTTGTTGTATTTTTTGCATTATTATTTGTTATTTTGAGCTTTGTTGTTTTTATATATTTCACATCAAATGTGATAGAATTTTGATGACGTAGTTGTTTGTAAAATCCCTTTAAGTATTTTAAAAATAAATCTTTAAATCGTCTATATTCCAATGGTTTTTTTTTTCATTAAAGTGTAGTTGTTTACTTTATAATCAACAAGAAAACTTGTACTACTACAATACCGTTTATGATTTAGCAAGTTAAATACAAAACAGTTTGACTGTGTTGTGGATTAACGGAAAAAATATTAAAGGTAACCTTTGATTCATAACAAGTATTATTTAAGTTGGATTATAAAAAAAATAATTAATTTTGAATCTCTTTGACTATGCTTGCGTTCGATTGCAGAATCCTACAAAATAAACAAAACTTAAAGCGTATTAATTTAATAAATGGAATCCGACCAAATTATTTGCTTTGTATTAGGAACAAAATTATTTTTATATATTTGGCCTATAAGTAAAAGTTTTAACCCTACTCCTTCATACATTTTAGGTGAACTTATAAAGGTGGGGCGCGGCACGGCGCTCCACGTGTCGGGGTTCCTCTACAACCGGCGACACAACGCGAGGGGCGACCGCTGGCGCTGGTACTGCTCCATGTACCACCAGGGCTGCAAGGCCGCCGTACTCACCACGCACGACCAGCTGGTCACCCAGCACTACGGCGACCACAACCACGCCAGCCCCAAGATACTGCGCACTGCCAATGGAAATCATTTTGTTATTAATACGAAATAAGGTTAGATAAAGTTAATAAAAAAAAAGCAAAATTAAAAATCATTTATTTAACGCTACAAAGTAGCACTGATTAAACGTCAAAAAATATTACAAAAGGACAGCACCCTAGGGGTCGGTTCATATCCGGCGGAAAAGGCAGCGCACGACATCGGCCGCGCAACGCCAGAACGAACAAACACACAAAAAAAAACATCCAACCCCTCACACCTGACGCACTAACGCGTCATCAGGTCAGTGTGAAAGGCCGAATGCTCCACCATGCGCCCGCCCGCCCCAGCGCCACGCGACCGACGACCCCAGTAGCACGCTGTCGTTACAATAAAAAAAAATAAAACAATAAGGGACCGCGCAAAGTAAACAAGTAGTTAAGGTTCATACTATGTATTAAAGAGTGAGACAATTCACTCAGAATTGTCAGTAATACGTAATAACTGGCGAGGTCGCCAAAGATTGGAACTTTCAGACCTGTGTGACGTGAATAAAGGCTACTAAAGCTTTTACTATTTTTTATTATTTACAGTTTCAGTCCCCTTGGTGGGCTCGTAAAGTTATGTCAATATCAAAAATTCTTAAATACCAAAATTTCCTTCTCCTAGTTTATAAACAGTGTATAATTGCATTTCGGTTTTACTTTTTTTATATATTTAAGAAAACCTTTAGTTGTTGAATTTAATTATTTTCAGAATTATCTAATGAAAACGGAATAAACTTGCTTTTCAGCTGAGCCAGTGTTGACGACGTCAAATCGAGGCCAAGCCAAACTAATAGTAGGCTCGTTTAAATACACGAAGGACAAAATAAGTGGATGCAAAACAAGATGGCGCTGTTATAAGAAAAACAAACACTGTCTGGCTTTCATCACCACTATAGATAACGTCATTGTCAAGTCTGGGCCGCTCCACAATCATGATTGATTAATAAAATTGGTTAATTAACTAAAATTATCATTTATCACATAAAAGAGTAAAGTTGTTATGTTTTACTCAAAATACCTGTCTATTTTTACAAAAGTTTGTTTATGTAATTTTTTTTGTGTTATCATAAAACAATAACATATACAAACGATCTTTTACATTTATTCTTGTTAGCAAGAAGTTGTTTGTATTTCCTACGGTTCTTATATCATGCAGGATACCTATAAAACGCTACGCATAGATCAAAATCTATAATAATAATAATCTTTGTTGATGAAAAACATTATTTTACAGGCATTTTGAAGCCCTGATTCCCGTGCTAGGTTAAATACCTGTGTTACGGGAATCAGTGTCTTCGCCACTTATGTTACATTGCAAAATAGAAATTAATAATTGATGAGAATAAATTAATATTTCATTAAATTAGGATAATACATTTTTTTTTGTATTTTGATCATCTATGACACGTTCATATAAAATATTTTCCATCAGAGTGCTACCGAGTCATGTAACCTAAATCCGTCTGTACTCCCTTTTGATGACATGAACATCATTCAGTTTAACAAAAACTACAACGTACTGAAAAACAAAACTAAAGCTCAGGTATTTTACTTCACAGGAGAAATAATAACAATGGGTAGAGGTGATGTGTTGCTAGTTTTCGGGTACACGTATAATAGGAAGCAGAGTGCGCGGTACAACCAGTGGCGCTGGTACTGCACGCGCTACCACCAGGGCTGCAAGGCGGCTGTCGTCACCAGCGAGGACCTGGTAGTCACCACCTACATCGGCGAGCACCTGCACAGCGCGCCTTTCTAAACTCTTCCGGATATCAGATAACGTGTATCATACAACTAGAATTAATAGTTCATCAGGAGAACAATAAAGATCTGTGTACGTGTTGCCAAGAAAGTATTTTTAAAAAAGTTAATGTAGTATGTCTTTTTATATATTATATTCTGTGAAATATGAGTTCCTAATTACTGAAAGAAAATGTTTTTTTTTTAATCTCAGGTTATGCTGAACCTATGTGAAGAAGTTTATTTTTGAGTTAGCTGGTCATAAAGGTCACGATATTTGAATCTTTTTGATACAACTGCATTGTATGTTGGTTTGTATATTTTTATAAAATATATGCCTGTAGTAATTTGATTTCTTTTATTTTTTATCCTACTTTTTTCTTAATAATTAATATACAATTTGTAGTTACATAATGAGTAGTTATTTATCTTTTTTTATTTTACAGGCAAGCCGGTTATTTTTAAAACAAATAGCGGACAACCTCGTTTAATACTAGGACCGTACAAATTCCTAAAGGACTACTGTAAAGGTGAGAAAATAAGATGGCGGTGTAATAAGAGGTACGCACAATGTCGCTCAGCACTCTATACTATTGGAAATGAAATCATCAAATACAGCGCAGCAGCCCATAACCACTGATATACTACGGAAGACTACGATGTAATTTATTTCTAGCGTAAATAAAGTTAAGTTTAAAAAAAACTGGCAGTAAGATTTAATAAAACGTAATGACGCGTCTTTTAATGTCTCATTTTTATTTTTTTGTCGTTAATTTGGCCGGTGTGTGTAAGTAACAACAATGCTTTTGGATTAAATTATAAAAAAGGCAACTATAACTTCGTGTTAGGCTAGCAGTCCTCCAGGGGCCCGAGTCTGCTATTGTCAATAGCAGACTCGGGCCCCTGATTGCTTCAGTGGCGGACCATGTTTGGGGTAAGCGCACATACCTAGTCATCATTATGTCATTGTCGGTCTTCTTGGTTTTGGGTGGCTTGTTTCGAATATGGCCGTCCACTGCGCTGGACGCTGCTAGGTTTGCATAATGCATTTGCTTTCCATCGGAAAATGTAAGTACAAGAAGTAATCTTTGTCCTTTTTTATGTATTGTAATTTGTCGTAAATAAAATATTTTGTTGCGTTATTGTGTATGTTTTAATAAAAATATTAACTATAATTATAATTTTATTTTCATTTTGAATCTTTCGAATACTCCCTAATTTTCTTCCTGACATATCAGTCGAAGAATCAAATAAAAAAGGATTTATATCTGACTAAAATTTAAATTGTTACAGAAAAGCCGAGGATTTTCGCAACAACCAATGGACGACTTCGTTTAATACTAGGACCGTACAGATATCTTAAGGACTATTGTATTGGTGATCGAATAAGATGGCGGTGTGATAAAAAGCATGCATATTGCAAGGCTGTGCTGTATACCCTAGGACAAGATATCGTTAAGTACGGCCTCACCGACCATAACCACTGATCAAATTTATTATAATAATTTAATAACTAGCTAAAAAATATTATAATATTCATGCCCATAAAAAAAATACACTAAAGTTTGAACAAAACGTTATAACGTTTGTTTTTCACACATTGTTTAGCATTTTTTTAAGTTATTCCCTTGTGCATTATTCACTAAATACTAAGTATGTTTTAGTGATGTTTGTGTGGAGAGAGGCAAATGGGAAAAAGTGTGTAATGCACAACGGTTACACGTATTACGAGTGCAATAGCACTAACCAGCCCGAGGTCAGCATGTGGCGATGCACCAGCCGTGCAAGGCTCGCTTCAAGACCAGCTTAGAAGGTCGCATTATTAAAGTAACATCGTTACAACACACACACGCGCCGCCAAACGTTAAAGTGATCGATGGAGTTTTATATAAGACTGGTAAACATGATTGAGATTAAAAACGAATCGAAGTGACTGTAAATATTTATGTACATATACATACATGTCTATGTTGTACATGGTTATGAAAGTTATTTATTGTTAGTCAATATATAGAGAATAATATGAGATTTAATATTGCTTTATTTATTTAAACTAATTTTATACTTAAATAATTCCGATAGAACCACGGACGTATCTTAGGGTGGCGGATATGTGGGACATATAATATAAGCCCTCTTTACAATTAATATGCATTTTTTCCGACATAATGTTAAATCCACAATCAAACAGAAAAAGCAATTCCTCGATTTCTATGTATAACGTGACATCACATTCCAAGGATATTTAACAACTTCGAGGTTAAATACATTTGGGCTGGATTTATCTCACATTAAACTATTCCGTCACACTATATCGTATTCTACTCATAAATCTTTTACTCCTCAGTTCGGTACGTCCACAACAAGTCCGGCAAGAAGCTGGCCTTGGTGGAAGGCTACTCGTTCTACTGCTGCAGCCAGAGCGCGCGCAGCCAAGTGTGGCGCTGCACGCGCTGGGGCCCGTGCCGCGCGCGCTTCCTCACCAACACTCTGGGCGCGGTGGTGAGCGCGCAGCTGGCGCACGACCACAACCCGCCGCGGTTCATCGTACACAAGGGAGTGCTGTACAGGACCTGATTACTTATAACATTCAACTTAATAGTCTTCATGATCGAGAAGGCGTACGTGTTGTATATTAATTAATTGTATTAATAAAATTTATCTCGAAACTAATACTTTGTCTTTATGTTCACGGAAATCAATTGTAAGACCAATTTGAGACACCATCTGCTAAAACAGAAACAAGAAGCTAGAAAAAAATACCTAGTTTTTTTTTTAAACGTCATTTGAGTATAGTTCTTTAATAATAAAGATTAAGCAACATGTTTTATGAACGAACGAATACCTAAAGTATTAACAATTTTTGCGTGATTTGTTTAAAAACCATTTTTTTTTTCTGTAAAATTGTAAATCACACGCTTAACCGCATTTTCCAGTGCAATGGGTTCGGAACTCGTCTGGCAAGGAGGTGGGTTTACTCAACGGTTATACTTTTTACCTTCATGGTAAGGCTAAATCTACCCAGAACTGGCGATGCACCCACGGTAGCAGGTGCAAGGCGCGCATGATCGTCGACACCTCCACTAAACAAATTGTGCGGTGCAACTTGGTGCATTACCATGCTAATGCAAGATACATGATACGTGAAGGAATTTACCTTCGAATCTAATTACATAAAAAAAAAATACCGACATAAAGAAGGAGAATTTTTTATTATGGATCAATTCCAAATTACTGTTCGTCATTGAAATTATGTTCACACTCTATTGGTAAATATTATAAATTTTTGGATGGAGTTCATAATTATATTGCTGTTATAATTATCAAATAATTTGATATTTTTTCTAAATAATTCTGTTATTAAAATGATTTGATGACGATAAATTGTTTTTTATATTATATTTGTTCTCAAGTGAGTTAAATGTTCTTGATATCAAAACTACACAACGAAAATATTTAAAATTTGCTTTCTCTTTAAATTGTAGCCTAGATATTATTACGTTATTTTTTTTTCCTTCACAACTATTTATAATATACCTAAGTTACGAGGTTTGAATCTTGTTAACCATCATTACAGCGACTCTATGAAAAATACAATATTACATGCTGAGCTGGTGAACATAGCTTCTTTATAAATAGACTATATGGTAATGCATATTTATTGATTCCAGTTTCTTGGTACCGAAAGGACACGGGGAAGGAAGTGGCTCTGCTTAATGGATACACTTTCTTCTGCGACGGTCGGAGCAAAGTGTCCGAAGTCTGGGTTTGTACTATAGGCAAGAACTGCAAGGCTAGGTTCCGCATGAGTAAAGATAGGAAGGTCATGAAATCTCATTATTTAGTCCACCGGCATCTACCTGCCAAGTATCTGATAAAGGATGGAATGTATTATAAATGCTGAAGCTGTTAAACTCGTTGTTGTTATATGTTAAACGTTATAGTTTAACAGTGCGGTGGTCATGCTCACAAAGACTATCAAGCAACAAAATATAGATCTATCCAATATATCCAAATAAAAAAGTGTTCAAAAAGGTCTATAAATTGTTAACTGTGGAAAAATACCTTGCGGCAAATGAATGCAGCATGCAATTATAATTTATGCAAGTCCTTTTGTGAGTTCGGCAAGGGTGGGGGACCCCTATAAACTTTACAAAAGAATGGCCTAAATATAGAAATTGCGTCGGAACTCGGACCTCAGTAACATCTGCCTGTGTTGTGAGTAAACATGGCATCGCAGACCAAACTAAACTTAATAAAGTACCTTAAAAATAAATATATTATTATAGTGATTGTTTATAAGCTGTGTTTTATTGCCTGTGAATTTATTGTTACTAGATAAAATAGTAAAAAATTACAATGAAAAATTAAACTAACCTTCTAAATTCTTCCTAATCTGGGTTTATTTGGGAACAATTATAAGCTTTTTATTAAAAAAAAAAAAATGCAATATGAAACTTTGGTGAAATGTGCATTGTTTCTTAGCATGTGTGCATGTCAGTTGAATCAAAATAGTTAAAAGCTTATTCGCATGTATCCTCATTAATATGAAAAAATAGCCTTTAATCCTTATATGGTGTTTTTAGTATCCTGGGCGACAAATTCAGCCGGTAGGCGTGTAGGGGTGGTGGACGGACACACGTTCTACTGTGATAAGGGAAAGGGGAGGGGAAGAATGACCGTCTGGAGGTGCACCAAGGGTTCCATATGCAAAGCAAGGTTCACGGTATTCAGAGAACAGGAGCTGGTACGCGCCTTCTTGCAACATAGTCATCTGCCAACAGAGTTCATCGTACATAAAGGTGTTATTCATAAGCTTTAAAAATCATGACATTAAATTATTTTGCACGGATTCTAAAAAGTTTTTTTTACTATCTCCATTGAAATAAGGAGGCAAGAAAGTGTAAGTAAAGTTAGTAATCATATCTAAATGAAGTGGTCTGTTTCTTGCAAATTTCTACACCTCCATATATATTTTTTTTGTTCCCAGAACCGCAGTTCACGACGACAAAGTTCGGCAACCCCGTGATCGAGATAGGTCGGTACCGCTACAATCGCGCGACCAACAACAGCAAGAGAGGCTTGAAGGTGCGCTGGGTGTGCACGCGGTACCGCTCCGGCTGCCGGGCGACTGTCTTCACTGTTAACAATGAGGTCGTGCTGCATAGGCAGGAACATAACCATGACATTTAGAAGAAGAATAAGACACACCGTACGCTACTCGTCATACCTCAAAATATAGAGAAAACTTTCTTTTCTGTATATTTTTCTTAATATCCAAAATCCAGTCAATAAAAATCATAGCTTGTAAGTCCTTAGCTAGTTTACCAAATATAGTCATTAATCACTTATTAAGGTAGTTATAAATATTATAAATCTTTTTTTACTATAATGTTTAATAGTGTAGGAGTTGTGATTGCGTCGACTACGTTATTTTTAATAATATTTATGAATTTTCTTCTTTACCCGATCAGTATTATGTATAGAAATGTGAAGGCGTGTTTGTTCTTATATAATTTAATATACCTAAAACAAAAGTGATTTGATGAACATTTTTTTATTTCCTAAAATCTATTCTGTTTTATAAAAATATGTTTATAATAAATCTCAAGTGTTTTCTTTTAACCGCGCTTTTTTCCCAGACTACTTCGTTTATAACACGTTATTTCTGAATATGATATTCTAAGACTCGAAGGCCAGTTAAAGTCGCAGTGTTTTCAGCTTTCAGATGACGCCGTAGTTTGATAATATAAATAAGAGCTTACTATCGATATTCTTGAAATTCTAACTATAATATTTTTTTCAGCGCCAATTTTTGTCCAAACGTTCAAAGGGAACCCTATAATAATCTTTGGTCCACACCGGTACTACCGCACGAGGACCACCAAGGGACCCACGGCTCGCTGGTACTGCGGCAAGAAGGGCTGCAAGGCGTCGATATACACCCTGGATAAAAAAGTTATACGATGCTTCGGCGAACATAGCCATTGAAACAAGTGTCGATATCAAAATGTTTATCAATATCCGATTATTTTTACAAAAAAATACGTTTATTTTATGCAAGCTTTTATAATAAAGCTGAAAGAACGATACAGCTGTTTAGATATAATGCCATTTTTGATTTTTATGAACTTAATGTTCCTTTTTTTATTAGTAAATAATTAAGAATAAAATGTAATCTAAATGATTATTTAATAGTATGGAATTCAACTAGGTATGGCTAAAAATAGTTAGTTTTTTTAAATAAGTATCTCGCTGTATTTGAGTATGTTTTTTTAACTTTCTTTTATTGTTATTTGATCTTTGATTTGAAAATGTTTTATGTAGGTATACTATATTCGTGTGTTCCTTATTTTTATATTGTGCTATAGTACCTACTTATATAAGGTACCTTAGTTGCATTGTAGGTTAAAACTTAATAAGTATAAACGTGTATCTGAGTTTTATACATTAAATAGCCATAATTATAACCGATGTATTTTATTTCACTGATTGGTTGAATTTATATAATTAAGGTAGGTGTTTTATAAGATGAATGCATGTGCCGTATGTATTATACTAGACTATTCAAAATCAACTCAATAGTAATTAACAGTTTCACATAATAGTATGTTTGTATTTCTTTTAATAGTGATGGATTTTGCAAGCTAACCTATATGCATGCAAAATCCTATAATCAATAACTTTTAGTATGCCCTAACAAAAATCTCTTTTTTTTCTCTGACATAGTATTTTTTCTTTCAGTGCCGGTGTTTACTACCACCAAGGCAGGCAACCCCGCCCTCGAAGTAGGCAACTATCGCTACAACAAGTGCAGCGCCTACTCAGGGGACAAGGTTCGATGGACGTGCAACAGGAGGTTTTGCCCAGCCATTGTCTTTACTTATAAAGATGTCATCGTTTCTCAGAAAAATGAACATTTTCATTAAATTATAATTTATAATCTATACTTATAATAAATCTGTAGAGAAGTCAATTCTGTACCTACATGAAATATATTTTCAAAATAAATATCAGGGGGTGATTAGTGATCGATACTGATGCCAAAAATGTAACCTTTAAAATTTTTGTCTGTCTGTATGTTCCTTATAGAAACAAATACTTATATTTGTATAATAATTAACAAATAATTAAATATATTATAGTATACTTTTCATCACGCTACAATCAATAGGTGCAGAGCAGTGAAGGGAAATTAATAAGTTTCCTCATTCACGCGAGCGAAGTCGCTGGCATAGCTAGTTAATAATATAATATTATATAATATTGGACAGTCATACTACGTAATAAGATTAATTTATTTTAGAAATGTAAAGGAACGTAGTTAATTTTAAAAGTTGGGATGTCTTTAGAATTAGTCGTCGGCTTAGTAATTACTTATTTCGTGGTTATATCTAAGTATATCTAAAATCATAATCATATTATATCCAAGTTTCATAAATTAGGATTATTTAGTGAACTATGTATTCGATCTCAAAATATAATCACAGAGTAGCTTTAAATGGCTTTTTATTCCTACAGTTATTAACCCAACATATTATCAGCATAAAAATACATACCTATGTACTTAAATATATTTTAATATGTGATACAAATCTTTCAATCATATTTTTCCAAGACTAATAAAAACTACATTTGTATTCCAGAACCGGTATACAGTAGGACTCGGTCCGGCAACCTAGTGATGAACATCGGTCGATATCGATACAACCGCTCGAGCAACTCCAAAGGTGCCAAGACTCGCTGGACGTGCACGCGCTACCCCATGAACTGCCGCTCCACCGTCTACACCATCGACAATATTGTTATTTGCCACAACAAGATACACAACCATCCCTAAATGATGGCATTCAAGATTTTTTTTTTAACCGGATTTGACATTTAGTGTTTATCTTGAGCAGCTTTGTCCATTTAACATTAGTTGAACCTTATAGCTGGTTAGGTAATAAAAAAGTATTATAAATCGGAGCTTAATCAAATAATATCATGTCCACTGTTTATCATCTGCAATATTTTAAATAAGTGCCAAATCTCATACTAACATGTATTGTAGGAACTAAGAAGCTAATACTAATAATAGCATAATGTATGAGTTAATTAGCAATGAATTAATATTTATAATCTTTATTTTAATTCTACAATTATTTTTTTTACTAAAGAAGTTAAATTAAGGGTCTATTTTAGACCTGGTTAGGGCACAGCAATATATCTTAATTATTAAATCTCACATCTTACTTGCAAGATAAATAACTTGCCTGCATTAATACTGTTCCCCATCGTATTAGATTGTGATTTTTTATAATTAAGTCATTATATTAATCAATGTTTGATCAAAAGTAGTTTATAGATAGTTATAACCCACGAAATCTACGTGGACAAGTAAATATGCTACGATTGTACTAAGAATTAAATCCTAAGTTAAATAAGAATAGTGTTCAATAATTAAATTAGATGAAAGAACAAATAAATGTTATAATTTAAATGTGTTTTATTTTTCTTCTAATTTAACGGAAGCAGCATAAGATCACGTCATCGTATGAAGTGACATAACCCGCAAAATATATTTTATTAATGCTTCTAAGACCTAGTTTTATCTACATCTTGAAAAATGTCCGCCCTGCATAGTTTGCGGCATTACAAAACATGTATGTTTATCTAATATATAGCTTAGTATTGTTAAGGGTGTGATCGCCGATCGAGAATTACCGCGGTTTTGTTGGCTCGCCGGTAAAGCTCGCTCGTGGATTACACACTGAGGCTTTGTTTGTGGCGAGCCTGGCTCATGGCTCGTCTGTTTGCCGGCCCATCAGCTCGTTGCTCGTCCGTCGATCACAGCATGCAGTTTTACAATGTAATGGCTATATATAGTTATGTAAGTAAGGTATTCCTTTCCAGAAGTGCCGACATTCAGCACAACAAAGAAGGGCAACCGTGTGATCGTGTACGGAAAGCACCGCTACAACCAGGTGACCACGTGCAAGGGGTCCAAGGTGCGCTGGCTCTGCACCAGGACCCCTAGAGGATGCAAGTCTACTATTATCACAGTTGATGACATCATCATCAACCACAAACCCAATCACAACCATTACTAAATATCAATATTTATTCATTCATGAAATTAGTTAATCTGTGTATAAGTTAAGTGTGTGTGTGATTGTAGCATTGTAGCTACCAAACCGATGGACTAGTTTTAAACGATTTTTCAAAAAAGGGATTTTTCTCTCCTTTAAAAATCTTCTAAGAAATCCTTCCCTCTATCACAATAGTTTTCGACTGGGGGATTCCAAAAAAAAAAACTATTTTCTTAACTTAGTGCCCGGTATTTCTTACATAAGTATGTATTTAGATACCTATAAGTATATACATCTGTCATATAAATATACATACGTAATAAAGACAGTGGCTTATTAGGACATAGTTTTTATGTGTAATAGTTGTAATGCTTAGATTATGTGTGTGTGTGTTTTTATGTATAAGATGTAACTGAATTATGCAATAAATCATGTAATTGTAGGGAGTACGTACTATTTCTTATTTAACTTTTTCCTCGCACTAGGGTGAGAAGGCTCTATTCTAAGCCAGGCAAGTTAACAACTAGTCCTCCCAAAAAAAAACAAATAAAAAAGGAGAAAGCAATCAGGTCCAAAGCAGGTATTTGAAGGTGTAATTTGTAGGTCCTTGTCGAAATAAAATTTAAGGAGACATGTTGTTTGTAAAATGAATGACTAGAATTCGTAATGAAGGAAGCAAAATAAATTAAAAATTTTAAACTAATAAAATGCTTGTAATTTATCTAAATAAGTAAATAAAGGTTTATTTTTCAGTGAAATGGATGATGAAAAGAAACGGGAAGGAACTGGCCATGGTGAACGGGTACACGTTCTATTGCCACAAGAACAACGCGAAGACCAAGATCTGGTCGTGCACGAGCGGATGGTTGTGCAAGGCGAGGATCATCACGTCCAGCGCGCCCACGCCAGCCAGCCGCGCCGTGATCTCCGCCAGGCTGGAGCACATACACCCACCGCCCTCGTACATCATCAGCAACGGGTTTTATGTCAGGATTTGACGGCTCATCATTATTATGACGCCACAAATCTTCTTAACAAATCCTGTTGGGGTTTGCTTTCTGTCTAAGTCATACCAGCTACTGCAAAAAGAAATCTCGAATGTGAAGTATTGCCAACAGATAAAAGTGAAGTGTTCAACGAAATGGTTTGTATTTTACATAGAGAAAAACTGTTGTAAAAAGTAATGTACAAGTTTAACTGTGGTACGGAAGTCATGAGTTATAATTTAAAATCTCATTGCTATTGCAATAAAATTAATTACGTTTTGAGGTTAAAAACCTTTAGTGACAATAAATTATGTTAGTTATGTATTATTGTTTTTCAGAAGTGTTGTAATTATTGTTACCAATTAGGTACTACGGTCCTTCGTGCCTCCTTTTATGAAGAGATAAACTAAAAAATAAGAATAAATAAACTTCTAAAATCATATTTTGTTTTTGACTTTTGTTTAAATCTCAGACAACTAAACAAGAAATATCTATTATTAAAAACAATAAAAACGTGGTACAACTCATATGATTAAAAAAAAATATTTTTTTAGTGCAATGGGTAAAGAAAACAAACGGCAAAGAGTTGGCAATTGTGAACGGCTACACATTCTACCCTCACCGACTCCTCATGAGCAAGGAGGTGTGGTCCTGTACCTTCGGGAACGAGTGCAAGGCGAAGATATCGGTGACCAAGTCTGAAGACCCGACCAGACGTGAAGTAATAACGACCAACCTGATCCACAGCCACAACCCTCCGTCATTCGTTATCTGCAATGGCCATTACTACAAACTACGTTAATTCCATGATATTGTTTTTGTATAAATGTGTAGAATACAATATATTTTATTTCTATCTTAATTAATAAAATAAAATAACTGGCAAGGTACTTTAAAATTAATAATAGTTTTATTTCCCAATTCTATAAGGTTGGAGTAACTCCTGAAAAACAATTATTTTGTTGCTTAGCTAATGGTAATAGACATTAAGTTAGGTTATAACTTAATGAACGATGAATTAAAATAGATACTAATGACTAGTTTAATTCCAGTACTTTGGGTGCAAAAGGAGAACGGGAAGATATTGGCCATTGTGGATGGGTTCACGTTTTACCGGCGCAGATGTAACATAGGGAGGTGCACTTGGAGCTGCACTCAAGCGGGGCGGTGCAAGGCGCGCCTGATGGTGAGCGGCGACATCCCGCCCGTCGTGCTCTCCGCCTACCTCGAGCACAACCACAGGCGACCAGAATACGTCATCCAAAACGGATTCTATGTCAAGAGGAACCAGCTGTATAAAGCAGACACGGCTACTCAATCTTAAACGTTGACTATTGTATCGTGGGCCTTAAGTCATGAGCGCCTCAAGTGCACGTTACTAAAGACTCCAGTAGTGCCCAAAACCAGTCGACCGTCTCCGATAAATTCACTTACGTACAGTCAATAAAGTAAATAATTTTACATTGAAGTAAATGATTTCTTATAGAGTTACTAATAAAACTGTTTTAAGTCTGTGTCTTTGTGTGGGTTGCTTGTATGTTTCTTTTGAATGCTTGTAGGAGGACAGATACTTATTATATTATTTATTTATGTAGAGCACTTAACAGAATAATCAATAGACATAATTCATCCATATTTCACTGTAGAGTTCTATGAATATACTATTAAAATTCCAAATAAATGTATTTTTGTGTAAAATATACGTGTGTAGATGTTTAAATAAAAGTAATATATATTGTAAATACGAGTAGGTTGTTGTTCGTCCGAAGTAGTTCGAGAGAGCGACGTAACAGGTCGCGGTATTGATCCGAGCGATGCTGCACTCAGCAGTTATGCTGCCGACTTCATTTCATGTAGTACAATCTGTGTTTTAAATGTGCAAAAAACAATTCAAAATCAAACCAAAGAAATATGTAAACAATACCATTTTAAATGTGATCAATGTAATTCCATTTTTCTCTGTAGTCCTGTTTGATGTTACTAGTATTGGTATTCAGTGCGTGAAGAGGTTTTAACAAAGATATACCTATCTCTTTCATCTAGTCTATCGTTTCAATTTAGAATGTATGGTTATGGAAACTTTTATCTCTTTCATTGTAATGAAAAATAATAATATATTGATGTTAATTACTTGTTGTTTTATTATTATACATTAAGAAATGATAGTGATTGTTCAATATTTTTATTATGTCTGACTTTATACATGCGGTGTTAATTACTGCAATAAATAAACGAATAAATACTAACATGTTTATTTATTTACAGTGAAATGGATCCGGCAGATGAATGGGAAGGAGCTAGCTATTGTGAATGGGTATACTTTCTACTGCCGCAGCTACGGAGTGAACCGGCACATATGGAGCTGCACCCACACTGCAAGCTGCAACGCGCGCATGCTCGTCATCAACGACTTCGAGCCCACGCGACGCATCGTGCTGCGATCCTGGCTGGAACACAACCACGAACCACCAGAATTCGCCATCACCAACGGGTTTTATGTCAAAATATAAAAACACAGTCCTCCTAATATTTTGACATTTAGGACTCTATACCAAACCCAATAAAGTACATTTTAGTAATCCATTGTTACCATTTGCATTGTTACATTCTCGTATAAACTGAAACTCGTATCGTTAGAAATATAATATTTTAATGAATGTTTTTATCTCACTTCGTACGTAGAACGCATTTACAGTTAAAATGAATAATCATTATGTGTTTAGATATTAAAATAATTGTCGTGAAATGTTAGATGTTTGAAATGGAAAATTTTATTTTATTTTAAATTAGTTTAAATATTATATTATATACATAAATATACCATGTTTATGTTGAAGTTACTTTATATATTTAAAAGACTGTTTATTTACTGTTAAATAATAATATTTTAAAATGTTATAATGTATTCTTGTTTACCGTCGCCATCTTTGATACAAACTTTTGAATAAGTTATATTATTATTATGTAGTTAATGTAATATTTGTTGTAGACTAGAATTCAATTATACAATCTTATATGCAATTAAATAAATATACTCTCATAGATTATCTAAAGACCATTCCGTAATGTAGTTTGGTTCACCAAAGAATGAAGAATTGTTACAATCTAGTATTATATGTAGGTTATTATCTATTATCGGAAATGATTGCCAATCTGCACTGTATTTGAATTGAAAGGCACTGGGTATGAGAATAATGTTTGTAACATTAGTTAGATTAATAGAAATGTTTACACATGTTGCGTGGTTTACGCATTACGTACCAACGTATAAATAACATAATCATGAATGTTTTACAAAATAATGTAATTGATATTGTGGTATGCACTTAATATAATTAGACGTTTAAAGAGAACAATGTATCTGAATGGTTTTAAACTTACTTGCATGTGTTAGATTATGTATGTAATACACAAGTGTATTGGAGATATTATTGTTTCATTTGGGTTTTGACTAACACAATACGCAGACTTTAAATTATCCTAACTTATAAACCTTAAGCTTAGCGATATTACAAACCACAGAATTATTTTGGGCTTCCATTTCCAATACTACTCATTTTTGGTAGACCACCAAGCAATAAAAATCTTGAAAATTACCTCATAGCTGCTTAAATTCCTATTGTTTGAATAGCTTACTTATAAATTTCCAGTGCGTTGGGTTAAAAAGTCGAATGACAAGGAACTGGCCATCATGAACGGGTACACTTTCTATTGCCACCAGACGCACCTCAAGACTCAGAGATGGAGTTGCAGCAGGCGGCGATGCAACGCGCGACTCATCGTAAGAAAAGACGATAGTCTGGTTCACCGCACCGTGCTGTCGGTTAAAGGCGACCACAAGCATGAACCACCCAACTTTGTTATGTATAACGGATTGTATGTCAGAACTTAGGCAGTTGGATTTATTGTAAGTTTTATTAATAAAGATTCTTATTTAGTCGCAGATGTGTAGTATTTTAAAGTTCACATCAGAAGGGCTCATTAAAATCCTATCCTACAAAGCATTCTTAAAGCAGTGATTTTTTATAATATTGTAAGTAAAATGTTACCGACATCTTAACGTTCTCAAAATACATTTATATTTTAAGCAATTTTTTTCGTTTTCTTACTGATGAAAAAATATAGACTCTTCCTAATCTTGCCGCTTATATTTTTTTCTGTTACATAAAGAACAGAATAACTAAACAACATTCTTATTTCTAGTACTCCAATGGGTGAAGAAAAAAGACGGGAAGGAATTAGCTGTAGTGAACGGCTACACGTTCTACTGCCACAAGAGCAACGTGAAGACGAAGACCTGGAGCTGCACGAAGGGCGGGTTCTGCAAGGCGCGGCTGATCATCACGAACGACTCCAGGGCCGCCTTCAGGACCGTGGTGTCGGCGAAGCTGGAGCATGAGCACGCGCCGCCAACATTCATCATATCCAACGGGTATTACGTTAAGATATAAATATGTAGTCATGCGGATCATTGTGGATCAGCTTAATAATTCACGGTGATTGAAAACTGTTGGCAAGATGCGAAGACATCACATAAATTGCTCTGAACAAGTAAGTAGCTAAAGCACTTGTGTTATAGAATTCAGAAACAACGAAGGTACCTCAAACACTCAGACCCGAGGCAATGTAGAAAAGTTGGTTTCTACATTGACCCGTCCGGGGATCGAACCCGGGATCTCAGAGCTAGCGATACCTTGAAGCCGGTGCGTACGCCGACCACGGAGGTCGTCATAATATTGTAATCAAGCTGACCATGTCAGGGTTCGTGGTGATTAAACCACGAACCCTGACTTGGTCAGGTTAGTTTCGAAAAGGTAAATGTAGCAGACCAGCTTCAATTCTTCAGATAACATTTCTTTGCCAACAGTTTCTACCAAATATTTTTTAAAGAAATATTTAAACATTATTATACAATGATCCTGTGCCATATCTACGGTAATTTTAGTGAGTGAATCTAACCAAATATTTAATTAAGCTCGTACTTAACTCTAAGTAGTTTTTCTAATCTATTTATAAATATAAATAACTTAAATAAAAACTACTATTTGTGATTTTCTGACATTGATTTTTGACGTAAGAATCCGATGATAATGGCAATGTTTTTATCGACGTTGAAGACAAACAAATGAAGGTATTATTGATTTCACCCTTTAGTCCTTGTTTGTCCTCCACTCTATTGACATCACTACTGTTTATATAAACATATTTTCTTTAACATTATAATGGCTGCAGTTATGTGGTTTGATATTACGTTATATACTTTCATATTAATATTCATTAATAACACTTGCATGTCTGACATTATTTTATGTGCAGGGTACAACATAGTTCTAATATTTTATAATCAAAGAAAGATCATAAAGGATATTGTGTTAACACAGACTTTATTTTATTACACATAGATCTCATCTACAAGTCAAGAATGATATGAAATTATAATATGTTAGATTTCTTAGGTAAATAGTTATCTAAAAAAATGTGAGAATTAGTAGTCATTACTTAGGAGCAACTATGACCGCCTATTTAGTTTATTGAAAGAGATTACCATTAATAAACAATTTATTGTGGTCTCCACCCTTTATGACTAAAAGGTGGAGACCTGGTGACCTGAAATACAGGCCCATAAAGCCTAGCTTGGGCACCAGTCTCTCACAATACACTGTTTTTTTATTTTGTTTATGAGAATCTGAAATGTATGTAATGTGTATGCATTGTGGTGAGAAAATAAACGTTTATTATTATTTATTTATTTATTGTAATAAAAATAAAGCCCTTCGTACACGGGGCAACGCATGACTCCGATACAGTCTATAAGGTGGAATGTCTTTAGCCACTTAAATACTAAAGTCGTCGTGTATAAGGGACTTGCGTTGCTGCGTTAACGACGGGCCTGTACGTTCATGGTTATTTGAACAGGTATTTCTTTTGTGTTTTTGCATGCGTCATTTAATTACATAAAATCTTTGTAGAACCCCTATACGTGGCATTTTATACGTATGAATTTTGACAGAAAACATTAACGAATTTTTCAATGTGTTATACGTGTGTACTTAAATATAATATTACATATCTTTGGAAGATCTGTAATTGTAACGAAATACTACATGAATTTTATTGTAATTTATAACATTAGTGTTAATATCTGTTTAAATGCAGCCGATAAGTCAATGATATCCCTAATGCTTTTCTAATAAAATACCAATTGTAAAATTAAAAGTATTTATACATTTTCGGAAGTTTTCTTTTCCGGATCAGATTCGTTTTTTTCTCTTAAAAAAACCCATTAGTAGGTTTAAACATACAGGTATGTTTTAATTGATCGAAACAATTAAATTGTCATGGGTGAAAGGAGTATCTTCTTATGTTTCTTAAAACATACACACATGGTTTTGAGTACTCAGAAAAAGGGTCACCTTTCCAATCAATGATCGCAAAGGTCGCAAATGATGACGTTCAGACAAGATCTAAAATGTCTTATTTCATTTTAGTGATGCTGCTCGCGAAATCTCGTTACTCGGGCAAAGATCTGGTCGTATACAATGACTACACTTACTACTGCAAGAGGCAATGCAAGAAGACCAAGTTTTTCCTCTGGTACTGCTCCACACACAACTGCAGAGGCTGCTATGCTAAGCTGAAGTTGGATGAGAACTTTGCGATCAAAGGCCTTGAGAACAAACACACACACCCGCCGGCAAAGTATTGTATACACGATGGGCAGTACGTGAAAATCTAGCGGTCTTATCAAGCCAGAAAATTGTGTCATTTTTTATTCATTCATATCAGCCTGTTGCAGTCCACCGCTGGACATAGGGCTCCCCCAAGGAAAATTGTGTAGCAGACGTTATACTCTAAATTATCAAGATATAGTTTTAAATATCTTAGTTTTTAAAAGTTTATTTTATTTTTCTTTCTTAACTATTACTTATTGGATTGGAGTTTTTTAAGTATATTATAATCACAAAGTCATCAATGTCATTATTTATGCCAGGATCTATTCATTATAGATTACTTAGCTTTAGTTATATTTAACGTTTTGTCGACAATCCTTTTTATTAACAACATCAAAGATTTTGTAACTAAGAATTATATAGTATTTATTATTATTTCCATGCCATTATAATCTACTTTACCGAACAGTACACTGCATGAATTCTAATTCTGTTTTATTTTTATTTTAATCCCTAATTTTCATTATTTTTAAGTTTTTATTTGTTTTATTAGTGTAGTGATAAACAATGTGATTAATGAACAAACGCAAACAAAGTGATGAATAATATTAACAAATTAATACCTTACTTTTATACCTATATGAAATACACCGGCTTTTTAACAAAAAAAAACATGATTTGCAATTATATCTAAAGGCCCTTTTCCTTGTCCTTTAGCGCTAAAGCGACTATTTCTATTTTTTTATTTAGGTGTGTTTTTAATAACCACATTTTTTGTCACATATATGTTTTGTTTATTCTAATTTTCACTGTATGTTACTTTTGATAGTCACATCATAAATCACGAAGAATGTTGTTTATAACCATTTTGTAATTTTGCTTACAATAAAGAATGAAATTGTTGTCAATTAAATTATTATATGACTTACATCTAGACATAAAAAAAAATACCTTAGCAATCTCCTGCACTGGAAATTTTCAGGCTTAAATCTCCGCATTAGAAAAATCACATTTAAATCTGAAGTAAAATAATATTATTACCTGTTATCATAATTATCCTAAAAGTGTTCTGAAGTGTGAGTACTTGTTTACCTGCAAATATCGTAATTCTTTAAGGCTAGTATTCGTTGTTTTACGCGGCGACTATTTGCAGTATCTTAGTATAATTTCATTTGCAGCTCATGTCATGGAGTCACGAATAGGATCAAAGCTGCTGTTGTATCGGCAATACACGTACAGTTTCTACTACTCGTTGGCCGGCAACCGCGCGTCGCAGTGGCGGTGCTCGACGCACACGGGCAAGGGCTGCGGAGGCCGCATCACCGTCGACAACCACAACCTGGTCCTCAAGGAAGCACCGCACTTCCATCCGCCAGGGAATCTCAAGAAAATCATGGAATGGAATCAAGCTAATGATCAATAGAACCAGTATCATCAGCCTGTAGCTGTCCACATAAGGGCAATGACCCCTTCTACATTAATAAGGAGTGTTTGTGATCTCAGATTCCATCTTTATATGATCAAATATTAGCAACGATTTTGGTTTGCCATTACCTACTTGTACAGTATTACTTCTTAATTAGTCTAAGGAATTAAACTTTTAATAAAAACTAAACGTCAATGTAGTAAGTACTTTTAAATAGAATGTAATAATTTATTTATTTGAAAACGTAATTAGAGGTCTTTGAAATAAGTGCTGTTGTTCATATTTCTCCTCTTTAGGTCTAGGTTTAAAAAGGCACCCTGTGCTTACCAATCCATTCATAGAACCATTTAGCTACCGCGACTACTACTGACAGGATTATTAATAAAATGGACTATGTAAAAATATAAGTTATAAAACTATATATTAAAAAAATATATCTGTATTGAAATCTAATTCATGAGTTGAACTTTTCATTTTAACTATTCGTTTGAAGTTAAAAAAAGGATTTGCGCAAAATGTTTGGAGATACTTCTAGTAAAAAAACCTACGACAAAACATTGGTACGTGTTCTAAATGATTAAATTGTTTCAGGTAAAGTGCAATACATAAAATCGCAGACAGGCAAGGAAATGGTGCTTTTAAACGATTTCCCATATTTCGCGGTTTATCAGTCGTCAGCGAAGCAGACGGCGAGCTGGCGGTGTTCCTCTTACAAGGGCAAGAACTGCAAAGCCAAGCTTTTAACTGATAATGCTGGCAATGTCTTATCAGGAACTTTAGATCACAATCATCCCCCCTACCAATATTATTTACACAACGGAATGTATCTTCGAATGAATAGAATTTAAAATTAAAAAAACTATTTACCTTCTCAAAATAGTACTTTGTCTTACATGTAAGTATAAGGATAATAGCATTTCATTGTGGTAAGTTCTAATCTGTAATAATATAATAATTTAATGTTTTTTAATACTTTGATTAAGATGTGCCTAACTGACTATTGTGATGTTAATAAGTAGATGATATTTTATGATGTGCCTAGGATTATAATATAGATTTACCTATAATATGTATAGTAATATTATTCTTTCTGTGTATAATTTACTACAATATTTGTATACCTGCGTGGTGAAACATAGAGCACAACCATTTTATATTAACAACTTGTAACCTACACCTATGTTTAACAAATAAAGTTTGATTTGATTTGATACATTAATGAACTTTAATATTGGACCCTATTGCGTTTGCTTTTTGGTTTATAAGCTGACATCATCAATAATAACAGTCTTAGCTGTAGAAAAGAAAACCCAATCAACCATTTCAAGACTAATAGCTCGTTCGATATAAAATCAAGGGTTGTTCTTGTAATTTTTGTTATTTGTCAGTTGTGATAAAAAAAGGTGTAATACTATTTCGGATTATCGGGCAGTATTATATATATGCCCTCTTCTAGAACTAGCCGCTACTGTTGAGGTGTATTTTAATTTCACCTACTGCAAAGTAATTCAGTTATCTATAAATAGGTGTTCATATTTCAGGAATTGTTGAGATAATTCATAACTTTCGGCGCGGTACCAAGAAGCGTCGCTGCTTGAGCTGCTACAACAAACTGCGACTCACCATGAGCAGCACACTGGCTTACAAGAAAATCAAGAGAATCCTGACTTATTGCGCCCAATGCCAACTGACTATGTGCAGGCCCTGCTTCAATGAAAAACATTTACTCTAAAATGTGATTAAAATGTTATGTAGCTGTAAACAAAATAAACATGAAACTATGTATTTCTAGTCAGCAGTAGTCATTTTTTGTTTAATAAATATTTAATCATTGATGTTATAATTGAATTAATGTTTTTTTTTATTCTAGTATTACATTTTGTATAATAAAAAAAGGTGATCATTCATTGAACCAGGTGAAAAAATACTTGTCGTGAAAACTTTTGTTATTATAAGTGATTTTCCAACTAAATTACAATCTCCGAATTAAATAATAAAAACAATAGTTTTTCTGCAAATAACACGTACGTAACTACAAGGTTTATACATAATTTCTGGGTAAATGGTTGTGGACTAATTCTACGAGTATTATCGCCTGTAATGTATCTTTTATTAATATGCTTCTCTGATTTCCAGAGTTCGAGTACGTCACGTCGTATCAAGGGAAGCCATTACTATTATACCAGTCCTACCCTTACTGCTTCGATGGCGCGTCTGTAAAGAAAGAAGCGAAACGCTGGAAGTGTACTTACAGCTGTAACAAGAAATGTAGGGCCAGGCTGATGATAAACAAACACAACTTCATAATATCGAGCGACCTGAAACACTCCCATCCTCCACCTAAGTATTGTATGCACAATGGAAAATATATCAGACTTTAAGCATATATGTACGAGCGCCTACGAAGTTCATTAATTTTATTTTTTATTTTTCTTATTGACTTGTAAACGTATTTACGTTTTTTTAATTTAATTTAATTGGCTAAATATTTTGATCAGTAATTGTATGAATTTATGTAAGTCTTCCTTTGTATAACCTATATTTCATAAGTAACATTAAATAAATGACAATAACATTGTATAATCCAAATTAGAATTGTTTTGTAACCTCTCTTTTATTTTTTGGTAACTCCTTATTTACTTCCTCTCCTCGGTTTGGCAACGATTACCAAGCTCTTACAACCTGAACTAAATTTTGTTTGACATCATCGTAGGAATGCCCAAAGCACTCTAAAGTATACCACGCAATACGAAACTAGCAGGAGTAAACCTCATCGACAGCCTGGACCACTAGTTACGGAACTGTTAATATGAAAGATTCAATAAAGCTCGTTCATTCTAGCCGAATGGATACCGATTTCACATACTTCTGAGGAGACTATTATTTATTAGTTTATTTTGAGCCTAAACTGTCCCACTACTCGACAAAGTTCACCCTTTGATCCTTCCACTCGTTTCTGTTGAGAGCCAGTTGTTACAACTCCTTTTTATACGCGTCCCTTTCATTATCCGCTGCCTATTGGGATATTACCTAGAGTAGACTAATAATATAAAATCACTTTTTCAGAATTTAAATACATAACGTCGCGACGAGGACAGACAGTTGTATTACACAACCATTACGTTTACGGAATGAATGGCAAAGCAGCAAACAAAAGAGGAATAGCGCATTGGTTGTGTACCGGCCGATTTAGTAAGAAATGTAAGGCTAAGATAGCGATAAACGCCGATGGTACTATTGTATCCAGCTATTTGGAACACTCTCATCCACCGCCCATGTTTGTTACGCATAATGGACAATACATCAGAGTTTCATAAACCATTTGATTACTTCGAATACATAATACAATGATACTAATAAACGCTATAATTTTTTCTCTATCATCATTTAAATCTCGACTTGTTCTGTACTTTTTACAAATGTGTGAATGGTGCGCATGAGAGGTGCGCTATCTATACGATTTAATAATAGTGATTTAATCAGCTATTAATATGTAAATGATTAAATAATTGTAGTTTTATGTACCTATCCCGTAAATTTATTTGAATAAAAATATATTTTTCTGTTCCATTTCTGGATAGTAGTTTTGTTTTTTGCCTTCACTTTGTTCGTTTTGTTGTAGATTCATGTTTTGAAATTCCTACTGAATTACTTTACCTAGTTAATTGCTTTTGTTACAGGTATTGAGTTTATTACTTCACAAAAAGGAAAACCGCTATTACTTTTCAATGACTTTACATTTACTTATGCTTATTTCGCAAGAAAGAATCGCACCAGGCATTGGATATGTTCAGGATACGCCAAAAATAAATGTAGGGCTCGGATGGTGCTAGACAACGCTGATAAAATTATATTTGCTGCGTATGAACACAACCACGCTCCACCCCATTCTCTAAACTATAATGGAAAATATAACAATTTTTCGAGCACCGCTCGATAAAGACAATCAAAGAACGCATAGATGAATAGACGGTTACCGCGCGTTTTGACTAATTAATAATAATTTATTAGTTAAGCAATAAGAGAGAAGAGAGTTCTCTCGATGATTTAATTTAAATTGTAATTTATTTTGAGTATTCTATGTATAAATATGTATAGGTATTTAGTGAATAAATTACTTTAGTTGACATAAAAATAGGTATGTGTAACTGGTAATTACCTATATTATAGTAATAAATTAAATTGTTTACATAATATGAAATAATGTTTATTTTGGTAACCTTACTCCATTTTATTTATTAATACACAATTAAATCTAGTATAAGAACAAACTCTAACTATACTAAAATTAAAACTTACATAAATAAAAACTAAACTGCGTCAAAAAACTCATCGTCATCCTTGTCAATGGCGGGGAACGTGCCCAGAAGGCTGGCAGCATTGCCACGTTGAATTGCTATGCCGATTCTCTGTGCAAGGAACAAACCAGCCCTCTGATCACGAGTAGATTCTACCAAACGTTTGGAAAGTTCTTTGAAAAGATTTCGTGCGCTCGGACCCCATGACCCGAGCGTTTCAACCCCAAACGGCTCGAAAATATAATCACCCACAATGTTATTATACTTCCGCCGCTTAAGGGTCTCCGCAGCTCCAGCAGCAGCGCCAGGAGAGGCTGCTGAACTTAGAACGTGGGACGGCGCAAGGGTGTCGACGCACGTTTTGTCCCACACCAAAGGCCGACCCAATTTCCAAGGCAGCAATGACATACAGTCAGGTCTCTTGCCATCGCCGCGCACTAAACCATTGGGTTCCAAAACAGCTGGTACACCGGCGGCGACAAGAGCACGACGAATTATGTCATTCAAATTTGAGTGGCGAGATATACGCCCTGCGCTCCTGCTGCAGGACAGGCCATGGTGACCGAGGTTGTCGACTGTCTCACCGCATTGACAACGATGACATGCGACACAGGGTATACCTAAACGTAAACTCATGGCGAGCCGAAAAGTATTATTATCCAAAATCGTACCAAGAGTGGATGATGGAAGTGCCTGTAACCAGAGGCCCGATTCCCATTCTCCCACAGCCAGGAGACGCGCACGCTCTGCAGTGTTGATTGACGTATTGATCAATTCTTTCCGTATCAAACTGCAAAGCGGCTCGTCCCACTGCCTCTGAGAAGAACGTTGCTCGGGTAGATCTGTGCCCGGGCAGGACAATTCCCAGCTATTTTCTGCCTCAGACATGCACAGAATCTGAAAATCAACCAGAGAAGACCCTAAGATTTGCCTGGTCAACTTTTCAGTGCTGTGGACAGATGACAAAAATGCTGGTAAGCCTAAACTGGAAACTTTACGTACACCTAGCCCACCAAATCGGATCGGCAGCGTGGCTTGGGTCCAGGCTCGGTCATCCAACGTTACGTTGAAAATGGACGTTAACGTGGACCGAATAATTTTATCGACTTTCGCTTTTATCGCTTTTTCCAAAAGCGGTAAATGTTTCCATAATCGTGAAGAACGAAGAAAATATGTAAATTTACTCCTATGTTTTATTTTATTGTGTCGACCTAAAGCAACACTTTTTTGTATATGTTAAGGTATTAAATTTTTTGTTGCAGATGCCAAATATATTTATGTGAAATCAAAAAATGGAAAACCACTGATATTATATAAGGATTATGTATACTATAAACAAAGGCATTTTACGCAGAAGGGCACGATCCACTGGCTATGTACCTCCTGTACTAGCAGGAAGTGTAAAGGGAAACTCACTTTAGACGAAGACGAGAGAATCATTGGCGCCAGCCTGTCGCACAACCATTCTCCTCCACAATTCTTTGTAAAAGATGGAGAGTATATAAGGTTTTAGTTACATTTTCTAGAGTATTTTTTCGTACTCTCAGTTATGTGGAAATTCTAATCCCGTTAGTTGAAAAGAGATTGAGGTTGAAGAGAGAGAGAGAGAAAGAGAGAAAAAATACGATTTCGGAATCAATGACAGGCGGGTATGATGCGGTTATACAAAATTAAGATCGTTATAAATAATAAATAAATGCGGACAACATCACATACATTGCTCTGAACCCAAAGTAAGTAGCTATTAAGCACTTTTGTTATGGAATTCAAACACAACGAAGGTACCACAAACATCCAGACCCGAGACAATGTAGAAAAGTGACTTTCTACATTACCCGTCCGGGGATCGAACCCGAGACCTCAGAGCTAGCGACACCTTGAAAACCGGTGCGTTCGCTACTCGACCACGGAGTTCGTCGTTGGTTCGGTTATGGTTGAATTTAGGAAAGTTACTGAAGCTCTCTGTATGGTAGCTTCAAGCTGCGAGTGCATGGTGAACTGTACACTTCTATTGTGTGGCCATAGAATTGCACAAACTCATTGAAACATTTCAACTGTTTTCAAAAAGGTGGCACAGGTTCATGCTGAAAAGTAAACATTTGAGATGTGGTACCTGTTTTACTTAAATTAATGAGCGTGCTGTCCTCTTATTCCTACAATACCCTGCAACATTTGTTTTATTAATAAAGCGCGTAATGTTACCCTTATAATTTTATTTTAGTCGTTAAAGTGTAATGTTACTGAGATGATGTGTATTCTTGATGTATTAATTTCAAACAAACAAACTTTGGCATGTGGCGTAGCTCATGACTTGATGTGAATTTTTTAAATGTATTCTATTAATAAGAGTCAAATAATATTTAAATAGTAAAATAATTTCACAAAAGGTTTTTAACAAACATTCCTTTCTTCCTCAGGCATAAAATACATAAAATCGCAGCGCGGCAAGCAGATGATACTCTACCAAAACTACTCGTATTACTTTCAGTCGAGATCAAGCAAAACGGCGACTGAGTTGTGGCGATGCCCAAAACAGTGTAAGGCGAAACTTTTCCTCAGTGCGAATAAAGACGTTACTACTGAAGGTACTCATACCCACGAACCACCGAAGTACTACGTATACAATGGGCAATACATCAGAGTAGGTTGAAGGATCATTCGGGAATGCCCGACTAGTCCCGGACCCCAAGCCCTTTATCCCAAGCTACGTTTACGCAAACGTATGCATATCCATACGCGATCCGACACCGTCCGTTCCGATCAGTTCTAGCTAACGCATCACCACGAAACCAGTCATTTATTATAATGGTAATGTAAAATATTTTATACAAATAATACTTCTGTCAGGTATTAAAAGTTTATTTTGCTACATTAAAGAAGTGCATTTATATAAAAAGGTGTTTGATTTTTTCTTCCTGCGTATAATACAACAGTCTATTTAAATGCTAAGTTCGAAAACCAATGGCAACACGTATGAGTTAATCGCCATGAACTTATTGTTGTTAAAGGACAATGGCAGGTCTCCATACTAAGAATTGTCTGGGATCAAATTGAAGCGTCCCTTAATGAAAAATATGTTAAAAGATTTGGCGTTAGTTATAGAATCTATAAATGAGACTATTTTCATTTGGGAAAGCCGGAAAAAAAAGATTTCGGTGTTAGAATTTTATTATTTAGGTTATGAATTAACGTCAATGTCAATTAGCTATATCTATAAAACATAACGCAGATCGAAATTATGTCCTTAAGAAATGATAATGTGGTGTGGTCTAAGTGAGAATAAGAGTATTTACGGATAAATGGGAAAAACCTAAATAAATTCTAACACTCGGTGTAGAGTAGCACTCAATTTAAACTTTTAAACTATCGCGCTGCATATTATAGAACGAAACGTCCAGCCCTTAAGGTATTTACGCATGTACGCGCTAATCCCCGTTCTATAATATTACTATAGTACTCAATTATTGTATGTTTAAGAAAGCTGAGCGCGTATTAAAAAAATGCACTTGCTGCGTAAACAATAGAACTATGTTAGGGCAAATAAAAAACATATTTTGTTAAACAAATATTTATTTCATTCTTCATCTCATTATCATCATTACACAGAAAATGCGCGTGCGACGATGATCTCTATCGTAATCTTCCATAGTTATTGTTATGGGTTTACAACAAAAATCCAATTCACTATATAGGCACAATCGAAGCAAAGTAAGATTAGCTTTTGCTCACGCAAAAGCAATATCGTAGTCCTAAGGGCACGCACTAGTCACACAAGGCAGTATCAATCAGTCCATAAACAGTCCAGGTAGGGTAAAAATAAATAGAAAGCCAAATATAAACACAACCGACATAGTAAACGCGGAAGGATTTTGTAGCATAGAAAAATATAATGGAGGGTAGTTCTGTAGCGTCTTCACCTGACAGACAACCACAGATAACATTCACTGTCCAAAACAAAAGTAGTGCTGCACTTTTGGATTCGTTTTTCTTGAGAATCGATACGACACTGAAACGATCCTCTGATATTTTGATCCATTATTAATTGGATTTAAAAGTAGGAGCATTTCTTCAAACATATCATTGATTAAAGACGAAAGAATAGATGATTCTAATATTATGTTAAAAACAAAGCGAACTCTACACGGGTCGATCGATCGGTCGATTATATCGATCATTCGTTTAATTATACAGCGTCACACCACTATTTTAATGGTAAAATGTCGAATGTAGGTAACCTAATTCGAACATCATTTTATGAGCTTTTAAAAACATAAAAATAACTCCGGCTTTTACAAGAAGAAGTGAATAATTGAAAAATCGTAGAAAATTAATTAAATTTGATTGATATTTATGAAATCTATGGACGCCAAAAAAAGTCCAGACCAAATTCTGCCATTGTTCTTTAAACCTTTGTAAATTACTTATGGATTTAGCTGCTAAACAGGAGATGCGATTATTGTAACTCAATTGTATGTGTAATTTATTATTGTTGCAACCTAATATTTTTGTATTCTTAAAACATTTGTTTCTTTTTAGATATAAAGTACGTGAAATCGCAGCGGGGTAAGAAACTGCTACTTTACCAAGACTACACGTACTATTTCCTAAGGTCAGCAGCTCGGACAGCGTCAGAGGTCTGGTCATGCCCAAACGTTTCAAAAAAATGTAAGGTGAAACTATTTCTAAAAGAAAACCAATACGTAATCATTCAGGGCACACATACCCACGATCCATCGAAGTATATCATACACGATGGAAAATATATCAAAACAGAGTGAATATTAAACACACGGCTTACAAAGCACCGTGCTTTCTGGGTAAGTCGAGACTGCCTGGCTAGTTTCGGAACCGACCGGGGCCCGGGGAGGTACGGTTGCGCTATCGTATAAGAGACGAAAATGAAACAAGGATATTGAATATATGCATGCTCTTGCACTTGAGTTTATCTTTAGGATGAATTCATACTACAGCAGAGTCAAAATGGTTGATTGTAAGTTGCGCGATAGGTACATAAAGACAAGTAACACGGTTTGGTTTTGTTTGGATCAGCGCGGAAGCGCGCTTGAACTCTGCTGTAGTGTGAATTGAACCTTGGAATCGTATCTATATTTTAAATGTTTATATCCTAGACGGTTTATGTTTAAATAACGTGGTTTTAAAATTTGTTTATTGCAATATTTTAAATAAACGCACTTTTAAGAACTTTATGTCATTTTTAACCCAACTTTTTTTTTCTAACCTATACTGTCCCACTGGTGTGGTGGGCGAGATGAGATTATTTTATGTGTAATTTATTATTGTTAAACATCCTGTTATTTTTGTATTCTTAAAACATTTGTTTCTTTTTAGACATAAAGTAAGTGAAATCGCAGAGGGGTAAAAAGCTGATACTTTACCAAGACTACACATACTCTTTCCAAAAAAAAACAGTCAAATCAGCTACTGAAATTTGGATGTGCCCTGTTAAAACCAAGTGTAAGGTGAAACTACTTCTGAAAGAAAAACATGTGACCGTTGAAGGTACACATACTCACGACCCACCGAAATACTTCATACATAATGGGGAATACATAAGAGTTTGATGAATTAATTACATTCACTATAGGTAGTACAAATTCTGAATGGAATATAGTCCCGTGGCTCACACCAATAATACTTGAGGATTCAAAATAAACATTATAATAATTATTATATACCTATATATCTCTAATCTTATTTAACTATATAATATTTGAATAAAATGTGTTACGGGTTAGATTTAATGTCTAGTTTTAGTTAATTTTATCCTCAATTAATTCGTTTATTCTTTTTGTAGCAGCATTTTGTTTCTTTATAGATGTTTAACGGTTTAACATAATATTTATAAATATTTTAGTTTAAATTATGATTGTATGTGCTTGGATGATTCACTACTTATACATTTTTAATGACACAAGCGCGGCAAGTGTAATTTTATTTTCTGTTTGGACATATATACGTTACTTAATTTGAAAATTTTAAATATGTAAGGATAGGTAAGGTTAACACAGCTCGCGACTGTGCTGCTGCATAGTTTGTTAATTCCCGACTAATTTCGGAACCGACCGGAGCTCTAGATCATGACCTATGTTTGCTCCAGCTGTCACAACACTGGCCAAAACTCAGGCATTTCATGCAGCATATGCCGTACATATAATTTTGTGCAAATGACTTTATGTAATACTTTATATTAATAAACAAGTAAAATGTTGGTGTTCTTTTTCTGCCCTTTTCATAAGTGCCACAATATGGGACATTGCGACAATCAATAACAAGAGTACGTTAAAAAATAATATTTGTTTTAAAACCTGAACGTTATGTGCATTACTAATAATAAGCGAACTACAACATTATAAATGGTATTTTTGTCATGTACAATGATCACACTGGGTTTCTACGCAACGTATGCTAGGTTTGTTGTACCTAGGGTAAAAAAATAGTTAAAAAGGGCAAATGGAATAACAAATGGAATTGATTTCAGATCTCAACATCATTCGTTCTAAAACTGGCAGCAAATTGATTCTACACAAAGGATACTCGTACTTCTGTAAGGCTAAACTGAAAAATGGCACTGAATCCTGGCTTTGCTCATCACAACGCAGTAAGAGTTGCAAGGCAAAAATAATTTTCCATAGTGTTCGGGGAATTATCGAAGGAGACTTCACCCACACCCACGATCCACCCGACTACTGTCGCACGAAATCCGGAGCGTTCATCAGAATATCGTAGTTTATCTCCCAGTCTGCTGTACCGGAATACCTAAAACTGTTATCTCTTATAAATAAATAAACCCAAAGTGAGTCTTTTTCTTCCTGGCCTTTCGGCATTCCTTGTTTGGGACGATTTCCTGTCTCATCGGATAAGTCCATGACACTTGCAAAGGCTTCAAAGCGTCGGAAACTAATATGTAAAATAAACCGCGATATATGTAATTTGTAAAAAAGAGTTTTATTTCGCTGCATTATAAATCTCAAATTTATTTTGAGATTTGTTTATAATATTGTTGACCGTATATCGACGTCACACAATCACTACACTCTGTAACCGAATCTAGGTATCAACAATCCCCTAAGATAAAGAACTAAAAAGAAATAACCAAACCATTGTATTGCCTTTCAGATACACACTTCATCAGGTCTCAAGATGGCAAGAAGTTGATTCTGTACCAAGGATTCTCGTACTTCCGTAATGTTACACTGAAGTATGGCGTGGAGTCATGGCTGTGCTCATCGTACCGCAGTAAGAACTGCAAGGCGAAGATCTTGTGGCACTCCGTCAGAGGCATCATGGGTGGAGGATATACGCACAACCACGATCCACCCCAGTCCTATAGCACGCAATCTGGCGTGAATATTAAGATAAAGTAGTTTGTCTTCCATTCTGTTATACCCGAAAACTGTAGTCCTCCATCATCAAGGGGTATAATCTTCTTCCTAGTGTCAGTCTTTGCTCGGCACGATTTCCAGTCCCATCGGATTCAGCTGAACACCATATTTTACGTGGAGCTACTTACCTACTACGTATATGCGACCTTCACAACCCACCCACCCAATTTTATTGGTTTTACTGTTACATAGGAAAGCCTTGATAAGACTGGGTAAACTGAAACGGGCTGAACTGAGTTAATTTTAACTTTTTAAGTTACTTGTCAGGTGATAGAAAAATTCTTATGCTTAATGCCCTTCCAGTTTTTTTTAATAATGTGGTTTACAACATAAATCTTCATTATGATAGTGAATATTTTATATTAACGTTTGTAACTCAGCTACCACACATTAACAATAAATATTAATAGTGAGTGTAAACATACATTAGACTTTTAGGGACCGTCGTGTATTTAAAATACCTACAGACATGTGCAAATTAAGTTTAATGTTATAGTTTAAATAAATGAATGTGATTACTTCTTAATAAAAAACTAGTTGTTCGCGTTTTTTTAACATATTTTTATAGTATATTCTAAATAGTTTTCTTTTATTTTCCTTACCTAATTGTTATTAAAACTATAGATAATAATGATTCCGGAAGATGTTCAGGTGATACAATCAACCTTTTCTATTTATGTGATGCATAATAAAATTGAATAGGTACTACATCATTACTTAAATTGAAATATCTACCTGGGCATTACATGATAGGTACATCCTTAGACTCGTGTTCAAATGGATTATTGTAATACTTCATAGATTAATAAATTTTATTATTAAAAGCTGGTATTTTTTTTATTTAACTTAACCTTTTAAAAAAATATGTTGTAAGTATTGTAAGAGCAATAATTATTAATAAGCTATACATAAGAGTTCGCTATCATAAACTTGTTATTAAAATTAATATTTGGACTTGATCAAATTTCGATTTACTTATAAATAGCTACCTTCAATACAATATATAAGGGTAACACAACCAACTCGCTGTATGATTATGCACGGTAAGTATCTAAATTAACACAAAAAATATGTTATTTGTTTCAGATTTCCAATACATCAGGTCTCAACAAGGGAAGAAATTAATTCTGCACAAAGGATTCTCATATTACTGTAATGTTACCTTAAAGTCTGGCGTGGAGTCTTGGCTCTGCTCGTCACACCGCAGTAGGAACTGCAAGGCGAAGATATTGTTGCACAGTGAGAGGGGAATCTCGGGAGGAGTCTTTACGCACACCCACGATCCGCCGCACTACTGCCGCACGCAAGCCGGAGCCTTCATCAGAATAAAGTAGACCGTCAGCCTACGTCCTACCCTATATTTAATAATATTACATAATATTACACTTGTATGGATGCACAATACACATGTACATTTTTTGCAATATAAATAAATCTCAATATGTTTAAACAATTGGCTAATGTCTTTACTATAAAGTCGTTCCAGATGTCTTTATATTACCTTCTAGGCACTCACAAAGTCACGACTCAACCGCGTCGATTCAAAACATAGTCGGGTCCAAGAACTGTACGTATAACTATGACCATTATAAATAATAATTAAATCACACCATATATTTATGAACGCGAGAAGAAAAACGCGTGCCCAGAAGACTGACTCTTTTGTTAATTGCAAAACTATTTATACTAATGGCTGTTTCAGATTTCCAATTTATTGAGTCCCGAAGGCGGGGAAATCCGCTAATCATGCACAGAGGTTACACTTACTGGCTGTTCAGGGACTCTGGTGATGTTGGTGTCAGTCGCTGGAGGTGTTCCTCTCATAAAAGTAAACGATGCAGAGGGAAATTAATTTTCGATAGAAATAACGCATTTGTTACCCCTCTCTGCGAACACACTCATCCGCCGCCTAAATATATCTTTCAGAATGGGAAGTATGTAAGAGTGGGGCTTTGTTTTGAATAAATTATTATATTTTTTTTTTGTAAAATATGAAATTTATTAGCATGCTTTACCATGGGACAATAGTGATTAAAATAATTAAAATAGCTAATAAATTATAAAAAATCATGTCTAAATATATTTGATCTGTACCCACTAAACTATGGATTGGATTAGGTTTATGTTTCACAATAGATACTCGTAATTATACTGAATTACTATACTAATTGTATTTTTTTTTTTTTTTATAGTAATTGTTACATATTTCTTTTTAATAAATGATAAATATTTTATCGAATTTTATTTATTTATGGATAATCATGCAGCTGAAAGTGCAGGTGTCGTGAATGAAAAAAACCTTTTCATCTTAGGAACTTGCAAAGCGGTTAATGGCTACGCTATAATAATAAATTATTATGATGCAGTCGAAATATACCGGTTTTATTTAGGTACTTCTCAGTAGTGTCTGAGGATTGTGAATTGAAATAAATTGTGACGTGATTTGCGGTTTTTTTTTTGTTTAGTTCGTTTGATAAGTACTTGTCTATTTTGTTTGTAGTTTTACGTAGTAATCATTGTAAGTGAAATGGGCGAGCTTACTAGCTGTGCCTTACGATTTTATTCGCCATTGAAACATACTCTTTAGGTTTATTGCACTAGTATAGATGCACATGTATAATTTTGGCAATTTAAATACAATATCTGATCGATATGTTTAAACGATTGGCTAATGTGTTTACTGGAACGTCTTTATACTACCTTCTAGTGAATCACGACTTGTGGCATCGACTCATAACAAAGTCGATCACACAAAAAAAGTAAGAAAATCGCGCCATGTATTTATGTATGCTTGAAGAAAAAAAAAGGCTGCCCGAGAGATGGTTGAAGAAAAAATGGCTGTCCAAGAGACTAAGTCTTTTGTAAATTGCAAAACAATATTTATAATAAAGGCTTTTTCAGATTTTCATTTTATTGAGTCCCGAAGAAGAGGCAAGCCGCTAATCATGCACAGAGGTTACACTTACTGGCTTTTAAAGGACTCAGGTGGCATAGGTGTCAGTCGCTGGAGATGTTCCTCACACAAAAGTAAACGATGCAGAGGGAAATTGATTTTCGATAGAAATAACGCATTTGTTACCCCTCTCTGCGATCACACTCACCCACCACCTAAATATGTCGTTGAGAATGGGAAGTATGTTAGGGTTGGACTTTGCTTTGAATAAATGTTTTTTTTTGTTCAACATAAAGTAAATTAACAGATATTTTCCGAAGGATGATTATGCCTAGAAAAATATTATTAATAAAATGTAAAAAAAGGTGATCACGTCTAAATATATTTGAACTGTAGTAACTACTAAACAAAATGGTTCGAATGTATTTTTTTAATAAATCATATATGGTTTGTCGAATTTTATTTACAAATGGAAGATAAGATGCAGCTGGAATAAAGAAGGTGTTGTGAAGGACGAAAGAATAATTTTACAACTTGGGAACTTAAAAAGCGGTTATTAGACTATTCGGTATTCAGTCTCTTCTTGAGTATGTTGGTAGTCATTTTGTTACTTACAGGCTAACGCTAGGATTACACTTTTAACAATCTACATTGTCATCCCGTAGTGTAAGCACTTACAAGATTGCCATTCGGTCGGCAAGTATCTATCATTGAATGTACATGTCTAATCTGTAAATATACGGTGTTTGTTTGAAAACTGTTGTCGATATTAAACTGGATATTAAATACCGGCTTTCATTTTCAATTTGAAATTAATTATCTGTATATTAATCGTTGTTAAGTAGTTTTGTGTTGGTACTAGGTTACGCGTTGTAAAGTAAATAATAGGTTGTGTTGTCCGTAGTTTAAAACGTAATTATAATCGTTGTGTACTAATATAAAAATTATAAAACTGGTGGAAGGTTTCATTAATCTTTTAGTTTGATAGAACGTCGAGTACTTAGTAGCTAACTTATTTGGGAAACATTTACGTAGTAAGGAGCCCAGAATTATAGTTGTTTCGGGGGTAGTTAAGATTACAGAGGTTTACAAAAAAAATAAATTGTTGCAGACCTCAAGTTTATTAAATCGCAAAAAGGCAAAAAATTAATACTTTTGAATCACTATACTTATTGGCATGCCAACAAGGCGACTATGAAAGCTATTAGCCGTTGGAGATGCTCGTCCCACAACAGCAGAAGATGTAAAGCTAAGCTAGAGTTAGACCGATACAAACAGATCATACAGGCTAACTTGAACCACAACCATCCGCCCCCAAAGTACTGCTTGAATAACGGGAAATATTTCAGAATCACATAATTCGTATTAAATATTTACCAGTACTATGTCTAGTCGAGTCGCTTTTACGTTTTTTTCACAGAATCAAGAAGATTCGTTCTGTTTTGAGTTTTTTTGAGTTAGTACTGGGGTTTTTTGTTACTCTGACGATAGGTGCAATCCGAGACCTGATTAGTTTAAAGATATTTTTGCGTCTTTAGGTCAAACATAATTTAATAATTAGCTTTTTCTTTATTAACGCGTACAGAATGTACTCTTTATTTTATTCTACATATTTTTACGTTGAACATACATTTAAGTTTTCTTTTGGTAATGTGTTTAACTGAATCACATTATTTAACGAATCAGTACAAAGCAGAACCAATTATTTTTATTGACATGTAGGTACAAAATGTAGAGTTATTTTTCTTTGCTTTTTATATTCAAGTTATACGTTTTATGACGTTGAAATAAAGATTTATTTTGTGTTGAAGTTACTTATTTTGTTAAAACTAATATTTTCCCTTAACATAACTGATTAAATTAAATCAGTAGTAGTATTAAATCAGCTTGTCTGAATTGCCGTTAACGAGTACATTGTTGGGTATTTAAAACCTTTTCATTTGTTATAAATCCAATAAATTCAGATTATAGATATTATAATACTAATGATAAGTTTCTACAGGATTCCAAAGGACTTACTGCAGCAATAACCATTCTCAATAATTATTTGGAATAAACAAATAACATACTAAAATGTACAAGTATCATAACCGCGTACATCGTAACTCATAATTTGTCCTAATAAACGATTGTCACGCCATCTATCGTTCATTCTAACAAGTCACAGGTACAGCTGCAGGGCTCAGGTGGGCTCGACGTGCACTACATTCTCCCCTCGCTAAGCCCTTTATTATACTCATGTATTATTAACCTTTCTTATTATCTGGACGAGACTCAACCCTAACCGAATTCAAACGGGTACTAGGAACCATTCTGTAGTAACAACGATTTATAAAAGCGACGTTACTGCGTTGAAATAGAGGCGTAGTTAATTTTAACCTTTTCCAGTTTTTGTGGGGTTCAGAGTATTGATTTTTAAGTACCTAGGACCGGATTGAGCAGTATTTTGCGACGCATCGTGCTTTATTTTTGCATCCCCTTTTAAATATCTGTATAGACAGTTTAAATACGTTGCAATCAGATTGCAAGCTGTGTACCTATTATGTTCAAAAGTGTTGTGTTTGTTCAGTCATGTGCTATGCAATTGAAATGCAGTCTTTTTAGTAAAATATGATCAAAATGAAAGATTATAAAATACTTCGTTAGTAGTTGTTTTATTTGTAGTGTTTAACTGAATCTATCTTATGAATATTCCGAAACGCAGTAAGTTCGTCTTATTTTTTTTTTGTTTGTAAAATAATTTATTTTCAAAGAACAATTCATTACTATTCACTTAAATATTATAACTCAATGAGCTAGGTTATACAATTTATAGTATTTAAGAGAATATTAAAAGTGCTGTTGGAATATAAGTTACATCGTTGGGCTTCAAGTTCGCGGAGGCTATGAAACGTTTATTGATTGAAAACAAAATGTAGGTAATGACAACAATATGTTTTATCTCTCTCGCACCCAAGTCCTACGCCTGTACTGCCATCTACCGACCATAAAAACGTAATTTTCGTTTAATGACTTGGGGAAGTCTCAGTTGGTATAAGTAACATTTTGTAACAAAAGATGTCGTTTCATGAATGTAATACCTTTTCTCCTTATTTCAATCCGTCACTTTATTTGAAAGCCATAGGTAGCTGTATTATTTCAGCGATGGTAAAATAAATTATGTATTATGTTGTAACCAGAAATCCCCGTATACAATATAGAATATTAGATATATATAATTTGCTAACTGAATGCTTGTTAAAATGTATGGTCTACATAACTTAAAAGAACAGCTTAAAAGTCAAGCAACGCAGTGGGGGAAACCGCGCTGTAAAATTTAATCAATAGTCGCGTAATACGACTAATTGATTCTTGGTATGGTAAGTATAAACTAGCAGTGCCGCGTGGTTTCACCTGCATCAGAGGTCTCCGTTACCGTATTATTTAACTTTTTTCGTCGATTTACATCTTTTATAATTATTCTCGTTAATCGTTCCTATAACTGTACCCGTTTTTCAGTTATAAATGGTGTACTAACCCAACACAGCTGTATATAATAGTACTAAATAATATTAAGACTAATATAAGATTAAAATTAGGTCCCAAGCGCTTATTCACTGAAACCTTTGTATTTGTTTCAGAGGTCAAAATCGTGAAGAGTAAGGCAGGGTACGACGTGGTGTTATTTGGTAAATACACGTACGGGCTTCGTAAAGTATTCAAGAACACGTCGCACTGGCGGTGTCCATCGCACAGCAGAAAGCGGTGCCGGGCTAGACTCATCCTCGACTCCAATAATGCCTTCGTAGAGTTTAAGCACTTTCATAACCATCCACCTCCCAAATATACTATCAGGAATGGAAAATATCAGAAAGTTAAACAGTAAGAAGCTAGTTTTTATGATTTTTTAAAGCTTTTCTTGTTAGCTTCGTTAGTTAGTATGTACACATATTTCATAAAGTTACTTGTGTGTAATGAATTATTTAAACAGTATACTTATGTTTGTAGTTATATTTATGTTTCCACTTTCAATAACATCATCATCCCCCTCCGTTATTTGGGGTAAGCGCAATGTGTATTCAGCTTCCGTTCAACTCTTCAACTCCTCATCTCAGCCTTCTCGTCTTTGTTTCTCATATCATGTTGTATAGATTCCTTCCATCGCTTTTTCCCATTCATCCTCTGCATTTATAACAATTTACAGTAATACTCATAGCCTGTTTAGTTACGTGATTTTATCCCTTCTCATGACATGTCCATACCACGACAAACGGTTTCCTTTTCTCTATCTTTCCTCTTTATTATGTAAAATAATGAAATATGGCTATGATTAAAAATTAAGTCAAAAACCAACATGAATAAATAGGTACTAAGCTCCAAGGCCTTTTAGAATTATTGAGCTTACTGTTAGCCGTGTCTTTGGAACTTGATTGTTGTATAATAAATATTTGTTAATTATAAGATGGAATGTTTGTTATAACATAAAAATGGATTAAATTTGTATTACATATTTAAGAGTTTTTTTTTATAAACTTGTTGTTTTACGTGATTTTACCTAAATGTGATTTAAACTTTGTTTCAAATTGAAAATTGAATACGTAAGATAAATCATATTTGTATTGACGAATGTTTTCTTGTCTTTCGGTCACTGTGTTTCGCCCTGACGGATACAGCGCGGTACAACAAAATTTCTATGCAATTTGTGCTGTTTTAAGGTATTTCTAGATTATAAGAATTCCATTATTTCAGAATATACTTATGTTAGATCTCGTTCTGGGAGTCAGTTGTTGTTGTTGAACGACTACACCTACTGCCACTCGCGCTCGTTTAAGAAGGGCACGAGTCACTGGCGCTGCTCCACACACAACAGCAAGGGTTGCAGGGGACGGCTGCTGCTGGGCATCAACAACGAGATCCTGGGAGGACACTATGAGCATGTGCACCCACCCGCACCCACTGACTGGCACATACCTGCTTAAACATAAAAATAAAATGGTGTCCAAGTAACGTTTTGTTCAGTATGTGAATGTGTATCATTGGGTGGTTAATCATGTAAATTTGCGAACTAAATATACAAATTTAGCAATACAAATTATTTCCTTGTTCTGTATGATAGGAAAACGGACGCTTTTATGAAATTTTAGTAATTTCGGGTGATATGTTTGTTGCTAGTGTTCGATTTTGTATTGTTCTGTGTATATAAAACTTAAGTTGATTAAAAACAAACTGTAACCTTGTAAATAGTAGTAAAATGTTTAAAGTTCGTTGTATTTTATTTATTCTCCTCTTATTAGAGCTGCTTGAGTTACCTCGTTCTCAAACTCCTTTGAAGTTCTACGGCGTAGTGCTACTCTCAGTAAGTTATAGATAGGTCAGTCATTCTTGGATTTTCCGGCCTAGCCGGCCTATCTGAGCGTCATCTTATGGCTAGACACTTCTTATCAATTAGTTTTTCAAAGTTTCTAAAAACACTTTATTTTCAGGTTTCAGTGTAGTTTTATCGCGCACTGGCAATCAACTGTTGGTTTATAAAGAATACACTTACAGCCACGTGAGGATATGTGAGGCGAAAGGGATCGAGCATTGGCGCTGCTCCACTCACCATTCCAAGGGCTGTAAAGCAAAGTTGGTGGTCAGGCAACCAAGTGAAGTCATTAGTGCAAAGGGCGAGCATTTTCATCCACCCGCTGCATTTGTCCTACATCGTGGGCAATACATAAGGTGTTAACTTTTCCAAAAATAATAAAAGCATTATTCTTATGGTGCGTATAATTTTAATTCTTTGTAAAGATGACTAGCCTTGGCATTATCGTGTACTTGTAACACATGCCTATTGGATGTAAGGTTGCAGAGAGGCTGCATTTTTATAGAAAAAAAACTTAACACTAAAAGCTCTGGTAAAATTTTATGTAATAGGTAGCCGTGTTTACTTGCCATCAGTATGCTAGCAAAATCTGAACAGTGTATTTAAAATGAATACATGTGCTATATACATGTGTGATTCTTTCTTCATTATGCATGAATATTGCTATATCTACATGTGTGTTTTATATGGAGGAAAACATCGCGGGGATAGATTTCATAATTCCGAAATAGGAGACCGCCATCCGCGAGCATGATGTTTTAACTCGTTCCACCACAGACTGGGAAGGGGCTTTAACTTTTGACTAATTTTAACTAAAAAATGGTAAATAAAATCTTTATTCCAGATAAAAAGTGGAGCTTAGAATTGAATGGATACTCGTATCAGTGTAAGAGGCTGGACGGGCCGCGCGTGCGGTGGTACTGCAACTATCGGAGGAGGACCAAGTGTGACGTATCATTCGTCACACTCCATGATGAGGTCATCAGCACTTGTGGCAATCACAACCACTAAGCCATAGCATAAGAAGAAAATTACTTGCATGTTTTGACAAAAATGTAAAAAATCGATCTGACGATTAAAAACTATTAAAAAAATGTATTTTGCAGTACAGATTTGAACATGTTTTGAGGTGTGAGAGTTGCAAGATTTCAAAGGGTTATTTTAGCTATTGTATTTGACAACTTTTTAAATAATACATGCGTTTTATACTAAAGGTTGTTTAAATAAGCTGCATCCATTCCGAAACTTACCAGCGAGTGCGAACTAAATCTTGTTAACTTGGTAATACGATGAAGAAACCATTTTTTTCCAGATTTCGCTTTTATTCCTTTACCAACTGGAAGTTATTTGCTCAAGATAGGGGAGCACACTTACTCAACGAACAGAGTGAACTTCACGGGTCATTGCACCTGGTACTGCTCTAAGAGGGTCAGCAAGAGGTGCCATGTTCGCGTGAAGATGTTCAATAAAGAGGTCATACAGTGCACGGGAGAGCACACGCACCCAGCCACGTCTCTGAAAACTAAAGAGATTATTTACAAAGTGTTTGACTGATCACTACTTACCCTTCTTTATCAAACTACCTACGTTTTAAAACTTACTGCTTTGACGATTTCTTGTCGCTTCCAGCATACTTATAATAAAATGAGGTCAATGCCCTGTCCATATTTGACGAAATTCGGTGCATAAAATATCATCATAAATCTACGGATTTGCAAAGATAATTTAGTCATTCTTCGTATGAGGTATGTTCATGGCAATTTCTTACTAAATATGAATTTTAAAATTGAGTAGTAGGTAAGGTATTGTTTTGTCCATTATCTTAACTTATTAGTTAAAATGCTATTAAATGTTTTCGATGTTATGATTATTACTCTATTTCTAGTTAACAGCGATTAAGCTTTAATGACTGATGTAACTCACACTTCCTTTGAACTCTTCCCGGTTAGTTAATTATAATATTTTCTACCGTGTAAGTGTTTTGCTAGCAATGTTTGTTAAATGTGATATTATTCAATTATACGTGGTTGTAGGTTCAAATGCCTTTTTTTGGTAGAGATCTTTGCAGTTAGCCTGAGCGCAGGCTTTGACTGCTTCACCGGACTTTAGGTTCTAATGCCATGTGTGTTTGTTTGTTGGTGTTTTACTGTTTTTTACCAGTATACGTCTGTTAGTTAGTTCAATGTGTTATGTACCCATATTAACTTGTTTCTCTATAACTAATAACAGGAGACTTCGAAAATAACAATTAATTATGAAAATCATTGATTCTAAAAAGCAATAAAATTAGGCTTAGAATAAAAAACTTTACTATGTTTAATAGTATAATATATTTAGGTACCATTTTAATAGTATTTAGTAGAAAAATAAATAAAAAGTCTAGAGCCAGTCGGGACGACATTTGCAGCAGTGGGACAAAAATAGTTAATTTAAAATAGATTAGATAAATACTTCGCTTATTCAATGCCTTAATATATGACGAAAATGTGTTAAGCTGTCTAGTCATGAAGTGAATGTAATAATAATTGCGTGTATTTTTAATACAATAGAATAATTTATTATTATTAGAGAATATAGTGTAAGAGTAAAAAACATATATTTTTTAATTTAAGCAATAAAACCTTGTGTTAATGTTGATTAAAGATAATTAAAGCTTTAAATAATGATCTTCTTTGTAAAACCTTTTTTATAGTTTCTTGCAAACATTATGCAACGGAAATGCATTTAATTGTTTACCTAAGAAAGGACCAACAGTGTTGTTAAATCAAGTAGGAACTCTTTAAACTGGGGTAAGTACATATCGTTACCCGAAAAAAAATCTAACTTCCTTATAAAATCAAATAAACATTACAGAGGCAGTTTTCTTGAAAACGAAGCAGGGTAACTACACGTTGCACTGCGGCGCATACAGTTACTGGTGCAACTCCTACAAGACTAGTTTGAGTCGCGACGGGCCGCGCGTGCGCAGGTGGTACTGCTCTAAGAGGAAGGTCGGACGCTGCAGAGCTAGTGTCAAGACGGTCGATGGGAGAATTGTGGCGGCTTTTGGTAAACATACCCATTAGATCATTCAAATAATGTTTAACTTGTTATTTACTTATTAATTCAAGTAATGCTAAGCGTTTTTTATTGTTATTATTTTTTTAACAGTTAAACTCGTTTTAACTGGGGAAAACGCGTTCTATCGTGATTTTATCTGGGACGACATACAGTTATGTTTTTATATAATTTGTATTTAAAAGTAATTTATAGATATTCTAAAACTTAAATAAATATATTTATATTTTATTGTGTGTTAAAAAGAGTAGATACCGAGAACTCTAAAAACTTGATACATTTTTAATTATTATTATAAGTTAAAGTTAAGTTAAATAATTATAATGTAATAACATTTATTATACTAATTATCCTAATTGCAGCAACGCAAAGCTTCGTGCCAAAACAATATTTTATAGGACTTTATAAGATGATTTAAGAACTTATTTGTTGTTATATTGTTACATTAAATAAAATTTTAAAAGTACGACTTGTGTGCTAATTAGTTTAATTTTACTTTTGTCCCTTAAATTTTTGTTTAAAGCAGATGATACGTATTTTTATTAGAAATACAGATTTACTTAATTACAAGCATGTAACTATTCGTTGGCTTAACCGTTAAGTAAGTCTAGATGAGTCTCTTAACTGTCTACTTTAAGTAAAATAAGTGATACTTTTATGTATAGAAGGAAACTCACCTTAGTTTTTTTTTTTTCAGTATACTTCTTGACATCTCGCGGTAAGAAAGGTATGATTTACAAGAACGAGAAGTATTACCAGCAGGTGGAGACACTGGGGGTCCGGTGGAGGTGCACCAAGCGAGGCTGCAAGGCTTTCTACTTCCTGGTCGAGGGGAAGGTCACCAGGAAACAGGAGGAACACTCGCACAAAATGGCCACTACGGCTAGCTATGATGAATTGTGCAGTAATAAATAAATAACATATTATATGTACTACATATAAATAATTGCTATGATTTATTTGTTTTCATTGCTTATTCGATGAATAACATAACATATCATCACGCCTGTATCCCCGAAGGGTTAGGCAGAGGTGTTCCAATCTTCACTTACATTTTGCATGTTTAGGTATTACGTATTTACGTATATTCGATGAAAACAAGTAATATATGTCTACTTAAATTAATAAAGGTTATGTATATATATTATCAACAGGTATAATTAAAGAAGGTACAGGTTTTAAATCTCGATCATAGGAAACATAATGAAAACATTGTTGCAAAAATGAATTAGATATTTTAATTTCCTGCAGCTATTTCTTGCTTTAATAGAAGTTGTTTTTTTTTACATTTATTTGTCATAAAAAGTTTTGAAAGCTCTTCAGAATTTTATCTAGTCTAATTTTCGAGCTTTAGCAGTTTATTGCTTAGTAAGGTTATATTTCAACAAATAATATATTGATGTTGTGTGTTTTAAATGTAAGTAAGTGTTTAGGAGATTTTGCAGAATAAGAATGTGGTATCAGAAACACCTTAAATATCCAAATAGGTTATGCAACGTCATTCAATGCTAAGTAGCTGCCATGCTATGAAGTCGCACATACTTATAAGGACGTGTTGATGTTAAAATTCGCGTGAGTATTTGGGGGTTTCAATATTTTTTTACTTACTGCACTGAATATACGTGCAGGTTACTGGTGAACAGGTGCTGCTCGCGGTGAGTGGTCGTTCTGCTTGCCAATAGCTTGTACCCACCTTAGGAAATTGTTCAACTTGCATGGTCCCTAAATGTTTATTTAATAGTTTTTATTGTTATTTGAAAGACAGCGTGCTGTTGTGGAGTTTGTTGCGCCGTTTCTTCTCCATAGCTAAAGCACTTAGGAAGCGGTGAAGGGTGGGCGAATTAGGGTTGTTTCATCTCTGGCGGACGACACTTCGCGACTTGTCGTTCGTGCGGCGCTGGGACGGACTTATGCATAGTGGAGCGTTTGGCCTTGCACACTGAACGGATGATGCGTTAGTGCTTCAGGTGCGAGAGTATAGATGTGTTATTGAGTGTTTGTTTGTTCTGGCGTTGCTCATCCGACGGTGCGTGGTACGTTTTCCGCCGGATATGAACCGACCCTTAGGGTGCTGTCCATTTTGTATTGTTTCTAGGCCTTTAATAAGAGCTACTTTGTTGCCTTCATTCCATAAATGATTATGAATGGAAAATTAATTAATCGCATTTTTTCGGGCCGCGTTGTTAGCTGACGCTACCAAAGTTTAATCAAAATCTGATTATAGAGTATAGAAGACAAACATAAAAACATTCATCTTTATACATAAAAATAGATTAACTACCCCTCCATGACAAAAATTGAGGTTTGTTTAATTAACAATTTTTACATTTTTACAAAAATTGTTTTAGGTGTTTTTGAAACCACATCAGATATTTCATATAACTATGAATTCATATAACAAATAATTATGATTGGTGTAGCTACTTGAATTAAATGTTAATATAAGAATTTAAATATAAATGTGATTTCAGTCTAGTCAAATTTGACCATATTTATTTAGGTACTTAAAATACTTGTGAATGTTAACTTATTAGTCAACTAATATATTCAATGTAGTCATTAATAATGTAAGCAAATTAGGGGACAAATGTAATCGATAACACTTTTAGTAAATTTATTTTTATTCTATCCATGTAGGTGTATTTTTATTGGAAGTTAATTATTTTATTTATTTAATTTATCAAACTAGGAAATAAGTCGGGGATAATTACTGTTATTGTTAAATCTCGTTTTTTCCTTATATTAGCAACTCTTGTTTCAAATATGTGTATGTTATTAGATAAATATAATTATTATAGCATCTTGGTGTTTAAAAATGAATTTACGACCATCTCTGTGTGTGCATCGCAATAAAGTGACTTCATTGAAGTGAAATAATGTCTTCTTTTAGTATAAACTTATTCTTATGCCTTTCCTTTCATAGTTTTGACCAATGACCTAAAAGTATCTGGACCAGTTTTCCTTAGTAGGATTTTGTATTTGACTATACCAATATGCAGGACGTAGGACATGAATAATATATTATGTATGACAATGTGTACACGACACAAATTCTAATGATCTCGTTATTGAGATGTTTGCTGCTACGTTCCACGCTACGCTCGCTACGATACGCTACGTAGATAGCGCTACGCTTCTGCACTCTCTCTTTCGCATGTGCCGATGTAATATAACTGAATTTCTGGGTGGGAAACCGCTATACCAGCTTCTTCCATACAAGAGATACAATATCCAGCCTTATTATTTTGTTTTCTAACATCACAAATATTTTTTTTGATTGCAGCTGAAATTATTTCCACTGCCAGAGGAATGGTGCTACGCCTAAACGGATTTTATTTCCACAGAAACAATGTGTCAAAGCACAAGACGAGATGGAGGTGTTCGTCCAGAGCCTGTTCGGCCAGGGTCCATACTGTGGACCACGCTATAGTGTTCGCGGTCGAAGACCATAACCATTATCAACGAAATATACGATACTAATAATACCCGGGGGTAAATGTCCCACTGCTGGCCTTAGGCCTTCCTACATAGTGAAAGAACAAATATTATTATTATTGCTCACTTGTGGGTTTGCGATTTCAGGTTCCATTTTTGTGATCTAATTCCTTACGGTAATTTCCTTCACCTAGTCAGGCGTGTCTTACAATAATAAGTAAATACATCTAACTTTGAAAAAATATATTGTTAGTAGCCTGGGTTTGAACCCGTAAGTAAGCACGAGCATACACATTTGGTTATTGAACCTCTAGCCCACTATGACTTACAAAATGAATAAAATTGTTGAATGTATGTTTTGTATGTGTATTTTGCTATATTTATTAAACGCTCAGGTGTATTTTTTCAGCCTCTTTTGTCTCATTTTTGGGCAAAGGTCCTAAAGTTTATAACATTATCTGAAATCTGTTGGGTAGATTTATATCACAGCAACAATAATGTAAACTTATTATTGTAGAATTTGATTAGAATTCCAATATACCTTCAGGAAAGGCTATTCAGAATTATGCTGACTCAAATTTTTACATTGAATAACAGGAGTTTTGTCATCACGATTTTATTCAAATATCACAATTAAAATAAAATCGTAATCGTCATAAAATACAATTCCTTTAATATTCCAAACTTTATATTTATTTGTTCCAGCTAATTTGTCACGGTCATCTCGAGGGAAATTAATATTGAAGCATGAAAATTATACCTACTATAAACATTCGGCAACATTCACGAAGACTCGGTGGGCTTGCTCCAGTCACTATAGCAAGGGTTGTAGAGCTAGGATCATGACCGTCGATAATATTATCATTTCGGTGAAAAATACCCATACTCACCCCCCAAACGTCACTGTTACCTCGAATGTGGTTTGGTATGGCAAGAAAATAAACTAGATTCTAATCAAACTTAAACCCATTTTAATTATAATATACATTCATGAAGTTCGTAATATACACATCATTTTTATTAGCTGTTTTCATTTACTTGAAGAACGCGTTGTAAAAGCCTCTCCCCAGTCCTTCCATAAGTCTCTGTCCACCTCGATCCAACACTTGCTTTATGCGTACATGAAGTGGCCGTGCTTTATGTATTATTGCTTTAATTTTGAGCTTGATTTTGAGTGTGGGGTTTGATAAGTGCTGGAGTTCGTTGTAAATTATAAATGTACAGCGTACTTATAAAACCTGAATGTATATTGGACACTTAAACTTCTTTTAGTAGGACAACGGCGAGGTGTTTTTTTTATAAATTAAATATTCAATTCACAATTACAACTCCCCGGTAGATACAATTGCTAACACTCATTATTTTTTAGGTTTACGTCCGATTTTCTTCACGAATTCTAAAGGGTCTCGCATACTGGTGCTCGGAAACACCAAGTTCCGTAGGAATGGTGCTGGAGATACATTTAAAGTGAGGTGGAGATGCACCTCCCACGCCAGGTTCGGATGCAAAGCAGTCATACACACGATCAACGACGAAATAGTGTACTACATGGACTATCACACTACATCTCTTTTCGACAATATGTAGCTCTATTGATAACGTTGATAGAGCCCTTCATCATCATTATCAGCCGGAAGACGTCCACTGCTGAACAAATGCCTCCCCCTAGAACGCCACAATGAACGACAACTCGCCAATTGCATCCACCGGGTGCCCGCAACTTTGACGATACCGTCGGTCCACCTGGTGGGAGGCCTGCCAACGCTGCGCCTTTCTTCCCCAGCGGTTTTTGATTCTTCGAGCGATATGGCCCTAGAGCCCTTACGTGGGCAATATTATAAGCATTTATTGTCAAGTTGTTGTCGATAGAACGATGTGGCTTTACATGGAGTCACTTTGCTGTGATTTTTTGCAAATTGCGCGGGTGGTCGCAACTTCATAGTCCTTTATTCTAATGATAGAGCATGAGTAAGAATGAGTAAAAAATGATAGTAGCTAAAATATACTTGGACTTTCTAATATGATATTATGTAAAAACGCCGCGAGTGAATGAAGCGCTTTCAGCACCTTTGCATCACCGTAGATAAACCTGTGTTTTTTATCGTTTACCGTACCTAAGTCCTTTAATTCGGTACTTAATACAATATTGTGCTTCTTGATGCTTAGTATAAGTACCGGATTTTTTATATTTTACGTATCAGTGCGTATTTAATTTTATTATTGTTTTAAATATTTTAGTTTTTATTTGTTATAATTTTTTGTGGAAATCACATTGTTATTCTGTAATTAAAGTCACTTAGTTATTGTCATTTTTTTCCCAACTTTATCGTATAGAAATGTATGTATGTTTAAGAACATTATTTTACTGACTGGAATTATAAAATTTTAATAGATTTGTTTTAGAGATATGATGAAATAAAACAATTGGTAAATCAAAAAGAAGGTTATCTATTTCCTGGAGGCTTCCTGTTGCTTGCCCAGTTTAAAATTACGAATTTATAATTAGTACCTATGTTATGTTTATTTTATTGAGAAATCTACTAGCACTGAGCAGTACCTATTATGGCGAAAAAGAAACAATATTGTTCTCAAAAATCTCGCTTACTAATCGACTGGACGTCGACTATCCTAATTCCAAAAATGTATTTTTTATAATAAACTTTGATATTGTTACAGATAGAGGAGATCCTCTTTCTTCAGATACAGAATTAAACTTAGATGAAGAATCTCGTCGCATTTTAAAAATGTTAGAAGATGGAGAACCCAGCGATGTTTCGGATGCTGAAGAACAAGATAAACAAAACAATGTCAATACAACTTGTATCAACTTATCAGACGATAACATCAGGCGACTAAAGAAACTAGTGAAACGAAAGAAGAGAAACAAACCGCCAAAAATTCTAGATGAGTCGTCAATAAAACGCGAAAAGACGGAAGAAATAGAAAACTACGTTCGCTATGTTCAGAAAGAACGACCAAAATCTATTGGTTCCACTTGCAAGAGCCGTTGCAAATTAAAGTGCCAGAACGCGATTACCGAAACGGCTCGTCAGAATATATTCCAGGCATTTTGGGAAATTAGTGATCACAACAAACAGCGAAACATTCTGGCAAGTTACATCACTAGAAGACTATCTGGTGATGGGTCTCGGAAAGCGATGCTCTATTATTTGCCCTTATTAGAGGATACATCAGACTTCTCAGAAAGCCATCATAAACTGAATGTTTGTAAGCAAACATTCTTGAACACATTCTGTGTAAGCGACAAGATGGTTCGAATAATCATTGCTAAAATGAAATGAAGGGTACGTAATTTTATCTGTGTGATCATGTTGAATTGAAATTTGTTTAATTTTTTTTTAATAAATTAAGCTTAATTGGAACTTTAAAAAAATGTCTTAAATTCATTAGTTTATTTACTGTCTGATTAATTTAAAAATTTGCCACAAACTTGACTACATAATGTAATTGTAATATTACGATAGTAAGGTGAGCGATATGATAACCCAGGTGTTTTAAAGTGACGTAACCATGAAAGTCAGCAACCACCAAACAGAGTAAAATTAAAAAAAAACAGTGGATGCCTGGGAACCTGTGAATCTCCGCATAGTGAAATATAGTTAGCAAAATTACTAAAATAACATTTCGATGAAAAAATTATAAAAACCATTTTGAACAGCTAAAAGTGTAACACGTACAATATTGTCTAATAAACAAAGCTTGTACTTTCAGTACTTTTCTTGCGGTCTCAGAATGGCAAGCCGTTGATTGGCATCGGGAAGTACACGTACTACATGAAGGCCTCCCACAACCTCAAGACCCGCTGGGTGTGCTCCACCCACCACAATAGAGGCTGCAGCGCGTCCTTGTACACTGTCGATGGAACCATCGTGAAAATGAGCAATGAGCATATACATTAAAACCAACCAGTATTACCTTTGTACACCTAGCAGTAGGGTTGAATGTGCTGAAGTACAAGTTCAGAAATACTGGGAAAACAGTTTCATTTTCAATCTACAATATAATATCTATTTTGTAATAAAAGTATCCGGTACTAGGAAAATGCCTATATCGCGAGGGTAAGTGAATATTAAATCATTTGTGACATCTCTTATGTATGTTATCGGCAATATATGTTCAGAGCAATGTGTGTGATGTTGTCTACATTTATAATCTATTAATTATTAAGATTTATGCCGTGATGTCAATTCTTACAAAGCTCCAATTAGTGTAATTAGTTTAAGGCACGTTTTAGCTAGTAAAATAAATGCCATACATTTGTTCTGAATGTCCGAAGGTAGGAGTGACCGCTCAGAATTTAGTTCTTTCTTCTTTAATTACTGTATAAATATTTTTGGCAAGTCGCGAAAATATTACAATATATGTTCACTAATGTGTAATATAAAGAAAAATATTAATTAGTGAGCATGACAAAAAAATATGCTCATCTTGCAAACCTTACTCAGATTGTACCTACATACGTATCTAAATATTATACAATAAGCCGATTTGATTGTGATGTGAAAATGTAACAAAAAAAAAAGAGAAATTGAACTGATTAGATTTGATAATTTTGAATATATATTTGGACAAATTTGATCGTGTTTGATACTTTATACCGTTACAAAACATTGGATAACTAGCAGATCGGGTTAGCAATCACTTATCTTTGGATACCTTATTATTTTTTCAAATAATTTGCAGAAGGAGAGATAAGTGAGTAAGACTCCCGAAAAATTGAATTTGTAATTAACAAAAAACCTTCATCCACAGAGAACACGGTCGCCCACTTTGAGATGACCAACCGAGGTAATAGAATTCTTGTATTAAACAACTTTAAGTTCCGCCACAACGGCAATGCGAAGGACAAAATAAGATGGCGGTGCGCGAGCCACGAGAAGCATGGCTGCAAGGCCCGGGTGCACACGATAGGTGACATCATCGTTAGATCATATACCGACTGCCATATCACTGCTACGCCTAACGAATGAAAATTACTAAACTCAGAATACCGTCATATTTCTTTTTATTATATTATAAACAGGGATTTAAGAAAGTACCTTTTTTTGAAAATAATGCCGTTGACCATCATTCCTTTTGATATTTGAAAGATGTGAACGCTCTGTATTCAATATGTGCTATAACGAGTTTCATAATAGCTATGTAATGAATATATGGCTGAAATATAAAAAAGGTGGGTAATTGTCCCAATAAAATTATTATTACTTTTTTCCAATAATGTTCAAAAAATTGTGATTCATACATACTATTCACTACACATAAATTACTGAATTTGTCTCACGCTTGATATATAAAACTAAATATTCTTATAAGTTAACTGTGGGTCAAGAGTATGTTAATGAATGGAAAATGTATCTTTATTTTTGTGACCGTTTTGCTTCGGGGTGTAATGTAACATGTTACAAAGTAAGACCTTTTTCATTGACTTGTTGTGTTTACTACGGTAAACTGTACCTATTATGTTTTTCTTACAATTCTGTAGGTTATGCTATTAAATAGTTGTAATGAAATGTAGATTATGCAGAATATTAAGATTATTAAGTTTAAAATATAGCGTAAAATACATTATTTTTGGGAATGATAAAAATAAAGATTGTTTATTTATCATCTTGTTTTTTATATCTCATTTACCCCGAGCTTCTTGGTTGCATGCAACTTGCATGAATTTTACCGTTTATGTATTTTGTTTATGAACCTATCCGTGTTTTAACCATGAATAATATGTATGTATTTTATTACAGCAACAATTGTGATGTCGCGACGCGGTAGAGTGCTCATCAGTATCGGCGGTTATACGTTCTGTAAGCAGCACGTGACGGGGCCTAAAGCAAGATGGGTGTGCAGCACGCATAACCACAAGAAGTGCCGGGCCACTGTGCATACCATAGACAGCCAAATAATCAGGGTCAATAACAACCATGTGCATTGATACCGGGGAAACATTCATATGTAGCAATAAATTAAATAAAGAATATAGGGCTTTTAATGTATCTGGACAATGTAAAGGCTTCTTTTTATATACCTAAATATTATTGTATTATGAACTGCTGACATGTTTTATTTACAGTATAATTTAATCCCACCAAAAACATTCAATGTAAAAATGCCAAGTCTCTCTATGCAATCCATCGTATAAAGTTTTGAGCTCGCATAGGAGCCAAGCCCTGTTCAACTTTATTTGTAATAATAAATCAATATTTTGTGACGATATCAATAGTTTTGTTTGCATTACAATAATAGTGACTTGGCAGGGGCACTGCCGTGCCCCCAGATTGTAATAATCGAGTAATTGTAATTTAATAAAAAATTCACGAGTATTGATATTTTGCGAGGCGGTGTCATTATAACTATTAATCAGTAACTTATAAATACCTTCATCTACAGGCAACATGGTCGCCCATTTCGAGATGACAAACCAAGGCAATAAGATTCTTGTATTAAACAACGTGAAGTTTCGCCGCAACGGTAATGCAAAGGACAAAATAAGATGGCGGTGCGCGAGCCACGAGAAGCATGGTTGCAAGGGTCGGGTGCACACGGTAGGTGACATCATCGTTAGATATACCGACTGCCATTACACTGATACTCTTAACGAATGAAAGTTGCTAAACTTAGTATACCGTCAAATCTTTTTTTTATTAGATCATAATCAGACATTTGAAAAAAAGTACCTTTTTGTTGAAAATATTGTCGCCAGTTCATTGACCTTTTGACATTGGAAAGATGTGATCGCTCTGTATTCAATATGAGCTATAACGCACTAACTAACGAATATAATTTACATAATAGCTATGTACCTAATTAATAAATTAATAAAAAAGGTGGGTAGATGTTTCAATAAAATTATTATTACTTTTTTTTCTTAACGTTATTCAGATATATAAATTACTGATTATTTGTCTCGCGGTTGATATGTAAAACTAAATATTCTAATAAGTTAATTGTGGCCGCGACTTCACGAGTATGATAGTAAATGGAAAATGTATCTTTATTTTTGATTGTTTATTGACTTCAGTTACAAAATGGTGCGCACCGACTGTTGACCCTAGTTCCGGGGTGTAATGTAACATGTTACAAAGCGAGCATTCGTGCACTCAGTACGTCGAACCGTGTTTGTGCTCGTTTTTATGTAGGTAATGACTGCGAGGCTGCTCGCTTTATAGAATACCACCTTTAAAAACAATAGTATAGAATATACTCTGTTAAATTGCAAAACTTTATTGAAATTGGATTGAGGAAGGCAAAAATAAAGCTCATATTGTCATGATGACGGTATCAACATTAAATTCTTCGATTTATGCCCTAATATATTTTTTTATAATAAATATTATTGCATGTATACGCGGTATACGGCACGTCAGTATTATTACAAATTGTGTTTTAAAGTGAACCTTACCACGTTGACATAAAGACCCTTTTTCATTGTGTTCACTGGCATGCGGTCAACTGTACCTATTATGTTGTTCTTACAATTCCGTTGTTCCCTCAATACAAGTTGTTTATCCTATTAATTAGTTATAATAATATATAGATTATTAAGATTATTAAGTTTAAAATATAATGTAAAATACATTATTTTTGGGAATGGTAAAAATAAAGATTGTTAATAATTTATCATCTTGTTTTCAATTTCTCATTTGCCTTGGTGACCATGGCAATATTCTCCGAAAATAAAACGAGTGACTTGGCTGTGTGGCGTGAGTTAATTTGATGCATAAGTTTATATACCTGTTTATGTATTTTTGTTATGTATTACATTTCAGCAACAATTGTGATGTCGCGACGCGGTAAAAAGCTTCTCAGTATCGGCGGCTATACCTTCTGTAAGCAGCTCGAGACGGGGCCGAAAGCAAGATGGGTGTGCTCCACGCATAACGCCAAGAAGTGCCGGGCCACTTTGCATACCATAGACGGTCAAATAATCAAGGCCAATAACAACCATGTGCATTGATACTCTGGAAACATTATCTTTCCTGTCCACCCAAAGGTTGTCTGGAAGGTATCGCTATTAGAGATATCTTCCGCCGTTGTACGCGGTACTGTTAATGCATTTTATTGTTATGTGATTTGAATGGTGTTCACTAAAGAATATTCTATCGATATGTAGCAATAAATATAATTAAAAGAATATAGGGCCTGTAATGTATCTGGACAATGTAAATACTTCTTTTTATATACCTAAATATTTTTGTATTATGAACTGCTTACATGTTTTATTAACAGAATGATTTAATTGTAATAATCCTCTAGACACTGTTTTGTGAAAGTTACACGAGTATTGATAACTTTCGCGAGGCGGTGTCATTCTAACTATTAATCAGGAAATTATAAGTGTATGTTTGTTTCAAACAGTAACATTATTTTTAAGTTTCCTAATGATAAATAACTTTAATTTTCAAGGTTTCTCCATTGTAACGTCCAGACGCGGAAAGCCTTTGATCTCTTTCGAAGGTTACACATTCTGCAGGATGACCGCGAAAGGAAAAAAAATCCAGTGGCGATGCTCAACTCACGTGAACAGAGGCTGCCCCGCCAGATTGACGACTTATGATAACGAAATCATAAGGATAATAAACACTCATAAACATTAAATAATAACTGAGATGTGTAATTATTTTAATATCATTTATAACTTTGTATATAACCTGACGGGTCAATAAATGGTAAAGACGATAAATATCATGTTTTTATTTCATGTGCTTGCCTGATTCACCCTACCCTTTATACACCTTACTTTTTGAGAAAACCATAAAGGCCTCCTGCCAGACCTATAGAAATACTAACTTCCTTAGCGTTAACTTCGGAGTTTTTTAATTAACTAATTAACTAACAATTTTAAGCAAGCAAAAGGACAAAGTAGCAAGAGATGGCTGGATCGAAATTTAGTGACATGGTTTAGTTACCAGTTGGGCTTGCTCGGGCCAGTTTGGTCTGGTAGTATGTATATAACAACCTCTAAAACGTGTAACGAAACAAAAACTACTTACTTATTGAAATAAAACTACGTTTTACAGATTTCGTTGCGGTTTATTTTCAGACTTTAGGCCCCGACGTTTCGATACCTTTACCGTCACCGCTGTCTAACATTATCGTAAACCTAAGAAAAAAACACTAACTAATAAGAATAAGAAACCAATGGGACCACTACATCATCACCTAAACATTTAAAATACTGCAACTACTGACTGCCAGTATTATTTCAGGCTATCACTTCACGACATCTCAGAAAGGCAGGACCCTGATGAATATTGGGCCGTACACGTTCTATCAGAAATCTGTGACGGGCCCCAAAACGTTGTGGAGTTGCTCTACGCACTGCGGTAAAGGCTGCAAAGCGAAGGTCTACACTTTAGACAATAAACTCGTTTATAATTCAGAGAAACATAATCATTAAAATACTTAAAAATAAAATTATGAATTCAACTTCAACGTGGTCAAAAACGTTGGATTGCTGCTAGTCTTCTGGGCACGATTTACGTCAGTAACAGCGATGAAGATGTATTTTTTATGCTTTCTAACCATTATTAAACAATTGTTGGATAATGGACAGTCTGCTACTTTTTATTTAAGTTCTATTTTTATTTATGTTTCAGTTTTAATTTAATTATAAATAAAACTATAGTAAGTACACTATTAAATAAAACTAGTATTTTTTACAGTATACATAGTTAAAAAAATAGTTAAGTATTTGTTAAATTGTATAATTTAAACGCTGTTGACGCGTGACCCCTGTGCTCCTGAAAAAGCACGTATTGATAGATAGCCTCATAAATAAATCCTAATAAAGTTCCATTTTAATATATTTTATTCCACAAAACATGTATATCTTACTTTTTATTTCTCATATTTAATTGTTTGATGTCTAAGTTTATTTCATTCGTCTAAATTAATTAGTTTCACAAGATTGTTTTTTTATTGAATATGTGTCAACAATCCTTTTATTGCCACATCCTAAAACTGTTTTACACTTTCAGTTATGTTCAGTACATCTCAAAAAGGACATCCGGTTTTGATTTACAACGGCTTCACGTATTTCAAGAAGTACGCATCCGGTATTAAGATCCACTGGAAATGTTCCACACACCACAGTAAAAAATGTAAAGCTTCCATATTAACTGTAAGAGACGAGGTTATATTGATTTCAGAATTACATAATCATTGAACACGCTACCATGTAATGCTATGAACTATTGTATCAAGGATCGCTGGATATACTAACTTTGTCAGAATATAGTACCATAAGTCATTTGGTCATTAAGTGTTTCATTTTCGATGTGTTATAAATAGTCACCCATCCACGGACCAACCGTGGCGAGCGCGGCTCAACCTGTATTATCGGTAAAACCGTACCGCTAACACTTAGCCACGAGCCCCTCCTCATCTATCTTACATTATCTATAAAACAACGGTAAGTTTTACTACCCCTTTAAGGTAATACTTTTTTATTATATTCTTAAGCTTTATTGGCTCTAGTTTTTTAACATAATATAAAAAAGGTTATATTTATAGACATTGCATAATAAACTTTTCTCGTATATTTTCAGTTACCTACTTGAAATCACATAAGAACAAGAAGTATTTAGTCTACAAAGGCTTCAAGTATTTCGAGAAGCGTAGAGCAGGCAGGAAGATCTGTTGGCACTGCTCTACTCATCATAGCAAACGATGCAAGGCAGTCATCTACACAGTGGACGACTACATTAATATAAAGAATGACACACATAATCATTAGTCTTACTGATCCTTTGATATTAAGTTATTTATTTGTAGTAGACTGATACTGTGCTTTTTTAACTTTCACTTTAGTCGGATACAGTTGTTCATGCATCTGTATACCTAAGGCGCAGGCCAGACAGAAGAGACCCGCGCCTCGTCTCTTCTGTATGATTTCCGTCGCGACGCTTTTATAAATTTTGTATGAAAGAGACGCGGTAGAGACAAATGTCCGCGCCCCGTCTGCGTCTACGTCTCATCTGTCTGGCCTGCGCCTTAGGGTTTCGACTTGTGATTGCGAATTCAATTCGCATCGCATCCCAAACATTTACGATCTGGCGTTCCAATATGAACTGCATTTGACTAGAAGTACCTCCTATCTAGCCGCGGCAGCTATATTTTCCCGGCTATATTTTCCAATAAAAATATTATTTTTTATTGCAAATAATATCGCCTCTCAGAATGTTCTTTATCATGATGTTGTAAATGCGTCCAATTGAAAGTCAGTGGACAAAAGAGACTGAAAAATTGATCTCACAATCCATGCTTCAAATAGCACAACGTCATGCAGTGGTATTCAGCAGTTATATTTGGATTCAAGCTTAATGGCGGCTTTGAAGTTAGCTACACGCTGCGCAGTACCTCGCCCCGCACCCCCGCTGGCGCATAAGTTTGTTACTGTGCAGCGACTCGCCTCGTGTTCAGAGCCGCCATTAAGTTTGCATCGTACTGTACCAGTAGTGATGTCAATGTTTACATTCGAATATACGTAATACTTGAATATGTATTTTTATATGATGTAGCTATTATATATAGTATAAGATTTTCGGTAATTCCCGATTTGTTTCCTAGTCATATGCCATTTATAGTTATAAGCTCATCACGCGGTATCACGCGACGAATTCAAACTTATAAAGTCTTAATAAATTATTATAGTAATTATATAGTTCGTGACTTTTATTTGCTGTACCTACCTATAGATAATTATATATATTGGCTTATGTTAATGTGCTATTTTATTCTACAAGCTGTTCAATATTATGTTGAATAATTAACTAACTATTGCATGCCATAAGATCATCGTAATTTCACCCTGATCCTCTGTTTGGAGTCTGAATCTAAGTGTATGATAATATTGATAATATAGTCTTTGACTCTATAATTAAGAACTTTTATGAAATTAAATCTATAAAAATACGATTTAATTCAACAATTTTGTAATAATGGTACATTTATTTCAGATTTTTGTGAGTTCACGGAATCAAGTACCACGGGTCGTACCATGTTACGAGTTGGGGACTTCCTGTTCACCCACAAGTCGTCGCGAGGAGTCAAGTCAAGATGGGTCTGTTCCAGCCATTGTTTCAGAGGATGTAAAGCACAAATATACACCGTAGAAAACAGCATCATTAAGATGAATAACTCTCATAATCATCCGAAAAAGAAACAATTGTTTTAATGATTATGTTAGTAGAAACATGTGGCCGGTTTCGGAAAAGCTTCACAAATTAATGAATAACTTATGATTCAATTTCTGAAAAAAAAATGAAATACTAACAGCCAATCACAGCGCGGCAGCGGTTTGATTTGCCGCGGCTTGCTGGATAGGTAAGGCCCGAATTACCATGTAATATATTTCGCACAAGTGGCCATTTTTAATGTTACCAGACATGTCAATGTGTGATGAAGTCACCGGCCCTTAGTTAGACAAATCTTCAGTTATTTTGAAGTTATTTAGTAAGTTATGTGATTAGCTAGATAAATATAACGTTTCTGAACAAATCTTATCTTGTTGTAAAAATAATTGATATTGGGAGCAATGTTATAAATTCTAAATAAATTATTCTCAAGTTTTACTTACTATACTGTAGTTAATACAAAATAGTTTAGGATAGAGTTATTGTATATTCATAAAATGTTATATTACCGCAACTTAGAAATTAGATTCAATCCTATGGATTTGAGAGTAAAATATTGATTTTTAAGAATTGAAATTGAAGAGAAAGCAAATACAGTTTCAATACTACGTGACCTAAGGCCGTACACAGACTGGTCGAGCAGTTAGCCAGGGATCAACATAAATGGAATCCTCAAGCTATTGTTCTGAGAGCGCTATGTATTGTGTGGACCGCTTGAATCAGTCAAACTGCTTCAAGCAGTCTTTGTTTGTCACACGCATAGAAGTCTATATTTTTCCTACGGGGCCAACTGTACACTTCTAGGTGTGTGTCAAAATCAAGAATTGTAAATAAATAAATTAAACTGAAAAGCAAAGCAGCAATTTTCAATGTTAGCGCTCCTCGAGCGTTGCTTTATGTGATTACGAATAAGTATGTAGTTTATATATTCGTACAAATAACATTTCAGAATTATTATAAACCTTATCGCCGGATATTGAAGCGTCACTCAGTTTAAGACGTCGTTACACATCATGCTATCTCTCTCTGTTAAAGGAATAATGTAGCGACGGATAGTCATTTAGGAACGTTTTATGATTTAGGTTGTGTTTAGGTATTTGGGGGTTAATATTCATAAGAATCTAGTCAGTTTGAGCCTCGAAGCAGTTACTGGTGAAGAGTAAACATAAATAAACGTTAGTTTTATAATGAACCAATTATAGTACAAGAATTGTTTTTAGTGTTATTTAGTACTTATGGCATGAACCTTATGACTGCTCGGAAGTACGCCACAATGAGCGTAGCACTGCGCAGACACATGAAGTTGCTTCTGCGCAGGTACTCGCCTAGTTTTCAGAGCTGTCAGGGCACAAAATACATAAATTAGTCTGTCTATTTATGTACAATTATTTTAGGCATATGTCCTATATTATTTGTATATTTTGAGTCTATATTTAGGGAAAAGAGAAGAGCAATTGTCTATTTGCATATATCTTATTTCTAAACTGCAGAATAAACCTGTTATATTTTGTCGAACGTAATGACGACTTAAAATAAATTTAGCTTTAGAATTAATTATATGAAATGTTGATTTAAATCAGTAGTACCATAACCAAACTCAATATTGTAAAACTTAAACACAAATTACAAAAAAATATATCTAATGCAGTTGACGAATATAGTTTTATTTTTCCTTAACTACGGGTATATTGTTCAGTTCAGTCAATCGATCAATCGAAAAACTCGGTCGGCGGTTTGAACTTACCTATACTTAAATCAAAATTAAATCAAATCATTTATTTGCCTGTAATGTCATTTTATCACAATGCATAAAATCATAGTACCACAAATTTTATTTTTTAAATAATTTATTCATATAGCATTAAATAATACACAATGTAAGTATAGACGTTGAAAATTTTAAATTAAAGACTGATAATCTATAATTCTGTATACTTATCAACCGATTACAATTTCAGTAACTTTGATAAAAACGAAGAAAGGCAAGATTAACATTAAAGTGGGTGAGCACACGTTTTACTTGAAAGCTGGGAATTATAAAGCGAATAAGAAGCGCTGGTGTTGCACTCAAAACAAGTACTGTAAGGCGTGCCTACACATCGTGGATAATAAGATAGTTGCTATCTATAACGAACATAATCATGATATGAAATAAAGGAAAATAAGTAAAGCGACTGCATTCTCTCGAAGATTTTTTTTTTTGCTCGACTCGTTTCGGGATCAAACGTCCTCCGATGTTTTCGCGTGATTAAATCTTAAACGAATATAAATAGTCATTGTTAAGAGTTATTTTTTATTTGATGTTGCATTAACCTTTAGCATTATATTGCTTGTCGAGCGGAGATCCATTGTGGACTTTTACTCAATTACTACCAGGATACTCTCTGTTCTCTTTACCGGAAATACAGTAAAATGTTATCATTATGATAATCGAGCTATAAACCTTATTTTGTAATACATTACAGGTTTAAAAGCAGAATTCGTTAGATCAAGGAAGGGCAACGTGAACATAGTAATCGATGGACATAAATTCTACAAGAAAACCGATGCTCGTAGAAACTCTGAGAAAAGTAGATGGGCTTGCATTAAAGGCCAAGCCTTGAAATGTAAAGCGAGGATAATTACTATAGACGATATTATTGTGTCTCTTTCTAATGAGCATTGTCATGAACCTTAATAGTTAGCAGAGATACTAATTATAAAAAAAAAAAAACAATTATACTGTTAATAAAGGTTTTTAGTGACATTGTTTGATATATAACTATTTCATTATGCTGTTCGTGTAAGGCTCGTTCAGTGCACATTCGTCAAATCTGGACGCAGCCTGAAAATTTGGTTTATGCATCGAAAGTCTGTGCACCTTAATCGAGGTTTAATTTGCTGAATTTATTAAATTTCCAAAAATTTTTAAAAAAAACCAAATTTCCTGAAAATTTGTTTTTTTCCTGTTTTTATAATATATACCATTCATTCTTTCTTTATATTTAGTTATTCCTAAACAGTGTTAACTATTTTACAGAATAGTTGTTTTAATCAGAAGAATTCATGTCGTAATGATTTCAGTTGTTAAATACAAATATGGCATTAGTTGATTTAAGATATAAAAAACCAATGTCAACAGACTTGTAGTGAATACTACGTATTTTCGACGCATTTTGACACATAGAGTATCCATAGAATATAATACATGTCTGAATTTATTTTACAAAGGAAAGTTGCAGAGATCTTGGAAATAAGAAAAAAAAACACAACATTCAGAGTAATTCAGTTTTTTTTTTTATTGCACCTTTGCAAGTTATAGCAATTTCAAAAGCAAGTAAATGATCAGTATTTTCTTTACTTTCAGAATTGGCTTATAAAGCGAAACAAGAACTAGACATAACAGAACCTTATCCAAAACCTGCAGGCGCTCCAAATTGTTCAAGATACATATTAAGTCGCCGACATCAAATGAGCCGTAAGGAGGGTAGTTCAAGAATGACAAGAAAGTACTGTCATGGCTGCTACAGGACCCATAGCCTGGAGGTAGGCGTCAAGCTAGCTAGGAACAGAACTAAGAAGGTTTCCACTTATTGTCCAGATTGTCCGAAACAACCACACCTCTGCTTGCCTTGTTTTAATAAAGAACATCAATATTGGATTGCAGATAAAAGATAAAGAAATAAAACTGTCACTTAAAGCTGAACTAAGTTGTAGTTTAATCCAGCTAGCGTTGCTAAATTCCCCAATTAAATCGAATGATGATTTGTATTTTTTGCATTAAAAGTAATTACAACAAACAACATTACCATACCATTAACAACAAAATTATAAATACAACATTACACTAATTAAGATTTGGTGTTATAGTCTGTGATATACCTAAACATAATTACAGTTAAACTGTGCATTAAATGAAACCAAAGTCGAACGGCTTCAATATTAATTATATATGTCATTCTATTTGAATTAACTTATTAAAATTATATTAAATAAATAATCGTGACATTGTTTTATTTTGAGCATATTGCTCATATTAACCAATTGCGGACAGGAGGACGCTTATCTTAAAATAGCACACAAACACATAATTATTAATGGCAAACTTCACAATAAATATTCTTGTTTCCTTTTTTATTTATTTTTAGGCAAAGTGCCGCTAACACCTGCTCAACGAGCGCGAAATTATAGAGAACGACTGAAAGCTAATAATCCTGAAAAATGGGCAGAAAGCAGGAAGAAAGCAGTCGAACGCCTCCGGAAAAAATATGTGCAGATATCACAATTGTCTGAGCGAGATAAAGAAAAAAGACGTAAGGAGTGGCGGGATTATAAAAAAAAGAAGTCGAAACTATCGAAGTCGAAGAAGAAACATGATAGATTATAGTCCAAAGGAAATAAAAATCTAAAGATGAAAATAGAATCATTGAAAAAACAAGTCAAAGCTCTGAAAAAAAGGTATATAGATAAAAAAAAAATACTCGTGGTCAGTCACGTATCACCAAATATGATGTGATTATGTAGTCCTAATTTAATGTAAAAAATATTGCTCCAAGGTTTAGTTTTCGACACATATTTCCGCAAGTAGCCCTGAATCCTGAAACTTTAAGACATTATAAATTAAAAATGGCGGGCGATCGTTACAGCCAAACCTTGAACATATATAACATATCATCACGCCTGTATCCCCGAAGGGGTAGGCAGAGGTGTACCAATGTACACCCACAGTTCGCCGATATGCAAACCTTGAAACCCATTTATAAACTGATTACGATTATAATTAAACTGATTTATAACTAAATTTCGCGTTTTATTATAATTGTACGCTTTCCATCTATTTATGCAACAAAGAGAAATAAGTTTTATAGATCCTATTCAACTTTAATTTATTTAGCTTAAGAGAAGAGGTAAAAAAATGTTTTTTTTTTACTTTTTGTTTAATATCTAAATATTTCATTTCAAACTTAAATTTTATTATTATAGAATATTTATAATATTATAGAATATTCTGATAGAATTGGGATTTGGGATTCTAAGGAAACTACAAAATGTACAGCATTTTTTTAATTCATGTTTATAAATTATAACGTAAATAAAAAACAAGTAACCTTTTAGGGTTGCTTTACATTTTACCTCAAGCCATTTTGAATAGGATAGAGAAGGACAACAATGACATGTTTCTTTTTATTATTAGTACTGCAAATTTCCTTTAAAAAGTAGGCTTTTATTGACTGGCCCTAATAATTCCTGCCTGTTACTTTTCTCTTACAACGATATTATTTTCCTATCTGTAACTTGCAATTATTTTGAATATGACCCTTATGCACTGCTTAAAATGACGTTAGACTTAAAGCTTACTTTCCGTTTTAGATCCAATGATACACAAAGTGAAAGAGGAGACAATAGTAGAGGTGACGTATGACGAGCAAGGTTTGTATGAGCCAGCAACGTCTTCCCAATATGTGATATGTCGGCGGCATGAGTTACTCCGGAAGGAGGGCAGTGCGATGCTGACGAGGAAGTACTGCCGCGGCTGCTACAGGATCAACAGCCGGACGTCAGGGGTCAAGCTGGCCAGGAACAGAACCAAGAAGGTGTCAACCTATTGCTCTGACTGTCCCTCACAGCCGCACTACTGCTTGACGTGTTTTAATAGAGATCATCAGTATTGATTTATAACTTCAACTTTCCGACCAAAAAATAATATCGTAGGTCAGAACTCGTGACTAATGTTAAGGCGGTATGAAAAGTAAAAAAAAAACCGTAATATACATAATACGGTTTTCAGAGCACCTATCAAAAAAACTTTGTTTAATCAAATAGTTATTGTTGTGATAATGTTTTATTTATACTTTGTTTACTTTTGTTACTTGTATAGAATCCAAGAAATATAATCTAATGAACTGATATAAATAAAGTTGTTTCTGTTTGTAACATACATAATTTTAGTGATTCATGTTAGATTCCTAATCCGCACCAATAAAACATTTAGGAAATAGTAACCTACAAATGTTTAAGTTACTATTACAGGATTTTTATTTACAGGAAGTTTTCCCAACATTATAAAAATTGAAAAGATTGACGAGGAAGGAATGATTCAAAATCGGGGTGTTAAAAGATCTCTATTTTGGCATCATTTAAGCCGAAAGACAGGTAGTGCTACCAAAACGAGAAAGCGTTGTTATGGGTGCTACCAAATTAACGCAGCTAAACTAGGTGGTATGGCTGCAAGTAATATGACGAAGAAAGTTTCTACTTATTGTGCCGATTGCCTGAATCAACCGCACTTTTGTCCTCCTTGCTTTAAAAGAGAACATCGAGCATTTATTTAAATAATGCCCGCTCGAAACGATAATCAGTGGAAACAACAAAAAAACATCAATGTCTATTGCCCTACCCGATGAACAGTGAAAAAGTACAAAAGAGAAATCGATGTATTTTTGTTTTCGCCGCTGGATGTCCAGTACTGGTTTAAAAAGCTGCTATATATTGAGTTCGTAAATGCGCCAATAGCGAAGGAAAATAAACTTGCTCGAATATATTCAATCACGAATAACAAATTCAGCACTGGCTCCAAGATTATTATAATATAAAACCGATGGATTTGATTCAGCGATTCATATTCTCAACTTGTAGTCTGTAAATTACTCAAATTAAATTAAATTCGCATGTATGTGCTTTTAAAAATTATATGCGCTTATGCACAGTAAAATGTAGTTTTACGATCTTAATAAATAATGATAGTTAAACTAATATCGAATTTCTAGTCTATTATACACGGCTTTATATATTTAATCAAAATGTACATTGCATAGGCAATACTCATAGCTTTAAATAAGAACCACTATCAAAGATAGTTGTAAACTAAAACATTAAAATGGCATTTTGTTTGAAGAAATTGTTTTAATGGTTCGAAATACAACCTCAAATAGCAATTGTCCGAGACCAACAAGCTTGTATTGATTTATGTTTATAAAATATGGATTATAATGGAAAAACGTAGTCTTAAAAGGTCTACAGAACACAAAATTGGTAGCTACTGTAATATCCTGAATCTTTTAGAACATGTTTTTTGTTCTTGAGGTATGTCTCTCCTGCTGTATACATCTACTGCTGTACATGAACAGGGCTTCACAACTAAAACCATTATTATTAAAAGCCTTATTTATCTTCCAGCTATGTTTGTTACTTCTCAAAGAGGGAAGACTATGATCCAGCTCGACGGATACACTTTCTACCACAAGAAGTCGACCAACGAAGCTACTTCGGTCAAGAAGAGATGGGTTTGTTCCACGAACTTCTGCAGAGGATGCAAAGCGGTGATCTACACTATCGATGACGTCATGGTTTCAGTGAAGAACAAGCACAATCATGAACCAACCGTTAATCGCATAATTCCGTTCAAAAAATACGAGCCTTTCTGAAAAATGACTCTTGTGTGTGTGTGAATAAGGCTGCAAATTAAATGCGTTATATTTGGGGTTCCTACTGAAGTGCACTTTCCGGCTTAATATTATTTTCATAATATATTTATGTTTTGTTTGTTCCTCATAATTTTGTATCAAAATAATTTTAAATATTTATAACATTATGTACGTTTGTATTCAAAATTAATTATATTTTATATAATTACCTGCCTCTTGTGGTTTTATTTGATCGTGAATTATTAGGATTTGTATTACTTTTCTTGATCCTGGTATTAAATGTTTTATTATAATAAGTTTTAAGTATCCGATTTAATAACTTTTAAACTATCGCGCTGCATGTTAATATTAATATTATAGAACGGGGATTAGCGCGAACATGCATAACATTTAGAGCGCGAGCTATGTTCAGGAGGTACTTCACAAAAATGGATACAAGGTGAAAAGAAAAATGAAACGACCGTCAAAGCGGGTCAGACATCCGGACGTTAATAGACAAAGAACCTACAAGCCATATGTCAGAGGAGTTACGGACAAGATCGGGGCAGTACTTAGAAAAGTCTCCATACCGACTGTTTACACTCCGGGGACAAAGGTACACAACATGGTGCGTACACCGAAGGATGTTTTACCCCTACAACAGCCAGGTGTCTATAAAATCGACTGCAGCTGCGGTAAATCGTACATCGGGCAAACGAAGCGAACTATCGCGGAAAGGCTCAAAGAGCATATCGCAGCTGTTAAGAACCGTCAGACCAACTAAATCGGCAATAGCAGATCACGTACTCCAAGCTGGCGTTAATCACTGGATTCAATTCCATCGCGCGCAAGTCCTCTCCACCGATCGCCACTTTCATTCGAGAGTAGTGCGAGAAGCGATTGAAATCAAGAAGCATCCAAATTTCAATCGGGAAGACGGCTTTAAACTACCTGCATCTTGGTATCCAGTGATTCCCTTAACACAACCTCGATTCTCTGCAAAGTCGGTTAGTGAACATAGTACGGACACGGTCAGTGTAGTGTGTAGGGTACTTGAAGAAAAGGGGGTAGATGAAAAATCATCTACTTCGTGCACGGAGCAATGACACCGCATCTCCAGTCTGCTTGCGACCACGGCCGGTGTAACCCGGTCGAAACGTCAAGCCCTAAAGGTATTTATGCATGTTCGCGCTAATCCCCGTTCTATAATATTAATATATCCGATTTAAGTAAAACTTCACGCTTACGACAAATCAAATCTTTTAAGTTAAAGTTAATTTAAATCTCTTTTGTTTCAGTTACCTACGTTATATCGACGAAGGGAAACAGAATGGTCCTTTACAATGGTTATACGTTCACTGAAATGAAAGACAAAAGAAAAAAAACTAAAACGAAGAGATGGACGTGTTCGAACCGCGTCCCGTACCGCTGTACCGCCAAAGTGAGGACCTTAAAAGACATCATCGTATTCGTTGATGATAAGCATACTCATCCCTCATTGCGAGCAAGTAAATCATAAGGAAATTTGTCAATGCTAAATGGTGAAATTTACTATATGTCTATGAACGAGATGACACGCCGTTTTCGCGCTGCACACGTTTATATGGCAGTCTTCTGGAACTTAGTCTGCAGTTTATCAAAGAAACTTTAAATTATGTTTTGTAAATTATGAACGTTATTTTAATACAATTCAAATAATACTACTTATCAACAGCCTCGGACACCACGGCCTATCCTGTAGCCGTAGCGCGGGCCGCATAGCGCGGTAGCTCTTCAGCTTCAGCTCTCAGCGGCGAGCTCTTGTCGCCGTGGGCGTTCCGGCTGTACTCGAACCCAATGGCTTGGCACGCGACAACGGCAAGAGACCGGACGGCATGTCCTTGTTCCCATGGAAGGTGGGTAGGCCTTTAGTGTGGGACGCTACTTGCGTCGATACTCTTGCGCCATCCCACCTTCCCAGTACGTCGTGCTGTGCTGGCGCTGCTGCTGCGGCTGCTGAGAACCTCAAGCGGCGGAAATACTCGAATATATAACTACCTAGTTGGTAGTTATATATTCGAGCCGTTTGGGGTTGATACCCTTGGTCCGTGGGGTCCGAGTGCACATAGTTTTTTTAAAGTTTTGTCCAAACGCCTGGTTGACACTTCGCGTGACCCAAAGGCTGGCTTCTACCTAGGTCAGCGCATAAGCATTGCCATACAACGTGGCAATGCTGCCAGCCTTTGGGGCACACTCCCAGTCGACAGTGATGTGAATGAATTTTTTGATGCCTTATATTTTTTCTTATTTACTGTGTAGGCTTAGTTTTTTTTTTATTGTATCTTAAGTTTAATTTTTAATTGTAATATAGTATGTTATTATTCTCCTTTTAACTTCTATGTGTATGTTTTGTTAAATAAAGTTTCAAAGAATTTATGGCATTTGTGAAGATTATTGAAAGTTTTTAAACTAAAATAGTTTTATTTTCCTTGTTACTGAATACAATTTAATACGCCATGGACCCTCCATAGCGTATTAAATTGTATATATGTCGCAGACAAATAGTATAATTTGGCATTTTACATACGGCGTCGTCAGTTTAAAAACGTTTGCGATTATGTAATATGCCGTAGGCAAAATGACAACTTATTCAATCGTTATAACGCGACGTTTGTGTTATTTTAGGGTGACCATGCTCATTAAGATCTCGAGACAAATTTTGAATTACATACGTCGTCGCTCGCTTTGCTCGCTCTGTTGCAAGGTCACAATATCTAACCTAACCTAACCTATTGATCTCTGTCACAAAGTCGAACCTAATCAAGCAATGGTTTTCTGGGCCTATGAATTTTTGAATATTCGATCAAATACATGTTTTTTTGACCAAAAATACTCCGCAGGAGTCCTTCACGACCCAGAGTTTATGGATACCTTAGCATTTTTGACGTGCCGGATAACCTCAAAAACTAAATACTTCAATTTGCCTAGGCATTATGTATATGGTGTTTAAATTTTCGATGAAATGTTGTGGCATATTATAAAGTGACTCGGCAATATACATTTTGCCTTCGGCATATTACATAACCGCAAACGTTTTTAAACTGACTACGCCGTATGTAAACACGCAGATTATACTATTTGTCTGCGACATATATATGACTAGGCGGCGGCGCGCTGATTATGAATTTTTAGTTTTAGTTATGAATTATATCAAAACTCGATTTGTTAACATTATTTAAGTCGATTTTAATGAGCGGGTAACCCCGAATAGAGTAGTTGGTAATTTGGTATCACCATGAGAAGTGACAGTTGTTGTCATTCGATTGACAGCAGCGGCTGGACGATGGTGCTCACTGGCTAACCTATTGGCTCATAATCCATTGTAATCCTGTTATTTTGTGGTGTTTTCGTATTAATTTGTGGACCGTGTAAATAAAAAGACATTTGGCGATAAAAGTGTGCTATTATTTCTAAATTCATGCCGTTATAACGCCCACAATGGACGGCGATAGCCAATACCGCAACGAGGTCCCTTCCGAAGCTCCTACATATATATTTAAATAATAATATGTTGCATAAAATTAATTGCGTTTGGTTTCAGATTCAGTTCCATATCATTTTGAAAGGTCTAGCAGGGGAAACACGATGTTGGTGGTGAATGGTTACCGCTACACTCTTAAATCGAAGATGTATAAGGACTTGGATCGCAAGCGCTGGAAGTGCGGTCGCCACGCTGGCGGCTGCCCGGCCACTGCCCTCACTGTAGATCATACTTTACACGTTATGCAAGGAGAACATAATCACGGTACTCTTTAGGCAAATTGACGGGCCTGTTGGTCTAGTGGTTAGACCCTGACTGCTATACCGGAGGTCGTGGGTTCGATTCCCACCCAGGACATATTATTATGTTTGTGTGATGAACACGATCATTTGTTCGGTGTCTGGGTGTAGTTTATCTATAACTAGCGGCCCGCCCCGGGTTTGCTCGGGTGCAACACTGATAAAAAATATAACTACACAATCATAAAGTTCTTTAGGGCGAAGCGTGGCTTTGGAGGCACTATTTGGTATAGGCACGCGCCCCCCGGCCGCCGCGCCGCAACCGCTATGTCCCTGCATTTAAAATCTGTAATATCTTCGAAAATATTCATTTAAATTTCATGCTGTAAAAGGCAATATTTATCTATATTACATGCACAATTTATTTAATTGGATAAGGATTAATTCTGTATTGCAGCGTGTAGTTCAGCCAGCGTTCGCAATGAAAGCGCAAAAAATGAGATTTTTTACGACCTTGCATTAAAAATCTCTAAGATTATCCGTGTTTCTCTACTATATTACGCATGTATTATACATATAAACTTTCCTCTTGAATCACACTATCTATTAAAAACGCATCAAAATCCGTTGCGTAGTTTTAAAGATTTAAGCATACATAGGGACAGACAGCGGGAAGCGACTTTGTTTTATACTATGTAATATGTATTATGCTGTATGTATTTAGAAATATATAAGTATGTTTATCAGTTGTCTGGTTACCATAACACAGGCTCTGCTTAGCTTGGGATCAGACAAGCGTGTGTGAGATGTCCCGGAATATTATTATTATTTTTAATTTATATTATTATTACTAAATAAAAATATGCATATAAAAATATTGCCTTTCATGGACAGTGGATACTTCTAGACGATGACTTGTTCAGTCTTCTGTAATTCGTAAAAAACATAACAATGTTTTCATACATCTTTACGGTTTTTTTGGAAAGTGTTTGTTTAAAGCTTGCTAATAACATGTTTCTTCTAAATTATTTTTTTTGGTTTGAAATTCTAGATTTTTTTAGCATTGTATTTTCTTCTATTTTGGCGACCCTTCGAGTTTGTTTCTGGAATAATACAACTATTTACTAAAGGAAAATACACACACTGTCTCAATTCCCAACCCACAAACATAGACACACAATTTAAAATTAAGCAATACGCTTACAAGTTTATTTTCAATTGACTTACGACTTTTATTCCAGGTTTCTCTCATGGCAGTTTTACTCAACATATGCTCAAAAAGATTCATACAAGGAAACGATGTATAGGGTGCTATAACAAATTAAGACTATCGTTTAAAAGTGCGCAAGCCGCAAGAAGAACTAAGAAAATTGATACTTTTTGTTTCAAGTGTAACAAAGCGTTTTGTGTGACTTGTTATAATGAAAAACATGTGTATTATATTTCTAATAAAAAAAAAATTACATAAAAAAAGTTTCTCAATTCATCGGAATTTTTATTTTGTTGAGGATGCTTCCCGATTACAATATGCTGATTAAAAAGAAAACTTTTTTCTTATTTGAGTATATTTTTCAAGAGGCACAAATTACCTGTTTCATGATTTTAATTAACTTAGAAGTCGGTTTATGTAAATTAATAATTAATTTACAGAACCTACGTATCAATTTGTGAAGTCCAAGAAGGGTAACACGATGCTGGTGATCGACGGCTACCGGTACTCCATGAGGATTCCTTACGAGGAGAGCGTGGTGAAGAAGCGGTGGAGGTGCAGCAGTCACAGCCAGGGCTGCAGGGCTACCGCCACCACCATCTACCGTACCGTGGCGCGGTACTCTATGGAACACAATCACTGAACAACTGACTACCTGAGTAAAGTGGCCAGTTGGGAGCAGACCACTTTACTACTACTACCTACTACTACTTTACTCTGAGCTAAGTCTGCCTACACAGAGACTTCACTGTGACACTCTGCTCTTCACGGAGTCTTTGAGTCGACGGGATCATTCAGATATATCAGCATTTTCTATTGAGCAAATGCCTGTTTAAACTTCTATTTCTATATAACTCTAGTCACTGTTTAATATCTAAGTTAATATAATATAAATAAAAAATTACAAATAAATCGTTTTGGTCATTAAATTTATTAAACATTTACATTAAGAATTGCAGTTATTGAGTAAGAAAATTGTAAGTGTATGATAAGGTGTCAACGAATGTGCATACTAGTAAAAAATGCTATCTACAAGATAGGGAATTATTTAAGCTTTGAACGCAGTATTAACTTAATTTTTATTTTATTTATCTGTATCATATAATTTACATTACATTAATATTTATACAACATAAATGATTGATTTGTATTTCTTTGTCTAGTCTTAGTCACATTTACGATGACAACACAATTAACTGTTTTTTTTTATTAAATTACTTATTTTTAATTTTTCTTTATTAGATAATGAATTTACGTTCATCACATCTGTTCGTGGAAACCCCAATTTGATTTATAAAGGATACAGATACTCTCTAACACGGGACAAAAGATGTTGCCAAATAAAAAAGCGATGGAGGTGTTCCTCTCACCACAACTACGGATGCAAAGCAGTAATGTTTACCGTCGATCAGAGAGTAGTGGCTGTAAAGAACGACCATAGTCATTGAAAACATTCGTTCTTGTGAGGAAAGACCAATTTGTTAACCTCAAGGTCTCAGATCTCATATCTTACAAGGTTAGGGTCACAAGACTGTCAACACGTGACCCAGAGCCGTCCAAACGTTGTGCTGTTACATACACCGTATTTTAGTTATTTAGTTACATTGAACAGTGTTCATATTTGGAGTTTAAATGTTCGTGTTAAGAATTTCTCAATTTATATAAGTTCATGGATTTATGTTTTTTATTGCTTATTTTTTTACCAATTCCCTCACTGAGTTTTTTAATCCTTCTGTTGGGCGTGTTTTAGAAAAATTGAAATCATGTGCAATGAGCACATGATTTCAATTAATCCAAGACTTAACCAATGTTTGTGGATGAAACAAATGTTTGCCTCATGCGGGAATCGAACCCGCGGCACAGCGCGACATATGGTGATATATACCACTGAACCATTTATACAAGTTTTATTTAACTTGCAATATGTCTGTTCGAGTGGAATTGCTACTAAATTTTGAAGCAGATATTTTAAACCGATGATAAATGCTCGTGCTTTCTCTATATGGGAAGAGGCATGTGCCCAGCAGTCGGACGTTTATAAGCTAGGAACTGAAATTTTGTAGACACGTTTAGTTCGGATGATATCATTCTAAATCCAGCATAGTACGAGTTAAAAACTTGTACTGTTTTTTTTAATCGTTATTTATAGTATATATAATCTGGAGGTATATAAAGTGAGTACGTGTTCTTAATGCTAATTCTTTTCTCAAGGTCTGGTGTTCGTGATGTCCCGCAACGGCTGCAGACTGCTGAGCTACGGGGGGTATACCTTCAGCTTCAAGTCTAAGAAGGCCGTCTGCAGCACCTGGAAGTGCTCCAAGACCAAGTCACGCGGCTGCAGGGTCGTTGTTACCACGGTCGAAAACAGAGTGGTCTTCATTAAACATAAACATAACCATTAATAAAACATTTAACAAATATTGGTAAGGGAGGCCATTCATTTTGACGGGCCTGTTGGTCTAGTGGTTAGTGACCCTGACTGCTATACCGGAGGTCGTGGGTTCAATTCCCACCCAGGACAAATGTTTGTCTGATGAACACGATCATTTGTACTTTATTTAGAGCACAAAAAAATGCGTAAGAGCGTTTAGTGGTGCAGAGTTTACTGACAGCTGCAAACCTTTATTTGTAAAATACAAAATATTACCACTTCCCTGTCTGTATATTCAGGAAATCTGTATATTTGTGTACAAAAATCCACTCATCTTTAAAAAAAATATGGCTGTCACTAATAGAAACAGTAGATTCCCAAATAAATTGTTAATTCCCAAACAACGTACTGGGATGTACAGCAAAAATGCATATTGTATGGCTATTAGAATTTATAATAAGTTGCCAGAAAGCCTCAAACCTTTAATAAATTTAAGAGTAATTTGTTTAAACTATTGATAAGTAAATGTTATTATTCCACTAACGAATTTCTTAATGACAAAGATATGGAAGTTAAATAAATGTTAAATAGTAGTAAGCTGTAAGATTGTTTAGCTGAAACTAAAATATTTGTACACCAGAAATGGTAGAATATAAGGACCGTAATTTAATGTGAACATCTATTGTACTATATTCTGACAAATAAATCTATGTTTATCTTTATCTTTACTGTGTCTGTGTATGTGTAATTTATTTATAATATGTATCTATTTAGAACTGTATAAGTATGTTTATCAGTTGTCTGGCTACCATAACAAAAGATCTGCTTAGCTTTGGATCAGATAACCGTGTGTGAATTGTCCCGGAATATTATAATAATATTATTATTATATTTTACTATGGAACCCCTAAGAAAGGGATTGAGATTTGTAAAGTTTACCAACCTAAGTATGTTTTATTTGTCTGTGGCATCGGAGCTTACAAATAAATACTTATTTAATAATCGGGTGTCGGTTTATAATAAAATATTACATTTTACCATACAAGTTGTTTATATTTTTCAAGACTTTACTCGACCGTTTTTGATAAATAAATGCTTATATTAACTCACAAATAAATTATTTCAGATGATTCCGTTTGATTTTTACCATCGGGTCGCGGCGGCAAGATATTGCGCGTCGCGGGTCATAAGTACAACCTGAAGGTGCAAGCGGGGGTCAAAGCGACCTGGAGGTGCTCGAAGCAGAAGCCGAAGCGATGCAACGCCACCGTCTACACGATAGAAGATGTTATTGTACGGGTTAAGAATGATCACAACCATTAAACTTGTCCCGTGGTTTCACCCGCGTGAATGACAATTCATACACTATCTTTATAAATTATAGCCTATGTGTTCTTCTGATGTATAAGCTACATTATTGTAAAGTTTCATGAAAATACATTCAGTAGTTTTTGCGTGAAAGAGTAACAAACATCCACACCTCCATTCTCACAAACTTTGACATTTATAATAATAATAAGGATCTATATAATTATATTTTTTGTCATGTAAAAAAAATATTTTACTCTTACTAAAGTAGCGTTATTTAAAAAGGATAAATAATATATTATATTTATTATATAATTATGATAAAAGTTTTGTTTTTATAAATCAATCCAGCTTTAATTTGTCCACAGGTTGTCAATTTCGTGCAATATTTTTGCGCATTATAAACAAAGAAAAAGATTGTAATGGCAAATGGTTATTGAAATAATATTTTACCGGTTCACCTGTTTTTACTGTGGTTTCTTTTCCAGATTAACTATATCCTCCAAGCAAAGGAGTTTCTATGCAAATAGAAACATGATGACACATTCCGGAGGTGACATGGATAGATGAGCTCAGATCACTATTCACATCTGACACAAGAACAGGTTGTTGATACCATTGGGCAATTAAGTATGACGTTATAATGACAATGGACCTAGTTATAAGCTAGACTCTGCTGCAGACCTACAATGGAATACAAAGAGCTAGCAAAGAAACTGCATTTTAACTCTAATTATTTACTTTTGCAAAGAAGACAAACAAATCTCTTTAAATATTAAGAATGCCTAACAGGATTTTATGTGAATAAAATCGACATCATTATTATGATGATTAATTCTAAAAAACCGCACTAACTTCCATCCATATTTTTTGCCCAATACGCCAGCAAACTATACAACAGATAAAAATGTAAAAATATTATTTTTCTTTAAAAACTCCTTTAATGTGAAAGTCCTAAAACACCTCAAAACTTTACCTTAATTGGCTGGTATGATCCCATGCAATCGTTTGCAGTAACAGTACGTGTACTTACTTTGCTTGCTTGTGCTCTTTTTGTATACCAATAAACATAGAAAAATTGTTAAAATTTAGCAGCAAAAGCTCAAGGTTTGTTAACCTTGACCTTATGCTGCTCGCACAAAGACTTCTTCGAGCGGTCGACAAAACAAGAAGCAAGACGCGTGAGACCAGTAGACGGTGTACTTATATCATTGACTAACTGATCGAAATGCACAAGCAGTTTTTGTACGGTATTTCTGGCAATCGGAGATGCCTGACTCGTTTCGGGCACAGATGATGCTGCCTGGTAAACTATCTACCTATTTCACTATCAATAACTTATACCAAGATAATATCCAGCTAAGTGTGAACAGTAGTTTTTAGAAATAATTTGAGTGTAGAATGATCATTGAACTAGTGCCCACCTAACACAGACGTACTAGAGTATAGATAGTAATAGAGTATAGTGCTATTGCAATCGTATTCAACAGTTAATGTCTCTCAAATACGCACAATCTCTGTTTCCAGAACCAGTATTCATAGAGAACAGAAGAGGGATACGTTTATTGCTCCTCGAAGGGTACTCGTACTCCTTGCATCTAACTAAGACGCTGCCCTCTGGGCTGGTGAAGCAGCGCTGGAGGTGTTCCACTCGCAGGTCCTGTAAGGCCGTGGTCCATACTGTGGATGACTGCTTCCTTTATGCTAGGAACACCACTCATGACCACTCGTCGCTCGGTAACATTATGAGAAAACATACCCCTACGAGTGCATACTGATTACTGTAATACAAGGCTAACTTTGTTATTTTATTACTTACCTAAACGTGTTTTAGAGTATATACTCCCGTCCCGGAATATTATTATTATAATAATAATAATAATAATTGCGGACAACATCACATACATTGTTCTGAACCCAAAGTAAGTAAGTAGCTAAAGCACTTGTGTTATGGAATTCAGATACAACGAAGGTACCACAAACACCCAGACCCGGGCCAATATTGAACAGTTGGTTTCTACATTGACCCGTCCGGGGATCGAACCCGGGACCTCAGAGCTAGCGACACCTTGAAACCGGTGCGTACGCCACTCAACCACGGAGGTCGTCAATATATTATATTATATACTTTAATACACGTTTAGATACTCGTAGGTAGAAGCGGTTACCATTTTTTCTAGACGTAATTTCTGCTTCAATGTTTCTTTACTTTTTTTTTTCTTTTTGTATTCTTATCAATTACTTTTAAGATGTCACAAGCAAATAGATGCTGTTGGTGTTCCTTTTAGAAATATATAATATTTCAATACATAAAAATGTTCAGAAACCAAAGAATTAATTTAGGATTTGAATAAATTTATTTTACCCTACCTAAATAAATTGGTTTTTTTTTTTCTACACCTTATTTTAATAAAAAAATATAATTTTGAGACATGAGAGTGATTTAAGTAGCGGTATAAATCTAAGGCTGCCCGTACACGGACTCTTGACCGTATTCGAACTGCCTCGAACAGTCCTTGTGCGCGCTGCCTAAGCATTATCTGTGAATCAAACAAGAATGATTATGTTTCTCTATTCCATGCAACCAATAAATACGAGATCTACAAAACAATCAGGTACCAAATCATTATTTTATAATTTTTCTCTTTTTCCTGAAGACGGTGTCTAGCAGTAAACAACGATTTTAAAATCTACCGATTAAAACAGCACATTTAACTATTTTATAAATGTTTAAAATTCATAAAAGGAATTAACAATTGACAATGTTTACTGGTGAGACACCGTTTTTTGGGACCCTTAATTTTTATTAATTAGGAAACTTTAACAAACATTGTTTTCAGAGCCGATCGTGTTCATGACTCCGCGCGGGAAGCGGCAGCTGTACTACAACGGCTTCAAGTACTCCTGCCGCAAGAGGTATGAGGACAAGACGGACGTCCGCTGGTACTGCTCCTCTCATCATTCCAAGGGCTGCAGAGCCTCGGTCAGGACTATAGACTACAAAATAGTGTCGCTCTCAGAAGTACACAACCATGATCCCACCTTAGTACATTGGAATGATAAGTTTAGCACGTGATTTATGCTAATTCAATTCGTCGTTTTCATACGAAGAACTTATAATTACGAAAAATGTGCCAGTAAAATGGAAGGACGGTAGAGGCCTTTGTCCTGCAGTGTACCACTGCTGAAGAGACTACTACTGCAAGAAATGGCTAGTAAAAATATATGTGCCAGTTGCCTTTTATTTCGAAGATGATCAAAGATCTCCTCAATGGTATTTCAGTTGTTTATTATGAATTGTAAAGTGTACCACGTGAGCGCGACAAATGGATGTGCGATTAACGCTTATGCGACAAAACTGTACTGCGACTCACCGTAGTTCGAATGCACGCTAGTGCGACACACTGAAGATCGACATCTCGCTAGTGCGACAAACGATTGACGAAATAGAACATAAACATAGGTATAGAACCGACATAGGCCCAGACATCCATTGCTTGGTTAGGTTCGACTTTGTGACAGAGATCAATAGGTTAGGTTAGGTTAGATATTGTGACCTTGCAATGGAGCGAGCGAAGCGAGCGACGGCCTTTGATTATTTAATATCTACTTATTTAATATATATGTAATTCAAAATGTATCTCAGCAAACTACTGTAATACTGCATCAACGTACTACACTACCGTAGTGTCGCACTACCGTAGTGTCGCACTACCGTAGTGTCGAACTACTGTCGCGCAATCGTTTGTCGCACTAGCGAGATGTCGATCTTCAGTGTGTCGCACTAGCGTGCATTCGAACTACGGTGAGTCGCAGTAAAGTTTTGTCGCATAAGCGTTAATCGCACATCCATTTGTCGCGCTCACGTAGTACACTCTGAATTGTATTACTGCCATGAGGTGGTCCTATTTCACTCCTCTTTAGTAAAGTAATAAAAATAGATTTTTTTTTAAACTGAAGGCTGCTGCGGCTTTGTCCAATGAGGGAATAGTTTTTAGTGTGAGGTAATCCGTGTAAAAATATTCACCACGTTACCCTAAAAAAATATGCCACTGATAGTGAAATTAAAATGATTTCCATCCTTTAACACTAATTAGTAAAATTTAGCTATAAAGTTTATGGATTTCGAATTTAAAAGGGTAAATAATTGTGCAATAATTAGGTTTTAAATGTACTGATAATTTAATTATTAGTACCAACTTGGAGTCGAAAGCAAAATGTTATTTTTTTGTTATAAATTAATTAATTGGGGTAAATAATTATATGGTATAAAAATAACGGTTTTCGTTCAATTATATTCGTCCTTTAATATATTGTGACAGATAGTGATAATTTTAAATTGGGAATGCCATTGAATGACATTCACGTTTTTTACTTGACATTGTTTATAAAGCACAAAAAGAAATACGGTGCAATAAAACAAAAGTCGAGTTCTTTTAGAAATTACAGATTGATGAAATCTTTAAGAAATAAGCATCCGTTAATGAGTCTTGTGCAATTATTTTGTTTTTCTTTGCTTTTAAAGTAAGATTCCTTGTAACAAGCGTGATAATGTTTTTGTTAAGTTTATGAATAGGTACTTAATTTATGTTACTTTTTTGTTTATTTTAATATTGACAAATAAAAAGGGCTTTTATGTTTTATTTTTATGATTTTTCTTTCATTACTTTCAGGTTTATCTAAAAGTTTGATAATTCACACTTTATATCCAAAAAGATCGCATCCGGCTTACGTTCCTACTCGCTTATTTTTTAAACTATATTGTCCTTATTAAATTAATGGCTGGTGCAGCTTAGTATTTTTTTATTAAAGACTCAATCTGTTTGTTTGATTCCAGCTCAGTTCATCACCTCTCGCCGAGGCAAGAGGATGATCAGACTGAACAGCTATAACTACTACCAGGTGCGAGCGCAGGGTTCCACCATCCGCTGGGCATGCTCCACCCACCACCGCAACGGCTGCCGGGCCGCCATCAGAACCATCGAGGACATCATCGTCACTATCAACGAAAATCATGAACATGATAAAAAGGGAAAATAAAAAAAATCTATCCTATTTCATTGTGGCCTAAGAAGTTATGAAATAACTAGATCTGTAATTAGAATATTTGAATATGTAATCGCAGTTACAGTTAGGCTCCGATTTAAGGAATTGGAAAGTCACGAAATCTGTCTGAAGTGCCTGATTTAGGAGCTAATTTAGTGAAGTGTAATCGCTCGTAGTGTTCCTAAGTAAGGTCTCTACAAGTTCAGTGATAGAACACATTCTCTACAAGACAGTTAAACGTCTCCTTGTACCTGTATTATGAACTCTTGAAGCAGGACTGTTGGCATTGTGGAAGTGAGACAGCGCACTACTCTGCTCGTAGCAGCGTCTCGTTTCCTCACAGCATTATGTCTTCACAGTAAGCACTCGTGATGCACCGATTTTGTTTGTCGGTGACATTCGTTGTTCATGATTCAGATCTTAGCTTACAAGAGTTGCAATTATGGTGAAAACATCATTATTTATGTATCAATAGGCTCCAAAACTAGTCTCGGCGTCGTCGATGTCGTAAGTTGTTAAATGTATAAAAATGTACCAAAAAAAATGGTTTATGTAGAAATTGCTAGTATTTCCTATTCAACTAACCGTAGGCAGACCTCTCTTCTGACTTCTGACTTTGGGACTTATCATAAACATACTTTATGGGTCTTCTTAAAGAATATTAATGTGACGTTTTAGTGCCATACAGGAAAATGAACCCCGAATTATAATATATTATTTCATTTAATTGCTAAGATTATTTATTGTTTAATTTGTGATTTTAAATTTAAATGTTTTGATTTATATTCGTATTTAAGCCCTCGCTTGTAAGTTTAAGCCCTGTCAGTTTTATCAACTTATTTCTCTATTTATATTTAATTATATTTATAATTAATTTATGTGTTGTAAAAAATTAAATCATAAGAGTATTTTATTATGTCACTCGCAAAAGCCTGAAAAAACAGTAGGTCTATTTATTGTATGTCGAATCACTACAATCATGTCTTAATATACTGTAAATCTTATTATTATGATATTGTAAATAAAGAATCAAGTGTCATATTTTTGTTATTAACCACAGTGATAATCTCTAACGACTTAAATTTTAATTCTAGTTAAAAAAAGGTTGGTGATATAAGTAAATAGATGTATAATTACAAAAACAATACATCTATTTACTAAGTATTTAGATAGTTTTTGTTGTACAGCTGTCTCTTTCAAATTTTTATTTACTAGATTTAGAGCTTTACTAACATTTCTCTTATTTTCAGGTCTCTACGTGCTGTCACAGAGAAACAAACGAATGCTGCACATAAATGGATACAACTATTACTCGATTGAATCAAAGAATCCGCGGAAAAAGTGGCGCTGCTCGACTCACTCGCCAAACGGCTGCGATGCTCACGTCATCACCTTCGAAGACCACGTCATAGAGGTCAATGGAACTCACACACATCCTCCGAAACCATTGAGGAAAGTACTCTATCAATACCGCTAAAACAAAAAGATTTTGACGGAGCAGGGTGGCTCGGAAAGCAAAGAAAAGAAAAAAAAATGTAATCGTTTATTCCGTTTTCTCAACTATATTCTATACTCGTAATAGACTCGTAAATAAAATACATACATTCGTAAGATATATCCAGTAGTAATGGGAATCCAGTAGGCTTATTTAATATCTCCAGTTGACAACCCAAGCGGTGAACATTGTATAAACTACACGTATATACGCAAAATTAGTATCGAATAACGTCGGTGACCAACTACGCAGTAAATCAATTCAATTAAATTATCATTCATTTAACTTCGGCTTGTAGCCGAAGTTAAATGAATGATAAGTAGCACTTATGAAACGTCAATGTAAAAAATTGGACGGCACCCTAAGGGTCGATTCATGTCTGACGGAAAACGCACCGCGCAGTATCGGCCGCGCAAGGCCAGGACAGACAAACACGTATTAAAACATCCAACCCCTAACACCTGACGCACTAACTAAGATCCAGTTGTTTCTTGACATTATGCGATACAAAATTTGTGTTGCGTTACTGTTTAATATAGCGATCATTGCTTTAGTTGGCAACAGGTATAGTAAATAAGCCTACGCATCAGCTGTCAAGCTCAAGAGCTAGCCGCTGGGTTGCATCCGAACCTAATATATTTCACAGATCTCAGTAGAAGTACTATGTTAGCCATAATGTACCATTTAATATAATAGTTATTTGATGTGTCAATATTTAATGTATTTTAATGGATTTAGGTTACGTATAAGTACATCTCATCACTATAAGAACATCTTACATGCGGATATTGTAAACATCCTGTATTGTATACCTAGGTTTTAAAAAATAAATGTCTTTGAATGTCAAGGTATAAAATAATTGATGTATTACTTTTTTTTAAGTCGGTTGAAAACTATGTGTACTGTTTAGAATTATTGACGGAACAATGTTTAAACTTGCGCTCTGTATTTTTAATCATAATATATGCCATTATAAAAGGTGTTTAGTTATAGCAGATAATGTTAATCATGTAATATAACTTTAAATGATTCCAATGATACCTAGTCACTACATTAATACATACTCATGTATACAAAAAGGTTTTTAATTTTTTTTATCTCTTAAAGCTATGAAATTGTGGTAAGTATCTTCCCTCTGTAGTAGTCATCACTGCTGAATAAAGGTCTCCCCCCTAACAAAGGCCTCCTCCCTAAAGGGGGGTTGCCATAATCCCCACGCTTGGCAGGCGGCTGGGGATCGCAGTATTGTTGGTAGTAGTACCAGAAGACGCTGCTGCCCATCTTCTAGATTTTTCCCTTAGTCGCCTCTTGTGACTCCCACGGGAGGACTGGGGGTGGTCAATTCTCAGCCGGATACCACACGGCCAGTAGTAGTAATACACACCGAATATAATGAAGGTTAAACCGCGCTACTTTTTAAAACTTTTCCGAATTTTCGTTCGAAATTTCAATAAAGCCTGACAACGAGTATTAGATGAATGGGAGCTAAATACGCATTGCACCGACCCCAAATAACTGGTAACAGAGCAGGGAGATGATCATTTATTTGTTTATTTTTTCGAATAAAACCTAGCTACCTTTAGTAAGGTTTTATTGAAATATACACTAAGTCAATATTACCAAGTATTTTATAAACTATCGTAATTCCAGTGGAGTTCGTTCGCTCGCAGCGGGGAAAGACGTTGATCCGTCTGAACGGCTACACTTACTTCGGGAGACCCACCAAGAGTCAGAAGCAGCGCTGGAGGTGTTCAACCCACGTGCCGCAAGGATGTCGCGCCTTCATCGTCACTGTAGAGGAAACTATCGTGCAGATTGATCAAAACCATAACCATTAGCCTTTTACATGCAGAAAATGCCACATAAATATAACAAAGGGATTTACTGTTTTACCCGATTACGTTAATGTATTTTTTTTTATTATAATGTATTATTAATATTCACGACTTCTCCATTCGCGGGTCTGCTGGCAGAAATTTAAAAATTCTAAAGAAATAAGCGGTACCTTTGTACATCATTTATATATATGTTATATTTACTATAGTGTTGTGTGTGTACATAAATGATTAAATAAATAAGTCAAAATTCATAAAATGTGTACAATTGGTAATCATTCTATCAGTATGTAGTAAAATCGGCTAAGAGGTAGGTTATTAGGATATAGGTTATGGTATTTTAATAATATTGTATTTCTTTCCATGAATTAAATCAATTTCAATTCTATTATTATGAATTTTATTTTTATCCATCATCATGGCTGTAACTGGTAAAAAAAAACATTATGTTCAGATAGCAGATGTAAACAATATCTCTTAAAATATTCATAGTTAATTCCTTGTACACGAATAATATTTTAGGTGGGTTGCGGGTGGGTCCCATTCCAGCACTTGAAATTGTGTTAATATTTCTTAACAAAATATATCGTAGGAATAAGAAATGATTTGTGATCGTAATACGATTGAGTTGAGTCCGATAATAAATGACGACTAAACTATAATTAGTCGTCATTTATTATCGGACTCAACTCGGCCGGAGTAAAGACAACATGTACCGGTGGCGTTACAGCGCACACGAGCCTTGTGAGTGTGGTATCTCTCCCCAAACCATGGCTCACTTGTTAAGTTGCTCTTCGCGTCCTACCACCTCTACACGCCTGTACAATGCTATCCGCGTAGCTGAGTACTGGTCCGGGAAAATATAATATTGCCATTGGCATTTATCGACACGCTAAGAAGAAGATCCTCGTACTCACCTTTTGTGAGACAAAGGTGGACCATTTTTTGTTGAAGTGAACCTGATATGACATAATAGTATTCTTTTTTCAGTTCCTGAATACGTAGTATCAATGAGGGGGAAACGGATAATGAAGTTCAAAGGCCATACTTATTGTTCCACCGCGAAGCACTCGTACAAAATCCGTTGGATCTGCTCGTCTAGCACCAAATGTAGAGCGTTAGTATATACAGTGGGGAACAAAGTGTTTGGTGTCCAGGGCACTCATACACATGTGTCTTGACTTATGAACTAAACTAACTATTGGACTGCCTCGTTGGCCTAGTGGTTATAAGCGCGACTACTACGCTAGAGGTCTTGGGTTCGATTCCCAAGTCGACCAAGGTGTTATTGGGTTTTTCTATGAAATTCTCAGTATCAGGTCGGAGTTTGGATTTGTGCCCGATTAGTGGCAATAGGCTCGCCCTCTATTACATGGGACCTAAAACATATCGGCGAACTGTGGGTGTACATCGGTATACGTCTGCCTAACCCTTCGGGGATACAGGCGTGATAGTATGTGTTTTATGTTATATTATGTGATTTATGAAGAAAGCTCTCTATTGTTATAAGAATTACAATACAATTGTTGACAATTGTGTGAAAGTATTCTCTCGAAATTATTCGTATTAGTAATTGAAAACTAATTGTATCTCTGCCATGTATTATAATTTATTATGTGCCATACGCTCGAAATTAATAAACTAATTATGTAGGTCATGGTCTTTGTCCGCTAGACTCTAAAGACGGAAACTCTCTATTCATTTTCATTTGTGATATTTGATAATCAGGAGAAAAAATCTCATATTTTTATACATTTTTCGTGCCATTTTCTTTGTAATTTGTATTTTTCTTTACAATGTGTAACTACTATGCATACAATGTATAAAACTTGTTGGAATATGCAAATATTCATTCAACGTATAAAACCTCATTACGTTGACTTCTTACTGGCAGTCATTAATCAGCCAATACTTTATTGTTCAAACGTTCTTAAAAACGTATTATTATGCTTTACTTGAAATAAAATATGGTTGATCCTAGTTGCTGTTTTACTTTTTCCTGAACCCATTTTTCCTATTTTCAATAAAACTAAAATGCATTAAATGCATAAAAACACTTTATTTTTTGTTTACTATTTCCTGATTCTGATATTTATAAAGGTTTATAAGGCTATTCAAAAGTAAGTTATATTTTTTTTCTTTTGTGCCTACTTTAACTTAGTCCAATACTTAATACCTAACCAGTTCTTATCAGAATTAAACTAACAAAATCTAATACAAACTGACTTTGAATTTTGTTCTCAGAGGAAGATGAAAACGGTCCCGTCTTTGTTCTGTCAATGAAGGGCAAACGGATGTTGAAGTTCAACCATTACACGTACTACGCAACATCGCTGGGCCCCAAGATCCGCTGGCGGTGCTCCAGCCAGAACGGATGTAAGGCCACCGTACACACGTTTGAAGATCACGTCATCAACGTGAACGAGGATCACGCACATCCGCCTAAACACAAACGGAAGTCGAGGATGCACTCTCACCTGTACGAGTAAAATGTTTACCTGAATTTATGGCATTCATAAAGCAGAGGCCCTAGTTGGGAAGCTATCGTCAAAATATACATACAGATAAAAAAAAAAACTTTTCACTGCACAAATATCTGAACTTACCATGAGCTCTTTAAGCAGGACTGTTGCCGCTGAGTAAGCGAGACAGCGCTATGCGCAGTATAGTGCCGTCCCTATATTGGACAAACGTTTGTATGATCGACAAACATTTGTTCCAAATCTAGGTGTCCTTTGTATACGGCCTTTGAATGTTTGTTAAACCGCAGTACAAAAATAAAATTCTTAAAAATAACAGCCCTTATTAAAAGTCACAATGTTCAATGAAGAACTGCGCATATTAAACATAACCTCCAAATAAATAGAGATCTTAACTGTACGAGTCCTTTGTCTATAGTTTTCATGCAGGGCCTCAATTGCAATATATTGCAGTCAATTAACTGTAACGGTAATTTTTGCGGCAAAGCCTCGAAGCTGTTGACAAAAACTTGTGGAAATAAATGTACATACGTTTACTGTTATTATATAAAAGCAGAATAAATGAAAGGTAGACAGAGCGCTGAATTCTTGACATGAAGATGTGAAGTTAATAATTTACAACTATTTTTGAGACCTATCCAGTAATGATTTGGTTGGTCCCTGAAAAAATGGTCTTGCCTGTGTGTCATATTCCTGGACAATTCACACACGGTAATCTGATCCCAAGCTAAGCTCTAAGAGAGCTTGTGTTATGGTAACCAGACAACTGATGAACATACTTATATACTTCTAAATACTATATCTACTATTTACATATTATAGATAAACTAGCGGCCCGCCCCGGCTTTGCTCGGGTGCAACGCTGATACCAAATATAACTACAGAATCGTAGATTTCTGTAGGGCGAAGCACAGCCTTGGATGCACTATTTTGTATAGGCACGCGCCCCCGGCCCCCGCGCGCCCTCCCGACCGGTATCGCCGCAACCGCTATGTCCCTGCATTTTAAATTTGTAAAATCTTCGAAAATATTCATTAAAATTGCATGCTGTAAAGGACAATATTGATTTATATTACATGCAAAATTTATTAAAGGTACTTAATTGGATAAGGATTAATACAGTTATAAATAAACGATAAAAAATGGTTATTGTGGGTTATCCTCAAGAGATGGACATATACCATCGCGGACTTTTTTGTAGATTTTTTTAAGGTGCACAATACTGTAGTACATTATTTTGATCTATTTCGTAGGGTTCAGCCAGCGTTTGCAATGAAAGCGCATAAAATGTGTGCATTTGCGACCTTACATCAGAAATCTCTAAGATTATCCGTGTTTCTCTACTATATTATGCATGTATTATACATATAAACCTTCCTCTTGAATCACTCTATCTATTGAAAAAAGCGCATCTAAATCCGTTGCGTAGTTTTAAAGATCTAAGCATACATAGGGACAGACAGCGGAAAGCGACTTTATTTTATACTATGTAGTGATTACACCCAGACCAGAACAAATGACCGTGCTCTTCACACAAACATTTGTCCTGAGTGGGAATCGAACCCACGACCTCCGGTATAGCAGTCACTAACCACTAGACCAACAGGCCTGTCAAATATAAGTTATATATCTAAAAGAAAAACGTTTTGTCACTTGTTAATTTAATCGTGTTTTACATATTCTTTGGTATACCTTGTTTTCACTCACTCTTCTTCATTGAAAGCTAACGCATGCGCACGGCCTACCTTTATTTCTGGTCTGCATTCATTAAAAAAATAAAATCTATAAGTGTCATATTTAATATAGAAATAAGTGGTTTACTGAAAGCTTACCGGTGATTATTCTATAATTAAAATTCATTGTTAAATTATTACCGTATTTTAAACATTTAATAATTATATTATTAAATGTTTATAGTAGTGATAAATTATCTCGTAAATGTATTTAATCTAAATCATTGTATTGTTTTGGCCAAAGTTATATCAATGTGATTATATGCTTGCTTAAATGTTTGTAGAGAGTTTTATTATGTTTACAAGTTTAATTATATTTCAGTAAACAACCCTAACATTTATAGCTACGGTACCTAGGTATGATAACTTTTGTTTGGCTAGTCTCTCCAAATAATTCCTCAAATACCACGACCCCTGCAAAATTATCGAAACGTCTAGAGTAAGTTTTTTTTTTTACATTCAAGATGGAATCCTTTAAAAAGGACATTCGTATCGGCATTCCTTTAAATAAAGATGTTTTAGAGAGATTGTCATTTCAGATGAGCTTTTCTCCTTGTCGTAAGATGTTTTTATAATTACAAAAAATATTGTTTACAGTAAAATTTGTCTACTCAAAGCGAGGAAGCAGACTGTTGTTAGTAAATGGATATTCATTCTACCGGCAAACAACATATCATAACCAGAAAACAAGATGGTTGTGCTCAACGAACTATAGCAAGGGCTGCAGAGCTGTCCTACACACCATAGATGACACCATTGTATCTGCAAAACTGGACCATGACCATATGCCTGTAGTTAATTGGTTAGAATATATACCTGGTATATTACCATATTGATGAGTATTTTTAACCGACTGCAAAACGAGGAGGCACGCAATTCGACTGTATTTTTTTTTATACTTGTACCTCAGATCTTGTAGAAGAAAATTTTGATGATTCGTTTTTTATTAGAAATGTGCTGCTTCCTGTGTGGTCCTCTTTGTTAATTTGGTCCATTTATAAAACTTATTTTCAAGTCGGTTTTTTTTTGTAAAGTCAAATCGGAACTCACAATTGAAGAATGAAATAAAACCAAAATATTATTATTATAGCCAAAATTTTTGTCAGAAATACAGACATGATTATCTAGATATTATATGGACGTGGCGTCTAAGTAATAATTATAATAAACTATAGAAATTCTGCTAGTTCTTGTTTCCTTTCGTTTTTGGAAAAAGTTAATATTTTTTAACAAATAATTATGATAATATTGAGTGATTTCAACATATTATTATATTGTGTTACAGTCTTCTATCGACCATTATTCATCGATATAATGTAACTTATGTAAATAATATGTACATACCAGCTTTGTAATTTAGTTTCGTCATTTGATATATTTTTCGCATGCTCGTGACGCATATTTTATCTTCCTATTAATGTTTTTTTTTTGTTTCGTTTTGTTTTATGTGTATTTAAATAATGCGTCATAACCATGACACATAAATGTTTTTTCTTTCTTTCTTTTTCATATTGCTTTCTTTTCTTATTTTTTTTTTCTTTTATTTGATAGTCCGTAATCGCGGTTTTGTATGTAATTAACATATGTAGCATTGATTACATATTCATCATAAGATAATGATCATAAGTATATTTATTTTTAATATAAATTTTAGCAAAGAGTTTTTGACTACCTCCCCATGTTCTACCTTCTTCCAGAGTTTGCGGAATTTGAATATAATGGCAGAAAAAGAGTTTCACGAGTTTGCATACATTTCCTGAGAAGCAGTGATTGTCAAAGTGCTAGATGTAAAATATGTGATAAAGTGTTACAAACAACACGTCAAAGCACTACGGGGCTAAGTAGACATTTAAAACAAGTATATAAGATACATGTTTAAAAAAATTTTTTTAAATAAATATAGAACGAACATTATTAACAGAAATGGTCGTTTTTTTTGACACTGAAAACAATTTTTTTTTTGTTTTCTCTTTGTATTTTTTTTTTTAATAAAAACCAGACCAGTTATTTATTCATTTTATATAAATAAAACTCATTTCAAAAAAAATAATCATAAGCACTTCTTACCTCTTCTTCTGAAAAATTATTATTAATTGTTTATTGCCAGTATTTTATTAGATGAGTTATTTAAGTATATTATTACAATCGACCATCCAGGCTAGAAAGCAATTAAACCGGGAACTATAAAATGAAATCTGAAATCAACAGTGGTTAATGACCAATGCTCGTTGGTTAATGACCCTATCTGTATTTATTAATGTGACTTTTCAAAGAAACAATTTTTTCATTTTTTTTTCCTTTTGTTTGTCTATTTATTTAACTAAGTTTTATTAATACACAATTAAATCTAATATAAGAACAAACTCTATATTAGATTTAATTTAGTATATAAATTAAAAAAAATAATTTATATACTAAAATTAAAACTTACATAAATAAAAACTAACAGGCGTCAAAGAACTCATCGTCATCCTTGTCAATGACGGGACACGTGCACAGAAGGCTGGCAGCATTGCCACGTTGAATGGCTATGCCGATTCTCTGTCAATCAATCAATCAATCAGCCAATCATAGTCCACTGCTGGACATAGGCCTCTCCCAATTTGCGCCACAACACCCGGTCCTCCGCCTTCCGCATCCAGTCCCCTCCAGCGACCTTTCTCAGGTCATCAGTCCACCTGGCGGGCGGGCGTCCTACCTTACGGTTGCCGAGCCGCGGTCTCCATTCTAGGACTCGATTCTCTGTGCAAGGAACAAACCAGTCCTCTGATCACGAGTAGATTCTACCAAACGTTTCTTTAAGATCTTTAAAAAAAATCGTGCACTCGGTCCCCATGACCTGAGCGTTTCAACTTTCATTTTATTGTATGTTTCATAACGTCCTACTTTTTCCAGACGGGGATTTTTCGGCAATTGAATTTAATAGCAGGAAAAATTCTTCATTAGTGTGGATACATTTCCTGAGAAGCAATGACTCTCTCACTGCTAGATGTAAAATATGCCAGAAAGTGTTACAAACCAGGTATCACAGCACTTCAGCGTTAAGAATGCATTTGAAAAGAGTACATAAAATACATTTAGAGAACTATGTTATTGAATAAATCAAGGATTGGTATTTATAACTGAAATGCCAGTTTCTTTAATACTTTTTGAACGACTTTATTTTTGTTTAATTTTTTTATAATTAATTTGGTCCCTATATTTAAAATAATGTTTTTATGTTATTATTCCCTGTATGTATTAGCCTAGATTAACTTATTTTTTTTCCGATTTATTATTAAGACCATTTTTTTACCTCAACATCCTAGCCATTTTAATTACCTATTCATTTGTGATCAGTTTTTTTTTATAAATAATAAAACACATTCTATAATGATTCGTTTTATCTTTTAATTATTTTAAGAGTATGACATTTAACTACAAGCTTTTGTTTTCACATTTGTTATTAATCTTTTGTTGCTATTATTTTAATTATATAAGATTAATTAATTTTTATACTAGTTATTAGATCCCAATATGAAACTGAAGAAGCCTATGCTCTTTTCTCTATAAAGGTATGGTAAATTCATTAATAATCCTAGCATTATTTTCACTTCGTGATCTCGATAAGTATTACACGAACATTATGGTAGAATGATTAATTACGTTCTTGTTTCAGATGAGGAGTTTGAGGAGGTTGAAATAAGTACTGGAAAGTATGTGTCATCAGTTTGGATGCATTTCCTAAAGAGCATCGACTCACAGAGTGCCAGGTGCAAGATATGTTATAGAGTGATACAAACTAAGGACCGCAACACCTCAGGTTTGAGGAGGCATTTAAAAGCAATCCATCAAATACGGAGACCTACGTGTTTTTAGTAGAAATTCAATCAGTTAACATGATAGATAAATGAGCGATGTAATCCCCCTAGGCGCAGGCCAGACAGAAGGGACGTAAGACGCAGACGTGGCGCGGACATTTGTCTCTTTCATACAAAATGTATAGAGGCGTCGCGCCCGCGCCCCGTCTCTTCTGTATGTTTTGCGTCGCGACGCTTCTATATATTTTGTATGAAAGGGACGCGGTAAAGACAAATGTCCGCGCCCCGTCTGCGTCTTACGTCTCTTCTGTCTGGCCTGCTCCTTATACCTAACCCTGCTTAGGATCTATTACAGACGAGTTTTCTTTTAAAAAATGAAAATAAACGCCTATGCTATTCGTATTGTAATTTAAAGCAACTCGGACGTATAAAATCTGTATAAATAATTTAAATTCAGGTTACTTAAATACATAATAATATGATTATTAGTTAATGAATTTAAATTAAAATCATACATTTTAAACTGTTCATTCGTTTTTATCATCCTGTTCTTTATCTTGCAGTGTATATGTTACGGTAAATGTGATTAATTGAAAATTATTAATAATTTTACAAAATTATTAATAATAATCACAAGTTTTGGTAATTATTAATAATTCTCGACACATATTGGTAAAAGTGATAAAATAAATAAAAACCCAATGTTTTTTGACCAGCAGGTATTTATTTATATTATTCACTCTTACCCTGACATATACACTGACTTATACATATAAACTTAGTTAATGTTTCTTTAATTTATAAAAATATATGTGATGGGTACATACGTCGTCGCTCGCTTCGCTCGCTCTGTTGCAAGGTCACAATATCTAACCTAACCTAACCTATTGATCTCCGTCACAAAGTCGAACCTAATCAAGCATACTAAATAATCAGCCCCGCAACCCTTGGCCACTTATTACATTTATCACTACTAGGGTTAAATTATTAATAAAAACCGACAAATGTGATTAATTTATCACTTTTACCTCGACTTTCGGTAATTATTAATAATAATCGATAATTATTAATAATCTTCAATTAATCACATTTACCGTAACATATATATGTGTATTTATGTATGTTTGTTAAAGTTCTTGCAAGTGAAATCAGTACCTCTGTATGCCATGATATTATGCAAAATGTAAGTTCGATGTCAATACAAATGTTTTAGCATTGTCAAGATGTTCTGACAATGGAGCCAAAGGCCATTGGTACAGAGTTCCCTGCACACAACGACGCAGTCACATCATGTTTGGGCTTGATAATTCTTCACTAGTTCGAGCCTAACGGGAATAGCATAAACCTATTGTTAGTTTCAACAACTACTTTTATCAGAAATCTATGATTGAATTTCAAAACTAACTCTTCTTTTCAGTGAATCAGGGACTAGTTTTCACAAAATCAAGAAAAGGGAATATGATGCTGAAGTACCGAGGGTACACGTACCATCTCAAGTACATGAGGAATGCCAGGAAAACCTGGAGGTGTTCCAGACACTGCACCCTACCTAGGTGTAGAGCAACCCTCACTACTGTCGATAATGTAGTACATGAATCTAGATACGAACATAGTCACCCTAGTGTATGCGATTAACCTACAGGGTCTAGCCTTCACAAATCCCTGCCATGGGGTAGGGACAAAAATACTATTCACGAATTTAATATTGTTTTTGTTAAGTATGGTGTCAGACGCACTTACGTCATTGTGTTTTAAATATGTAGTGCAGTCTGAAAATATTTTTAAAGAAATATTACACTTCTCATCAAAAAAATCGAAACACTTTCGTTTTTATTGTTTTTGTCCTATTTTTTTACAAAAGGGAATTAATTCCATGAAAAAAAAAAACATTATTGTGTAGCTGGCAGTTTGGTCATACAGTAAGAAGAAAAAAATCATAATTCGAAATTAGAATTTCATTTGTTTATCCTATAAATGAAATTAATCACTGTTTTGAGACAAATGTGTATTTAGGGTTGGAGTACGTTTCTCGTTTAAAAACTAAAAATTAGCGCTTGTCTTTAAACTTTTTGTTTTTTATTTCATTTACTGTGACTTTGGGACGTCTGAAAAAACTTTTTTTTCTAAAACATATGGATACTTCGCCCGCAGAAGCCGCCCAAGTGGTGGCATTGCTTGATTCTGGACTTAGTCAGCGTGTTGTGGCTGCAAGATTACATCTAAGCTTATCATCTGTTCATAGAGTCTACAAACGCTATCGGGAGACTGGTTCGTTCACGCGCCGTTCAGGATCTGGCAGGAATCGGGTCACTTCTGAGCGAGATGATCGATTTATTGTAACAACTTCTTTACGAAATCGACGCCTTAACGCTTTTCAACTGCAGCAGCAGCTTCGCGTTGTACTAAGAGTAGCTGTAAGTGACTCTACAATAAGAAGAAGGTTGAAGGAACGCGGATTGGCACCGCATAAGCCAGCGAATGGGCTGAAATTAACTGCAGACCATCGAAGAGCGCGCCTTAACTTTGCACGCGAGCACCTAACTTGGTCATACCTTCAGTGGAGCAAAGTACTGTTTTCTGATGAGTGTAAAATTATGCTGTATGGTAACGACGGAAGGAACAAGGTCTACAGAAGAGATGGAGAACGCTTAGCACAATGCTGCATTGAAGAAAAGATCAGCTATGGTGGCGGTTCGTTGACGGTTTGGGGAGGAATCAGCGCCGACGGTAAGACAGAACTTGCCTTTGTATCTGGGCCACGGCTGCCTGCACTAAACTCTCATCGGTACATCGAACAGTGCCTTGAACCTCATGTGATGCCCTATGCACATTTTATTGGCAACGACTTCATATTCATGCACGACAATGCTAGAGCTCACACCGCGGGCGTCGTACGAGATTATCTTACCGAAGTCGGTATCTCCATTATGGTATGGCCAGCAAGAAGCCCGGACATGAATCCCATTGAACATCTATGGGATGAATTAAAGAGACGAATTCGAGCAAGAGATCCAGCCCCAGAAACACTTAGCCAGCTGCAAAATGCAATCCAAGAGGAATGGGATAATATACCACAACATGTGATCGTGACTCTCATCCGATCGATGAAGAACCGTATGGAAGCAGTAATAAGAGCTCGCGGAGGGAATACAAGTTATTAAATAAACGTTTCTTACTTTTTTTTTCTTTTACGCGTGTTGTTTTACCCATTTCCTTCAAATTCCATACAGGGTAAAAATTACTCATTATACAAAATACGAAACCTATGAAGACTTAATTTGAATTTAGAACATTAACATTAGGATTTAAAAACCTCATACTACTCACTATTAAATAACATTTTATATTTATTCCTAAATATGCACATTTTTCTGATAATCCTTGTCAAATCATAAACTGCGAGGTGTTTCGATTTTTTTGATGAGAAGTGTATTTCGTCAAATTAAATATGGAAACGATTAAACAACCAATCACAAATTCACGCTTCAGTAGAGGTTTGACTAATGAGTGAGTACCTTTTAATTTATTGGGCGTTACCTACTTAAGAAAAATAATCTTTTTTGTATAAAATACATGTTTATTACATATATAATACCACTTCAGTTGGTTTGTTGTTGAGTTAAAAGAGTTTATTTAGTTTTACAAATCGTTCATCAAATGATAAATAACATTTGATTTTCATTTTCACTTCTTGGAAAAATATTTTTTTTATAAAGTGATGCAGGTAATTTTACTTAAAACGTAAGTAATTTTGTATCAATGTGATTCGTCCGTCCTATAGCGACCTGTTATAGTCTCGTGATGTCTGTGTCAAGGTAGGTGCGACGCAAACGTGGGCACATTCAGTTGCTGCCACCGGAAGCCGCCACAGGTCACTGTAGTTGCAGTGTCGGCTGCCCGTCACCGAAACAAAACATAACCTGCAGTTTTCGGAAAACGACTGCAACGTACCATTGTTACATAATTTGTTAATGTTTCTAGTGTCTTGACTGACGACTTTACCGACACTTAACCCTTTTTGATTACTGATTGGTAAATATGACAACCTAACACAAGAAGTGCCCGCGTTTGTGCGAAGAGCGTTTGGTTTTAGATGAATTATATGAAAACAAAATATGAACGGCTTGTAGCCGACACAACACAAAAAAATATAAACGAGACAAAATACAAAAAATATACAAAATATAGACCATAGCGTCTAAAACTTAAGTTCAAACTAATCATATTACGACTGTTAGTTTTGTTCTCGAAATAAACCAAAATAAAATTAGTGTAGGTCGGAGTCATTCTTTCTCTATTGCATAGTTTATTTATAAATTGTTAAACATCAACATTGTTGTTAAAAACTTGTATGTATACTTAAAGTGCCTGTTTACAAAATATAGTAAATGATTTGTAATTTTATTGTTGAAAGCTTATTTCAATAAATTAATTTTACTGAGATTTTTAAAGAGAAGATTTTATAATTATTTCTATAATTTGACCTTAAGTTGATTGTCGAGTAAAATTGACTTAACAAAGTAGGATCAAATTAACACGCGACTACATTTGTTTTATAGACGAGGCCGTTGTTTACGCAGATGGCCGATTCTTATCCTACAAAGGATTCAAGTTCTTTCGTCACAAAGTTAACGGTCCGAAGATAAGGTGGCAGTGCGCCAAACAGACTCAAACCCATTGCAAAGCCTGCGTGCTGACCATCAACTATGAAGTAGTCAAGACCAACGCCGACCACAACCATCCGCCACCAACGAACTGGTAACAAGGGATAGGCATTCAAAAGTATATAAAAACAAGCTCAATTGTTTAGAACAACCAGTAAGGCAATTTTGTTTCATTTTATCTAGAAATTACATACATTTGTAAGCCACTTAAAAATCCCTTTATTAAGATACACACGACAGATATTGGTACAAAAAAATTACTATATTTTATTAAACAATTTTTTACATGAAAAAATCATATAAGTACAGGTTTAATTTTTGTTCATTTGTGATGTAGATCTTGCATCGTGCTCTAGACGCTTAACGCATTTTTTTATTATAAGTTGCTTGTTGCGGTAATTACACAAACACTGCACACAGTATTTAATAAATAATATCTGTCAATTTATTCTTAAGAAATATATAAAAGTAATTGTTTTCAGATTCCTTTGAAATAACTCCGGATGGCCGCTATATCTTCTACATGGGATACAAATTTATTCGACATCGGATCGACAAGAACACCTTTAAGATACGGTGGCAGTGCTCTCACCACAAGAAAGGATGTAGATCTAGTCTGCACACAGTAGAAGATCAACTTGTGAGAACTTCTACACATCATAATCACTCGCCCCCATTTATGTATTTTAAACCTATATAAAATGGATTGCATCGGGATTCATTTGTTAGAATTTGAATCCATTTCAGAGATCTCAGTCAAGTTTTTTTAAAACATGTATATATTAAACTTAGTAGACGATTATGTTGAACATTGTAACCTATCTTTCTGGTTTATCATCTTATTGGAATCAATATAAAATGTAATTAAAGACTTACTGGTATACCAAATAAAAGCTGCTTAAACTACAATCGATCGGGCAACCCTGGTAATTATATCACCTCACACTATTTAATAAGTTTAGAATCCAGCACCACAGCTTGCAGATGCTAACAAGACCCGTTTATTTTAGCTTACTCCTTCATCAGAACTCGCGGGGGAGCGCAAGTGATCCGTATAATGGGCTACACGTTTTCCCGCCACCGGACCGTGGGGCCAAAGACCAGGTGGCACTGCTCGAGCCAGCGGCTCGGCTGCAAGGCCTCCCTCGTCACCATTGATATGAAGGTCGTCAAGTTCAATGTGGCCCATAACCACATACCATTAGGTAGGAACAAGCTGCCAAAGACAAGTTCTAAGGAGGGATAACTATAAGTACGCGAAAAGTAGAACCTTTCTGGTTCTGTCTGTAGTTTTGTACCAGGAGAAATGTCAAATGACATTATTTGTTGCCACAACTGTGTATTTGTTTGAATATTTTGTGTACGCAAATTAAATTGAGCTGTCATTGCAACTTCAGCGAATGCATTATTGATAGGCTAAAAGATCAAATATCATAACAAAATTAAAAAAAACAATTGAAGAAAACTAAGTTCAATTAAGAAGGTTATGATTTGTACAAGAGCTGAATTCAAGCCATTTTTATATCTTCCAGTGTTCAGATAACCGGATTATCCGGTATTTAAATAATTTATGTTTACATAATAATCAACTTTTATTAATACACAATTAAATCTAATATAATAGTAATTATATTTTATAATAATCTCGTTTTTGTGTAGTGAAATAATATTCATTTATATGTATAATATTTTATTAAAATATGTGAATAAAGTATTATTAATGAATAAGATTCAAAGTGAGTAGCCGGATGTGACATTTAGTGAATAAAAAATTAAGTAAAAGTTTAAAAAAAAAGTGTTATAAAAACAAAGAATAACCTGTGAATTGTAATTATTTTAATAATTCAATTTGGTAAGCGCATATAATTGGAATTTCTAGTCATTTAATTAAATACTATCATTAAGGTTAGGTTATAGTACCAGTAATATATTTTCAGAAAATTCAAGTTGTCATTGTAACAATTATGTTAGGTAATAATAAGTTATTAAAATATTATTTTTAACGAAAATTGGTTTTCCATTCTTTATTTTTGCCGACTAGTGAGCGCAATAAATGTCAACAGTCCTTATTAGAATCATTACAAATTTTCTCAGAGCGTCTATAATAAAATGCTTATGAAACCCTATTTGTTTAGTATTTTTCTTGTTTTCGCTATGATTTATATACCTTTTTTGTGGGGTTTATGTCTAATGACTTCAACCCAAGTCGAGGACATGACGTGGGTTGAAGTCAAACTTGCACCGACCAAACACACCCCGGTCCTGTCCCCTCCTTTGCTGGAGCCGTGGGATCGCTAAGCATTCTCAGCGCAGCTCCAGCGGGATTTATATAGCTAGTGTTAATCATTCTCGCTACTTACCTACATAGTAAGAAACTAAGAAAATAATTCGCTTTTAACGAATAGCCTTCACGTACGACTTAAGGTATTGTATTGTAGAACTGAAATCAATGTTATATAAGGTATTTACGTGTAGTAGCATTGTATGAAATAAAGTACTTTTTTCGTGGTACTCACCAACTCCATTTTTCAGGTCCAAAGTTCACAAAATCAGCCAAAGGATGCCGTATCATGTTGTATGAGGGTCACAGGTTCTGTCTCCACTACTCCAGGAACGGCAAGAGTCGCTGGAAATGCTCCACGCACAGCCACCGAGGCTGCTCAGCTACTATCTTCACCCTCGATGATGACACTATTGTCAAGTGTAAAAATGAACATAACCATTCACCATTCAACTAAAAAAAACAGTTTCTTTAATTATGATACTTAGACTTATAATATGTGACGGGCCTGTTGGTCTAGTGGTCAGATCCTGACTGCTATTCCGAAGGTCGTGGGTTCGATTCTCACCCCGGACAAATCTTGATGTGCACGATCATTTGTTTTGTGTCTGGGTGTATTTTTTCCATAATATGTGTGCATTTATAAATATATAAGTATGTTTATCAATTGTCTAGTTACCATAGTACTAGATCTCTTTGGGATCAGATGACCATGTGAGAGTTGTCTCAGAATATCAGCATTATTAATATTTAGACTTAAGAACGCTATCGGTATTGGACTCGGATAGGATTTCGAGGGTACTCGTAAGTCAAATGTATGAAACATGTACTTGTCTTTCACATTTCACCGATATCGGGTTCGTTAGTTACATAGATCTTACTTAGTGGATACCGCATATGTGGAAATGTAGTATAGGACGCCCTCAGGCAAGGTGGAGTGACGATTTGCGCAAGACGGCTGGCAAGACCTGGATTCAACGAGGTTGCATTTGAAACTATAGAGTGAGCCTATCAGAGTTTAAACCGTAAGCACTAGTGTGCGCAAGTGTTGTCGTGAATTATGTATGAAGATGGAGCTTTAAAAAAATCTATCTAAAACACTAATATTATCCTAACAATGTCAAAACCATCGATATTTTCGTATATAAGTTTCTCGTTGCGCGAAAATTAACTTAAAAGAAAAACGAAATGTACTAGGATCAGACTAAAAACTGCTCTCGCTTGGCACAAGGGGAACCTAGCGATAGTAGCAGTCTATGCATATCATACGTCGATGCCTGGATTCGCGAAACCGAGGATAGAACTAAGTGACGTGTGGTTGGAGAGGCCTATGTCCAGCAGTGGACTGCCATAGGCTGATGATGGTGACGATACATTTTACTTGCTACGGAATAGCATAGAAGTCCGATGGCGATATCGTATCGGATAATATGTAAACACTCTTAGAGTGCTAATGAATGTTTAATATAAGACGATGCAGAATTAGTAGTTGAGGGAAATCTAGTCTCTGGTCCCATCCCCGAATAGCTACGTTTTAAATCTTTGGATAGGTATTAAAGGTGAATTAACAACTTAACTGTCCGCCAGTAGACACAATAGTGAAATAATGGAAATAAAAAGATAATTTATTTTGTAAAACATGGGTGTATGTGTACGAAGCAAATGATTGCAACATAAGGTAACAAAATAATAATAATGAGACCCTAACATGTTTTGCCTAGGACAGGCGTACGAACTTTTTTATGTTTAAACCGAAATCTTCACATGTGACTCATGGGACAGGGAAATGGTAAAATAACTAAATCAAAATAACCAAATTTTAAGTGTGTTTGTTTATGCATAACTCTGAACCGTTAATACTTAACAAATTAGTAACGTTTGAGCAGATTTATATTTTACCTAGACATCGGCATACAGGTAATAGCTATTTGAGGGTGGGAACAAAATCATCCTCCTTTAGGCTAATAAATGTCATGAATGTACTATTTAGTATTATAATTATTATGTTATTAGTCATATACAATATATATTAATTATCAAAGATATCAGTGTGGACATTTCTTGTATTAATGTCGTTTAATATTTAAAATGTTTAAAATATCTGGATGTGTAAGCCGTCTTACGCACTTGCGGTTAACCGCGCGGGCAGCTAGCCGCGGGGTTAGACGCATTTCCAGTTTTTATATGCAACCGCTTGTGATTTTACGCACTTAACCGCCAAGCGGTTGCATAATAAATTGGACCGCGCGGCTAGCCGCCCCCGCGGTTAACCACAAGTGCGTAAGAGGGCGAAATGTATTTTAGCATTGTTCCAAGTTATTATTTATATATTATAAATTATTATACAATATAATATTAATTATCAAAGATATCGATGTAGTCGTTATTGGTATTTGTGTCGATTACTATAAATGTTTAAAATATCTGGATGTGTAAATGTTTCTTATCAATGTATTGTAAAAGGAAAAAAAAATATGTATACAAGGCAACTAAGTTAAAAGTACCACATATTTATAATACCTAAATGTACGACTTAGTATGGAATAAAAGTTTGACCTTGACTTTGACTTATTTTTAGATAAATAAAATTAAAAAATCCCTGAGTAAATGCATCGCATGCTTTGTAATGGAAAGTTACAAAAAAAAAAACGTTTTGCTATGCATTCTTTTTTTTTAACACCTTGGACTTGCTCAGAATACCTTTGCCTTTTTCGCATTCTTTTGTTTAGTTAGGAGCTTGCGGAAGAAAATAAAGTCATACGTTTAATATTTTCTGATTTAAGACATTTTTTTTCTTTAAATTGGTTAAATAAATAAAAACTGACCATAATATCTACCCAACCCAGTAACAGTAGTATGCGCTTACTAAGGTTCTATACAGCACGAAATGCAGACTCATAGACATAATTTTTTTCAGCCCTCTTTCGTCATATAGTTCCAAATTCCAAAGAGCCAGTTCCAATATTCATAGCAACAGCTAACGGCAACCGAGCCATGATGTTGGACGGGTACAAGTTCCGCAAGCAATACACGAAGGGGGAGAAGACTCGCTGGTACTGTTCCACGCACCACAATAAAGGCTGTCCAGCCTGCGCCTTCACTGTTGCCGACGAAATCGTCAAATACAAAGCAGAACATAGGCATCACTTTTAAGAACTAACCTACTTGTGTAAGTCACAAGACTTTTTTTGAAGACCCCGGTTTCCGAAACTTTGATCATCATATATTAGTTAATCACCTGTCAAATTTCATATTAAACGCTGTGATTGGCAGGCCTGTTGGTCTAGTGGTTAAAGGCCCTGACTGCTATACCGGAGGCCGTGAGTTCGATTCCCACCCAGAACAAATGTTTGTGTGATGAGCACGATCATTTTTTCGGTGTCTGGGTGTAATTTATCTATAATATGTATGTATTTAGAAATATATAAGTATGTTTATCACTTGTCTGGTTACCATAACACAAGCTCTGCTTAGTTTGGGATCAGACAACCGTGTGTGAGATGTCCCGGGATATTATTATTAATATTGGTTATTTGTATTTTAGTCAACCAATCACAGTCGTGTCCAGCTGATCTAACAACAGTTTAAGTTGATCTGCCTTTTTGAAACGTGGGTATATCGTATATCGTGGGTGTATAGAGAGTCCATTGCTGAATATAAAGCCGATAGTGGCAATCCTCAGATGATTAAATGATGACTGAAATGTTGTACGTGTAACGGACTTGTGGTTACCTACCTACCTAGGTATGAAAATTATTTTGACTTAAATGATAGTCATTTGCAAGAAATATTAGAAAAACTAACAATGTTCAGTCGTCCAGTGACATATTTTTAAGATACATTTATTTGTATGCTGTTGGTTTTTTGTACTTTTTACTTGCCAATATATTGATTGCTGTGTAATTTGAATGTTTTAATTTCGCATTTTATTCGGAGATCCATAGACTTACCTCTATTTCTAGAAGTATACACACGAATTACAGACGCTTATATTTTAAAATGTTTGTTGTATAATTGACAGGTAAGTCAGCTGAGTTTGGAGTATCTCAGAAGGGATACCGGATAATAACTATAGGGGGGTACAACTTCTCGCGCCAATTCACGAGGGGAACGAAGACACGCTGGTACTGCAGCACAAACCACAACAAGGGATGCAAGGCCGTCATATATACCATCGACGATGAGATTTTTACGTTCAAACTTGATCACAATCATTAAACTTGTAAAGAATATTAAAAATCGTTCTAAGATTATGACTATTGGATTACCCTCTCTATATGATTATCTACATTCACCTACAGAGCATGTGCAGGGTATGCTCATTTTCCTACGATAACAGTCGGGTGACCAGTATTAGCTTCCCGGCAAGCAAGAATAAAAGGGAGTCAGAACAATAATTAACACAAGCAATAATTAACAAATTACTGTTGACGGGCTTCAACTTTTTAGAGCTGGGTATTAATTGTAAACATGTGAATACGAACATCCGAACATCCAAATATATGTCCGTAAATTGCTTTGAATATCAATTATTCTTTTCCCCCGATCAATGTTTCCATTATTTCAGCGGTTCGGTGCTCACGACATTTACTGGTGTGTTAAGCCAACTACAGATCTATAAAGCTGCTAATTACATTTGTACTTATGTTGTATGTAACATATGTGCGATCTTTTCACTTCTAGAGGCAGTGTTCGCAGTATCTAAAAGGGGCGCTCGTGTGATTCTATTCGGGGGCTACTCGTTCTACCGGCATCGCGAGTCGAGACACAAGACGAGGTGGTTCTGCGCCACCAACCACAACAAGGGCTGCAGAGCTACAGTCTTCACTGTCCAGGATGTTATCGTTAGGTTTAATAATAATCATAACCATTTGCCGTTGGACATGTAAATAATATTGTACGTTGGCTAATGATCGTAGGCTGTCAAAAGCGCGATGATTTCACTTCGTCAGTGCCGCGACGCGACAGCAATGCACGACCAATTATGACAGTTAACGATATTGAACAATCGCATGATGAAATTCATTGTATTTATTTATTTACGAGCTTCAATCAGGAAACTGTAAAAATTGTGTATTTGATTTTTTTTTAAACTAGCTTAGTATACTGATATTCTGCTGGACAGAAGTCTTTCTTTAATTTTAGACGGCTTATATTCTTGGTACACTTTTACACTCCTATAGCAAGGTTTTTATGAAAATCGTGAGACTTTTTTGTTGTGTCTAAATGGTTATTTACTTCAAGTAATTTATGAACTAGCGAGCCACTTATTTAACAACATAGGTCAGTCTAAATATAAATAAATAAATAATAATACTTCGCTCTGGCTCTAGTCCAGTGGTTAGTGATCCTGACCGCTATACCTGAAGTCGTGCGTGCGATTCCCTTCGTTGAAGCATTGATGACAAAATTATATTTAGGTATTAATAGATAAAAAATATGTAGAAAGTACAATTATAACTGTACCCATTACTGTATTCTTAACACTTATGTGTTTGCAGTATTTTTTCTTTAACTGTCTATATACTACTATAAATTATTGCGTTGCGTTGGTAACGTTGCCTGTTTGAAATAAATACAAAAAAAAAAATCTAAGTACCTACATATATTTTTGAAATAAACTTATTTTTGAGCTCTATTACGTTTTTCCTTTCAGTAGCTATCTTTAGTACCTAACACAAAGGTTAGTGCTTTTTCTGTGTATAAAAACTGTACATTATTATATCAAACCTGTTCTTTGAAGATTGAGTGTCATGTCGTTCGACAGACTCTACTACTTTTCCTATTTCCTGGCGATAAGTTTCAAATCGCTGTAAGAAAAGAGTTATGTCTTATATACCATGTAAAGGGACGTGTTAATTTTTTTTATGATACTGAATGTAATTTCTTTATACCTATGTTCCATACTTTTTTTTGCCAATATATCAAATATTAGACGAAATCGGAAATATGGGCATAAGAGACCTCTGAACATTGTATATGTATCTCTTTTTTTCTTCTTATAATCATAGCAGATATGAAATCGTTTGAGGGAACTTTAATTTTATTTTGATGCCAACTTTGTTCCACACCTATTTGATACTTGGCTTGATAAGAAGGTTGACTGGAAAGAATGCCTGTGGCATTAAGTCCGCCTATGTACCATGTTGCATAAAGTTTAAATAAATAAATAAATAAGAAGTTGAAGAGCTCAAACAGCGGTTTGTGCAATATATTACTGTATGACGCAAGCCTTTGATTATGTTAATCATGACACTACTCACAAAGTTAAACGCATATGGTATCAGGCATTCTACAACCTGTAGAAAATTATCTGAAAAATCGGAAACAGTTCACAAGAATATGCAGAGTCAACGCTATACGCTGATACGCTGATACGTATTTTTCTTCAAGCTTACTTTAAGCGTGAAGAAAAATACGTATCAGATAGACAGTTAAATATGGTGTCCCTCAAGGGAGTGTACTAGGCCCGTTTCTTTTCATTATTTAAATTAATGATTTACCTAGGATCACAAACTATTCGATGTCCCTTTTTGCTAATGACAACACATTAAGTGTAAATGCAATATATAAAAAGTTATTGTTAATGATATTTACACTCTCTAACATCTCATTTATTGACTTCTTTTGGTTTCAGAAGCAAGATTTGTTTTAGGACCAAGAGGGTCTCAACATATTGTCTTCAATGGGTACAGATTTACTCGCCACCGCGTCTGCGGGGATAAGGTCCGCTGGCATTGCTCACCCTTCCGCAATTTGGGGTGCAAAGCTTGTTTATACACCAACAAAAATCACATCATTAAGGTAAATAATAATCACAACCACTGACGGATTTATTGTTAAATTAATGGAATTTTAAAATGTATCGTAATTATATTAAAGTTGTTACATATTGAACTTTCTAGTCATTCTTCTTCCTTTATCCTATGTTTGGACTTGCAGTCACACCGGATTCAGCTGAATATGTTTTATATCGGGTAACACAGAGTAGGTAACAAAGATAATAATATTTAATAATAATAATAATGTTTATTTTCACCAATTAGTACAAATTGTGTTACAAAGGTCTTAATAATTTATATCATAAATACAACGCGGGAGCCTCTACAGCCGAACTAGGACAGGTCCTGTATCTCAGCGTGCAGCGCCAACCCCTCGAATTTTTGAAACCGAAATTTGAAATAATTTACAAGGGTGCCTTTATAGGTTATGAATAAAATTCAAAGTAAACAAAGGTTTATGAAGTAGAGATAGGAATAGTAGTAGGAATAAAAATAAGATATATTAATGTGTAGTGTGAGGTAGTTATAAGGTGAGCGTGTGTGTGTGTTTGCGGGTGTGAGACTGTGTGTGTGCGTGTGTGTTTGTGAGTGAGAGATGAGTAAGTAGTTAGTCGTAAGACGTGTAAGAAGCGGGTTAAACGTCATATTATCAGTCAAACCGCACCGCTCACACTTAACATAATTTTAGACGACCTCCGTGGTCGAGCGGCGTACGCACCGGTTTTCAAGGTGTCGCTAGCTCTGCGGTCCCGGGTTCGATCCCCGGACGGGTCAAAGTAGAAAGTCACTTTTCTACATTGTCTCGGGTCTGGGTGTTTGTGGTACCTTCGTTGTTTCTGAATTCTATAACGAAAGTGCTTAATAGCTACTTAATTGGGGTTCAGAGCAATGTATGTGATGTCCGCATTTATTTATTTAACGAGCGCCTCTTTCAATACTCTTGTAATAAGAATCTTACTTAAGTAAGATTGTTGTACATACAATTTATAATACCAATTCAAATCTTTGACTCACGCATCCACAACCTATGGAGATTTATATCTGAAATGATGATTTATATTTGATTTTGTTATTTAAGATGCTGTATTTATCCGGTCTAGAAAAGGCGCTCCAATGATCGTGCTAGACAAGTACCGGTTCAGTCGTCACTCGGTGTCAGGGATCGGGAAAACCCGTTGGTTCTGTGCCACCAATCACGGGAAAGGCTGTAAAGCGGCTCTATTTACTGTCGAAGACGTTATTGTGAAAGTCAGCAACCAGCATAACCATTATCCTGCTCCCTAGCTAAGTGGCGCTTATTCGATCAAGTGTTTGGACAGTGACAAGTTTAAGTCACGTGGCTTTTTGAAATGAAATCACGTTCAAATACGATGTCATTTAAGTGATTGTTTATCGTCGTAAGCGTTTGTAGAAAATTTAAATTTTATAAGTTATTTATCTGGAATAAAAACGCAAACATGCATACAAAAGTTTTGTTAATTATTTTTATACTCCATTGTAACGATTTTGCCTTTTACTAAATTTCATTTTTAAAAGAGCCCGACTTTCCCTACTTATATCACAATATTGTTTACAGGAGCCGTCTTTTTGACTTGTGACAGAGGAAAAACTGTGATCTTCTTAGATGGTTACAAGTTCACAAAACATCGAGACGAAGGGATCAAGACTCGCTGGCGTTGCAGCTCCCACCACAAGAAGGGCTGTAGTGCTAGAATCATCACAATAGACAAAGACTTTCTTAAGATAAACAGCAGTCACAGCCATTGACTCTCGTCCTACATTTTGTACTCTTTACCTGGTCGAAGTGAATTGACGGGGCAGCATTTTAATATCTGTGGCAAAAATAAAGGCTTTTTTAATAGTTTATAGTTTATATTTACTGTTTATGAATGTGAAATCACACACAAAAAAATAGATACCTCTGCCTAACTGATTCACACTTTGCTGGCATTATTTTATTCCGACATAAGTGAGCTAGTTTTTCCAACCAGATGATTTTATCTGAGGAATAATTTTTGGCAGTTCGTTCAGTACAGGATATATCTGAAATAAATTCTTGAGCAACAATTATTTTGTGTTGGATAAATCGGCTTTTCGTTAAACATTGCTACACTTATTCTTTTGAACATACAAAAAACAGTTTAATATATTTCTCATTATTTTTTTACAATTAAACAATTTCCTTACAGAACCAGTATTTATTCAGTCTAGTAATGGAACAACTATGATCTTGCTAGATGGCTACAAGTACGGTCGACATCGTCTGGTAGGGGTCAAGACTCGCTGGCACTGCAGCACCAACCACAGTAAAGGATGCAAAGCCGCCATCACCACGATAGAAAACATTATTGTTAAAATTAATAAATTTCATAACCATTGACTGAGAAAATAATAACTGTCAATTTCGTTTTTTACCTCTGTTTTGTTTATCGTTGCCGAATGTTCATCAGAATTAATAATTTATTAGTTATACAAAAAGTCATATATAACCACACAACGAAAAACTTAAAATTTAATAAATCAAAAACTTCTAATTTTATTTTTAATACCTACAAGTTTTCGATTTAGTAAAGTGTAAGCTTAAACTACATACCTGCCTAAGAAATTAATAACAAAACAAAGATTTCGTGAAAGGAGAATTATTTGCAATGCAATATTAATTGTAAATTATTTTTATTAAATAAACAATATGTTTTACTAAAGCATTATTTGATTATTCTCCTAAAATTTTTTTCCACTACTTTAACGTATGGACAAACTTCTTAGACTCTAGTTTTAAAATATACAAATATAATTGAAATATTTATGACTTGACCCTAAAGTAATAAATATTTCACTTATACTTCTTATTTATTCAATTTTGAACGATAAACTTTTTACGCTATCTTTATAAAGTTTGAGAGGTACTTCAAAGATCTTGTTAAATGGTCATTGACGCTGAGTTCGAGGGATCAAGGTTTACTGGCACTGTATCACCAATTGCAGAGGTTGTGAAGCAGCAGGAGTAGTCTCCACCGTAGAAGTCATCAATAATTATGCAGACAAAGTTCAATCCGCTGCACAAACTGTCACAGTCCCACTGCTGGGCCTGGGAATGGACTGACACTCTAAGATTGCTTATCTTTTCTTAGAATTAATAAAATAAAGCTGTGTCAAAAGACAATGACAATGGCACTTTTAATTTTGAAAAACTTGTAAAAATCTGATCTTACCCGAATTGCTTCAGGGTTGGCATTTATGTAATCTAACTTACGAAGCTGTCTTATTTTATTTGATAATCTCTAACAACTTATTCATTTCCAGGTCCTGTCTTTGTAAAATCAGCGAGAGGAGGGCTTATGATCTGGCTAGATGATAACAAGTTTGCCCGCCATTACGATACTGGGGTGAAGACTCGGTGGCGGTGCAGTAACTACAGTAAAGGATGTAAGGCAGCGATCTACACTGTGGAGAATATGTTCCAGCAGATAAACAACATCCACAACCATTGACTGCTTCTGTCGTTTGAATATTAAGCAGAATAAATAATAAAGAATACCTTATAATTGTTATACTTTATTTAAAAATAATATCTTTACATATTGGGTTGTAAGCAATACGCTAGGTGAATCCATCGCTATGTATTGATTCATATAGTTACCGACTCAAACCATAATTGTTTCTGTATGGTTCATGAAACCTGGGACAGCTCACACAGTCATCTGATCCCAAACTACACAGAGTTCGTAGTATGTTAACCCGAAAACTTATAAACATACTTTTTATATTTCTAAACATGCAATGCATTTTATAGACAAAATACAGCTAGAATCCTTGGTTTATTAGCAAAGTTTCCTTACAGTGCCTATCTTCATAAAGTCAGGGAAAGGAAATGACATGATCGTGTTGGATGGCTACAAGTTCTGCCAACACAGATCCACTAGTGGGCGGGTGCGCTGGCGCTGCAGCACCAACCATGGCAAAGGCTGCAGGGCTACGCTCACCACCGTCGAAAAAGTCTTACTCAAGATCTCAAACAATCACAATCATCCACAACCATTCACTGCACTATATGGACCAAGCAAATAATTTCGGTTTATTTGCTTAAAATTAATTGTTATTATTTTAATATACAAAAAATATGTTTTACTAAAGCATTATTTTATTATTCTCCTACAACTTTTTTCCGCTACGAACGACGCGTCCCTGAAGTTGTGGTTCCGCTCTTGGATCAATGGCTGGAGCGGCGCCACGGTTTCCACACGTTTTGTTTGGTGCAGGTGCTCTCCGGGCACGGGTGCTTCGGATCGTACCTGCATCGAATAGAGCGGGAGGAGTCCCCTTCGTGCCACCATTGTGGAGCAATAGAAGACACGGCGCAGCACACACTCGAGGTCTGCATTAGCTTCAAAACTGAGCGCCGTGTCCTGCGTGGAGTCACAGGCCCGGCCCTTCGCTCGCGGGTGTGGTTAATGTCATCAGCCATGCTCGCGGACGATTGCGTCTGGCGGGCTGTGTCTCATTTGTCCGAGATTGTCATTTCGCAGAAAGAGACCTCGGAGCGCGAGCGGGAGACTGACCCTTCCGCTCCATTGCTCCGCCGACGGCGGGTGGGTAGGGCGCGGACAAGAAATGCCGTAGTCGACCTGGCCTGGGGGGGACGCAGAGGGCGGGTACGGGGGTCCCTTTCCCTTCTTTGCACACCTCTCCGTCTTTGCTGGGTGGGGGTGGTGTAGTGCCATACACTGCCCCCGCTGACCTCCCTCTGGCATAGGAGGGGGTTCATGTCGGGCCCGCTACTAAGCGGGCGGTGACCGGGAGCATTACGGTGCAAAGACTTCGGTTGGTCGCGTAACGCCGCTACTAAGGCGAAAGATGGCACCAGGTGTTTTGCCAGAGTAGTCGGAGCCTTTTTCAAGGCTCTGGAAGGCGAGCTCTTGCACCCCCCCCCCCCCCATGGAGATGGCTGACTCATAAATGAGTTTCACCTGTTTAATAAAAAAAAAGGATGGCGTTTATGTGGTCTACGAAACTGTCGTATTTTATTAGATAATACCTAATAACTTATTCATTTCCAGGTCCTGTCTTTGTAAAATCAACAAAAGGACTTATGATCTGGCTAGATGATAACAAGTTTGCCCGCCATTACGATACTGGGGTGAAGACTCGGTGGCGGTGCAGTAACTACAGTAAAGGCTGTAAGGCAGCGATCTACACTGTGGAAAATATGTTCCAGCAGATAAACAACATCCACAACCATTGACTACTTCTGCCGTTTGAATATTAAGCAGAATAAATAATAAAGAATACCTTTTAATTGTTATACTTTATTTAAAAAGAAAGTATCTTTAAATATTGGGTAGTAAGCACTACGCTAGGTGAATCCATCGTTATGTATTGATTCATATAGTTACCGACTCAAACCATAATTGTGTCTATATGGTTCATGAAACCTGGGACAGCTCACACAGTCATCTGATCCCAAACTAGGCAGAGCTCTTACTATGGTTACCAAAAAACTGATAAATATATTTATGTATATTTCTAAATACATTCATATTATAGATAAATTATACCCAGAATCCTTGGTTTATGAGCAACTTTTCCTTACAGTGCCTATCTTCATAAAGTCAGTGAAAGGAAACGATCTGATCGTGCTGGATGGCTACAAGTTCTGCCAGCACAGCTCCACTGGTGTGCGGAGGCGCTGGCGCTGCAGCACCAACCATGGCAAAGGCTGCAAGGCTGCGCTCACCACCGTCGAAAATATCTTAATAAAGATCACAAACATTCACAACCATTCACAACCATTCACTGTACATTAAGAACCAAGCAAATAACTTCGTGTACCATAATTCTGCTTAAGATTATCCTCTCTCATAGATCTAAGGCAGTGGGCTGCGATGGCATCAGCCGCCTGATGATCGTCCTAATTCTCGATCAACTTCTTCCAGCCATTACCCACATCATTAACTCCTCACTGGAAACCGGGGCTTTTTCTTGTTTATGGAAGAAGCCCTCGTTCGGTCTATACCAAAGATCCCTAATCCCTCTCTCCCTAACCACTTCCGTCCTATTTCTATCCTTCCTTTTCTATCCAAAACCCTGGAATCATCCTTTTCTATCAATCTGGATTTAGACCTGGACACAGCACCGTTTCCACCCTCCTCAAAGTGATTGGCGATGTTAGGTCGGGCATGGAGAACTCCAAGCTTACTGTTTTAGTAGTAATTGACTTCCCAAATGCATTGATTGCCGTCAATCACGATATCCTTTCCTCTATCCTGTCCTATCTAATGATCTCTCAACAAGCGTTGGATTGGTTTTCTTCTTATCTTCGGGACCGCCAGCAGTCAGTCCGTGTTGGTAACTCTTCGTCAGCGTGTAGTAAACTGAAAAGTGGCTTCCCACAAGGCGGTTTTCTTTCTCCTCTCCTCTTTTCTATATTCATTAATCTAATAACATTCAATCTTCAGTGTTCTTATCATCTTTACGCTGATGACTTGCAGCTGTACTCCCAGTCCAGCGTGGATGATATTTCCGATGCTGTCGGCAGAGTAAATCGTGATCTGACGCTAATAACAATCCCATCCGATTTGTTTCTGCATCACCCTAAGGTTGATTGACAGAGAATGCCAATTGGCAATAAGTCCGCCTTTGTGCAACAGTGAGCAAAAAGTGTGAAATAAATAAATAAAAAAAAATCAAAAAAAATTTGCTAATATGTAAATAGTTGTAAAAAACAAGTTTGTAAAATCCTAGACTAGGCAACACTATATGCAAAATGTTTTTGCATATACATTTCACTTGTTATTCACTAGTATTTTCTCTTTTTAAGTAGTATTGTAACTCTGCTCCTTTGTAAAGTTTTGACACCATCCCGCTGCTGGGCAAAATTAACCTATACTCATACAATTTAATGTCGTTGCTTAAAAATCTAATAAACGAATGAGAGTGAATTCCTAATGTCTTTATTTTTTTAATTAATAAAAATGTGCCCGACTCAAAAGGACATCTTTATTTTTACAAAGGTACTCCTGGATAAAAAAAAAAATACATGTAAACTGAAATCTAACTAACAGAAGGTCGTCGTATGATTAGTTAATAAATCAATAATAACGCAGCAATTTTCAGGTCTAATGTTTGTAAGGTCTCAGAAAGGAAAACCTATGGTCTGGGTAGATGGGTACAAGTACGGTTGGCAACACGCCTGCGGGGTCAGCAAGACACGCTGGCGCTGCGCGGAGTACTGGAAGAGCAAGTGTAAAGCAGCGGTGTACACAGAAGCAAATGAAATTATTCGTACAACCGGAAAACACAATCATTGATAACGATTAAAACTTGTTCTTTTGTCTCCTGAACGTTAACGAAAATAAATTGCCTTCTGAGGCATACATGAATGTATGACATTGAAATTTAACTGAACGGATTCGATCGCGGTATATTTTAGCAGCAGCGTTGTAACTTTAAGACAAAGTGTGCTCATGTTGGTTAGTCGGAACAATAATGATTGGTTAAAAAATTGAGGTTGAGGTAGAATAGACAACATCAAATGTCAAGACGAACACAATGAGTGTTCGGTATTTCACAGTCTGCCCATGACTGCGATAGAACCCGTTCAAAGTTTTATATACCTATGTATGTTATAAATTTTATTTCAATAAAAAACAATATGTTAAACCAAAACATTAGCCAATATTTTGGCTAATATTTTATTGCAAAACTGTTTGTAATTACTTATAAATACGTATTTCTTTTATTAAAAAACTACAAATTATATATTTTTTTCCTTGTCAAAATAATATTTATTTTGACTTAGCATCATGCCAAACTTTCTGATTCTGTGTCGAAAGGTACTTCCTTATTCCCGTATAGGGTCTCGAAAATCTATGGGAATAGGTACACATATTACATAGAAAACTTGACTATTTTGTTGCCTCTGAGTGATAGTGGTTGTTATGGTCTTAATCATTATTAGCACTCTAGACAACTCTATCCTAATATATTTAATTAAAGATCTACCTTTTAAATAAATAATAAGTATATTCATAACAAAAAAATTGTCTTACAGCGCCAATCTTCATAAAATCTCGGAGAGGAGGTGATCTAATCTTATTCGATGGTTACACGTTTTGTCGGAAATGGATTAAAGGGGCCAAGACCCATTGGCGGTGCAGCACCCACCACAACAAAGCCTGTAAGGCTACGATCACGACCGTAGAGAACGTGATGGTGAAGATCAGTCATTATCACAACCATGAACTGCCTGAATAACCAATCTTTTTTAATGTTGTCTATATAATCAAATACAATTTAGTGTCATTTTTCACGGATCACTTTTGTCCACTGTGATTCCTTTCTAAAATAACTTGAGTATTAATAAAAATATTTTTCCAAAAACATGTTGACTACTTTGAAATTTACCCGGCTTATATGACTATTTATTACTTAAATTAGCGATCCTAAAGGAAATTAATTAATTATTTTTTTCTAGGTATACATTTTATTACTACAAAGTTACTTTACAGCCTTTCTTCGTCGTCTTATATCCTATTGGAAAGTCTTAATAAATAATATGAACGTTGGTATCTATCTACTAATCGACAATTCTTTTACTTATACTTTAACGTAGCGTTGCAACGAATGCAACTCAGCTCCCGAGCCTTTTCCTAACCATGTTGGGATCGGCTACCAGTCTTACCGGATTCAGCTGAATACCGCATTTTACATGGAGCGACCGCCTGATGCCCTCTACAAACCATTTTACTGAGGAGCACAGTATCCCATAGTACATACATATAATCACGCCTGTTTCCAGTAGGGGTAGGCAGAGACCACTTCTTTCGTTTCTTTCTTCTTTTCCTTCTCATAAGGTATAATAATATATGTACTAATATATATTTCTTCAGTTCCAGTGTACATACAAACTGTAAGAGGAGCGTTACTGATATATCTTGATGGTCACAAGTTTGCTCGGCACCTGTGCATCGGCATCAAGACTCGGTGGCGCTGCACCCACCACAATAAAGGCTGTAAGGCTGTGGTCTTCACAATAGAAAATGAGTTCGCCAGAATCAACAACAAACACAACCATTGATTGCAATAATTCGCAGAGTTTAATGTCCTTTGAGCGGTAATCAGAATAAATAATACTTTAGTATAAAGCCCTCTCGTAATAATAATTTTATTCTCATCTCACAAATACTGTATATAAATAAATATACAAACATGAATACTCACTGTAATATTATAATCGCTGGTCGAAACTGTCAAACTGTTTGTGTAGCTTGTAAGGTGTAATCTATGTTAGAAACAACTATAAATAAAAAAAAAAACATAAACATTATGTTTCCTTGATATCTAACCTCTTTTTTAAATATGAATATGTCTAATTTGCTGCCAAGTGGACGCAATGGGGTGACGCATCTTGCTCTTAGTAACAGAAATAGTTTTAACTATTCAAGACTTTTCACTTTGTAGGAGAAAAAAAAACTATATGTGTAGCGTTATCCGGTTTTTAGTCTTTGCAGTCAGTGCAAAAAAACTGTGGAAACCACGGATTTATTTGGAATTCTCTCAATTTATTGTCTTATAATAAATAAATGTTGATGTATATTTAAATATTCCTGCGAATATTGCGAAATAAAAAAAAAGTTTTGAATAACGTAATAGATCCCAAATAACACCGTACTTTACTATTCTACAATGAAGTCACTCAATTATAAATACCTATTTATTATTTATTAACAACATACAAGAAACTATAACGTATTATAATTTGCTTTATGTTTACAGTTTGTGCAAAACAATGTTTTCTTTCCAGAGCCAATCTTCACAAAGTCTGCGAAAGGAAGTGACCTGATCTTGCTAAACGGGTACAAGTTCTGTCGGCACAGCGTCAAAGGGATCAGGAGTCGCTGGCGCTGCAGCAGCAACCACAGCCGAGGATGCAAGGCTTCCATCATCACAGTAGAAAACGTGTTCATTAAGATTAATAATAAACACAACCATCCACTGTGTAGATAAGGACCGATCCGCGACATATGTGAACTAGACATCAATCCTTTTTTTTTTCCCTAGCCTATATTGTCCCACTGCTGGGCAAAGGCCTCACCCAATTCCTCCCATTCAACCTTATCCCACGCCGCCTCAAACAAGCCCTCGCGGTAGGAGACTAGGTCATCCACCTCTTCCTGGGCCGGCCTCGGTGACGCCGTCCATCTGGCTCCCATTGTGTACAGACCCTCTCCCAGCGGTCACTTTGCATGCGACATCTTTTTTATTTATTTATTAAAAAAGGTTCACAAAAAGCTTCTGTGTATATGAGATCATAAATAAAATAGGGTTACGCGAATTGGACTTTCACAGTTGCGAATAACAGCAGGCCGCGGTTTACCAGCATTTACAATAAAAAGTGTTAACAATGGAAATCAAAATATAAGTAAAAGTAGAATAATACAACAAGGACTTAAATTTAGTTTTCTTCACAATATATTTTTATTTATTTTTAGAATTAAATACAAATAACACACCTACTTATTTAAGTATTTAATGGTAAAAGATAGCAAAATATTTAATTGACCAAAAATGTAAATACCAATTGCAGTAATTATTACATATTATAAATATATCTCTATTTGACAAATACATATAAATGTGGTAATAAACTCAAAATCAAAACAAGTAAGCATAAATAATGAAAACCTTAGGTAGTCAAAGTATGTTTTCACAGAATTTTACCTTAGATATTGTATTGTAAAGAAATCACTTCATTTATCGTGAAACATACATTTAGAGTAGAACGTTGAATTTAATTAACTTGATCAGGGAATTAATGATAAAATGTAAATATGGATGAAATAATTCAAATGACTTTTCTTCATGCTAAGAAAATAATTATATCCCACTTAAACGACCTGCCCTATTCATTTTTTATTTTATTCCTCTTGAAACCAATATAACACGCAAATACCGACGTGATATATAATCAAGTCAGTATTTGCGTGCTATGCGCAAAACTGATGATGTTTTGAAAGAATCGTTATCCGACATCGAATTTAAATAAAAAACCTAACTGTCGGTGAAAATACGTTGAAACGTCAGGACCTAAATACCTAAAATAAACTGTGACATACTGCGATGTAAAAAATAGTTTAATTTCAAAAATACTATGAAATTAGAGATGGTATCGTATTTGATGAAATCTATTTTAGCGGAACAAGAAGACCGCAGGTGTAAACTGCGGGCTCAGATTAAAAAAACAAAAATAATTGTATTTAACCAGTTTTGTTTTTCAGCTCCAGTCTATGTAAAGTCTCAAAGAGGAACTACGTTGATACTGCTAGATGGTTACAAGTTTGCTCAAGTAAGAAGAGCAGGGATCAAGAAACGCTGGCAATGTAGCACCCATCACAATAAAGGTTGCAGAGCTGCGGTGACTACAATAGAAGACACATTTATTAAGATAAACAACGTTCATAATCATGAACAACGCATAAAACAATAGGCTTATAATAATAAATAAATAAATGCGGACAACATCACATACATTGCTCTGAACCCAAAGTAAGTTGCTGCAGCACTTGTGTTATGGAATTCAGAAACAACGAAGGTACCACAAACACTCAGACCCGGGACAATGTAGAAAAGTTGGTTTCTACATTGACCCGTCCGGGGATCGAATCCGGGACCTCAGAGAATCCGACACCTTGAAACCGGTGCGTACGCCACTCGACCACGGAGGTCGTCAAAAGGCTTATTTGCGATACTTAGTGTCTTAGTCTGGCAATACACTTTTTGGATGTTTGTTACGCGATATCCCAAGTAATATCGGATCGATCACAATTTCTTTTTTTATAACGGCTTCGTTAGCTCCTAGTTCTATGTATATTTTTATAATTCCTTACCTTTTTGCATTTATATTCAATAAAAGTTTTTTAACGAAATGTTAGACTTTATTTAAATGAAAAGGTACACATCGCATCGGCCCCAAATATTTATAATTGGTAAAAAATCAGGGAAAACGATTATTTAAAATATGATAAAGCTTTGCCTACAGTTCCATAATCTATAATCCTTCAAAGTTTCTGATGCGTCGGGACCTAAAAATCTAAAGTAATCGCGACATAATACGTATAAAGTTTTATATCAAAAAGCCGTGGCCGTGGCCTAGCGGTTCAATGAACGGATTTGTATGCACAAGGTTGCAGGTTCGAACCCGGGCAAGTACCAATGTAACCTTTCAAAAGTTATATGTACTTTCTTAATTATTCTAAGACTCTCCTGACAAACGGTGAAGGAAAACATCGCCAACCCGCAGAGAGCAAGCGCGGTGATCAATGCTCGTACCTTCTCTATATGGGAAGAGGCCTGTGCCCAGCAGTGGGACGTTTATAGGCTGGATTATTATATCAAAAAGCTATAAAATTAGAGACAGTATCCAATTTGGACACAAATAAATGCGGAAAACATCACATACATTGTTCTGAACCCAAAGTAAGTAGCTAAAGCACTTGTGTTATGGAATTAAGAAACAGCGAAGGTACCTCAAACACTCAGACCCGAGGTAATGTAGAATGATGATTTCTACATTGACCCGACCGGGGATCGAACCCGGGACCTCAGAGCGAGCGACACCTTGAAACCGGTGCGTGCATCACTCGACCACGGAGGTCGTCGAGACATACATTCATATAATCACGTCTGTTTACTTTGTCGGGGTAGGCAAAGACCACTTCTCTCCACTTGCTACGAACCTTAAACACTTGTTTCGCATCGTCTACTTTCATTATTTCCTTTAAATGTGCTCTTCGGCTTAGGCTACTCTTGAACTGGCCTTTCTTCATTTACACTCGCCTTGTACACCTTTTTCAATCGCTCTGCATTAATTCTCTCCACGTGGCCAAACCATCTCAGCATGCCTTTCTCAATTTTTGTCACTGTTCCATCATCTGACATACTTCAACCACTTTACCATCCTTTTACAACTCTTTCTTCTACAAATAATAATCTATTTAATCCTTTTACAAAAATAATCCCTTTACAAATCCTTGTCAACGTAGCGAAGCGGCTCCTCATGGGTCGCTTATCACTTCCCCGTGAAACGAGACGTGGTGGGTGGCGAACCACACCGCCGCCACTTTAGTTAATTAATATTGTGTTCGTACGGGATCGGCTGGTTACAAAACATAATTGTATACAAGGTGTTAAGAAACCCCTGTCCGACCCGAAAGGGTGATAAAGTGTTAGCAATCAAATACCCAAATAAAATATCAAATTTGGAAAATTCAACAATAATAATGGATTTTGAAATAACCTTTTTTGTGCTCAGAAATTCCCTATATTTGAAAATAAAACAAAAACTACAACACCAATTTCGTCGGTATTTTTGAGGGCCTTTTGTTTGGTAATAAGGAAGCATCTGAAACGACGTCAAATCTCTCGCTCGAAAATTGAGAAAAAAAAATTAGATTACATTTTTTTCTTTTTTTTCCATTTCTTTCCACACTTTTGTAATCGATATCGATACCTAACAACACCTTGACGGATCGGACAGTGGTTACTTAACACCTTGTATATTCTATATAACTAGATGTTTTTTTCAGAACCAGTCTATATAAAGTCTCAAAGAGGAACTACGATGATACTGCTAGATGGTTACAAGTTTTGTCGGCAGAACGGAAGAGGGATCAAGACTCGCTGGCACTGCAGCACCCATCACAATAAGGGTTGTAGAGCTGCGATCACCACGATAGAAGACACATTCCTTAAGATAAATAACTTTCATAATCATTGACAGCGCATAAGCCTAATACGCCGCTTACTTGCTATTATGCACTTAGTCTGGCAATATACTTTTTTTGCATATCTGTTTGCGACATTCCAAGTAATATCGGATCGATCACAATTTCTTTTTTTATAACGGCTTCGTTAGCTCCTAGTTCTATGTATATTTTTTTAATTCCTTACCTTTGTACATTTATATTCAATAAAAGTGTTGTAAACGAAATGTTAGACTTTATTTAAATGAAAAGGTACACATCGCACCGGCCCCAAATAATTATGACGAAGAGGGATGGCGGGCGGTCGTTGTTGCTCAGCTCTCCATCTGTTCAGCTCTCCTTTCATCGTGAATGTATTTAAGGAACGCGGCGAAGTCAGTTTCCTCTGTTAACTTCTCGTGCATTCCCCGATGTCAAACCACACTGCCAAATTTGACTGCTCGCACGGTGCTGCCAACATCTGATCCCGAATACGCCCAAGGCGGTTAAAGTTTAACGCTCCTCTTTACACTCTTCGCCAATGATAATTGGTAAGATCAGGGAAAACGAACATTCAAAATATGATAAAGCTTTGCCTATAGTTCCATAATCTATAATCCTTCAAAGTTTCTGAAACGTCGGGACCTAAAAATTTAAGGCGCAGGCCAGACAGAAGAGACCTAAGACGCAGACGGGGCGCGGACATTTGTCTCTACCGCATCCCTTTCATTCAAAATGTATAGAAGCGTTGCGCCCGCGCCCCGTCTCTTCTGTATGTTTTTCTGCGCCTTAATCTATCTCTATATATATCGGTAACAAATCAGGGAAAACGAACATTTATAACATGATAAAACTTTGCCTATAGATCGCTGTTTTTGTTTGTTAAAATATTACATATTAAAATATCGCAAAATACGTATTTAGTATACTTAACAACTTTTTTTTTTCTATTAAGGTGTCCCGACGTATAAATTTAAAATAAACCGCGACATAATACGAAAAATGGCATTTTCTTTTTTAAAAGCTATGAAATTATCCAATTAACAGTATCCAATTTTATGAGATTCTATTTAAAAGGAACAGAAAGAATTTGGTTGGAACGGCGGGATCAGCTAGAGACGAAAAAAAATTAGATTTAACCAATTCATTTTTTAGTTCCAGTCTACGTAAACTCTAAAAGAGGAACTCCGATGATACTACTACATGGTTACAAGTTTGTTCGTCAAAGAAACACAGGGATCAAGACTCGCTGGCAATGTAGCTATCACAATAATGGCTGTACAGCTGCCATCACTACTATAGAAAACACATTAGTCAAGATAAACAACGTTCATAACCATTAATAACGCATAAGACTAACCCACCGCTTACTTGCTATACCTATTCTGTCAATATACTTTTTTGCATGTTTGTTACACGAATTCCCATGTAATATTGCATCGACCACAATTTTTTTATGGATTCGTTAGCTCCTACATCTATGTATATTTTTATAATTTTGTACCTTTATAATTAATATTGTATAAAAGTTTTTTTTACGAAATGTCTGACTTTATTTAAATGATATATTTCTAGTGCACAATTTGATATAAAGAATGGGTACACATCGCAACGGCCCACGGCGAAAATGATCATTCAAAATATGGTAAAGCTTTGCCTATCGTTCGCTATTTTTATTAGTGATGATATTTCGTATTTCATAGATATTAATAAATGTAATACATATACTTAATAAAAAATACTTTTAAAGGTGTCGGGTTCACTTTTTCTAGGAGAGGGGCGCTTGCACTAAGTATAGCTGGGTTCAAGTTCTACCGGCATCGCAACGCAGGGGCCAAGGTGCGTTGGCACTGCTGGGCCAACCGCAGCACCGGCTGCAAGGCCTCCGTCTTCAGCGTCGGAGAGACCATCGTCAAAATCAATAATGCGCATAACCATTTGCCTTAATTATATATTTAATGATTAATAATTTCATTGGAAATAAAATAATTCATTATTTTTGTCGAATGTTACACCAGGGTATCGAGGGACTGCCGGAGCTGCGATGAGAATGCTAAGCGATCCCGCGGCTCCAGCAAAGGCGAGAAGGGAACCGGGGTGTTTTTGGTCGGTGCAAGTCCGACATATGGGTCGAAATCATTCGATTTTCAGCCCGAAAAAAAAGGGTATCGAGGGAATCGGCTAAGTGTAAGCCGTACGGTTTGACCGATACCTACTACAGGTTAAGTCGCACTCGCCGCGGTCGGTCCGTGGATGGGTGATCATTCATCTCGGTATGATATACCGAGATCCCTCCGTGTATCGGAAAGCACGTTAAACAGAAGGTCCCGGCTGTCATACATAGATCCTTGGTCGTTAAGTCAATTCTGATAACCAGTCTTACTATGGGATACTGTGTTCCCCAAAAAAATTGGTTGTGGAGGTCAGATAGGCAGTCGCTCCATTTAAAATACGTCTTCAGCTGAATCCGGTAAGTCTGGTAGCCGACCTCAGCATTGTTTGGGGACAAGGCTAGGCATATGATGATGATGATGATGTTATACCAGGGTAGCAGGAAAAACAATGGGTACTGATAACCGCAATCTGAATTGACTCATAGTCGCGTCCCTAACCGGGAGATCGAACAACAGTACAGATACCAATATGTCATGGGGGCGCATACGATTCACTTTGTAAGTTTTGCTATGTACAATTGAAATATAATGGAATAATCATTATGGCGTCGCTGGCCTCTAAGAATATTGTAATCAAAATCTAATTATAATAATTCGTTTCGTTTAAAGATCGAATCAATACTCTCCTTCTAATACCACTTGTGTATAAAATGTAGCATTTTCTATTGGAAATAAATTATTTTTGTTGAGAGTCATATCATTACATCAGCAACAACAATGGCTATGCATTTTCTTTTCACTGTTTATTACCATGCCTTGTGTAGATAATCCAAGATCCGCCATTGCCCGTAGCCCTTGTCATGCTACTATGTACTTGACAGTACTTGATACCTTGTACCCGCCCCATCTTCAAACTTCAAACTTCAAAGTCAGACTTATCATAAGTAATTTTACACACAAACCTTTTCTTGCAACACTATCCATGGGTGAAAATCAATGAACGGATTTGTATGCAAAAGGTTGCAGGTTCGAACCCGGGCAAGTACCAATGTAATTTTTCAAAGTTATATGTACTTTCTTAATTATTCTAAGACACTTCTGACAAACGGTGAAGGAAAACATCGTGAGGAAACCTGGATTCCAATTGGGATCTGAAATCGCCAATCCGCAGTGAGCAAGCGTGGTGATCAATGCTCGTGCCTTCTCTATATGGGAAGAGCCCAGCAGTGGGACGTTTATAGGCTAGATTATTATATATTTCTGACTTTATCGCGTTCAAACGAAAACACGACCGGAAGTACCAATGTAATTTTTCAAAGTTATATGTACTTTCTTAATTATTCTAAGACACTTCTGACAAACGGTGAAGGAAAACATCGTGAGGAAACCTGGATTCCAATTGGGATCTGAAATCGCCAATCCGCAGTGAGCAAGCGTGGTGATCAATGCTCGTGCCTTCTCTATATGGGAAGAGCCCAGCAGTGGGACGTTTATAGGCTAGATTATTATATATTTCTGACTTTATCGCGTTCAAACGAAAACACGACCGGAAGCTTTGATAATGATTATAATTTTTTTTCTTTTAAAGGTCTCCAGTTCCTTAGAGGTGTGCGTGGGGCGCATATGTTGCAATGCGCTGGGTTCAAGTTCTATCGGCACCGGGTCGTAGGACCCAAGACCCGCTGGTACTGCGCCACCAACTACAAGACTGGCTGCACGGCGTCCGTCTACTCTATAGACGGGGTTATCATCAAGGTCAATAATAAACATAACCATTAGCCATTCACCATGCACCAGATGTATACCTGGTTAATTTTAAATAAATGCATAGATCAATTTTTGTATTATTCTTTTTTTATTGAATACCCACAGCTCTTGTATAGGTAAAAAGTTGGTTCAATAAAATCTTAAGGTGATTCTACCATGAGCTTTTTTTTTCGACGAAGTTTAAACTACGTATGGCGTACCTTTAATTCAAAGTAATCAAATAAAGCCAATTATTTTAGTATACATTTTTAGATCCCTCGAAACTGTATATTAATAAACCCTTTTAAATGTTAAGGGTGCATCGGCAAGGTTATCTTGACAGCCGTTTATAATCAGACAGTAATTAATGTACATATAACAAAGTTACAGTATCGCCGTCATAAGGTCGTAGTCGCGACGAGGAGTTGGTGCTGGACCAGGGCATTTCTTTCTTTTTCAAGGATGTTCATTACCTGACGTCCATTACCACGGATTACCGGAGACAGGCCCAGATCCTATTTGCTGATCGATCGATCTATACGGTTTTTATTTCTAAACCATCACTTATTACACCAGCATTACCATTACCAGCCTTAAGGTATCATTTGGTGTACTAAATGTAATTATCACTTTTAGATTACACGTTCACTGTATCGAGGCAAGGTCGGCAGCAGATATGCCGTGGCGGGTACACGTACAGCATCCACAGCAAGAGTGGCGTCAAAACTCGCTGGTACTGCTCGACCCACCACAGGAGAGGCTGCAAAGCTGTTATAATCACCATCCAGGATGTTATAGCGAGGATCAATGACGAGCATACTCATAGCTAAGGCAAAAACATTGATTTTTTGAATGTATAATATCGGTTATATTCATTATTCTATTATTATATATATTTAATTATTCAATAAATTACGCTCAAGGTTGTGCGTTCCTACATTAAAAGAGAGGGTGGCCGTAGTTTGTGGAAAATACTGCAAGAAGACCTCTCTTTATGATCTTGTTGTTTGTCTGTTTGAATCGCGCATAGCGGTGTTAATTATGATGCTAAAATATGTGAATTCGGCTTGAGTGTTTTTTGTCTGATTTAAGTAGCGTTATAAAAAAATAACTGTGTTGTAACTATCAGTTTTATCTACAGATATCGTATTTTATAAGTATCAATTTTTTTTTAATAAATTCTTACAGAACGCTAGTTTGTCCTACGCATTTGCTTTGTTTTCTAAAACATTGTTTTGGTACTTATAAACCGCATCACAAGATCCATCTATCTGTCATTATCGATTGGAATACGGGTTTAGTATTGTAATATGATAGTTCAGAAGATATAGAAAACTTATTTTTTATATACAGCCTCAGTACTGCCATTTACAAAAACACACAGAAAAATAAAATCTTACTAATAATATAAAAGATAGAGGCCATAGACAATGTTTCCATTTAGTAAAAAATATAATTAAAAGTTAAATTATTTAAATCTAATTTTATCGCTACTAAAGACAGAATATTACTAACACACAAACTAAACCAGCAATGATTTCAGATTATATTTGGACCAAAAAGAGCAAGAAGGGAGGTGACGTCATCATATACAATGGTTTCCAGTTTACAATCAAACGAAGAAACAAGAACGGCACGACAGTCTGGCGGTGCAAGCATAGAGGTTGCCCTGGGGTCATAGTGACTGCTCTCTCTGGTGCAGTCGTGAGGGAAAACGCAGAACACAGCTGCGAAATCAACAATATTTTGGCATCTAATTACTTAAATACGTCAGAATAAGGCCGGAACCCCACCGCTGCGCAGGCTGTGCACGGATGCGTGGCTCACCTCTGCTGCGTGGGTTGATTAGTTCGGCGGCGTCGGTCTCCGTTTCCACTGCGGCGCACGCACACGGATGTGTCGCCCACACAGCTCATAGCTATGCATGGGGTACAGTCACGAACAAAAATATGTATACATAATAATATGCGAAATTGTTAAACGAAATTAGTGAGATTTTTTGTCGAATCTCTTCTGCCATCTAGCAATCAATGCATACTGACAGATGACACTTGAAAATAAAATAGTTCAAATATTTTTATTTAATAAAAAAAATATTTTACTTAAAGTCAATATATTATTTTTATAATATAGACAACAGCGCTTCCGAGTAACAATATAATTTAGCTATTGTGTGGTAACATCTGTTTTTCTTATTTGTATTATAAATAACTTAGTTATTACATAAATTATACTTATCACAACTTAAATGTATGTATATATACTAGGAACATTAATTGTACCTCTTATTTATAGTTGCTTTTTCCTATAATAATTTCTTAACAATATTATGTGTGTACATATTTTTGCTCGAGACTGTACATTTTCGTGGGTCGCCGAGAAATGGCCGACCCACGCAGCTGGGATGCGTGTGCCACGCATCCCAGCTGCGTGGGTTTGCCGTGGGCTGAGCTACGTTCCGCCTATTCGAGCCAGCTACGCGTGTGTTTATGACGTCAATTGCTGCGTAGCATGTCCGTGCGCTGCAGTGGGAACGCTCTCATACATTTTGTACTAAAGCGAAGCTAAACACACGTGCACAGCCTCTCCGTGCGCCGCTGTGGGTTTCCGCCTTAAATAACGTGCCTGCGAATCGTGTGGCCTATGTGATTGAATCACCAAAAGATCAGAATGCATATTTTAGCTTCGGATAGATTGTTTTCCCTACCAGAGATATAATTGTAACTTAAGCTTCATTCAAATTATGTGATGCCTAGGTATCTCTGGTAGAGATTATAAAGTAAAATGAAAAGTTGGGCATTGCGTGTAACGCTTAATGCTTAGAGAATGGCACAGCCGAGTTGAGTAGTTATTTATTTATTAACTGACTTCAAAAGAGAAGGATTGCAAATCGACGATTTCATATTGATTTGTTTTTTTTTTACATTTTTGTTACGCGGTATCGATTAGAAAATATGTTTTTATAATCGATAGGATGTGCCTCAGAGGTGGTCATTACATTTATGTTTGATTAATTATTATTTATAGTATTTGTTGTTTAATAATCAGAAATTTATCGAATTTATAACCTATTACGAAATTAAAAGTTTACGCTACTGTTTTACGTTGGTGTTTATTTTTTCTTGATGTTCAGAGATGTTTATATTCTTTGTTAAAGATGCTGCCTTGAACTTTTAACCTTTGTGGTTACATATAGCACGTCCTCATTACTTTTAAATACTATAACTCAAATACCTTCTATTTCAATTCTTTTATATAATATGTTTGTTAGGGTAAATCTTGCAAACCAAAGAACCACTTCGCGACATCCGATAGTGATGAAATTTGCATACCTATGTAAGTTGGGTGACAATACAACTTCCGAGCGAGCTGGACACAGGAGCACAGGACACGACGCTAATCCATCGTGTTTGGGCTTGTTTTACTTGTATAATACTTTAAGCATCACTAAAGTATAAGCTTTTATTAAAAAAATGAATGAATGAACTGCCTCGTTGGCCTAGTGGTGCTTAGCGCGCCCGCTACGCTTGAGGTCTTGGGTTCGATTCCCGAGTCGACCAAGGTGTTATTGGGTTTTTCTATGAAATTCTCAGTAGCAGGTCGGAGTTTGGATTTGTGCCCGGTTAGTGGCAATAGGCTCGCCCCCTATTACATGGGACCTAAACATATCGGCGAACTGTGGCTGTACATTGGTACGCCTCTGCCTACCCCTGCGGGGATACAGGCGTGATGATATGTTATGTTATGTTATGTTAAACGAAAATGATTTTCATGAAATTAACCGTATTTATCCTTTACTTACTTTTACTAAAAGGTTGTCCTCATTTCAGTGGCGAAGCGGAGCCTGTTCGTGGACGGCTTCAAGTTCGGCATCCACGTGGTGTCGGGCATGCGCACGCGGTGGCGCTGCTGTCGCCATTACAGGACGCAGTGCCGCGCCGCCGTCTTCACCATCATGGGAGAAATTGTGAAACGGAGAGGGATGCACAATCATACTTAACATTACTAAATACTAAATAAATAAAAATGAATTGCTGTTCGTTAGTCTCGAGTAATCTCGAGAACGGTTGGACCGATTTGGCTATTTTTGGTATTGAATTATTTTTGGAAGCCCAGAGAAGGTTTCAAAGGTGAATAAATGTAAAAAAATCTCAGTATATAAAAAAAAAGAAACAGAAAACTTTAGGGCTTTTTATCGATTGTGGGTTGAGGCAGTACGAAGTCTGCCTGGCGGGACAGCTAATGAAATATATATTTTATGTTCGATTATTATTTTGTTATTATGAAGTATAGATATTTTATATTTTAAGTGCGTGTTCTCTATAGTCAGATTTTTTAATTAGATATTCCTATAAGTAATTTTTTTAATAATCAGATGTAATGGCACCATGGTTTTTTTAGTACTAACAGCTAAATAACTTTACGCTCAACAGATTATATATCTAGTTATTAATAATAAATTGTTTATAATAAAAGGTGTTTTCTTTTCAGGTACTTAGGCGGATGACATCGCGGTTTTGTTTATTTTTTTTATTTTTTTACAAAGTTATTTTACTGTGGCAACTAAAGTCACTTACTTTATTAACGTTACTATAATTGAAATAACCTTAACGTACACAAATAAAATTACATAAAGGAAACTTGATAAGTGTACTCAACAATAATTAAAAAATAATATTTAAGTATAATCTCTATTATTATATTGGGATCAGAAATCGCCAATCCGCAACGACCAAGCGTGGCAAGTGGGTGGGTCAATGCTCATGCCTTCTCTATATGAGAAGACGCCTGTGCCCAGCAGTGGGACGTTTAAAGGCCGGATAATTATTATTAACATTTTTATTCAGATTTTTTTTAGTATCTCTTCCGATATAATATATTATATCATAAAATATTGCTTTCTAATTCTTTAAAATTACAGTTTTTTTTTATAAACGATCTTATTAAAGTCAACTTTAAAATTACAGTAGCTTATAACTAGGAACAATCTTCATAACAACAGGCCGAGGAGCTCTTGTGTTGCCTACAATTTAAGTTCATAAGACATAAAGTGGTAGGCGACTTATAAACTTTTAAACTATCGCGCTGCATGTTTACAGTAATATTATAGAACGTTTGGATTAGCGCCGTAGTAGGTGGTAGGCGACTGCCAGTGGTGGCACTGCGGCTGTCACTGGAAGAAGGGTTGCGGCACTGCCGGCTACACCTACCAGGATATTCTTATCGAATTTAATAGCTCACATACCAATGACCCACCTTTCCTAGTTTATAAGGAAACAGAATTTTATAATCATTATTAAAATGCAGAGTAAATCGAACTGCTAAAATGTAGGAGCAAAGTTCACGACAATGGTCCAAGGAGCCGTATGATGCTGGCTACAAGATCATGAGGCATGTGGTAGGCGACTGCCAGTGGTGGCACTGCGGCGGTCACAGGAAGCGGGACTGTAAGCTGCTGGGTACACATCTGACATCATCTACAAAGTTTATTATACTCATGACCTTTCAGCCCTATTTTATGAAAAGAGACAACAAGTTGATACTGTATTTTAAAAGATTTTGTTGTCTGCTTTTTTCAATTTATATTTTTTTCTGCTTATTTTTTTATAATTTTTAGTTTTGAGGAAATACATAAGCATAATTTTTTTTAACGTTATTTAATCTAAAAAAATGTGTTTTCGCAACATCCTCATGTACATATGAAATTCATTTTTGAAACATAAATACAGTGTGCCGTATAAATTAAACATTTGAACCTAAAATACATAAAATTACTAAATTCCAGGGCCAGTATTCACGACATCGTCTAGAGGGGCGGTCATCATATCTATATGTGGGTACAAGTTCCACAAACAGAGGACTCTGAACGGCAAAACTCGCTGGTGGTGCGGCACCAACGTGCACCGAGGATGCAGCGCCGTCGTCTTCACGATAGGTGGCCAGATAGTCAAGTGCAATAACGAACATAACCATCCACCTCCTAAAATACTATGACGAAATACTGTGAAAAGACTCAAAGACAAAGGGTTCTGTACCGTCGTACTTTATATTTATTGCTCTAAGACTAAGGCCGGACTACACTTTATTTCCGCAAGCGGTAAACCGTGAAACCACAAAACCGCACGAAATGCACAACAATAAGGTTAAAAATCAGAGTCGCGAAACCGTGCGTCGGTCGGTGCGGCCGCATCCATCCAGGTTTCTATCCTCACAAAATCAGGCGGTTTTAATCCGCGGCGGTTTAGCCGGCCTTAGCCTACCGGCAAAGGAATTACACATCCTGTGAAAGTTTTAACTTTCTCCCAACAGGTCAGTACCTATATCTCATGTAATAAAATAAGGTACAGGTCATACTGACGGGCAGACGGAACGACAGGGAAGACCTCTTGGGTACGGAACCCAAAAAAGCCATGTTAAATTTTACTACATATTTATTTTTTCATTAACCTACTTATTTAGGAGGTAACAAAATGTTTTCTGTCATGTGTATAGGAATATTTTCTATAAATATATCTCATTTATTACAAATTTTGGCCTTGTCATGAAGCCGTTTTATTTAGTAAAACGCAATTTTGTAACTAGAAAGACTTAACCCATTGAATAATGTGTTTCCTATAGTAATTCTAATAAAAGACAAATAAATACAAAAGATAACTAAGTATTTTGTTTCTCTTTTTTAATTTAATACCCGAATCTCATGCCTTGATTAATTTTGTTATTTAAATAGTTTAGCAAACCAAGCAAATATGGGTAAATGAAAGATTTTTGTTTCTCTTAAAAAAAAGGGTTGAAAATTAAGTATTTTTAACACGATATATTGAGATGAAGCAAAATCACAAGAAATAATTCCAATAAAATATGTATACCTAGTTATTATAATTAAATTGTACTCAATTATTAAATCCAGGTATTTAACCAACATTTCATCAACAGATCGCCCAATATTTTACACGTCGGAAATTGGCGCGAAAATCATGAAGATTCGCGGCTACCGCTACACACGCCATTCGGTGTGCTCCTCCCGCGTGAAGTGGTTGTGTGCGGACAGCCGCGCGAGGGATTGCCACGCCATCGTCGTCACCATCGGACACACCATGGTCGACAAGCAGAACAAACATACTCACCCGCCCAGCTAGATATACTGTTCCTATTCCCGTATTCAAAGAATCTCAGTCTAGACAAGAATATAAAATTAATAATTATACAGGATACGAAACCCTGTAAATGAATGTTGTGATTCTTGTAACTGGCATTATGTGTGTAATTGGTAAGTATTTTGCGTCTGGTCCTACCTAAACTGCATTTTTTACTGTTTTTTTCATATTTAATGTCAATGAATTAGTGCAGCAAGTTCTTTACAGAATCCCATATAAATTTCATAAATTATAGGTTCACCATGGTTTGAAATTTTGTCTTCGGCAATTGGGAATCACACGAGGTATTTCGATAGCATTGTTTTATCATAGTTAATGGAAGAGAATATGAAATTAAATTTCATTAAAAATCAACTTAGAAATTTGTGAAATAGCGTATTTCAATTTAAAAAGGTTATCGTTGCCCCAAATATTACATAAATTCATTTCAGATTTAATGTTGAAGTACATTTTCATTATTATATTTAGATAAGATTACATTCTTAAAAAAAAAACAACATAATATTTTTTTGTTTTGAATACGGGATATTGACTTTAGTTCCTGGTAAATGTCTTCACAATTAGGTGTCTATATAAAGCTATTTTGCATGATGTAATTTTATTTAAATATTATGTGACTTATATTCAGATCAGGGAACTGCTCAGAAATATCCATGAAAATACAAATTGAGCTATGAGTTCGATGTTCGATAAAATAAAATAAAATAAAATAAAATGTCAGATATATAAAAAACAGTTTTTTTTTTTATAGAATTTGCATTCCCTTATGACATTCCATAAGTCTATTTTATAAATATCAAAGCGTTTTAATTCACTAGCAAAAGGCACTCTTAACTAAATTCAAATGTAAACCTTGATCTGAGTATTTATAAATAATTTTAATTTTAGTATTTTATATTTAGCCTTACGTGTAATTTTATATATAAACTTATGTTCCTATGTAAAAAGTCGGTGCGTTTAAATTAAATCCTGTTTCAAAAACATTTTAAATTGTTAATCTGCTTTTATTCATTTGTCTATGAAAATTGAGCTACAGCTCGATAAAATATAGTATGATATGTATTTAAAATGGCGACGTTACTGTTTGAGAAAAAAGGAATGCTGAAAACACAGGGTTTTTTCGTAGTAAGTAGTTTCAAAATATTCAAAAATTATGTCTACCTTTATTTATTTATTTTTTACTCTGTGCTACGAGTATGTTAGTCGAAAATTATACGTTACTTTTGCAGTGTTGCGTTTGCGTATCGCTTACATAATAACCTATATGAAATTCTTTTGTATGAAATGACACCTACGTTTTATTAAAATGTAAATGTATTATAAAAATATACGATTTGTAAAATAACATAGGTACTTCAAGAAAGTTTGGACAAGGTATTTTTTTATTGAATGAAAATAACGAAATTTAATTAAAGAGATTACGCACTTGTAAACAGTTTAAAAAGTCAACTTCCGTACTGAAAGTTTATTATCAATGGTTACTTTTTTTTAACTTAAATACTTCACTGGGTACTAAGGCCAGTATCGATTTAAATTAGACTTCTCGCCGAAATTTAAAAGTTGGATTACTAAAATGTATAATAATTCCTCAAAGTAACTATAGGTAAACATACAGCGAGTACTGCGTTACCTTGTCCAAACTTATTTGTTTCTAAAATATAAACTGTATAATACTATATGTAGTTAATGGTTGTGGAAATTCAGGTCCAAATGTTTATACCCTGACTACACTATGTTATCAGTTCAATGTCTGGCTAGTGATTATATGTGTAATTGTTAAGATCTCACTCTAATGTTATCTTGTACGTAAATATGTGTAAAGCTTTTGAGAATATCCAATAAAGTTCATTTAATTTTACACCTTCATTCATTTCAGTAAAAATATTCACAAAGATGAATTATTTACTTTTTTACCATCATTTTATCAAAAGCCTACCTACTTTAGTCAACAAGGTCGGCGCACACGGACTGTTGAAGCAGTTAACAGCATTTGTTTCGTCTGCTTTCAATAAGCGCGGCGCGGAGGCACGTTACTCGCACGTAAGCGTTCCGTGTGCGTTGACCACTAACTGTTCGAGCACTTCGTGTTTATTTAGCTAAATCGATTACAATCTATGCTACGTCAAAGAAACTCAATAAACCTCTTTGTTCGTAGAGAAAGCAGTTTTCACGACGTGTCCCAGGAGTGGCGTCAGACGGATTCATCTGTCAGGATACAAGTATAGTATCCAATCTAATTACAACAAGCGCGGCAGGTGGCGCTGTGTCAAGCAGGGATGCAGAGGATGCAGAGCCGCCATTTCTACTTACGATGACGTTATCATTAAAATAAAGAACGAACATAACCATGACCCATAGTATACTGTTAGGCGGTTGGAGCTGCAGTCCGTATTGCATTCTCTGCACACGGTTTCAATTTGCCATGCCATCATCGGGCCCCAGTTGGCTCGATGCCGCTATTTTATGTCAGTGAGTGGCGGGTTACTAAACGTTCTAGTGTACTTGTTATTGTGCCTTCGTAAACGCATCATCTACTTGCATGACGTCATTCGAATTCGCCCGGACTGCAGCTACGACAAACTTATTGCGTAGTTTAATAAGCGCTTAACAACTATGTTTTTTACTACAATATTAATAAAACTACCGATTTTTCTTTATATGTAGGTACGTCTTCAATTATGTTATCTGCATAAAATGTTCTCGATTTGTGTTTTTTTTTTTTTCAATTTCTTTTGCTGTTGTAGAATCGTAACTTTTCAGTTTTTTGTTTTGTTGATATCTGTTTTGTACTACTTCCATGTTATTTTGCTTATATACACAAAGGTTTCACCGGTAGTAAATGCCTGTAAGTCTTTAAATATAATGTTCTCTGCATAAAATGTTCATTGTGAATTTCTTCATTTTCATTTGCTATAGCAGAGTTCTAACATTGTTTTATTTTTGTTTTGTTCATTATTTTTTTTACTTCTTTCAATGTTGCTTTACTTTTGTATTAGTCTTTAGGTCAGTTATACCCAAAGGTTTTACATTAGAATGCCAAGTGGCACTTAGCACCTTTATATTATTAAAAGTTTAAAGTTAAAATATTTATCTTTCATTTGACTTTTGTCCTAAGGGAAGAAATGTGTACCTAACTTGTAGCTGTTCCATAGCTTTTGTTTTATCCGTTACCAAAATAAAAAGGGCGTGTGGCACACATGAAAGGCGAGAGCGGTTGACAGTTCGCGCAGACCGTGTGCGTAGATAACTGACTATCTGCCCGAACTGCTTATGTGCAATTATGTACCTGTCCAAATTAATCTTCTACGCTGCATCCAAGAAACTCAACAAATCTCTTTGTTTGTAGACGAAGCAGTTTTCACGACGTGCCCCAGAAGTGGCGTCCGACAGATTCTCATGTCAGGATACAAGTATAGTCTGCAATCTGTTTACAAGATGCGCGGCAGGTGGCGCTGCGTCAGGCAGACGAGAGGGTGCAAAGCTATCATAGTTACTTACGAAGACGTTATCGTTACCACTAAGAAAGAACATAACCATGACCCATAGGTAACTAAGGACTAAGTATGTAACTACAATAATAAAATATACAGATAATCATTACCATTTCGATATTTGTTTTTTTTTACTACCCTCTTTCATTTTCTTTAGTATTTTTCTATATATTATTGTTTTATGACTTATTCTTATTCTTAACAAAACTGGTAAACAGATAAATACAATGACGTTGTGACGGTGGAACAATAGTACCGTAAGGAACAAGAAATTTAACACAGATGATAAAAAACACTTAACACTTTCGGTATGATATACTAACGAAAAAAAGAGGGTTTTGTAATACGTAACTCTCATCGGACTACTGCAGAATAATTACTTTTATCCAGTTCTATAATATCTATCCAAAATGTATCACAATGTAGGTACAAGAGAGCAGAACCAGGGTTCATATAAATGAGGACTACCATGATCAATTACGCTGCCAGAGGGCGCTAGTTGCACGTGATGTCTGATATGTAGCCAAACGATAAAATATCTTCGCGATCCAATGGAAACGGCTGGATATGACAGTAGCTAAACGATAAAAAATTATGACGACAAACAATCGTTATATATATTATAATGGGAACAGGTAGAAACGACAGTCGTCCAACTATAAACTAATCATTTCGACATAGTGGGAACGCGTCAGTGGCGCCACGTGGTGAGCGCAATACCGGTCGCCTTAATCCTGGCATCGTCCTTTCTTTGTTCGTAGACGAAGCAGTTTTCACGACGTGTCCCAGGAGTGGCGTCAGACAGATTCATCTGTCAGGATACAAGTATAGTCTCCAATTTGAACACAATATGCGCGGCAGGTGGCGCTGTGTCAGACAGAGGAAAGGATGTCGCGCCATCATTGTTACTTACGAAGGCGATATGGTTATGGCGAAGAACGAACATGATCATGACCCATAGGAAACTGTCAGGGTGGCTTCAAATTAGTGGGTTGTTGCTGCAGGCCATACTGTGTGCGCGGTTTTGATTTTTGATTTAAACAAAATATTTTAGGCTATAAGTATGTCTTTTTGTAAATATTCTGTTTAGTATTTTTCTGTTAATATTCAATATTTTGTAACTGGTGTGGTCGAATTTGTACAAAATTGCTTTGAAATTTTTAGTAAATTTTCTGTACATGTAATGTCAAGTTTATTCGCGGATGATATTATATCAATGCTAGTCTTATGTAACAATAATGAAAATGTAGAAGAAACTCTCAACTCCATACTCACTTAACCATGTGATTGGATGAAAAGACATTTTTTTTAAGACTTTAAGATGGAAAGATTTCATTGACTGTAGATTAACATAATAAAAAGTGTTAAACTCTGTATTGTGGTTTCATTTACCTTATTATCTGTTGAAGGCTGTGGATTGTGTAAATTATATTCTTGTTTAGGGAATATATTTAGAAGACCCCAATTTCAAAAATGAGAAAGAAATGGGACCACACGGGAAGCACCAGCTTTTAAATAAAAAACAATTATCAAAATCGGTTCAACCAGTCTAAAGGTAACAAACAAAAAAAATACATTGGAATTGAAAATCTCCTCCTTTTTTGAAGTTGGTTTAAAATGGGTATCATCGTTAAAATTTGTCGTCTAGCCCATTATTTTTGTACCTGTCGAGTTTCCAAAGCACGCTGTACATAATAATAATAATCTAACTAGAGGTGTATTAGTTAGTTCTCCTGTTCTGTCTACCCCTGCTTCACAAGTTCACAACGGGTCGAAGTCATCGGTAAGTAAGAACTTTTAATTTGGCTCAGTGCCATATTTAAGATCCTATTATTGATCACCTTCATGAGTTTAGGGTAATTTTTCAATAGAATATCAAAATTGGTAATAAATTAAGTAAAGCCTGTGTAATTCCTGGGTAACCTCTTATCGGTGTTTAAAAGCCATAAATAAAACATAGTCATATTTTAACTTGATTTATTTAAATTTCAGAGTTTTTCATAATATTACAAAAATGTCGTTTCGCATATGTATTAGTCCAATCATTATTGTAGGTTCTGAACACATTCGATTACATACATAAGGTATATAGGTGTATGATACATAATTAAGTAAATCAAAACTAATTATTCTTATGATTTATGTACTTTTGACAAAATCTAAAATACTATGTCATACCACCACGTTCCTCAAAAACATTTGTAAAAACTACATAACAATTAAATGAATGAAATTTATATTGTTAAAAATACTCATAAGTACTACAAACCTAAAATTACTGAGTTAGTTATAATCCACGAGTAACAATATGGAATGTAAACCACAAAAAATAATGTTAATTAACAAATAACTAAACATTGTACAGTTAAAGTATTAAACCAGTGAACTAAAGGGGAGGTTTTTAAAAATTACGGTTAAATGTAACTACGTTAAACAACTATTTTCCCAAGAACGTCTAATATTCAGATTAGTTAAATTTAAATCATGATTTTAATTTTAAGGTGCTCACACCGGGAGCATTCGCGTGTAATGTAACGTTACAGATTTGAGCATTACATCAGTGAAGGAGGAAAACCGAGCATTACAATGCGCACCTTGTAATAATACAATGTGTAATATCTTGATACAACTTGTAACATCTAAATATTTTATGCTGAAAGTCGAATCTATTTGTTACATTACACGCAAATGCTCGTTAGTCAGGGAGGTATTATTGTAATGTAATGCTCGAAGTCGAATCTATAATGTTACACTACACGTGAATGTTCCTGGTGATGGATCACTTTAAGACTTGATTTACAATTTAAAATAAAATCTAGTACTCTAATTACATAATAAATGGATTATATTCCACGATTTAAATGAGAAACAGCATTATTGTACTCTTATGACTAATTCGTTTCTAATATTTTGTATACAATACAAAAGTACATAACCTTAATTTTAATGTCACAAAAGTTCCTTTTTATAGTCTTCAATGTACCTTACCATTTAAATCGTATTAATAAATAGTTTATACAAAGACGTATACAAAGTCTGTTTTGGTATCATAACAATTATTTCTAAAGGTACCTACTATAATGGTCAAGGACCCCATTAGGTAGAGATCCATATAATATTATGGGAGAAAATAATAGATCAATTTAAAGAATCATACTAAAAGTAAGAAATAGAATAGATTATTCTTTATTGTACACTGTCAGAATTATAATGATAATAATATTCCGGGACATCTCACACACGGTTGTCTGATCCCAAGCTAAGCAGAGCTTGTGTTATGGTAACCAGACAACTGATAAACATACTCATATATTTCTAAATACTTACATACATATTATAGATAAATTACACCCAGACACCGAACAAATGATCGTGCTCATCACACATCATTTGTCCCGGGTGGGAATCGAACCCACGACCTTCGGTATAGCAGTCACGGTCTCTAACCACTAGACTAACAGGCCCGTAAATTACATCGTTAAAATTAATCACGATAGCAATCAGTTTAATTTATTAATTCTGATTTACATGAATTTATTAATTTCCCTTTAGAGGCACATTTTCCAGTCAGACTGCCCTGCCACTGACATTAGGCACGATATAACCCTTTGAAATTCTCAGGTACTTAAAGGTAATAAAAAACAAGTAATTATGTATTTGTATATTTGGTCAACAATAAAACTAAATACTAAAATGAACAGCAAACATTATCTAGAATTATCGATCAACAAAATAAATGGACACGGTATAACATTCTTTATTACGAAGTGATAAGATTGATTTTCATATATATATTTTAGTTCATTCATGCGATTGACAGAACTAGCGTACAGATTAATTTTAGAATAAGCTTTCAACAATTAAAGTTACTTTATCGTACATTGGACTTTGGACTTTAAGACCTTACCTTACAACGTAGTTTCAAACTGAGAGAGTTTTCTAAGATAAGCTTTTTAGATACTTATTTCTCTAACAAGTCTTTCCGGTTACATTACAATTAAGACCATTATTATTATGTATTATATACATGGGACTATCCGCTAAGTCTTTCCCTGTTACCCGTGAAATTCATTAACAATTAAAAGTGGTAAACATTATTATATAAATTAAATTATTTCTTACATTATATGGTCGGTCAAAAGCTTATGATTTAAGCGATGCAACTGGAATCATTAGCAACTAAATGAGTAACTGGGTAACATCTTGTCTTTTTCTATGAATAACTTATTTGAAAATGATTAAGGCCAAACTTTGGTTACTAAAAAAGGTGCGTTTAATGTCATTCCTGTCACTACTAACTAGCATATTTTAAAACGATTGTACAGAGAGTGATAATTTTTATATTTTAATATTTAACAATACACTAAATATCATTTAGGTTTCCTATAGCCCGCGTGATCATGTATATTATGTATTTTAATGATAGCGTCGTTGAGCGTCGTCAGCTTAGCTTTGCAGCCCTTATCGCATTTGTTGCAAACCCAGTGGGTCTCCTGCTTCTGGTTAATGTGTTTCGAACGCTTCTTAAATCTATGCTCGCCTAGTATTATAATCGCATTCCCCAAACGAGACCAACTGTAGCGTGGAACAAGAGATGTATCTGAAAACAAACGAAATATATGATAACGAATTCAGGAAAATACAAAAATGCAACAAAAGTTTTATACAAATAAAAAAAGAAAAGGTGTAGTGTAAAAATTTATTAATAATAATAATTATTACAATTCAAAACATGTTGTACATGAGTCTTTTAAGTAAAATATAAAAATTGCACTGAATCAATTATTGCTTAATATTAGCTACCAATACGAAAGATTTATATAAAATCGAAACTATTTAAATATTATTATATAGTATTATTTATCTTATGTATAAATATTTATCTATTTATTATGTATAAGTAATTATCTGTTAATCGGAACAATTTTTTTAGTGTTTAAATCGTAGTCTAGGTATATTGTTACACAAATCTAGGCGGGACTTAGAAGAGCCAAACATATCGCTATCTCTTTCTCACCATCCATTCAAATTATTATAACTACCTTCTTTACTAGACGCACTAAATTACAATATACTTCTAAATTGATAATGTATTGCAATTTTTTTTCGGGTACAGAAATATCATTATTACGTGTTACTGGAATAAATATGGTCATAAATGGGCATTTCTTTACGTGAACAGTTTTCTCATCGTTTACAAAGAACCTAGGCTTGGCATTAACCTGTCGCTTGCCTTAAGTACACAGTTTGACATAAGAAAAAAAATGTCTTAAGTCGGATAGTAAAACTCCAGGTCAGTCAGGTAAAGTAAGTGCAGTCAGGTGGTCGGGATTGGTCGATAAATGACCAATCCTGACCAATTTCTTAAGTGTAATAGTCCGACTTAAGACATTTGGAGCATTATTTTCTTACGTCGAACTGTTTTACTTAAGACACGCGAAGAGTTAATGACCCACCGGTGGCCATACATTTGTTTTTTTTTTTTTGGTAGAGATCTTTGCAGTTAGCCTGAGCGCAGGCTTTGACTGCTTCACCGGACTATGCCATACATTTGTTTGCTGTAGCGAGTGGCCGCCACTTCGTTCATTCATTCGTTTGCGCCGACTCTATACAAAATATGTGATAAACAGTGTTATAAATAAATGACTTCGCTGGCCACTGGTGGTGGACAAACGGGCATTATACGAGCAGCTCGCGAGCATGCCGCGAACGTACTAGCGTCAATAACGCCGTCTGGAAGACGTGCGCGCGCCGCTCGCGAGCTTTTCGTGTAATGCTCGTTCGTCAGATTTGGACGCACCCTAAGATTTACAAAGTGTGTAGACATAAATAGCAACTATTTCAAAATAGTGAAATCTTATCTATTATAATAATATAAACTACTGATCTATCTTACATATTAATATTTATTCTGGATGAATGAATGCAGTTTAAACATTGTATTAGTAAATTGCAGCAAATATAAGGCACGATTTGCAAGAAAAAATACCAGTTACAGATATCTGGATTTGTTAATTATTGTTATAATAAAACATACATACATATAATCACGCCTCTTTCCCGTAGGGGTTGGCAGAGACCACTTCTTTCCACTTGCTACGATCATTATGTACTTGTTTCGCTTCGTCCGCTTTCTTTATACCTTTCATACATGCTCTTACGTCACGGTTCGGCCAAGTAACCCTAAGTACTCTTGACCTGGCTTTTTTTCAAGACTTCCCGATTATATTGCATTATACATGTTCCTAAATTCTTGAATGACAAAATGTTAAAGAGGGACAGAGCTATATATGGTCAATAATATAACAACCTACCATCTCTTTTCCACTACAAAACATCATTTGTTTTTCGTCAGTGTTATAACACGGCTTGTTACAATATTACAATACTACTACAGTATTATACGAAAAAGAAAAAACATACCAATATTATTATGTGGGTAAAATATGTTCCTATAGTTTTAGGTACATATTTTAACTTCAACTACTTATAATTAAAGTCAGAACCAAATAAAAAATGTATACAACTTTTAGCTGCATATAAATAAAGATCATAATTTTCTTACCAAATCTATAAATAAACTTTGAAAAATAATAGCAATAGCAACTATTTCTTAAAAACAAATTAAATTAAATATAACATTAAAAATTTCGATACAGTCCATAATTTATATAAGTACAAGTATCTACCTATTTTTGGTCTAATAATTCTAGTAGTTTTGCCGAATATACAAGAAATAAATAGTAACCAACACGGATATTCACATAAATCATAAAAAATTAGACACAAAAAAAAAATGTATCAAAGAAAATTTTATACGAAAATCATTGTCTAAGTTTCATTTCATGTAGTATACATACATTATGTATTTCATGTTTCTACATAAATGGCCAAATACACAAATATCACTCGAAGACGCCGTATGTATTCTTATCTTCATACTTAAACATAACTCTATCCCGGTCACAGTTTAACCCTCTTTACAGTTTGGAGGTTATGTATGTACTTATATTTACATATGCATGTACATACATCATATATTTTTTATATAATCATAGTTTATATACTCACAAAAACAGTGATTACAACTTACAAGCTGCCGAACCCTAGTATTAATATTAATACAACAGATTTTTTACCTATATTATTCACTATCGCTACTGGTGTTTTTATTCGTACTTGTATGTATTGAGCTAGGGCCTATACTAATAACTTTTAAACTATCGCGCTGCATGTTTATAGTAATATTATAGAACGGGGTTTTAGGTTTTTAGGTCAAGCCCTAAAGGTATTTATGCATGTACGCGCTAATCCCCGTTCTATAATATTACTATAATCCTATACTATTTAATTTTCTATCGACTGTTGCCTTGCCTTATTCCCTCTTCCCCCACCGAACTTTAACCATTTCCGGCTTCATACCTGAACACAGACACTTTTGGAACCTGCACAGCTTGCACCACGCTCTGGTCTGCACGTTGACGATGCACGACATGTTGCCGTTGCACACGTATGCATTCCCTCGCTCCAACTGTATGGTCCTCTTGAAGAAGAGCTTGCAAGACTCGCAGGTGCGGACCCCGTAGTGGATCCCGGATGGCACGTCATTGCACACGGGGCAGAGAACTTGGTAAGCTGAAAGTATAAGGAATATTGGAATGTGTTTGTAAAAGGGAATATAAACTGATTTTTATACCTACGAAATGGCTACTGCAACTTTAGGTATTACAAATATGGATTTCGTTGTTTCCTCGCCTATTTTTGTACTTTTTCTCTTTGGGAATATCTACTGTATTTATATCGAAGCTCTTCGATTACCAAAATATCAAATGATTTATATCAAAATATTCAACGAACGAAAATGTTGATTTTAGTAATTTTGCTTTAACATCTTGTCTTAAATGATTTTTATCTACTTAGATAAACCATGGCCTAACAGTGGAACGGTTACAGGCCAAAATAATAAATTTCATCCTTTTCATACGCAGACAAGAAATAGGTATAATTATTTAGGTATCTTTAAGTAATATTTCTCTAATGGTATTTTTATAATATCATTTAAATTAAAACCCAATAACATAACAAATATTTTATTAAAAATTAAAAAGCCATTTTATAAAAAAGAAACATTATTGTTGGTATTCAAATACAGCATACAACAGATTAAGATGAGATTTAGAAATATCTAGATACTACTAAATCCTTAAATTAACTTTAACACTGCATTACTTTCTAATGCAGTTGAACACTTATTATTTAACGTAAATATAAAATCATTAAATAATAACGTGGATATCATTAAATGATAAAAGGTAGACAGAACAAAAAAAGGCTTCGTGTAAGATCGGTTTCGCACTATGTCCGATCCAAACCCGTGAAAATATTTAATATAGAAATCATGACGGAGATCGGATCTAGTGCGTAGATAACCATAGAAATAGTTCTACGGCTGCTGCAGACCTAATTTTCATGGGTCCAGGTCGAATTCTGATCGGACGTAGTGCGAAACCAACGTGCTGTTATACAGTTTAAAAAAACCTTTTTCCTTAAAACAAGTCATATCCTTCTTCCCTTTACCCGCTGCATTTTAAAATAGTAGTAGGCTCTAATTATTTTTTAGTTAGCCTGTTTTATTAGCATTTAAAGACAAATTAAGTTTGCATTGTTATTTCTATTTAACTTGGATAATTTTTTTTTTGGTAAATTATACCTTTTTTTAGCTGCCTTATATTATTAGCTGATGTGATTTGCGTAGAACATTAAAAATACTTTATAATTTCGTTATATAATAATTGAATCAGAACTTGTTTTGCTTCGTATATTTATTTATTTATAAAACATTATAAATAAATAATAATAAAGATCATAGCAAATTACTTACAAGTAAAATAATAAATCTATTATGTCAATATAAAAAGAGTGGCCTAAACAATACAATCACCATATTATTAATAATATTATACCTATCTACGAACACCGTGTGTATTGTAGAAATATAGAAAACTAATATATGAACACAAGATACAGTCAATCACATATAAGTGGTTTTAAAAATTTGCCTCATTTGTCAATATATATTATTATTATTCATATTGCTGGCAACATACGAGTTATTCAAAAACAACTATTTGTTTAAAAGTTCACAAAATCTACTAAATTACAGTCCGCGCCAAACTTTGTGACCGCTCCGAACTTAGGCTCATTGCATTGCGCAAAACACAAAATCAGGTAGGTATTAGAGGGCACCCACAAGAGCTTTTTCCTCACATTTTTAATACTTTTTAAAATGTGTGAAAAACGAAAATTGTTAGGTTGATTACGTTTTGTCCACGCGACGGTATCATGCGCAAGTTCGGACTCGCGACTATATTCAAGGCAGTCACAAAGTTTGGTGCGGGCTGTACTTTAATAATTCCTCAAGTATTGTAAAAATTGCTTTATCTTATTGCGAAGTAAGTAACCAAGTTACAATCTATAGCGTTTCTTATTCAGACGTTTTTTTTAATCATTTCAATTGTTGTTTGGAAATTAAGTACAAAATGAAGTCTAATTCGTACCGATTTTTTTTCAATTCTACTTTCAACCCCTCATATTCCAAAGGCACATTTTCTCTACACTGCATGCACTGGCACTTTTTAGTCTTCCATATAGGCTTTATTATGCAACCTGCACTAATAAGGCACACTTTTAAAATAACATTGAGAGTAAAATAATTTATTTCCAAAATGAAACCCAACTCTGTCAATAGTTGTTTCTGTGTTATGATTATTGAGAACCAAAGCTTCCTTGTGATTACTTATATAGGTATTTTTTCAGAATGGCGCCCTATTAATGAAAGGTACATATTAATCACTATCACTAATTACCCATTATTCATTATCTAGCTACCACATTGTTTATTTACATCCCAATTCCATATTTTTTTTGCGATTTTAGAGATAATTTGACCTCGGCATACATTTAAAAAAGACAGTCTACATGCCACAGCAAACTTAAAATTAAAATTACAATAAAGTAAACAAACGTTTTTTACAAAACTAGATACCTACAAATAAAAAGCTAATGTACAGTAGTAACTATAATTTGCCTCAAACTTAGTTTCTTTTATCTTAATCTTGAAACACCAATTACACGTTGGTTTCAATTAAAATATTTCTGAATTCAATAGACTTTTCTCACAAATCGGAACAGATTAGACAAACAAATATTAAAAAACCTATATTTAATAAAACTTAAAACTATTCAGTTATGAAATTGAACACACAGATCGATTATTATTTATCATGAACAGTACTGTAAATACATCAATTCGATTTTAAATCGATTCGACAAGTTATCGATAAGATTTCGTATATATCGGGGCCCTGCCCCCTCGCTCCTTTCTTTGTCTCACCAATTCTGGCATCATACCGACCTTTATACATTTATCGAACCGGCATTGTTTACAGAATCGTAACCTCGGAGATAAAACGCAGTTTCCGGTGCGCATCGCGCACTTGAACTGGAGGGACTTGTCCAAAGCTATAGCCCTCTTGAAGAACGACTTGCAGGATTCGCAAGTAGGGATCCCGTAGTGAATACCGCTTATAGTGTCGTAGCAAACCGGACATTTTTCCGTGACTCCTGGTGGGAAAAAAATATATTAATATGATTGGTGTTAAGAGATAAATGAGCAGATAAAGGAGAACGGACATTCTTGCCTTAGAACCAATAACATTATGCGATATGTCATTAAAGGTTTTGTTAAGTTGGGACATTTATTCATGATTGTATGTGTGTATTTATCATTGATTTTTTTTCAGTTATTTTTTACAAACTAGTTACTAAAAAAAATTGTTAAGTAGCGTAGTGGCACCAATGATCGACACTTTAAGGATCTTAATCGATCATTGTGGGTTTCTTTATTAAATTAAAGGTATATTAGTCACTTTTAAACAAAAAGTAACATTTGAGTATGGTAAGGTATATTCTTGAGATAAGAATAGAATGTATTATTTTTATTTGCTATAAACAGACAAGAAAAAAACTCAAAAAAATGAAAATGTGTAAGAATCTCCAGTAACCGACACCTAGTCATTTGACTGTTACCAGTAATCGACACCCCAGTTATCGACACCCCAGTCATCGACACCCCAGTTATCGACACTTACCAGTTATCGACACCCCAGTTATCGACTATTATCTATAATGAGTATTTGCCAAATAATCACACCATTTGACCACATTTGTCGGTCTATAAATAAAATTACCTGTTTAATAAGTATGCATATTTTGTTACAATAACCATATTTCTCTTACTAATGGGTATTAATCATGTAAATACTCGTACAAGACAGAAGATATTGACAAGTTGACTAGTACTTGGTGAAGGGTGGGCGATTTGGGGTCGTTTCATATCTGACGGTGGTGGCGTGCTGTCAGTCGCGTGGCGCTGGGTCGGTCGGGCGCATGATGGAGGATTCGGCCTTTCACACTGACCCGACGACGCGTCAGGTGTGGGAGGTTGGATGTAAAGATGTGTGCTTGTTTGTTCTGGGGTTGCGCGGCCGATGTTGCGCGCTGCCTTTTCCGCCGGATATGAACCGACCCCTAGGGTGCTGTCTTTTTTGTATTAAAATTTTGACGTTTGATAAGTGCTACTTTGTAGCTTAACTTAAATTAATGATTTTTTTATTTTGATTTTGGTTCTGATTTTGTCTGTGTTGATAATTTTAATTTTTGAATTGAACACTTCTTTAGCGGCTTTTCGTAATGGGTAAAAAAAATAAACTCGCGTCAGGTTAATAAACGTTCCAGTGCACTTTACATTTGTTATAGCCACTGGCAATCCTACAAGGTCAACATTGGCAACTAGGTGTACCAAAATTTTTCATTAAACTAAAATTATCTGGATACGAAAATACCTGCCACTCACTGACTTAAAATAGAAACATCGGGCCCCGGGACACGTGACCTGATCGAAAATTCGTATGACGAAAACTTCTTTAGCGGTGCTGTACAGTTTTTTTTTTTGTAATGAGTAAAAATGATAAACCCGCGTCAGGCCACGTGACCTGATCGAAAATTCGTAAGACGGATGTAATGTTTGTGTACGATAGCGCAATAAATTTATATTTTATTTCTACCACAGGTATGATAGTACTTTAATACTGATAATGAAAGCAAATCGTGCAAAATTATTACCTAACCGTATGGTTAAAAAAACTATATTTTTTTTTTTTTTTTTTTTTGTTAGAGATCTTTGCAGTTAGCCTGAGCGCAGGCTTTGACTGCTTCACCGGACTTTTGGCGAGGACCTTAAGGCCTCCAGCCAGAGCAATAGGAAAAACTAACTACGTTAGCAACGTCTACTAAGGGCACCCCCTGCGGGGTTCGGACCTCGACTTAGTGCGTTGCTAACAATCTTAATAAAGCAAAACAACAAGGGATTGCTGGATCTAAGTTTTTTATTATTTAGGGACATAAAAAAAAACTATAATTTTTATAAGTCCTGTAAAGGACTTAAAAAAAATTTTTTTTTTTCGGAATCTTTCCGATTTTTTTCTTGTATTAGGTTGACCTTGTCTGTACCAACTATTTAAGTTTTAAAAAACATGGCCCCACGACGCACCGTTTTCGAGTTATGAGCCTTTTACTTGAACGGCCTTTTAATGTAAACGGCCCATAAGTCGGAAACTGTGCGTCGTAGGGCCATACTTCTCAGATCATAAATGGTTTCTATAGATAAGCTTAATCAGATGCTGCAATAAAAATGCTCGAATTCTATATATAAAAAAAAAAACTAAAAAAGGACTCCCCAATTTTTTTTACTATTTTTTTTTTGTTTTCTTTGGTGCTCATAGTGCCCAAGCGTATGCTCCAACTCCTACCCTCCGCCCCTAAGACGACCCACTGAACCTAACTGGTCGGGAGTATAGTTTTTTCTCAGAGCCATCTCTAAAACCAATCATTGACACCTATTATTTCCCAATAATCGTCACTTGTCGATTTCTGGTAGGTCAACTTTGATTAGTTTACTTCAAATATCTACCGAGAAGCAAAGTTAGAGGAGCTATGTATTCACTTATCAAATGAAAAATGTTTGTAATAATTACTATCGACACGTGTCGATAACTGGAGAAAGTCAGTTTGTGAACACCAATGACCGACACCAACATTTTACTAATATTAAAATAATCTTGAACTTGTGTTATAACAAAATTCCACCCTTTAGTTCTTATAAAAACCCGTAAAACTCATAAATTTCAAATAACTTACAATACATTAGCATAATTAACAAAGAAATGTACTCCCTTCGTTAACGATTTCAGTAAGAAATGTTGTTTTTCTCGCCGGTACTCGAGCCACAATCAGTTGTCACACCGCTACTTTCAAATAAAACTGTAAATATCGCTCAAATGTCAATGGGAGCCAGTAATAAGTGTGCTTTCTATGTTACAGTGTCGTCAAATAAATAAATCGGTATCCTACTCTTTATTTTATTAAATAAAAAAATAAAGTGTCGATTACTGGTGCCACTACGCTACCAGTTTTTTTTTTATAACTTACTGAGGGTTTCGTAAAAATATTTCCTCATTGTCCAGTACAACTTTTACCTGTTTCTTTTTCTTCTCTACTACGTAAGCTATATACAAAGGAATTATAATTGAATATAAACGTGGAAGGTAACACTTATATTTTAGTGAATCAATTCTGCATTTAATATGCTAAACATTTTTCACATCGATATGGTACTTTCCGTCATATAATAGTTGGGGTACTTAAAAAAACTCTTTCCAAGTCTATATAGCTCGTTGTTATTGGTTCCTAGGCTGGCCTCCGAAAATTTCTTCCCCGTTCTCCTTTACGAATTTTATTAATTTATTTACATAATATCCTTAAGAAGTATAAAATCTATAGATGAGAACGTCATTCAGGACCCCGATTAAAATGGAGTACGGATTGTTAAATGAAATATCTATCTACCTGCTTTGTTAAATGAACCAGGGTAATAAATGAAATGTCATATGCACATTTAATAAAACCTTTATAATTCTGTACAACCATAACTGTATAACTATATAATACAAAATATCATAAAATTTAATTAGGTAAAACATGTAAGGTACGATTAAAATCACAATGAAACAAATAATGGAATTACTCAAGTACCTATTTAGTAATTTGATTTATAAATAATGAACTTTTAGATTCCAACGTATATTTGTAAAACCTGTCCCTTAAAATACATATGTCACCTTTTACAATTTTTGTAGCGCTACAGCGTTAGTGCATAATATGCAATGTATTAAAAATCCATACTAATATTACAGATGCGAAAATAACTCTGTCTGTTGATATTTTTATGCAGTTAGCTTGAAAATTAAGAAAGTACAAAGGCTTATTTTCACCTACGCGGGTTGGGCCGTGGCTGTAAGCTAGTTTATAATCATTTTAATTTAGATAAAAAACTGTACATCTAGTTCACGATTTTTTTATGTATTGAATACGGTCTTCAATACATTAACACATCCGAAAGGTAACATATTAAGACTGATTTTAGGACAGCGAATTCATTGTTCATAACTTTTGATCTTCGCAAGTTCTCGAGGTCGAAACAATCATGGATCATGGTTATGCGTAGTATTATGGTAGGTGACCTTCCCCTCCTGCCTATGTATGACAGCTTTGCAGCCATAGTAGGACCTTCGACTGCATTGCCACCGCTCCTTAAAGTTTCTGGCGTAGTGCAGCGAGAATCTGTAGCCACTAACGACCATGACCATTCTCTTGTTTTTCGATAGTTGATACGTCACTGCAAAATTAAAAGTGTTTTTGATACTAACAACTTATAATTTATAAAGAAGTTTTTAATTAAGATATTTTAGGGTAAATAGCGCGCCTTCCCCCATAGCACAAAGAGAGGAGACAAAGGGTTTGTGCAAGATGTTTATGTTGTATTATATAACTGAATTTATTACATCTAATATATTTGTGTATACGCAATTAATATAGATGATGAAATCCTTTTTAAAAGTACTCAAACGATTAATTTTCAATTTTTCTGAACTTTATTTTAAAGACAGGACCAGGATTATCATTAAAACAACAAAATATGTCTCACTGCAGTTGTATTAAAAAGCTACAATCAACTAAATCTACGAATAAAAATAACATACAACTATATTCAAATAAATAATTAACAATAAGTAGAATCAAGGGCATGATTCCACAAGCTTGAGATCTTTTGAATAAATTTTTAACAATTACTCAATTGGTAAAATTGGCTAGCTGTTTGTGCGTCCGTCACACAAGTCCCATAATAATATTATGTCTAGTAAAACATAACTACAGTAGGTATGTCTAGAAACGATAGATTTCCAATATAAATTTCTACATTGCTATAAATTCGTTCAAAGTTTTGGTGTTACTTCGGGATCGTTAACAAAAGTTATGTAGACGTCCATTAACCAAAACAAAGCTCTTCTATACCTACAAATAAATATTAATAAACTTTTTCAATTTATTTCAATGACTATTTTTATTCAGTTGTATTTAACAGAGCAAGTATCACTAATATGTCTGTTTTACTGACGTCGTATTTATAATACACAAACATAATTTAAACATCTCGGTTCTCTCTAAATCGCCAAAAACGAAATTATTGCTTTTTTTCCTTTAAATTGTACAACACCTACAGCCTCATAAACATTTTTTTAATTTAACAATAAATTACTTGATAATAATATGCAACGTACAGTCTTTGTGTATGTCATTTATTTAATTTTATTTTGGTTTATGTTATAATTCAAATGTAAGCAATGCTTACATCAATAAGTTATTTATTTGTACTTTACCTATTTATTCATTTCTTTTGTATACTCATTACATTAGTATCTAAAACTGCATCGAACTCTACAACAGTAAAATTAGCGGCATTTAAAAATGTAATCTTTATCATTGTGTAAAGATAGATCTTTATTTATTTTATATTTCTAAGACTAGGAAACCCCTACAAACCTAATAGAACCACTTTCTAGATAGAGTAAAAATATTGCTGTTTTTTCTTTGTACCCTTTCAAAAAAGTTACACAAACACAAATTTCTTAAAATAATAGATAAATATAAATCAATCACAAATTAAAAATCACAACCAAATCACCAAAACAGATATGTTTTAAAACTATAATTTTACCGACAGCCATAATTTACACACTACAATAATGTTTTGATAAAAAACTAGAAAATTTCTCACTTGTCACAACAAATAATTTGACTAGTTACAAATATTATTCATCAACTTCTATAATTCTAGCCCAACAACTTGACTCTAAACAAGTCCAATAATTTAAACCACAACATTCGTAAGAAATATCGACAAAAACAATATCTTCGGCACCCTGGCATTAAAATAATAACGAAAAAACTCGTCTTTCAGAGTAAATGAAAAACGTAAACATAAAATTTCATTTCTAATATTTGTTTCAACGGATGAAGAACTCATTAAAATCGTTTTTCAATTCATCAGAGGTATCGCGTAACATACGAAAAAAAAAGCAGCGCCAAAGACAAAGCGTGTCCCGAAAAAACAAAAGGAACTTTAAAAAATGAGTACTTCATTAAAAATCTTAAATCTAAACGCTGTTTTGTTGAACTAAAGCTAATCTCCAGTCGAACATAGGTTTCGACCTATTAATTTGTAGTTCAGACGCATCATGGTTATGATATCCTTTGACTTCTATGATATGTTTCCCCACTGTCTTCACCACAGCCTTGCAGCATTTGTAGGAGTGGGTAGAGCACGTCCACCTCACCACACCTCTGCGGACGGAATGCCGACAGTACGTGTATTTCTTAAACACTATCAGAGGTTTGCCCCTCATTGATTGTATGAAGCAAGCCTCCTGACTACCACTATAAAAGTTCCCTGGAATAAGGTAGTATTATTATTAATTATTTTAGCTTACAGATTTTTTGGCACTCAGCTAAATTCAACAAGGTGTTTCTAGCTAAATTATAGGATCAGATACTTATCACTTTTATGTTTGGATTGATACCAGTAAAAACATCGATGAAATGGAAGAAGTTACAAAGAAAATTTGTATTTATTATGGCACAGTTTAATTATACTAAGCAGTCATGGTTTTCAGTCAAATAGATACGACTTAAAGAAATTATTACTAAATAAGATTTAGAAGAGATTCAACTATAAAAATAAATATTTTAGGATTTAGGGCAAATAATGTTCTAAACAGCTAGATTGCGGTATACAATAACATTTTAGAGGTTAGACATCAAATGAGTTCTCAACCGAACTGTTCACGCATTATCTACCTAAATAATAAAGATTAAGATAAAAATTAAACTATTATATTCATACAAAAATAGAGAGCAATGGAACATAGTGCACTAATACTGAGAATACATTGAATATGCCACTATATTTGTACTAGGTACAGTAACTAGCGAAAAAATAGGCAAGAATTTATAAAATACACAGAGATCACAAAGTTCAGGTTTTATCACAAATTAGCACCTACACAAAGTTATTTATGTTTCAAGTCTATAAAAAATACTATATTATACTTTATATCTGGGATCAATGACGAACCGACATTGTAGACAAATACAAAATAAATAAGTCAAAAATGTAAAAAATTATGATTAGAGTTCGTTGCAATATATTATATAGTATTTAAAAAGTCAATTAAGTTATAATCGAGTTTCAAGTCGAGTCTATTTCTGAGGCCTATTCAAATATTCTTGATCTTTTTGGAGAACTCCAAGTAGATATTAGATTAAGACAAGTTTTGTTATATGTGTACGTGAAAAATAACAACTGAGAAACTGAACTGAGCCACTAAAACAACGTTATTTGAAAAGGATCCAAAAATAGAATCGACTGTTAATAAATATTTTAGGTATATGACGATAGAAAAGTCGGAAAAAAGGTAAACTGATAATCAAAAATAAACTACATCGGCAATAGTCGTCTGCGGTGATTGGTAGCCGATCAATCACGAACATGACAGCACTGATTGGTTGACTCTAAGCTGACAATACGCTTTGGACCAATCACAACGCTCGTTCATACCTTATGCGTCATGATGGGCTAAATAATTAAAACTGCTACTACCCCGCAAAATTCCTGTCTTACAAAAGTGGTACTTCAATTTTATTATGCTGGTCTTAAATCATACAATTTTAAACAAAAAACTCAGTCGGTGGATGGTTGTGGAGATTTTTCGCGTACATCAGAATATTACTCTCTGTATACACTTTCGCTGGACAGCCGTGGTTGTTGTGGGTGTAACAGGACCAGTAACAGTGGTCCCCTTGGTATTGCACCCTCGTGAATGTAAAATCGCCAAGTTTCATCAGTCTGTCACCCCCTCTTGAAATCATAAACTTTACTGGAAGGAAAATGGCTGTATGAGGACATTTTATAAAACAATTTGTAGACAATTAAGTATGGGCACTGTTCATTTTTACACTAGTATAGTTACAGCAATATACCATGAATACCTTAGTTTTTCACATACCTAATACCAATTTTCTGATTGAATGTTTGCACTTACAAAATTCCTATTTCAAAAAACAGATTGAGCCAAACAGAGCTATGCTGTATACATGTACCTTGTGTGTACCTGTGTCTTCACTATTTAAATTATTTAACTATACTAAAATCTCATTTCATTTTCATTCAGTCTTCCAACTAATGAAAATCTTTGCTAAGCCTATAAGCATGAGTAATTCTAACAGTGACAGAACTTTTACTGTTCTGCACAACTGAGAAATTGTAGTTTTGTAAGAAGCCTATTTTTTGCACTTTTATTTCACATTTTTTAAATATTTCCTTTTTTTTTACATAAACCTTATTTTGACAATTTAATTCAAAGTGCAATGTTGATTAAAAATCTTTTCTGAATTTAACGTGAGATCTACTACAATTTAAGTATGAAAAGTGCAGAAACCTACTGTAAGTATTATTAATAAACTTACTTATACTGGACTAATAAAGTATAAATTCAAAGTATCTATTTAAATTATAATTCTATCAAAAAATATAGTTTTACCCTTAGTACTTGCCTAAACTACTACCCAATATACTGTTATTGAGGTCTAATCGTAAAATAAAACGAAATTGAAAACCCAAAGTATATAAAATATATTAGATACCAAGTACCTATTTACAATAAACACTCATTTCTTGCCTTTACATCTTTGACAACAACTCAAATACATTTTAATCACTTCTTTGGAGACATTACAGTACTTTGTTTTTATTTCCGAATCCATTACATCTTTGTCAGCATGCTTAAACAATAAATGCATGGTATGTAAAACACCAAACAACTGATCCATTGAAACGTAAAACTTAATACTAGAATTTAATTCATTCCGAGGTTGGATTAGTCTTTCTTTATCATTAACTACTAGGATATCATAATTAGCAAGCATCTTGTAGTCTTCAAAAGTCTTTCTCCATTTGTTCTTGATTTCCTTCACCTCTCTTATGAAATCCTGGTACCTTGCTGTGTCTATTAGGTAGGCACTGTTGCTTTTCTTGCGCCCCACAAGTCTGTTTAATTTCTCATTGAACTCAGCTTTCATTGGTTTGACAATATTCTCAGATAAATGTTCTAAAACTGTAAGTTAAGATTGTATATTTTTGACAACATAAAAACAACATAATATATTAATAATTTACACACATTCAATTTTATGATTAAGTTAATTAAATGCAATGGTTGTTAATTAGTGTATTTATTAAATAAAACTACAAGAATAACAGTACTAGATGACTTATATTCGATTTAAAAATGTATAAATTATATAGAAATTATAAGGTCTCTTACAAAAAATAACCAAAAATGATATATTTCTCAGACTCCTAACAATCGTAAGGCATATAACATACAAATAAAATTAAATAAATTATTTGATAAAAATTAACAGCAACACAACTAGGTTTAATATCAGTAATACTTAGGATTGAGGAAAACTACACTAACTGTACATTAATTAGTGGAATTAAGTATGCAAAATAGAAAGTAATTAATCTTTTAGTATTTATCTGCCCTTATTTAGCCAGATTATTAAGGAGTGTTATCACAGAAATTTGAATTTAATACTGAACTATTCTGTATAAATTAAGCCTATTGTGTCTGTACACAACTTATAAAAAAAATATTTTAATAAGAGAAATCCTAGAAAGTACATAAGTAGGTCAACATGAATTTATTCTGTAAACAAAATAAAACTGAAGTAAAATATTATACCAATAATAAGTAGCTTACATTCTTGACAAGATCATCTATGATGTAAACACACGAATAATTCTTAAAGACTAAAAAGTAACTTGTATAAAAGTTGAACTGTTAAATTACAATCACTTACCGAGTCTTGGCGTAAGAAACTAGCGGGAAACTGACCATGATTTTAAAAAGAGAACAGCTTTTACCACATAAACAAAACAAAAAAAAAGTATTTAAGTAATAAAAGAACTGTATGGACACTTATTCAAAAACTTTTGTAACTCGGCACAATATTTTGAGGTTATGTTACAAACAGTAATAATTGCACTTCGATTCACGTGCACAATTTTATATATATCCACAAAAGTCTCTCACAAGCTTTACAGTGAAGATTTAATTACGGAAAGTTTATTTATTATCACTGTTTATTTTTGTTGTTACCCGTCATCCGTCAAGCTGACTTGCCACTGTCATCGAGTTACGTTTCGTTACACGCAGACCCATTTGTCAGAGTTACCTGAACAGTGGCGCCACTCCGAAGTTTTTGTTCTGTATTAGAACTTATTTTTATTATATACGTCACGTACTATTATAATTTAAACCCTTACGTGCTTTTATGTGTGTCGCACTATAGGCATACAATTTATTATTTTTGTAGGTATTCTTATTTATTATTATTCAAGATGATGGTTAATGTCGCATTACGTAATCGATATTGGTCAATTATGTCCTTAGCAGGGCATTTCCGGGACCTCTTCTGAGAACAATACCAGACTTGTTCAGTCTCGACTTCATACTATTTGGGTATGTGCTTTGTGCGAACAAGAGCTTTTTTATGCCTTTCGGACTTTGTAAGATCTCAAAGTTTAATTCCCGTAAATTTCATACTGCTGGGCAAAGAGGCTCTTCTCATAGTAGAAAACGACGGAAATTGAACACCTCGCTTAAACATTTGCGGGTTTGCGATTTCAGAGTCCAAGTTGGAATCCAGGTTTACTTACGTTGCCGATGTTTTATAATATAAGAAAAAAACATAACTATAATAAAGCCATATTCGTAGATACTAGATTATATTAAAAATACTAATTTTACTTGTTCATTTATATCGCCTGCTATGTGACGGTGGCAGGCTACTATCTCGTTGGGTATTTCAAATAAAATACTAACTGTACTACTTACAATAAACTTTTAATAACAAATACAAACAATTACAATAATGATTTATGTATTTAAGCTTTGACAAAGACTTTAAGGTTATTGCTCCTTTAAGCTTTATATTACATAATATACCTACAGATATAGGTCCTACGGTATATAGGTCCTTAAGTTTTAGTTCCCAATGAAATTCGTAAAAAGTAATTTTATTTTGATGTCTAATTTTAGCTTAAACCTCAAAAAAGCAATAAGTAATCTTCAAATCCTGCCTCGTTGGCCTAGTGGTGCTAAGCGCGACTGCTACGCTAGAGGTCTTGGGATCGATTCCCAAGTCGACCAAGGTGTTATTGGGGTTTTCTATGAAATTCCCGGTAGCAGGTCGCAGTTTGGGTTTGGTCTTCCGGTTAGTAGCAATAGGCTCCCCCCTATTACATGGGACCTAAACATACCGGCGAACTGTGGGTGAACATACTAATGTTCACCCACAGTTCGCCGGTGTCGGTGCCTGTTCGCCAGTGTCGGTGCCGGCTCGCCGGTTCGGAGGTGTACTAACACCTCTGCCTAAAGCTTCGGGGATACAGGCGTGATGGTATGCTATGTAATGTAATCTTCAAATCTTGACGTAAGATCCATCTGGCTTCCTGAAGAAGGCTGGCGGGCTGTGCGTATGGTCCAGCTCGCAGTGTATCAGCTTCCCAGTGTCATTGAACCGCAGCTTGGCGTTGCACTTGGATGACGCCTTCCTACTGCAGTTCCAGTATCTGTGGTCGCTTGTCGTCTGAGCAAACGTGTAGTTTTTGACAAGGAGCAACGGCTTTTTCCGATTGTTTACCGTTATACTTTCGATACGGAGACCTGGAAGCGGTTTTAGTTTTAACTTAGAATAAAGTTATGTTTTTCTTCTAGAATTCTGCTGTTTCTCTAAATATTTTACGTCAGACAAAAGTACTGCTAGCTGGACTGACCAACTGTGTACTGTATTTTATGTATAGAATAACTCTACGTTTCAAAAAGTTCTTAAGATATAAATAAAACTAATGTAATGTTTCCAAATCTTTATTAATTTAAACTACTGAGCTAACAAGATGAATGTCAAATATTCTTCCAGTCTTCAAAATATTTTTTCTTACAAAAATAGTCAAACACTACGTAAATTAATCAAACAAAATCTTTAAATATCACAACTGTTAAAGTCTAAATAACAAAAATATACAGTTATACGGCCGCTGCACAAATGCGTTCCTGCCAGGTTGTGGTCAATAGAAAGGTGTGGTTAAATGAGACGAAGAATTTACTACAAACAAGTTACTATCACTTTTTTGTCTTATAAACGAATAATTTAAAAAATATATCATTATGCCAGGTTTTAATGTATTATATGATACATTTTTTTTATTTTCATACAAATCAGGACCAACGAACATGTTACAGTTCGCGTCACCTAACTTTGCCGCTCTGAAGTTGGTCACAAATCACTGCGCCGTCAAAAATTTCTCCTTTTCTTTAGATGTATGAAAAAAATCAGGTGAGTAAAAAATTACACATTATAAAATAAAACAATTTAAAGATGTTAGTCACCTCAGTGAACACTTTTTACGCGATAGTACCTACGCCGTTGTTAGGAAAGCCTAGCTTCAGAGCGGCATAGTTATTTGACGCGTACTGTGTCAGGAACGTATTCTCTCAGCTGCCGAATTAAAGTTGTCTCGTTAAGCAGAGCTCAAATCATATTTTGATCATATGACCAGATTTATTCATGTAGAGTTGGGGCGGGTCATGGTTGTGCTCCAAATTATGGGGTGTAACTATATTATTAGCATCTAGATACACCCTCGCACGACACTTCATAGATTGCCGACGAGAACAACACCATATACGTGATGATTTATGCAGTCTTGAAAAAGTGTGGTCTTGTAAACGTAAAAGCTGGCTACCTCCCCGAGACTGAACTAGGCTGTATTGAAGCCCTGAAAAAAAACCGCGTATTAATGAGAAACTTATTAGGAGGGTACATAGAAAGCCTTTCTATGTACCCTCCATGTTTCGGAAAGCACGTTAAACAGTAGGTCTCGGCTGTCATACATAGATCTTTGGCAGTCGTTAAGTAATTCTGACAACCATACTTACTATGGGATACTGTGTTTCCCAGTAAAATGGGTTGTGGAGGTCGGATAGGCAGTCGCTCCATGTAAAATACTGTATTCAGCTGAATCCGGTAAGACTGGTAGCCGAACCCAACATACTTGGGAAAAGGCTCGGGAGATAATGACATAGAAAAGCTTTTTATGTACCCTCCACTCGACTGTGAGACTCAAAGAGGGTAATGTCTTTAGCACTTTACACTACTATAGGTTACAAAATATGATTGTATCAGTAATTCATGTTTGTGTCCCAATGCTGGGAATATGAAAATGATATATAATAAAAATTAAAAAATGGTCAAAATTAAGTGAAATATCAAGTACAGTTACTATTAGAGATAATTGGGAGTAATTAAACTAAAAATACAGCATCAGGATGTTTAGACTACACTTTCTTTGAAATTATTGTTCTATTTTCACTGTAACTTATTCTTTTGCTCTCTTAAAATAATCTATATTAATAAATAAAACTGAAGCATCTGTATGTCATTTCAAATTAACAGCTTTTCTCTTAATGCATAGAAAGTATGTTGGTGAGGTACTTACAAAGAGAACACAATTTTTATATTATTATTTTTTGGAGTTTAATTATATAATAATAATAGAGAATGTAAATAAATGAGGAAAATATGTGTTAGGGGTGTCACAGATTCTCAAATATGGTGACAAATAATGAAAATTCAAACTCTCTAATATACACATAATACTGTTTAATACTTGATAAAACACCAATATAAAATGGATATAATAACATAAAATTACATATTGGGTGTCATGAATACTCGTTGATGAAGTGTAGAAATAAGTAATATTTAAAATTCATAGAAATAGTCATTTAGTAAAGGTTCGGAGTAAAAATATACATCAGGTGGCATTTATACCTTAAAAACATATTTTTTTTATCTTATGTAGGAAACTCCTTGTAAATAAATGTTCACCACATTTTAACTTAAGCATTAATTTGAATCATAAAAAAGATTACAATACAAAATACATCCATGTAAAGAGTTATATAAAAAACCTACTACGTCACATTAAAAAGATAAAAGTTACTATCAGGGTTGCAAATTATCAAGATAATTATTTTCACGGATAATAATTATCTTATTATCATCCATGCAAGTAAATGTGAGTGCTAATAAATAAAAATATTTTTTATTTTCTAACTAAAGATCGGCTGTCATACTTAGATCTTTGGCAGTCGATAACTCAATTCTGACAACCAGTCTTACCATGGGATACAGTGTTAATACCCAGTATAATGGGTTGTGGAGGTCAGATAGGCAGTCGCTCCATGTAAAATATGGTACTCAGCTGAATCCGGTAAGACTGTTAGCCGACCCCAACATACTTGGGACAAGGCTCGGGAATGATGATGATAATTTATTGTGAAATCAAATTGATAATTAAAATCTGTGTGATAATGTGTGTTTGTCGGTGGCGGAGCCTAGCCGCCATTTGTAAAAACACGTTCTTTATTATCAATGATAATTATCAATACGTAATTATCTTGACAATTATGCAGTGCAACCCTGGCTACTATATCTATACGGTTATACATTTTGTTATTCTATCGCATCGGTTTAAACCAATGCTGCAATGACTAGAAATTCCTGAAGTGAGTAAATAAAAAATATTTCATAGTCAAAGGTAAAAAATATCCTACCTTACATTATTTTCAAAAAAGTCATTTTCCAATTATTTGGCCGAAAGTTTCCTACACGTATTGTTAGGGTAAATTCGTGGTTACCTACCATAGAACACTTATATTTTATTTACAGTAACAGGACCCAGATCACCTAATCAGTCAGGTCAACTAATATTAACAAAAAAAACAGGTACAATATGACTAGAAATTCACAATTCCTTAACTCAATATTTAAAACTTTTCATTTTTGGTTTTTACCCGATTGTTAAAAAGGGTTGTTTTTTTTTAAGTTTCTTGGTTTTCAATTTTATCATAAACCAATAATAAATAATAACTATAGTAATGTCCAACATTATCACGAAGGCATAATATCGTAAGTATAGTACTTAAAAATAATCGACAATTCTATTTGAGTTTTTAAAATTTAGCGCTGGGTCAAACCATGACTAAATAAAATGTGTATTTATACACTATTTACTTATTTGTATAAGTAGCTTTGTTAAAACTTAGTATTTTTAATGGTATTTAATTAACTTTTAGTTTTTGGTATTGGTTTAAACCACTGCTAAATTACGACTAGAAAATCACATAAATATCTTAAAACTAGAATTCTACAATCACATTAACTTTTATAAAATACAATGTATCAAAATGACTTTCTTTTCAAGTTATTCAATTTTTAATTTAGATTCTATTTCAAACCTGTGCCAAATATGACAAGATAATTAAATAAACATTTACATCGTTTACATCAGTAAGACTAGAAGTTAGAAAATCTTAATATTAAATACTAGAAAATCTTATTTTATTTGATATGACATAACCTAGAATTTTTCGTGTAAACCACCATAAACAGTAAAATCACAACTGAGATCATTAATTGAGAATCGAGTTTTAATCTAACCTTTTATTGTTAAACAGCTAATTTAAATGCATTGCACAGATTGCACTCCTGCTCCTAAGCACTTAAAAAATCTTTAGTTAGACATAGAGCTTATGACTAGATTAGGATTCAAAGACATACAATAAAGTACAGCTAAAATACGTATAGTATAAAAAGTAAAATCTCAATAAAAATAAATTCGTAATTTGAAAAGGACAAACATTTTAAGAACCTGTCTTTTCTCGAAGCTCGTAAGCAAGATCAAATATCTTGCAGAAAATATCTCTTGTGCATACTGCACAATCCTACCTTCTTCTATCATTTGCTCATTATATTGGGTGACATCAAAATTTATATGTTGTCAGGGTTTATTGATTGCACTGTATTCTCAGTCATTTCGTTACGAGCAACTTGTCCTTCTGTGTTTTCATTATTATTGTCGGTGCCCGGAACTTTTTCTCCATCGACGCATGTTGAAACGTACTTTTCTCCAACCACCAATGTGTTTAGAAACATTACTTTACACACATCAATAGCATTTCCTTCAACATGGAAAGTGTACGCGTACACAATTTCCAATTTTATTCGACCACATTTCCAAGTGTTGAAGTGTGTTGTCCAGGTTTTATCCTTCTTGGTAACACGGTTAGCAATGTATTGGCGTCTTTCCTCCCAATTTTTACAGTCATTCCAAAATTCATCAAAGATTTGGTACCTGGTTTCTTCAGAAACTTTGTTGTAGCATTTAGCTTCGCATCTGCAGGGACGTTTTATCTCACGGCTAGCCAGTTCAGTTGTCTTCTTAGGTACGTTACACGTTACTACTTCTAATTTTCCCTCGGCAGTTATAATTTTCCTTGATCTGTCTTCATTGCTTGTTTCAGTACACGGGGTTTTCTCGCATGATCCTGGTGTAAACCCAGTTTGGGTTTCATTATCAGTATCCGAAGCAGGTTTTTCTTCGTTTGTCGGTTTGACATGACTTAACCACTCGAAATTATTGCAATAGTTATGATCAAATGGAGTAAAACATATGTTTAAAGATGGTGAAGTTACAGTTTTATTATTAATATGAATAGCTTCTTTCAGATCTTGAACTGTAATAAGGTCTTCCCCTTCTGCCACCATATTTTCTAGTTCGCTATTTGGTGTGTTGGTAGTTTCTTTTTCTCCATTTGCGACCTCCACATTTTGATCTTCGCACCTTTCTGGTAAAATATCTTCATTTGCTTGTTGGGCTAGACGAATTACAGACAGGCGCTGAGCATTGTCGTCGTATTCACCTGAAATTTTTGGTTATTTTAGCAAATTATACATTCATTTTTTTTTCTTAAAACCAACAAATGGGCACTAATAAAAATTGATACCAAATGATCTTAAATGCGAAATTAGGTACCTACTTGTCTTTTTAGTTTTGTTCCCAGAAAAATATGACAATTTTAATAGCAGCATGCATTAGCAAGCTCGCATTTTTATGACATAATATCGGAACAAATCAGTTTATTGGCGCTTGTGTTTGGGTCAAGAAAAGACATAATTCCAATGTTAATCACTTTTATATTTGGATCACATGATAGGATATTGAAACAAAAACTATTTTCGTATTTAAATGTTATATTTTAAAAAAAATGTGATAATTATTAGGTTTGTTTTATTTTTTCCTAAATTCTGTAATAATCTCCCTTTGGAATACAAATTAATTTTGGAGGGGGGTGATTGTGGTCGGTACTCGCATTCTCTATGGTTCCATCTGCAGCCAAAGTGAGTTTAGCTTGACATTTCTTGGACCAGTACTTAGAACAATACTGATTACGACGAGATCTCCCACACTTGATGAATGTGTGTTCCTTGTAAAGTAACACAAATCTTCCGTTGAGATTGATAACCTCGTAAAAATCTGTAAATACAAATACATACTTGATTAATAAATTAAAACGTTTAGCATCTTTACCAGCTTCCGGAAAAATAAAATAAAAATAAATAAATAAAATTCATTTATTTCAGGCATTAAACCCACACATAAGACATCAATAATAAATAAACATTATAGCACTAAAATAATACAAATACCACCGGATTGTAAACCATTGAAAACCAGGAAAGGAAATAGTCATAAAATCTAGCAAAAGTTATTTATTGAAGCAAAAAGCACATCTTTTTCTTTACTTTTAATCAAAGCCGAAAAAAAAATACACTTTCCGAAAACCTGGGTAGACCCATTGGCGCGGCAGAAGAAATGCAATTTTTATTATGTAGCTACACGCGTAACTAGCCACCGGAACGTGTAAAGCGGTATTTCTTTACAATCTATATCCGATGGTATTTCCCATCCAAAGCACGGACGATATTCGGAGGCGGATGATTGTGGACATTATAAGCCACCTCTGTTTCTCCCTCTGCACTAAGCTTGAGCTTAGCACGACAGTCCGTGATAACGTTTTTCGAACAATACTAACGGAAAGTAAGACCTTTCTTGGAAAACGTATATTTATCATACAGTAGAGATGTCCTTCCGTTTAAAGTTATCATCTCATATCCCTTGTTTAGTATTTCTGTAAATTGATGTATCTGCTGTAGCATACATTCAAAAAGCCAATACTTAATACTCAATATTAATGTTGATAGTAGTCTTATGTATCTCGGATCACATTGAACGGAAATTATAAGGTTATTTTTGTATTTAACTGTTTTATGAAAAAGAGAAAACGTAATAAATTGTAGATTATTTTAATTTTCAGAAAATTCCTTTGATTCGACACAAAACAACAACACAAAAAAACATAACAGCTCGCAAGAAGCCATTTTCAAATGCTTTATACTTAAATCAAAAGTCAATTAAATCTTAAATGAACAGATTACAGAACTACTTTTTAATAATCTACGTTTAAATTGAGAAATCATAAGATTTTTTTATAAACAAAAGCCGTATTTTAATTTCTTCTACAGTAGCTGAATTTTACTTGCCCCCATATAATATTGGAGTCCAAATGTCCAATACAGATATCGTGTAGAAGACTGTTCCTTCTGTTCTTCTGATTCTTACACTCTATGGTACTTCCCATCTGAGGAGCGGAAGATATTCGGAGGCGGATGGTTGTGGACATCATGAGCATCTTCTATATCCCCCTGAGGAGTCAGCTTGAGCTTAGCTCGGCAGTTAGTGGTGGTCTTCTTCGAGCAGTACTGGTGCCGGAAAGAAGGCCCTTGCTTAGAATACGTATGCTTCCTATAAAGGAGAACGGATCTGCCGTTCACAGTTATCATCTCGTAACCCTTGTCATTTCCTGTAAATTGATAATTTATTATTGTTTGAAAATAAGTGTAAAAAAGTTTGACTTTTTACGCAATTGAATGGCAGTTAGATGTCAAGAAAAAATATGCTAGGTATAGTGGTGAGTGTACCAAACTTACATATATTATTAAAATTTTCTTTATTAAATCAAATAAAATCTTTATTTGCGTTCCATATGTTATACAGTTGGCATCTTATAAAGTTATAACAATATATTGGAAACAATATGGTTATCCCCGGTAGGGCACAGCATTTAGAGGTTGGAGCAATTTGCAGTACCTACATAATATTAACTTATTACCTAGTACAGTACTAAAATCTAAGCTTATCACTAAAACATAAGTGTAACAACATATTATATTATTTTCTTGTTGTGTGTGTGTGTGTATTTGTATTGGTATTGAATGGTATGGGGTTTTAGGAACATGTTCATTATTTTTTTATTGATTCAAAATCATTTATTTAACTTAGGCTACAAATTTAAGTTTAATAAGTGCTACACTTATTAAACGTACGTAACGTAAAAAATACAAAAAGGACAGCACCCTAAGGATCGGTTCATATCCGGCGGAAGAGGCAGCACGCAATACTGGCCGCGCAACGCCAGAACGAACGAGCACACGATAAAACATCCGACCTCTCACACCAGACGCACCCAGGTTCAGTTCAGTGTGAAAGGTCGAACGCTCCACCACGCGCAAGCCCGCCCCAGCGCCGCGCGACCGACAAAACGCGCCGCCACCCCCGCCAGACATGAACCGACCCCAAATCGCCCACCCTTCACCGCTTCCTAAGTGCTCTGGCTGAGGAGAAGAAACGGCGCAACAAACTCCTCAGTAGCACGCTGTCTTAACAATAATATCAATATCAATAAGGGATCGTGCAAAATGAACAAGTGTTTAAAGTAAACTGGTTACCATACTATTACCGAATCAAAGGTATAATATCTACAGAGACCAAGGTCAGCAGAACGACCAGTCACCGCAAGCAGCACCCGTTCATGAGCATGACGCAAGGATCAGCCATCCCCTCCCTCGCGAGACTCGCGAGACCCGACCCAAGACGCCACCGCAAGCAATGACAAACTAAGGGAGCATACGAAAAAGTGAAGAAAAATATGACACACATTTTGAAGTTTCTTATATTTTAACTAATATTTTGGTATTCCAGGTGAGAAATAATGAGAAAATAATGGGTAAAATATGAGAAAGATGATAAAAAAGTCCTTTCAGATATTTCATAGCATACAATATGTGTTACATAATATAATTTTAGCCTTGAGGTTTTGACACCTCCACATGAACGACAGTACGACCGATGTAATTTGGCAAGTTTGAAAAAATATACAAGACATTCCAGTGAGAAGCAATTACACGTAATCGGTGAGTGAAAAAGAGACGGAGATAATTTTGTATCTTTTTAGACTCGCCAATATACACCAGCCGGAGTATACATTGAAAAGGTTAATATTGCTATATTAAAAAGTATCTTCCATTCGAAGAGCGAAACAGCTTTGGAGGCGGATGGTTATGGTCGGTTCTCACAGACTCTAAGCCCCAGTCTTTGGTCAGGGTCAGCTTTGCTGGACAATTTGTGGTGACCTTCATAGAACAGTACTGGTTCCGAAACGACCGGCCTCTCTTGGCAAAAGTATAATTTTGGTAGAGAAGCACCTTGTGTCTACCGTTTATGAAAATTTTCTCAAAAGTGTCACCTGTAACAGAATAAGTGAATTATAATTCATTTACAGTCAGTTACTGGGAGTAGAATTACATTAATTTGCATTTCAAGGATTTTGTCGCAGTTTATACTTAGATAATATACCTAGATTATATATTATCTAAGTATATAAACTAAATATAGATAATATGGATATATATAGATTATAATTAGATTAGGTCACGACGTACCGACCCCTTAGCATCTTCGAAATTAAAATCAAAAAATGTATATTTTCAATAGAAGTTCATTTTCAAGTACCTACCTATTGTTATAATATATTTATTATACAATATTCATTTGCGGAGTAACATAGGCATAATGATTTTTTATCCTATTTTCTCTAAATTCGGTGGTATTTTCCATCTGGGGCATGATACAGCTGCGGAGGAGGGTGGTTGTGGTCGGTTGACGCTGACTGTATGCCTCCATCCTCACTCAGTCTCAGTTTAGCTTGACAGTTATTCGATTTCTTTTTAGAACAGTACCGAGTACGGTCAGACAACCCGCTCTTAGAAAACGTATGTTCCTGGTAAAGTATCAAAGAGGTTTGCCCAACAGTGATTATCTTGTAATCGTGTGTACCTGTGAGAAAAGGAATATATTAACTTATTTTCTCAGGATTAAAATAAAATAATGTTTTCAAAAATAAAAAATTGGGATCTTAAATAGCCAACCCGCAGAGAGCAAGCGTGGTGATCAATGCTCGTGCCTTCTCTTTATGGGAAAAGGCCTGTGCCCAGCAGTGGGACGTTTATAGGCTGGATTATTTATAATATTTATTTATTATTTATATATTAAAAAAAATAACTACGTACAGACGAAAAACAAGTTCTTTTTTTAATCTTTTATTTTAAAATCACACACACAAATAAAAGAAAAACATACAAGTAAGCTTTCAGTAGTACGTTGAGTACGTAATGAAATAGGTTTGTATAATTTATAATTTGAAGTATTTCCCCTCAGCTGTATGTACTAAGTGCGGAGGGGGGTGGTTGTGGTCTGTTCTCGCTGACTCTATGGCCCCGTCCGCAGACAGAGTCAGTTTAGCTGGGCATTTAGTATTCCACTTCCTAGAGCAATACTGATTACGTATTGTAGACCCACCCTTAGAATAAGTGTGGTTCTCGTAAAGTAGCACTGATCGTCCGTTCAAATTGATCATCTTGTAAGGCAAGGCTGTAAAAAACATGCCTTATATTATCTTCTACATTATCTTCATTTGTTATGCTAGATTCAGGTCAAATAATTTTAAGATGTAAAAAAAAAACAGTAAATAATAAAAGTATTTATTTGTATTAACGAACTACTTAATTATAATATATTCTCCAGAAGAAGTTTTATGAAAGGCCGGTGGTGCGTGGTTATGGTATGTGTCTGCGTACGCTATTTCCCCACTTTCAGTTAATTTGATCCGGGCGGTGCAGTTCCCTCGACGCTTCCTAGAGCATGCCAGGTTACCCTTACCCGGATATTTGGAATAGGTATAGTTCCTGTACCTCATAACGAATCTGCCATTGCTGAGCGGAAGTGTCTCTAACTGGCCTGAAAATTAAATCTTGATTTTACCAACTACTCTTTTTTGTTATATGATATAGGCATAGATGAGAGAAATAGCTAGCCGCCGAGAACGGAACTGGAAGGGCGGGATGACTTAGTCGCATACCGCAAGGGCTGGTTCGAAATGGCGCGGCATAAGGTCGAATGGAAAGACTTGGGGAGGTCTCTACTCAGTAGAGGGACAGTGTAGGCTAGGAAACCTACCGAACGCGAAAAAAAGTACTGGGACAAAAATTAAAAAAATATATTTACATTTTAATATGTTTCTATTAAAAATGTTCCAGCTCCGCGTATCAGAACGACAATTTCTATTTATGTACCAGTGAAAAAGAAACCGTTAGTCTAAAATAAGTTTAAATAGTTTTAAACCGAATCGGGCCTAATATATAAGAAAACCTTTCTATTTAAGTCGGACATATAAGCCTGAAGAACTCTTGTGGAATATGGGTGGTTCATGGTTATGGTTAGTGTCTGCGAACACGATGCGCCCGGCTGCATCCAGTTTGATCCGGGCGGGGCACTTCCCCCGCCGTCGCCGGGAACATATCAGGCTGAGCTTATGAGGACCTTGCGAGTAAGAATAGTTCTTATACATAAATGCTGATTTCAAATTTGTGAGCTGTATAATCTCCAGCGCATCTGTAAATTAAAACTGTTTTAACTAGTTTTTTGTGAAAAGTGTCGTCTTAGTCGTCGTTCAGAGAAAGATGTAGTTTAACATACGGCAACTGGCTGAAGTGTATTAAAGTAACAGAAACAAATTGGATTTGCATTGACAACGACGATGAATTAATCAAAATCATTGTCATAGTAAAACGTTTATTAGTACATCAAGATGAAACAGTGAACCGTACATATTCAAGACAATCACAAATCATCATATAGGTGCACGTTTATATTTTGAAGTCACACACGACAATAATTCCACATTTTCTAATACTATACCTAGTGATATAACACTTTTGATTATGAGTCGTGTTCATACATGCAGAGATAATGTTAGACTAGACACATATTAAACACGCTTAATTAAATAATCTAAACACATTCAAAAGCTTAAAACTATTAATGTAAATGTGACTAGATAAACTTTTTGAAATGACGCTGCTACTTTGGCAACACTTACTAATATGACCAAAAAATAACCTATTTAAACAATTCTGGATAATCCCAGCTATCTCAAAATTGCTCTAGACTAGAAATTTATCTTCAGAAATGCATTAGCAGACCTAAATGATATCTACCTATCTATTATCTACCTACCGTATAAGTAATCTTATGGAGTGCTAATGTAAGTCTTCAGAATTCCTTAGCTTTGTATAAAAGACAGATGTGGACCAATTTCTGCATTAAACCACTTAGCTCAAAACTTTCATCAGATATCATCCCCAAGCCAACACCGAGTGTAATATTACACGAACCATTTGGTGCCACTTTTGACACTTCTATAACTCAACACTTCTTTCCCGTAATCTATTTATATAACTTCAAACTTCCTGCTTAATTAGCACTCCATTTTATCCTTGAATTTTACTGCCTCACTCAAATACGTTAAAAGTTACGTTAAAAGGTGGCTCTCTTAAATCAATGGTATCAAAGATTTTCTTGAATCGTTAATAATAAATCCTCTAAGTAACCATTAATGTGTCTGAGTGTGGAAATTACACATCAAATCTAACAACCTTATACTGTTTACTAATGTACTCGACTTTGTCGAAATAAATTATGTTTACTAAATCGAATAATATATGTAATTCTAATATCTTAGACATGTCCTAATTGTAAGTTACTTAATAAAAGTAGTCCACCTGGATCAGCCGTTCAAATGGCACGTGCGCGAATGGCACCCAGCCTAGTGCACGAAAAGTTACACCTATATGTTTTTGGCTGGTGCTCTTTCTGGTTAAAGACCAATTTTATGTTTTTGTCTACGTCATAGGTACGTCATAGGTGCTCTTCGTGGACTTGGCTGGGTGCCATTCGCGTATATGTGACTAGATATACGCAGGTGCTGTTCGAACGGGTGCTCTAGGTGGACTACTTCACCAAATGATTAAAACGGCACATGTACTCGTATATTGTGTATTGGCCCGTTCTTAGCTGTCTTTTTATTTTATTTAGAATATGTTATAAATGCATTAATTAATATCTAATTACCGTACTCAACGCATCAATGATTCCTTAAAGGATTTCTTACTATAAGTTTTCACTTAAGTCGATTGAAAACATCCCTTGAATTGTCAACGGTCAGGCTCAGAAAATTGACTTACTGATATGGATACTAAGGAATCTTCTAAGTAATCATTAACATCCTTAGTCGGTCATAAGTCGCTGGCCTATTAAATTGTCTACTTTTTTTATGCAGATCTACTATATACAGCAGTTTAATGTAACTATTATTTTCTGAATAAAATGGTGCTTGCTTAACGTCACAAGAATCGTCTACTTCTGCTTAACCTTACATACTACGATTATATTTTAAATAAAATCTTAGTTTCTATTATTTACTTTGTAACATGTAGAATTATGATTATTTTATTATTTGGACTAGATAATTATTATACACATCGTATTGGACTATGTACTTTAAGATACTACTGACAACATCAGTGCTGAAAAAGCTTGTAAATACTGGTTTAAGCGTTTCAAGCATTTTCTGTCTTTGTTCATAATAAACTGAGATCGTGAATGCCAGGACAGAGACAGTCAAAAAAAATATAGGAAACATATTGTATAATATTAAATAATACTGTTTTGTAAAAATTGCATTACACTTTGGTATGGGCGCAACTATTCATTTATTCAACCTACAACCAGCTTCAAAAGCGTATTGGTCCAAAAAAACTTAATTTTAAAAGATCACAAAATCACACATTACCTTACATGGTTAACACATTAGTATTTCAACATACATTTAGCAAAACACATAAAACACACATTTAGATGCAAAAATCCAAAAGAAACGACATATATTCGTATAGGTCGTTAACCCAGATTACTTAAACGCAGCTTTATACTCAAAAGTCTACCTATCGCTACTTTACACCCACACACATGAAAAGAGATAGCATGACTAAGCGTCATACTATCTCTTTTCATGTGTGGGCAACAAAAAAATGTAGCATATGATTATTTCGCCATTATAGTGGTAGATAGAATTTCAAGCGCAATCAAACACGTTAATGGCTACTTAAGGGATTTCTTATTATAGATTTTAGGAAACCAACGCAGAAATTTTGGCAGCCTTATATCGGCCCTAAAGAAATCCTTAAATCTCTCCCCACCACCTGTACACGTAAGGACCTGTACTACTGATAACGCTGTCAGCGCAGCTGAGAACTGGTCTACTCTACTACACACAATGCCATTGACAGAAACTTTAAGAAGAAGAATCCTTTAACCCTTAAGTTACCACCAACGTTTCTGTCTGCAGCAGTCATGTTCATTACTTTGATTAATTAATTCTAATGTGTATACCATCAGGTGTTTGGTAATACCTCGGTGGGGGATGGTTGTGGGTGGTGTCGGCAAACTTAACCACCCCAGTATCGTCCAACTGGATCTTAGCTTCACATTTGCCTCTTGTCCGCTTTGAACAACGCAAATACCGCTTACTTTTATCGATAAAAGAAAATGTGTAGTTCTGGTACATCATTACGCCATTGTTCTTTGAAGTCCTCAGGAATCTCAGCTCGGTATCTGTAAATTTTATATGTTATACCGATGTGCAAATAAAGATTTCCTTATCGTCTAAATTCTACATAGGGAAGTTTCGAGCGTAAGTATAATAAAACTAACTCTAAGTCGTTTTGTGGTTTGGGTATTGGAAAAACTTTAAGCATAGAGCTTAAAGTTTTTCCAGGTACAATATGGAGAGATTTTTAATTTTAAATTAAACAAATATGTCTCGTTTTACAGATTTATTATAAAATACCTCATCGTAGACTACGAGTCGTTTGAATGCTTGTTTAATTTTACAGTATACCGTAGCTTTACACATGTTATAAATAAAATTCTCACCATTACATTTTGGAACTTTTTTCTTAGTTTATAATGTACCTTATATATAGAATTCGAAAACGACTTTGTACATCAGTAATACCTAATAAAACTAGCAACACAAATGAAAAAAAAACACTATCTTGAATACTTATTTCACCTATAAGGTCAAAAATCAGTCTATCCTTAAAGTAACAAAGGTTTTGTTACACTTCCATGAGACTCAGCCCCTTTTTTTCAGACTCAACTCCTTTTTTTAGATCTTGCATAAGATTCTTTTATTTGCTAATACAAACATACACCCCGCTGCTAGTCCGTAGGTACTTAGGAGGCTCATGATTATGATTGTTCCTCTCATCCACAACTTTGTCATACTCATCAATCTTAAGTTTTGCTTCACATCGACCGCGCAGTTGTTTAGAACAGTACAATATATTTTTTCCAGTACGAAAAGAGAAGGTATAGTTTTGGTACATTATTACCTGACCGCGAGCTGTTGGGAGTCGCTCTATGTAACCTGAAAGAAGGAATTACTTCAGTTGATTTATTGCTAACAGCTTTAACTGGACTTGTCTAGACTTTGGAAGTTCAAACATTATTACTGTTGTCATGCTAATTACCTATGTGCGCCTGCTGCGGGGTTGATTAACATTCGGACGATGGCTTTTCTATCTACTTGTTTTTTTTTTAATGGAGTTTATTAGGTCTTCGTTAATTGACTTGGTCAAAACTACTGGAAGGGTTTAAAGGCACGAGCATGATCGCAAACGCATTTTATCATAGAAGGGGTCATGGCATTGTTACGGCTTTAATGATGCTTGCATCTAACTTCTAGTTATAGGTATAGATCATTGAAAAGGAACTCAAACATTTTTCTGCACACTTACCGACGTTTAACGCCTTTTTCATCAGAAATAAGAAATGCATGCATACAATTCGGTGTTGCATTTTAGGGGACAAACGCAACATATTTTTTATACTACCTTGCATTCTTACGGGCATACGTTCAGTGAACGGTAATAGGTAAAATCAAATAATGGGAAAAAATACAAAAAAGAACAATATATTTTATAAGTTATCTTTACTCAGATCATGAAATTGATTAAATTACATTTTTTATACTACTGTTTTAATATTGAATTCTAATATAACAACAAAAAATTACAACTATACTAAAAGTTACTTATATAGAAATAAATAAAAACGTCGTTAAAAAAAACGCATTAAAAAAATTTATCGTCATCCTTGACAATGACAGGAAACGTGCCCAGAAGGCTGGCAGCATGGAGACGTTGAATGGCTATGCCGATTCTCTGTGCAAGAAACAAACCAGCCCTCTGATCACGAGTAGAGTCGACCAAACGTTATGCAAGTTCCTTAAAAGGAATTCGTGGACTTAGTCCTCCTCCTCCTTAGGAAATATAATTAGTATAATTACCCATTAGGGTCTCGTTGAGTGGCGAAAGTATAATAGCAGCTCGAGCAGCAGCGCCGGGAGAGGCCGCCGAACTTAGAACGTGGATTAGCGCAAGGGTGTCGACGCAGGTTGCGTCCCACACCGAAGGCCGACCCAATTTCCAAGGCAACAATGACATACCGTCAGGTCTCTTCACTACTAATTATTATTAAACTTATAACTTAATAAAGACATGCTAGGTGCAGGTTGTCGGCTTCAACAAGTCTGTAATCATAATAAAAGGACTTTTATACTAGACTAGCTGTGCCTCGCCGTTTCACCCGCCTTAATACCTATATTCCGTTCCCGATGTCTTTATAGTTACTTTGTTATACGGGGCGGAAACGAATCCAAAAAATTTAAGGTTTTGATAATCGGTCTCCCCGTTCTTGAGTTATGAATGTACTACCTCTTTTACCCCGTTAGGTCGTTAGTTTCTTTATTAATTTGTTAATAGTAAAATTTTATTCCCGAAAGGCTAATTTGCCTAGAGAAAGAATTTTTCAAATCGGTAATGTAGTTTCGGAGCCTATTCAATTCAAACAAACAATCAAATCTTTCCTCTTTATAATATTAGTGTAGATAGTGTTGAAAACGCCCACTTATTAAATTTTGATTTAATACCGGCGGTGGGTGGCAATGTACAGACAGACTATTAATCAAGTTTCCCAAATTGTCAAATTTCATCCGAGCTGGACATTTCAAAGTACCTTTCTTAGAACAATAAGCGTAAATTCTCATATCCTTTGGACCTGCATATGAGAATGTGTAGTTTTGGTACAGTATCAAAGTTTTTCCGTTCATAAATTTTATTATTTCATAGTTTGACTCTGAAACAAAAAATGGGGTTAATGTAACACGGCTACGAGTTTGACCATTTCTACATGTTATTGAATCACGGGAACACACACATAGTTAATCATTATTACAAGAAAAAATACTTAAAAATGAGTGTTATATTTATTTGTTATGGATCCCACTGTGAAATCTGGACCAAATCGCAGCCGGCACCAGCTTTCGATTAACCCAGTCAAAAGTTATGAGGTAACAAACATTAAAGCAAATATAGTCCCATTTTTTTAAGACGGCTAATAAAACAATTTTGGGGCTACTTTAAAAGAACTACTTAAAAAGAATTGCATAATATATAGACGAAGAAGAACTCAAGCAGAATGAAAAACACATAAATAGATTGAAATGAGCGTAAAAACCTTTCGTTATACTTAACAAATTAAAACAATTTAGTATAGGTAAGTACATAGTATTTTATTCATAGAACATCGGAACAAACTGGTTTACATAGTATTATATGGTTATATTATACTGGATTACATAAGCTAACTACTGTCACATCAAATCACATTTTTTAATATTAGCGAAAAATATTAATACGACATGGGTTATATAAATCCTACTTTAGTTTTGATAGTAATAATGACAATTTTGTGACTAGTTTAGAAGTTTGGTAGATTTTCACCAAAAATTCGAATCGAACTCTTGAAATAACAGACTTACTTCCGAATACTAAAACGGAAATTAACTTAAATAATTTCATATTGAGTTCTGAGGTTTACGCGAATGTTAAACATTGAAATAAAACTACTTTTACGAATTTCGCATTTGTACTTAGATTATATTAGTCTGTCCGTGACCATGATACCTGCAAAGGTGGGGAACTAAAATCTAAATACAAACCGCGATAAAATCCGTAAAAGAATTTTTATTTAAATATTTTCTTTAAGTCTACGTCACTACTTTACAGTGACAGATTACGGACACAAGTAGGTCTCTGTCTCTGTAAAGTAGACCTAGGCAAGTGGGGCATCATCGAGCCAACACAATATATCGCATGTGAATGTGTCGTAAGACATGGCACATCTTTTGTCCTGCCCGTCTTGGACTAACACTTGCACTCTCCAGGACGTGATTGCCAGCGACCGAGCCAACCAGGAGCCCCATGCCGCTTTTTTAAGTCAGTGACTGGCGGGTTATTGGACGTACTAGTGTACTTGTTATTGTGCCTAATTTTCGTATTCAGATAATTTTAGTTTAATGACAAATGTACAGCTACTTGCCACTGTTGTCATTTTAGGATTGCATGTGACTGTTCTGAATACGAAAACTTAAAATAGCGGCATCGGGCCCCAGGTGACATCTTTGTGGTCACAAAGAGTTTAATCGTTATATCTTTGATTCGAAAAGGCGAAGAAGTGACAGAAACAGTATGTGGCAATACGGCCTCAAAATTTCACGTCTCAGATTCGGCTGTAAAATCCTTGTTAATGTTTAATTTAACTTTTTCGTTTAAAAATAGAGTTAAGTATATCAGAGACCCTCGCAGTTGGGCTAGCAGGTCGTTCTCGCCTTGTCGGGAAGGCTTCTGGATTGGCGAGTCTGTAGCGCTGGTAGTAATCAAGGAACCTCGTACGTCCTGAAAATATAACTAGGGTCAATTTTGTTACCATTAAACTAAGCTTAATTAAAATAAACAATAATTCTAGATAGAACTCTAGGCATTCATAATTTTCTTAAAATTGCTATCGTTTTTGTGTATGTTGAGCGAAATATTTATTAGAGCATGCTATCAAAAAAAAAAACTTAAAATATGGGCCAAAACAATGTTTTATTTCTTTTTTGCAAAAAAATAAATAAACGAGATAATAATGATTGATACAGAATAGTTCAAGTAAAAATGATTGCGACAAAGGTTTTAAAGGTGCTTATTGGGTATTGAAGGCGATTTGGAAGGACCTAATTAACCCGTAATTTTAATGGTGTACAATTAAGAATATTCTATCTACATATTGAAAAGGGGAAAAAAAAACAAGAAGGTTAGGCAAATTGCGGTACATGTATTCGAATGCATTGATTTCACATTTAACTTGAACATGTTTCTTGACACATATATCGGTCCTTAACAAAATAGTGTACACTTAATACTACATCGTATTTAAAGCTATAAAAAGAGTCATTTATATAATAGTTACTAACTTACATACTTATAATTAATTACTTTTCTAAGGATGTGTCCAGATCAGTGGGCGTATTCGCTATGGCAGTTATCAACAACAGCAATAATTTATTTCTTAATGTGAAAATACCAATTTCGCATCGTGTAATGTCGATTATTAGCGAGATATACTATTAAATAATTGGTCACTGATCATAGTCGATCCTAGTTTTGTGTTAATACCGTTATTTTTATTACTGAACATCGCTTGGGTTGTTAACAAGCGATATCCAATACGCCTACTGGAAATTTAAATACAAGCACATAGCTCGCGGGATGACGCATGGGGCACGTTCGCCAGATCTGATCACATCCTAAGAACCAGCCAACTTCATGTAAAATCAAACACACTGGTATTTGCCACAATTCCATAAACTTATTTACTAACTAGAGGTCTAAATCCCTTAACATGTTTGATGTGTTCATAACCTGAGTATGGCAAACAATCTAAGAACCTAAGCTATAGAATCAGGCGTTTCTTTGCGGAAATCCATGACATTAAATGTTATGAAAGATAAAAATATGTTTATAGCGGAATTAAAGCTTTCATAACATTTAATTTTAATCTAAGAACCAAAATATAATATATTAACCAAACAGAAGGCAAGTACTTCTTAGTATTCAAGTGGTTTACATGAGCTTATCAACAATTTAAAACACCGCATATTATTGTAAACTAAAAATACAATCTTTCTGTGACATAAAATCCATATTATGGAAAGTAGAACCTTTGCACGTTTATCGATTCGTGGTTATGTTCAAATATTTCCCCGACATATTCCCTCTCTTCCGTGAGGAGAACTTGAGACTTACATCCTCGAGTCTTCTTGGAGCAGTACCACCGCTTCCTGCTGGTCATCTGAACGTAGGTGTTCCCTTTGAAGATGAGGATCGTACCCCCTCGCTTGCTTGGAACGAACTCCAGTTTCGGTATTTCTTGAAAAAGACGAAATTCTTATTTAGTTAGTTTCGTTGATAGCAAGAAGTGTAATGCAAGTTTGCCATTATTGATGCTAGCGTCTCTTAAATAAGTAAAAAAGGGCAATGTTGAGGGCCTTAGTATGATTTATTTATTTATCACTTTATTACTTGATGGACTGGAGACCCGTAAAAATCTGGTTCAACGGGATAAGGTTACATAAAGTCCGAGTGCTATAACACCAGTTGAAAGATGCGTAGGAATAGATACACTTTTTAGAAATAGATAAACTTTTTTTAACTAGTAATGATCAAAGCTCATTCCCTCATCTAATTAAAACAAGTATTTGCTTTGCATAGGAAACAAGCTGGTAATATTACTATAATGACAGGTAGGCCTGGTCGTGTTACCATAAATTGTTATAGAAATATTTTTCCCTTTGATGGTACCTAGGTCTACCCATTATACAGGTCATTAAAACAATTTAATATCAATCTCATGAAAAGCTTTATTTTCTAGAGAAAGAAAGGGATAACAAGCTTGGCGCGTACAAAGATATTCTACAAATATGTTACTTATTTATATTGGGCTTAGATTTTAACAATAAATAGAAACATAATGCCAAGCGATCAGGCTATCCTCCAATATTTCCCACTAAGCTTGCAATAAGTCGGGGGCTCATGGTTGTGTTCAATATTAGCTTGTATTATCTTCCCATCACGGTTCATTTTCAGTCGCGCCTGGCATTTCAGCTTAACATATTTTGAACAATAAGCGTTTATTTTCGCAGCTCCTTTAAATGAATATGTATAGTTCTTGTACATAATCACTTGTCTCCCAAACGAATCTATGTTGACTATCTCATACGCTGGAAAATTGATTTAAAAAGATAATCAAAACGAAAACTATGTTTGTGTTATATAATATTAAACTTTGAAATAATTTAAATTCTTTCGCATACCGCTATGGCACGGCAATACATATTACATATATTACAGTAGTGTTACTAGGCCGCGTAATAGAAATAAATGCCTACAGCCGCGCGGTACGTAAACATGCGTAAGGGCTGCCCGTCTTCAGCATTTTAATTACATTTTCCTACTTTCCGTTTCTTTTAAGTTTTGTGATTGTAAATATCCTTTTTATATAAATAAATGAAATACTTTGTATATTAAATAGGAACTGTTAAATAAAAATGCGTGTTGTTTTTTGATTGATAGATTTAATTAAAAAAACATGTTTTTATTTGAAAACAAATCAGGCTTATAAATTTGTGACCGAAAAATATTATTGTTTCGACTGAGTCGTACGAAATGCTTTATTGTTAAATTTTAAAGTATAAAATACTGTCAACCAAAACAATATTAGGTTTTTCAGATTAAGCAAGATTTATTTTACTAAGTTATAGTAAAATAAATCTTAACTTAGGATGTAATATTACCTCTACCTACCTTAACCGTGGTTCCTAGTACTTGTTCACGTTGACTCGCGGGCGCGGTAGCGGGCGCGGTCACGAATTATCAAACATATGGCGTAATATCAAAGTGTTCACGTACGAAGCGCACTCGCGATATCAAACGCGCGAGATGTTTGTGTGTTCACGTCGAACTAGCGGCGGAGCGCGCGATTCACTGGCGACGTCAGGTAACAGGGGCCCAAGTCTGCTATTAACAATTGCTTCAATCGTCTGTGTGGGTGGCGTCAGTCGGTCCATTTTAGGATAATTGGCATTCTACTAAATGGGAAAACGTCCAAATTGGGCATTGGGACGATTCGGTTCGAATGTTCAATGACTATGACCAATAGCCGCTAAATTTGGTACAATTTCGTATTCCGATAGTTTTTGAAAGCAGTTGAAGTACGACGATAAACATCAACGTACTTGCAAAAGTTGTTGTTGTTGTTTTCTTTCTCATTCATTTCTTATTACTAAAATGAGACCAGCTGCTGCTGCTTTGCGTTTACGTATTTTGGTGTTAGCCAATTTACGTGAAAGTCGACGCCGAAATCATCAGCGTCGTCAACTAATTCCGTGCAAGGTTGAGGCTCCATGTGGATCCATTTTGCGATCTTCGCGAGACAGAATCCATAATACCAAAGAGAAGAAATATAAAGTTACTCAGTTAGTGTCCGAGTTAACTC